>OW964832.1:29448883-31848883 GCA_943142095.1 Ophonus ardosiacus | reverse complement strand
CTTTCGCGTTGTACGAATAAATCGCTGCCTGATAATGGGACCCGGCCTCCAAGCCACCAGGAACAGTAAATCTAGCTACTGGGCTGGACAAATTCGCTCGAAGTTCTTGGGTTTGACTTTCACGGACCTATAACATTCCAAAGAATTATTAGAAGTGGTTTTCACAAGGTTTAAGGTGTGTACCTGAAGGAGAAATGACTGAGGAAGACCGCCGTTGAATCCTTCCGAACATCGGATGGAGAAAGAAGTCATAGAGATGTTTGAGACGGAACAGTTGTGGACTGTGTCTGGACGACCTACAAAATATTATACCCGTTATTAGGTGTGCTAATTTAGCCCATTGGTACTTATTATTAATTGTAAAATATCGCTGTATGAATAATATACTCGTACAGTAAAAAAATTGAAAGAAGTTCATCTGTATTATGAACGAATTATCAAATTGGCATACATTTATCTCTCTCATTTCCAATGACTATAAATAATACCTTTTCAACCTCAATTTCAGAAAAAGTAACTTCAATTTCAGAAAACATATGTTGGCCCTAGAGGCCTTCGAGGCTCTGGGCTTCTATTTTCTTCACAACTTCTTTTCATTTCTTTCTGTCTTTAGCTGTCTCTGTCCAGTTCGTCACGTTTTGTTCCCGTAGATCTTTTTTTACAGCATTTATCCATTTGTTCTTCGAGCTCCCTCTTCTTTTCTTTCCTCGTTCAGCCCCTAATACTGCTCGCCTAGTATTCTACTCTCCGGCATCCGTACAACATGCCCTATCCATCTCGCTTTTTTGCTCTAATCGAGACTGACAAATGGAAAACCGTACATTTCTTGTATTTCCCGGTTGGATCTTTTTCTCCATGTTTCGTCTTTAAAAGGGGTTAAAAAATTAACCTAAAAATTCTTCTTAATCTTTTATTTTCCCAAACGTCTAGTTTGGTTTTATTGTTTTTATTAATTTCGGCAGAAGTAACTTCAATTTCAGAAAAAGTAACTTCAATTTCAGAAAAGGTAAATACATTTTCGGAAAAGGTAAACTGATATTTTCATATCATTTTTCTGAAATTGAATTTACTTTCTCTGAAATTTAATTTACTTTTTCTGAAATTGAAGTTACTTTTTCTGAAATTGAAGTTACTTTTTCTGAAATTAAAGTTCATAAGATATAGAAGCGTGTGCGACAAGGATGGATATAACACTCTTGTCTAAAAAATTCATTGTTTCGACTAAGGACATTCCATTTTAAAACGACGCTCGTTGTTGTAAATATTTTCGCTGTAACATAAGTTCATTTATTTTTTTTAATGATTTTTTTTAGGGTTCCATGAATAAAATATTTATTTTCATAAGAAATCATCCAGAAATTAATAAGTATTTTCCAGTTAAAAAGACCTGATTTATGGGTAAATACTATATCAAATAAATTGTTATTTCGCGAGTATGGTTTGAGGTAAAAGGTCAAAGAAATAATTGGAATAATTCGAGAGTAAAGTTTCGTAAACTAAGTCTCTTTGAAGTCGGCTACGGACATTCCAGAAAGAATCGTCAAACTGAAGATAAATTAAAGAAATTGGCTGAAAGACAAAAACGCTGAAAGGAATTAAAAGCTTCAACTTCAAAGTCACATGCTCCTTGCTCTTGTTGTGGAGATTAAAGACAACACACTGTCGAGAGAAAAATGAAGGCGTAGTGTGGGTTCCTTTGACAACCGCCTATGTTATGAATATGATTTTCAGACTAGTGTGAGTGATGGTATAATTGTGAGCGGACAGTTATTTGAATGTGTGCGCAGCCATTTTCCGCGTGATGTTCATTTTTTCCTCTTGTTCTTTTGTTAAATTCGTCGACCGGGACCCGTTTGTTTTCCAATGGAAATGACACCAGCGACAAACACAAGATAAAAATTCATGTAATTATTTCTCTCTCTATGAAATTGTTTAGAAAAAATATTTCCTTGGCAGAGGTCACCATGCTTTCACACTTATAAGGCACATTACCATTTAAAAATATATTTATTTAAACAAATTGTGCCTGACAACGTGTACAATACTTTTATAAAAGTAGTACACTGGAAGACGGGTAACACGTCCACTTTTTTGCATCGTTCAACGATACAAATTAAACGCAAATAGTATGTGGACACATGATGTGAATGTTGAAAATTTATTATAAACGATTCACAGCGTTGGCATATTCTATGAATAAAAATCCGAGGAGTTCAAATTCCTGTGGGGTCCTTGAATTTTTTACAAAAACTTTCTTCGATAATTTCGAAAATTTCCTTGATCATTAATGCCCATTTCTACGGTTTAAAAAATTTAGGTTTGATCTGAAATAATTCTTATCAACGTTATTGAATTTTTAAAAGGTAATAATTAATAATAATAAAATAAATATGTAGGTATGTATTTAAATTAAATTAATAATACCTATGGACCAGGGCTGCGTTCTAAAATCAAGAGAACCGAGTATTGGAGTAGGAGTTAGAGTATGATGAAGTAATTTAAGAGTGAAGTGTATTTTGGAACGAATGAGACTTTTGTTGCAATTAAAAATAATTTTAAAAAAATACAAAACTACTTATAATTACAACATTAATGTCAAGCTCGTATTACAAGCGCACTTTTATAATAAAAGCGCTTTTATGAAGCACTCTTCTCATAATATAATGTGAAAGTACGCTCCATAAAAGCACGTTTTCTTCCTCAAGAAGTCAAATTACTTTCATATGTTGAGAATCGTGAGCATTCATGTTTGAAAATATCGCGGAGTAATTTTTGTACCCTCCTCGATAGTAGGGTAAGTAGAGAATTACTTTGGAGTAAACTCTGGCTGTTTTGGAACAGGTTAAGAGTAAACTCTGAGAATAAGGTTATTGGGTTTGGAACGACTTTGAGTAATTTCGTACTCTAGAGTAGGGTTTTGGAACGCTGCCCAGCGTGTTTATAAGAGAATTCGCTGCCACCAAAATTATCTTACAATTTACAATAGTAATAGTTTTCGTAAAAGAATAATAATAAAACATGATTAAACTGTCTCTATTCTCTTAACATCGTTCGCATTTCATTTCATTTTCTTCATAATTAAAATCGGCCTTAATCCTTTAAACTTCTCACTAACTCTCTCCTGTTAGTAGGCCATGAAATAAAAACAAAAGACAGGCCGTCCATTGTTCCCGCCTTTGTAGAGAATTAAAAGATTATAAAACGTAACGACCAACGACATCACGTACTATATAGACGAGACAGGCTAGCTTCAGAAAGAACACTATAGTGGATTTAAATACAGCAAAGGCATGGTTACTGTTACTGTGGTTACAAGGGATGATCCTAATCTTGGTTTAAATAACCCAAGGGTGGAAATAGGGGTACTTTTCAGAAGGGAATTCGACAAACAAAGATTGTAGTGTTATTAGACCTTAAAACTGTATGACAAGGACCATTAAAGTATATTAGAAATCGTTTTTATAATTCCGGACTAGGCATAGTTTCAATTTTAATATAATTTTTCATTCTATTGTTATTTAATCACATATGCCTTGGGAAAGTGTATGACAATTTATAAAACAGTTGCAGCATTATTTGTAGTAATATCTGTCAGTTTCTGTTGTCACGCAAGGTGTCCTGTTGCACCAGTCCACAAGTCAAGACTTTCAAAAGCTGCCGTTGCTGAATGTGGCTTCGTAAAAATTGACCATCCGCCTTATAGTCCAGATCTAGCCCCCTGTGCCTATTTTGTTTCCAAATCTCAAAAATACACCAAAAGAAAAAATTTAGGGACGATAACGATCTTATAGAGGTGTTAAAAGGCATTTTGCGGATAAAACAAACGAATATTTTATAATGGATTATAGTTATTTATTACACATGCGGATTAAATGAATGTTTAATGAGTAGTACGTTAAAGTGCGCGGGCGCAGAGCGAGTTAAACATTCATTTGAACCGCAAGTGTAATACAACTGTTTATTCAATTTTGCCCTTCTCCGATTTGAGTGTAAGATTTTTATAAATGAAATCAGAATATTGAAATATCTTACGGTTATCTAATTGCTAAGTGTGAGTTTTTTTATGCGTTGCCATAGTGATATGTGATTACCATGGGTTGAATTGTTTATAATGGACTTTGAAATAAATTATTCTGAAACTGTTTTTTAAGAGGTTAACATGTCAATATGACATAATATTTTATTCCAACAATCAAAGACATATGTTATTACAAAATTGGAACATTCTTATTCTTCTTCTTATTCGAAATGACTGGTATACTTTGAATATTTGAATTTATTCCAACAATTTTGGTTGACATTTGACATTTTAAAACCGCTAGTGAAATAAAATTCTTTAAAATGCTAATGGAATAAAATTGTTTATAAAACAATAACTTTAATGGTCCGTATCCAAGGAAATAAACATGACTTTATAAGGCAAAATTGAAAAATATTTATTTATGTATTAAGAGCGTAAGGAAGCTTTTATTACCTGCGGCGGGATTTTGAGCCCGAGGCGTAAGCCGAGGGATAAAAACACGTCAAAGGCCATAAAAGCAAGTTACGCTCGTGGTACATACAAAACTTTATGCACGGACGAAAATTTTCAAATTATGAGTGTTAGAAAAATTGTAGCGAAAAGAATTTGTCCTCATACATCCAGTATCTAGTGTTGCTATGAAAGCGGAAACAACAGTTTATTGTTTGTTTATTAGTTATGTCATTTGAGTTTTATTTTGTATATCTCCGTGCTTTCCATATAAATATCACAAAATTAATTTTCATTTTTCATTAAAGAATATAAAAATTTTCGATTTGTAATCAAAACTTTTCATGTTGCCTGTTTAAATTTTTTATATTGTAGGTTATAATTTGGTTTGACGGCGGGCTATAATGAGGCCCGCGGGCTATAAAATAACATTTATGTCAAAGAAATTCGTGTATAATTGTCAAATTATGATACGTCCGTGCATAAAAAATATTATTGAAACGATTTAATACGTCTATCCAGAAGCCACTGGCTTATATTAAAAAATAAATTTTTGTTGATGTTCTAATCTTTTCTTTTCATGCCAATTCCGGGAATATAAAAATGACCCCTCGTAAAAAGATATTAGTTTTTAAAATATATAAATTTTGTATATCCATTCGTATCGCGCGTACGTCTTGTCAATGCGAATATGAGAGAGATGTGTATTCCAACTTGCGAATTCGTTCATGATACAGATGATCTTGATCAGACATCATTAAAAAGATAATCTACATGTATTTTGAGAACAAGCAAGAGAAATTTGGATTACCCAACATGTCAACCATTCTAACAGCTTTTTTCCCATGGAGTGGTTTACGTGTTGAGTAATATTATTATATTTAACGCCTTGTATCTGCGAAATATTGTTATTCAGGCTTCCCAACATAAAATAAAATAACAAATTGTTGTATCTTCGAGCAATTAATTGGAAGTTAAGTCTTGTAAAACTTGAATTGTTTTCGAATATCCCCGAGCAAAAATCTCTAATTCAGGGGGTAAGTGGAAACAAGTGACAAGCGCTGCAGGGCAGCGCGTCCTACTGCTGACGCGTCATACTATCTCACCACTTCCGGTTTAAACCCGGATTATTTCACACGCGCTATCGCCGTCCTTCCTCCGGAATCCGGATCGCAGATTTCCTAATCCGAAGATTGCCGGCCTACACGTTTTCCAAATGGCAGAAACGAACTTATCCAATATTTTTTTATGTAATATGTGATAAAATTTAATGCGACAAGTTTTGATTGGCGAAGTTGATAGCAGTAAAAATATACTAATCAAATATCTGCGAAGTTTTTAATATTCTACTAATTATAAATGAATAAAATTTCACCAAAACTTTCAAACATGCTCTTAATTCGTTTTTAAACTAGCGGACTTTTAATATTTTAACGAACTATTTCTAAATGAAATTTTAAATTAATCTGCCGAAGGAATTTGTCTTCACGTAATTATTTTTCCAACACAAAGAGAGGAATAGTTCCGCAAAATCGCGATAATTTTGTAAGAAATTTACTCCCGCAAAGAAAAAGCACACGTGAAATTTAATAACAATTTTCATATATTAGTTATTCAATCAAAAAAAATCAAATTTTTAAATTGTTAGGTCCTGTATATAAAAATAGACGAGGTGATATTAATGCAGTTAAACTTCAGACGGGTGACCTCCACCTTCGTACATAAAAAAATATGTGCTTATTTTAATTCGTCTTTTGTTCTATATAATCGATAAATATTATTACATAATTTGCCGTTTTGCCCATCACTAGCACAAACATGCTAGCTTACTCCCCAACTTGTAATATTGGACAAAGAAGTGGAGAGGGGAAGTGTGCGTACAATATTCGTTTAGACGCCAGCGCCGCTAGCGACTAAATAGTGAACTTCATTGGTGGGTATAGGGCACCTGTGTCACAACATGGCGGATGATCAGCTGATCTCGGGCAACCAAGCTTCAGTTTACCATTGCGTCTTATGCAGCGAATGTGTTTTCTGTACAAGAAATTCAGTTTTTCCTTAATTTATACATGCTATTTTAAAATATAATTAGCCATAATTAAAGATAAGTGTATGAATTAATTACTAGTAAAACAAAGCAGTCGTATTTATAAATATATTTTTAAAAATATTAAATTGAAATAAGTAGCATGTAGCATCAAGTTGTATTACATTCATTTGAGTTTGTATTAAGTTTTTTTTATGTGTATTGTTGAATGAAAACATGAATATTGAAATTAAAATAAATTGAATTATTAGATTTTTTTTTAATTTATAAAGAAAATTAAATTTGAAATATATATATTTATCTTCGAGTTCATTTTTCTTATTGTCATATTGTGTATTTATATTGTATATAAATAAGTTTATTGAGTTTATACGTCAAAAATTAATCTTTGGAAGCCAAAGTACGTTAAATCGATAAATTTAAGTGGATACCTAATGTGGATCCTTCTACATTGACATTTTTTTGACGATTATAAATGCCTTTTAAAAATCAATATGAAATAAATAATTGATTACCTATCTAATTTTTAAACCTTTGTGAGAAACAGACACAAATATATATATATATATATATATATATATATATATATATATATATTCTGTTACTAAAAAAACTTTATTAAAAATTTGTAATTCTGTCATTTAAAAAATATTTTTTCATGTTTTATATATATTATTAAAGAAAATTACATATATTTAAACATTTATACAATATGTTCCTATCCGATTATGTTTAAATTATTTTATATGCTATAAAAGTATACACAAAAAAATAGGATTGGGTTAGTTTTAATTTAATAACCTGGAACTCATTAAATAATAAGAATGTCCTGACTTATTTTTTACGGAAAACACTCTTCATATACTCACTTTTACACACTCTAATCAGTTTTTCCCAAATAAAACAATAAGTGCCATAAAAACACAATAAAAGCTTACGGCACGATATTTCTCCGTAAGACACAATGCAAACTGAAGGTTTGGTTGACCAAGATCAGCTGGTGGCCGCCATGTTGAAACGTCACGTGCAGGTGCCCTATTGAGATCTGTCAATCTCGTGTTTACTTTGTCATATTTTTGTGTAATTTCGTTTTATTTTTTAATTTTTATATAAACATAAGTTTATAATATAATATAATAACAACTACGATGTTATTGAATATTCAGTGAAACTGAAATGATATAAAAATATCATAATGAAACTATTACATAGCCTTGTAAGTAATTACCTACCATAAAAGTTCCAATATCAATACTAGATAGATGAAAACGATGCTTATGTACAAAAGTACTTAAATTTGTATAATAACACAAATATAAGAGAAATTAAGTAAAAATATTACAAAGTAAACAAGAGTTTGACAGATGTCAATACCCTCCAAACAAGTTCACTAGCGGCTCTGACGTCAAACTTGCATCGCGAATAATCATAGGTCACCTATACTACCGTACTCAGATGCGACACTCGCGGATTTCGTTGGGGTAAATTTTGAACTGCGCATGGCATATTTCGTTAATAAAATGGCGTGTTATTAGCGTGCCGTTGTTGTTTTCAAAATAAATATAAAATATTAAAATCATTGTGCCGTGAAAATAAAATGGAACAATGTTTTTTGAAAATTTTGAAACTGGTCATACAATTTAATATAATTAAAAATATTGTAAAGAAAATCAAAGAAATTGAATTTACCCAACCTTCTCAGTCTCAGCAATTTCCGCATGAATATTTAGTAAAATTATATTGCAGAATGTGTTTATTTTATACTATAAAGTTTATAAACAGGAACTTTAATACAATAAAAGGAAAAAGAAAATCTGTTATTATTATTTTTCGATTTTTATGCTGCATTTTTATTTAAATATACAATGTCGCAGTTGATTTTATTTGTTATTATAAATAATATGTATTGTTTTAAATTTTCATTAAAATGTATTGTATTATTTAATTCTTTGTTTTTATATTAGTAATATATTTAAATAAAATGATATCTAATAATTATTTAGTAAAAAAAAAAATATTAAAGATATGTCTTCCTTTATTCGGATTTGAACTTGCAAACTCGCTTGTTACCTCACTCGGATTCGCTGTATCGATAAGATCCCTGAGCTCCAAGCAACTCGGCTACTAGCTAAACTGTGTTGTCCTAGTATTTCTAGGATTTTGATGTAGTAAATTATTTCAACATGGCTGCCAATAAAATTTTCTGGATACACTAATTTCAAAGGTACCGACAGAGAGTGTCGCATCTGGTTACGGTAGTATAGGTAATCTGTGCTATAATGCTCTAGTCGTGACACTAGCGTTACCGTTCGTGTAACAGATTCTCTGGTTTACGCCTAATATAATCTAATACGATGCAGACGTGTGCGAGCGCATGCTTCGTCTCTCCTTTTCTATACTCTCTCTATCTCGCTCCCCTATTCCGTTTGACTCAAAGTGTTGTGGTCTTTTCTTTTCCGGAAACATAAATAAAAATTTTTCAGTGCCAAACATTTTGAGAACTGACATGCGCGCCTTCTAGCGATAGTTATTTGATATATTATCTATAGTCATTAACTAATTCTAAATTTTATTTTAAATTATCGGTACTTGTATTAGAATTTACATATTTATTTTTGCGAATTATTTTAGATAATGCGCTTATGTGGGTTACTTCGTCGCTGGTAGCTGGTCACTTGAGGGGAGTCTAGTTGAAGAGACTAACCGTGATAGGCGATTGTCTAGCAACGTTTTTGATTTCTAAAATTGGATATTTTCTTACAATTTGAACCTTCTTGATGTCAAGCTACACCCACCACAAATTTATCGTTCGAACCCCGACCTTTGCTTCCGCTTAAACCCGTGACTAGCCCGAATAGTTTTTTGTGTGCTACAGTGTTTCAACTTCTCTAAAGCGATGTGTTTCAACTTCCGTAACGCGATTTTTAAAAATATTTCATCCTTACCTGCCGCTATGATGTGGAACACACACGGTACCCTCTGCACCCCAACTCTATTGGTCGCGTAGCATAACAACGTCCCATAATCCAGCTCTGTCATTGGTGTATAGCTAACCAAACTGGTCGTGCCTGCTCTTGCAATATGGTTCGCTGCAACATCTACACTTTCCGCCGAATTGTTAAACGTCCATCTGAAGGCAACATCAGAAGGATTTGCGTCGACAGCACATCTGATCTCCGCTTTCTCTTGCTTGGCGACTCCGTGGACTCTTGGTTGTCCAGGACGACAAGTTGGAGCGAATTGGACGTTAAGGTAGAAGATGGAACTTTCTCCATCGCCTTCGGTGTTGTAGCCGACACAGGTGTAGTTACCGCCAGTGGAACGAGATACTCCTTGGAGGACTAGACTCTGGTTGGAGATGATTACTCCTTGGCCGACATTGTGGTTGAGAGTACGACCCTAAAAGATAAAAAAATCGTTTTAGAGTAACAAAGTTTGAAGCGGATACAGTCAACTTAACAAGGATGACCGTGGCAAAAATTCCACTAAATGTATGCCTGTTAGGCGTGCAAAATTCGTGTCGACTTGACTATGGTATCTATCGCTCAATATGTCTCGTTCAATTGTCCGTCACCTAGTTGTCGCGTACCGAAAAATATCATCATTAAATTTGTATTAAAAAATGATACGAAATACAGAGGTAATGTTGGAAAAGGAACCAAATTCGAATCCGAGATGCATTTATAGAAAAATCGGCAGAGCTTATAAACAATCTAACAAAAAAGGCCTACAGACATTGCTTCCAACAATGGATTATTCAAGGAGAGTAAATTGAGGGTGCCAATATTTGTTTTGCGTAATTTTTTTAATCATAGATCAACCCGTTAATTTATTGCCACACCTCGTGTATAAAGTTATTCATATACATATACCCAAGAATTTAATAAATGCAGTAATACAGGTGTACAGTGTTGGAAAAAATGCGTTCGGTCGAAACAAAAGCTGTAAGAGAATCCCAGAACAAAGGACTAACATGTGTGATTTAATGTAACAACAAATACGCATCATGTGAGCTAATTGTAGCAGCGCGTACGCGTTTTTCAGATCACTAATTTAGTATAATAGCCTTGTGTATCGTGCAGAGATTAAAAAATTCTTGTTGGAATTATAAACAGCCTATACACTTTAACAAAAGGTAGATATAAAGTCGAATAACACCATATTATAATACCACGGTGTATAAATATAGAAGGTGTGACAAATCCTCAAGTTTTGTGTTTTGTGATAAACTGTCAACCAGCACGTCAATGTATAATCCGGGTCTCTGTACATTGGTGCACTCTCCACACCAGCTATGAGTGCCCATGAGGTGACGCTTGGTAAGCGCCCACACGATAAAATATATCGTCATAATTACCGATGTCTACATGTGTTGTAGATACTGGCACACCAAGAAATGGGTAATATGCCATGATGATATATTTATTTATTTATTGTACATAATTGCATCAAAAGTACAACACATTTAGAAATTATATTATGTCGCTGATGATATCCATTCTGAAATTTTAAAATAATTTACAATTTTCAAATAGCACAAAAGTAATCCCTGTGGTACACTCTCCATGACAGCTTTCAGAGCCCGTGAGATAACACTCAGTAAATGTTCAATGAAAAAAAACATACTATATTCGCTAAATTAGTTGTAATTTTGATGCAATTATGTACATAGGCTCGGATTATACATTATACAGTTAACTTGTCATTTATCGTGTTATTTCCAGAGGTTCCAGAATGTTATGTGGTACAGCACATTGTAGAGACGCTGTGTGTAAAGAAAAATAATAAGAATTATGAATACAATTAGTCTAGAGCTCCTAGAATTTCAAAACGGAAGAACGGGACGCTACAGAGTTTAGTTAGGTTACATTAGTTTCAATGATTAAAATACGAATCCAAACTCTTACTAGTTTCGCCATTTAACATTTTCAAGAAAAAATTATATATACGCAGAAGGTGAGAAATTTCTACAAATTTCTTTCAACTAATTTGAAATATAGATTTTTAACTTTCGGAAACTGAATATGTTATGCAAGTATTCCGCCATTTAATATTGGGTTACATCCAGTAGCGTACCTATCGATAGGCAAGACTGGGAAATGCCTAAGGGCCCAAGCGTTTTAAGGGCCCATTACATTTTGATTTTTGAATATTAGAAAAGTAGTAATAAATTAATAAATTTGTTGCTGAATCCATGTTTGATATTTTATATGTACACGTACTCTCAACAAAAGCATGCAAACGACTGTTCTGCCTCTGATAATGTATATAATAAATCCATTTATTATTGCGAATGTAACATAATTAATTTTTTTTTCTTCTTTTTAGTTAGTTATGTTTGTTATGTTTATTAAGATTGTTTCTGTGTGGTTTTGTTGTTAATACATTTTGTTTGTCTTGAATTGCTTAAAAACATTATATAAAACTCAATTATTTGACTAAACCCGGTTGCACCGTTGACGCTTAAATTTTAAGTGTTCCTCACAACCGAATTCACCATCCTTGAATCAAATTTGATTCTCTGATCAACAAAATTTGACACTGTTGCTTTGTTAAAACTGTTGAACTCCAAGGTAAACCAGAACTTGATTTACAGATCAGTGTTGATCATAGAATCAAGACTTGATTAACGCTTGGTGAATTTGGTGGTTAGAGTGACAATATTGTATCAAAATAAAACGTCAAATAAATAGTTGAATATTGATGTCAAAATTTCGATTTGCATTTTGTTGTTTAAGCAAGCTTAAAATTTAAGTAGCAGCGGTGGAACTGGACATAAATGCATTTTCAATTCATAATTATCTATGCTAATAAAATATGATATTTATAAGTATACATATATTAAGTTTTGCCTAAGGGCCCAAAATTTCTAGCTACGCCACTGGTTACATCGCTTTTATTAGTAATGCTAGTTTTTAGTGATTCTATTAGGTATTCTATCTTTCAGTTCTGCACATTTTCGCGTGAGTTTTTTCCCATATGACTTGCAAGGTCAATTTTTTTATATGCACTGGATTTTTACGAAGTTGCTTTCCATGCCAAATGTAAAGTCTCAATAATTAGAAGCTAAATCTGAACTAGAAGATGATCCTTTATACAGGTTGAACTATTAACACCAGTCATTCGGCTCGTGGTTTTTTTAAAGATTTAAGTCTTTATTTAAAGCAGCTGAAAGAATTTTGTAGAAATTGCTAACTATTTGTGTAGATTTTATAATTTGTTAAAAATGTAAACCGGCCGAATTATTATGAGTTTGGGCTAGTATGTACCTTTACAAATATTTTAATATATATTATGAATGAACAAATTAAAAATGATAACAAAATAAATAGTAGGTAGAACAATAAGATGACAATCCTGATGTCATTAATATAAATTAATCTATCCACAAACCAGAAAAACCAGCAGTGTTTGTTAACAATTCCATGTCGTCATTTTTACTTAAAACATATTTTACGTTGGAATGATTTATTTCCATTTTTTTTTCTATAATCATATCATAAAATCCTTCACATGTAATATCGTAGAATTGAGATTTTACAACTAGGATTGATTTCACTGTGTCGATTGAGATTTTACAACTAGGATTGATTTCATTGTGTCGACTGTGAGATTTCATGAACTAATTTATTGATTCTCCAACATAAGATTTTCTCAAAAGAGGGACATTTTCATGCCCTCAGTTATTGTTGGGGACAACGGAACAGGATTCTTAAAAATGGGACTCTCCCGCCTAAATCGGGATGGTTGGGATCCCTAAACTAGTCTCACTTACATTGTGTCGCCATTCGACTTTGTATACCGGCGGATGAGCGACTATAATGCAATCAAAATAGACATCCGTGCCTTCTCTGATGGTGTCCGGCTCTAAAGATGTACCCAGAATTATTCGGGCTTCGGGAACGTCTGTAACAAAAGCAATTACTATCAATATTGCAAATTCATACACAATAATTGGCCATCAATTGGGAACAGAGAGCCGCATTTACTCAATAGTTTGCGATTACTAATAGCGTAGTTCAGGTAGTTCAGTTAATTTGGAAATATTACCAGCGATGAAGAGGATACAGAGGTATGTTTGCTATGCCACGCAAATATCAATTTGCGATAGAACAATGTTATATTATATATGTTTTGTTGTGCGTGTAACTTACATTGTATTTCTAATCTCCAGCCGTCTTCCAGCCCTTCAGACTCTATAACATTATTTTGAGCCTTACAAGAGAGATATTTCCCCGCGTCATCTTTGCTCGGAACAAAGGTCAGGGTAGATGTTGTTGTGTTGCCGTCATTTGATGTCTGAAATCAGAAAAAAACAAATAAGATATGACGTGTGTAACAAAAGTTTCGGGAAAAATTTTAAGCTCCGAATTTTATTACTCAAAAAATCTACACAAGATATAATAAAAATGTTAAATATATCGGATAGAGAATTTTATATTCTTTAATCTTTGTTATAACATAAATATGGGGTCCCGTGGCCGCGTGTCTGAGCGTCTGGTCGCTAATCTGGGGAACCGGTTTCGATCCCGACCGACGCCAAATATTTCTCGAATTTTAAATGGTTCAAAAGTGACCCCTGTGGTCACACTCTCCACGCC
This sequence comes from Ophonus ardosiacus, assembly GCA_943142095.1. Taxonomy (NCBI): domain Eukaryota; kingdom Metazoa; phylum Arthropoda; class Insecta; order Coleoptera; family Carabidae; genus Ophonus; species Ophonus ardosiacus. The sequence continues at coordinate 31,834,764 of OW964832.1, read as the reverse complement.
AGCAATGAGTGCCCGTCAGGTGACGCCTGATAATTATAACATAAATTACAAAATATAATATTTAGAAGTTTTTTTTAAGAAACTACTACTTCTAGTTGTCCAATTGTTACCGAAACCTTTTTAGTTTTTCCCAGTTTAAGGAATACGTAGTTAAATTAGTCTTTCAGAAACCGTTCCTCCAATATCCAGACACACACACACACACACACACACACACACACACACACACACATATTTTATGTTAATAAGATCTCTGAGCTAGATGTCACATATTAAATGCATAATAGTTGTTTTATAACATACCATGTTAAAGTTGCCTGAAAAAAATTTGAAAGATGTTATATAAACTTGAAATACGCAAATCTATCTGCAGGTTAATTGAAACGTAAAATTGTTAACGTTTTGGGGGATCAAAATATTCGCCAGACAACTATTTACTGAACTATACGGGAATATAAAGAAAATGCCATAAGTATTAATTTACCAAAAAGTAGATGAGCCGAACTTTTGCCCCCAAATCAAATCAGCAGATTCATTCAAAGTGCTTACGACAAAGTTAGATCATCATCCTGCAAATTAACTTGATAATTTAGAATTGATTGCAGAACTTTCCTCAGATATGATTTAAAATTTTGAGAAAGAAATAATATAACCAAACAGTCTGCGGCTCAATTTGAGCGAATGCAGATAATTCAAATATGAGCCTAAGACAAGTTTCAGACGTATTTGCTCAGCAAAAATTCAAAAAATATATAATAATTATAGAATAGTAAGATGCGTTGATGGACAATACAAGAAGAACGTAAGAGGAAGAGCGGTAGCAACAGAGAATAAGAAAAATAAACTTTTAGACTTAATTAAAAATGACAATACCGTTTTGACAAAAAGAATTTCATGAAATTGTAAATATTAGTACATACGGTACACAAGATTTTACGGAATGAACATCTAAAACTAAATTTCAAAATCATCAAGAGTTATTAGGCGATGACGAATTTATGAGTATTTGTTAAAGAAAAATTCCTTACTAGTTTAATGTAGTTCTTAAGTGTATATACATAAATAAATAATTTCATTGCTGTCAATCATTCATATTGTAACTATGGTAATTATATACCCTGTGTTTACTGATAAAATAAACTCCCGGTATAAGAACAACCCCTTATGATGTCAACGTTTCTATTTGATGAAGAGGTCTAATTTTTTTTGGATCGCCCAATAAATAAATTGTCAACTAAAATATTAATTATATGTATACAATGGAAACCCTATCTAGCAATAAATTTCGAAATTAATTATGAAAAATTTAACATTCCACGCAAATAGTAAATAATGTACCTCTAGAGACGAGATGAATAATTTGGAATTTAAATACTGATATAAATTTTGCATAACAAATTTTATTCTCCACGTAGTAATAAATTTTTCTGTTTATACAAGATAACAAAACGATTCCGAAACGTATTACGGGAAGTGCAGTGCGGAAATGTAAAATAATTAACATAAAATGTACAACTGTGGTTTCATAAGTCCTGAAAGCGTGTAATGCCAACGTAATTACATGCGAAATATTTAATTCCGGGGTGGAAAAGGCCGAGTGGAACATGGCTTCATTAACTGCGATTTAACATTTTTTTCATTACAATACTATCAACCATAATCCAGGCACAGTTTTCTCAACACGCTTAATGTGGTATGATCTGTTGAAAGTTGAAGCCAGAAGATAAAGCAATATCCCTCCAGATGAGAAATACTACCAAGTAATGTATATTAAGAAACACTCGCCATGTTTCACAAGATTTTAGCGTCTGAATCAACCTTTCGGTCATTAGACGCCGGCCGTGCTCAGCTAGTAATCATAGACGCGTTTCGCTTTTGTTGGAGCTCATCAGTATGGTGTAACTGCCGTCTCTTTGTAGAGACAATTATACCATACTGACGAACTCCAACAAGAGCGAAATGCGTCTATAGCTGAGCACGGCCGGCGTCTGATGATGGCCGACAGGTTGATTCAGACGCCGAAATCTTGTGAAACATGGCGACTGTTTTCTTAATACTTTAATAAACATTGATTCACCTAGAGTTCGCTATTGTACTATTATTATTACCAAGTAATGACCAAAAATCTGTTGTGGCCAGCACAAGACCTCTCGCCATTTTCAAATTAGGCTATATATGATCAACAAATTAACTGTACACTTTTAAATTTTTTTTTAGGGGCCAAGTTATGATAACTAATAACATCAGTTTTTTGCAAAATTTAATAATTTCGTTTGGAACCTATTGTTCATTGGTTTTATGTTAATAACGTACTAAAAATTTATACTCAAATTCCTAGAAATAGAAGCTAAAGAGTTTCACGCGATTTACACTATTTTCTACAATTATTAATTTGCGCTCATAGTTCAGTAGTATAGTATTAGCTACGCGTTACTTTCATTTTGTTATGCTTCTCTACCTGTATACAGTAGGGGACGTATCAATACTGTGTCTTCTGGGTTGTAGTTGAATCATCTTCATAAATTTTGAGCGAAGTAAAGCCAGCTTCCCACGACGCGTGGCTCGGCGATCCTCGTTCCGCTCGTGGACTTGGGCAAGCACGAGATTTAACGCGCCTTGACCTTTCCCACGGCGTCTGGTTCGTGGCTTGTGGTTGGTTTGTACTGGCTCGGATGAGTTACACCGAGCCATTCTTGACTATATGTACGCATTTGAAAATATATCCCCGAGACAGACAGATTGCTTTTTGTGCATTTGCTTACTACATTATATTAAGTGGAAAATATGTCAAAAACAAAATGGCCAAAAAGAGAAAACGCTGGTGGCTGGCGTCTTTTAATAAAAGTCGGAGGAGGTAAGTTGTCGCTATTTTCTGGGTTGAACTATTTATTGTATATTTAATTTTCTGCTATTTGTCATTGATGTCCTTGTTTTGAAATTTATGGATACAATGCCACAGATATGCTATATGATTTTAACAGAGAACCTTCAGAGAATTTCGAAATTTTTTGCAGAATATCTGCATATCATTTCGGGTACCTCTTAAACAAAATATGCCATGTTATAGGAAAATCAAATTCAAATATGAGACAATGCATTCCCGCAAAAGAAAGATTAGCTGTCACTCTTAGATATCTTGCTACTGGAGACAGTTTTACAAGCTTACCTTATTTGTTCAAGATATCTATACAAACTATTTCACGATGTGTGCATGAAGTATGCAATGCCTTAATACATGAATTTAAGCTGCAAACGTCATTCCCGAAACAAGAATATACTGGAACGTTGGAAAGGTTCCCGGAAAGGTTGCGCGAGCCGAGCCTAGGCAAGCGGCGCGTTTCCCGACAACAGACGGGTAGCCCGAGCTGAGGTAACGAGCCACGAGTCACGAGCCACCCCATTTCCACGGCGCGAGGCTAACCAAATTCAGGTAAAAGTTCGCCGAGCCACGCGCCGTGGGAAGCCGGCTTAATTACCTCGCCGCTGTAGGATCGTTTTAATGTCGGGCGATACATCAGGCCTAGTAAATTGTATAATTACAAAAATTTGACGAAGTTTATATGAGTTTATTTTCTACATCTATATATAACATAACTTACATAAACAAGATTAATAAAAATAAGAAGAACTCAGCTGACTCTAAAGTTGTATAATAAAGTTCCTATATATCTATTTAAAATAAAATCTGTCAGTATTTGAAGGTGTACATCTTCACAAATCTTTCATTTGATTATACGCTGTCTTGAAAAGAGTATATGTCTGATATTTAATTTGCATGGAATCAAAGGCCTTCCCTTCTTTCTTGCATTAAGCTGGAGGTTGGTGGAATCAGAGAATTAGATATTAGAGCTTGGAGATCAGAGGGGACCCCATCTCTGTCTGCACCACTGAAAGGAAAGTTTTATTCGTGTCAGAAGCAGATAGGAATTTTCTTTGCTTTTGTCAATCAGCGAATACACACAGATATTTTGTCTTCCTTCTGACTTCCACACACACAAAGAAAAGAACAACAATCAACATAAAGGAAAAGGACATTTGTTACAAGATAATTCCAAATTGCAGACACACGATGATTGGATAATGAAAAAATGATTACGAATAGCGTAACAATCAATGTATTGATTTCGAATTTATTTCCCATTGCTGTTTTTTTTTATAAATAAATTAATATATATATATATATATATATATATATATATATATATATATATTCATTTGATAATATCTAGAAGCTTTATACATAATCCTTTACCATCCGGGTCCGGTCAATATATCTATCCACTGTTAACTCCCATCACCTTCAAAGTTTGCGTAATAGTTTTGTAGACCTTGCTGGTCAGTATTTAGTGTCCGTCAATCAATAGGAGTGTGTATACGTATAGGAAAAATATTGGAAAATTAGAAAGGTCTTTATGACAGAACCCAGGTGGTTATGAAATAGCGAAAAAACAAAGAGTGAGCTTTATTTTGACGATACAGTTATAGGGTGATATGAAGATGATCTAGAAATTGATGATGATTCAAATTTTGATGAAGATGAAAATGGTCAGATAATTGAAAAAAATATAAGACATATTTATATTTAAATTTACTTATTATTCGTACTATTTCTGCAAGAAATATGTATGCGTCGAGTGCACAAATAAAGTTTGTCATCGAATTTTTATATCTCGCTAAGAGAGGTAAAAATTCATGCTAAAAATCACATATCCAGATAAATAAGCACGTTTTCAGATCACTAGAATTCGATTTTAACATTTTTACAATATGTCTGTGTACGTGGATGTGTGTGTGTGTGTGTGTGTGTGTGTGTGTGTGTGTGTGTGTGTGTGTGTGTATGTGTGTCTGGATGTAGGGACGGTTTATCAAATTCTATAAGACTAAAGACCAATTTAACTACGTATTCCTTAATCTGACATTAATGGGAAGAACTGAAAAGGTCTTGGTAACAATTAGACAATCGGAAGTAGTAGTTTTTTAAAAAATAAATATAAAATTCTCTATGTGATACATCGAACATTTTTATTATATCTTCTAAAGATTTAGAGTAAAAGAATTATAAATATATAATCCGTTCTAATGAATCTCACAGTCCAAATAACTTCATGTAAACAAGTTGAAAAAGAAAAATATCAGTGTTAAAAATCCTAATACAGTACCAAATGCTTTTTCTGAGAAGTAAATTTAATATCTCTTAATTTATTATTAATTAAATATTTAAAATTACAAATCTCGTAGGTACATTACATACAGGTACGTATTAGAAATAGCGCCAATCTTGTCAATGAATATCGAACATTTAAAAGAGTAGGAGGAATGAACAGAATGAATTAAAAAATATGGTGTCCCGAGGCCGCGTGCCTGAGTGTCTGGTCGCGAACTTGAGGAACCGGGTTCGATTCCGACCGACGCCAAATATTTCGAATTTCAAATGGCACAAAAGTGACTCATGTGGTGCACTCTCCACGCCAGCAAAGAGTGCCCGCGAGGTGATGCCTGGGAAACGCTCGCATGATACAAATATATTTCATCATCTTTACCGATATCTGTCACAAAGCAGATTGGCACACCTAGAAATGGGTAATATACCGTGATGATATATTTATTTATTGTTTATTAAAAAATATAAAAAATATTTTAGTAATAGATGTAATTATAATTTTTGTGTGTTTACCAGAAATATTAAATACAATATGTACTTAAATAGCCTAATATGGAAATGACGAGAGGTCTTCTGTTGGCCACAACAGATTTTTTATTATATTTTTAAAATAGTTTAAGAAATAACTGAAGATAATGGATATTCTTCTCATGCGACTAATGAATGAAAACAACCCCCTGAATCCAAATTTGAAAAGTTCAAGCTTTTATCTCCCTTATTTTTCCAGTTATTAATTTTCAAAGTTGTCAACTACTTTCTCAGACTTCGATGAAGATGTCTAGATACTTACGGTTTCTTTAGTTCGTTCCATTCGTTGTCCATTTCTCCACCAAGTGATACTCGCTGGAGGTCTAGACCCTGATGATTGACAAAGAAGTTCGTAGCGCCTTCCGGCACTTAGGGGCTGATTTGCTCCTAAAATTTTGACGTCCAAAGGACCAACTGAAAATAAGAAATGGATAATTAGTATAAAACTATGAATATGTTTACTATTTGTGTCCTGAGTAAATAAGTAACACCGTTAGTAATAAAAGTAAATTTAATGTTTTACTTGTTTTGTAAAACGCTGAACTCCGCTACTCTGTACAAACAATGGTGCCGTGCGTACTATAAACGTTATATGACATTAAACACATAAAGCTGTTTACTTTAAAGGATTACTAAGTCTTTTTCTTTATTTTCTTGTAAGATTTTTATAAATAGATAAAGAATTTTTACCTGTAACTAAGAAATAAGAGTTACAATTTTTGTAGATAAATAAATTGAAATACTTGAATCGCCTAATTTCAAAACCTGAGAAATGCACTTGGGCCAAATTTTGGAAAATCGCAAAAAACTGTTTTGATATGTTTCATATAAATAATTAAATGAAAATATCAGTACGTATGTAATGTAGATGATAATGAAATAAAAACTACTTTGTGTAATAAGAAAAACTAATTAATAATAACAGATTTTAATTTAAAAAATAGATTTGTCGAGTTTGGATTTTGAACATTAGATATTTCGCGTTCTGTAACTGATTTCATTGAACTTACTTCCTAATCTTCTTTAGTTTTGGATTTATATCAAAACACTACGGGTTTATTCTTTTATATTATAAAAATTATCAAAAATTAAAGACAATCAGACAATTAAATCGGAGATCTCATCAACTGCTTCCCACCTAGAAATTGATACTGCATGTAGAATCCTCTAACTATAGTAGCATCCTCTGAAGGATCATTGTATTTTTTATGCTTTTTCTATATAACATTAACATCTTTTAAGCTTTTCTTTGTTAGGCTCTAAATCTCCGGTTTTTTAAAATTGTATTATGTTCGTCCCTATACTCTGCAACTGTTTAATTATTATAAATTATTGAAATTAATGGATTTTTTTATACTGTTTATAAAACTCACGGAGTACTATTTCCTTATTAAATAACTGCAAAGAAACAACTGACATCATTAAACGAAATGTATACATTCTGTCTCATGGAAACCCAAAGCATCACAATAAACATTTTAAATTCCCATATACTATAAAAATACAAAGGAACAGTTTAGTGCGGTGTACCGCAAATTGCCGTAGGTTTGTCATATTACTTGCAATTCCTAGGGTTGGATTAATGGAACAATTTAAATATCCTATGGGACAATACAGTTATGTATTCTATAATCCTACCAAAAGTCGCAAAGATACATATAACAAAAATAAGAAATTGTTATTGCTGTATTACCATACTTTTAAATATATGTTAACGACATAACTAAGCCGGATTAAATTTTCCCCAACTATTTCATATTTATGCCAATAAAAACATCTTTACGTTAAGAAAAACTTAGTATTGCTACAACTTCTGTTCTAGCAAAGTTTACAATATTAAAAAAAAAATATGTGGCAACCTTGGGCTTTAAATGATGGTTATACTCGGCTTAGCATTGTCGCGAACAATAAAAATCCCATGTACGTCAACCAAAAAACAAGGAATTAATTTTATTAAAAGCGAATTATTAAATATTATTAAGGAGCATAATTTTCAAAAATAGTACTTTGCAGACTACAGCAGCTTTCTCTGTCTTATTTATGAGGGGGTGGAAATTTGGGTTCTTTTATCAACGTAAATGATGGGCGTTCCAAAGTTTTATGGCGATCCTTTGGGTTTTGGTGAGACAAGTATACTCGATAGGACCACGTGACTTCCAAACCGCTTCTCTGATTGGCTAATTTATATTTGCTGGAGTTAAAATGCCAACCGCTTGTGGATTTATCGGGTTTTAAACCATCACACCAAGTTATGTAAAATGAGAAGACAAACCCGTTGCAATATCATACTCATTTTTTGCTAAAAATGGATTTGTCAAGTTTTGACACTAGACGATTCATTTAAGCTGTTTATACCCAAATAAAGATGGTATTTGTTATTGATTTAATACCGATTCGTAGTTTCTGTCTCCACTGAATTGCTACACCCAACTCATCTCTTCGCAATAAATCAGATATTATCGTGCCGACTCTGTAACATCTCTTCTTCCCTTTCTCCTTTCCCTTCTGGAATATTCCCCCCTAAGTTCACCCCTGTGCCTGTGAAGTGAGTACGGTAAATTTCAACAGACCACGGATCTTAATTTAAACCGGCAGAGAAATTACGAGACCGTTACTGCTCCGGTTATACGCGATCGGATCTTATTTATACATCCTCGCTGTCTTCTGTCTCCCTCGCACACATAGACCAGGTAGCTCGAGATATTCCAACTATTTCATTCTGTACTCATAGTTTCAATTCTTGGAGCTGAGTTTTGTTTTCTAATTTATTCAGGGCTAAGATTATTTTAATTATAAATTAATCTTGCTTTGTAATGAACTTCTACAGAGGTTTGTTCTAATCTAAATTCTTTTAATTGTGGAAAATTAAAGAATTTAATTCAAATAAAAAGTGTTTTGCGTGAAACAATAACGATGGCTGCAACATCTTTTATTATTTTTAGCTGTTTAAAAGTGGTTTATCAAACGATGAACAGTTTACCTGGCTTGTATATATATATCAAGTCAAATTTAAAAATAGTAACAAAAATTATCTATTTAAAATGGCCGCTTTTGGCTTTAACGCAAGCATTAAGAAAATTTAGCCGTTCTACTACGGCAGCACGGACCGTATCTTTCGGTAGTTCCCTCACTGCGAAGGTGTACATGAGAAAGTTCTAGAACAAGTGGTAAAACCCCTGACCAATATACCCTTTTCGGGCAAATACTGGATTCAGCCCCGGCCAGAACGACGCAGGCCATCATTGCGGCAGAATACTAGCTCTCTGGTAATACTGACCTCAACCCTTTGGACTACCAATCGTGGTCAGTGTTAGAAGAGAAGGCATGCGCTAAACGCCACCGAAATTTGGATCAGCTAGAGACAAGTTTGGAGAAGGATGTGAGGGAACTACTGATAGATACGGTTCGTGCTGCCACAGCAGAATGGCCAGATAATCTTAAGGCTTCCATTAATGCCAAATCCTGCCAGATATATATTTTTACTACCGTAAATACTTGAATCAATAAATTACTTGCAATACAAAACGTATTGACATTTTTACAAATTTTTAGCAGCCTACAAACCATGCGAAAGTAATGAGGTCCTTCACTCTAATTTTTTTTATTATTTTAAATAAAAGTTCGTTTAATTCTAAACCAATTTATAGCATTAAAAGATCTTAATTGTCTTTAGTTTAACTGCATTTGAATTTTAGTGTCAATATGACGTCACTGCGGCACTCCTATCTTTCACTCCTCCCAGACTCTATAGTAGGCTTCGTGAGAAAGATAGCAGTGGTGTGACGTCACAGTGACGCTGACAACAAATTACAAATATCCCGTAAAGTAGTTATTCCATTTTTTTTTTTTATCTTAATCGTTATTTAGTGAGTAGTACTTTCAGAACAAAGAGTTTATTTTATTATTTTTTGTTATGGTGCGGGACCCCATTATGGCAGGACTGCGTATACAAGTTAAGAAAGCTTGTTTAAATTATTATCTATATTTTTATTAAATCACAAAAGTACAGGTGTCACTTTGTATTTAATAAATTACCTATAAGAAGAAGACAACACTACCTTTAAAATTTCTCTTATATTCCCCAAACACTATTTAAATCATCTTGGTATAATATTTTGTTTTAATTCTCTCCATCCCTATCGTGTTATCTTTGCGCTTATATCTAGTAACCTTGGGTCCACCCACGTTCAGTTTGCTCGTGACGCATGACTCGCAGTGTAGCAAGCAGAGGTAATATAGATTAATGATGTAACAAGTAGGTATTCAGTGATGAAAACCAGCATTCCATATATCTTATTAGAATAGAGATTAATGCAGAGAATTTCGTACGGCACGACGGCGGGCGGCTTCCATTTGTTACGCCGACGTCGTCACAGCGCGTCGGCGACATGGGGCGTCATACGTGGAGATGACGCCAGGGTGGGACTCAAAGTACCAGAAATTTTCACAGAGATATCAAATAATGTAGAAGCACTTTCAATGTTTTACACACACACACACACACACACACACACACACACACACACACACACACACACACACACAGACACATACAGAGAAAGAGAGAGAGAGAGAGTACCGATATCGTAATTAATACTGTAAAATTAATCGGTTAACTAATTAAACAGTTAACCGGATAACCGAAAACAGGTTTCTGATACTAAAGTAGTTGATAGGCGCCAGGGCACCGAACCCGAATCTGAACCGAACCAAAACCGGGACCAAACTGTAACATTTTACCGAACCCAAACCTAGAACCGTACCTGTTACATTTCTTAATTGAACACAAGTTGAAACCACACCGAATTTTAAAATTCGGGTTCAGGGTTCAGTTCCGGATCAGGTTCACATTCAGTTCGAAACGTAAGCATAATCGTCGACGCTTTTGCGGCTACGTAGCAGCCTGTATTGACTCTTCGTGAAAATGATCTCATCTTGCGACGCATCATAAATTCCGAATTGCATTTTAATTATTTATGTATAAAGATTGTTATTCAAAAAACATTAATATAATTTTCATTAGCTTAAACCGATTCTAAATCTAGAACCTAAACCAGGAACAAAACCGCAAATTTTATTAATGCTTGAACCAGAAGCAAACACGAATCTACCCCTCAAAAAACAAATTAACCTGAACCTAAATCGAAACCAGTTTTTGGCGGATTCGATGTCCTGAATTGGACAGTTAACCAGTTATCTTGTGGATTTAACAGCTAAAATCTGGTATTTTTAATCATCGCTTAACAAAATCTAGACAGTAGTTACGAAGAGGGGGTAAAGTTCAAGGCAATCCCTCTAAATCTAACCGTTTTCAAGTTACTAGCATTTAAAATATTCACATTTCACCTCATAGAATTTGAATCTGAACAACTTGTGTCATACAACATTTTCCTGGTGAATAACAATTCTTATGTACATACAATACCTTCAAAATTATGTAAAAAAAACCGGTTTCTGACTTGCTAAAATCTAGTGTCTGATCGCAGGTTGTCTGATTGATTATAAACCGGTTTCTTGGAGGCTAAAACCCGGTTTGTTAACGGATAAATTTCCTAAGTAGTTATTGTTTTATGACCAATTATTCGGTTTGTCAGTTAACCGATTCGTAAATCAACCGTTAGTCGGTTATCAATTTTATCAGTTTTTGACAGCGCTAATCGTTATTAATTATCGAAATCTGTAACTACAAATTGTTATTATTATTATTATATTATTATTAATAATAATAATAAATTTCAGTTTTTGTAAGTACACTGTAATCAAAAATAGTTGATTCAGTTGGCAATATAATTCATGGAATCTTTTTATTCCACAGTTTACACAACATCAGATGCAGACGGAAATACTATTAGGTTATGTCAGAGCAAGTGCCTGACAGCTAATAGAATTTTGAGTGATTGAAATGCTTTTGAGCAATGGAAGAAATAAAAGGACATGGGTAAGGGAAACAACAACCATTTTAATGAAAAGGTGTAAATGTACTCAAATTATATTGTCAAATGTCACTGTCAACGGTCTCAAAAACAGGAAATAAATTTATGTATCAGTCTTACCAATTCCAAGTATTTTTTTTTTATACATACATACATACATACATAAAATCACGCATTTCCCACTTAGTGGGTTAGCAAAAACCCGAAAATAATAAGAAAAGGGATGAAAGCAAGAGCTCCACAGAATCACTTAACTCTTTAAAAACATTCTTCTTCCGCCTTGCCCAAAATCATCATAACATTCATTCAAGAACATATTATTGTGACCGATTTTCGGTAGCGAATAACCGCATCCGGACCACAATAATAGTTACGCAACAATCATCTTTCGCTACACACTACCAACTGAATCATTTATTATTTTCAGTTAGTAAAAATGCCCGAGTATCACTTTTGATATGTTTATGGTTTAGTTTCAAACAATAAAATTCGTCATCAAAATAATTTTATTATCGTCGCAAAAAGTAGTGAGAAGCAATATAACATATAAGTTAAAAGTAAATAATAATATATCACGATGGCTTTTACCCAGATTGGATGTGGCAGTCTGTTGGAAACAGATCTCTATAAATGATATATTTAGCTATAAAGCGGGTATTGGCCGACTTTTCACGACGCTCAGGTTCAACCAACAATCACCATAAAGTCGATAGAATCAAACGGGCCACTGCATTTCACTATGTCTTTTAAAAATTAGCTAAAGGTACATGAAACACACAAGATCGTTTCTTATCAATAATTGAAACATTGAAATTCAAAGGAATCTAAGTGCAAATAAAAATATTTAAGATTTGTACTTGAAGATGTTTTGTCTAATTATTCTTAAGAAAATCTGATATAGAGATCATCGCAACATTTTATCAAGAAAAAAATTGGCGTAGCAAAAAAATTTCGGAAGAATTTCCAGGGAAGAGATGGCCACTTTCTAGCAGACTTTTTCAAAAGTATTTGAGATAATTTTTCATAATAAAATATTTGGACAAATAGAAACATATATAGATAATCGTTGACAAGTTGATTCGGTATACACCGATTCTGAAAAAGCCCTTGATAAAATAGGTCATAGTGTCCTTCTAAACAACCTTTCAGATATTGGTTTCAGCATTAACCTAATTGAACTTTTTTCGTCTTATTTATCTAGCAGAAAACAAATGATAACATACAACGGATCATCATCAAACGAGTTTATTACAAAATCCGGAGTGCCACAAGGGTCAAATCTTGGTCCGTTATTATTCCTGCTTTTCATTAATGATTTGCCAAATTACTTAACATGTAAAATATTAATGTTTGCAGATGACGTCAAAATTTACTAGACGATCATAACAACTGACAACTGCCTGCATTTACAACTAAATATAAGTAAATACAATTATGGTTATGAAAAAAACAGACTAGATTGAATATTGGTAAGTGAAAATTGTTTCCGCAAGCAAAACTTGATTTTACATAGTTATTCTATAAATTCATCACACTTCCGCAGGGATTACCAAATAAAAGATTTGAGGTGACGCCTGGTAAGCGCCCGCACGGTACAAATATGTCATCATCATTACCAATATCTGCGATAAAGCAGATTGTGGCACACTCAGAAATGGGTAATATGCCGTGATGATATATTTATTTATTTAAGTTCATATTTTCGGAAAATTAATAAACATAACCTTAACTCCTCTTTCGAGTGGAATACCGTATTAAGTTCTGTTTTGTTTTACGCAGTCCTTTCAATATAAATGAAAACAATATTAAGTCAATTTAAAAAGTTGCAATGTCTGGAGCACCCAATTTTGAATAATATTTTACAAAAGAAATTAGGTTTGAAAGATTATGCATTATTATAATTAAAAAATTATAATATTCATTGATAGAATAATTCTCAATTGAAAACAGAAATCTATTTCAATAATCATTTAAATGCTTTCCTCTAAAATATTAATTTTACGACTTAATATACTTTTATTTTTACCATACAAAATTTGTTTGAAAAATTAGAAGAGAGTGTAACAAATGCAGCGATAAGGGCAAGGAAGAAGAATTTTGTAAAAAAATGGTGGAGGAGCCGGTAGCGAACAGCAAACTTACAATTTTATAATGTAACCATAACAAAAGCTGGAGCAATGGTGGTGTAAAATTTGCCAATTTCATCTTGTGTCCCTGATGGTATCTGCATAGAAAAGCAGCCATTCAATGAAGTATAATATCTATATTATTTAATTACTAGTCCAGAGTCACAGAGCAACTTAGCGCCGCTGTCTTTATTCCTCCAACCACCATGCCGTGAGTGGATTCATAATCAGCCGAGCAATTTTACAAAATAGAAAAAGAAGTTTATCGTGTTTCTATGTCAGTGAATTTTACTTCCGAGTAATTTGAGCCAATCGCAACCGCCGGCGAGCTTCCAGCTTCAATTTTCTGTCTGACGTCACACACGCTCAACTGTTTTACTAATCAGAATCAATTCCGACGTCTTTCGACTTTTATTAATTCCATACAGTTCTTTTTTCCATACTGCGGTAACCACAAGAATATATAAAATAAGAGAGAAATCTTCCACGGATACTAGAGAGTGAAGATAATGTACAAGCAGTTAGGATTCGGATGGGTGAACGTTAGTTACCATGGTCTGCAGTATGTCCGAAAATAAATATTGTTTTCATAACAACAGCAATTGTTTATTCTGCCAATAGAAGTGACAAATTTGATTGTTCTAGTGTTAATAGTTCTTTATAGGTGTCAGCAAGATGGGTACCTGGAATGTTGACGTACGAGTAAAAGCGAGAGAGAGTCACGTCTTCAGAAGCCAATTTGGCGTTGTTTAATCAAAATCGAAATTGTTTTTTTGGCTCGCTTTGTTACAGTTGATGAAATGTGGGTTCACTCCTTTGATCCCGAGTCTAAAATTCAGTCTCCATTTAGATTATAGCTACTGTATTTTATTTAATGATACATTATGTGGAAGGTGGTCACACAATCACTGGTCAGTATTAATTGCTAAAATTCATGATTGCATTAAATATTTTTAAATGAAAGTTTATGCAAAAAGATTGGAAGTAATGAAAAACAACCCCCCACTCGTGTGACGTTGGAGTATATACAGCACGTCATTCATAGCCAATAGGAAAACGGTATACGTTATTTATATAAATAAAAGTAGGCGATAGTTTGTCACATTCTAATCTGTATATAATCTGACGGTCATATTCTGCTTAAGATCACGTGATTTTTTCCAAAATATTACACAAATTTCAATATTTAATTTTAAAATATCTACTGGATATTTCAAGATATTTTCAAATTTGAGGCTCTTTAAAGAACAATATGTTTTAATGTAAAAATGGAAAATAATCAGACATGCAGTCGTTTGTAAATTATTTATTTCCTGGCCGACGTTTCGACTTTAACAAAAGTCTTCTTCAGGGCTAGAAATAGTCAAAATTGTAGCCCTGAAGAAGACTTTTGTTAAAGTCGAAACGTCGGCCAGGAAATAAATAATTTACAAACGACTGCATGTCTGATTATTTTCCATTTTTACATTCTGAAATCAGTCGATCATCGTAATCAACCAATATGTTTTAAAATTTAGTACTTAGAAGTCATATAAAAATTCTTGCAACAGTCCCATTGTCTGGTAGAATTCCGTTTCATCAGGACAACGCTCCAGTTCATATAAACTTTGTTTTCATCAATGCAATTCACGATGTCGGTTTCAAACTGACGTCACATCCACCGATTCACCTGACCTAGCTCCTAGTGATTTTTATTTATTTCCCAAGCTATAGGAAAGTATATAAGGAAGAAATTTTGAAACCGACGAATTTGTTATGGTAGCTGTTCAGAACTTCTGCGATAAAGACTGAATTTTTAAAAAAGGTGTTATCATGTTAGAAATACATGTGGAATAAGTGACTTCAAGTATACGTTGATTATGTTGAAAAAAAAAAAAAAATTATATATTAGAGACAATTACTTCAATTCTGTAAGTTGTTGAGTCTTAGCAACGTTGCTAAAAATTATGACCAATAGAAACAAATGTAAAGGCTGTCATTTTCATGTTTTATTCAGTGTTCACAATTATTATTGGTTATTAGCCAAAGCAATGTTGCTAAGTCTTAACAACTTCCTTTCAGAATTGGGGCGAATAAATACTGTACAACCCTCGTAGAAGCAAATAATGGTGTAGTATTTTATTGTTGAAAGGAACTATTTGTAAAACTATGACACACCCAGAAATGGGCAATAATTCTATTCTCCTTACAATTCATATCCAGATGTAATGTGGCTGCTAATGGTGGCGTCCTATTATTATTCTTGGCTTGACAAGTCAATTCAGAGTGAACATCTCTTCGACTCAACGCTGATACCCTGAGTTCATTCCTCACATGAGACTGAGTGCCCGTGGGTAAAACCACACTAGCGTTTGAGACTGGCATGTCGTTCCGGAACCACGTTACCACCGGAAGAGGTTTAGCTGCAACAAAGAGAAAAATATGTTAAAAGAGAATCAATTTATAATAAACTTTGTAGAGAGATTGTACAAATTTGTGTTCTCTACACGATGGCTTTGAGGGCTTGTGAGGTGGTATACATATCGTCAATAGCACAAATTTGTAGATAAAGTGTAATTTTCAGGAATATAAAAATTTAATCGAAATTTCTATACCCGCTGTCAAATAAATATAGATTGATGCTCATTTTTTTCCCTTTTCCCCAGCCTGTCCCTTGCCATGCGGTGTTCCTACTTCTTCATAACGCCAGTCCATATTTATTTGACGGCAAGTATAGTTAAAATATGATTGTTTCTTTGTTTAAATTGGGTGATTGATATCTATCTCAAAGTGATCAAAAATAACTAATTCATTTGGCAAAAATTGAAAAATACTTGAAATTGTTAAGATTGCTACATAATTTTTACCTTCCGTCACCTTTAGGTAAGGAAGGTATTGTCTTTGGTCAAAAAATTCGGTGGTGAGTTTTTAATGAATAAGCACGTTTTAGGGTCCCTGTAGGGTATTGTAATACGAATATACCATTTTTAAGATGATGTCTGTATGTGTGTGCGTCCGTGTATGTGTGGGTCCGTGTGTGACAAATTTTTCTCCGACGATAACTCCAATACTACAATTCTAAAAATTATAATTCTTTCGTATTCCTCTTCTGTACATCCATATGAAGAGTTGATTAGATTTTGGTTATAATTGATCCACCGGAAGTACCCTTATTTGAAGTTTTTAACTGTTTTTCTTAAAAAAACGCAGTTAAATATTATTTTTATTATTTTTTGGCATTTTGTTATTATATATATTAAAGAAAATACTCTTCTCTATACAGTTGGATTATACATTTTCCTTCATATTCAATAGATGTAAATTTAAAGCATTATAAAGAAATTAATTTTCAAAAATTAGTCAGCTTTGTTGTTTATCATGGAAACAGCTGACATAATTATTCAAAAAAATTTAATTGACAGATGTCAGTTGCAAGTGCAAACCAAAAATGGTAAAAAGTATAGGATCTAAAATTGGTATGTCATAGTGTTGCTCGCAAGTGACACGCAGAGAAAGGCCAAAGAGAAGATGGAAGGACATTACTTAGTGTAGTTTATGTTATAATTTTATTGGATTTATAGAACCTTTTCAAATGAACTTTTGGTATGGAATTTGTAAAAAATAGTATGTGTTTTTACATGATATTATATAGAATCTGTTCCAAGGACCTTTTGGTATGGGATTTGTACAAAATACATGGAATTGACGGAAGGTCTTGTGCTGGCCACAACAGATTTTTTTTCCTGTTTTTGACACTGTTGACAGTGAGATTTGAAAATTTAAACGGGTATATTTGCAATTTTTTTATTAAAATAGTTTGTTTTCTGTACCCACGTCCTTTTATTTCTTACATTACTCATGATCAATAATCTAAAGCATTTCAAACACTCAAAATCATATTAGCTGTCAGGTCCATGCTCTGACATAACTTATTTGTATTTATGGTCACAATGACAAGTTAAATAGTATTACCGCTTTCACCAGGTGTTGTGTAAAATGTGGAATAAAAAGATCCCCAAAATTTTATTTTATCATTTCTTTTTGATCACTCTGCATATATATTCAAAAATGTAGGGTTTTATACGCAAACAAGGTACAGAGTGATCAACAAAGGCCGAAGCGTGCCGCTCCATACGATTTTGACATTTGCCGCTTACTTAATATGACAGCATTATTGGGCGTACCTATCGAATTTTGCTCGCTGCCATAAGAATAATTCTAAGAACCGTCTTCTTTACGTTCACCCAAACAAAAATATAATTCAAGAAAAAATTTGCCACGCTGTTCTTTAAAAGCCCTAATGAAATGGAATTCCTTACATTTTGCACGAAGGTATGCGTATTAATTGAATCAACGTACGGCAATGATATTAATAAAATGTCATGCACCTGTCATCATTTCTCATATATGGAATGTAGTTTTGATGAATAATAATGGAAAATTGAAATATAATTTTGACATTTTGGAACAAATTTAATTTAAAAAAGACAGTCATACTCGTATATTCTCCTACATACATATTTCCATATACAATTATTTATTAAAGTTATAAGAAATATACATTATTTTTCTTTATTTATTCCAGATTCCAGAGTTTTGAATTCTAGGCTGCTGCGTTTTTCGAGTGTAAGTCAAAATATGTTCCTCCTCTTCTTTGTAGTGGATAAAACTATATTGAGGATTCATGCAAGAATAACCAATGTCAACCCTAAGTAATTTTGGAATTGAGTAATAAAAAATCAACAAGACACTTCCATTAATTTTGTAGTTTAAATTTATATTGCGGACATGTATATATTTATTGTTTTATTATTACAATGGATATCAGATCAAAATTACATAAAATTTTAAATGGTACAGAAGTAACTTCACAATCAGTGCCAGTGAGGTGACATTTATGTCATTGTCATTACTGATATCTGAGTGTAAAGAAGATTGGCAGTGGGTAATTTGCCGTGATGATATATTTATTTAAATATTTTATGAAATTCATATTTGTAAAAAAAGACATTGGTTGTTCTGCCATGAAGCCACAGATGAATTTATTTATTTATTTATAAGTGCTGACCATAATTTGGATAGCTATAAAATAAATTATGAAAGTCCTAATGAAGAGTTAGTGTTTATTCAATGATAAACCGCACCTCCACCAAAATACTCCGCGAATTTATTTGTAAAATTGTAATTTAGCTGTAGTAATATATCACACCTCTAATCAGAGAGAACAATACTGAACCCCTATAAATTTAGCTGAGCCGGCCCTGTGTTTCACCTCTAGGGATCTTCTGTGTTATCATGTGATTTAAATCGGAAAATATTCATTCCCGTATTGTATCGATTCAAACCCGGCCTGTTCTTTTAATTGTTGCCGTCTTAACCGCATAACAACAGTTTAGATTAGGATGAGGATTTCTCCAGAGAATGGAAAAGGGGTTGGCAAAATTTATAAAAAGGGGAACCTTCTAGAAAAGTTATAATATATGAAGTACTTCATTTGAAATTGAGATACATATTTCTGTTTTCCTTAAAATCAACCAAAACTTGAAGCATTACTAGTTTAATAAATTTTACATATTTTAATATAACATTTTTTCAAATTGGTTTTTTTGGACTGTGCAATTAATTACAACAGATTATTTTGTTGATGGGATAGAAGGATCAACCGTTGAGTAGATTAAAGGTGAATAAAAAGGCTTAAATGGTCCGCGTATGTTTTAAAATTCTTTATTTACGGACGTTTCGGGCTTAAGGCAAGCCCATCTTCATCTATTGATACATTATTATTAGCAAAAAACAGCTTTACATGGTGAAAAGTATACAATATTTCTTACCTAACGGTAAATATGCTGATGAATTTTATTGCAAAATCTTAAAATTGTATTACATACATAAAAAATCTGTTGTGGCCAGCACAAAACCTTCCGTCAATTTAATGTATTTCGTGCAAATCCGATACCAAAATTTCCTTGGAAAAGATTCTATATATCCTGTAAAATTGTAACACGAACACACTATTTTTTACAAATTCCATATTGCAAGTTCCTTTGGGAAGATTCTATAAATCCAATATTATTTATAACACGAATGTACATTCTGTAAATTGCACTTCACACTTCCTCATTTCTATCCAACGCATCTTCTTCAGACAGTTCTTCCTCTCTCAAATATTCTGCTACACAGTCCTTCCATCTTCTCTTTGGCCTTCCTCGTACTCCCGGCATTGAAACTGCAAGTCACTTATGCGAGGCACACTCTGTCACTTGTGTTACTTTCTGGTCCTATACTTTCCACTTTGGTTTTGCACTTGACACTGACATCTGTCAATTAGAATTTTTTTGAATATATGTGCTGTTTTCATCATTTTAGCAAAGCTAACTGATTTTTGAAAGTTAGCCTCTCTTAATCTCTCTATAACTCTATATCTATTGAATATGAAGGAAAATGTATAATCAAATTGAATAAATATATATATATATTGTATGTGCTGTTTCCATAATTTTAGCAAAGCTAACTGATTTTTGAAAGTTAGCCTCTCTTAATCTCTCTATAACTCTATATCTATTGAATATGAAGGAAAATGTGTAATCAAATTGTATAGAGAATAAGATTTTCTTTCATATTAATGATCACAAAATGTCAAAAAATAATATTTAACTGGGGTTTTCCCAGAAAAACTGTTAAAAACTTCAAATAAGGGTACTTCCGGTTGCCCAGTTATAACCAAAATCTCATCAGTTATTCATATGTTTGTAAAGAAGAGGAATACGAAAGAATCATAATTTTTAGAATTTTAGTTTGCGAATTATCGTCGGAGAAAAATTTGTCAGGTAAAAAGAATGCATATCAATATAAATACCACAGTAACTTATTAGATCGAACTTACAGTGCACTTACTAACCACACAGTCAATCCTGGCTTGCCTTATGCCCGAGACGTCCGTAATAAAGAATTTTATAATATACTTGAACCATTTAAGCCTTTTCATTCACCTTTAAACAGATTATTTTATATTTTTTGTCATGTAAATGTTACTAGACACTTTTTGATTTTATTTTATGTAGAGAACAGTTTGAGATTCAGTGATTTAGAACGTAAGGGGTAGTTTTCCCCTGTGACAACGTTACATATATACACAGATAATTAAAGTTATGACACATGGCAGTAATAATTCAGGACTGAAAAGATAGCTAAATGATACAAATTAACTCTGTGTTAAGTTTCCCGTTCATATCTTGAGTTCATTCGTTATTAAGCTTGTTTCCGTCCTGGTCCGTCCAACTTCACAATTGTATTTGTCTCAATTTATATAACAAAACTATGATTAAAACTTGTACTGTACATCCCAAATTCAAACATATTAATACGGAGATGAAAACGCTGTTTGAGTTTTCATTATGCAAATTTCATTGATTACAACTTCTCTCTGTAAACAACTCGTATTAATTAACTTGCTAAATTTACCAAAACTAAATCAAATTTGCCATACTGCATAACTACAGCAAGCCAGCTGCTTATAATCCATCTCTTATATAGATACACATAATTATTGTTTAATAATACAAAATCGAATGTTACTAGAATGGATTCAAGATTGGTCATACATCGAAAATATACTTATCAGCATTCTTATCAAGACCGACCATAAATATCTTCAAATTTGACATTAACTAGGGTGGCACGAACGCATCTTCTTCGGAAATTTATTCCTTCACGCCAGAGGAAAAATGTTTGTAATATACAGTAGGCTATGAACAAAAAAAAGTATGTCAATTTAAAAGTATTTAATTAAATGTCAATTTGGCACGAGATATTGTCAAAAATGTTATCTAATGAAATTAAAGCTTTTCTTCTTGAATCCTTATTTTAGAAATATAAATAAATTAGATAACGGCGAATGGCAATATTCTGTTTCCTTCTTTATTATCTTGTCTCCTTAAAATTACATTTTACAATCAATTTTGACAACTTGACTTTTGAATTGAATAATAATCAGACATACGTTTCTGTGTTACTTACTCCGAATTAAGTTTTTTCCTGAACACATTGGTGTTTGTAATTGACAGATAAATGTCAGTGTCAAAAATCGACAGGTTTACCAAAAGTTTTTCTAGGAAGTATATTTGGTTTTTTTAATTATTTCATTAATTAAATATTTAAAATCATAGGTAAAATGCATACATCCATAACAAATAATGCCAATCTTGTCAATTAATTGGAAGAATTTCTGACATATAGGAATTTCCTCATAAAATGAAAGAATATAATTAGAATTTTTTGTGGACACAAGAAATAACAATCAACACTTTCAGTTGTTGTTTTTGCGAAAATAGTTCAAAATTTAGATTCTTCTCATCATTCTGATTTCATAGTTTGAAACCGTAGATTGCTATCTTTTTTCGTTATAACCCAAAAACGGGTGTTTTTGGTATCCAACTTGGAAAACAAATATCTCGGGAACGAATAAAGATATCCACCTGCGGGTTCAAAATTTGGAATTAGCGCGTTGAAAAGTATCTAATAGTCTAAAAATTCGATTTTGATTTTTTTTTTTAGCCAAAAATGAGTATAAGTATTTATAGGACTGTAACTTAAAAATGGGTCGAAATACCAATTTGGGAAAATCATCAATCAATGCTACTCATTTAATTACAAAACTAAACCAATTTTCAGAGTTATTAAGCAAATACAACATTTTTTACAAAGAAAATAATGAAAAAAAATTCATTTCAAAAATTGATCTTTTCAGCGTTTTTGAATAATTATATTATTTATTATATCTTCTATCAAATCAAATATATATTAACAAAACTTGCGTATTTAGATGATTAAAAAACGAATAATTTCATTCTTAACAGCGACAGCACGTTCTTTAGAATTCTATCATAGAAAGCAGGCGAATGCAATATTATTTTTACAAATATTGGCAGGTTGCACTTCAGAATTCTCTATTTGCTTTTAATTTCGGGAATTTTTGGGTTTTATACTATTAAAATATGGAATATTATGACAGTTATATATAATAAATGTTTAAATTGTATATAACTTCGCTTGACGATTGTTGTCTAATTCTTTTTACTTCCTTGTATGAAGTAAAGGAAGTATTGTAATCGCGAAAAATTTCGGTGTCCGGATTTCAACGGATATATCCATTTTGACTATCCCTGCATCCATTTTGACTAATTTTGTCGTGACGTCTGTACGTACGTACGTACGTACGTAAGTATCTCTCATAACTGAAAAACGGGAAGCAGTAGAAAGTTAAAATTTTGTATTTAGGACTGTTGTTTTGGTCATTTCATAACTTTCGGAAGTGGTACTTTACTTGAAGCCTATAATAGATTTTAATGAAAAACTATATTAAAATATAATCCAAAACTTTTCAAAATTGGTATATAACACTTCTATATCAATGGGAATAACATTATAGATTTTAGTTAAAATGGTCAACCCGGAAGTGGTACTTTACTTGAAGCCTATAATAGATTTTAATGAAAAAATATATTAAAAATAATCTAAAACTTTCAAAATTTGGTATATAATACTTTTATAACAATGGGAATAACATAATAGATTTTGGTTAAAATAGTCTAACCGGAAGTGATACTTTACTTGAAGCTGTTATCAGTTTTTATTGAAAAAAATGGTGTTTGATTTTCATAATAAATGCTTCAAATAAAAGTTTTAGAGAATTAAATTCTGCGTCGAAAATATCAAGTATAATTAAATTAGCTCTTTGTATAAGCGAGATATGTATATTTAAAAATTATGTACTTTTTGGTTTCTGTAATTAAGTTTGCTATGAATTAGGACAAAAAATAACAAAAAAAAACGAAGAATTTAATGTCAATGTCAAATACATGCAATTTTATGATTGGGTCTGTTATTATACATATTTTAATTATTAACAAAATATGTATAGTGTAACAGGCGTACAAGGAAGTCATGTGGTGTCCACATAAGATATTTTAGACATTGTTTCACACCTAGAGTTCGCTATTGTACTTTTGCTTTTTAGTAGCTGCCAGTGCTTTACGCCACAATGGTGAGCTGCAGTAGCAGAAAAACATGTTTGTGGTTACTAACTGGGCACGGCGGCATCTGATGACCGACAGGTTGAGTCAGATGCTGAAACCTTTGAATTTTTGTAATTCATTGTGTGAAACATGGCGAGTGTTTTCTAATTCTTTATCATAATATTTCTTGATGATATATTGCTGGGAGATTTTCGGTGTTGATATTTATTCGTTTTTTATGCATAACTGAAGTATCTGTCTCCTCCGCATGTTTAAGTAATGAGGGCCACTTGTGAAGCGGGTTAATGATAAAACTTTTTTGTTGCTCGTCTTTTAATTAAACTTCTTCAAACATCGGACATCAAACGTGTGACAGAGGCAGCTGTATACGGACATTGTATGTGTGGAAGAGAGACACGATGACGTATTCAAATGCTGAATAAACGTGAAAATGAGGAAATGAGAGCGACTTGAGCAAATGGGGTTTTTAAATGTTGCGCTACATGCCCAAATTATCGACATTCAAATTTATCTCCGTAGAGAGGGAATATTCGCCCTTTGCCCTACTATTATTCCGCGAGTAGTTCACACAGACTTTTTTTACAAAAAAATCCAACGAGCATAGCGTCAGATAACTGAAATTTACAAACCTGAAAGAGCTGAAATTCAACAGAAATAGTCGTAAAAATATTAACACGTATTTCATATACAACTTATAGTCTCTCTTCTAACGTTTTTATACATTGCATTTTATTACCGTCCGTCACCTTTAGGTAAGAAAGGTATTGTGTTTGATCAAAAAATTCAATGCTGAGTTTTTAATGAATAAGCACGTTTTAGGGTCCCTACAAAACGATTTTACTGGTTTTACGATGATGTCTGTATGTATGTATGTATGTATGTATGTATGTATGTATGTATGTATGTATGTATGTATGTATGTATGTATGTATGTATGTATGTATGTATGTATGTATGTATGTATGTATGTATGTATGTATGTATGTACAAAGGGCACTAGGAAAGTTTTGCAATATGAGTCAACCAGGTGCCGAAAGAGTCTGCCTGTTGGTGCATGCTAAGACATGTTCATTCTTGCAAAATTAATTGCTGGGACAAGTCGGGGGGCTCACTTATTTGTTAGCAGTGACAGCGTAAAGTGCTTGCTATGGCATCGTGGTCGCGAAATGAGATTCGGGCAGTTTTGCGATATAACTTCGTGCGTGGTTTAAACGTAGACCAGTGTTTAGAAGAAATGACTCTTGCACTAGGTGATGTTTGTCCACATCGTACGACTATATTCAGGTGGTATAGAGAATTCCAAAGAGGAAATTTCAGTCTGGAGGACGGTGAAAGGACGGGAAGGCCACGAACGTCAGTTACGGAAGAAAACATTACTGCTGTGCGGAAAATGCTTGACGAAGACAGGCGAATAACTTACCACCAGATCGAGGAGACCTTAGGCTTAAATGCACCAGCAATTCGTTCTATTCTGCATGATCATTTGCACGTGAAGAAACTTTGTTGTCTCTGGGTGCCGCATAGTCTGACTGAAGGTCAAATGACACGACGTGTAACATGGTGCCGGGAGATGCTGAAAATTTTTGATAAAGGACAATCTCGTTATGTGAACAGTATCGTGACAGGTGACGAGACCTGGTTGTACTATTATGATGTGCCGACCAAGTCTCAAAACAAAGTTTGGGTCTTTGATGATGAGGATACACCCATAGCTGTCAGAAAATCCCGATCAATAAAAAAGAAAATGATAGCTGTATTTTTTAAATCGAGTGGAATTGTGGAGCGTGTCGTTTTGGACACACAGAAGACAATCACAGCAAAGTGGTACACTGAACAGTGCTTGCCTAAAGTGATCGAATCACTGAAAAAGGAAAGACCAAATTCAAGAATGGACACCTGGTTCCTACATCACGATAACGCTCCTGCCCACCGCGCGAAAGCCTGCGCCGAATATTTGGCCACTACAGGGCTGAAATTTCTTGAGCACCCTCCTTACAGTCCAGACCTTGCTCCCTGCGACTTCGCACTGTTCCCGCATGTTAAAATGAAGCTGAAAGGGAAGCGGTTTTCCAGTGATGAGGAGCTTTTGAGGGGTTGGGATAACGAGTGTGCCTTACTCCCTAGCGAAACGTGGCAGAGCTGGTTTAAGGATTGGTTTCGGAGGATGGAGAGGTGTATTGAGTGTGGTGGGAATTACTTTGAAAAACTTTAATAAATAAAGCTGTATTGCAAAACTTTCCTAGTGCCCTTTGTATGTATGTATGTATGTATGTATGTATGTATGTATGTATGTATGTATGTATGTATGTATGTATGTATGTATGTATGTATGTATGTATGTATGTATGTATGTATGTATGTATGTATGTATGTATGTATGTATGTATGTATGTATGTATGTATGTATGTATGTATGTATGTATGTATGTATGTATGTATGTATGTATGTATGTATGTATGTATGTATGTATGTATGTATGTATGTATGTATGTATGTATGTATGTATGTATGTATGTATGTATGTATGTATGTATGTATGTATGTATGTATGTATGTATGTATGTATGTATGTATGTATGTATGTATGTATGTATGTATGTATGTATGTATGTATGTATGTATGTATGTATGTATGTATGTATGTATGTATGTATGTATGTATGTATGTATGTATGTATGTATGTATGTATGTATGTATGTATGTATGTATGTATGTATGTATGTATGTATGTATGTATGTATGTATGTATGTATGTATGTATGTATGTATGTATGTATGTATGTATGTATGTATGTATGTATGTATGTATGTATGTATGTATGTATGTATGTATGTATGTATGTATGTATGTATGTATGTATGTATGTATGTATGTATGTATGTATGTATGTATGTATGTATGTATGTATGTATGTATGTATGTATGTATGTATGTATGTATGTATGTATGTATGTATGTATGTATGTATGTATGTATGTATGTATGTATGTATGTATGTATGTATGTATGTATGTATGTATGTATGTATGTATGTATGTATGTATGTATGTATGTATGTATGTATGTATGTATGTATGTATGTATGTATGTATGTATGTATGTATGTATGTATGTATGTATGTATGTATGTATGTATGTATGTATGTATGTATGTATGTATGTATGTATGTATGTATGTATGTATGTATGTATGTATGTATGTATGTATGTATGTATGTATGTATGTATGTATGTATGTATGTATGTATGTATGTATGTATGTATGTATGTATGTATGTATGTATGTATGTATGTATGTATGTATGTATGTATGTATGTATGTATGTATGTATGTATGTATGTATGTATGTATGTATGTATGTATGTATGTATGTATGTATGTATGTATGTATGTATGTATGTATGTATGTATGTATGTATGTATGTATGTATGTATGTATGTATGTATGTATGTATGTATGTATGTATGTATGTATGTATGTATGTATGTATGTATGTATGTATGTATGTATGTATGTATGTATGTATGTATGTATGTATGTATGTATGTATGTATGTATGTATGTATGTATGTATGTATGTATGTATGTATGTATGTATGTATGTATGTATGTATGTATGTATGTATGTATGTATGTATGTATGTATGTATGTATGTATGTATGTATGTATGTATGTATGTATGTATGTATGTATGTATGTATGTATGTATGTATGTATGTATGTATGTATGTATGTATGTATGTATGTATGTATGTATGTATGTATGTATGTATGTATGTATGTATGTATGTATGTATGTATGTATGTATGTATGTATGTATGTATGTATGTATGTATGTATGTATGTATGTATGTATGTATGTATGTATGTATGTATGTATGTATGTATGTATGTATGTATGTATGTATGTATGTATGTATGTATGTATGTATGTATGTATGTATGTATGTATGTATGTATGTATGTATGTATGTATGTATGTATGTATGTATGTATGTATGTATGTATGTATGTATGTATGTATGTATGTATGTATGTATGTATGTATGTATGTATGTATGTATGTATGTATGTATGTATGTATGTATGTATGTATGTATGTATGTATGTATGTATGTATGTATGTATGTATGTATGTATGTATGTATGTATGTATGTATGTATGTATGTATGTATGTATGTATGTATGTATGTATGTATGTATGTATGTATGTATGTATGTATGTATGTATGTATGTATGTATGTATGTATGTATGTATGTATGTATGTATGTATGTATGTATGTATGTATGTATGTATGTATGTATGTATGTATGTATGTATGTATGTATGTATGTATGTATGTATGTATGTATGTATGTATGTATGTATGTATGTATGTATGTATGTATGTATGTATGTATGTATGTATGTATGTATGTATGTATGTATGTATGTATGTATGTATGTATGTATGTATGTATGTATGTATGTATGTATGTATGTATGTATGTATGTATGTATGTATGTATGTATGTATGTATGTATGTATGTATGTATGTATGTATGTATGTATGTATGTATGTATGTATGTATGTATGTATGTATGTATGTATGTATGTATGTATGTATGTATGTATGTATGTATGTATGTATGTATGTATGTATGTATGTATGTATGTATGTATGTATGTATGTATGTATGTATGTATGTATGTATGTATGTATGTATGTATGTATGTATGTATGTATGTATGTATGTATGTATGTATGTATGTATGTATGTATGTATGTATGTATGTATGTATGTATGTATGTATGTATGTATGTATGTATGTATGTATGTATGTATGTATGTATGTATGTATGTATGTATGTATGTATGTATGTATGTATGTATGTATGTATGTATGTATGTATGTATGTATGTATGTATGTATGTATGTATGTATGTATGTATGTATGTATGTATGTATGTATGTATGTATGTATGTATGTATGTATGTATGTATGTATGTATGTATGTATGTATGTATGTATGTATGTATGTATGTATGTATGTATGTATGTATGTATGTATGTATGTATGTATGTATGTATGTATGTATGTATGTATGTATGTATGTATGTATGTATGTATGTATGTATGTATGTATGTATGTATGTATGTATGTATGTATGTATGTATGTATGTATGTATGTATGTATGTATGTATGTATGTATGTATGTATGTATGTATGTATGTATGTATGTATGTATGTATGTATGTATGTATGTATGTATGTATGTATGTATGTATGTATGTATGTATGTATGTATGTATGTATGTATGTATGTATGTATGTATGTATGTATGTATGTATGTATGTATGTATGTATGTATGTATGTATGTATGTATGTATGTATGTATGTATGTATGTATGTATGTATGTATGTATGTATGTATGTATGTATGTATGTATGTATGTATGTATGTATGTATGTATGTATGTATGTATGTATGTATGTATGTATGTATGTATGTATGTATGTATGTATGTATGTATGTATGTATGTATGTATGTATGTATGTATGTATGTATGTATGTATGTATGTATGTATGTATGTATGTATGTATGTATGTATGTATGTATGTATGTATGTATGTATGTATGTATGTATGTATGTATGTATGTATGTATGTATGTATGTATGTATGTATGTATGTATGTATGTATGTATGTATGTATGTATGTATGTATGTATGTATGTATGTATGTATGTATGTATGTATGTATGTATGTATGTATGTATGTATGTATGTATGTATGTATGTATGTATGTATGTATGTATGTATGTATGTATGTATGTATGTATGTATGTATGTATGTATGTATGTATGTATGTATGTATGTATGTATGTATGTATGTATGTATGTATGTATGTATGTATGTATGTATGTATGTATGTATGTATGTATGTATGTATGTATGTATGTATGTATGTATGTATGTATGTATGTATGTATGTATGTATGTATGTATGTATGTATGTATGTATGTATGTATGTATGTATGTATGTATGTATGTATGTATGTATGTATGTATGTATGTATGTATGTATGTATGTATGTATGTATGTATGTATGTATGTATGTATGTATGTATGTATGTATGTATGTATGTATGTATGTATGTATGTATGTATGTATGTATGTATGTATGTATGTATGTATGTATGTATGTATGTATGTATGTATGTATGTATGTATGTATGTATGTATGTATGTATGTATGTATGTATGTATGTATGTATGTATGTATGTATGTATGTATGTATGTATGTATGTATGTATGTATGTATGTATGTATGTATGTATGTATGTATGTATGTATGTATGTATGTATGTATGTATGTATGTATGTATGTATGTATGTATGTATGTATGTATGTATGTATGTATGTATGTATGTATGTATGTATGTATGTATGTATGTATGTATGTATGTATGTATGTATGTATGTATGTATGTATGTATGTATGTATGTATGTATGTATGTATGTATGTATGTATGTATGTATGTATGTATGTATGTATGTATGTATGTATGTATGTATGTATGTATGTATGTATGTATGTATGTATGTATGTATGTATGTATGTATGTATGTATGTATGTATGTATGTATGTATGTATGTATGTATGTATGTATGTATGTATGTATGTATGTATGTATGTATGTATGTATGTATGTATGTATGTATGTATGTATGTATGTATGTATGTATGTATGTATGTATGTATGTATGTATGTATGTATGTATGTATGTATGTATGTATGTATGTATGTATGTATGTATGTATGTATGTATGTATGTATGTATGTATGTATGTATGTATGTATGTATGTATGTATGTATGTATGTATGTATGTATGTATGTATGTATGTATGTATGTATGTATGTATGTATGTATGTATGTATGTATGTATGTATGTATGTATGTATGTATGTATGTATGTATGTATGTATGTATGTATGTATGTATGTATGTATGTATGTATGTATGTATGTATGTATGTATGTATGTATGTATGTATGTATGTATGTATGTATGTATGTATGTATGTATGTATGTATGTATGTATGTATGTATGTATGTATGTATGTATGTATGTATGTATGTATGTATGTATGTATGTGTGTGTGTGTGTTTGTGTGTGTCTGTGTGTGTGTCTTTATGTGTGTGTGTCCGTGTGTATGTGACAAATTTTTCTCCGAATATAACTCCAAAACTCCAAAATACAAACAGAATTGTAAGAAACAACCCCTAATAAAAGGAACTTTCGGTGTGAAATTTGTAAAAAATATTGTGTTCATGTTACAATTTTACAGTATATATAGGAACTTTTTCAAGGAACTTTTGATATGGGATTTGTACAAAATACATTCAATTGACGGAAGGTTTTGTACTGGCCGCAACAGATTTTTTTTAAATATAAAATAATTTTGCTACAATTTTATTTGCACTTTTTTGTGCACCTCCACCATTTTGTGCAAGTTGTTTCCTTGATCAATTTACTTGTATTTTCCTAAAGGAGTTAAAAGAATTAAAAAGATTTTATATTTATTTCAAGGAAATTAAAACGTAAGGGTGATGACAAATCAAGATTTTAAATCATTTCTGACCAATCTGCTAACAATCATCTTTAAAATTCTAAATTGTTGAGTTAATTTATGCGATTCGGTTCTAACTTTGTCTTGAGCACTTTGGAAGTGTCTGCTGATTTGATTTGAGCGCAAAAGGTAGGGTCGTCCACTTTTTGGTAAATTATTAAATAATACACCTTCTTCACATTCCTGTATTTTTCGGTAAATAGTAGCCTGTCCAATATTTTGATTCCCAAACATGTTAACAATTTTGAGTTTTGGCTATTTGTCCAATTAACCTATAAATATATTTGCGTATTTAAAGTTTGTATAACCTCTTTCAAAACTTTTTCTGGCAACATGGTATATTATAAAACAACTATTTGTATTCATTATGTCTGGTGTAAACAAGATTAGACCTTATTGGGTAATAATATTTGCAACGAAAAATTTTTCTTAATTATTACATGCTTTATCTAAGTCTTGCTTCTCTCATTTTGTCTGCTACGGGTACAACATAATTGTTTTTCACATACAATATTTGTTTATGCTTATTTTATTTGTTAATAAAAATATAAGATTTAAGTATGTCAATTCTTGTCGTAAGTAGAGAGGTCTTGCAAATTATATAGGTAGATAATTAGTTGCAAAGTAACTATCATTAGATATTTTTTTATTATTATTATTTATTTACTGTGTCATCGGGCACTCATGATCCATACAAATAATTGACAACATTTATACTGTATTACATGCATTAACAAATACAGTATAATCGCGTTAGTGCGAACAGAATAAATCCAGTCTTGTTCATATTATCGAACTGTTCACATCGCCGATGGTTTATAAAATTTAATATAAGTAATAAAGCACGCACCGTTATTAAATAAATATAAATAAATACAGACATATTTATTAAGCCAAATAATATATGTAATAATATACAGTAATTTTCAAAA
Source organism: Ophonus ardosiacus (assembly GCA_943142095.1). Taxonomy (NCBI): domain Eukaryota; kingdom Metazoa; phylum Arthropoda; class Insecta; order Coleoptera; family Carabidae; genus Ophonus; species Ophonus ardosiacus. Next base: position 31,802,419 of record OW964832.1, on the reverse strand, counting down.
ATCGCACTCTATGTATGTCGAACTTTGAAACGCTGACGCCAGTCATCACTAGCGTTGAATGACCCAGGTTTTTCATTTAATTTCACATGCAATTTCATCTCTTTCTCTTCTTGCATATCTGCACTAACTGGACAATTTCGGTTACGTTGTTGCAGAAACTATTTATATAAGGCTGCTTCTATTTTTGGCAATTCAGCTGTTTTTGAAGTGTGTTTTTTATCCGGCTTTATCATCATACTTATGGTTTTATTTATCGGAAGTTTCTTGTTTTTTAAACTGTAAATAGTGGAATTCGCTATGCCATATGCTGTGGGGTCCCGTGGCCGCGTGCCTGAGTGTCTGGTCGCGAACCTGGGGGAACTGGGTTCGATCCCGATCGATGCCAAATATTTCCAATTTTAAATGGCACAAAAGTGATTTCTGTGGTGCACTTTCCACACCAGCTATGAGTTATTATTTCTTGGATAAAAAAGTTATACTAGCATCATTGTCATGTTCTGACAAAAATTTTGCTTTTTCATAAAGAGATAAAGTTTTTCGTTTAAATTTAGACATGTTTTGGAAAGAAAATAAAAAATAATAATTGATAAAATGATATTAGCACAACTAACACCGCACAGTAACACTACTTCTATCATCTTTTAAGATGTTTCCACGTTTTACAAGTAAATAGAAGTCCGCAAGCAGTGAATACACTGTGTTCAAATTAACGAAAGCTAGGTTGCTCACGTTGTAAGGCAGTCAATGTAAGAAAATATCTTGTTCAAACTAAGGAGTAGTCTATATATTCGAGTGTTCACGTTAACGCAATTGTACTGTAATATAATGTAGAACAATACTATTTCACTAAAATGGGGTCCCGTGGCTGCGTGCCAGAGTGTCTGATCGCGAACCTCGGGCACCGGGTTCGATCCCGACCGACGTCAAATATTTCGAATTTTAAATGGCACAAAAGTGACCCCTGTGCTGTACTCTCCACGCCAGCAATGAGTGCCCGCGAGGTGACGCCTGGTAAGCGCCCGAACGGTACAAATATGTCATCATCATTACCGATATCTGCGATAAAGCAGATTGTGGCACACTCAGAAATGGGTAATACGCCGTGATGATATATTTATTTATTTATTTATTTTTGTGTAATAAAATAATCTATGCAACAGAACAAAATCAATAGTCCAAAAATGAAAACTTTAACATATATATCTATAATGAAGAACCAATAGTTATTGATTAGAAAGGTAATGAATATAAAAAACTAATAAAATATAAAAGAGATTTTGTCTTATAAAATATTTATTATTTATATTTATTTAGGTTACATATTGTATATAGCTCATTACTATTTATCTCGTATTTTGTTGCCTTATTGTTTTTAGCATGCAATATTTGTTTAGGTTTATTTTCTTTTTTAATAAGAATATTAGTATGCCAATTCTTGTCATAAGTGCAGAGATCTTGCAAATGATATAGGTAGATGACCCTTAGTTACAAAGTAACTATCTTTAGATATTTTATTATAAAGAAATATATCTTGAAACTTCAATTTTACGAAAGATGGGTTAAAATTCTCCTTTGTGAAGAGGGTAGGCTGTCCCAATATGATCTGCCGTTGATCGGTGTTTGTTACATAAACAAAATAACTCGATCAGGAAGTGACGTTAGCGACATTCTATTAACTTGTTTTGTTTTTATTTGAATTACTGCGTAGATAGAAGCTTGGCTACGCTGTTGTTGTTATGAACGAGGAAGTTTTCTCACCCTTCAAACCATAATATTTTTATATCATCGACTTTGTAAACATACACTTGTTAATACGTAATTTATTAGAGTGATCCTTCCAGAAATTTTACCGAGAGCCAGATTATATAGCTCTAGTCAATGAAAGTTTTAAAGAAATTTGGTGGAGGCTGTAACAAAATAAACTCGTAGAAAGGGAAAATATTGGATGAGATATAATATAAATCTTTTCAATCCTGCATAAGAACTATATCTTTTAGAGATAGCAGTTTCATTATAATTGCATAAAAAATATGATGTGGCCAGCAAATTACCTTCCGTCAATTCTATGTATTTTGTACAAATCCCATACCAAAAGTTCCTTGGAAAAAATTCTACATATCCAGTAAAACTGTAACTCGAACATATACTATTTTCTACAAATTCATACTGAGAGTTTATTGGAAAAGATTCTAAAAATCTAAAAAATTATAACACGAACATACATTATATAAATTGTAGCTGACACTGACATCTCTCAATTACGAGTAGAATTATTTGAATATATCAGCTGTTTTCATTATTATGGCAAAGCTGGCTGATTTATGAAAGTTGATCTCTTTATAATTGTAAATATATTTACGCTCTTGGTTGCCACAGGATAAACTCACTAGATTGTTAATTCTTGCAGTAGAGTAAGAAATAGCTGCCACCATTGATTATAATAAAATGATCGACGATCGCCTAGTCTATTTAATTTCAGATATATAATTCATATTTGTTTTAAATGTCATACTACATACCTCGTTTCTCATTTTCTATTGTTCTGTTATTTTATGAATAATTGAGATTTATTTTTCAAGAATTTAGAGGAGTAATTGATTGATATCAATTTATTATATTATTTTATTTAATTAACTATTAATTGCAAATTGTTAAAAATATTGGGGCACATAATTTGATGTTGGCCTCAGTTGTTTCAAAACCACCGTCTTCTGTTTGTAGAGTAAATTCTTTAAAGTTTCTTTCTCCCTATTTATAGTTGTGATTTTGGCGAGACTTTACTTTTCGCTAAAGTGTCGATTAAAGTAAAATAAGAAGGCTGTGCTTCTCTCGCCGCCAGCCTGGTTGGGGGCGCGTTAAGCCGTGACTTCCGAAGCACCCTATAAAGTATTTTTTCCTCGCAACTTTCCCGACTGCCTCCAGTCATGGCCGACTGATTAACATCTTTGTTTTGTTCCCTCATTAGTCCCCAGAGTAATCTGGATGCTAAGTTCGGGAGTTATGGCGAGGCGAACATACCCGAACTTGCACGGACAACAACGAACACTTAAGAAAGCTTTCTTCATTAGGACAAGCTTTTAAAACTCTAACACATACTATAACCCCAGCAAAAATGATAAATTATGCTCGATTGTCTTCTGAATACAATATTTAATGAACTTCTTTTCAACTATTTTAATGCCTATAGAATAGTTTAACATGCCATTACTGTAATATGCAATAAATAAAAGGAAATAGCCTACGCCATATATAAGAATTGCCATACTTAAATCTAATAATCAATGAGGTGCTATTAATAAAAATAAGTAAATACTTATTATAAGCAGTAGCATTTTCTTATCAGTATCAGCAAGAATTACAAGTAAATACTAATTATTGTATTAATAATGTGATACTTATACTATAAGTAATTGATAACTTACTTTTAAGTAAGTACGTACATATGAAATACAGTAGTAAACAGTGTTTGTCAAATATGTAACAGTTAACAAATGTCAAATTTGTTAACAGTTCATTCTTACATTTATTTATTGAAAGTCAATATAACTAATATGAAATTCAGTTCTATATAGATTTTTGAAACTTTAAATTGTTAAGTTATGAAAGCAGCGACAAGGACGAAAATAATTATGAAAAAAATGTTGTCTTCACAACACCATTCTGAGAACCTGAGGCTATGTAATACAACGTTTCTGTTTTTACGTCTCGCTAAGAGAGGTATTGGATTCATGCTAAAATTCGCATATCCAGATTTTATTGAATAAGCACGATTTAAGGTCCCTAGAATCCGATTATAACATTTTTAAAATGATGTCTGTGTGTGTGTGTATGTGTGTGTGTGTATGTGTGTGGATGTTGTAAACACGATTCCTCAAAAACTATAACACTTAAAAAATATGTAACTGCAGTTTCCTCAATCTAACATTCCTGGGAAGAGCTGAAAAGGTTTTGGTAACAATTGAACAACCGGAAGTAGTAGTTCCTTAGAAAAATTCTTCTAAATATAAATTTTTGGCAGTTTTTTTTTATTAAATATTGAAGAACATAAAATTCTCCATCTAATACACCTATAATTTTTATTATATCTTGTATAGATTTATAGATAAAGACACTATAATTATAGAGTAATCTAATCGCAGAGGCTAAGGCACTAAGGAAACCAGTTGACAAATTCCAATGTTTATAACACAGTTTGTAAATGACACATGTCTGTGTCAAAAATCAACAGTTTTAGTGACATTCTGATAGCTTTTTCTGGGAAGCATATTTAATCTTTCTTATTGTTTTATTAATTAAATATTTGAAATTATAGGTAAAACTGTGGTAAAATGCATATATCCATCAAAAATACCGCCAATCTGGTTAATGAATTGGAAGAATCTCTGACATTTAGAAACTTCCTCATACAATGAAAAATAGATATAATTAGAATTATTTGTGTGCAGAAGACATGTTAGATACAATAAAAAACAATATTTGGGTAAAGTTCTGTAATATTTTGTTATAAAACGACGGTTTGAAAGCGAAGTGTAATACAATACCTACTTATATAGCCTAATATGGAAATGGCGAGAGGTCTTGTGCTGGCCACAACAGATTTTTTTTTAATTACTAGAGTCTGCTTTTAAACTATAGACAAAGTTTTAAAATCATCTGAGTACCGCAGAGGGTTTTACGTGGTTGAATGATGATTGAAATTGAAATTTCGTTGCGTGTAAAACCATCAGCGGAATAACCACACACAAGAGTTGATTTCACAGCCAAATTTTTAAAACACTGCTATAGTTTAAAAACCGATTATAGGATCAGCAGCATATCTTAATAGTTATTTTTGTATTAAGTGCGCGAAATGATTGTTTTTTTTTGCCACGCGTGAGGATGTCACTTTTAGCCCAGACCGTTAGGTCGAGGCAAAAAATCATTCGAGCGCGCCTAAAAAACATAAATTTCGCCCACGAAATACAAACAATATTTTTTCTACAACTGTCAAAAAAAGAATTCCATAATTTTAGATTTATGTAATAAAATTATAGGAAAATATTCAAAATAATATTAATTTGCTACCAATATGAGGACGCATGGTGTGTTGTAATCAAGGGAACGAGCAAATGTTGAATAAATAAATAAAAGTGTCAACGAATTTGTATTTCCGATCTATCTATATTATCAATTTTTGTTTTAAAACAATGGATTTTGACGAGATCAGTGATAGCGATATTCCTCCTGAGATAAATGAAACTGCAAATGCTGCAATTTCGAACTTATTACCAGTCAAATCGAGATGTCAATATGAGAATAATATATTTTTGCACACAAAAACACAAACTTCTCGTATCCGTAATGATGTATAATGTCATGTTTTGTCACAGGGTCGGATTAAGGTATTTTCGGGCCTGAGGCGCTAACAATTTTCGGGCTCCTAGAATAAAACATAAGACCCCAAAAATATAATTTATTTCATAAATTAAACAGAAAAATAATTACAACAGAAATAAACTTATAAAGTAAATAAAATACAACTCTAAAAAAATAAAAACTCGACAAAATGGAGCCGTAGCCAGGCTTCTAGCATGTGCCTCATGCTCCTCATGGTTAATTCGGCACTGTTTTGTCATTTACATAATATATGAACACAGAGCACCACTTTTGGATTCATTGCAAGAGAGTGTTCTGATAGCCATTCCATACTTTCGCGTGTAAAGCGATACAATTTGACAAAATCTTGTTTACTATGTTTTTTAAATTAACATAATTTTTCAACCACAAACGTTATAAATCACCGCCGCTGTGACGTTGTATTTATCCACAGTGGGTGTGGAAGTACTGACCGAGGCAACAAAGGTGTTTTGGCTGCTTACTAGTGCTGTTACACTGTGTCGGTTTTTTTATTACTACCTCTAGTTAATGTCCACCTATTAACTAGCTATGCTGTACTGATGAGCTCTAATACGAGTGAAACACGTGTCTACAGTTGCATTTGAGCAATATCCCTAGGAAGAAGGAATTATTTACAAATTTTGAGCTCAAGAAATATTATTGTTTTCGTATATTTACTTTGGGGTCCAAGTAACGGGTCTGGTGGGTGGTTATAAATCACCGCCGCTGTGACGTTGTATTTATCCACAATGGGTGTGGAAGTACTGACCGAGGCAACAAAGGTGTTTTGGCTGCTTACTAGCGCTGTTACACTGTGTCGGTTTTTTTATTACTGCCTCTAGTTAATGTCCACCTATTAACTAGCTATGCTGTACTGATGAGCTCTAATAAGAGCGAAACACGTGTCTACAGTTGCAATTGAGCGATATCCCTAGGAAGAAGGAATTGTTTACAAATTTTGCGCTCAAGAAATATTATTGTTTTCGTATAATTTTTCAAATTTTAGTTCAGTTCTCCATAAGCATAAGAAATATCATACTTGTAAATTTATAAGTAAATACTTAATTCTATAAGTATCTACTTTATTTAATTAATACAGTTTTAAGTAATTACTTATATTGGTTATAAGTATAAGTACATACTTTTGCCAAATAAGGTTTTGCTGAAACTTTATTAATACGGGTATAAGTATTTACTTAAAACTGTAAAAATTGGCGATATAATTTTATTGGATTTATAGAATCTTTTCCAAGGAACTTTCGGTATGGTATGTATAGAAAATAGTATATGTCCGTGGTACAATTTTAATGGATATATAGAATCTTTTCCAAGGAACTTTTGGTATGGAATTTGTGCAAAATACATAGAATTGACGGAAGGTATTATGCAGACCGCATTAGAATTTTTATTTATTATTTTAATTGCGTACAAAAAAAGTTTTTCTCTGATCTGTAGTGTAATATACGACGTGTTTGTTGATGAATAATATTAGTATCTGTTAAGAAAACAGCGTATTAAACACGTTCCGTTAATGTGCTTACATTTTATCATAATTACTGGGCGATTAATTCAAAAAGCCTCGTCTGGTGTTAAGAACAGCCATAGTATAGCGAGCGAGGCAGACTTGCTGGCTAATTGTTGGTTCACGTTCCGTCCTCATTTTCATAATTACAGTCCTGAACGCATGCACGCACATTTACTTAGTTACTGCATATGTGAATGTGGACGCCACCGAGCCACATCACATATGGGGAGTAATCACGTAGCTATCGATTTGAAACTGTATCACACATGATTAAGTGCCACTTTATATAGTTAACATACGATACAGTTATGGTTGCGTCAAAAACTCTTTCGATTGTGTGAGAAAATAATGTTTCACAAAAAAAAAAAAAAAAACTAAATACGTATTTCGAGAACTACGTAGAAATGATAAAATAATAAGACAGAGAAGTTAAGATTACTCAGCAATTAAACTATGCCAGAGGTCAAAACAGATCTTTTTAAAAATGATTGTAGGGATTTTTCTTTTTTTTATTATAATTTAACTTTAAGAATCCATTTTAGTTTTTAATTTTTATGATACTGTGTATATTGAATATACTTACTACAACAAAAATTAACATAGCTTCAGCTTCAACATTTATATTTAATATAGATCTAGTGGCCCATTTTCTTCTATGTGACGAAATTTAGTTCTAACTAGTGTTGCCGTCTAGACAAGACTTGATTAAGTCTAAGTCTAGATTAAAAAGTCTGGTTAAAGTCTTGTTTAGATATCAAGACTCTAGATTGTTTCAAGATTCTAGATTAACCTGCACTTGCGCATTAGACAAGGATAGAGATAACTCTTCGGCATTTTTTCGCTATTTTCCCCTGTATTTGGTTCATATGCTTGAACTGTAACGCATTTTTAATTAAAAAAAAAATAAATATTAAATTAGCTTTTTTTACATTGCATATTATGTTTTTCTTATATTTCCTTACCTATCTATACCATCTATAGTTTTTTGTTTTTGTTAGCATTAGATTATCACAATTGAAGTGTATTTTTAAATATAACAATTTCCTCGAATTATAAAAATATTGGCAGAATATAAATTTTGAAAATGGGAAAATAACTGGAACTGTAATCTGTTTTATCATAATCATCATTACATTTATTGATTTATTGAGTAGGTAAGTACTTAAGTATAACAAAACCTTCTTAATGTTAACTAATATGAATACTTTCAATTTTTATTGAAACTTTGTACTTACCTCATAATATTATTATGAATCGAAGTAAAAAATTCATATACCTACTACTACTAGTTAATCTAGAGTCTTGAAAATTGTCTAGAATTTTGTCAAGAGTCTTGATCTAGAATAGGAAAGTCTTGTCTTGATAATCTAGACAAGACAAGACAAGAGTCTAGAAAGTCTAGATCTAGACGGCATCACTAGTTCTAACTTGCCTCATGGGTCTTTGGCAAGATCCAAAGTTTATTTCACGTACCTTTTGAAAAATCCTTCTCCTGAAATATTTTAATTTTGAGCTTTTACACATTGTTGTATATCTTTCTTATAAACAATAATTTAAACGTACTTGTCCATAGAACTTCGAGAAAACAAGCGAATACACTGGCATAAAATTTCATAATTTGTTACCAAATGAAATGAAGCAATGTTCAAAAACAAATGCATTCAAACTATTAAAAAACATATTAATCCATCAAGAGTATTATTTAGTAGAGGACTGTAGGGACAAACATTTACAAACTACGTAAATTCGTTTTGAGGTCAAGGTTATTTTTACATTTCATTATTCATTATCACAAACACATATATCCACTTTTGCACAATTCACGGTTTTATTTCATTTATTTTATATTATTTTATCTATGTAATTTTATGTTGTTGTTCATTTAATATTTATTTATGTTTGTGAAGCTATGCATGTAATAAGTTTTTGGTTATCAAAAATTAACTATGTATATAAACAAATGTGAAGTCAATGTCATGAGCGTACCCAGGGAGGGGCAAGCCCCCCCCCCCCCCCCTCATGAGCCCTGAGTCTTTCCTGTCTTCCATACATTTAGCCGGTTAATTATGTGCCTATGTCTAGGTACTGTTGTATTTATGAAATTGTAGATTAAGTATGTAAAATTTATAAATATTTCAAAATTTTCATTCAGAACTCATTTTTTGAGTCACGTTACGAGTTACGATTAAATCAGTGAACTTTCAAAAAAGTCGCGCTATACGCGCTATAGCGAATTAGGTAGAATAATCCTGAGTTGCGCCCCAGATTAAATATGAGAGACACGCATATATCTGGGTACGCCCATGGTTCCGAAATTAGCTTTTATTTTATATTTTATTTTAATTTATTTCTAGTAGTTCTTTTAATATGTTCATTTTTATAATGTTGTTTTAGACTTTCATTCATTCATTTCAAAAAAAATATTAAAATTTTCACACATTTCGCATATTGTTGTAGTTTTATTATTTTTAACTGCTTTGTTGAATTAATTGTCTGTTTTGTGATCTTATTGATGTAGTTATTTTCATAACAAGTTATGAAATATTCCAAATATCATGCGAGTGTAAATTGACGCACGACGCGTAGCGAAGTGCAAGTCAATACACACGAGCTAAGATATTTGAATTTCATAAAAGTTATGAACATTATTTTTTGGACTAGCATAAATAAATTTAACTTTTTTTTCAAAACTGATATTTAGGTTCAAACGTACTGACAGCTGACAAATGAATAATGTATACATATAGCCAGAAATAATGACATAGTAACCTAGCAACCGTGTCAACTATTACGATATGAAATATATCGTAACACTAATGTGATAAGTTCAACTTTCAGTGTTAGGATACTACGTTGATATGTCATACTTATTACAATGGTCGTCTAAAAATAATATTTATGTATGATTTCATAGTTTCTTTGGGAGGTTGAAAAACAACTTCAGCTGAACCTTTCCCCCTTTGTACCGTTATAGTGCAATAAAGTTTATTATTATTATTATTATTATTATTATTATTATTATTATTATTATTATTATTATTATTATTATTATTATATTAAGTTTTGATCTGATTCAGCTTAATGCCACAGTGCTTGTAGGCAGGGACCTGAACCGAAATGTATTTATGGTTCAGATTCGGTTCAGATTCAGAGAATAAACGTCGGTTCAGTTTTTTTATCGATTCAAGAAAATGAATATTATAATGGTTCATTGGTTTTGGGTTTGGGTTCGAATTTCGGTTCATAGAGGAAAATCATTAGAAGTACAAAAAGTTAATGATATTAGTGGTTTTAAATTCATATTAATTTTTTTACGATTTTTAATTATATATTTAACAAAACTGAACCGAATCTGAATTTAAAACGGTTCAAATTTGATTCAGGTTTATTGACCCTTGACAAATATAGGTACGATTCAGATTCAGGTTCATCAAAAATTTGGGTTAATTCAGGTTTTCGGTTCAGGTTCGGGTTCAGTTTCAGGTCCCTGCTTGTAGGTAATAAAATACCATTTGTACTTCGCGAAAATAATCCTCCTAACGTAGCTAGACGAGATCTATTGAAACTATTTGGGCGTTAATTACAAGAAAGGTATACGACAATGTGTAGGAACGCTAAAATAAAAACAATCAAGGGGCAGGATTTTCTAAAGATCCATGAAGTAAACATTGAATCTTATCAAAGACTAATGGGGTAGTCAGAACTTAACCCTTGTATAGAAGAAAATAGGGCACTAGTTTTATATTAAAATATCAACATTAAAGCTTAAGCTAAATGTTATTTATTGCAGTAATAAACAAGTCCAACATACCTTCTTTAAACTATCGACTATTCAAAATTTATCTGAAAACATATGTGCCACATGTTAATAGCAAATAATAAATGCAAATTCTATTAAAAAATCTGATCTGGCCAATATATAACCTCCCGCCGTATAATTTGAGGATATAGATCTACATCACACAAACAAAACTCCGAATACGCCATTCGGAGTTTTGTTTGTATGATGACTAATGGCATCTTTTAGTTTGTATTAGAACACTTGAAAACAATACAATAATCTTACGTAGTTCGATTCATTTTAATGTGCAGAAATATATGTCTATATTTCATAAAAAAGAAGCTATAACAAGCTTTTCTTTTACAATAAATTTTACATTTATCACAAATTGTAGCAACTACTGAACTCAATACATATGTACATATAATTGGAATGCGCCCTTATATTATATTGTGAGAACGTACAAAGCATGACAGGGGCTTCTTTCTACTTGTTTTATACAGTCTTAAGTGCAAAATTTATTTTCATTGACAAATATCAAATAAAGTTATCCTCCTAAAGGCATCGTCGATACTGTTATTTTTATTCTCAAGCGTGACAATATTTTTATGAATATGTAAATTTTCCATTAAATATTTAAAGTACGTTAATTTAGTTTAATGCATCTTTATAAGTAATTAAAGTTTCCTTTAAAATAAGTAGATTTTAAAATTTTATATAATGAAGTTAACAATGTTAAACTATAAAAAAATCTTGATAATCTCATTAGTTGTGAAATTTTTCTCATTAGTTAACAAAATAAAACATGGTATGGCACTGTCGATAATTGAATCTCTTCTCTGGATCTTGATTAAAAAGTAGCTAAACAAATTTCTTTAAGTAACTTGTGATTGTATTAAAAGTAAGTAATCCGAATTTATTACTGTTCTGGACATTAACTTACTTAGCAAGTTTTAATCAAAGTGTCTGGCTTTAAAAGTAATTTAAAAATTTTCGAATTTATAAAGTCATTCATCTTGGTCAGGAAAAATGATAAATTCCTAAATCGACTGCGGACGCTCAGGATTCTATCGTGCTTGTTTTCTCTTCCGGGCCATAAAAACTAATTAAAAAATTCTACAACTAATCGATACGGCCTTATTTAGAATTTTCTTTTCGCCAAAGGATCTCAGATAGTATATTTATAAGAAATAGCTGTCTATGAACACGTGTGTTTATACGTTGAAGTTTGCTGCAGTATTGGCAGCACGCACTTTAGAATTCTATAATAGAAAAAAGGCAAATGCGATTTTACTTTACTTTTATGAATCTTGGTAGCATGGACTTTAAAATTCTATATTCGCATTTCGTTTCGAGAATACTATGACAGTAATGTATTATAAATATATACAGGGTGTAAATTTTAAAACGGGTCATAGGGCTATAACATAGAAAAACAGTTTTTTAGACGCCAAAAGTTTCTGTATTAATTTAATGAAAAAATAATTGGTGCCTATTACAAAGAAAAAAATTACAAATTTTTTAATACCAAACACATTACATTTCTGTTTCATTTAAAGCCAGAAAATAAATTTAAAAATTTGTACAATTAAGAAAAAATATCATTAGCCATGAAACTGACAGTAATAAAACATTGTCATTTTTTACTACATGATAGGGGACAATTAAAGATTAAAGTTATTAATTTATGAACTAATACAAAATAACACAAAATACAGTAAACACTAGGATATTTATTTAAGAAAAAAATATTATTTATTGTAACAGGTATTTACAAATACAGATCTGCATGTAATAAAAAAATAAGTTATAAGAAACGAGAAAAACTGCAAACTACAAGGAAACAATTAAAACCATTTAATAATTTGTAATTTTTCTTCATGAGACAAATTATCCATGATATCTTCTTAATAAAACGAAAATTTAACAAATAATGTATCAGAAACTTTTATTAATGAGCGTCTAAGTCAACAATTGTTTTGTTTTGTTTCTGTCAGTTTCACGGCTATCGATATTTTTTCTTAATTGTCCAAATTTTTAAATTTATTTTCTGGCTTTATATGAGACAAACAAGTAATGTGTTTGGTAGCAAAAAATTCGTATTTTTTTCTTTATAAAAGGCACTAATTATTTTTGCAATAAATAAATACAGAAACTTTTGGCATCTAAAAAACTGTTTTTCTATGATATAGCCCTATGACCCGTTTTAAAATTTACACCCTATAATATATATATATATATATATATATATATATATGCTTTGAATTAAATTGTGACAAAATAGTGACTTCAGTGTATTATTTTCGCCTCAAGTCGTACTCTTGCAGGTGAATATTTTGACACAGGCATGCTACCGAATTTTCGCTTCGTGGCGAAAAGCGAAAACAAATACTTAATTTCATAGAATTCTAAAGTGCGTGCTGTCACTACTAATGTCAATATCGAATGCTCGTCATAAGCGCGCCAGAATAGAAAATTTGAATTTTGATGATTTTTCTACTCAAAATAATTATATATTCATAGTTCTACTGGACTGAACTAATACAAAAATGCCGGAATGCCCCATTATTGACAAGAGAATTAGGTAGGTTGTGGAAAACAAAATTTGCATAGAAATTACAGATTTGTAATATATTATAAACTGTAAACTGATATTTTTTGTGCAATTCTATAATATTTATTTAGCGCCTCCACCATTTTTGTCAATGTGCAAATAAATACTTCATATCTATTTGTCATCGGAAGCTATGAATATTTGAATATTTAACATTCCTAGTGATATATTTAATTGCATATCATTTAAAGCATTTGAATGTAGTTGAGCAAACACAGATAACCAACGGAGGTTAATTTATTTTTACAATGCGCGAAACAATTGAAATTTAATCTGAAGACAAACGCATAAAAACAAATTCATTTGTTTACGCGAACAATATAATTTTTATTGAAACAAAACCGTGTTGTTCATTTAGGGAAACATATTTTTCTGTGAAAACAAATGCTCCCATTGTTTTTTGCAGAAATGTATGTTTCACATTGACAGTCAATAAATTATTGTTTTATTTTTAATTATCGGTGTGGGTGCCTTGATTCAATATTTCACATAATAATTTTAAAGATGATGAAATAGTATTATTGGTATTGTTAACGGAGAAGGGTAATTCTTCTCAAACATGCTAAAATTGTTAAGAAGTTCATATTTAATTTTAAATATATTTAAAGGTGTTCTCTTCAACAATAATTCAATCAATCTTTCCTTCTACTTAAAAGCTTCCAACCAATCTTCTTTTGTAATATAATTGCTAAATCAGGAGAGTAAAGCTTCATTTCCACCGATTGCCCTAATGCATAAGAGCTATAATTAATGCTTAAGAATTAAGGAGCAATGCGTAAGAACAAAAGATTGCAAACTTCTAACCTGAACTGTCAACTGTCAATCTATTTTATAATTATTAAATTTTTAATTTTTCGGTATGGATATAGATACACAAAATTATGTATATCACATATTATAAAGCAGAATTGCTGCTACAATTGCAGTCTGCCAGACAACAAGTAATAAGGGAAAAAATTGTGACATTTCTGTTGAATTAGTCACTAAACAAAATAGCTGGGAATGGTAAATTGTTATAATGCATTAAGTCTTACGCACTAATCATTATGCATTAAGCAATAAAACATTCGGTGGAAATGGGGCTTAATGTGTAAAAACAATATGTAAGTTAATTTGTAAATTATAAAATACAATAAATATGAAGACAATTTTATAAACACGACTTTATTTTTCAAGTCAGAAAAATTGAATGTTTATTTTTTTTACAAAACATTTTATAAAACAAAAGTATAATAGCGCACACTATTTTTTTTTTCACTCATATATAACCGTCAACAGTATGTAACTTACAATGGCTACCGTTGTAAATACTATGCAGCTAAATTAGGTGTACCATAAGGATCAAATTTAGGGCTGCTTTTGTTTTTACTTGTAGTTAATGATATTGTAGATAATTTATCTTGTACGGTATTACTTTATGCTGATGACGTAAAAATTTTCACCGAAATAGAAAATATTCGTGACTGTAACAATCTCCAGAATAACCTAAATACTTAGACTCAATGGTGTGTCACTAATAAATGGACACTAAATATCAGTAAATGCCAATATACATATATATATATATATACAGGGTGTTAATTAAAAATCTGGCTATAGGCGTTTAACATGGGAAAACAGTTTTTCTTTGCGCAAAAGTCCCCAATTAATTTTAGACAAAATGTTGCAAATAAATGTTGTAGATAATTATATTCTACGCCTAAATCAGTAAACAGTTTTAATTTTGCAAGTTTGATAACTTTTAAAATCTAATTTGAAATTGTATAAAAATATTGCTCATGCGATACCCATGATATTGAAACAAAGTTAGAAAGAAATGCGTATCGTTTTAACTGTCAGAAATTCAATTTTCAATTAAAAGTTGCAGATAATTCAATTCTGCACCTAAATTACTACACAGGTATTATTTTTAGAATCTTACACTTAAATTACTTTTAATATTATTACTTTTCCACATTCTGTAATATATAAAATTAAATTTCTGACAGTTCAAGCGATATGAATTTCTTTGTAATTTTGTTTCAATTTCATGGGTATCGCTACAAATGAGCAATATTTGTACAATTTCAGGTTAGATTTTACAAGTTACTAAACGTGCAAAATTAAATCTGTTTAGTGATTTAGGCGTAGAATATTAATATCTACACCATTTATTTGAAATATTTTTGTCTAAAATGAATTGGGGACTTTTGCGCAAAGAAAAACTGTTTTCCCATGTTAAACGCCTATGGCCAGGTTTTTAATTAACACACTGTATATATACTCGAAAAAAGTCTCCAATAGTTTATGTATATAAAATTGACTGTTTGAAATTCAGATATTTAAACTCAAAAGGCTACAGAGGAAAATTCTGAAGTACCTTTGGTTTAATTATTTTCACGTCTTCCCAGATCAATATACACGTACTGATACATTATTTCAGACTTTCAATATTGATTTTATTATAATCAGACTTAAGAATATTTCTATAAATCAATATTATCAGTAATAACATTGACTGCCTGGACTTATTAGACAAACTTAACTTTCGCATACCCAGATTTTCGTCGCCATATAATCAAAGCTTTTACCTTCCCGCTTATAACTCTTACAAATCAGCTACTTATGTAATGTGTAATTTCTACAATTGTCGAACGTCTGAAATTGACATACTCTCCATGTATTCAAGGTCAAATGCCTTATAATTGAAAATTACATTTTTTCAAGGGATGTGAAGTTGCATGTTTTTTCCCTTTCATGTATAAAAATTACAAACGAGAATATATTTATCTGGATAAAATGTCTAAAATCGAAACACAACACAACAAGCGCGCGACTATTATACATTGTGACTTAATACGAAGTTAATGTCATCTTTTAAATTTTCAACTAAAATTCAAAATACAAAAACTATAAACTCAAAGAAAAAAATAAAATAATTAAATACTACCTTACGTATAAAAGTCGCAAACCTGCCTACTACGAATCGTACATTTTGCGAAAACTGAAAACGGTATACGGCTCCTTCTATATGACAAAAATCAAAATTAAAATTTCAATAATAGATGGCGACGCCAATCAAATAAGTACATTTTATAAACATAAAGATAATTTCAATATAATTTCTAAAAAAATGATATTAATTGTGGGATAAAATTTTCATTAGTTGATTTAATTTTTATAATTTTTGTCTCAAATATTTAAAAGCAGAGGGTACACGCTCGGGCACCTAAAAAATCCAGAGGGTATACGGCGTATACCCGCGTATACCCTCGACTACACCCCTGCTAGGTATGCAAATCAATAAATGTTTGAGTTGGGATTCCCAAATAGACACTATTTGTAAAAAACTTGCTACTGTTTGCTTTGCCCTTCGAAAATTAAGGTGTTTAGTACATATCTCTGTTCTGAAAACCTTTTACTTTGCACACGGCCATTCAATTCTAAACTATGGCATTCTGTGTTAGGCAAGCAGTCCACATTATGAACGAGTTTTTAAAATGCAAAAGAAAGCTGTTAGAATTATGTTAAATGCACCGCATAATGCGCACTGCAAGCCAATATTTGAAGAATTAAGAATATTACCTCTGCCTTGTTTGTATATTTCACATGCTTGTTGCTTAATAAGATAATTTAATTTAAACATCACAACACAGAGTGATATTCATAATTACAATAACAGGCAAAATTCACTGATCCGTATGCCATCACACATACATGCCAAATTTAAATCTAATCCATACTACGTATCTATCATTTTGTATAACAAGTTACCTGAAAATATAAAAAAAGTATTAGATTTTAAATTGTTTAGAAAAAAATTAAAATTGTTTTTAATATATATGTATATATATATATCATCACGGCATATTACCCATTTCTGGGTGTGCCATTATCTACAACACACGTAGACATCAGTAATGATGACGATATATTTTACCGTGTGGGCGCTTACCAGGCGTCCCCTCACGGGCACTCATAGCTGGCGTGGAGAGTGCACCACAGGGGTCACTTTTGTGCCATTTAAAATTGTTTTTAATGGAAAATATATTCTATTCCGTAAATGAATATCTTAATATGTGATATAGTTACGATATATTATATTGTTTTTTTCTTGTTGCACACATTTCTTGTAATGACTTTTCCTATGCTGTATAGTCCAAAGCACAATAAATTATTATTATTATTATTATTATTATTATTATTATTATTATTATTATTATTATTATTATTATTATTATTATTATTATTATTATTATTATTATTATTATTATGGTAAATGGTAAAGGTAAAGAGACTTATGGCTTTCCTATAAAATCTATAAGCAAACATTGTGATCTTATATTTGGTATTTAATTCATTGTTATTACACTGTGAATCAGTATTTTTTATTAATTATAGCGTATGTGCGTTATTAGGCGACAGTCTGTGCAATAATACCCTACTGCTCCCAGTTTGTGTTAATATTAAAGCCAATTTTAGTTTTTAATAAAACGAGTAAAAGTTTTTTTATTAGTTTCAATAAAAGAAGAGATATTTAATTTGAAGAATGCTGAGAACGTGTGTGTTTATCTGGAACAAGTGTTCGAGTCGTATTCGATTTAAAGCGTACGTTTTTGATAACATAATCGTTTTTCGGGGCGAATCGATAAAACTAAAACGATCTTAAACTGCGGGGAACACATGGAATGGAACAGAGGAAGCGGATAACACAACCGGAAGGACGGGACGCGAAACAAAGAAACCCAAAGGATTCAGATCCGTACCAGGAATAAACAAATCCCAAAGCAAACTTCTCTCTCTCGTTCATGCACCATAAACCCCTATCCATAACTCATCTATTCGAGGCAGTTGACCCGGTTTAATTTCCATATACATGGCTCACCAAAACAGCCCCGAAAATATTTGTAATTAACTGTAAAAGGGCTAGTACTACCCTACATTCTGATAGACAAGGCATCGTCTCTTTCCTATCGCGATCTTGGCATTCTATAAACATTGACTTTGAGAGGCAAATGTTACCGACGCCATCTGTTTACGCGTCGCGTCGCATCCAATATATGGACCACGTATGCGTCGCCCACTCATACACGTCGGAGAAAAAATTTCTACGGGGGCAAGATAAATATAATTATAAAAGTTTTGTTGCAATGTCATGATGCATTATAAAATGTTTCGTCCTGGTCTACTATAACATAAATCGTTGCCCTGTCAGATCTTTTTGGAGTTTCGGAAATAAATGGAAATCTGATGGAGCTAAATCCGATGAATAGGGAGGTTGCATCAATAAATTTCAGATATCGCAGCTGTTGATGTGTGCATTGAAGCGTTATCCTGATGATACTGCATATCTTTTAGTAGTATTTAAAAGTGACACTTTTGGAAAGAAAAATGACTATTTTTGAAAAAAAAAATTGGAAAGGTGAAAATATGAGCCCAGACTCATAATAGTTCGACCAGATTACAATTTTCAATAAATAAATTATAAAACCTGCGCAAATGGTGAGAAATTTCTACTAATTTCTTTCGACTGTACTTGCCGTCAAATAAATATGGATTGGAGATTTCTACACTGTTACCAATGCGGTCCTCCACCATGACAAAAATAATAAAATGTACACTTTATCCTTACCTCTATAAATAACGATTAAGATATAAAAACATTTTTTTAATAAATACTTTGCGAAATATTTGAATTTGTTTTCAGTACGACAGTGACGTCATAGTATTGCTATCTTTCTCGCGTAGCCTATGTAGCTATTTCAATAAAAATTAAATGCAGTTAAAGTAAAAACAGTTATGACTTTTTAATACTAATTAAATGAATTTTCATTTAAAATAATAAAAAAATAAGAGTTGAGGACCCCATTCTATTGGTCATGTTGAAAATGCTAAGTTATGAAGAAGCGTCTACAGGGATAGATTGAGGAGAAGGGAATACATTGAGTATCAGTCCATATTTATTTGACGGCGAGTATAGTTAAATAGATTGTAAAAACTACATATGGTATTTAAGTATTTCGCTATTTAATGTTGGGTTACATCGACTTTATTAGTAATAACACATTTAATTCTATTTGGCATTGTATCCACAACCCATGCACATTTTTCTTTTAGAGTATTGTGCCATATGTCTTGCAGAGTAGATTTTACTGTACGCACTGTACTTTTACGAAATTGTTTTTAATTTGCCTAAATTAAAGGCTCTCGGAACAACCGAAATCTGGATTAGATCATTAGTCATTTGGCTCACATTTTATATAAGTTTTAAGCCTATGTTTAAAGGTAGTCGAAACAATTTTGTAGAAATTTCTCACCACATGTGTATATTTTACAATTTGTTGAAAATGTAAGCCGGCCAAACAATTATGATATATTTAAAATATTTGATTATTTCAAGTGTACTTTAACTGAGGCGCGCATTTCATAAAGTATTGTGAAGAGAAATATAATTTGTGAAAAGTGAAGAGGTTATATTTGCTGGTTTTATTTTGCTTCCGTGTAGGTATTAATGTTCATTGTAGGTGGGAGTAATTTGGAGTAAAATGTAACAGATCTTCTTAGTTGAATTGTTTTGCCAAGTTCTGCACGGAGCTTTAGAGAGCTTACTGTCTGCCATTCAACAAAGCACAAGTACGTATTATTTCAACTTTCAACATACTCTCATTAAAAATTTCCACCTAATCTCCTACAAAAATACTACATTCTATGCAGGGCCGGATTAAGTCATCTGGGCTCCCTAGGCTGATAACAATTTGTCGCCTACACTATACGTATTTAAAATTGAACGTCTTAACAATTTGAATGTATTTATAAAAACACGAAACAATAGGTATTGATTAGATGATTATTCTACATTTAAATTGCATTTTTGTATAACTTCTAAATCTATATGATAGGGATCAGCAGTTTTATCACCCATTAAAGAACTTCATAATAAATATATTCTAAAAATAATATCCATATTTGGAGTAGTACACATTAAATTTTTATTTCTGATTGTTTATGAACATGTTGTAAATTTGTTATAAAATGCGAGTGAAATGCTAAGATTTTGCCTATTGTGATATTGTATTTTATCTCTCGCTAAGAGAGGTATTGGAATGATGCTAAAAATCGAATGTCCAGATTTTAGTGAATAAGCACGTTTTAAGGTCACTAGAATCCCATTTTAATATTTTTGCAATGATGTCTCTGTGTGAGTAGATGTGTGTGGATGTGTGTGCATGTGTGTGTGTGTGAGTGTGTATGTGTGTATGTTGTAGACACGGTTTCTCAAATTCTATAAGACTAAAGACCAATTTAACGATGTATTCCTTAATCTGACATTATGGGAAGAGCTGAAAAGGTTTTGGTATCAATTGGACAACCAAAAATAGTAGTGTAGTAAAAAAATTTTTAAATATTATTTTTTGGAAAATGTCATTACAAATATTAAAGAATATAAAATTCTCTATCCAGAATACATTGAACATTTTTATTATATCTTCTATAGATTTAGAGATAGAGAATTATAAATATATAAAATTATCCTTTGTATAATGAATCAATCAGCCTAGGAAACCAGTTGAAAATTTAAAATGTTTGTAATTGACATAAATGTCAGTGTCAAAAATCTAGATATTACTGAAGACTTTTTCTGGGAAGTACATTTAATATATCTTGTTTGATCATTAATTAAATATTTAAAATTATAGATAGATATAGAATTCGTACATGGACAAGTCGAAATGTAATAGTAATATAATATGCTGTTATTAAAACGAGAAAAAGTCTCCGTCAACATCTATAATTGGAATAAAAAGAAAAGGGATTCACTTATAAGTCAAAGTATGTACAGTGTCAGTGTCAACTAAACACGCGGTTGCTATACATATAATTCATCATATACCCTTCAGAAATACTGCGAATCTCTAGAATGAATTGGAACATTTAGAAGAGTAGGAGGAAACTACTTCATAGAATGAATTGAAAAATAAAGAATAGATGAATTAGATTTTTTTGTGTGTACCAGAAATATTAAATACAATACTTATATGGCCTAATATGAAATTGGCAAGAGGTATTGTGCTGGCCACAACAGTTTTAATTTTTTATTCAATTTTGACATTTTAAACTGTCATTTAACTCCATAGCAACAACTATAAGTAACACTTTTTTCACAAGTGAATTTTTTTTAAATCACTCACATTTTTTAAATTCATTCCGCAACAAATAATGCATTTAAAATAACATCATGCACGAAATTAACACTCACCATAGTATTTATGAGCCATTATCAGCTATTTTCATTAATTTTCATGGCACAAATGACATACAATAAAGCTTTTAAATATATGACTTCATGTCTATCATCGACGTTGTCATGCACAGTCTACTAAGTGATTAGTTTTTTGTTTTGTCAAAATTAAATATTATAATGGTTTTTATTACTATTTCGTCAAAACTGAATGAAATATTGTACAAATCACGTGAGCTAAGAATGTTTATTCACTCGAAGAAATTAACTCACTCGCCCTTACATTATCTTAGCTCACTTGGTGTGTAAATATCTATTAATTACTCTACATAAAACAATGGGCTACTTGCGTACCTTTTTTTTATTACATATTTTTGAAGAGCAGGTAAAAACTTGCAACCCCTATTTTTTCTTTTCACAAAATTTTTATTAATTAGCCAGAAAAAAATAATGAAATTTTATTATTTAAATTACCGCCACATATGACGTAGAATTACGCCGCACCAATGTGTGGTCGTAAAGCCATAGCGTTTGTTTGTACGGGTAATGTAGATCTCCTGTTTGACGTTTCAACAATAATTTGGAGGTTACTATTTTAGTTTGTCTTTTTCGTATCGATATTTTAAATTACATGTAACTACCTATGTGTTTATTTGTGAAGTAATTAATATATTTGAGAGCCCAGAGAGCGAAAAATGTCAAATTCAAATTAAAACTTTCTCGCACGCAATGCCATCTATAAGTTACATTCTTAAACATGGTTTCCTTTTTCAGTTCAATATAATGACGTCACAGAAAATTTTCTTTCTTAATTTACTAAAAAACAAATAATTTTTTTAAAATAAAATTTATATTTTTATATATGTTTTCAACATAACATTACGTATATAGTGATAGAAATCGGATTTTCAGTACCACGCAAGTAGCCCATTACCGAACGAAAACAAATATTTTATTTAGGTGACAGATATACACATACATATGCGTAAAAATTATTACTTAAATACATATTTAATAACGCTAGCAAATACATTAAGTTTCTTATTAATTACAATTATATAAAAACTTTCGTTAATTAGCTATTTTATAAATTTATAATACAAATATTTACTTTTTAAAACCCTTTTGTTATGACTAAAATGACTAATTATTTGACAGTGACATGTCTCAAAGTATTTTATTATGAAATATTATCTAATGTCTAATAGGCTCTTTCCATATTAGTATAGAGTAAAAATACCATATTTAAAAAAATAGAATTGGATGGATGGAAGCGAAGATTAGATATAGTCAAAAAAATTGACTATGTCGGATCCAGTAATATAACTATAATGCCCGGTTTCACCAACATCAAATAAATCTTCGAATAGCTTATTCATTGAATAAGAGAAAAATATCGCATCGAAACCATAATGCAAATGACAGTGTTTATTCTGTCATATTTTGATGCGATATTTTTCACTTATTCGACGAATAAACTATTCGAAGATTTATTTGATGTTGGTGAAACCGGGCATTAATATCGTAATAATAATAAGGCGGCATATAACTGTCACTGTTTGCTTTTACATTGAATGTCAACGGGCCATTATTATTATAAATGCTACTATTATGAAATAATTTCTTATGGGAATGAAAACAGCAGTTCCAAAAAATTCAATGTGTTGCCTTGTTGTAATTACGATACTCATAGTTTTATTGCTAGACCCTACAGAATCAATTTTTCTGACTATTCGGGATGCAAGTTTTGACGTCAGCGCCGCTAGTGAACTTGCTTGGAGGGTAATGACATCTGTCAATCTCTTGTTTACTTTGTAATATATTTGCGTAATTTCTCTTATATTTGTGTTATTGTTATTAATTTGAAGTGTTTTGCGATAAGAATATACAATACTTTTGTATATAAGCATCGTTTTCATCTATCTAGTATTGATATTGGAACTTTTATGGTAGATATTTACTTACACGGTTATGTAGTAATTTCATTGTGATATTTTTATATCATTTCAGTTTCATTGAATATTCAATAACATCGTAGTTGTTATTATATTATTATAAACCTATGTCCTATGTTTATATAAAAATTAAAAAATCTGTTGTGGTCAGCACAAAACCTTCCGTCAATTCGATGTATTTTGTACAAATCCCATACCAAAAGGTCCTTGGATCAGATTCTATATAATATCATGTAAAATCAAACACGAACATACTATTTCTATTCTATAAATCCAATAAAATTATAACATAAACATACAATAAGTAAAATGCACTTGACACTTCTTCTTATTCTTCAGCTTCCCCTATTTTATTAGAGGTAGCTGTTTCCTCTTTTCTTCCACTCATTCCTGTTCAACACATCTTCTTGGCACAGGCATTCCTTTCAGTCTTCTGCGGTACAGTCTTTCCATCTTCTCTTTGGCCTTTCTCTGCGTGTCACTTCCGAGGAGCACTATGACATACCAATTTTGTGATCCTACACTTTCCATATTTGGTTTTGCACTTGCAACTGACATCTGTCAATTAGAATTTTTTTAATATATCAGCATCAGCTGTTTCCATGATAAATAGCAAAGCTGACTAATTTTTGAAAATTAATTTCTTTATAATGCTTTAAATCTACATCTATTGAATATGAAGGAAAATGTATAATCAAACTGTATAGAGAAGAATATTTTCTTTAATATGTATAATAACAAAATGTCAAAAAACAATATTTAACTGCGTTTTTTTTAAGAAAAACTGTTAAAAACTTCAAAACTTCGGTGGATCAATTATAACCAAAATCTAATCAACTCTTCATATGGATGTACAGAAGAGGAATACGAAAGAATTATAATTTTTAGAATTGTAGTATTGGAGTTATCGTCGGAGAAAAATTTGTTACACACGGCCATACATACACACACACACACACACACACACACACACACACACACATACAGACATCATCTTAAAAATAATAAATTCATATTGTAGGGACCCTAAAACGTGCTTATTCATTAAAAACTCACCACCGAATTTTTTGACCAAAGACAATACCTTCCTTACCTAAAGGTGACGGAAGGTAAAAATAAAGCAAAATTACACAAAAATATGACAAAGCAAACACGAGATTGACAGATCTCAACACCCACCAAAGAAGTTCACTATTTAGTCACTAGCGGCGCTGACGTCTAAACTGGCATCGCGAATAGGGATGAAAATACCGGGCCTTAGGGGTGGTTACAAAAATGTCAGCTTATTAAAAAAATAGATGACAATTTTTGAAAATTACCGATATAACAGTTAAAACCTACAGATATGTTTGAATGGATTTAATAAATTTATAATTGCGACACTTGGAAAGTATTTAAATATGCATGTTTATATCAACGTCATGTGAACGTGTGACACAAATCTACAAAAACAGCCGTCACAGTCACGTAATAACGTACCCAATGCAATTTAATTTTAAAATCAAATAAACCTCATATCACCCTGTAACATTTTTTATCTGCCAGCAAAAATTAGCGAAAACCCTCCCTTGAAAAAGAGTAATATCTTGGTGTAAGTTCAGTGTGTGTATAAGATAAAATATTCCTTAGCGATATTTGAAAAATGGCCGGTCTCCGTACCCGGGTTATAAATTTACAAAGAGATCGAAGTCGCCGGGGTAAAAGGAATGTAAAAGCAGTGATTTTTTCCCGCTCTAAACCCCGAGTAAAAAATAAAATCGTGGCCGTGTGTGTGTGTTTGTAGAAAGTTGGTAGTGCCGCCGCGATAGTCTTCTGTTTGTAAAGTTGGGTGAGTTATTTATAGTGGACGCTACGCATCGATCCTCTTTTGTTTCACAAATAAAATACCAGTGCATCTGTATTGTTATACTAAATTATTGTATTGTGCTGGACGGCAACCGTATTGTATTGTATTCACCCAGCGCAATTGATTTAAGAATAAGCTCCTCTGTGTTTATTTTATCGCAGTGAAATGAATGAGCTTTTATTAAGACTCGCCGGCAAGAAATATTGCTCTTTTAATACGCTTACACACGGATTGCAAGTATTACAAACACATTTTAATACCGGTACCCGTTCGCCGTTCAATAATATACTTATTACAATTTCATATCATGAGCATAATCTGCATTCAGAGCAATTATGTTTTATGGTACTCGTAAACCACTTATATATAATAGTAATATACTATTATTTCCATATGTAATGTGATGATATATGTACTAGTAATTACTCTAAAACTAGAATATGAGGGTCACTCAAATATAAATTCTTTTGAATATTCATTATATTCATATACATGTTTTTTTATAACCTAAAACTTGTACAACTTTTATTAATTTAGTTTTTGTCAAGCATTTTCTAATCTGTTATAAGACATTAAAAAGCAAATAACACGAAAATCGTAGCTAACGAATTCTGGCAGGTAAAATATCAAACATATGTTTATCTTTTGTTCAAATGTCATGACTATTGTTATTAATATGAAATTGAATTAATTTAATAATTAATATATGGCCAGTAGCGCCAACAAGGCTTTAACACAAAAGTACAAATCAAAATTTGAACAACAATAGGTTTTAATTAATTTTATGGATATTGTATCCCTTCCAATTTATTTTAATTTAATTGCAATATGGCTTCAATAATAAAACTACGACGGCTGATGCATATTTCTAGTCATCATGAAGAATTTATCAAATTTACAAGAATGTATGTAAAACAATTTTAAATATTTTTTAGTTTTCTTACTCATAGAGACAGCATTATTTCCGCATCTTATCTCACCTCAATTTGTCTCTAAATATCTTTTTCTCTTTTTGAATCTTTGTATATTTTATATCTTTTATCATATAAACTGCTGTTTTGTTGTACATAAAAGTATAATTATTTCGGTTAATGTCATTTCCAATTTTACGTTACTGTCTTCGTGTCGTTGTTGTAGAAAGATGGGAAATGATCAACTTGCGATCCGACACCGACAGCCGACATCTGATAATTCCTACAGTCAAATTTCAGCGTATTGCGCTTATCATTAAATGCAAGTGAAATTTGGTCAAGAAACCGATTGAGTTTGGGCCCTATGTTTCAAAATGGAATGATGTGATAGTATTATATTATTATAAATGGTACCTACTCTAATAGAACACTTACATGATCTTGTAAAATTACAAAGTTTAAGCGTCCACATCTCCTCCTGTAGGTTATTTAATTTTCCTGCTTGAATTTCCATACGAAATAAAACTTGAAAGAGTTTTCATTTTCTCATAACATGCGCTTCATTTTACGTTATTTGATCTCCAGAAAATTGCGAAAGAATCATTACAAGATACTCTGTACTGGAACTGGAGTACCTTGCACCGCCTCTGAATACTATGAGCATCCGAGCAATTTAATACACATACAAAACACACCGCTTACGATAAACCCATTAAGAATATCTTTATTATATACCTACTAGAATAAATTCAGCATCAAGAAATGTAGCTATATAGATTAATTTTTTTGATGGTAGTCACAGAAATTTTCTTAACTTCAAAACGGCTCATTTCGCATATTTATGCCACTCGTACACGGTTGAAAATACAATAACGGGCGAGGAAAATGTTAATTCAACTAGAATTATTGAGAATTAAATATTTCCTGTCTGAAATGTACAATTCTTTCCTTCCACTTCTTGAAAGCACCTTGTATTCTGCATTTAACAGAGTTATAAATACAGATCATCATGATTTCTACAGTGGGCGATCTAGCGACTCCAATCTTGTTGAGTTCACAAATTACATACTTTTAATTAAAACACAAGTAGATGCTGTCTACACTGGACTTCAACAAGTCATTTGACAAAAGAAAACAATCCATTTTAATAGATAAACTAGGTATATAGCGTACATGGCACTTTATTAAAGTAGTTTACATCATACCTAAGTCATAGATAACAATATGTTACAGTTATTGGCCTCAATTCTGACGTAACTTCTGGAGTACCTAAGGGATCTCAGCTTGGACCTCCCTTTATATATTATTTATCAATGATATTAATTTCTGTTTTACAAATTCTAATTTCATAATGTATGTTGATGATCTTAAGTTATATAAAAAAATGTTTCTTTGACTGATTGACTTAGTCGTCAAAAAGATATTGACAGACTAAATATTTATCTTAAGCAGTACGACTTATGCATGAACTACAGTAAATGTTCCATTATCTCCTTTTTGCGTATTAGAAATGTATTTGAACTTAAGTGCAATATTGATCGAAATGGTATAAATCGTAATCTCAAGACAAAGATCTTGGAATCATTTTAGACAATAAATTAATGTCTGCACTGAATTCTAAATTTCCATATAATTCAATTTGTTTCACCTCCTTACAAAAGTAGAGAGACTCTCTTGAGTAAAATACCTTTACATAAAATCCTCTTATTCTACTCGTTCGTTTGGTATTATTTTCTGTAAAAATGTATAGGATTCATGTAGTGTTGGTGACTTTCATGGCTGAATGTGACGAATAATGTAGAATTTTCTTCCGAGGTGATAGGCCGTGGTCTGACGCTGGCATCTTCAGGAACTGATTGGTTTTAGTTCCTGAAGATGTCAGTTCCTGAAGAAGCCAGCCACAGCAGCTAGCGACACGTCGAACATCAAAAGATTCGGCCATCAGCCCGGAAGAAAATTCTGCATTATTTGTATAGGACTCACTATGCAATGTTTTTCCCGTTAAATCGCCTATTGTGTAATGGAAAAAACCTCCTTGGAAAAACCGTGTGGGTTTTTGTGATTTTAACCGGATAGAAAAACCCAGTAGATATCCCCTCTCAATTAAATTAAATCCATATTCTTACTAAAATAGACTAAATTAAAGAAATACAAATTTATAGGCCTATAGCATGAGCAAACAGTTTTTGTTCAAAAATTATCTATTTACAATTTTAGAGAATAAAATCCTGAATTTTTGAATGTTATAATTTTTGAAATAATTGCATACTAAATCCTTTTTTATCACAACTTAAAATTAAATTTAGTCGAAACGTAAATTTAATAATTTTAGATTGTAGCACATAAAAATTCAGAATTTTATTCTCTATATATTTATGTATAAATAACTATAAAGTTTTTCGGGACATATAGTAAATAAAAAAATTGTTGTTCCATGTTAAATGTCACTGATTCTAGTGTTCGCTCTATGTATGTTTTTAAAAAATTTAAATATAAATATTTTTCAAGCAAAAGCTCAGAAAAACCTACAGATACCCAGAAAAAACCGGAAAAAAACCAATAAAACCCAAATGGGTTTTAAAAAGAAAAACCTGGATTATTCACAACCCTGCTATTGTGTTATAATAATTTATCATGTTTTGTTGATGTACCTGCTATATTTAGGTGCACTTTGTATTTATTTTTTCACTCATATGTTTAATTATTTATGGTTTTATACATACATCTTCATCATATTTGTTGTTTGTAACAGAAAAAAATGTATTGATTGTCATAATTGTGCTGTACTGTTATTACAATCTTTTCCTTTTTTTCTAAATAAATAAATAAATGCCGAATTTCAAAATAATTTCTGGGATTTAAAACTTGTCAAAATTGTCGTCTGCTTTAACAACTAACTAAGCTAATAGAGTATTGATCTGTTTCTGAGTGCTGTTGATTGAAGCAAGATATTTGTTTGCGATAATTCGATGTTGGGGATAACGTAACGGATAAGGCGAGTGAGTACAGGTGATGAAGGTATTCGGGAGCCAATAAAAACACGCGGAGGTATCTGGGACACGTGGAGAGGCGACCCACGTCACTGTGACAAGTTGCCTCAATTTAGCCAACGGTTCGTCTTGTCCAACAAACTACCTTGCCATGCCTTCCCATTAACAGAGAAACCAATCCACACCAGCACTCATTACAATGTCACACGGTCATACCAATTAAATGAAAAATCACAAAAACGAGAGGGAACACCGAAAGCAATCAATTGAAAATCAATGATTAACTTCTTTGTTATTATGAAAATACTGCAACTATTTTCAGGGCATAGAATCAGGACCATTTTATCCAATGGCCTGACTAGATTAAAGTCCAGGACGTCGTAAAGGAAATAAGCGACGACCTCGATCTATTTGTAAATTTAAAATTATTTAAAATAATAGAAAGTAAATGACGAGAGGTATTGTGCTGGCCACATCATACTTTTTGACATAATAATAATAATAATAATAATCATAATAATGATAATAATAAAGTGTTGGATTCATTCTCAAATTTAAACAACAATATTACATGTATTTTATTATCAACCTGCTAATAACTTTATTTGGCGAATAATTTCTATGGTAAAACTTGTTATACAATTGTATCCATAATTATTATTCGCCAAATAAAGTCATTAGGAGGTGGATATCTCGGCCCTACATAAATTAAAAATACCGATAAATCTCGTTTGTTCCCTCGAATATTAATCAAAAATATTTTACAGGCAAAATAAAACAAATTTATTTCGATATAAAACAATCGCAGATTATTCTAAAAATAGATTTTTGGTTTGTACGAGTTCGCAAGTTACAATAGGAATTGAGTTGTGTGCATGATTTTGTTGATTAATTTAAAATACATATTTTTCATTAATATACATGCAAAATACTGCTATTTACTAATAAGTATTAGTATATGTAATTTTAAAATAATAAGCTAGTATAATATATTATTTTCTAATAATTGTAGCAGATAGTAAAACATTTATGTATTTATTCAATATATTGAAGAATAGCGCTGCCACCAAAAAGTGTAATATTAAAATTATATAATTTTTATTTCACGTAATAAAACGGCTGTAAAATTCTATACAATGTAGGATTTTAAAATGTGCAAAACTACAAAAACCGATATAAACTTAACATAATGTATCATAAAATGTATAGAAAACTTTATAGATGGTATAAGCCGTATCGTACTATACTTTATCGATTCGTTCTATGCGATTCTATTCCAGAACTTGTTCGATAAATTACGTAGATGTACAATATTTTAAAGAGAAAATTAATAGTATAAAAACGTAGGAAAGTGCAATAACATCCTGGAAAGTTTGACATGAGGTCCATACTATGTAGCAAGCTCCAAGCGAGGAATTCTTACTCTGTGCTTTATTGTGCTTTTAGAGCCAGTAAAAAAGCTCATAAAATAGGTTATCAATATTATAAAAACAAAGTCATTATTGATTTTTCTATTACGCGGGCAAAAAGTTGAAGGAGGCATGCAGAAATGGTTTATGTAACGTACAGTATTATTCTGGGATAAATATTTAATACTTATTGTTATTTTATGACTAGTTTTATACTTATCCTACTCTTTTATGTATCCGATTTAAATAATTGAAGATTTACTTAATACTAGACTTGCTATCAAACTAAGTTATTACCTATTTCTAGAAAAGTTTCTTTAAAGAAACCGGACTTTTTTTAAAAAAATATATTCATGTAAAATATTTTCAATGCAGTCCTGAATATTATAAAAATAACTGTATAGAACAGTTTATAATATATACTTCATTTCACGTAAGAAAATTGCAGATGGCGCTTGAGAGCCGATCGTTTTTATATGCATTAAATAAATAATTTAAATTCGTGACACTAAACTTGGTTAATAATAATAGTTGTTTATGTATCAAGGTACCTACTGAAGTTCTACTTTTTATGACGAATACGGAATTTAGTTGCCGCGGCCGTAAGGCCAAGGAAAATAAACCATATGAGTGATAAAATGAAACTTTAGTGCCGAGGTGCATATTAAATTTTATTTGAAATCGAAAATTTGTGACAATGAAAAGAATATTTATTTTTATAGGTTATATTTTTGTAACTGTCAGTCTGCACCGAACATTGAAGTTACCGTAAAAAACATTAAAAATTATGTTTTATTTCATCTTCTTCATCGGAATTGTTTAGTTCGTTCTTCTTGAACATAGCTTTTTGTCATTTTACGAATAAATTTATTATTACATATTGTACACTCACCCAAATTATTTTATATGTACAATAATTATCATATGGTTAACATCATTGCATTTGCATGAAATCGTCGTATAATGGATTACTTTAGTGCCTATTTCTGAACTTATAATGTCGATTTTTGGGCACTTAGTGAGGATATCAAACAAAAATATTTTTATATGTAAAATGTACGAGCCCTGGATATTAAAAATTACATCAAGACATGGTTAAATATCACTTAATTCTGTCGATTTTATTTGATAATTGATAGCTGATGAGTGATATGTTTTTCGCTTTTGTAAACTAGGTTAGTCTTCTGACCAATCAAAGAACGAATTTATTTCCCTATACGAATGGTATTTTCTTATGTGAAATGAAGTTAGTTATATAGGTATGGTTCCTTAACCACTAAGTGTATCGCTCTGTTAGATGATTATATAAATGCTCTGAATAGTGGGGTGTTCGTGTAATCATTTAAGACTAGCATTAAGACATGTGCAAAATTTATTGGGTTCAAGAGTATTTTGTAATTAAAATGCCGATGGAACTATTATCACTCCTCATTTGGCCCACAGTATTTTTTAAAGTTTTAAGTCTGTATTTATAATAGTCAAAATAATTTCGTACAAAGTTATCATTTGTGTAACTTTTATAATTTATTTAAAATACAAGCCGATCAAACTATTATGCGTGTGGGCTCGTACTATGAATTATTTATAAATGCCCGTCGTGTTTTTGTTGGTAATAGGTAAAAGAAACCTTTATAAATCCGTGTAAGGAAATAAAGGTTGTCCGTAAATGTGATTAGTGTATAATGAAGCTGGAATCTGAGCAAAAAGGTAGAGGTAGAACGTTGTTGGTCTGGTACGGGCAGAGAACGGCAACGAGGCTGCGACATTACAGAGTTCCGTGTACTCTAGTCGAAACACTGGGCTGTAATTACGCCACACTTTGCGACACTTCCAAACGCTTCAAATCGCGGAAAACGCTCATCCCCTTACCTAATTACAAACCTTAACTCACTATACGACTTACTACACAAATACCTGACAAGAATACCTAAACAGTTTTAACGAAAAGATACACTATTTTGCTATTTCGCATGTTACACGCCTATGCCAAGGGTTCTTGTGTTTATTCTGCATAGTAGACGAACATAAACTATGAAACAAACTAACAAATTATTTTAAAAATTATTCGATCGCTGTTTGAATAAAAAATAAATCACATTTGAACAATATGCTTGAACACATTTCTCAATATTTCAGTCTCTGAATTCAACCTCTCGGTCATTTATCAGAAACTAGCCCACCCAACCAGTATCATAGATGGTTTATTATCCCTTCACTCAACGTATACTTATTATTCATGTAAGAAGGGCATTGTACAATAATAATTCGTTTATAGGTAGTTCAATTCGCTCTATAATCTATGCTGACACCTAGGAAATTATATTTTTCTGCATCGAAAATCGCACGTACACAAACAGGACCATTATTATAGCCCTTTTCGATATTTTTTTTTTTTTTTTATTAAATTATTGATCAGTAAACCAACACGACACACAAAAATGCAAAATACACTCCAATGTATGAATTATGTTCACAGTTGCAAATTGTTTCCGACAATTTGTGTGACAAAAAGAAACGACTTCAATTACGTATGTCCTCAAGAAACATATATTTCTTACTACGCAATGTCATTCTTGCTTTTAGAATACTACAGTCATTGCCTCCTAGAGGATGATGAGCTCCAATAAGAGCGAAACACGTCTGTGGTTCTTGTTGAGTGAACCAGTCTCTGAAAAATGACTGAGAAGTTGGTTTAGAGACTGTAATCTTCATAATAATTTGGCCAGTTTACATTTTCAACAAATTATAAAATCTACACAAATATGGTTAGAAATTTCTACAAATTTCTTTCGGGTACTCTATTATGGGCATAAAACTTTAAAAAACTGTAGGCCAAATGACTGGTGATTATATTTCGACAGGTATTTTAAGGGTTATCTTCTAGTCCAGATTTAGCTTCTACCAAGACCCGTTACTTTTAGTACAATAAAAAATAACTTCATAAAAATCCAGCGCGTTCAATAGAACCTACCTTGCTACTCACAGAAAAATATGCAGGGTTTAGGAATACAATGCCTAATAAAATTAAAAATCTGTTGGGGCCCGCACAAGACCTTCCGTAAACTTGATGTACTTTGTACAAATCCCAAAAATTCATTGGAAAAGATTCTATATATCTAGTAAAATTGAAATACGAACATATATTATTTTCTATAAATTCCATACCGCGAGTTCCTTGGAAAAGATTCTATAAATCCTACAAAATTATAACACGAACAGTACCATGTAAATTGCACTTGACAATGACATCTGTCAATTAGAGTTATTTAAATATATCAGCAGTTTCTTCGATTATAAGCAAATCTGGCTGGTTTATTAAAGTTAATCTCTTTATAATTCTCTATATCTATATCTAATGAATATGAAGGAAAATGTATAATAAAACCATATAGACAGTAAGATATTATTTCATATTGGTAATCACATAAAATGTCAAAAAATGATATTTAACTGCGTTTTTTCAAGAAAAACTGTTAAGAACTTCAAATAAGCGTACTTCAGGTTAACCAATTGTAACCAAAATCTAATCAGATCTTCTTATGGACGTAAAGAAGAGGAATAGGTAAAAGATATATTTTTTAGAATTGTAGTATTGAAATTATCGTCGGAGAAAATTTTGTCGCACACACACGCGGATACACACACACACACACACACACATACAGACATAATCGTAAAACCAGTAAAATCGTATTCTAAGGGGCATAAAATGTGCTTATTCAATAAAAACTAACCACCGAATTTTTTGACCAAAGACAATACCTTCTTTATATAAAGGTGACGGAAGGTAAAGATGGTATTACTCATAAAGGCGATGTAATATTAAATGGTGCAATCCTTTAATAACATATTCAGTTCTTGTAACTTTAAAATCTATAAGGTGTTAACAATTATTCGAAATCTTAATCAAACAAAATTTATTCTTACAACATTGTGATTTGTAAGAATAAATGCTGTTTGACTGAGATTTCGAGTAATGGTGAAGACCTTATCCATACCACAATCGCCCCTTTTTAAAATCTGTATTTTATGTTTTATAATCTGTTTGTTGAAAATATAAACCGGCCGAAAAATTATGAGTTTGGTCTCGTATATTAGAACAGTTTACTTCATTGTACATTTATTATTAATAAATAAATCTACCCTTTCTCTTTCTTGGAATAATTTTATGCACCCATTTCACCCCCTGCATTTTGTGTCGTCGCCGATGAGCGGGAGTGTTCCATCATTAATTCAGCCGTGGGGCGGGGTAGGTAGGAGCTGTTAGCACCCTCTGCTAGCGCCCTCTGTCTCTGTTTGAAGCTACCCCCAGGTAGCGAGCGAGCGTGTCGTGTAACTGTCGCCCTAGCACCTTGCCAGGGGACTACTTGAGAAGTTTTGTGTTTACATCGCCTCATTGACATCCTAGATGGATCGACGGAGCTTCTCTTAAAATAGGACCACGAGAAATTTAGCGAAGGATCAGGGATTCTTTTGCCATAGCTGAACAAGCCGGCACAAACGGCTCACACATCTTTAGAAAGTTATAATATAATGGATGAAAGAATTAAGCAGGGATGCAGTCAAAAAATAAAATTTATTCAATCAAGAGTCAACGTTTCGCTTCCTGTTGAAGCTTCTTCATGTCAAAAGATTCATATTTTATAAAAATTTCTTACAGTGTGTTAAATCGACCATGTAGATCTAGTCAAGCAACAATTAATAAATAAATAAATAAATAAATAAATAAATAAATAATAAAGCTCGTCAGAGATAAAATTATAAATTAGAATTAAATAAAATAAAATAGTGTAATAACACTCTTATCACAATGGCGACTAGTGATTTTTCCTCCCGCTACCCTTGGTAAGGAAGGTATAGGGATCGTGCTAAAAATCACATATCGAGATTTTAGTAAATGACCACGTTCTAAGGTCCCTAGAATCAAATTTTAACATTTTTACGATGATGTCTGTATTTGTGTATGTGTGTGTGTATGTATGTGTGTATGTATGTGTGTGTGTATGTATGTATGTATGTATGTGTGTATATGTAGGGATTTTGTCTTCGCTCTAACTCAAATATTAGCATTCAGAAAATTCTAAAACCTTGTATTTATACTCTATTCTAATATAAAAAGAAGCCATTAGATTTTGGTGTAAATCGGATAACCGGAAATGGCACTTTACCTGAAGCTCATAATGGTTTTTCTTCAAAAAATACCATTAAATGCCATTTTTTCGAATTTTATTTCTTATGAAAATTAAAGATTATTGAATTTTCTACAGGAATACATGAATACTTTTTCTATATATTTTACAGATAAATTTAAAAATAATTTTTTTATTAGTCGCGAAGCCTAAGATAATAGTATTCGTTTGTTACACATTTCATTTTTCAACTTGACAATGACATCTGTCAATTAGAATTATTTAAATATATCAGCAGTTGCTTCGATTATAAGGAAAGCTGGCTGGTTTATTAAAGTTAATCTCTTTATAATTCTCTATCTCTATCTAATGAATATGAAGGAACATGTATAATAAAACCGTATAGACAGTAAGATATTCTTTAATTTTGGTAATCACATAAAATGTCAAAAAATGATATTTAACTGCGTTTTTTCAAGAAAAACTGTTAAGAACTTCAAATAAGCCTACTTCCGGTTAACCAATTGTAACCAAAATCTAATCAGCTCTTCTTATGGACGTAAAGAAGAGGAATAGGTAAAAAATATAATTTTTAGAATTGTAGTATTGAAATTATCGTCGGAGAAAATTTTGTCGCACACACACACACACATACAGACATCATCGTAAAACCGCCGCGAAGCCTAAGATAATAGTATTCGTTTGTTACACAGTTCATTTTTCAAATGAATGTAACTGACAATAAATGTCACTGTCAGAAAACTTATCACTTCAAATTAATAATAGTGACATTTTAAAAAGAAAATAGTAAATAAAGCAATAGTTTTCTGCAATGGAACAGTTTGGAGCGTTAGTAAATACGTATGTAGGTATGTATTTAAATTAATAAAAATTAAATAGCGGGAGGTTTTGTGTTGGCCACATCAGATTTTTTTTTCTATTTCCCTAAAGAAAATTTTTCTATTTTTCTAAAGAAATTTTTTTCTATTTTTCCGAAGAATATTTTTCTTCATTGTGATAAGAGTGTTGTTACACTATTTTATTTTATTTAATTCTAATTTATAATTTTATCTATGACATGCTTTACTTATATATTTATTAATTTATTGGTTGACTAGATCTAGATAGTCGATTTAACACACTGCAAGAAATTATTATAAAATATCAATCTTTTGTTCTGAAGAAGCTTCAACATGAAGCGAAATGTCGACTCTTGATTGAATAATTTTTATTTTTTGATTGCATTTCTGCTTATTTCTTTCATCCATCACTTATCCAGTCACTTATCATCACATACATATTACAATATAGTAGTTATTTACATATAGAGGGTCAAAAGAAAAGGTTTATGCTTGCGGACGAACTTTGAAGCCCGACGCGAAGAGGAGGGTTTTTATTCGTCCACGGTTGTGAAATTCTTTCGGACTGAGATATGTACTACGTTATACACACTACTGTAATCAAATGAAATGTTTTTAAATTATTTTTAAATACTTTTAAAACTTATTTCCATGAAAGATATTACTTGGCCAGGTGACCATGCCACAAAACAATAAGGCAATGCGTTGAGAGGTACTGGATTCATGCTAAAAATCATATATCCAGATTTTAGAGAAGCACATTTTAAGGTCCCTAGAATCCGATTATAACATTTTTACGATGATGTGTATGTGTGTGTTGGAATATTGGAAGGACGATTACTCAAAAACTATAATACTTAAGACCAGTTTAAATACGTATTCCTCAATCTGACATTAATGAAAAGAGCTGAAAAGGTTTTGATAACAAATGAACAACCGGAAGAAGTAGTTTTTTAAAGAAATTCTTCTAAATATTATGTTTTTAAAGTTATTGTTATTACAAATATTGAACAATATAAAATTGTCCATCTAAAACACTTAAAATTTTTATTATATCTTCCATGGATTTAGGAGGTAAAGAAAATATAATATATAGAGTAATCATTTGCAATAAATCACATTAGGCTACATCAAGGAAACCAGTTGTCAAATTCAAATGTTTGTAATTGACAGATAAATGTCAGTGACAAAAATCAACAGTTTTACTGGCATTGCTGAAAGCTTTTTCTGGGAAGTACATTTAATATTTCTTATAAAAATATTTTTTAATTTTTTAAAATTATAGGTGGGTATGTACATTAATAGTAATAGTACACATCTCCTTAAGAAATACCTCTCAATGAATAGGAACTATCTTGAACATTTTGGAAGAGTTTGTACAAAAAAAGTTAAATTCGATACTTATGTTATAAAACGGAAATAGTGAGAGGTATTGTGCTGGTCACAACAGATTTGTTTAAATGCCAAGTTTGGAGGAAATTTCTGAAGCAATTCTAGTAAAAGCGGAACTGATATATTTTTTTTAATATTTTCCAAATTAACTCTACTTAAAAATTATATTGTAAATATTGTCAAATTTGACAAAAAAATTACACACAAGTGCATTAACATTGTTTGTTTACATCTTAGTTATCATAGCGGACGGTAAAATAGAGCGTGGTGACTAGTAAACTAAACTGAATACGAGAAATTTATTGGAAAAGTTTGAAAGGGTGTAACTCTTATCTATTTTTGGGTACGGAAGGTTGAATTATTCTTAATTGTCAATGGTTTTATACTATTCCTTCAAATTGTATTATATTTCTCATAGACTGAAACTTCCTCTATCTAGTCTTTTCAAAAACTTCTAAATATCTTCAACTTCACGCTGTCTCCTTCGCGCATTTCTGTCTGCTATACTGCCAGAGTATAAAACTCCGGTGTGTAAGTTGTAAACTAATATTTCTGCTGTGAGTATCATTAACCGAAGCTCTGGAGCTCGGCTTCAGAACGCCGGAGTCGTGCGTGTCAGCCAGAGAGACACGTGACTCCGGGCATGACCAGCTTATCACCGCCTTATCACGCGCGAGTTTACAAGAACAGACAGCCGGAAGATTCCGCGAATATAGATTCCGGGAAGAAGAAAACCTTGAAGATGGAACACGAAATATTATTAATAGTAAAATTGATAGAGGTGCCTTTTTTTCTTCAGCCGGGTAATGAATTTATTTTTATTATTATTTCACCTCTATATTGGGAAAGCTAACTGGTTTGGACATACGAGCCCGAACTCATAATAGTTTGGCTTGTTCACATTTACACCATGGTTAGAAATTGATACAAAATTCTTTCGGCTGGTGTAAATGTAGATTTAGAACTTAAAAAAATCTGTTGTGGTCAGCACAAAACCTTCCGGTAATTTGATGTATTTTGTACATATCCTGTACCCAAAGTTTCTTGGAAAAGATTTTATATTATCCAGTAAAATTGTAACACGAATATATACTATTTTTTACAAATTCCATACCGAAAGTTCCTTGGAAAAGATTTTATAAATCCAATAAAATTATGACACGAACATCACTATGTAAATTGCACTTGACACTGACATCTGTCAATTAGAATTTTTTAAATATATCATGATTATAACAAAACTGACTAATTTTTGAAAGTTAATTTCTTTATAATTCTTTAACTCTATATCTATTAAATACGAAGGTAAATGTATAATCAAACCGTATAGAGAATAAGATATTCTTTCATATTGATAATCACAGAAAATGTAAAAAATGATATTTTACTTCGTTTTTTCAAGAAAAACTGTTAAGAACTTCAAATAGGGGAACTTCCGGTTGACCATTTATAACCTAAATCTAATTAACTCTTCATAAAGATGTAAAGAAGAGGAATACGAAAGTATCATATTTTTTAGAATTGTAGTATTGGAGTTATTGTCGAAGAAAAATTTGTCACACACACTCGCATACAAACACACACACACACACACACACACACACACATATATATATATATATACAGATATCATCGTAAAACTAGTAAAATCGAATTATAGAGACCCTAAACGTTACAAATATCCACCAAATTTTTTGATCAAAAACAATACCTCCCGTCACCTTTAGGTAAGGAAGATAAAAACTATGGGCCAAATGAGGGGTGACAATAGTTCAACCGGTATTTTAGGGGTCATCTTCTTGTCTGAACTTAACTTCTACCGAAACCCTTTACTTTTGGCGCAATGAAAAACAATTTGGTAAAAATCCATTGCGTACAGTAAAATCTTGCTTGTAAGACATATGGGACAATACTAGTAAGAAAATTTGCATGGCATAGGAGTACAATGCCTAATAGAATTAAAGCTGACATTCTTAATAAAGGCGATGTAATCTAATATTTAATGGCGGTATACTTGAATAACATATTCAGTTTTTGTAAGTTTAAAATCTATATTTGAAACTAGTCAAAAGAAATTTGTAGAAATTTCTTACCATTTGCGTATGTTTTATAATTTGTTTGTTGAAAATGTAAACCGGCCGAAATATTATGAGTTTGGGCTCGTACGTTGTAACACGATTCATAATCAAATAAACTAAACTGCTATGGAATTAAATTACAACTCGGCGTAGATGTCTCAGGGGTGCATGGTATCATGTAGAATCCATAACCAAATATCAACCTTACAGATAGGCTTGCAATAACTTATAGATTTAATTGTCAACAATCTAAATATAGTTATAATACAGTTATAGAAAAAATCTGATGTGGTCATCACAATACCTCCCGCCATTTAACTTTTATTAATTTAAATATATACATAATTATTGATGCTGGAAACTACATTATGTTCCTTTGCACTTGTATAATATAACTATAACTATTGTTTTATTATCTCATTTACACTAAAAACTACTGAAAAGAGCAGAAGTACCTATATGGTTTCAATTTTTACCTTCCGTCA
The DNA here is from genome assembly GCA_943142095.1 of Ophonus ardosiacus. Lineage (NCBI taxonomy): Eukaryota > Metazoa > Arthropoda > Insecta > Coleoptera > Carabidae > Ophonus > Ophonus ardosiacus. The sequence continues at coordinate 31,761,850 of OW964832.1, read as the reverse complement.
CCTTTAGGTAAGGAAGGTGTTGTCTTTGGTCAAAAAATTCGGTGGTGAGTTTTTAATGAATAAGCACGTTTTAGGGTCCCTACAATACGAATTTACTATTTTTAAGATGATGTCTGTATGTATGTATGTGTGTGTGTGTCCGTGTGTGTGTGTGTGTGTGTGTGTGTGTGTGTGTGTGTATGTGTGTCCGTGTGTGACAAATTTTTCTCCGACGATAACTTCAATACTACAATTCTAAAAATTATAATTCTTTCGTATTCCTCTTCTGTACATCCCTATGAAGAGTTGATTAGATTTTGGTTATAATTGATCCACCGGAAGTACCCTTATTTTAAATTTTTAACAGTTTTTCTTAAAAAAACGAAGTTAAATATTATTTTTTGATATTTTGTTATTATATTTATTAAAGAAAATACTCTTCTCTATATGGTTTGATTATACATTTTCCTTCATATTCAATAGATGTGAGTTAAAGCATTATAAAGAAATTAATTTTCAAAAATTAGTCAGCTTTGCTATTTATCATGGAAACAGCTGCTCATTCAAAAAATTCTAATTGACAGATGTCTGTTGCAAGTGCAAAACCAAATATGGAAAGTATGGGATCAAAAATTAATATGTCAGTGTTCCTCGCAAGTGACATGCAGTGAAAGGCTAAAAAGAAGATGGAAGGACTGTATCGCAGAAGACTTGAGAAAGGAAGGACTGTGTGAAGAAGGACAGGAATGAGTGGAAGAGAAGAGGAAACAGCGACCCCTAATAAAATAGGGGAAAGCTGAAGCAGAAAGAAAAAGTGCATTTTACGTAGTGTTTGTTTATGTCATAATTTTATTGGATTTATAGAACCTTTTCAAATGAACTTTTGGTATGGAATTTGTAAAAAATAGTATGTGTTCTTGTTCGATTTTACATGATATTATATAGAAACTGTTCCACGGTACTTTTGGTATGGGATTTGTGCTGGCCACAACAGATTTTTTTTGAATGAAAGTATTTGAGTTAGGGCGTTAACAAAATCCATACACATGCATACAATCATCGTGAAAATATTAAAATCGGATTGTAGAGACTTTAAAACGTGGTTATTTACTAAAATCTTGATGTGATTTTTGGCACAATTCCTATACCTCCATTTTCAAAGGTAGCGGGAGGTAAAAATGGTAATTATTTCAAAATAGAATTTTGGTTATTTGGTTATTATTGCTCTGCTTGTCACACTAACTACCCTTTACAATGTAAGTCTCAAAATAATAAAAATACCTTTTATAAGAAACGTCTGATCATGCAAAATTCAGAGTGAAAACGCATCTCAAATGCAGGATGCAACAACCAAGTGAGAAGTGAGTATCCTTTTCCTCCCGTGATCGAATTAACGCCGCGACGATGCCAGGTGCTGACGCCTGGCGACAGTAATGTGAAGTGAAGTGGACAGCGCAAAGCTCAACTTACACACAACACATCCACACACCAACACACACCACACACCACTGATAAAGATAAGTAGCTCTATACAACATTGATGCCGGACTATGGACATAGCTTTGATATTTGAGACTTGTTAGTCGGATTACGTAATGACAAACGTGTAGAAGAGGATACTTGTGGATAGATAATAGGAAATAATTAATTAAGTTTTGCTTTCAATAGGCAAGGCACTCTATAGATTTCAGTAGACTTTTCTAGAAAATTCCTCATTCTACTCTAACATGTGTCACATAAGTTTTTGAAAAAAAATTGAATGGACGATGCTGTGGTTTTGGGAAAGTTTATTTAATCTGTTTATACTATTACAATTAACATAGCTTAAGCTTCAACACTCATATTTAATATAGATCTAGTGGCCGTTTTCTTCGAAATGACGAAGAATAGTTCTGAGTTCGAGTTTTAAAATTTATTTTGCTCCTTAATTGTTTTTAATTTGAGGCTCATACACATTGTGATACATCTTTCTTATAAGTAATGCTTAAAAGGTCTCACCAAAGTATCTACATTAAGAGGATTGTTTTCTCGACCTACAAATATTTTTGCCTCTAAGCACTGCGCTGTTGTTCGGGCATAGAGGCTTGAAGCTCGGCCAGATTAAAACTTTTATATCTTCGTTTATATGATATAAATTGATGAAACCAAGTAACTACGGCAGGCATTTTTGTGTATAAACCTCTAATACGTCCAAAGTACTGTCTGGAGATTGCACCACACACCATTATTTTATCTCAAATTTTGTTTTTATTTTAAATTCTATACTTAAAATCCATAATATAGGGAATACAATGTTATTTTTTTTTAATTTTGCTTTAGTTACTGACCTATTAATTTTAGAGCAAAAAATTAAAAGTTGTTCAGAATTAAAAACTACACAATATGATTTGGTGATATGGAATTAATCACAATTTCATTTTATTTTACGAAAAAACAGCAAATTAAAATTCGTAATTTACAGCAAAGTTCAGAGTGCCAGTGATCTCTTGTTAATAATTATTATTATTAATAAATAATTTTATATAATTATTAAAAGTATAAACACAAAAAGAAAGTAGAAAATGATTATTAAAATATCTTTCAGAACTCATATTATTAATTGGAAAAATACTACTTTTTTTTTAGTTTATGTTCTATATTTATTAATTTTAACCCAACGTTTCGGCACCATAAACTGGTGCCTTCTTCAGGGGATACATTGACATATTAACATATTAACATATTTATGTCAATGTATCCCCTGAAGAAGGCACCAGTTTATGGTGCCGAAACGTTGGGTTAAAATTAATAAATACAGAACATAAACTAAAAAAAAGGTAGTATTTTTCCAATTAGAAAATGATTCATGAATGCTATATTATTATAACATTCAAAATTAATTATAATAATAATAATAATAATAATAATATGTCAAAAGATAAATGTCAAATAAAAACAAATAAAACATTAGTAATTCAATGGTACTCTGAAATATGCTATAAATTGCGAATTTTCGTAAAATAAAAAGAAATTGTGATTAATTTTAGTCCCATATTGTGTAGTTTTCTGAACGACTTTTTTATTTACAACTTTACTCTAAAATTAATAGGTCAGAAACTATCCCAAAATGAAAAAAATAACATTGTATGCCCTATATTGCGGATTTCAAGTAGACACCCGGTATAGAAACTTTTTGAATGTCACTTACAAGAAAGATATACAGTGTGTTCAGAAAAAAAACCTAATTGGGAGTAGGCTATGAAGACAGAAACGTATGTTTGATTATTATTCAATTCAAAAGTCAAGTTGTCCCCACTATTTTCTAATTTATTTCTATTTATAAAATAAGGATTCAAGAAGAAAAGCTTTGATTTCTTTAGATAACATTTTTGACAATATCTCGTGTCAAATTGACATTAATTAAATACTTTCAAACTGACATACGTTTTTTTGTTCATAGGCTACTCCGAGTTAGGTTTTTTTAACACACCGCACAACAATCTGTAGGCGCCCCAAAATAAAACATTTAAGGAGTAGGATTTTTCAAAAGGTACGCAAAATAATTCTTTTCGTAACATCATACTGTTATTTTGATATAACAGGACTAAAAGCAAAAGTGAAAAAATAAAAATAAGGGACGCCGGCCGTTATTTTTTTTTACGCACATCTGCTTTATAATTGTTTGTTTACATCTTAGTTACCATGGCGGAAACTGAAAGATTGCACCCTACGGGCGGTAAAGTAGCATATGCGGGCGGTAAAATACAGAAAGAGCCTGCTTACTGGTAAACAAAATATCAAAAATACAATTAGAAATGTAATCAAGACTTATTTTTAAAAAATGATATTAGTTCCGCTAAATTTTTACTAGATTTTATTAGAATTGTTTAAGGAATTACTTCAGAAATTGTCTCAAATCTCCAAGTTTGACATTTAAAAAAATATTCATAAAACCAAATAAGTTAGCAATGCAACGCACCGCCTTATTGTTTTGTGACATGGCCACCTGGCCACGTAATATTTTTATATATAAACAAGCTTTAAATGTATTTAAAAAATAATTTAAAAACATTTCATTTGATTGCAGTTGTGCGTAAAACGTTGTACATACCTCGGGCCGAAAGAAGTTTACACCCTTGGACGAATAAAAGCCCTCCGCTACGCGTCGGGCTTCAAATTTCGTCCGCAGGCGTAAACCTTTTCTTTCGACCCTCTATATGTAAATAACTATTACAGTCTCCTACTGTGAAAAATAATAGCGGCGTAGAATCAAAATGATTAACGATGCCTAGCGAAGAAGTAGTAGTAGTCGCATTGGTTACAAAAAAAAAACAACAAGAAAAACTGTTATAAATATTACTGTAATTAATCCCTTTACTAATTGTATATTGAGTTAGTTTAAATATAAGTGTAGTAAGGAGAAGGGGGTTTTATTTATTGAATGATATTTTTATCACCTACAATTAAAAATCAAGTGTTCCTAGGAAAATAACATCATCTTGATGGACCGTTGTCAAGGAGAATTTATAAATCAACATAAAAATTGTTCAGTATGGCAGAAAGAGAACAATTTTAATATTGGAGTAACGATGATCGACTGGAGATTGACTATTTTCTTTAAATTTTATGTTATTACGAAAAATCTTGAACGCCACATGGCCGATATGCAAATAACGAACTCGGCTGATTATAAACCTCAGCCGCGTCCGTTATTTGTCTCATATCGGCCTAATGACGTAAATACCTATAACACTCGGCAGCGACTCCAGAGTCATGGGGCAAGTCAGAACTAGTGTTCGTCGAATAGAAGAAAACGGGATACTATAGTATATTAAATATGAATGTTAAAGCTTAAGCTATGTTAAATTTTGTAGTAATAAGTAAATTCAATATACTTTCCTTGAACCATAGTATCGCCCATTCAATTTCTTTCCAACTTTTCCGTATTTAATAGAAAAACTATTTTCACTATAATTCCTTTTATCCGCCTTTAGTTTCCACGTAAGTCTTTGAAGCCTTGAAAGTGTAAAAACTTTTTACTGTGCTGATTTCGCGAGTCAACAATGTTAGAGTTTCGTTCTCGTTCTCATGTGATTCCTGTACCTTCGTTGAATACATTACTACAATATAATAAGATTTAAGTTCTCTGCCAAGTACAGCCGAACATACGTATTGAATATTAACAATGTATTGTACAGGGTTATATTTGTACAAGAACTTGCGCTAACTATGTGAATAATGGTCCAGAGATTTCAATGCAAAAGGGGAAGATTGAAACTTCGACGCCGAAAAATAATACGAGGAGTGTGAGAGGGCTTAACCCTTGGACTATTCTCGAAATTATTGGAAACTATGTAGGGACTTACCTCCAAATACGTCACATCGAAGCGTGAAGGATTGTCCTTCAGAAAAAGGACCAACGACTGAAGTGAGCTGGGCGCCTTGCTCGTTGGTGATTACCATTTTTTGGGGTGGTACTGGAACAAAAATATTATTTATTAGAAAGATCAATTTTAAACCAAAAAATTACATATTTTTCGTTTAGTTTTATAGTGACGTTCGTTAAAGTACAGATATAATCGTATTGAAAAAAATTTCGAGAAAAAGTTGGACCTCTTCTTCAAATAAAACGATTTTTTTTATACGTTGACAAAAGGGGTTGTTCCTATAACGAAGGAGATATCAAAGCTAATTTTAAAACACTGATAAGGCACTATTATCTTTAATCGATTCTGACAAAAGTTCTGCTAACAATCATCTTTAAAATTCTAAATGAGCCGGTTTTACGTTTTTTAAAAAGTATTTTTGATTTATTGTTGTTTACGTATATAATTAAATAAAAATATTGGCACCAGAAGTAGTCATGAAAACAACCCCCACTTCTGAGATGGAGTACAAACATCACGTCATTCATAGCCAAAAGCGAAACAATTTACGTTATTTATGTAAATAAAAGTAGGCGACAGTTTGTCACATGTTAAACTGTATGTACTCTGATTGACGTCATATTCTGTTTCAGATCACGTGACTTTTTCAAGATATTACACAAATTTCTATATTTAATTGTAAAGTATTTAAGGGATATTTCGTGATATTTTCAAATCTGAGGCTCTTTAAAGGAAAATATCTTTTAAAATGTAGTACTTAGAAATCATGTAAAAATTCTTGTAACAGCCCTATTGTCGAGTTACTTTGCTCAATGATCTTCTAACTTTGTCTTGGTAGGGATGTGCTTTTTACGCGTAAAAAATATTTTTTACGTTTACTTGTACACTAGATAACTTGTTGTTTACAGATGTGATAATTTTGTGATGCGAAGAGCGAAACTAAAACTTAGGTTATGAAATTATAGATTAATTGACATAAAATGCTTAAAAAATGTATAAAATTCAATTTCAGTAAGTTTGGAGTTGATGATTTAAATCTGTTTCAAATTATTTGAAACTATATATTATGAATTAATAAATAGAGAATGAAATTTTGCTTTTGCAAAGTTTTTTATTCGCCGTCTATTTTTAAATGTCTTTTCAAATTTCATATCTTTACAAAACTGCCTAAAATTTACACAAAACATTTTAAAAATATGCTATAATATGCTTCAAATTTACGTATTTAGTTTAATTTTGACATTTGAGGTTATATTTCAGGAATATACTTCCCAATAATCTGACATTTAACACTTTGAAGGTACCTAATTGTTTGTCTGAAAGTGGTCTCAAAGAAACATACAAATATGTTGATGTCATGTGGCCTGCTTGTTCTGGAATATTCATTACACTATAAAAAGAGAATACATTTTTAAAAAAAATTATACTCATTGTAAAAATATTTTACGTTACTTACGTAAAAATTCTCAAATATTGTCGATAATAAAAATATTTTTTTGCACGTAAAAAATAAAGTATAATACGTGATGTATTTTACGTGGCCATCTCTGGTCTTGAACACTTTGAATGAGTCGCTGATTCGATTTAGGGGCAAAGGTAAATCAATATATACTTATCTTTTTCACATTCCCATATAGTTCAGTAAATAATCCTCTGCCCAATATTTTAATTCCCAGCATCGTTAACAATTTCACATTTCGGTTATCTGTCCAACTAACCTATACATAGATAGAATTGAATATCATCTTCAAAACTTTTTCTGGAAATTTTAACATCGTATATTATATAAAAATTATGTCCAGTGATAACTAGATCAGACATTATTTAGTAATAAAATTAGGAGTGTAGAATTTTTCTCAAAACTTTTGTTTTTTTCCCATAATCTAGGTTACGATAATAACATCCTTTTTTCCCGTGCATCCACCATTTTTTATCATTCTCTGTATGCCTTACAAATATAATTCTTTTTCGTATTGTTCCCCTATACGCCTACGCCTGGCCCTGTGTGTGTGGCGGAAGTATAGACCGGTAGTGACGTCACAATCGAAATTCATTTCACGCGCGAGGTGACGTCGGGACGCTCGCCGCCGCTCCGCCGTCACGTGACGCTTCGTTAGCCAATTAAATTGCTTTCAATCGTGTGGTACACACTGCCATGTCAGTCAGTCATTCAGGCACAGATACATCCACACAGATGGAAAGAATGAGGAACGCGTTTTATCTTTTACTTTTAGACAGAGCGGAAAGCGGACAAAAGTATTCCATTACCAGTATGTCGATATTTTTATATTATATGCGACAGTTCAAAATATAAATATATTGACGGGTTATTTAAAGCCAGAAAATATAAATATTTTATGGAATAAGTGTTTGAATTAATAATCATTTCATCAATCTCTAACGAACATGTCACATTATTTATTGGAATTTTGGGCAGAATAGCTATTTGTATATTAAGAGCGCAAAATCGAAATCGACAATGTCCATTTGTACTCGAAACACACAATGGGGTCCCCTACCATCACAAATTATTAAAATGTGCTTACAGTACTACTCAATAAATATTTTTAATTTCAATTTATTGTTATTTTCCATTTTTCTTGAGCTTTTGCTTTAATTTAATCTAAACATTTTTTATTTTCGTTTATGTAAATGAATGCCCGATTTTATTTCTGTATTCCTTTACACAGCAATACGGAATTTTGTTTGGTTATGTAGTGTACCGCCAGAGCAGTCATAATGTCTGATTGACTTGAGGAGGTGGTAAATGTGTAAGTAACTAGAGCGCCATTAGTTCTTGACTAAACGTTCCCATTAAGAATGTAGGCAAGTGACATTTCTCAACATTTTATAGTTAGAAACTCGGACAGCGAGCGTTTTTCTACTTCGGCGTATGAGCGGCAAAGTGACATTTTGCGTTCATAAAAGTGAGCGCAAATGCCTACTTTATTTATAGACTGTAGAAAAAATTATTTTTTCAGAATTAAAATTTAATAAATACAAATTATTTATAGAGAAACAAATAAATAATACACTAGAGTTTTAGCAATTAATTACCAATATTTAATATGTATTTCAATTACGATAATTAAGTAAAACAAAATAAATACAACATTTAATTTGCCTGAGTGTCTGGTCGCGAACCTGGGGAAACCGGGTTCGATCCCGACTGACGCCAAATATTTCCAATTTTAAATGGCACAAAAGTGACCCTTGTGGTGCACTCTCCACGCCAGCTATGAGTGCCCGTGAGGTGACGCCTGGTAAGCGCCCGCACGGTAAAATATATCGTCATCATTACCGATGTCTACATGTGTTGTAGATCCTGGCACATCCAGAAATGGATAATATGCCGTGATGATATGTTTATTTATTTTATTTATTTAAATTTGATGCATATCAATTGGATCATAATTCGAAAGCAGAGTTAAATGTTTATATCTTGATCAAAACGGTGATGCGTATTTTTTTTCAAATATATAATCGAGTAGACATTAAGAAACTAATCAAACTTATTGTTCAGATATTAATGTAGTATGATTGTTAAAATATCTGATGTGGCCACCACATTACCTTCCTTCAATTTTATGTATTTTGTACAAATCCTATATCAAAAGTCTCTTGGAAAAGATTCTGTACATCCAGTAAAAATTCTATATCTATTGAATATGAAGGAAAATGTATAATCAAATCGGATAGACAATAAGATATTCTTTCATATTGATAAAAACATAAAATATCAAAAAATGATATTTAACTGCGATTTTTCAAGAAAAACTGTTAAGAACTTCAAATAAGGGAACTTCCGGTTGACCAATTATAACCCGCATCTAATCAACTCTTCATATGGATGTAAAGAAGAGCAATACGAATTATAATTTTTAGAATTGTAGTAAAACTAGTGAAATCTTATTTTAGGGACTCTAGAACTTGCTTATTCATTAAAAACCATCAAACTTTTTGAACAAAGGTGACGGAAGATGTAAAGTACGTGGAAAGTCTTTATCCATTTGCAACATTATATAAAACTAGGCTTTCTGAGCAAAAATTCTCAAGAAACGACAAGAAACAGTTTTGTAGTTATCGGAAATATTGAAACAAACAATAAAATTGGACATTTTTCAATGATTACGAAAAGGGATGACCGTGCTCTTTGGGCACATATGATAGAAGATCGCTGAGTTTCTATGTCAGATTTTCCTGTCAAATGGGCAAATGTGATTGGTAGACCGATCTTTTAAAAAAACTGACATATGGTTTCAATAAGGCAAAACGGATCATCGTGGTAATTTTTTCATTTAGGCGACAGAAAGTCTCTTCTCACACAAAAAATTAAAGCAAGTCTGGTTTTAAGTCCCGGGCCTCAATTTTTGTGTTCTTTTACCCAAAATTTAAAATCAACAAGAAACATACCTACCATCTCTTAATATTACGTATGTGTGTGTGTGTGTGTGTTTTATTTGCTTATTACATAAACTTCATAGCTGGAAATAAGGTTGAACAATGTAATTAAACATTAATTATAAAACAGTATGCATATGCACGTATTAATTTCACATTTGCCAATATTAATTACTCTGAAATTAATTATTTACAAATATGATTGATTAAAAATCCTGCGCTCCAAGCAAACATGCAAACAAATATATTCCATGTCACAATTACGTTTAGACGGAAGCAAATTGAATTCAGGGTATGACATAAAATCGCTGTTTGCAAATGGTAGAGTTACAAAGGCTGGGACTGTAAACGTACAGACATTGCTGTAATTAAATAAAAGTTTCCGCGAAAAACGTGCAAGTCCTGCCAACTACGAGGAGCTCTATTAGCAGATGTAGGAACCCTATTCCTAATAGCAGGAAAATGGACAAGGTTTTACGCTACATTACCAAGGGAAAGATTTTAGCCAGTGAAACTGGGATAGAATGGTTCTGTCACAAGCAATAATACTATTTACAATTTAAAATTTTGTAGTCGAACGGGTAGTGGTGTGCTATCAAGTTAACTAATAAACTAATTTGGATTTTAGGCAAAGATATAAAAGTTACTCCACCTGTCAGAATTAGTCGTGTCGTTTACTTAGTTTTTATGGTACGCGTAATAATAAGATACAAACTGTTAAAAAGAAAAACCTAATTCAGTGTAGGCTATAATACAGAAACGTATGTCTGATTATTATTTTATTTAAAAGTGAAGTTATCAAAATTGATTGTGAAATATAATTTTTAGGAGAAAAGAATAAAGTAGGCTACAGAATATTGCTATGCACCTTTTTCTAATTTATTTCTATTTCTATAATAAGTATTCAGGAAGAAAAGCTTTGATATCTTTAGATAACATTTTTGACAATGTCACAATGACATTTAATTAATACGTTTTTTTGTTCATAGCCTACTCTGAGTTAGGATTTTTTTGAACACACTGTACTACTGTTATTTTGTTATTATAATCAGATTTTTTATAATTTTAAATTCATTGTATGAGAAAAAATATATTCATCTAAATGTTTGATATTCTTTCAATTCATTGACAGGATTGGCGGTATTTCTGAGGAATATATATATACCTATAATTTTAAATATTTAATAATGTAACAAATGTATTACCCAGAAAAGGCCTTCATTAATGTCAGTTTTTAAATCGGTTTCGCACTACCGCCCAGTAGGTTCATAATGCTACACTAGATTTTTGGAAGTGATATTTTGAATGATCATTGCGAACATTTAAATATCTCAAGTGGTATCCATGGAGTTGTTTGGGCAGTGAAATTTATTACAACAGATTATTATTATTATTATTATTATTATTATATATATATATATATATTATACCTTTTATCTTTAAATCTAAAGAAGATATAATAAATATTAATTTTATCAGACTGAGAATTAGACTTATTGTTTGCAATTTTTAAAAAATAATATTTAAAACTACTTCTTTCGATTGTCTAATTGTTACCAAAACCTTTTCAACTCTTCCCATTATCAGATTGAAGAGTACGAAGTTAAACTGGTCTTAAATCTAATAGTTTTTGAGAAATCGCCCGTCCAACACATTTACTCACACACACACACATACACACACATTTCATCGTAAAAATGTTAATATCAGATCCTAGGGACCATATAACGCGTTTTTTTTTCACTAAATTCTGAATATGCGATTTTTATCAATTTGGAATCGTTTAAATAGCCACCCGGTGTATCGTACGGTAGCTAATGAACACGGTCACTTACGAATTTGACGAAAATTACGATAACTGTATTTTCAAAAAGACACAATGGTTTTTCATTTTACTATTTTTGTTGAACTGACAAAGTATAGTCTGCTAGTTAGTTTCAACAAAAAAACAACCCTTTATTTAAATTTATGAAAATGTTTTTACATTTTATGTGTTCACTACTTCCATTATCTAAAAATATCTCGGCAAGTAGGTCATTGTGTAAAATTAGGTGAAGACACAACACATAATTAAAAATTCCGATCCATACGGTCTTTCCTCTCTATCTTTCGCGCGAGTGAGATACGACGTGCTCTAATGGGCTTCTACTAGTGCAGCCTTTCCGTTTTATAATTCAGCGCTACTTGGAAAGTCCAGAGCCGGGGCACTAAAGCCCGCTCCGGCGGGTAATGGACGCTAAACTGTCGGCCTGAAATGAGACACTGTTCGCATTGATGAAAAATGTACACCCAGATAGCTGCACGACATCCAGCATTATTCATTGCATGAACATCCAACTAAATTAGACACCAGGTTAAAAGCCAGACATGCATTTGAAAATTTAAAATGTGGGGCGTCAAATAGAGAATCTGGAAGGAAAGGAATTTGGTGGCAGCGCTAAATAAATATTTCACATCACCTCGGTTGATTTCAGGAAATCGTCTTTATGTTTGGCAAATTTTCGAAATGGGGTATTATTTATTTATTTTATCTTATTAGCATTATTCAACAGGATACATCCCAGCAACAGAATGATATAAGTAAAGAGAGAATAGCTTTGTTCGATGACATGTACTAGGCCGCCCTAGTGTTAACTTTCTTGCACTAACATGTTTTATGAGAAACGGACAGCTTCTGGCAGGCTGTTCGATGACAAAAATTTTAAGAACTAGTGCTCACTTTTCTGACCTGACTCGCAAGGTAGTGTAGAAAGTACAGACTAGGAGTGGGGGTAGCTAAATGTTGTTCGGTAGACATTTTAATTCTATCCTATCTACACATCTGTTTATTTAACCTAAAATTTTGTTTTGCTATATAAAGAATTAATTAATATATCTGTCTCTGAATCTGATGAAGAATCAAGTGATGATTGATCTTCGTCAGAATCGTTTATTAGTTCACCATGCTCTTCAAAACAGACATTTCTGCAGTCACTTTTTTGCAGCTTTATGATATGACTGTGTTTATAAACAACCTAACCTTTTACACCTTTGGCTATGCTTGGCTTGATTACTCACAGCTGAGCAAACTTGCCCAAATATACACTAGTGTGTTTTATGAAACCACAAGAATTAGACTGCACTAGTGTACACTACACTGCACTGCACTATTCTGCTCTACACTTCAAGCACTTCTCATCGAACAGAGTTAATGAGTAAATAGCAGCAATAAATTATAAATTACAAAACAAAAAATTATATAACTTGCAGCATTGTTGTATAAATCAGTCAGAAATAGATACATCAAATTAAATATACATACATATATACGTGTAACAGGTGATCTAATTAGGGTCTCCGAATTTAAAAAAAAAAACACACATATTTAAGAAAATCTTCTTTTTTATTAGTCGAAAATGTTATGTACTTCTTTAATTATGAAGAATAATATGAATTAAATAGCTGCCTCTGAACCTGTTGCAGCAGCCGTTCGTTTCGTGGTAATTTTCAATTTTCGTACATTTCGGGTAGCCTTTTTAGGACTATAACTTCAAAATAGACCGAGATACCAACTTGGGAAAATCATCAATCGATTCTACGAATATAACTACATTATTTAACCAATTTTCAGAGTTATTAATATTAAAATTTTAATTTTTTGCGGCACAATATTCTGAATTAAACACATCTAAAAAAACATACTAGTCTGATTCTCAGTAACACAGTACCTTCACAATTATTGTTTTTTGTACCTTACAACCTCCAGACAAATTAATTTTTGGAGATCGATTTGCAAAACGATGGAACTAGATGATGAAAAGAACAGGGAAAACGATTTAGAAAATAAACAATAAAAATAAACAATTCCTTGGGTCAAAACGTATTTTAATAACAAAACCATTGCTATGCAGTAACGGTTGCTATGTTATAACCCATTACTGTACAATTTGGAGTATATTATAATAGTACATTATTGTACAAAATAAGAAAAATCAAGTTTACAAAAGAGTAACATATATAATATTTAACTGCAACTAATCGGGATACCTTGTGATAAAATGCGGGTACATTGGTAACCATAATGAAGTTGTAGGTGGTTCTAAATATAAAATCAGCACCTACATTATTTTTCATATAAATCCCTGAAGACTTTTAATCATATATTTTTTTATGATATTGTTAGAAACCTCCCGAAAATGTAGGTAAAACGTCGAGGTAATAGAGTGTAAAAGATAATTTTTTCTCTGTCATTATAAAAGACTTCTTGTTGACAAAGATTTTAATTATCTACTGGTGTTGAAATCTATTCGTAAGTCTGGGATGATGTATCTATCTTGAATTCCTTGGCTTGGCTTGGCTTGGTGGGCGTGTAAGATATTTGTTAGGGAGTGAAAGTTGGAGGTAATCAATTGGCAGAATTCTGCTAGTGCTGCTGTGTCTGTTTCACTGTCTGCAGTAATTAGATTCCAAGTTGGAGTATTCATCTTGTTAATTCTGTGACCGGATGGACAGGGATTGAGTGGGGAGCGAAACTTTGACGGTTGCAGCTGTAATGCTTTTTCGCTCAATCATACCAACGAAACAACCACTCTATCAAGACTTAATCAGTATCAGAATTAACATAATTTATTATCAGCTGAATTTTACACAAAGAAAAAAAATCTTTTTACCTTCCGTCACCTTTAGGTAAGGAAGGTATTGTCTTATGGGGTCCTGTGGCGGGGTAATATTTCGAATTTTAAATGACACAAAAGTGACCCCTGTGGTGCACTCTCTCGCAACGAGTGCCCGTGAGGTGACGCCTGGTAAATGCCCGCACGGTACACATATGTCATCATCATTACCGATATCTGTGACAAAGCAGATTGGCACACCTAGAAATGGATAACATGCCGTGAAAATATATTTATTTAAATATAGTCTTTGGTCAAAAAAATCGGTGGTGATAGAATACGATTTTACTAAAATTTATGATGATGTCTATATATAATTCTAAAAATTATAATTCTTTCGCATTCTTCTTCTTTACATCCATATGAAAAGCTGATTAGATTTTGGTTATAATTTGGAAGTTTCCTCATTTGAAATTCTTTACAATGTTTCTTGAAAAAACGCAGTTAAATATCTTTTTTTTATGTGATATGATAGAATATTTTATTTTCTATACCATTTGATTATACATTTTCCTTCATATTCAATAGATATAGTGTTATAGAATTATAAAATGATTAACTTTCGTAAATTAGCTAACTTTGCTATAATCCTAGAAGCAGCTGATGTATTCAAATAATTCTAATTGAGAGATGTCAGTGTCAAATTCAATGTACATACATAGTGTATGTTCGTGTTATAATTTATTGGATTTATAGAATCTTTTCCAAGGAACTATCGGTATGGAATTTGTAGAAAATAGTATGTGTTTGTGTTACAATTTTACTGGATATGTAGAATCTTTTCCAAGAAATTTTTGTTGTTGGATTTGTACAAAATACAAAGAATTGACGGTAGGTATTGTGCTGGCCACAGCAGACTTTTTAAAATAATGCCTTTAGATATACAACAAATGTTCAATTTTCATAAAACGTTTTTATGGTACGAATGTATTCTTGTATCTTACTATTATAAAGCTTCATAATTAATTTACTAAGTATTCTTTTTAAATTGCCAAAGCACAACTCATAAAATAAAACCAAAATTTTAAATACAAATAATACAGTCAAACAGCTGTCTTCAAAGTTTAAATTTTTAAAGACAGTTGGCGGCACATGTCAAATCCGCCCATACAATTCCTGAAATGGGCTACTTGCGTACCTTTTTTTTATTTAATATTTTTGAAGAGAAGGTAAAAACTTGCTACCCATATTTTTTCTTTTGACAAAATTTTTATTAATTAGCCAGAAAAAAAATAATGAACTTTGATTATTTGAATTCCCGCCATGTATGACGTAGAATTACGCCGCACCAATGAATAGTCGTAAAGTCACAGCGTGGTGCCGTCCCATAGTAATGGTATGTTTGTGCGGGTAATGTAGATCACCTGTTTGACGTTTTAATAATAGTTTGGAGGTTAGTATTTTAGTTTATCTTTTTGGTATCGATATTTTAAATTACAATTAACTACCTATGTGTTTATTTATAAAGTATTTTATGTATTTGAGAGACCAGAGAGAGAGAAAAATGAACTAATGTCAAATTCAAATTAAAACTTTCTCGCACGCCATGCCATCTATTGATAACATTCTTAAACATGCTTCCTCTCCCCAGTTAAATATAAAGACGTCACAGAAAATTTTCTTTCTTAATTTAGTAAAAAACAAATAATTATTTTAAAATAAAATTTATATTTTTATATATGTTTTCAATATAACATTACGTATATAGTGACAGAAATCAGATTTTCAGTACCACGCAAGTAGCCCATTGTTTAGTTTTTCTAGTGCAGACGCCTTCTTTAAGGGGCTTGATTTTAATATGCCCCTAAATACTCATATAAATAATACATGGTAAAAAGTTTGTACTGACAGATATGGTTTGGAATGCGATCGAAAAATCTTGGAAAAATCATTAATACTGATTATGCGCAATAAATCAAATTGAGATTTTATAGAGCGATGCGTGGTAGAAAATCAATAATAATGATAATGTGCAATTTTAAAGAGCGATGCGCGGGAAAATATCACCAAAGTCAATTATATCATATAACATGGGAAATCAGATTTTCCTCTCAATCGATAATATCCCATTTTGCGTTTTTAATACACAAATAGCTATTATATTTAACTCTCGTACAGAACAATATGTGGTAAAAATCTTTGTGACCTTTTCGTTGGGGCGGAATGTATCCTAGTTTTATTGCGTAATGTGTTCGTATTTATTTGAGTTTAGAGTGTTGTAGGGCAAAGGTCTAGTTGCGGGTTGTTTTAGGACGAAGCTCACTCAGTAAGATAATGTAAATGAAGAAAAACCCTTGGCCTAGGGCTAGCTGCGGCTGTGGCTGTAGTGTAGTGTGCTTTTACAGAGCTTGTGCTTCCGATCCGATGGTTGTGAATAGCTCCACTCGGCTGATTATCAAAGCACCACAATAAATGAGCTTTTTTACCTCCACCGGGGCAAAGAAAGAGAACATGTCTGTCAATTATCACATACGAAAACAATTATTAATATTTTCTTGTTACTAATACAATACTCAGAGTTGAAATGAGGGCATTAGGCCTTCTAGACTGTTATTAATTTTTTGAAAAACATGCTCAATTTAACTTTGTTTATCTTTAAAACCAAGCTCCAAGATTTGACTTAGTTTATTCTGGATTTTACCTCAGATTACTTTGGAACGTAAGTTTTAGTTTATTTATTAATTAACGTCCTAAATTTGACCAAGTTTATTTGTCTTTTATAATTTAACTATGTTTAAAAAATAATTCTAGTACCTTTGCTGGAATAGAAGCCGATGACAAAATTTTACCATGTTTATTTGTCTCGAACATTTTAATTATGTTTAAAATTTATTTCGACTAACTTTAAAAATACGAGTATGTACTAGTACAAACGACCATGATCATTGTCCCTAATAATTTAACTATGTTTAAAATTTAATTCGACTAATTTTAAAAATGTATAGTGTAACAGAAACTGACGACACAATTTGACCATGTTTATTTGTCTCTAGTAATTTAACTATGTTTAAAATTTAATCCGCCTAATTTTCAAAAAGTGTAATGGTATAGAAACCGAAGATACAAATTGGCCATGTTTATTTATTTTTAATAATTTAACTATGTTTAATATTTAATTCGACTAACGTAAAAAAACAAGTACTAGTACAAAAAAGTGGATACAATTTGGCTACGTTTATTTGTTTATAATAGTTTAACTATGTTTAAAATTTAATTCAACTAACTTTATGAACGTGTACTGGTACAGAAACAGAAGACACAATATATCCGCCTAACTTTCAGAAAGTGTAATGGTTAGAAACCGAAGACACAAATTGACCATGTTTATTTATTTTTAATAACTTAACTATGTTTAATATTTAATTCGACTAACGTAAAAAAACATGTACAAGCTGAATACAGAATTCGACCATCTTTAACTGTTTCTAATACTTTAAATATGTTTCAAATTTATTTCAACTAACTTTAAAAATATGTTATGGTACAAAAAATGAAGTTACAATTTGACATTGTTTATTTAAAAATTAATTTACGAATTTTGACCTAGTTTATTTTAAATTCATTTCTAGAATTTGACTTAGTTATCCACGTACAACACCCCCCCCCCCCCCTCCCCCTTACAATAGCACTATTTCATCCTCCCCATCTCCTCTGCTAAATCCTCTATCTTTATACTATAAAGTCGTTTCCTTGGGCGATATTTCGTGGTGTTTAGTGAAGCCCAACAGTTCCGCGCTCTGGCCAGGCGTTCTACCATTTTCCCCGTAGTACCGTGCACTGCATAGGTGCATATATGTTACGGTATGTACTATATGCTGTGCAGTCAGACGCATACAACGATTACCCGAGCTAATTACTAGCCCGCGGAGTCAGCAAACCACACACACCGACGCAAAACTCATATATGAGTACTACCAACAAGATATATTATTGAGATTATAATACAGTATAGATTTAAACAAGATTTATGTCTCAAATATAAGAAGAATATGGGACTAGAATATCAAGGTTTTTGGTAAACTGCGATTTTTGGATGGTTAGGTTCTATCAGCCCTATTCTATCTCTTTCTGATACTATAGTTTTTAGATATTGTTTTTATTTTTACCTCTCGCTAAGGACGTATTGGATTCATGTTAAAAATTACATATCCAGATTTTAATGAATAAGCACGTTTTAAGAACCTTACAATCCGATTTTAACATTTTTACAACGATGTCCGTGTGTGTATGCGTGTGGGTATGTATGTGTGTGTATGTGTGTGTTTATGTGTGTGTTGATTTTGGAATCACGGTTAATGGTAAAAAAATCTTCTAAGTTTATGTTATTACAAATATTAAATAATATATAATTCTCAATCCGATACATTTAACATTTTGACTATATCTTCTATAGATTTAGAGATAGAGAATTATAAATATATATAATATATATATATATATATATATATATATATATATATATATATATATATATGAATCTCTCAATGTCCAAAAACTAGATACATTACTGAAGGCTTTTTCTGGGAACATTATGTATAGCCTTCAAAAATATCGCCAGTCTCCTCAATGAATTGGAAGAATGTGGAATATTTAGAAGAGTCGGAGAAAAAATTTTCATAGAATGAATTAAAAAATACAAAAATATCTACAGAATAGTTGTAATTGGAATTCCTTGGGAGTACAAGATAATATGTTAAATACAATATGTAGGTACGTACTTAATAGCCTAAAATGGAAATGGCGAGAGGTATTGTATTGGCCACAATAGATTTTTTATTTTGTTTTAATTACTATTTATAGCGCATAAATTTATTATTTTCATATTTTATTAATAAAAATAAATAATTTTCCTTGTCGTATTGATTTTTTTTAATATGCGAAGATAGAACTCTGATCTCGTGAAAGATGTCAAAAATTTGAGGTACATAATTCTAGCTCTAATTGTAATTTTTCTTCCATATTGTTATAATAGAATAAAATCCTGTATTAGAGTTAATAAATGTTAATTCGATAACAATAATGTGTTCAAATAATAGCAACTTAAAATTTCAAATTAGTTTCCTCGCCATATTACTTTCTTGCAGTTACGTACTTGTTATTCTAGACCCGTGATATAGCTTTTAAAGTAGTAGCGTTTAAAAATATAAAGATTGACTTCACGTTTTATAAATAGTGGTGTATGTAAGTTTAAAGTAGAACCTGTAATAATTTCTTATAAAACTATGTATGTAATTCGTAAGGTGTACTCGTACTTAAGTAGTTTTCTTTATGTATTATATTCTGCAACAAGTACTTTTGCCTTGCTATGTTGTTAGCAGGCTTGTTTCGTATGCATAGAAAACGTGCGGAATAACCTAAAATATCTAAAAATGGTTCCGTTCAGCGGCGGAACTCCGGCACCCGGACGTGTTCCGGGAATGCTCCGGTGACACTATCATTGCTCCGGGGAGACCTGATTTTATTCCTTTTTCACAACTTTCAATCTGTTGCAGTGAACGGATATTATTTATATAGGTTTTAATACACAGGGTGTTACAAAAAATTGAGGTTAAAAATATTCATTACGATGCGTTGATTCCCTATTTTTTGTGCTACTGATAAATAATACTTATTTAATTACGAACTGATGTTTGACGTATAAAATACCAGAATTAAATTATAGTCCACAACACGAAAGGAATATTAAATGTTATTAGAATTTTTGTAAAGCGGCACAACGATTAGAAATATTTTACTATAACTTGATATACGTAATACATGAACCGCTCTGTCGATCAGTATTTAACTGCTATATAAAATAAAACTTATAGATACACTGAACACTAAAACATAACCAAAGAGCAGAAAAGTTTAACAAACTCAATTTATAAGCCAAAACACAAACAAAAGGAAACATACAAGACAAGTACAGACAGTATAGAAAATAATAAGACGACGATAACACAGCCAGATTTAGAATATAAAGGTAAGTAACATAGAACAGTAAGAATTCGAGATAAAAATGTAGCAGCGCGATTTTAGAACTAATATACCAGTGGCATTTATACTATTTCACACAGAAGTTATTTCGAGACTACAGTTGGCCTACTATTCTCCACTAGGAAGTAATAGGTACCTCACGGAAAATGACTTCTAAGGCAATAATAGGCTTCATGAGAACTCTGGGACTGCTTCCAGGATATTAACATAGGGTCATGTTACAATAGATTTTACTGATCTCAGTGACAAAAGCATAGGCGAAATTAGACTTTAAAATTGGGGGGTGCCTAAGTCCCAACGGAGGATCTAGGTGATATTCTTAAGAGGGTAGGGGGGCTTTGTAGGGTTACCAACCCTGAATTTTCTCAAAAGAAAAAAAAAATGCACCGCAGACGATTTTTTTAAAATTTTTAAGGTCAAACGTGTTATTTACAATGAAGCAAATTTAACAAATTTAAAAAAAATTAAAGTCGGTTAGAAGTCAGAAACTCAGTCGTTAATAAGCAGGTTTCGGAACTAATGGATTCTACTGTTAAAATAGGTAAATACCTGATTAATAGAAAAGCGTACATTACTATAAGTATAGACACATTATATCGTTCTGTTTCGATGGAAAAACTCATTATTAAAATTACCAGAAATTTTGTTTGGGATACTAATTCAAAATCTGGGAGTGCTGAATACCCCCAAATACCTTCTAACTATGCCTATAGACAAAAGTAATTAGAGCTTGAAACCATTAACTAATTAATAATAATATAATAATAACAAACAATGTTTGGAAATTATAGTGAGTGGAACTTGGAAAAGATAACTCAAGGTTGCTAATACTTGAAAAAATTGTAACAAAAATATAACAATCATTGAAATAAAAGTAAAAATAGTAGTCTGTAAAAAACATTTAAAACTTCAACAATGATAGCCATAGTGAAAAAAAAAAAATACTGTAATGTAAATATTGATTTTACCACCCAACAGTAGTGCCATTCGGACGTGTTTTGCTCCAATGTCAATTTTTTTACTTTAAATCAAAATTTTAGCTCTGTTGCATATTTGAATGTTTAATAACAAAAAAGTATTGTACCTAAATTCTTAATTAAAGTTTGGATCTTTGGCTAATATTTTCGCATAATTTATTTTGAATGAAATACAATTATATTCTACAAAAATCAGTGAAGTTTAGTGCGTCGTACTAGTGGTCCGCAATTAGTGAATTTTGTGCAAGCGTTATGCTTATTTTGCTGTTGACATTCTGAAACAATCAGAATAGTCTTCCTCTATCGCTTCAGTACTCTTGTGTTCCTGAGCTCCGACTGCAGTGTCTTTTCTAACGACTTCATATTGTAATTTTCCAAACAATCACACTATTTAGGTACTGTCCATTCAATTTTATTTAACAGACAACCAGATAATAATGTTTTGGAATTTATAAATACAAATATCTATTCATATTTTTGCAGATGCTGTGCATAGGAAAAAATTATTAGATCATATTGTAAACCGTCTTCTCTTTTAAAGTCCTGAGATAAAACTAGCTAGCATGCTGGTCGTATTATGCAAATCTGATGCTATCTTCCGGTTGAAATATCTAAATTGAAGTTTGTTTCTTGTGATAGGAAAATATTTTCGCGTTTAGCTGTGTATGAAAGTTGGCGAACACGCGCGCACAAATTCTATAAGTTCTTCTCTTCCGAGATTGAATTTGAAGAACAATTGTTCGGGAGTTCTGGAGTTTAATCCTCCCTGGTTCCCGCGATTAAATTCAAAACAATGAGCGTTCGATGTCGCGGCCCTCTCGGATAATCCCTCAGATATAAGAACGAGAATTTTTTACCGTCGGGTATTTGCATAAGAAAGGGAGCACAATGGAATTATTTCCAACAAAAAATGACATAAATTACTACATAGAAATATGTTGTCTTACGAAATAAATGCAGCCAACTTAAACAATAATAATAGTTAGTTCAAAACTTTATTCATGACAAACCTACAATTTACAGTAATTGCGCATGTACCATATTTTTCTTAAATCTTTAATTTAGGCATTTAAATTCAAAGGAATAACATGTTTTGTCTCTTGTTACAGATGCAGCAACCGTTTCAAGGTAAATAACCATTAAAACAATATTGACATAATGTCTAATAAATTGTTTCCCAAGGCACTCTTGCTCTGGAAGCCAAAAATGTTATGAACTTATATCACAGTATAGAGAATATAATACAGTAGCGATACTTTCAGAACCTTTGATGTTTTGTTCCAAGCTGCTCGGTGTGCAGAGGGAAATAATGACGAAATTAAAAAAAAGGAAATATCAGAAGGCCCTGGGTTCAAACCCTAGTGAGATTCATGAATTTTTCACAAATCTGTTCTTCGTTATTTAAAAATATATGTTTAATATTTGTTATTTAATATAATGATAAATTTTGAAATGGCAAAAATGAATAAAATTTAAGTATACATATGTAAGAAATATATATTTAAAGAAAATAAACAAGTAATACGTATTTAAATAAGCGTTATACATCAAATAGGTTTGATATTTTAGATTCGTCTGTGTCATTGTCATGTAATTTGTTATAAATTTTTGATCGAGTGAATTTATCTTTATTTGCGAGGCCTGATAATAATATTAAAATATATTAGGTTTGTTCGCACAACACTCAGGAATCGTCACAAACTATTCTGAACATGCACATCTGTATAAAAATGTTCTCACAACAGAAATTTTAAATCTACGATTAAAAACTATTTGCTCGTTCAGCAAAATATTTCAATCCCTGATCAGTTTCCAACCTCCAGAATAATCAGTGAATTCTAAAGAAATTTTTAGTTTGTGGCATGCGCACTGGAACATCTGGGTAGTAGCGAGCATTTTTATTCCTACATGCATTTTATTAGTCAAAGCGAGAGAAAAGGAATATTAACATTTATTATATATTTTCCAAACCACTAAATATTTACTATATTGTTATATAGATTATTGAGTATGAATTTAAGAAAACCAGAAATAAACGCAGGAAGTAATTTTTAAACAATAGACCAATGGCCGGTTGCACCAACGTAACTTAAATTTTAAGCGTTCTTTATATAGACAATATTGCATCGAAATGAAACATCAAATGAATTAATTTGCATTGGTGTCATAATTTCGATTTGCTTATTTTTGTTTAAGGATTGCTTAAATTTTAAGTCTTGTTGGTGCAAGTGGGCATAAGATTATCATATTAATAACAACAACAATCACCGTAAGATAAAAACCTTTTTGTTCACTCCACTGAAATATATACTAACTGGAACTCGCATACTCTACCTATCAGCGTACGCTGCACTGAAGCCTCATTGAACAATAATGGCTGGTCCTGTTCGCGCACGTTCGTGCCGAACCGAACCTAGCCGAATAACTCGTATCATAGCTGATCGCTTTGTTTTTATATTATGCTTCATTTATTTAAACATGCGCCACACGAAATAATTTCCGTCTACTCACGAACTGTCTCGATGTTAGCCGACTACTCCAGCAGCAGGCTTTCAATATGCTTCACAGTCACGGTTCGTACGCGCATTCCAGTTAGTATATATTTCAGTGGTTCACTCCAAATGGCAGTAATAACAATAACGTATAATTCTGTTCGCAGAACTCAAAAATTTCGAACACCAGTTTCAAACTACGCAGGCGTACTGTAAAATTAGCAATTAGTTGCATATTTTGTTGTGCGAAAAACCTATTATTATAAATTAATGAATCTGCACGTAATATATTAATTGACTGTGATTCAAATTTCGCGCTCCTCATTATCCCCCTTTTCAACCCGAGTAACTTGGAATGAAAATCAGCGAAGTGTCACTACTATATATGTTCTCAACTGTGTTTATATCTCTACTCAATATTTGAGAAAGTTAGTGGACAAAATACATGTATTTCTTATTGTTAAGTGTTCCCTATTTTCTTTCTTACATTACAGTACTTTACTTAGTTGTCTCTCTCGTCTTGTCCTTGGTCTAATGTAGCTCTTGCGTCCCGCGATTAACATTTTTATGAATATGACGATGGGAGTAGATCCCGTAAGGAAATTGTGTGAAAAGCCTTTTGAAACGGAGGCTGGTAGAAAATTAAATTTATGACGCGCGGTGTGTATGCTAAATTTTTTTGTGAAAATTGTTATAAAGTTGAGTTTAGTTGTGCGGGGCAGGTTGGCAGCCCTGGATTTGCATCCATTATGTAAATGACACCCGCATGTCATGGCCTACTCACCCGGAAAAGACGGGGTGCCTCACAAAGGCCCTACACACACCAGGGAGATGGACACTTCTTTTGGGCAACGAAACTATTAAATGATGGGTTTAAAAAATAGCAACAATAAAATTTGGGAAATCGATTAAAAACGAAGTGAATCATGGCTGAAAAACGGTGCCTGTGTGCATCGGACGTTATTTATTTATTTATTTATTGAGAGTAATAGCTACTTAATACTAATACATTTAGAAATTTTGATTTAAAATTTATAATTTTCTCTCGGGTTTATGTTTGATTTTGAAATTCTGGATCTAACCGATCAGTATCTATCACGTGATTTGTCACTGCTTGTCACTTGACGTTTCACCAGTTTATTTCAGATATTAGGATAAAATTTTATTTTCATACCCATGAATTTGTTAGACGCTAGTGAACAAGATGATTTTTTAATAATAACGGGAATGTTTTTTTACTATTGTTGATTTGTATAATAAAGAAATAATATAAACACAAACTTAAAAATCTGTTGTGGCCAGCACAAAACCTTCCGTCAATTCGATATAATATCATGTAAAATCAAACACGAACACATACTATTTCTATTCTATAAATCCAATAAAATTATAACATAAACATACACTCAGTAAAATGCACTTGACACTTCTTCTTATTCTTCAGCTTCCCCTATTTTATTAGAGGTAGCTGTTTAATCTTTTCTTCCATTCATTCCTGTCCAACACTATGACATACCAATTTTGTGGTCCTACACTTTTCATATTTGGTTTTGCACTTGCAACTGACATCTGTCAATTAGAATTTTTTTAATATATCAGCATCAGCTGTTTCCATGATAAATAGCAAAGCTGACTAATTTTTGAAAATTAATTTCTTTATAATGCTTTAAATCTACATCTATTGAATATGAAGGAAAATGTATAATCAAACTGCATAGAGAAGAATACTTTCTTTAATATGTATAATAACAAAATGTCAAAAAACAATATTTAACTGCGTTTTTTTAAGAAAAACTGTTAAAAACTTCAAATAAGGGTACTTCCGGTGGATCAATTATAACCAAAATCTAATCAACTTTTCATATGGATGTACAGAAGAGGAATACGAAAGAATTATAATTTTTAGAATTGTAGTATTGGAGTTATCGTCGGGGAAAAATTTGTCACACACGGACATATATACATACACGCGGACACACACACACACACACGGGGACACACACACACACACGGACACACACACACACACACACACATACAGACATCATCTTAAAAATAGTAAATTCGTATTGTAGGGACCCTAAAACGTGCTTATTCATTAAAAACTCACCACCGAATTTTTTGACCAAAGACAATACCTTCCTTATCTAAAGGTGACGGAAGGTAAAAAACGTAGATGTTCTGTTAGGCCGTGGTTAGGCCTATGAATACATTGATTTGTCAACGGACAGTATCATAGTTTGTTTCTGAAAGTGAAATAGCAAGATCATGATGAACAATTCTTCAAATATACTCGTATGAGTGTGCATGAATTTAATTTCTTGCTATACCTCGTTGTATTGAAATTACGCAAACTTTTTTATTTTTGTATAATTCATTTGCTTTGTCGTACAAATTACGTTCTTCGCGAATACTGTTTATTAACAAAAAACAAAATATCAATTTGTTCCTATGAATCTATCTTCAAAATGTCAACAACTCACAAACAAAAAAGATAGCTGACGGATGAAGTTCTCTCTTGTAATTGGTCGATTTTAAAATTTACAATAGGAAATATAAAATACAGTTATATTTCGAATCTTAATTTCAAATTCCTAAATTTGTAAACCATCGTATGCATTTTAAGTGAGTTTTATTTTAAAATCTAAATTATAAATTTTAAATTCGTAAATTAAATTCATCACAAACCAGCCTTAAGTTCATGAAATGGGGATGAATTTGAAAGAATTCTGATGAATGGCGTTCTATGAATCCTACTCTTCAATTTATTTAAATACAGTGAATTCCAAGTCTTTTGTAATTAATTTAGCGTTAAGAAATATCATGTTATAATTAATATTTCATCCTTTGTAATAGAATTCTTTACTTAGACGTTTATAATATCCATCAAATTAAATGATTATGTACCGATGGTGCTTTCATCCCAAAAATTAATTTTTTTAATTCTTCCACCTGCAGTACGGATTGCTTTTATTTTTAATATCACAGTATCGAAAATAATTAATTTCTTTCATCGCGAAACCCATACAATTCTCATTTCAGCAAGATATCACGAAATATTAATACCCATCACAAAAGAATAAAAATTACCTATCCCCTTTGATTTTATTTTCGATTCCATCCCCCAAACTTTGTTTTTAACGTATTCTGCGTAGTTTGGCGGTTAGGGAATGTTAGATACAGAGTTTGCGTGTATTCTAGAGTAGGTAAGTCCCTCGGGAACAGAGAGATGATGAATTATAGAAGAGTTAAGATAGTCAAGACTGACGGATCTTGGAAAGAAATATCAGCACATGGTTCATGTGTAGATTTATATCCACAACCAGATTATCCTGCTCAGCCTCTCTAACGCGCTTATAGATATTTGTCACAGAAAGAAATAGTTAGAGACAAAGAAACATTCGCGATATATAACAGAAATAATTGTCTGGCCAACATCAAAGAAGTTTTTTTTTGTCTTCAAGATCAGTGAAAATGTTCTCAACGAAAATTATTAATACGTATTAATTTGGAAAACATAACAATATGGCCCTAATGGTTATGTCTAGAATTACTACTTACGTGTCACACCCAAAAACTGTGGATGTGGGTAGTAAATGAAAGCTAAACAAAATTTAAGGAGTAGGAAAAGAGGGTAAATTTCATGGAAAACACACTAAATCTAACAGTTTTCGAGTTACAAAAGTAAAATAGCGCCATGTTTCACAAGATTTTAGCATCTGAATCAACCTTTCGGTCATCATCAGATGCCGGCCGTGTCCTGTGATGACCGAAATCTTATGAAACATGGCGAGTGTTTTCTAATTCTTTATTAGATATTGGCTGTGTCCTATATCGTATTTTGACATTTAGTATTTAGGATTTAAGTCTTCTTCACATAAATACAACTCCAAATGGCACACAAATGACATCCATTGGTTTGTATGGCAATAACACTTTAGTACAACAAAAACGAATTATACAATTCGATTTAATTTTTTGTTTTAGATTAAATGTTAATAGGGAGTTATTGCAACTTCTAAGATAAAAGAATGTAAATGTTAACTTTATGTAGAAAATACTTTATTTTAGAAATAAAGGACTTTCAATTTCAATGATTACCGCATATAATTAGTGTATGCACGCTAACGTTAACGGTAAAAGCAACCCAAACGAGGTTACATCCACACTGTTCACCGAAACATAACCTCAAAAGATACAGAACGTGTGACGTTAAACGCTCGCTATTCCATTGCACATAACGTGTCTCCTTATTCATATAACGTGAATATTACTAGTACGCATGCGCACTCGGGCTGTCACGTAACTTTAAAGTGCACGTTATTTTTGCGTTGAAGTTGCAATAACTCTCTAATATCATATTTCATAAAATAGAAGCTAAAAAGCTATTCTTTGGCAGTAAATTTAACGTTTTGTACAAAATATAGCAACGAATGTGATTTAATTAGTTCTAATCTAATTCCTAAACTTCTAGAATCATTAGATTTAGGGCCTAGAAATTTAGGATTTAGATATTAGTGTGACGAAAAGGCAACATCTGTGGTTACTAGCTGGGCACGGCTGGCATCTGAAGATGACTGAAAAATTGATTCAGAATCTGTTATCTTGTAAAACATGGCGAGTGTTTCTAGTTCTTCGTGTTAGAGTTATTAGCGTTTAAAGATTTGATATTTCACCCACTAGAAATTAAATATTTGTCGTATAACATTTTTTCCTGAATTTGGTTGCTTTATATCTGTCAATAGTTGTACAGATTATTTTACTGAAAGATACTTCAAATAAAAGATGCGCACAATTTATTATTTTATAAATGTTATTTGAAGTATTTTCTCTAAAGTAACCCTTATACTATTAACAGCTAATATTATTATATACACCAACCGAGATTTTACAGAAACTACGCGAGCAATTTTATAACAAAATAATTTGAGAATATTATCTCGTCTGCTGTCCGCATTTTGGTGTGTATATTAGCTTTCTGTTTGGCGTTATTGCAATGGTAAAATAATTTACAATTTAGAGAATCCGTGTTGGTAAGTCGTCACGTCTCACTGCAGTGGCGTACAGTAGTTATTGCCTGTATTTTTCCTAGAGGTCGGGCCACTATATTGCACTTTTAAAATGTTTGCTTTGTTCTTGTAATTTCGTCGAAACTGCTAACCTATATTTTCTTTTATGCAGTGCTGTACACACTGAAATATATTACGGTACTAATCATGTACCTGGTGCAGAATTTAAAATGCCTGTTACACTTTTTTAAACCCACAACAAGCACAGGAAAATCTTTATATGTATAGGCGAGATTTTTATAATATACTGTGGCACGTCTATCAAATTACATATCAGTAATATAGTTAAAAAAAAATGCATGATTTTGGGACGAGTAAAACGGTTGCTGGACGACGCGCAGTGGAGTCTGGCAATTTTGCTAGTCCCACATAAGCATTTTTTGTATGAATGAAACAATATTTTTCGCCAACCGTATAACTAAAGAATTACATCATTAATTTAAAATGGAGCATTATAACATTAAACTTATTTTATTCAATTTTGACGTTTTAAACTGTCATTATTAACTCCATAGCAACAATTATAAGTAACACTTTTTTCACAAGTGAATTAAATTTTTTTAAATCACTCTCACATTTTTTTAAGTCACTCTGCAACAAATAATGCATTTAAAATAACATCAGGCACGAAATTAACACTTACCATAGTATTTATCAGACATTATCAGCCATTTTCATTATTTTTCACGGCACAAATGGCAGACAATAAAATTTTTAAATATATGATTTGACGTCTATCATCGACGATTGTCATGCACAGTCTACTATCTGATTAGTTTTTTGTTTTGTCAAAATTCAATATTATAATGGTTTTTATTACTATTTTGTCAAAATTGAATAAAATATTGTACAAACCACGTGAGCTAAGAATGTTTATTCACTCGAAGAAATTAACTCACGAGCCCGCATGAATAAACATTACCTTAGTTCACTTGGTGTGTAAATATTTATTATCTGTACTTCATTTCACGTAAGAAAATAGCATTGGTTCAGATAGATATAAATTCTGCCCTTTGAATAGACAGAATGTTATTCTAGTTCACAAAAGCAAAAAAAAAATATCACTTGTCAGATGTCAATTATCCAATAAAATCTACAGAATTTTGTAATATTTAACTATGTTTTGTTGTAATTTTTGATATTCAGGACTTGTACATTTTACAGATTAAAATATTTTTATTGTTATCAAGTTTGGTTTCTCGAATTTAAATTATTTTCTTACGTGAAATGAAGTACATACAAATTTAATATTTAATGAAAACTGACATATGCCAATATGACGCAACAATGAATTTGTTTCACAATGACAACGACGACAACCGCAAATGTTTTATAAATATTATATTTTGTAAACGTCAAAACTCAACAGTATAGTTTTGAAGATAAATTTTCAAGAATTACATATTAATTAAAAATAAGAAATGGACAGTGATAGTGATGTATACTTCATTAAATAAATAATTTAAATTCGTGAAACCAAACTTTGTGAATAATAATTATTTTTATATGTAAAAATGTACAAGACCTGAATATTAAAAATTAAATTAAAACATGGTTAAACATTATCTAATTCTGTAGATTTTATTTGATAAATGATAATTGACAGGTGATATTTTTTTTCGTTTTTGTAAACTAGGTTTGCATTCTTTGCAATCAAATGACAGAATTTATATCCCTATCTAAACCAACGCTATTTTCTTGCGTGAAATGAAGTATATGATCATTTAATATATACAGGGCGTTAAAAAATAAGTGTAACAATTTTTGAGAACATATAGTACTAACCAAAATGAGTAAAAAAAGCTTAATCAACAGGGGACCGATCTTCAATAGTTTCCGAGATATAAGGCAGTTGAAAATGAGTTTTTACGGGGTTTATCTGTGCTATCTCGAAAACTATAAGAGTTATGAGTTTGATTGAATGAGACTTCAATATTTAATTTTCAAATAACTTCGTAACTATTAGAAATTGAAAACAATGTTTCATATAAAATTTTGTTGTTTTTTATAGGCTATTTAGCGACAAAAACAAAATTTTGTTCGATCTCTATCTTTGTCAGTTTTTCTTCGATTCTAATATAAAATGGCCTGTTTCTCGGAAACAATTGAAGATCGGACCTTTGTCGATTAAGCTTTTTTTACTCATTTTGGTCAGTACTATTTATCCTCAAAAGTTGTTACATTTATTTTTAACACCCTGTATAGTAAGTATGCCACCTGATATATTCGAATCAGCAAAATATTGCTACTCTTTAAATGTTACTTAAAAAATCGAGAGAAGTTTATGAGAATTGGTATAGACGGTTTATGGATTGAAAAATGTAACAAAACGTCTCATTACAGCACAAGACCTTCCGTCAATTCGATGTATTTTGTACAAATCCCATACGAAAAGTTCCTTGGAAATAACTCTATATAATGTCATGTAAAATCGAACACGAACACATACTATTTTTTATAATTTCCATATCTTTGAAAAAGTTCTATAAAATGTAAAATGCATTTGATACTTCTTTTTTTATTCTTCAGCTTTCCCCTATTTTATTAGAGGTCGTTGTTTCTTCTTCTCTTCCACTCATTCCTGTCCAACGCATCTTCTTCACATAGTCCTTTCTCTCTCAAGTCTTCTGCAATACAGTCCTTCTATCTTCTCTTTGGCCTTCCTCGTACTCCTGCATTGAAAATTCCAACCCTGAGGCGAGGCTCCAACTGCATGTCACTTGCGAGGAAAATTATGACATACCAATTTTTGATCCTAAATATTTGGTTTTGCACTTACAACTGACATCTGCCAATTAGATTTTTTTAATATATCAGCTGTTTCCCTGATAAATAGCAAAGCTGGCTAATTTTTGAAAGATAATTTCTTTATAATGCTTTAACTCTACATCTATTGAATATGATGGAAAATGTATAATCAAACCGTGTAGAGAAGAGCATTTTCTTTAATATATATACAAAATGTCAAAAAATAATATTTAACTGCGTTTTTTAAAGAAAAACTGTTACAAACTTCAAATAAGGGTGCTTCCAGTGGATCAGTTATAACCGAAATCTAATCAACTCTTCATATGGATGTAAAGAAGAGGAATACGAAAGAATTATAATTTTTAGAATTGTAGTATTGGAGTTATCGTCGGAGACACACACACACACACACATATACAGACATCATCTTAAAAATAGTAAATTCGTATTGTAGGGACCCTAAAACGTGCTTATTTATTACAAACTCACCACCGAATTTTTTACCAAAGACGGAAGGTAAAAATGATTTACTTTTTGTACAATTGCCATGGTGATATAAACAAAATATTACAAAAATTAATGACTTATTAGCATCAATTACGTACGGTTGGCGATTAAATATGTTTTGGAACGATTAGAGATTGCTATCTGTATTCAGGAGGATAACTAGATCTTTTTAGCAAACGTAGAAAGAGGGCCGACTGCCTTACATTATCAAATTATTTCGTGTGATATGTAAATGACTACAATAAAGTTTACATATCTTTCCTTTCGCTGAATTTAATTTGGAGAGAATAGTAACTCGTTGTGGTAATATTATTTCGTCCCGAGAGGCATTTTCAATATTTTTAATTAATGTCAGGTTATGAGCATTGCAATGAAATAGAATTGCATAAAGCAAAAATATATTTTAATTAAAATATATTGCACATTTTTTATCAAAGGAAGTGACGCTGTAACTGTGATAATGAAATGTATCTAAAATGTTTTTGTATTACGTAACGAAGGAGAGCATTTTTGCATATATGTAAATTAATTTTAACTTAGTTTGAAAGTTTTCTAATTAAATAAAAACTTACAAGAAATTAATTACAGAGCAAATAATTAATTTTTAATTAAAGTTTCTGCATAACGAATCACGTTGCATATTGCAGCTATTATTATCATGAGTATTTTTATATTCATGCTGCCACCACTTTTTCACGAGCTTTAAAAATAAAACTTATGTTTTAATTTAGAGAGATATTAGATTCATGCTAAAAATCACATATCCGGATTTTAGTAAATAAGCACAATTTAAGGTCACTAAAATCCAATTTTAATATTTTTACAATGATGTCTGTGTGTGTGTGTGTGTGTGTGTGTGTGTGTGTGTGTGTGTGTGTGTGTGCGTATGTGTGTGTGTGTGTGCGTGCGTGCGTGCGTGTGTGTGTGTGTGTGTGTGTGTGTGTGTGTGTGGATGTTGGAAGGACGATTCCTCAAAAACAATAATACTTAAAACCTGTTTAATTAACATTTTTATTATATCTTTTATAGATTTAGATAGAGAATTATAAATATATAAAATAATCCGTTGTAATGAAATTCACAGCCTAAATAACTCCATGGAAGGCTTTTTCTGGGACGTATATTTAATATTTCTTATTTTATTATTAATTAAATATTTAAAATTATAGATACACATGTATGTATCAGTGCAAAAAGACTTACAAGTGTTAGGGATAAAAAAACTGGAAAGAAAGAGCACAGAACAGAATACAATGTATTTACAATAATACAATTATTATTATTATTATTATTATTATTATTACTATTATTATTATTATTAATATTATATTACATATACGCATCAGAAGTATCGCCAATATCGTCAATGAATTTATTTGAAGAATCTCGAACATTTAGAAGAGTAGGAGGAAAGTTATTCATAGAATGAATATGAAAATGTATTAATAATAGATGTAATTAGAATTTTTGTGTGTACCAGAAATATTAAAAAATACCATATGTACTTATATCCTAATATGGAAATTGCGAGAGTTCTTGTGCAAATTATAATAACTACGCAATATTCTTTCAGCTATTTTAAATATAGACTATAAAAAACTGTGGGACCGGCATTTTAAGGGTCATCTTCTAGTTCAGATTTAGCTTCTGCCGAGACCCTATACTTATGGCATAATGAAAAAATCTGTTGTGGCCAGCACAAAACCTTCCGTCAATTCGATGTATTTTGTACATATCCCATACCAAAAGTTCCTTGAAAAAGATGCTGTATATCCTGTAAAATTTTAACACCAACACACTGTTTTTTACAAATTCCATACCGAAAGTTCCTTTCCCTATTTTATTAGGGGTCGCTGTTTCTTACTCTTCTCTTTTACTCATTCCTGTCCAACGCATCTTCTTCACATAATTCTTCCTCTCTCATATCTACACAGTCCTTCCATTTCTCTTTGGCCTTTCTTGTACTTCTGGCATTGAAAATTTCAATCTTGAGGCGAGTCTGCAACTGCAAGTCACTTGCGAGGGACACTCTATCACATTCACATATAACTTTCTGACCCTGTACCTTCAACTTTGGTTTTGCATTTGACACTGACGTCTGTCAATTAAAAATTTTTGAATTATCTGCTGTTTCCATAATTTTAGCAAAGCTGACTAATTTTTGAAAGGTAATCTCTCTTAATGTCTCTATAACTCTATATGTTTTGAATCTGAAGGAAAATGTATAATCAAACCGTATAGAGAATAAGATATTCTTTCATATTGATAATCACAAAATGTCGAAAAATGATATTTAACTGCGTTTTTTCCAGAAAAACTGTTAAAAACTTCAAATAAGGGTACTTTCGGTAGATCAATTATAACCAAAATCTAATCAGCTCTTCACATGGATGCAAAGAACAGGAATACGAAAGAATTATAATTTTTAGAATTGTAGTATTGGAGTTATCGTCGGAGAAAAATTTGTCACACACGGACACACACACACACACACACGCGGACACACACACACATACAGACATCATCTTAAAAATAGCAAATTCGTATTCTAGGGACCCTAAAACGTGCTTATTCACTAAAAACTCACCAACGAATTTTTTGACCAAAGACAATACCTTCCTTACCTAAAGGTGACGGAAGGTAAAAAAGCTTCGTTAATTATCAAGTGCGTACAGTAAAATCTACCTTGCAAGACATATGGGTCAATGTTCACACAAAAATGTGCAGGGCTTAGGGATACAATGCCTAATAGAATTAAAGCTTGTATTAGGAATAAAGACCTAATATTAAATAAGTACTTGAATAACATATTCAGTTTTTGTTTAAAATCTATATTTTATACTAGTCCAAAGAAATGTTTAGAAATTTCTCACCATTTGCGTAGGTTTTATAATTTGTTTGTTGAAAATGTAAACCGGCCGAACTATCATGAGTTTGGGTTCGTAATATCCGTACATATTGAAATATAATTTTTCATTGTTCCATTTTAAAAACAATAACACTGTCATTGAATTCATTTTGTTTTCATTCTCCATTACTCGTAGTTAACTTTCCATTAAATGTGCAGTGTGTAGTGTAGCGTATGCGATATTTGAATGAAGCTACGTTGAACAAACAACCCGGTTAGTACATCGACACAAGCTACGCTAGAATATTCAGAGCTGTTTACTTTACGTATAGTGTAGTGAGGAAGGCAGATACTCGTATGTTTGCACACTTAGCTTTTTACATTGCATATTAATTACGAAGAGACCAGACTTACGGAACTAAAAATAAATTATATTTAATTTATAACATAATAGGATGATGTTAATTCTTTGTAATTTTCAATTTTTCATACCTAGAATTTCTGCTATAATGGAGTACCTACTATAGGGTATTCACTATTCAGCTTGTCTAGCTGTTTATTAATTTTTGAAATTTTCTGTATATTTTTAAATATATTTTAGTAACGGTATTTTATTATTATTATTATTGTTGTTATTATTATTATTATTATTATTATTATTATTATTATTATTATGTATTTGTAACCATTAATAAAAATAACTATATTTGGAAATATTATTATAAAGTAAAAGTTTGTTAATTTTTGCAAAATGACGTTTGATTATTTTTTCTTATTGGTAATTCTGAATATGTATGTTACTAAATATATGTCTACATTATACTTTTCAACCTGAATTGCGAATTTTATTGTGTTTTTAGTACTATTTCTAAATCATTGGACTTTGCTTACAAATAATACAAATTTTGAGCAGTACTGCCATAAAATATAATTACGAATAAAGTTTTTAAAATTGTGCGATCATTTAAAATATACTCATCAAAAATAATTAATTTTATGCTTTAATTGTAATTGGTTTTGTTAATTCGTGTATTAAAACTTTTTAATTGTTGAATATTAAAATTTATAGAATTATTCTTGATGTTCTCTAAAAATAATATTATCACGTATTCCGTGGTGCTCTCTCCACTTCAGCTTTGACGCTCTCAACAGTATAAATATGGGGGTCACGCTAGATTTATTAACGATTAGACACATCCATAGTTCATATTATATTGTTTCAAAAATAACATATTTCACCATTTTTATCCTTTTACTTTTTAAGCAACAAATCTTCCTTTAGAATGCTTTCAACTAATTTCTGGGAGACCTAAACCTGCCAAAGCTGTTAAATTAATTTCTCGTGACTTAATGCCAAAGCTGTCAAATTTATTATTAGGAGATTTAAAAACTGTCAAAGATGTCTAATTGTAAATCATGATTCGAAAATGCTGATTAATTTCAATTTTTAATTTACAATAATACTGAAAAAAATTATTAACTAATTTAAATTTTGCAACTTTCAAATAACAGATAAATAAAATAGTTTAAATTGATACGAAAATTTGTATCTATAATCTTTTCAATTTTATCTTGGTAGTTTCGTCTTTAAACATTTTCTTTGTTATAGAATATATCCGGGATATCCTATTACTAGGATGAAGAGTATATGTTGGAGTAAATTGAATTAGAATATAAAATATAAAGAATACATATTCTTTACGTGAACATGAGAACGAAACTGCATAGCGTTGCCGGCAGCGACAACACATAATTATTATTCATTTCTTACTATGTACTTTTTACTGAGCAACTCACGGGAGCTGCTTTAAAGTCCACCCACTGAAGCTCAGAATTCAGAACTCAACTCAACTCAGAGCGGTAAATATTACACAAACTTTCTCGCGAAGAATGAATGTAATTTTAATGAATTCCTTTGTAAATTTGTTCAAACTACTTGTGGTTTTATGTGCGATAGAGCTAGGAAAATTAATCACTTACAGACGGTGGAAGAAGATGGATCTTTCACTGCACTTTGCAGCTAAATGTTTGGAAGGATAATTCCGTAAAGAAAACAGAACGGAGTAGGAAAATATTATTGTTCTAAGCGGCTACAAAAAGATCTTTCCATCATTCTTGTTTCTTAAAGAGACTTAGCATCATATAAAATTGTAAAAATCATTTAGAACAGTGTGGAATGATTTGGTAAAATAACTAAATACTCTTACGAATTCACAACAAAACATCACGAACAATTTTTATTCGTAACGGATAATTGCTCGCACGATTGACAAATTTTTCGGATGCACGAATAATCCGCGGCACGGTTAAATCGCGCACAAATATTTAATTGAGATTCTACTGTATATTAAATTTTAAAAGTGTGCTTCAATAATAATTTAATTTGTAATTGAAATTTCTTATTTTAAAATCTGCTATAATCTGATAAAATTTAATTATGTTTTACTTTTAATCGAAATGTTATACATGTTTTTATGTATATCAATTTGTAATTGACTGATTCTAAAATAATGTTATTGTGTGCTGTTTATTTGATGGCAATGTCCCGTCTATAATGTCATTAAGAAAACTCATCCATTTCGATTTCGATATTATATTATGAAAATCAATCCAACAAATGAAATGAAGCTATCGCTATCAAATAAACGCGAATGAATGATTACAAAAGGTCAAAGGTAAACTAATTTGGGATTCATCCCTTTTTGATTACTTGAATCCAATTTGGACAGGGTGAAACAAAACGCGCACACAAAATAAATAAATTTTATTTAGTAAAGCGTTGATTAAAAAATTATTACTCTATGTGCCTTTGTACAACAAAAGCTGTGTAACTTTCCAGCTTTTGTTAACTTTACAGGTAAACAATCACCTAAGATAAATAAGCTTGCAAAGCCCGATAAATCACAATAAATATCTTTTCATTAACCTGTACTAAGTTTTCAGAGGAAGAAAAATAAAAAGCTACTGTTTGACTATTACTTACAGCTCTGATGGAAGTGTAAAGTGTATACCAAAACGTTGGTTTTGTAAGAATAAATGCTGTAATCAAACACTAAAATATAACAATAATAATAAAGTAATAACCTCATAAATTCGGAGCATGAATTTGAACAAAATTAATGACATTATTAATATAGGGTATCCAGCCAGTCAAGCGGTTTATGTCATAAATACATATCACTAGAAACAATAACATCATCATGTGTTAAAAAGTTTACATGAGTCTGTAAAACGAATTAAAATATGACCTTCGGGTTGTATTCATAAATCAAATTCTTTCTTAAAAATGCAACACGTCTCTTATCATTTTTTTCCACCGAAATCCAATTTTATTTAAAAATTTCTGAAAGATACTTTTTCCGCCGTTATAAAGAGTGATCCAATTTGCACTTTAGGATTTGTTTCTTAAATAAAACATACAAATATTAAGAAAAAGAAATTGCTATCATTGGCAATTACGACTCCACTAAAATGATAACATTTTTTTGGCGAAGTTTTCCATAACGTTTTCTCATAATTGCACCACACGCTATTGTTAGACGCTGACCAATTTTTACCTCTCGCTAAGAGAGGTATTGGAATCATGCTAAAATTCGCATATCCAGATTTTTATGAATAAGCACGATTTAAGGTCCCTAGAACCCGATTATAACATTTTTACGATGATGTCTGTGTGTGTGTGTGTGGATGTGTGTATGTGTGTGTGTGTGTGTGTGTGTATGTATGGATGTTGGAGGGACGATTCCTCAAAAACTATAAGACTTAAAAAATATTTAACTGCAGTTTCTTCAATCTGACATTCCTGGGAAGAGCTGCAAAGGTTTTGGTAACAATTGAACAACCGGAAGTAGTACTTTCTTAAAAAAAAAATTCTAAATATAATTTTTTGGGAGTTTTTTTTATTAAATATTGAAGAACATAAAATTCTCTATCTAATACACTTAAAAATTTTATTATATCTTGTATAGGTTTAGAGATAAAGACACTATAATTTATAGAGTACACTAATCGCAGAGGCCAAGGCACTAAGGAAACCAGTTGACAAATTCCAATGTTTATAACATGACACATGTCATTGTCAAATATCAACATTTTTAGTGACATTCTGATAGCTTTTTCTGGGAAGTATATTTAATTTTTCTTATTGTTTTATTAATTAAATATTTGAAATTATAGGTAAAATTGTGGTAAAATGCATATATCCATCAGAAATTCCGCCAATCTGGTTAATGAATTGGAACAATCACTGACATGAAAATGATATAAAATAGATATAATTAGAATTATATGTGTGCAGAAGACATGTTAAATACAATAAAAAACAATATTTGGGTAAAGTTCTGTAATATTTTGTTATAAAACGACGGTTCGAAAGCGAAGTGCAATACAATACATATATAGCCTAATATGGAAATGGCGAGAGGTCTTGTGCTGGCCACAACAGATTTTTTTAAATGAATTCAACAATTTGAACTTAAGGTCATGTGTTTTAGCAGGATGGACCCACCTGTTATGCAGCACGAGAAACAATAACTTTATTGCAAGCCAAATTTTCCACCGAGGTCTAGCGATTTAAACTCTTTGGACTTTTTTCTTTGGGGCTATTTGAAGGAAAGGGTTTGTCACCAAACCAGGTACGATTCCAGAACAGTAGTGGTATCACGCATTTTAGAATTTTATCATAGAAAACAGGCGAATGCGATTTTACTTATATGAATTTTGATAACATGTCGTTTAGAATTCTATATTCGCTGTTTGTTTCGGAAAAAATTGGATTTTATACTATTAAATATATATATATATATATATATATATATATATATATATATATATATATATAAATAAATAGCCAGTTGCACCAACATGGCTTAAATTTTAAGCTAGGTTTAAACAAAAAAAATGCATATCTAAATTTTTACAGCAATATAGTATAATTTATTTGACTTTTCATTTCGATGCAATATTGTTAATTTAAGCCGAGTTTAATATTTATTACGTTGGTTCAAACGGCTATAAGAGTTGTATGCAATAAATGCAAATATTATATATATATATATATATATATATATATATATATATATATATATATATATATACAGGGTGTAACAACATGATATGTCACAAATACGTGGACGTGTTTTAGTAACAAAAACAAGAAAAAAAGTCCTTTAAAGTTTTGCCCTACCTTGATTCGTTTTCAAGTTACAGGGTGTTAAAATTTTTCGATAAAAGCGGATTGTGTTCTCGCGCGCTACAATGCATTTGATTCCGGTAGGTCATGAAAACAAAATACCAGTTATTAGACAAGTGCCAGTTTGCTTAAGCTTAATACTTATTGTGTTAACTTAAAAAGTTATTTTTCAAAAATGGCACCTGTTACATTTACTAATGAAGAGTCGCATACAGCATAGTTGTAGAACAATTTCAGAAACCCCGGGACTTTTCGAACGAGTTCGGAGATCACTATTACGCAGAGCCGAAGCCTGCATTCAAGTGCAAGGACGTCACTTTGAACAATTGTTGTAAATATTAGATGCCAATAAAATAATAATAAAATAAGAGATGTTTTAAAATAAAGCCATTTTTATCGAAAAATTTTAACACCCTGTAACTTGAAAAGGAATCAAGGTATGGCAAAAGCTTAAAGGACTTTTTTTCTTGATTTTGTTACTAAAACACGTCCACGTATTTGTGACATATCATGTTGTTACACCCTGTATATATATTGGCTTTGAATACTTTGATACTTTCGCCTCGAATCGTACGCTTGTTGGCGAATATTTTGAGACACGTATGCTACCAAATTTTCGCTTTGTGGCGAAAAGCGAAAACAAATACTTCATTTGATAGAATTCTAAAGTGCGTGCTGTCACTGCAGAAAGATAAAACATCAGTCGTGAAATTGCCGCAATAGAGCTGTAATTATGCGAAAACATTATGGAAAACTTCGCTAATAGGTGTTTTACATCAAAAAAGTTCAATTCATCAACTTATGTCATTATTTTGTTATAAAAATACCCCGGTAGTTTTTTTACATGGATCTCTCCGCGTCTTTCCGATCCGGCGCCACCTCCCGTGTCGCAGAAAAGGGCACCACTTCCGCAAAGTTAAACTATAAGTATATGTTACCATTATTTTATTCATTTCTTTCTTCCTGTTCGTATGCCTTGCGTAAAACTAAATCCGTGTAGTAGTTTAGTTATCCTTGACATGTAGGTCTTTTAGTGGCCGGTGTGCCTAGGCCCTTTGTGCCCTTCTGCCCGTCTTTAGTCTCATTAACCAGCCCTTTGTTCTCTAATCATTATCCCTACACACACGCACACACACACTCGCACGCACGCACGGCATCTCTTGTTTAAATGTCGCACGGTAATTACTGGTCTTTGCGTCGAGAAGAAACCATAAATATTTACATTCAGAACACAGAAAGTTTGCACAAGTTTTGTACTTCATTTACATATGGGAATGCCCGTGAGATATCGAGGGATATTATCATAAGACTAAAATATATCATCTACAAGATATGTCTACGAGTAACAACGTAGCACAGGCAAGCAAACTTTTTGGAGTTTATGTTTTATTATGAAACTATATATTTGTATTTAGATTTCGTGCTAATTTTATCTTTATGGCTTATTATCTCTTTCTGGTGTGCCAATCTGTACGTTGAAACTTACATAAATGATGAGATCTAACTTTTCCTGGTACCTTGTAATGTCTAGTTTCTTTGTAATGATTTTATTCGCCTACCCAAGGTGATTTTGTTGTGGAAAAAAGGAACAAAAGCCTCTTTTCTTTTTCTTTACAAATAAAATTTCCCCACATATCTAGTGATTTTGATATTTTCCTTTCACGTTTTCATTTTATTTTCCAATTTAAACCAATCCCTGCCACCGTGCAGTCTAAGTAAAAAGAGGTTGTACATTTTCATTTAAATACTTTTAATAACATTATGCTTTACTCCCTCAGAAACTAAGGTAATTCTTATACAAAATTTTACAAACACATTTATACATTCTCTATTGAAAATTAATCTAGGATGCAGGTGAATACCATCGCGCCGTGATCTTTCGGAGATTTATGATAAAACACAGTTTCCAAAATAATTCAAAAGTGTAAATTTTGGTAAGTTTCTTTTTAAATTTATATGTATTAATATTTATTATGGAATAACAATTGTAGCCTTGACATGTAATCTGCTAAAGATGGGAGTCGATTGGATTCCCGAAACATCCAATTAAAGATTTTTGTTACCTTTCCCCACAACAGAATCACCTTGGATAGATGAATAAAGTCATTACGAAGATACTTTAAATATAGACAAAAGTTGTGGGCCAAATGACGAATAAGTCGTCCGGAATTTAAAGCAGAGTACAGACTTTTGAAGTATATCCTCAATATATTGTTGAGCTATTAAAGTATTCTCAATGATTCGACCATTGTAGTGCCTCCATGGTTTATTTTAAGCATTACGCTTTCTTCGGACTTTTCCTGGACATCTACGAAATGTAGACAATATCTGGATTCAATTGTAGCTTCTAATTCGCCTAGAGGAGCTACAGCATTAAAGTCGATTTCAAAAAACATGAATAATAACAAAAATTATCTGTAGTTGTTGTTCACCTTTTACAAAATAACCTGATCTTTGACCAAATTCCTCGGGCTGGAGCTTTTGACATAACTAATGTTCTTGGAATGCCGCTCTAGTGGCCGTGCACATTAAAAGCGTTATGTCTCTACATGTTCAGATCGAATCTGAGGTTCCTCGGTTCGAATCTACCGGCCAGCCAAGTACGTAGTCGTTAAAATGCCACAATAGCAGGAATTAATCGCATGCGACGAACTGACCATTTGTCCATGTTAAAGATAGATGGTGCCAGCTGTAGAAGGAGTATCTCGGCTGCCGCACTGGTTGCGTAGCAATCAGTGGTTGTCGCACGGATTAAGTACACCAACTGCTCTAGTACTATCGGTCTCGAAACGAGTACCTACGATACTTGAGGCCTTGGCCTTACAAGGGCTGTTGTATCACAGATGATGATGATGATGATGAATGTTCTTGGCTTGTACCATCTTCCAGTAACGCAACAATGCCAACAGATTCTTGAATGTAATAGGTATTGCAATAAATTTTATTACTTTATTGACATTGTTATACAGTGCGTAAATAAAGAGAAACAGTCATATTATTATTTTATATAAATACTTTTAGGTGATTCGATTTTTTTGCTGATCAGTGGATATTTTAAACTAGTCGAAATAAATTTGTAGAAATTTTTCAC
This sequence comes from Ophonus ardosiacus, assembly GCA_943142095.1. Taxonomy (NCBI): domain Eukaryota; kingdom Metazoa; phylum Arthropoda; class Insecta; order Coleoptera; family Carabidae; genus Ophonus; species Ophonus ardosiacus. The sequence goes on along the minus strand of OW964832.1, from coordinate 31,718,550 downwards.
CATTTGCGGAGGGAGGTTTAGGGATCGTGCTAAAAATCACATATCGAGATTTTAGTAAATTATCACGTTTTAAGGTCCCTACAATCCAATTTTAACATTTTCACGATGATGTCTGTTTGTGTGTATGTGTGTGTGTATATGTGTCTGTGAATGTGTATGTGTGTGTGTATGTGTATGAATTTTGTCTTCGCTCTAACTCAAATACTATCATTCAGAAAATTCTACCCTATTCTAATACGAAAAGAAGCCATTAGTTTTGGTTTAAATCGGATAAACGGAAATGGCACTTTACTTGAAGCTCATAATGGTTTTTCTTCAAAAAATACCATTAAATGCCATTTTTTCGCATTTTATGTCATTGGAAAATTATAGATTATTGAATTTTGTACAGGTATACATTAATACTTTTTCTATATATTTTACAGATAAATTTAAAAATCATTTTTCTTTTTTTAATCCCGAAGCCAAAGATAAACAAAATTTCTTTGTTACACAGTTTATTTTTCAAATGAATGTAACTGACAGGTAAACGTCAATTTCAAAAAATTAATCACTTCAAATTAATAATAGTGAAATATTAAATAATAAAGAAAATCGTAAATAAAGCAATAGTTATATGCAATGGAACATAATATAGTTTGCAGCATTAGTAAATACGTAGGTATGTATTTTAATTAATAAAAATTAAATAGCGGGAGATTTTGTGTTGACCACATCAGATTTTTTTCTTTGTATCTTCGTATACATGGATATGGAAGAAATACACTTAGAATAATACTACCTTTTGGTTTAAGTTTTGTATATATTTAAATTTTTATGTTGTTTTCCCTGAAGAAGGCAACAGTGCATACGGCCAAAACGTTGGTTTAAATTTAAATATATACAGAACTTAAACTAAAAGTCAGTATTATTCTAATTATTATTATGAGTTCTGAAAGATTTTTTAATGAAGAAATACACGTTTCGAGAATTTTGGTGACTTACAAATGTTCGAATTTTTAGCAGCCCACTTAATATTTTGATAACTCTATCCCTCTCTCTTTCTCTCTCCTCATCTGCATTTCTCTGTCCTTGTCTCCCCAATCTCCACAAATATTTAACACAGCATTCCGGTTGCAGGAATTTCATTTTATTTCTCTTAATTTGTATTCCGTTTACGGTGGCCTGATTCACGGCCAGTGCAAATTACAGAGTGAGATGGGTATATATGGAGGTTCGCTGTGTGCTAGAAAGAGATAGAGAGTGTACAGTGGCGGAGGTGCAGGACAATACCGTGGGTGCGCGACAAGAAATCTTCCCTGTTAATTGGACGTGCAGGGAATAATTTACGCGCGAATTGCAGCGGGATGTTGGTGACGCGACGTTGGCAACACTGACACGAATATTAGATTATCAAAGATTTATACTCACTATTTACAAATTACTTGTTCACGAGATAACTTCATTTACACCAGCAACTTTTCCGGTACACTAAATTAGGCAGAAACGACAAATACAGCAACACCAATACAAGAACACAGTTTGTGATCTGAATATTTAATATACATATCATCAAGGTTTTATTTAATGCTACTTTCACGAAATATGGTGGAGGAGATTACCCACAATAATTATATTTGTAGCTCAATATAAGGACATCCAATTGTTAGACATTGGTTGTAATTACATTAAGTTACTGGTATATGTAAGCTTTAAAAGAAAACCTATGTAAGTAACAATTGAAAAAATAACATGCACTCATTTCTTGGCAAAAAGTTTATAATATACGTAAAGATGTCTCTGAATTTTCCTGGCCTCAAAATAAGACGATTTATCTAAACTTACCTATATCCGTAAGTACACAGTTTAGCCAGTATTTTGCCTTACTTCAAAGTTCTTACAGGAAAAAAAATTATTATAATAACGAAACGCTTTGTTCGATACATTCAATACTAAAATTTTCTATCTCTGTTGTGATCTTTTTGACGATTTAGAAAAAAAATCATTGCGCCGGGTATTCTTAAAATAAATTTAATCTAGAAGTGTCTCTAAATGTTAAAAAACAATAATAATTTTTATTTTGACGTTTTAAACTGTAATTATTAACACCATAGCAACAACTATAAGTAACATTTTGTTCACAAGTGAATTAAAATTATTTAAATCACTCTCACATTTTTTTTTATTTACTTTACAACAAATAATGCATTTAAAATAACATCAGGCACGAAAATAACACTCACCACAGTATTTATTAACAGCCATTTTCATTATTTTTCACGACACAAATGACAGACAATAATGCTTTTTAAATAGATAACTTGACGTCTATTATCGGCGATTGTCATGCACAGCCTACTGACTTATTAGTTCTTTATTTTGTCAAAATTAAATATTAGAATGGTTTTTATTATTATTTTGTCAAAATTGAATAAAATATTGTATAAATCACGTGAGCTAAGAATGTTTATTCATCCGAAGAATTTAACTCACTCGCCCTTACGAGCTCGTGAGCTAAACTTTCTTCTCATGAATAAACATTATCTTCGCTCACTTGGTGTATAAATATCTATTATATATAACCGGTAAATAATGTTGACTTTATTATTATTTATTGAGGGAAATAAAGTACTCCCTAGGGAAATAAAATGATTCAAGGCCTTTGTTAATTGATATTGATTAACAAATAAGGAATATTAACAATTATATTTATTTTGAGAAAAAATAATGATTTTTATAAATTTAAAATAAATAGTTTTTCTTTGTTTATAGAAATAAGCTTCATTCATACTAATTTCGCACGTTATTTTGTTAAATAACGAATTTTTCCGTTTGTATATAAAATATTGTATATAACACGGGAGTAAAGTGTTATTATTTGCCACAGGCGATGGCATCCCTCGGGCTTCGCTCCACAAATAATGACGAACTTTACTCCCTTGATATATAAACTACTATTAATGATAGTAACAATTGTTTATGGGTTACCAAATTTTTTTTTTAATATTCTAAAACTAGTAAAATACCCGATTGTTCGCCCTTATAGTATATTATTGCCATTATTATAATAATACGATTATGGCCGATTTTTATAAACGACAAATAAATTTACTTCCAAAGTAAATAAAATTTATTCCGTGAAATGACGGTAATGTCATACATGCCATAAAAAAATTGATTCGAATTTGTCCTTTATGAAATTGGGGATAAATAATGTTAGCTTACTCCTAAACAACAAGAAGATTGATATCTCGTAAACAATTGTTACTATCAATAAAAATTAGTTGTTTGACATTTGGATAAACTGCTGGATTAAATTTATTTTAAAAATTAAACGGTGCTGTCGTTCATAATTTTGTTCTTTCTAAATCGCTATAGATATCACAACTTACACAGAGATAGAAACGTTTACTAATGAATGTATCTTTCTGAAAAATACCAATTTTACATTATTGACCTAGCCATTAAAAAGTTATGATCTAATCATAGCCGTGACAGCCAAATTTCATACCTTAGTGGTTTACTAATAATAACAAGTATCATCTGAAAAGATTTATTATAACTATATGGATTCTCATACCAAATTTCATACAAATCGAGCAAGTCGTTTCGTATAAGCAAAATTTAGAAGAACTATGAAGCATAATTCTGGTAATAGGTAAGTTTAGTTAAATCGTCTTATTTTTTAGGCCCAGTAATCTGTGGTTTACCCATGTCTCTTATTTCATCTTTATGATAGTTTTTGTTATTATAAAGTAAGTGTGAAACTGTAATTAGTACAAATTACTGAGTGGAATGCATCATTTATTGAACTATTACAGTTCGATTCTCGAAAAATTTTGACACTTTATAGCTTGAAAATAGTTTAATCTATTCTTAGTATCTGTCGTTTTTAATAATATTTTGAAGATTAAATTTTAAATACCGGAATAGAACAGAATTCACTAATGCAAAAATGAGGATTAGTCTAAACTTTTATGAGAATCAAGCTCTATGGTTTTATTCTAATTCTATTTTGTTCGCCAATAGTTCGAGAGTTATTATGTTGTTTTATAAATTACATATGAAAGTTTAAAACTGCTATAATGCGCCCACCTGTAGTTCATTCGAACAGGCACTAGTACTAATGGACATGTTTCATTTTTTTGTTACAGAATAATGTAAATTTAAAGTAGGATTTGCGAAATCTATATGTTGTTTTAACACAGATTACATGCGAACTAAAATTGGAATATATTAATATATTACCAAGTCAATATTCACACGTTTTAAAAATACGTTAACATATTATGTTATGTTCAATTGTATTAACAACTAATCTGTTTACATGCCTTTATCCCGAATAATTTAATCAAATATTTTAACAAATATTGTTATAAATTATTTGTACATAAATTTATATTTATGTATCGTTTTACCTGTAAATAAAATTAACCAGAAATATATAATAATATGCTGGGTGTTATGTAAGTAATGTGCCATAGTTCGTGATATGATATAGAGAACTGAAAAAAAAAAAATAATCTGAAATATATTCTGCACAGTCTGTTAAGTTGTGAAAGATATGGGATTGTAAAGTTGACCAATTACGAACCAACTTTTTAATAAATTAAAATCTAAAAATGAGGTTATTCAAAAAAAAAAAAACAATATTTGTTATATTTATATATCACGGCATATTACCCATTTCTGGGTGTGCCAGTCTGCTTTATCGCAGATACCGGTAATGATGATAGTTAGTTGTCATAAATGACGTTGAATTTGAAATAAGTGGCCTAGTATCTACTTAGATATTTAGAAATGCCTGTTACTTTCACTAATTAAGAAAACACCGGCATGCTTTTGGTTTTCGAGAAGTGCACTGAAACAGTTGCCATCAATAAAAAAAATGTGTGTGCTTAAGACCGCACGTCCGAAGCAAAAACTTAAATAGTTGACATTTGGATCGTACAGTAATATCATCTCTTGAGTGTTTCCAGAAGCTTTATAAACTTAAATGTTTATGTGTGCTGGGCTTACATTCCTATTTTTTTATAGCTTTCCTTTCTTCATATTTAACTAACAGAAAAATGAAAGTACATTATAATAACTACCTTTCAGATTAGTATACCCCTACTTCTGGCGTACCTCAAGGTTCAAACCTAGGTCCTTTACTATTTATATTATTTATTATTGATATTACTACCTGTGTAAAACATTCCGATGTATTTCTCTATGCCGATGATATGAAGATATCAAAAATAATAAATTCACATGAAGATAGTTTAATGCTGCAAGAGGATATAAACAGCATTCTAGAGTGGTCCAAATCTTCAAAATTACATTTCAATATCAAAAAATGTAAAGCTATGTCCTACTCTGTAAAAAACACTGTTGCCTCTTACGCTTATAAAATGGAACAACATCTACTTGATCGAGTTACAGAATTTAAAGATTTGGGAGTCATATTTGATGTTAAGCTCTCTTTCAATTCTCATATAAATTACACTGTAAGATCTGCCTAAAAAAATCTAGGCTTCATAATTCGTAATTGTCGTTCTTTTCTTAGGTTAAGAACTTTAAAAATGTTATATTTTTCATTCGTGCGTTCAAAATTGGAATACTGCTTACAAATATGGAATCCATTATATAATATATATAGCAACAGCATTGAAAGAGTACAAAAAAAAAAATGTAAAGTACTGTTATTATAAAACATATGGTGTTTATCCTACTCATGATATGTCATATAATTGCTTACTATCCATTTTCAATTTGGTGTCATTAGAAAATAGAAGAAAGTTACAATCTTCGATTTACCTATATAAATTAATCAACAATATTATAGATGATCCTATTTGTTTAGCTCGTATTCCATTTTCTGTTCCGCGCCTATCTTCTAGAAATAAGTGTACATTTCATTACCCACATATAAGAACTAACTACGAAGCAAGATCGCCCATCCGGCGATTATGCTATTTTTTTAATAATATTCCTGTAGATATTGATATTTATCACTTGTCACTTGGACACTTCAAGCAAGCACTATTAAATAGCTATAGTTTAATTTGATTTTCTTTATCGCAATTTTGTTTTGTATATATTTTTGTTTCTCTGTTGAAACATTGTAATCTTTATGTATTTTTTTGGGTATCCACCCCGTAATTGGGATTTAGATCTTGTGGGATGGATGGGATATAATAAATAAATAAATAAATAAGATGTCAACATTCTGTGAGCATTCTAACAAAATTTTCAAGAAAGAATTTTAATTTTCTCGGGAAAAGCATGGAAACAACTCATTTTATTTTAAAATCTCACCAAAAACCCCAAAAACTCTAGTTCTAAAATCGGTGATGAGGGCGCGAATTATTCCCGTAGTTATTTAAATGTCATTTTTAAACTTTCAAAAAATCAATTTGTTGGTGGTTGTAACGTTATAATGCTGTTAATATGGTTTTTCAAAATTATAGACAAAATCTACAATAAATACAAATGTAATATTTTATTTACTTATATAAATAAGTAAATAAATATATCACGGCATATTACCCATGGCTGGGTGTGCTAATCTGGGTGTACCAATCTGCTTCGTACGTAGTTATATCGGTAATGATAGCAGTTACAGCTGGAATAAGTCACTCCAAAACGGTGAGTTTGGAACTAGAGTTTCTTTTTGACAGATATTGTGATGTTTCACGGCTTTGTATTAATAACGTAGGCTATGACCCGAATTTACGTGACGTCACGTTCGGCTTTCCCCGAATTTACCCGATAACCGTGACGCGTGTCGGGTCAGCTGTGTTCACTGTCCAGGAAAAAGTGTGCAAGGTGCGCCTAAAGTAGTTTTCACTACAAAAAGTGCCGATTTAAAACCTTCAAAAATGACAAGTGTTGTAGTTTTCAATCAAACTACAGTGATTTTTAAATAATTCTTTATTCAAATAAATAATTTTTTGGTCCATTTTGAAATGCGTTGGCAATTGCAACAAGTACATTAGAAAAGAAAATTTTACAGATTATGATACATTGCAACCTTCTTTATTACGTGGTAATGCATGGCACGTTATTTACAAAACATTCTATATATTGTCATTATTTTGCCACACATGGTCAAATTCATACACTACATTAATTTCGAATCAGAGGTATTAAAAATTATTTGGGGTCAAATTCATTGCCTCCAATTAAACTACATTCGAATAACATTCACTTTATCGGCTGAACAATTAGATAAATGATTTAATTGCCAGCATAATAAAAGCAAAAAGACTCAAATGGACTAATGATAAAAGTTTGTAAGAATTAATACAGCAATTATAGATTGGTCGTAGAGATTTAACGTTATTTGAATAAAGATTCGTATCAATTTCTTTGTCCTCTTATAATACATTTATTGGTTACAATTCTATTCACATACATATATTAATAATTTACCGAGCTATATATTAAACTATACAGGTTGTTAATGAATACGTTTATAGGGGATGCAAAATGGACTAACTTTTACTAATAAACTCATATCCGGAAATGGACCACTTTCGAGTTACAGGCTCTAAAAAGAGTTATTGTGTACTTTAATTTTACTAATACTACAATTACAAAATTTACATTTTTTTCGTATTTCTCATTCTTATATCTAATTGAATATTTCATTAGATTTTAGTTACAAGTGGTCAACCGGACGTACCTTAGTTTGACATTCTTAACAGTTTTTATTAAAATTTTAGTTAAATAATATTTTTTGACATTTTATGTTATTAGGTAAATGTTATTCTCTATGCGATTTGATTTCAATATGATCTTCATATTCAATGTATTTAGACACAAAAATTTAGAAAGAAATTATTTTTTATAAATCTTGCAATCTTTGCTGCGTCACTATGGAAACAGTTTCAGTAATTCAATATTACTAATTGACAGATGTCAACTGGGTGACAGTGACATAATTCATAAAATAATTTTACTGGAAATACAGGAATGTCTGTATGGAATTTATATAAAATACATAGAAATGACGAAAGGTATTGTGCTGGTTTATTACCTCCCGCATCGACCTTTAAACTAATGGACCAAGTGTTTCCTATTCCTTTATTGTTAGAATATTGTTCCAACATAGAAGGATAGAAATATATATTCTGTCCTTCAAAAGTACAGAAGTTCTCAGTTAAAGTATACTGCGCATGCGTTCGTACTCATTGTACATCTTTTTCAGTCATATGTAAACCTCTATACATCGCTCTCTATTACTAAATAGTTGTCAAAATCTACATTTGACGTTTCGTAACTGTTTGTGTATTATTTGCTTTTTTGGAGAACATTTACAATTATTTCTGTCAATATATACGTGTATGTGTTGTGAGGCGTGTATGTGACAAAATAATGGGGAAACGGTGTATTTTGTGCAGTCAGCAGTACGTACGCGGTTCAGCTGTGTCATTTTATATGTAAGTTCTTATTAATTATTACTTGTCCCCTATAATATAATATGTATGTAATATATTGTATTAAAAATGTATAATGAATCTAATTATGCACAAAATTAAATCTATACTCTTAGCGATTATGTACTAAGTACAGCAAGTTAGGGACAAATCAAATTTTTTATTTTGCTGCGTTTTCTTAACTTTCGTACTCTTGAAGGATAGAAATACTGTGTCTGCACCGTTATGGAGGGACAGGCGTTTTGCTCGTACGCTGCGTCTACTAGTTTAAAGGTCGATGACCTCCCGCTACCCGTAGTAAGGGAGGTATAGGGATCCTTCTAAGAATCGCATATTGAGATTTTAGAAAATGACCACTTTTTAAGGTTCCTAGAATTTTAACATTTTCACGATGATGTCTGTATGTATGTGTGTGTGTGTGTGTGTTTGTGTGTGTATGTGTGTGTATGTATGTGTATGTGTATGGATTTTGTCTACGCTCTAACTCAAATACTTTCATTCAGAAAAGTCTGAAACCTTGTATTTCGACCCTATTCTAATAAAAAACCATTAAATTTTGGTGTAAATCGAATAACCGGAAATGGTACTTAAAGCTTATAGTGGTTTTTCTTCAAAAAATACATTTAAATGTCATTTTTTCGCATTTTATGTCATTATAAAAATTAAAGATTATTGAATTTTCTACATACTTTCTATATATTTTACAGATAAAAAGTATTTTTTTATGAATATCAAAGCCAATGATTTAAAGATTCCATTGTTACACAATTCATATTTCAAATTATGTAAATGACAGACAAATATCACTGTCAAAAAACTAATCATTTCAAATTAATAATGGTGACATTTTAAAAAGAAAATAGTAAATAAAGCAATAGTTATATGCAAAGGAACTTAATATATTTTGTAGCCTTTGTAAGTATAGTGCGGGACACGAAAGATGAACTATGGAAAATCACTGTCTAATATATGCGCTTCGTTTAAATCCACACGAAATACAATTAATTTACTCCGCATACCTAATATAACATATAACAGTTGCCCAAATAAGTTTTAAAGCTACGCAGCTTTTCTTATTTTGGCAGTTTATCTGTGCAATTGGTATTCCTATCAGTTCCTGTCTTGTTTACACTCGGATCATAACCATACACAAATGAGTTAGAACCATAAAGTTACTGTAATAATTATTATTATTTCACGGCGTATGTGACATATCACGATATGAGCATTTTGTTCCCTTAACCCTCAGGTCAAGATTGGTCCCGCACTATATGTACGTATGTATTTTAATTAATAAAAATTAAATAGCGGGAGATATTGTGTGGGCCACATCAGTTTTTTGTGACATTGTAATTTTATCTTTTGTCAGTTCAATAAAGAACAAAAAATCATAAAAATATTGTACTTCAAAGACACAGTTATTGGAAGAAACACTTTTGTGAGTTATCTATTTATGATATAAGTAACACATACATATTTTTTTGTGGTAGCACATTACTTTTATTCAAAGATATGTTGGTTTTTAAAGCATTCTTTATGTGATATATGTTTCCACAAATTCAATTCATGCTTATTTAATTATCTCTTCTTGGTGAGCGCTTTTTTACGTGTGAATTGTCCCGATTTGTATTTTTCACTCTTCCGTTCTATCCGTATGGTTAGAGCGAATCTTTGGAGTGAGTTTGTATGATGTCTGGTGTTGGTTGGATGGTTGACAGTGGATGAAGCGACATAAATCGTAACCGGGTGCATTGTCGCGGCTCTGACATTGACAGCTACACTCGTACATGACGCCGCAGTAAGCTTCAGGATTTGCAGCTAATACGATCAGCAGTTGGACGTTGCATGGAGAGAAGACTAACAACCTATTATATGCTAACACACTACCAGCTAGACTGCTAGAGGAATATAGACATACTTAAAAATATACTCCTCTTCAGTATTGAATTATTTTCTTTATTTGAAATCGTCACTGAAGTGAACAAATGTCATCATGAAAGGCTCAGAAATCGGCTCTAAAGTAATACATTATACGACGATTTCATGCAATTGCAGATTTGCCAACTATGTAAAATAGTAAATTTGTATGTAAAATGACAAAAATATGTGCAAGAATAACGAACTAAATAAGTTTGAGATAAAACAACACATAATTTTGAGTGCTCTCATCGATCTTTAAACTAATAGATGCAGCGTACGAGCAAAACGCTTGTCCCGCCATAACGATGCAGAAACAGTATCTCTATCCTTCAACAGTACAGAAGTTAAGAAAACGCGGCAAAATAAAAAAATTGATTTGTCCGTAACTTGTTATACTTGGTGCATAATCGCTAAGAGTATAGATTTAATTTTTTTGTGCATAATTAGTTTTATTATATATTTTTAATACAATATATTATATACATATTATATTATAGGGGACAAGTAATAATTAATAAGAACTTACATATGAAATGACACAGCTGAACCGCGTACGTACTGCTCACTGTACGAAATACACCGTTTCCCCATTATTTTGTCGCATACACACCTCACAACACATATACGTATATATTGTCAGAAATAATTGTAAATGTTCTCCAAAAAAGTAAATAATACACAAACAGTCACGAAACGTCAAATGTAGCTTTTGACAACTATTTAGTGATACAGAGCGATGTATAGAGATTTACATATGGCTGAGAAAGATGTACAATGAGTATGAAGGCAAGCGCAGTATACTTAAACTGAGAACTTCCGTACTGTAGAAGGACAGAATATATATCTCTATCCTTTTATGTTGGAGCAATATTCTAACAATAAATGAATAGGAGACACTTGGTCCATTAATTTAAAGGTCGATGAGTGCTCTTTACGATAACTTCACTGTCCGAGGATAGCAACATTGAATGTCAGAATTACACAACCTATAAAATAAATATTTCTTTCATTTTCACAATTTTTCGATTTTAAATAAAATTTAATATGCACCTCGGCACTGAAGTTCCTTTTTATCACTCATATGGTTTATTTTCCTCGGCCCTGAGGCCTCGGCAACTAAATTCCGTATTCGTGGTAAAAAATAAAACGTCAGTGCCTTGATACATAAATAACGATTATATGAGCTCAGGCTTATATTTTCAACAAATTATGAAATCTGCATAAATGGTGAGAAATTTCTATAAAAATTTTTCGACTTACAAATATTGTGCGGAAAATAAATGATAATAGTTTGACCGGCATATAAGCAGTTATCGTCCTGATGATTCAGAATTGACCGTATTATAATCATCCAAGGATGTTGCTACATCTTCTTGTTATTACTTTTTTACCTCTCATTAAATGAGGTATTGGATTCATGCTAAAAATCGCATATCCAGATACACATAAATATGTGAAACAGGGTGTTACAAAAAAGTGTAACAACTTTTGAGGACGTATAGTATTGACATGGATCTGATCTTCAACTGTTTCCGAGAAACTGACTATTTTGTATTAGAATCGAAGAAAAACTGGCAAAGATAGTGATCGTACAAAAATTTGTCTATCATTAAATAGCCTGTAAAAAAACAATAACATTTTATAATAAACACTTTTTCCAATTTCTAATACTTACGAAGTTATTTGAAAATATAGTATTGACCATGGGCGCCACAATTGTCTTAAGCCATTGAATTTTTTTTGAAAAACAAAAGCACATCTAAGTTGACCTCTAAAACATAAACAAAAAGTCTCATTTAATGGAAGTCGTAAGTCTTATAGTTCTCGTTTTTCGAGATAGCAAAAGTAAATCCCGTAAAAAAATATTATATCTCGGAAACTATTGAAGATCGGACTTATGTTGATTGAGTTTTTTACTCATTGTGGTTAGTACTAATGTCCTCATAAATGGTTACTTATTTTTTAACACCCTGTATAACATAAAACTACACTTTTCTTACATTTCCGTATAGTTCGGTAAATAGTCGTCTGCGAATACCTTGATCCCTTAAAAACGTTAACAATTTCACGTTTCGGCTCTCCAACTAATCTGTAGATAGATTTGAGTATTTCAAGTTTTTATATCTTTCAGTATTATACTTGCCGTCAAATAAATATGGACTGGAGATTTCTACACTATTGCCAATGGGCTACTTGCGTACCTTTTTTTACCTCCCGGTACCCTAGGTAAGGGAGGTATAGGGATCGTGCTAAAAATCGCATATAGAGATTTTATTGAATAAGCACGTTTTGATGTCCCCAGAATCCGATTTTAACTTTTTTACAATGATGTCTGTGAGTATGTATGTGTGTGTGTGTATGTGTGTGTGTGTGTATGTGTGTATGTGTGTATGTGTGTGTGGATCCTGTGGACACGATTACTCAAATACTACCAATCAGAAAATTTTGAAATTTTGTATACCCATTCTATACAAATGTGGGAAGAGTTGATTAGTTTTTAGTGTATATCAGATAACCGGAAGTATCACTAATACAAGCTTTTACCAGTTTTTCTTGAAAAAATTGCATTGAATATAATTTTTCAGCAACTTTTACTATTAAAAATATAATATAATGGCACAATCTTCAATTCTACGATAATATAACGTTAAAAATCTTTAAATAACTTTAAATATAAATTTATAAAACAATTTATTTTTGTATATCATCTGATCCATGCGTCAAACAAAAACATAATACTTTAATAAAATTTTGACGTATTTAAACAAATGTCACTGTCACATTTACAATAATAATGAAACCGTGTTAAGAAGAATTTAGTAGAAATATATTTGATTTGTAAATATAAATCTGTCAGTATAAGAACGTGTTTTCAAAATGTCAAATATTGGTTTACAACTACACATTTACGACATGGATCATGTACAGCAAAAATTTACACAGATTGCGTTTTTAGAGCACTTGGAAGTTGATGATGATTTTTCGAGGATTATCTTTTTCTTTGGTGAGGTACATTTTCTCCTCTATGGGTATGTTAATAAGCAAAATTGCCAGATATGGGCAGAGGAAAATCTTCATGTGATTTTCGAGGTACCATCACATGTCCAAATGAGACTGTTTGGTGCGCACTATGGTCAGGTGGTCATTGGAACTTATTTTTTCGAAAATGATGAAGGTCGAACTGTTATAGTTGATGGTGAGCGCTATAGGCCCATGATAATCGATTATTTCTGACACGAAATTAATTTCGTATTACAGACTTCTATTTATTAAAACAACAAATTAGATTTTGTTTATAAACGATCAACCGGAAAGGAAAAAGATACTTTACTTAAAGCTCATTGCTATTTTAAACATGGAATTTGCGGGAGGTCATGTGCTGGCCACATCAGATTTTTATTTAATATTTTTGAAGAGAAGGTAAAAACTTGCTACCCATATTTTTTCTTTTGACAAAATTTTTATTAATTAGCCAGAAAAAAAATAATGAAATTTGATTATTTGAATTCCCGCCATGTATGACGTAGAATTACGCCGCACCAATGAATGGTCGTAAAGTCACAGCGTAGTGCCGTCCCATAGTAATGCTATGTTTGTGCGGATAATGTAAATCACCTGTTTGACGTTTCAATAATAGTTTGTAGGTTAGTATTTTAGTTTATCTTTTTGGTATTGATATTTTAAATTACAAGTAACTACCTATGTGTTTATTTATTAAGTAATTAATGTATTTAAGAGACCAGAGAGAGAGAAAAATGAACTAATGTCAAATTCAAATTAAAACTTTCTCGCACGCCATGCCATCTATTGATAACATTCTTAAACATGCTTCCCCTCCCCCAGTTCAATATAAAGACGTCACAGAAAATTTTCTTTCTTAATTTAGTAAAAAACAAATAATTATTTTAAAATAAAATTTATATTTTTATATATGTTTTCAATATAACATTACGTATATAGTGACAGAAATCGGATTTTCAGTACCTCGCAAGTAGCCCATTCCGTTGGCCATGTTGAAAATGCTAAGTTATGAAGAAGCGGCAACACCGCATGGTAAGCGACAGAGTGGGGATAAGGGAAAAAATTGAGCCTCAGTTTATATTTATTTGACGGCAAGTATAATATGGTATATTATAAAACAATTGTTATGTATTTATTATATCCAGTGACATCTAGATTAGACCTTATAGAGTAATAAAATTTAGAGCATAAATTTTTCTCAAAACTTTTATAACATACCTTATATTATTTGAAAACAGAAGTTGCATCAACAATTATGCATTTCTTTCTTGATATATTGAACACTATATACGTACAATATTAATTTTGCAGAGAAAATAGCTCGTTGACCAATTTAGCTCCATAAACATACAAATTTAATTCGTGCTAGGCATTTACCCCATCCAAAAATTGTGCCCACTGCCCAGCTCTCGTCCTGTGAATTTATCCTGCCGTAACTTGGAACTGTTATTCCTGCCATCAAATCCTGCGTTAGTTATGTGCTGATCATAGTCCTGCATGACGCCCGTTGTTTATCTCCTGTTGATGTTGTGTATTGTTCTCGTATGTGTGTTTGTAGGTAAATACACAGCGCAGTAATACAATTAAAAACGAAATATTTACGACAGAAAAAGGGGAGAATTACACACTGTGATAGGGAAAATTAATTGATAAATGAAAGGAGAACAAATAAATAAATATGTTGTAATGTATCTACGTAACAAAAGTTTTGGAAAAAGTGTAATCTAGTTGTCATAGGACAATAAATATACAGGGTGTTAAAATAACAAATTGTGAGGGCATATAGTACTGACCAAAATGAGTAAAAAAAGCTTAATCAACATGGGTCCGATTTTCAACTGTTTTTGAGTTAGAGGCCATTTTTTATTAGAATCGAAGAAAAACTCACTAAGTTAGTGATTGAACAAAATTTTGTCTATGTAAGTAAATAGTAAATAATTATTTTATATGAAACATTTTTTCACTTTCTAATAGTTATTTGAAAACTAAATAATGGCCAAGGTCGCCACAACATTTATCTAACTACAATTATACGATTTTTTTTTTTTTTTGAAAACAAAAACACATGTCCTCTGAAAGGTAAGCAAAAAGTTGTAATTCTTACAGTTTTCGAGATAGCAGAGGTAAACCCCGAAAAAACTCATTTTTCACTGCCCTATATGTAGAAAACTATTCATGATCGAACCCATGTTGATTAAGCTTTTTTTTTACTCATTTTGATCAGTACTATATGCTCTGATAATTTGTTACACTTATTTTTAACACACTGTATAATTGTTGTTTTATAATATATCATGTTAAACTTCCCCGAAAAAGCGTTGAAAGTACTGAAATATATACTAACTGGAACTCGCATACTCTACCTATCAACGTACGCTGCACTGAAGCCTGAGTGAACAATAATGGCTGGTCCTGTTCGCGCACGTTCGTGCCGAACCGAACCTAGCCGAATAACTCGTATCATAGCTGATCGCTTTGTTTTCATATTATGCTTCATTTATTTAAACATGCGCCACACGAAATAATTTCCGTCTACTCACGAACTGCGTCTATGTTTGCCGACTACTCCAGCAGCAGGCTTTCAATATGCTTCACAGTCACGGTTCGTACGCGCATTCCAGTTAGTATATATTTCAGTGGTTGAAAGATATACAAATTTGAAATACGTAATTCTATCTACAGGTTAGTTGGATATGGTTATGGGAATGTGAAGAAGGTGCAGTATGTATTAATTTACCAAAAAGTGAGCGAATCGATCTTTTGCCCCCAGATCGAATTAGGAGACTCATTCATAGTACTCAAGACAAAGTTAGAACTCGACAATTTAGAATTTTTGAAATGATAGCAGATATTTGGTCGAAAATAATATAAAATTTCGATAAAGAATTAATGTAACCAAAAAGTATCTCAGGCGTGAGTGATTGAATAATTTTGGACATTTCTTAGCAGCAAAATATACATTAATGGCTAGGAATACCAAAACAAACAACAGTTACACACAAGAATGTTTCTGACTATCCAGGAAGTGGATTTAACTTCATTCAGAGACAAATGAGACAAGGTATTAAATAACTGCGTCGCATCAAAGATAATGGCCCCTCACCAGTGATGTAAAATTATATTTCTTATCTCGTTATTTTATAAGAATAACCCTTTACGTGAACGTTTCAATAAAAATATTATTTCTATTTGATGAAGAATTCTCAAAACTTTTATTACTTAAGTTATACACATATTTTAAACCTTTAAGGTGTTCTATTCTTGTGATAATATTCTTGTTTGTTGTGTGATTTGTGTTGCATGTGATTAATAATGCATTTCTCTTGGCGGAAATAATAGAAAATCAATTCCGATAAACCTGGATCTGAGGTAATTTGTTCGGCAAATACTATGTTAGTATAGTATAGCCGGACCGATGTAGTATTGTGTGCACAACACTCAATCACAACCAGATACAATACTAAATTATTCACTCACACTTCAAACATACATAGAAAAAGGAACGAACCAAAGACTGGAAGAGGTTATTTTAACTATATATTTACGCGTACCTTAGCTAACGATTACTAATTAACTTATATCCGAAAACGCACCGTTTTCGATCAACATGCTCTTAAAAGAGTAGGTAATTATCTACATTAATTTTAGTTATATTTAATAACCAACATAAAATGTCAAAAAAATGATATTTAACTGCGTTTTTTTAAGAAAACTGTTAAGAGCTTGAAATTAGGGTACTTCCGGTTGACCAATTGTAACCAAAATCAAATCAAGTGTTCAATTAGATATAAGAATGAGAAATACGAAAAATTGTATATTTTTGAAATTGTAGTATTGGAGTTATTGCGGCCGAAATTATCGTCACACACACACACACACACATTCAACACACACACACACACACACACACACACATAAGGCTGTGTCCGATGTATTTTGGCATTTGATATAGAATTATTAATATCGTAGGCTGCAGTTGAAGTTTTGGCACTTATAGATAGTGATGCCGCGAGAACTCGCAATTTCGAGATCTCGTCTCGAATTTCTCGAATTTTCGAGACCAGATTAACCTTATTCTCGTCTCGATATTTCGAGACGATACGAGAGTAATGCCGTCGAGATTTGCTCGAGACGAGAGTAGAAATTCGAGATCTCGATTGTACTATTTTTTTATATTACGTAAATATTTCTAATTAAAATACACAAAATAACATAATATTTGTCGTTATAAATAAATATTTTAATTGCCTCTTCATTTACCTGAATATTTATTTATTAATTTTAGATTTATTGCGTTTTATTAAAGCAAATGACATCTATGGCACACTCTTCAGTCTTCACACTAACCTCAAGTGCCAGCAATATACGAATACATAATCATAATTACCAATATTAGCGTACAAATCAGATTGCTACACCCAACAATGGGTAATAAAGCCCTGATATTATAGAGTACTTATTTTTTATCTACCATTCAAACACCTGACGGTAAAATAATGTTTTAATCAGTGGTACCCGTTTATTAAATTCATGTTGCTTGTAATGTTTGTTTATTTACAATTCCTAATTATAACTTCGAGAAATTCGAAAGAAAGTAAGAAAAAATATGAGACGAGACGAGAGTGGATTGTTTCTCGCCATATCTCGTCTCGCGGCATCACTACTTGTAGATTGTTTTTGATGTGTGACATGTTTTTGTAATATTTCGTTAAAGAGGAAATAAAATATTATAAAAAGATTTTATCAATGGCGCCCGAACACATTTAGTATTTAGGATTTAGGTCTTTTTCGAAGTAAATTGATACTTCAGATTAAATGTTACTATTATATTTCAGAAAATAATAGCTCAGAAGTTATTTTTAGGCAGTAAATTTGACATTTTGCACAAATTATAGCAACGAACATGATTTGTTTAATTAGTGAGAGTCAACTTCAAGGCATAGTGTGCTCCTGCAAAACCCTAAAATTTAATTACTAAAATCCTAAATAACATTATATAGGGCATATAAATTTAGGATTTAGATATTAGGGTGGTAAAAGTGCAACATCGGACCCCAAAACGTGCTTGACCAAAGGCAACTGAAGGTAAAAATATCCTTCGGAGCACGACTGGTACCCGTACTGATCATTATCCTCTTATTAATAGTGGAATAACATCAAAACTCCTTTTTTTGGCGAGTGTAATCCTTTATTTTTGATATGATTCTCGGTGTGTAAAGTTTGGTATTTCTTGCGTCTAGGGAATTTTATATTTGGGAAGTTTGCATTGTCGGAAACTTGGTGCGAACTTCAACAATGGACATAATTTTTCTCCGGCTTGAGATGCGAGTTTTTCTCGCCGATTTTTCTTCATCCTGAAGGACCATGACATCCGCGTCCCGTAGGCGTGTAGCCTACATCCCATGAGAATTATTCCCAAGGTGCATATACTCATAATCATAACATATGAGGAGAGAGATATAGTAGAAAAGTACGAGAATTTCACAGTTAGACTATGTAAGCGGCTTGTGGTTTTTTAGTTTTTCGGGGATGGATTAAGTTGTGTCTGCGCCACTGGTGGGTAAACACAGCAGTGTTCTGTTGAGTGTTTTTAAACTTTGTTCCTAACTTAGACCAGGAAGGGATATTTGGTTATTTGATTGACCACTCTAGAAGTTTCAAACGGCAATTCAAACTGATAGAAAATCTTCAAAATTTTATATTAAATTTTACGCAAGACCGACAACAAAAATAATAAGAAAAAGAATACGGATAAGGATTTTTATCTGCAAATATCCAATAAAAAAGAAATTTTTAATAAAGTCAGGTTACTTGATACACTTAGTCAGGCGATTCAATAATAATTATATTAGGGCTCGTATAGATTATTGTATATTTTTCATGTAAGCAACCTTCAAAAAGTTTCAATATAGAATTTAAAGTGAAAGTAAAGTTATTATAAAATAATGGCTTGTGGTGCAATTTCGGAAGTAGGCATCTTCAGAACACGTTTATATACAAAATTGCATCCTTGATTTCATTAATTTATATCATGCAATTAAATAAAATGTAAAATGTGAGATGTAAAAACATATTTAAATCAGCGTTAAGCAACCCATACTCATGGTACAGGACATAAATTTTACAATAAATAACGTCTAACTACTTAAAAATTGTAATGATAAGCAAAATTTAAATATGTTATGCCCAGTTACACCAACAAGACTTAAATTTTAAGTGGCCCTTAAATAAAAAAAATGCATATGGCAATTTTGACAGCAATATATAATAATTCATTTGATATTTCTTTTCGATGCAATATTGTTTATTTAAGGAAGGCTTAACATTTAAGTTACGTTCGTGCATCCGGCCATTAGAATCCATTTACATGAAAGAGCACAAATTTAATTTATTAAATTTTGATCTTTTACCTTTGGAAAACCCGTTATTGAAATTTGTTAAATAAAGATGGAGTATGTAATTAGGATAGGTTGTTGTAACTGTACTGTTATTGTAATATTGCCTTGTACTGTTACAATTCTCCCTACCTGTTTCTAGGAATTATTACTTATAACTGTATAAATACTAGTACTAGTTTTTAATTTGTTACTGTACTACTATAATATTAATAATAAATAACTTTTCTTCACAAAATATTTTTATTAATATTATAAATTATATCTTCACGTTACTCATTTACTTAATTTACTGTACTACTGATAATTACGGAAGCGTAGAAGGGCCATACGCATAAACTTTTAAAAATTGTAATTTCACCTTTTAAACTTGAAATTTCACCTTTTAAAATTGAAATTTCACCTTTTAAACTTGAAATTTCACCTTTTTAAAAATTGAAATTTCAAGTTTTAAATTTTTTTGCGTATGGCCCTTCTACGCTTCCGTAGATGATGACTGCATGACAGTCGAAATGTGCATTTAGTTTTGTTTTAATAAAACATTTCTTTGTGAATAAAAGAACATTGTGTTGTGTAAAATAAATTTACTCTGTTAAAAACAGTTATATAAAATTTTGGTTTGACTCAGCTTTAAGCCACTATGCCCAAAGAACTGAGCAGTATTAGGAGGCAAAAATATATCATTTCTACCTCACGAAAACAATTCTTCTAACGTACCTAGGTGAGACCTATTGAAATTACAAGAAAAGTGTACGAGCGCCAAAAATAAAACACTATTGTAACTGGATTTTTCAAAAAGTACGCAAAATAAATTTTAAAACTCCTGTAGATGAAAACGAGTCACTAGCTCAATATGAGTGTTAAAAACTTAAGCTATGTTATTTTTTGTATATAATCAGATTCAATATACTGTCCTTAAACCACAGTATCGTCTATTCAATTTATTTTCGAAAACTTATGTGAGTATGTGACACATGATTTATGTCCATTGCTTCATTTGGTGTATATGTATTTTCGAACGATACTGTATCTGGCACCTCCGCCAAAATAGTAGATTAAGAGCATCTACTTGCAGAACTAATAAGCCTTGTTGTATCTATTTATACATAGCCCGTATCTATATACGGATGTAGGTAAGGTACAGGATGTTATCTGGCTTGTTGCGGTAAACACAAAGAGGCCTCCATGTGTCGGATTAGAGCACGACCCGACGTAAACATAGACGTAGAAATAGACGTAGACGGCTGTCTTATTCCATAGAGCACAATGGCAATTATACATTAATACCAGCAGTTCCTTTAGGCTAATACGAGCAGTCGATACAGTTTACTACAAGAGCAGAAAATATCTGAAATCAAAGAAATAATCCCTATTGCTCTGGTAAATTACAGAATATTTAAAATCGGCCTAATTCACTGAGGTAGTTGTTAACATTGACTTTACTTAACAAATGAGGGTTTACAACAATTTTAAGCAACTTTGTAACTGTCACTCATTTGGTATTCATTAAATAGATAATTAACGATATTGTTAAAAATCTGTCGATATGAACAATCGGTTTTAAATATAGCACTGAAGTCATTAATATGCGAGTTAAAAGTCATGTCGATTCTCAATATTTCTACAATATCGACAACGTAAAGTGACAGATTGTAATTAGTTTGACGTTTGAGGTTTTAATATTGAACAATAAAAAACTTGTGGTGAAAGATATTCCACAGAACAATATTTTCTAATGGTCGATTGCATTATTATAACATGAAATTATATGGCATAAAGCTAGTTTTGCATTTCATTTCTACTAGTTGAATTTTCTTCAAATAGTTGATAGATTTCACAGAAAATCGAAATTTTACTAAGATCCCTTTATAAGACCCATGGGCAAGTGTAGAATTAAGTGATAGGAGAATCTGAAAATACAATATTTAAAATATTTGTAATAAAGTTTATATCGGGCAATCTATAAAAGACAAATTAATACTCGGTTTAAAGAATATTTCTATCATTTAAAAACAGGTAATCCTGATATATCTAGTTATTAACAATAATAAAATTGACAATTCTAATATACAAGTATTAAAACATGTTTTTTAATAATAGATATTTAGATGCACACGAGAGTTAGATTATACGTAAATTTAAAGATAAATTGATGAACGCGGATCTAGGTCCCATCTCAAATTCTAAATTATATGAGTTAATATAAAACAGTGACTTTGTTTAATCTTAGTTATCCAATTAGGTATCCACTCACCTATGACTCATATCCGTATTTAATCCGAGTTCTCTTTCTTATTCCTTAGAGCTGTTTTGACCTCTGACATGGTTTATATGCTGAGTAATCTTAACTTCTCTGTCTTCTTTTTTTGTTAATTTAAAATAATTTGGATTAAATGTAAATATTTGATCTTGTGACTTGATACACCTTGTTTGAATATCTAAATGTATCTAATTATTATTCCTATAGGTATATGTTAATTTATAAATAGTGTACCTCTGCTACTGAAGAAATATCACTTCACAACTGTTTTTCAATACTAACCACAAAAGAAATGCAGTTGTTAGACGACCAACTCGATATAGCGATTAGTTGTTAAATTTTAGTTACTTGATTTTACATTGAATTGGGATTTTGAATTTAGAAACTGACATTCAATTTAACTACTGAAAATGTTTGTTAATTTCAACAACTTTTCTTTGAGAATTAGGCAGTATATTTTAAAAACTTCGAACAAATAATATTGAATACCGACCTAATAACTTAGTAAATATTTTCATCTTTGTAACATATGGGAGCATGTTTTTATAAAACTTTTTGCTACATAATTCTCTAGTGTTTATTAACACCCTGGCTCCGATCCAACCCCTTGTCTTATCCTGCAAAGTCTGAAGTCAACGACTCGCTTATTGAATATGAGTCTAACATAAAATCATACTGTTATTGCAATACTGCACTAGACTAATATTCCATCCTTAACTAGTCTTTCATTCGCGACTTGGAAACTTGGATTCCAAGCACGAGGAAGTATTAAATACAAGGGAATTACTCCTAGTACATTATATATCGGTGTACGTGAACAAAAATTCCAAGGAGTTGTTGTTGCAACATTTTAAAAGCAAAATTATGATAATGAAATATGTTTATGCTTTCGAAATTTTATGTACAGTTTTGTGAATAAATTTCTGATTGGGATGAATGCAAACCAAGTTCACAAGAAGGAAATAATTATTTTAATAATAAATGTACAATAAAGTACAGTATAATTGCGAAACTTTTCTAATATGCACTGCAAAACAATTAATAAAATATGAAATTTAATTTATAAATACCGTAACCCATTATTTTAATAATTTTATTAAATTCCAATTGCTAATATTAGATACCACTGAACTGGATTGCAGAGAGCATACAAACTTCCAAAAATGAAATAAAAATCTGTTGTGCCGAGCACAATATCTCTCGTCATTTCCATTTTCACAAGTATCAAATTTAATATTTCTTGTACGCACAAATAATTCTAACTATATTTATTTTTTTATTCTACAAGGAATCCAAAATGTTCAAGACCATTCCATTTCACTGACGGGATTGACGGTATTTCTTAAAATTAAATATTTAATTTTAATTCAATAATTCAATTAGAAATATTAAATGTATTTCCGAGAAAAATCCTTTAGTAATGTCAGTAAAATTGTATATTTTTGACACTGACATTTATCTGTCAATTACAAACATTTGTATATGATGACTAGTTTCCTTTGTGTTGCTTGGAATGTGAGATTTATTATAACAGATTGTTTTATTTATTATATTTTCTGTATCTCTAAATCTATAAAATGAATATATAATTATTTATTTTGAATGTATTAGATGTAGAATTTTATATTCTTCAATGTTTGTAATAACACAAATTTTCCAAATTAATGTTTAGATGTTTTTTAGAAACTACTATTTTCGGTTGTCCAATTGTTACCAAAACCTTTCCAGCTCTTCCCATGAATGTCAGATTGAGCAATATGTAGTCAAACAGATAATAAGTCTTAAAGTTTTTGAGGATTGGTTTTCCAACATCCAATCACACACATACACATACACATACATACACACACACATACAAACGAATCATCGTAAAAATTTTATAATCTTTTTCTTACTTTTATCTCCTTTAGCGAGTTAATTATACTTCTAATATCTCTATTACCCTTATTAGCATCTACAGCTTGGTAGCGGCGTGGCATCGTGTGGATAATTCTTCGTATGCTTTCTCGTAGAACTTGTTTTCATTCCTCTAATAGAGCATCTTCGAATTTCCTTACTATCACATAAATAAATAAATAAATATATCATCACGGCATATTACCCATTTCTGGGTGTGCCAGTATCTACAACACATGTAGACATCGGTAATGATGACGATATATTTTACCGTGTGGGCGCTTACCAGGCGTCACCGCACGGGCACTCATAGCTGGCGTGGAGAGTGCACCACAGGGGTCACTTTTGTGCCATTTAAAATTGGAAATATTTGACGTCAGTCAGGATCGAACTCGGTTCCTCCAGGTTCGCGACCAGACACTCAGGCACGCGGCCACGGGACCCCATTACTATCACATGTGGGTTAATTTGACTTCTGATGTGTTATTATTGTGGTCCGGATGCGGTTATTCGCTACCGAAAATCGGTCACTTTAATATGTTCTTATGTAGGAATGCTTTGATGATTGTGGATAAGGGGAAAGAAGAATGTTGTTTAAGAGTGAAGTGAGTCAGCTGAGCTCTTACTCTTATCCCTTTCCCTATTGTTAATATTGTTTTCGGGTTTTTGCTAACCCACTAAGTGAGATACGCGTGATTTTATGTATATATGTATGTATGTATGTATGTATGTATGTATGTATGTATGTATGTATGTATGTATGTATGTATGTATGTATGTATGTATGTATGTATGTATGTATGTATGTATGTATGTACAGAGCTGGGCAAGTTACTTTTAAAATGTAACTAGTTACAGTTACAGTTACCTAAAAAAAAGTAACTAAGTTACCTTGAGTTACTTTCTAACTACTTTTAATGGCGTGAAGTGTAGACTTTGACTGTTGACTTAGTTATTGTGTAGTATACATATCAGGGAGTTTTTCACTAACTACGTTAACCTAAATTTTCACGTTATTGCTTGGCAACACCCAATCAGATTATTATTGTTAATGTTAACGGACCTACAGGGCCTTATTACCGCCTAGTCCTACGAGACCACGGCCTAGGGCCCGCTTTGCCAAGGGGCCATCAGGGCCCGGTTGCTGTGATAAAAAATCTGATAAAAAGTCCCTGCGGATCTACATTATAATATAATATAAAAATTAAAAGTAACATTTTATCTTGTGAGAAGGGAATTTGCAAAAATGAGACGAATTCAAGTCTTGCAACCCTTGGAACAACGAACAAAATACACTATTTTTTGAACAACTTGAAAATTGGAATAATTTTGATGATTTAGTGGCAGTTTAATTATACTTTATTAAAACGTATCATTTGTAAACGAGGAAAACATTTGAAAATAATATATTTTATAAGTCAAATTTAACATTTAGTGAGTTTTTAATTCTAGAATTAAAAGTTAAAATGTGTTATTTTTAGTTTTTCTGTTTACCGTACAAAAACTCTATTATTAATGAATATAATTACTTATTTTATTATCTATTATGGCTTGAAATCAATCAACAATAATATTGAATTTAATTATGTATTAAAATAAAAGTTACACATTATAGAGGGCATTTGACTAACTTAAGTTACATTCTAATTTGTGAGTTACTTTAAGTAACTTAAGTTACTCAAGTAACTAGTAACTAAAAACCGTAAAGTAACCAACTACTTTTCCGCAGCAAGTTAAGTTACAGTTACAGTTACCATATTTTAAAAAGTAACTAAGTTACGTTACAAGTTACGTAAAAGTAACTAGTTAGTAACTAAGTTCCTAAAGTAACTAGTTACTGTCCAGAAAATTCAACTTAAGTTAAATATCTTCTGTGGCCTCTATTTTGATTGGTTGCTTAAAATTTTATTGCTACTTATATACTTTAGTAAATGATTAACAAAATATCGAAATAAACTAAATTTCAATCTCTTAGTGTGACTTTCAATGTTTTAGAAGATGCTCACTCAAAATGAAGTAAAATGTATATGAAAATATATAGTGATAACTTTTATAGCTTGTGGAATTAAATTGGCTGCCGGTTGTGTGAGAAAAACGACTTAAACTTCTACTGTGTATAAGTTACAAACTATTTCCGTACGTTCATACCGGCAATTTACTCTCCTAGGGAGGTCGTATTGTTCTTATTACCCTACAGACGTGTATGAAATTACACCGCTTTGTCAAACATGAATTCGGGACGCAATACCGCGAATACTTCAATTATTGCACGACAAAGACACTTTATATTAATATATTATTAATTACATTCTTATTCTATGCTACTCTTATTGTGTGAGTGTGAAATGCTGAGCTCCCTAAGCTGGAAGAATCACTGAGTGAATTTCTACAGATGGAGATATATAGAGAAGTATTGAGCAGGGAATGTTGCGCTATGTTTATTATCGTATCAGCCGATCACTTCACATAGGATAAAAAGATCTAGCGAATAAAATAACCAGGATTTATTATTCGTATGCATACCTGATACACAAAATACAATGCTACAATAATTTTTTTTTTTCGAGTTTGGCAAAAATAACTTTTGAGGTAACAATTGAAAGTGTTGTTTGTCATTTCTTGTGCACATAAAAAATTCTAATTATATTCTTTCATTCTATGAGGAATTTCCTATATATCAGAGATTCTTCCAATTTATTGACAAAATTAGCGGTATATCTTATTGATATATGAATGTTACCTATAATTTTAAATATGTACAGTCCGATTCACAAAAAAGTTTAAGCTAATCTTCATTTTTGGATTAGCGAATTCTACTCTAATTTTAACCGTTTATTTCGTAAAATATAGTCTAATCTATTCCTAGTAACTACCTTTTTACCTCCCGCTACCCTTGGTAAGGAAGGTATAGGGATCGTGCTAAAAATCACATATCGAGATTTTAGTAAATGACCACGTTTTAAGGTCCCTAGAAACCAATATTAATATTTTCACGATGATGTCTGTATGTGTGTGTATGTATGTATCCTATTCTAATATGAAAAGAAGCCATTAGATTTTGGTGTAAATCGGATAACCGGAAATGGCACTTTACCTGAAGCTCATAATGGTTTTTCTTCAAAAAATATCATTAAATGCCATTTTTTCGCATTTTATGTCTTATAAAAATTATAGATTATTGAATTTGTTAATTGATTTCTTTGGTGTAGTTTAGACTGTGCGATCTGTTACATCAGTTTATTCTATATATTATTTCTAAATCTATAGACGAAATACCATTTTTTTATCAGATTTAAAATTTAATGTTTTTTATTATTTGTAATAACATAAATCTAAAAAAATTAATATTTATAAGATTTTTTTAAGGGTACTACTTCCGATTGTCCATTTGTTACCAAAACCTAATCAGCTCTTCCCATTTATGTCCCATTGAGGAATCCGAAGTTAAACATGTCTTAAGTCTTAAAATATTTGAGAAAATGTGGTTACAACATTAACAAAAACGATAAACAGGTAAAGCTATAAATTGTATTCAAATAAAAAACGGTGAAGCAGACAAACAACAAGACAGAAATAGATACAAAACAGAGGGTGTATTTGTCTTTTAATTATTTAATGGAGGTCATGTGCACAATTATTATTTTATATTTTGATAAGTGTATGTAGTAGTGATTATTTCTTGAAATTCTACATATTGTAATAACATCAATTAAAGAACTGATATACAAGGATTATAATTTAGTATTTTGGAAAAATTAAAAAAGGAAAAGCAAATTTTAAGCCTAATTCAATTGATTGGTTTATCGATGACCAACAGGAGTCCGTATCGTTGATTTCACTCAAGAAGACTGGCCCGCAGGATAATTCTGACTGTTCTCCGATTGATCTTGTTATTTGTAATTTGATAACAAAGGGAAGAAAAAACTGTATAAGTATCTCTTTTAATATTAAGAACATTTATTGCTTACAATGTTTAGATTCATATGGCCCTAAATTTGTTAACAACTCCAATAAAACTGTTACAAATGTATTTAGTCATGTTGTTGGTGTAGTCCTCATTAATTTAATTCATAATAAAAGAGCATAAAATCCAAGATTGCCATAAAAGCTCGCCATTTGGAAAACAATTACATCTTAATGTTTCATTACGAAAACAATCACAAGGACATTAATTAATGGCATTCGTCATCATTGTGTCTTTCATTAATAAAACTCCTGCTGTTCCTGCAACGTCCTGGCACAGGAGCAGGAGCTAGATTTCTGCAGGACGTCTTGAGGGCTTGTCGAAGGCAGACGGTAATTACCCGACTGTCAAGTGTTCACAGCGCAGCGCAGCTAACTTCACGTTTGATCTTAACCCTGCACTATTACAACTTCCCCATCTGTTTAGAAACAAATTCGACACGGGGGAAGGATATAGACATAGGCAGGGAGGTTACAGTTACTCTCAAATGTATACCACATAGTTAGAATGCGTCTCATATTCCGTGTGGACGCTAATCCTTCTCCAAATTTAACTACTAATCTAGTAGTCACTGGACATAATAAATTGTTTTTTACGAGTATTATACGATGTTGAAATTTCCTGAAAAAGTTCTGAAAGATGTTTAACAAACTTGAAATACTCAAATTTATCTTTAGGGTAGTTGAACAGATCGTCAAAACGTGAAATTGTTAACATTTTTAGTGATCAAAATATTGGACAAATGACTATTTAACGAACTATACAGAATATGAAGAAGACGTAGTATATATTAGTTTACCAAAAAGTGGGCGACCCAAACTTTTGCCCTCAAATCGTATCAGCAGACTTGTTCAAAGTGCTAAAGACAAAGAACGTCATCTCGCAAATCAACTCAACAATTTAGAATTTTTAAGATGATTGTTACCAGACCTTTGGCCAGAAATGATTTAAAATTTCGAAAAAGAAATAATCTAACCAAATAGGGAGGGACCCAGCTTGAACGAATCTCCAGATGCTGCTGTAAGCATTAAGGAGCCAACATTTTACAGAAAACCGAGAGAAAGAGAGTATAATCCCCCAAATGTTTCTCAGGTGCGACTGATTGAAGATTTTTGGGCATTTCTTATTAGAAAAGTACATAATAGTGGCTGGGAATACCTATACCTGACGATCCGGGAAGTACATTTAATATCGTCCACAGACAAATGAGACAAAGTATTAATAAAACTACGTCGTATTGAACATAATGGACCCTTATCAGAGTTGTGAAATTAGATTTCTTAACCCCTTTGTTTATAAGAACAACCCCTTGTGTCAACATTTTAACAAAAAAATTCTTTCTATTTAATGAAATCTAACTTTTTCTGAAAACTTTTCTTAGGTACATTACCATAGGTATTTACTTTTATAAAGTCGACGTTTCTTTATACACTTATACTTTCTTCAGGGTAAGTAAGATATTTGAGATAATAGTGAAAAAATCCCTAAACCTTAATTAAAAACACTAAAACTAAATACGTATTTCGGCAACTAAGTTGCTATCATCAGTAAACTTACGTCTAAGAACAGATCAGTTTTGGATAATTTAACATTGGAATATCCTTTGGGAACCTTCATAGGATTTGATGTCGAATGATTTCAGGTCTTAATGTTTCATATAATTTATTTCAAATTATACACAGTTTGAACGTTTCGGACAATAATTAGCCCATCATCAGCAAATGACAATTTTACGTAGTTATTTGACTAATGAACTCCAGGATTTATTGGTAATCATAATAGGACCGATGAAATATAAAGCTGACAAAGCTATTTCATATAGGAAAAAAAAAATGTTATTTGCTAATGATGGGGTAATTCTTGCCAGAAACGTTCAAACTGTGTATATATTTGAAATAAATTCTTTGGAACATTAAGACCTGAAATCATTCTACATCGATAACTCAACATGTCAACCTTCCCGGAGGTCCAAAAACAAATCTGAAAAACAGAGCAGATTTAGATTACTCAGTATGTCAACCATACCAGAGGTCCAAAACTGTTCAGAACTGATGATGGCAACTTAGTATTTAGTTTAAGCGTTTTTAGTTAAGGTTTAGGGATTTTTTTAAGTATTATCTATTTAACCTTAGACTCCAATGAAGTTTTATTAGGGTGTTTTAGATTCTTTGAGATATGTTTTCATAATAGCTCTTGATGGAGGATGGGTTAATCATTAAGCAAAGCGAATGCTTTGATAATACCCATGATTCTCATTTCAAGAATATATATCCAACCATGTCATATTAATATATTATGCTTGTGGCTAATATTTAGCAGCGAAAGCTCCTCTGGAAAATTCGTGCATAAAACATCGAGCAAAAACCCTCTCGCACAAATAGCAAAACCAGTGTCGGTTCTCCTGAAAAACCACGCGCCACACGCGTACAAAAACGCCGTGACGGCCGGCGTCGCCCGAGGACGACCGGACATGCCCGAAAACACTACCCACACATTTTTCATTTTGCAAAATCACCAAGAGTACACACGAATTTTGAATCGATAGGAGGGGCAAGATTTCACAGAGGTAGTCTTGGTAAAGCTTGCAAGATTGCGGTGGGGAATTGGATCGGAGAACATTTAAATGGGCCTATAATTTTTAATTTACATGGTTCATACTTATTATTATACGGGCTCTCAAAAGTATTGTGGAAAGAGCACTACATTTTTCTCTAAATTTGTATAGAAATGAATAATATTAGTTCTTATATTTTTTGCTCTATTGGCGCTAAGTTTGGACACAAATTTAAACAATTTTTTTTGTAATAAAAATGCATTTATTTAAAGTTTTGTAATATTTAATAATTAACTGGATCATAAATAACAAAATTGTGAACTTAAATTAAAAAATCTGTTGTGGCCAGCACAAGACCTCTCGCCATTTCCATATTAGACTATATAAATATTGTATTGCACTTCACTTACGAACCGTCGTTTTACAACAAAAAATTACAGACCTTTACTCAAATATTGTTTTTTATTGTATTTAACATGTCTTCTGCACACATATAATTCTAATTATATCTATTTTTCATTGTATGAAGAAGTTTCTAAATGTCTGAGATTCTTCCAATTCATTAACCAGATTGGTGATATTTCTGATGGATATATGCATTTTACCACAATTTTACCTATAATTTTAAATATTTAATTAATAAAACAATAAGAAAAGTTAAATATACTTCCCAGAAAAAGCTAACGAAATGTCACTAAAACTGTTGATATTTGATACTGTCATGTTATAAACATTGGAATTTGTCAACTGGTTTCCTTAGTGCCTTGGCCTCTGCGATTAGTTTACTCTATAAATTATAGTGTCTTTATCTCTAAATCTATACAATATATAATAAAAATTTTAAGTGTATTAGATGGAGAATTTTATGTTCTTCAATATTTAATAAAAAAAACTCCCAAAAAATTATATTTAGAATTTTTTTTTAAGAAACTACTACTTCCGGTTTTTCAATTGTTACCAAAACCTTTTCAGCTCTTCCCAGGAATGTCAGATTGAAGAAACTGCAGTTAAATATTTTTTAAGTCTTATAGTTTTTAAGGAATCGTCCCTCCAACATCCATACATACACACACACACATACACACATCCACTCACACACAGACATCATTTTAAAAATGTTATAATCGGATTCTAGGGACCTGAAATCGTGCTTATTCAATAAAATCTGGGTATGCGAATTTTAGCATGAATCCAATACCTCTCTTAGCTAGAGGTAATAAAGATTGGTTTTTTCTTCCACGAGGCGCAAATTTCTACGAATACCTTGCTTCGGGTTTTGGACGACATTTAGATCGAGTACTGAACAACTCTAAAATTAAGGGAAATGAAGGTTTTTATACTGACATTATTGTAGAGGTCTTTAATAATGTTAGATATGAACAAAAAGCTAAATTCGCTGGTAAGATGCGTATCCAGGCCTTATGTGGGCCGAGTAAGGTGAAGCCCTGCATTATCAAAGGTACATCGTTAATTTTGTTGAAGAAGAACACGCTGAGGACGATTATATCTTTTGGCTAGACCTTGCGTCCTGTCACTATGTAAGATAAACACAAAATAGTCCCCCAGAATATTTTTGAGCTCTTTTATATCGAAAAGTTTACGATGGAGGATGGGAAGCCCAAAATAAGGATAAATTTCAACGCATAAAGTACAGGAATCTAGGAATGTCCGAGAAATCTATGTAAATGTTGTCTAAAACCTAATGCTAGGTATTTGCAGAAAGTTGCGCTTTGTGGAAGAACAAGTACATCTATATTTAATTTAAGTTCATAATTTTGTTGCTTATGAAACAGTAACTTATTAAGTATTACAATGCTTTAAGTACCTAAATGCGTTCATTTCTAGTAGACACAAAAACACATATTTTCTTTATATGTTTTCATATTTTTTAATTCATTCTATGAACAAGTTTCCTCTTATTCTTCTAAATGTTCGAGATTCTTCAAATTCATTGATGAGATTGGCGGTATTCCTGAAGGGTATATATAATATATGTATCTATAATTATAAATATTTAATTAATAATAAATTAAGAAATATGAAATGTACTTCCCAGAAAAAAGTCTGGAGTAATGTCTTTTGTTTTTGACACTGATATTTATTACAAACATTTTAATTTTTCAACTGGTAGATAAAGATTTTTATAATCTTTAATAATTGTAATTACATAAATTTTCAAAAAATAATATTTAGGATTTTTTTTTAAGAAACTGTTACTTGCGGTTTTCCAATTGTTACCAAAATCTAATCAGCTCTTCCTAGTAATTTCAGATTGTAGAAACCGTAGTTAAACATGTCTTAAGTCTTATAGTTTTATACATACATACGTACACACACGGACATCGTATAAATGTTATAATTGGATTCTAAGGACCTTAAAACGTGCTTATCCACTAAAATCTGCATATGTGATTTTTAGCATGAATCTAATATCTCTCTTGGCGAGAGGTAAAAATTTATGCCAAAACCCATGGGACACATGTTAATGTACGTTTTCATAACTTCGTAAGGAAATAGTGCGCTCATTTATTATTGCACTAATGCGGTAAACTATACAATGTAAAGTAGTTTTATAAGTAAAAAGCATAGTTCTATACATATGTTTGAGCGAGTGTGTCTGTGTGTGTGTGTACTTTGTAACAAAGCGCGGGAGGAATAACGCCCATAACGAGTGCTAGGGCATTAAGTCTCCCGGTAGAACATCGTAAATCGCACAGTAGAATTTGATTAGATACATACGAATACTCGGCTTACAGTTCAGCTTTTACGACGCACAAGAACTACTTAGCTTTTATACACTCACGCCACACTCACACATACAATTATACACACGTCGCTTACTTACATTTACATACGACGGAACCAACCTAATTCTTACACAATTCAATACTACAACTGACGGAGGAAATTAGAATACCTTTCGCCAATTACATTTTACTTTATATACGAGTATGTATCATTTTAAACATTCAGTACAAAGAGATAAGTATATTTAAATTGAGGAGTTCTTAAAAAAACATCTCTCGCTAAGAGAAGAGTTCGAATCATGCTACAAATCGCATATCCAGATTTTAGAGGATAAGCACGTTTTAAGGTCACTAGAATCTAATTATAATATTTTTACGATGATATCCGTGTGTATGTATGTGTGGATGTTGAAACCACGGTTTCTCAAATAATATAAGACTTCAAAAATATTTAACTTCGGTTTTCTTAATCTGACATTACTTGGGAAAATTTATGTTACGTGTTACAAATATTAAATAATATAAAAATCTCTAACCGATACATTTAAATTTTTATTATATCTTCTATAGAGTTAGCGAACTATAAATATGTAAAATAATATGTTGTAATGAATTTCACAGCCAATGGAAACCAGTTGCAAAATTAAAATGTTTACAATTGACAGATAAACGTCAGGTATCAAAAATCTAGAGATATTACTGAAGACCTTTTCTGAGAAATACAATTAATATATTTTAATATTTCTTATTTAATCTTATTGTATTATTAATCAAATATTAATAATTATAAATATATCCATACCCTTCAAAAATTCTGCCAATCTCATCAATGAATTGAACGAATTTCGAACATTTGAAAGAATAAGAAAAAATTTGTTCATTAAATGAAATAAAAAGTATAAAAATATATAAAGAAGATATGTTTTTGTGTGAACCAGAAATGTTAATGTGTACAATCTAACATGGAAATGACGAGCGGTATTTTAATTTGAGATAATTAAAGAAACAACTGTCTAGCTTCCTTACTTTTATAGATTGATAGTAACTGCACCCGATTGTGAATTGCATTCGTTCTTGTACTTATGATTTATCTAAATATTTAGATAAACTATTACGATCATACATTGGAAATTCATCATCGTAAGTCAAGAATTCCAAACACTTTAATGAAATGATCAAAAACTGGTATATTTCATCAGAAGATCTTCTAGTGAACTTTGATGTTTCGTCATTACTTACGAAGAATCCTATTGGAGACACCTTGCAGCTACTTTAAATTAAAAAATCAGATGATATTGTGTAACTTTTTCGACATTGTTTAACATCAACCTTATTCATTTTCATCAATGAAATCTACAAGCAGTTAATGGTGTTGCAGTGGGTAATCCTCTGTCTCTTTCCATAGCTAATTATTAAATGGAGTTAATTGAAGAATTAGCTTTGGGTTATACTACGATAAAACCTTCATTATGGTTACGTTATGTCGATATGTCTTCGCTATTTGGCCCTATGGGAGTGAAAATCTATCAATGTTTTTTAACCAATTACATGAAAATATTAAGTTCACCGTAGAAGCCAGATAAAATGGCATTATTCCCTTCCAGGATGTATTTTTAAACGTCGGGCAGGTGGATCTTTACTATATTCAGTCTACAGGAAACTTACGCACACAAATCAATACAATAATGCCAAATCACATCACCAACCTTCTCAGAAATATGGCACTATTAAAGGGCCAATGAGAAGAACTTCAGTCATCAGGAATTTACCAGATTTCATATGTCTGTGGGAAAGTTTACATTGGTCAAACTGGTAGAACTATTTCTACCAACCATCGATCAGATTGAACCAGTCTGGTAAATCGTCAGATGGCCTGGAAGAATTCCACCAAATAAAATTCGAAAAAACCAAAATTATTGCAAGACCTACACTCCTCAACAACAGATTAATTAGAAATCCCTAAAAAAAATTAAAACCAAGAATATTAGTCTCTATGATTGTGACAGAGTAGAGTTTAGTCAGCAGTGTATGTTGCCAAGACATTATGTTTTTAATAAAATATATAGAATATAAACTAAAAGGTTGTATTATTATTGTTGTATTATGAGTTTTGAAATATTTTTTAATAATTCTGTAGGTATCTTAATATCTCAGGTTCATGTTTAAATATTAGAAATTAGAAAATTATTTACTGAATGTTAACAAATAGAAAAATAAACATTGATGAACAATTACATAATAATTAGACATTTTTATAGCATGATTTTGTAGAAACGTCCAGACTTTGAAATATAGAATGTTGCAAGATACTTTTTGTGAGAAATAATTTTACCAAACTGTTTGGCAAATCAAATTTACAATATTTGGACTAAGGTCGTTTTTGCTAAGAGCTCTTTAATTAGATTTTAGAGACTTTAAACCAGCTGATTCACTAAAATCGCGGAAATTTATTGGTAAAATATGTAAAAATCATAAATGAAAATCTATTTAGTCGTTTGTTAGATTGATTATACCTCTATATAGCCTTCCTGATTTGGGCAACAATGATTAGATTACACTGTCTTTTGTCTGTCAGAAGAGATATGAGACGACCGCGGAAATATTCATAGCAGCCTGTGATTTTTCCTGTATAGGCCCGGCGTGTCTTTTCACGTAATGAATGATGAAATATGCATTAATCTTGTATGAATATTTATGGAGTGTCAATATAATTTTCTGCCATTGTATAAATTTCAGATACGTGCTTTTTTCAAATATTTCGGTTTTTTAATGTTTGTATTTGCAGCTGCATATCCATTGAATGACGGAATATTAAACAATACTCTTTTTCGGGAAACGGACTTTACTCTTTGGGGACTGGTACAATGCTAAATGTGCTAGGAATGCTCGAAATTATTCAAATCGATTTCATTTGCATCAATATTAATTGTCCTTGTTTTAATTATCATTTCAATTTGTCCTTTATTGTCTCATACATATTTAATCAAACGAGGATGTAAAGAAAACATCATGACCTGGACAATGACACACATAGTGTAACAAAAGTTTTGGGAAAATTTTGCGCTCCAAATTTTATTACTAAATAAAATGGAATCTAGTTGTTATTGGGCATAAAAAAAATACATAATAGTTGTTTTATACTACGCTACCTAATAGTTGTTTTGTAATATATTGCCAGAAAATTTTTGAAAGCTGTTATACAAACATGAAATACGCAAATCTATCTACAGGTTAGTTATTTATTACGATATTACTTCGTAGCGAGTTACGAACACTATTTTTCAAACCACAAAACATAAGTATTTTGAAGAATTTTATTTCAAATAACAAAACTGCTGTTTTCTTCAAACAGTCAACCACAGCAATAAATAAAACAAGGCTGCCTAGCTATGTTGCTTTGATCTCATCATTGCGATATAAATATAGGTATCGCGCTGGAACGATATTCATATCAGGCTAGTGTACGATATTTTCAACATTCTTAAGTAGACTGCTATCGCGATATTTATTATTTTCTGTAGAGGTCGTTTCAAAAAGCGTTTTTACTCATTTTGGTTAATACTATTATACCTTTAAAATTTAGTATACAGTGTGTCCCATTTAGAAGTGCCACCATTGGGATCTCGAGAACTATAAGAGATACGATGTCGGTTAAATGGAACTTTTTGTGCGCTTTTGGGAGGCCATCTCAGATGTGCTTTTGTTTTTCCAAAAATTCTCATAGGACACTAGATAATAACGAACAACTGAATATTGTTGAATTTTTCTTTTTCAAATAACTTCTAAACTATCAGTAATTGAAAAAAAACGTTTCAAATATAAAAGATAGATATTTTTATTATCTAACAAGTGGCGTACGAAATAAATTTTTATATTCGTAAATATTCGAGATATAACACAAACTTATATTTTTTTAAATGGAACCCATATCTGATTTCAGTCTCAAAAAAATCATTATTTTTTTCTCTTTTCAATGATGTAAGGGTTATTATGTTTTATATTTGTTTTGCCTTCAAAATTATTATTTTTTCCTTATTTTGTATTAAATTTATAATTATTTTGAAAATATTGGTAGATTTCTATTTAGAAATACTCCTTGTATTTAAATAATTTGTTTCGTTAGAAAATTTTGTTCAAAACTCGTATCAAACTAATTTTTATATTTTGTATCTGGTCGCCCTTGGCACATTATTGTGTAATTTGTAATTATGAGTCTAGAATAAAAATATTAAGTAATAAAGGCATAAAACAAATTATTTCGATCAAATACAATATAATTAATAAAAATAATAATGTTTTTTTTGGGAAATAATAAGAAAGTTCAGGAAAATAAAGAGAAAAATTAAATTTTAGGAGTAAAACAAATATAAAACATAATAACCCTTACATCATTGAAAAGAGAAAAAAATAATGATTTTTTTAGACTGAAATCAGATATGGGTTCCATTTAAAAAAATATAAGTTTGTGTTATATCTCGAATATTTACGAATATAAAAATTTATTTCGTACGCCACTGGTTACTTAATAAAAATATCTATCTTTTATATTTGAAACGTTTTTCTCAATTACTAATAGTTTAGAAGTTATTTGAAAAAGAAAAAATCAACAATATTCAGTTTTTCATTATCTAGTGCCCTATGAGAATTTTTGAAAAAATAAAAGCGCATCTGAGATGGCCTCCCAAAGGCACACAAAAAGTTCCATTTAACCGACATCGTGTCTCTTATAGTTCTCGAGATCCCAATGGTGGCACCTCTAAATGGGACACACTGTATGGTGAATGTATGGTAGGAAAAATGTTGTTAAGAGAGTTGGAGTGAGTCAGTTGATATGGTTTGGTAATGTGGAGAGAATGACGAGTGAACGACTTGTAAAACACAAATATGTTGGTACAGTTGAGGGTGTTCGATTGCGTGGCCGTACAGTGTGTAAGTGGATGGATGTGATTGGTAGTGTTTTAAAGGAGCGTAAGTTTCCGAGTGGAAAGAGAAGAAAAGCATGTATGAATACGATTATGAATGTGGCTGAGGCGAAAGAAGAGTACCTGGATAGGAATGTGTGGCGAAGGATGAATGTATGGTTAGTAAGAATGTTCTTATAGAATGAAGTGATTCAGCTGAGCTCTTATGTATTAATGCGATGATGAATGTGGACGAGGCGAAAGAAGAATGTTGTTAAAGAGTGAAGTGGAGTCAGTAGAGCTCTTAAACTTATCCTTCTTCTTATTGTTTCGGGTTTTTACTAATCCACTAAGTGGGACACGCGTGATTTTATGTATGTACTCATATGTACCTTTAAAATTTGTGACACAAGTTTAGAAACATCCTATATATAATAAGCAAAACGTGTCTGAAAGTGTGTCAGAGAATTCGGTGACAGTAATTTGAAAATATGCAGAGTATATGAGTCGGTACGCACAGGCATATATCTTCATTGTGTAGACAAAGTGGGATCGGCGATAACTTTAGCTAAGATTTATATATGCCGTCAGCACGCAACACTAGCGCCATCGCGACGCACTACGGCGACAGCACACACTAACAAGACGAAGTAAGCACATCACCACTTACACAAGTAGACAGAGACATACATTAGAGATAGTTTAATCGGTAAATATAAAATAATACAGAATAAGAGCCCAAATCCATAATAATTCGGCCGGGTTACATTTTCAACAAATTATAAAATCTACACTAATGATTAGAAATTTCTACAAAGATATACTTTAAATATATACTTAAAACTTAAAAAAAAAAAAACTGTGCGCCAAATTACTGATGTTAATAGTTTGACCGGTATATTAAGAGTCAATTTTAGTCCAGATTTTGCTTTTGCCGAGACTTTTTACTTTTGACACAATGAAAAACAAAATCGCAAAAATCCAGTGCGTATAATAAAACCTACCTTGCAAGATATATGGCGAAATACAAAAAAAATTAAAGCATTAAATCTAACCTAACCTAAAAAAAATAAAGCTAGGATTAAAGGCAATATACGCAATTTTAAATAGTGGAATACTTGAATAATATATTCAGTTTTTATAACTTTAAAATCTATATTTTAAACTAGTCGAAAGAAATCTGTAAAAAATTCTTACCATGGGCGTAGGTTTTATAATTTGTTTGTTGAAAACTTCGAGCATATACTAGGGGCCGCCTGACGGTGTTTGTTGTGATCGGAACATATGCGGAAGCCGTGGTGTATTGCGGGCTGCGTATTAAAGCCATGGTGTATTGCAGATTGCGTATTATCTTAATATTTGTACTACCTTTTTACAAAATAACGACTAATTGCTGCTTTTGAAATATGTAAATCACCTTTATTTCCAATAAATTTCAGTCTCGCTACTCTTACGTCATTATTAACAGGAAACGTAAAAGTTACACTTTGTTTAATATATTATTTGTAAAATAAAATCCCAGCTACTTTCACATGAAACGAAATATCCGTACTTTCTTTGTATTTTTCATTACAATTTGATATACTCCGAGAAATACTCACACATTACACGCAAAAAATAACGTCAAGTTACATTAAAATGACAAGTAGTGACATATAACACAACAAAACACTGCCCACAATACACCATGATTTCCAGCCCCCCCGCCTACATATCTTCCAATCACAACATCTTATGCATTGGTATAGGGAATTACTTCTTTGGTCAGTATATACTCGAAGGTTGAAAATGTAAACCGGCCGAACTATTATGAGTTTGGGCTCGTATAAAAAATGGTTAATGAATTGAAGCATGCATCTTTCTTTCTCTTTGCAATATGAGTGATGTAAAAACATCCAAACGTCATTGTTTTTATCCAAACCGCGTGCGGTGTTGATATGATATTTCTCGTAGACTGCGATAGCTGAAAGAGGCGGAAATATTAATTTGATGTTTCAGGTTGGTGCTTTGAGCTTGTAATTTGACCGGCTGAAGCTTTTCAGTGCAGGGCTTCAGTTTCAGCTTCAGCTTTGATTCACCACGGGCATTCACTCCGCACTAATCATACCGGCAGAGCATCGCCAAAGGACACCACATACAAAGACACTTTTAATCGGGCCTATCTTTTATTCACACGACTATTCACTGGACATCACAAAAAGATGAGAGGCTTCTATTACCAAATATATATTCAACAGACTTTACTCAGATTAGCTGTCAGTGGCCAATTTTGCATAAAGCTCTTCTGGGCCATTTATTAACGGTTATTTTCAGTTATTAGCACACACATACGAGGTATGGCTACAAAATAACGAGATTGATCTCGCACCATTAACAATTTATAAAATTACACAAAACAAATATTGTCACCCTCAATGTACTCTCCTCCCCGAACCCTACACCGCCCAATGCAAATATTTCATTGTTGGAAGCAATGCCTGTAGGCCTTTTTCGTTAGGTTGTTCATAAGCTCTGCCGGGTTTTCTATAATTGCATCTCGGCCCGGAATTTGGTTCCTTATAACACAGATTTAAATTTTGTGAATAAAATCAAGTCACATGGCGCATTTTGGCATTTCATTTGAAGCTTCAAATTAAATGTTAATATTATATTTCATAGAATAGAACGTTTTGTATATATTATAGCAACGAACATGATTTCTTTAATTAGTACTCAACATAGGCATAGTGTGCTGTAAAACCCTGAAATCTAATTCTTAAAATTCAAGGCATACGAGTATAAACTTAGGATTTAGATATTGGGGTGACAACAGTGCAACATCGGACACAGCCAAATTTCATATTTCGCTAGAACGTGACAAAGGCGTACAATATATAGTTTAATGCTGAATGTAAGTCTTATATTCTGGTGCAGAATTATTGTAATAATGAAGGAACGAGAAAATATTTGAGATGCAGTCTTTAATGTGTTTATTTGATTTTAAACCAACGTTTTGATCATATACAATCATCCTTTTCAAGTAATTAAATAATATTGTATTAAGTATGTAAACAAAGTATATAAAGTTAAAATGGTGTTTTCATTTTGGATATATTTAGACATTCATAAGAAACAAATCTGCGTCCTTTCTGTAGCTTGTAAAAAATATGTCAGGTAGATTGAAAAATGAATATTCAGACTGAAAAACAATTAATTATGTGCAAGAAGTTGGTTGAGTGAAATTTATGAAAAGAGAATCGTATAATAAAAAGCAGCATCGAAACAAAACACAATGAAACTTGCAGCAAACAAAAAGTTATGATACACATTCCAGTCCAGTACGAAACGAATGCCTGATATAATTTTTTATAAATATTTTTTTCAGAAAGTTTTCCATCGTTGATTTATCAAAAGTTTCTTTGCATGCGCGAAATTCAAAAGAAACACATCTATCAAAACGTCACTTCCAAAAAGTGCCGCACAAAGGCAGTGTAGGAAATCTGTACACCTGTACCACCTACCAACACAAAGTATTTAATGTATCTCATCATAACAGCACCATTATTCACCAGTAAATTTTCATACGCTTTCAATATTATTTACAGTAATTATTAATCAATAACAAATTATTTTTATTATTACCTCCCGCCATACCGTAGCTAAGGAGGTAATGTTTTCGGTCCAAAAATTATATAGTGAGTTTTCAGTGAATAAGTACGAATTTGGGTCCCCACAACACGTTTTTGCTATTTTTACAATTATGTGTTTGTGTGTGTGTCCACGATAATTCATATCAAAGTTCCAATAATTTCTATTTTCCGTATTTAAGCTTTCTGCATTATGAACAACATATTAAATTTTGGTTAAAATTGATAAACCGGAAGTTGATACTTCACTTGAAGCTCTGAACAGATGTTCTTGAAAAACATATTATGATATAATCCAAAACTTTTCAAATTTAGTATGTAAGACTTCTATATTAATGAGCACGACATATTAGATTTTTTCTGTAATTGATGAACCGGAAGCTCTGAACAGATTTTCTTGAGAAATTATTATATATAAAAATATGATCCAAAACTTTTCAAATTTGGTATTTAAAACTCTTATGTAATTTGAAACAACATATTAGATTTCGACTATGATAAACCAGAAGTGACACTTAATTTGGAGTTCCTAACAGATTTTTGAGAAAAAACATAATAAAGTATAATAAA
Source organism: Ophonus ardosiacus (assembly GCA_943142095.1). Lineage (NCBI taxonomy): Eukaryota > Metazoa > Arthropoda > Insecta > Coleoptera > Carabidae > Ophonus > Ophonus ardosiacus. Next base: position 31,676,294 of record OW964832.1, on the reverse strand, counting down.
AAATTTCGTATTACAGACTTTTCTATTTATTGTAACTTGTAGTTTTTTAAAATACCTCGTAGTACAATTAAGTTGAAATAATATGAAAAGTTACCGCCTTCTCGAGGTGGCGGTAACTTTTCATATTATTTCATCTGATTTATTGTAACAATAAATTAGATTTTGTTTACAAAACGATTAACCGGAAGTAATATTTTACTTAAAGCTCATTGTAATTTAAAGATGGGATTGGCCGGAGTTCATGTACTGGCCACATCAGATATTTATTATTATTATAATATACTTAAGAATTTACTGTAACAATTAAATATGTCCCTATATATTAAACTATAGTGATTGAATTTATATACTATTATATACTATTATACTATTTATAACTTCGAACGTTGTTCACATTCATTAAGTACAGAAAAATGACATTTTAAGATATTGTATGTGAATTATATGTAAATTTAAAGTAATGATACCATAATTATGTTTTCAATAATGTAAATAATTAAATTATACGTGTATTTGTAAATTTGTAACTCAAAAGTGTTTGGTTAGATTAAATTCGTTAAAACGAAGTTATTATTTACACAATTTGTGTTACTATGTTTCTCTATATTACACAACGCACAGTTAAAATATAGTAGTTATAAGTCCAAACAGATATTATTTTAGTCTCGTTATATTGAAATAATAACTGTGAAGGAGTTGATTACAACAAAGAATATTTTTCTTATAGCTCAAAAATATTGATTACAAGAAGGAATCCGACAATATTTAAATACTAGCATTTTGTAAAGATGCAAAGAATCAAATGCTTATGATGTACACTTCTGATATCTTAGTGAGATAATTTTATTTTTCTTTTCTGCAGATATTGAATTTCCCTGATTTACTAATTTAGTATAAAAAAGTAAAAAAAATATCTTGGCAAACGGATAATTTTCTGGCATTGTTATCTTGCAAATTATAACTGTAAAATTATTGATTACAACAAAATATTTTGATTATAACCTAATAATATTGATTACAAGAATGAATCTATCGAAGGAAATTTTATCAATATTTTAAAACTAGCATTTTTCGAAGAATCGAAAGTATAATTTAAACTGTAACGACGATTACCAATAACTACCATATATCTTTGGTTAAAGTTGTATCTTGTCATTATAAAATATTCCACTTTATAAAGTTGAATTCAGTATGTTCTCTTATATTATTTTGTTAACAAATGCAGTGATATACCTACATCCAATTTCAACATAAGATAAAATTTGTGTTATTAGTTTACTAGATGGTTTATTTATCTGCGCAATGTATGTTGTATGTAAATTTAATTTGGCTATGCAGTTATGGTTTTGAGTAGCGAATGTTGTAGCTCGGTAATAAATAAACTAGCGTATAACGAGGCATGTGAGTAGCTTATTATTTGGGTTAATAATGCACTGCACTGCAAACTTACAACATCTCATTATTTGTAAACAGATGCTCATTTATAAACCACAAACTTACGCCCAAGTACGAAATCTTTTATATACTTCCGATATGAGATTAATTATTTATTTATTGCAAATTCACTCTACAGGATAAAATCCCAATTACAGACCTTGACATGAGAGTAAAGAGACTGACAATTTAAAGATAGAAAGTTAAACAATTATACTTAAAACATAAATTTTAGAAGAGTATACACGACTTAAATGTAACTATATAAATACACAGGACTTCAGTTTATTTTTTCTTCCTTATTTTTATTTATAGTGTACGTTATTTATATAAAAGGCTATTTCTAGAAATGAGATATATTCAAAATAATAACAGTGTAAATTTCAGAACAGATATTCAAAATTTCAATAGTATTTACAATAGAATATGTAATTTTCAAAATTTCCAGTACACGAAAAATTAAAAATTAAATAAAATTTTCCTTTTTAAATATGTTGCTATAATTTTAATATGTATTTACTGTCAATTTTAATATTTTTTTACATTTTTCCAATTTCCCCTTTCCGGTCTTCTGACTCCAAAAATATATTATTTCCATTTCCTGTTATTTAGTAAGTATTTAATGTATCAAATTGAAATAAATAATATCTTTATTAAATTTTGATGTAAACATACTTTGTTAAACATCTTTGAAAAGAGAAAAAAAGTTCTATTTAATCGTGTAAAAATCCAATATGGCGCCCATTTAAAATAAAAAAGTTGCTATTAATATTTCGAAAACCGCCATTTTGAATTTTATACTGAAAACATTTTTAAGTTTTCCTTATTAAATAGTGTAACTTTTATAAGAAACATTTTTTTATATCTCTTATAATTACGGAGTTATTTGACATTTTTAAAAATCGCGATTTTCAGTTTTTTTTTTATAATTTTTAGACTGTTCGGAATTTTGAATGTTTTTTAATCAAACCTCAAAAGTACACAACATTGCCCATTTAACCGACCTCGTAGCTCTTATAGTTTCCGAGATCCCAATGGTAGCCTAATCAATTTGGGACACCCTGTATATATATTAACAAACGCAAAAAGAGTGGACGTTTCGGCCCTTACATGTGGCCATCATCAGCAATGAAAAATAGTTAAATGTCAAAAATCTTATATAAATATTGATTAAGTTTTATGTCTTACAACGATGATGGAAGATAAAAAACTTTTGACAACGACAGCGACATGAAACGTATGGTTGTCAAGACTGAATCTATTATGGATTATAATGAAATCAGCAACTACTACGATATAATCAGAACATGCAAAAACAAAGAATATGATTGCTTTTTGTGAAGATGTACATATTTTTAATTTTTACTTTTAAATGACGCTAAAATATAATTTTAATTACACTCCCAATTTTCATAGGCCTTACTGCCATTAATACTTAAATAACTGTTTCTTCAATATACTCAATGCTCTTTTTATGATATTTACAATAACAATTTAATACTATATAATAGTCCTAAACTATTAAAAATTGTAAATTTCTATTTTTATAAATTCTTTGAAACGATGAGTCTGTTCAGTACGGTTCTATCGAAATCTCCAAATGACATCTTCGTCCATTTCTCTGCTCTTAAAGATCTGGGGCGCAAAAACAAGATATAATAAAAATGTTTTCACATGTTGGAATCACCTATCTATCAATCTTGTGGCTGATGAAAAAATAATACATCTTAGGACAATCAGTTTTTTCCCTCTTCATCATTACTTTACGTTAATTCGCCTCCGACGAGCAAAAACTGATAGAAAATCCTCAATGATAACCCAGCACAAATCATTTGTCAAGCCGAGGACGGCGTGCGTTCTTTGGGGGCCAGTGCCACTACCACGTAGCCAGTGGCGTAGCGTGGAATTTCCGGGATTTGCTGCGTACACGAGTGTTTTTATCGGAGCTAATACTAATGGGAAATCGATGGCCGACTAAGGACTTGTAACCTTACACTGAGAGGAATACCAAATATGTTTGTTTCTATTAAATACTACAAATCGACAACAAGATAAGGGGAGCACTCTATACGACACCGCAACTCGATAAGGAAGTACAATTTATTTAGCAACTACCAATAGAGCTTAACAAGATTATCGAACAAGTGTAAATACAAATATATAACCGGGTCTTACGATATTTTAGTGGCACCGCTCAAGTTAGACAATGGGCTACTTGCATACTTTTTTTTTATTTAATATTTTTGAAGAGCAGGTAAAAACTTGTTACCCATAATTTTTCTTTTGACAAAATTTTTATAAAAAAATAATGAAATTTGATTAATTGAATTACCGCCATGTATGACGTGGAATTACGCCGCACCAATGAATGGTCATAAAGCCATTGCGTTTGTTTGTACGGGTAATGTAGATCTCCTTTTTGACGTTTCAACAATAGTTTGGAGGTTAGTATTATAGTTTGTCTTTTTGGTATCGATATATTACATTACATGCAACTACCTATGTGTTTATTTGTGAAGTAATTAATATATTTGAGAGCCCAGAGAGAGAAAAATGTCAAATTCAAATTAAAACTTTCTCTCACGCAATGCCATCTATAAGTTACATTCTTAAACATGCTTCCCTTCTTCAGCTCAATATAATGACGTCACAGAAAATTTTCTTTCTTAATTTATTAAAAAACAAATAATTTTTTTAAAATAAAATTTATATTTTTATATATGTTTTCAACATAACATTACGTATATAGTGGTAGATATCAGATTTTCAGTACCACGCAAGTAGCCCATTCTAATAAAGAATTCGAAAACACTCGGCATGTTTCACACAATGAATTACAAAAATTCATAGATTTCAACATCTGATTCAACTTTTCGGTCATCGTCAGATGCCGGCCGTGCTCAGCTACTAACCTCAGACGCGTTTCGCTGTTATTGCAGCTCATCAGTGTGGTGTAACTGCCGTCTCTTTGTAGAGACAATTCATTGTTTGTGAACAGCGAGAGATATATATCTCATAGAAGATAAGAGGTAACTAACCACATATAGAGTCATCTATCAAATAGTCACCGCAAAGCACTGGCAGCTATTTTTTGTTTTCTTTTTTCTTTTTCTTTTAAAACATCTCAACAAGATTAAATCCTAATTACTGAGTAGGTTCACATACACAAAAATACATTCCTTAGTGGGATTCGAACCCAGAACCCCGAGCGTACTCATGACTATGAGGCGTTGCTTTAACCATTGAGCCACCTGAGCCTATTGAAAAACAAATACAATAGTACAATAGCGAACTCTAGGTAAAACAATGTCTAATAAAGAATTATAAAATGGTTGCCATATTTCACATCTATGAATTTTCGTAATTGTGTTTACTAATTCTTTATTAGACAGTGTTTCATCTCCATTTCGCTATTGTACTTTTGTTGTGTTAGACAATTCTGTTACGAACGTATATACTGTTTGGCGAATAAGCACGGCAATACTTATTCTCCAAACTGACCCTAGGTGATCGTGTTGCTGCCGTTTATAAAAATTTGTTCAACTTTACACGGAAAGTAAGAAACCTAAAAATTCGCAAGACTTTATTCCTTGAACATTTGTTTTACAGCTCCATCTGTTTATATATTTGGTGGGTGATACTCCTGGTATATTATTTCTTGGTACAGTTACGGACCCTTGAGAAATATCTTACAGACCCCAGGTTAATAAATGGTGTTCTAGTGTATATATGCGATTGTATGTGGACATGCGACTCTTCCGCATGGTTGATAATGATAGATCTTTTGATTAATTACATGCAAGCACACCGTAATATACTATTCAAAATTATCCGTACTATGGTTGCAACATTTCTAGTAATAATAAAGTTACGACCATTTACAATGATGTCTGTCTGTGTGCGTGCGTGGGTGCGCGCGCGCGCGTGTATGTGTGTGTGTGTGTGTGAGGATGTTTGAAGGACGATTTCTTAAAATTTTTGGTCTGAAGACCAGTTTAACTATGAATTCCTCAATCTGGCATTTATGGGAAGAACTGAAAAGGTTTTGGTAACAATTGGAAAACTGGAAGTAGAGTTTTTTTAAAGAAGTCTTCTAAATATTATTTTCTAAAAAAATTTTTAGTTATTACATATATTGAAGAATATAAAATTCTCTGTCTAATATACTTAAAAATTTTATTATATCTTCCAATTTTAAATGGCACAAAAGTGACCCCTGTGGTGCACTCTCCACACCAGCTCTGATTGCCCGTGAGGTGACGCCTGGTAAGCGCCCACACGGTAAAATATATCGTCATCATTACCAATGTCTACATGTGTTGTAGTTACTGGCACACCTAGAAATGGGTAATATGCCGTGATGATATATTTATTTATTTATTTATTTATTTATTTATTATATAGATTTAGAGTTAAAGAAAATATAATATATAGAAAAATCTGATGCAATAAATCGCACAGTCCAGTCTGCACCAAGGAAACCATTTGTAAATTCATATGTTTGTAATCGACACATAAATGTCAGTGTCAAAAAGGAACAGATGTACTGACATTACTGAAAACTTTTTCTGAGAAGTACATTTAATATTCTTATTGCTTTATTAGTTAAATATTTAAAATTGTAGGTAGGTATGTGTATTAAAAGTGATAGTACATATATTAAGAAATACCGTCAATCTCGTCAATGAATTGGAACCATCTTGAACATTTTAGAAAAGTAGGACAAGATCCCTTATAGAGTGAAAGAATAGATATAATTAGAATTATTGTGTGTTCAAGAAATGTTAAATTCGATATGCAACAAAACCGAATTGGCGAGAAGTATTGTGCATAGCAGTCTCGTGGAAGACCCAAAAAGTCAACTGCTGTTATATTTTCGAGATATGTTATGAATAGTTCTAACTTTCGTCGTCTGTCGTAATGTTATTTTCGAAGAGAATTATTACAAATGTAACTTTGCAAATTTGTGTAAAAAATAACATTTCATTTCAATCTATTGTAATTATTGCATCCGTGATAATACCACCATAAGACAACAGCCCTGCTTTATTGTTTAATTTTTGCTGAATCCTTGGCTGTTATAAAGCAACCCCTCTCATTCACCTACCCTTATATTCTCTGGTGTTTTACCCTCTTGTACCTCGTGTGTGAGCGAGGACGGGTAGGCAGTTCACCACTGCGACATTACTTAAATAGTTGGGGTTCGCGGTCGCTTTTTCTCGACCTCCCACGCCACGCAACTTACAAAGTAACCGGAGATAAATTGCGAAGCCTCACATACTTAACGCATGCATACAGGAATCTTCACAGACAACCCACGGCGAACTTACTCTTTGTAAATAAATTAAATAGTTTTCAACGAAGACTGAGAAATCAGCGATGAATAAAGAGACAGAAGGATTATTTGAATCGCTTAGCTTCAAAAGCCGACAAAACCACTTAGTTCAAATTTTGGGAAATAATTATACAAAAACATCAGTTTATTAAGAAAAACGAATTAATAATATCGTAATTTACGACTCGATTCCCGAAAAAGTTTAATCTAATTCTCATTTTTTGATTTGCGAATTCTACAGTGAGTTCAAAAAGAATCCTAATTCGGAGTAGGCTATGAACAAAAAAAAAAAAACTATGTCAATTTGAAAGTATTTAACTAAATATCAATTTGACACGAGATATTGTCAAAAATATTATCTAAAGAAATCAAAACTTTTTTCTTGAATCCTTATTTTAGAAACAGAAATAAATTAGAAAACGGTTAATGCCAATATTTTGTATTCTTCCATATTATAATTTCTCCTCAAAATTACATTTCAAGATCAATTTTGGCAACTTGACTTTTGAATTGAATAATTATCAGACATACGTTTTTGTGTTCATAGCCTACTCCAAATTAGGTTTTTTCTAAACACACTGTACTCTAATTTTGACAGTTTATATCTTAAAATATAGTCTAATCTATTCGTAGTATCTACCTTTTTACCTTCCGTCAAAAGGAAGGTATTGTTTTTGGTCAAAAAATTCGGTGGTGAGTTTTTAACGAATAAGCACGTTTTAGGGTCCCTACAATACGAATGTACTATTTTTAAGATGATGTCTGTATGTGTGTGTGTGTGTGTCTGTGTGTGTGTCTGTGTGTGTGTCCGTGTGTGTGTGTGTGTGTGACAAATTTTTCTCCGACGATAACTCCAAAACTACAATTCTAAAAATTATGATTTTTTCATATTCCTCTTCTTTACAACCATATGAAAAGCTGATTAGATTTTGGTTATAATTGGTCAATCGGAAGTACCCTTATTTGAAGTTCTTAACAGTTTTTCTTGAAATATCGCAGTTAAATATCATTTTCGACTTTTTATGTGATTATCAATAGAAAGAATATCTTATTCTCTATACGGTTCGATTATGCATTTTCCTTCATATTCAATAGATATAGAGTTATAGAGAGATTAAGAGAGATTAACTTTCGAAAATCAGTCAGCATTGCAAAAATTATGAAAACAACAGACAACAGATATAATAAAAAAAAATCTAATTGACAGATGTCAGTGGCAAGTGCAAAACCAAAGTGAAAAGTATATGATCTGAAAGTGATATAAGTGACAGAGTGTCCCTCGCCAGTGACTTGCATTTGCGGCCTCGCCTCAAGATAAGAACTTATAATGCCAGAAGTACAAGAAAGGCAAAAGAGAAGATGGAAGGACTGTATAGCAGAAGATTTGAGAGAGGAAGAACTGTGTCACGAAGATGCTTTGGACAGGAATGAGTAGAAGAGAAGAGTAAGAAACAGCGACTTCTAATAAAATAGGGAAAAGTTAAAGTAGGAGGAAGTGTTAAGTGCAATACATAATGTACGTTCGTATTCGTATTAAAATTTTATTAGAATTTAGAATCTTTTCAAAGGAACTTTCAGTATGGATATGTAAAAAATAGTGTGTTCTTGTTACAATTATACAGGATATATAGAATATTTTTCAAGGAACTTTTGGTATGGATATGTACAAAATACATCGAATTGATGGAAGGTTTTGTGCTGGCCACAACAGATTTTTTGATAATATTTTGAAGATTAAATTTTAAATAGCGGAATAGAATAGAATTCACTAGTCCAAAAATAAGCATTAGCTAAAACTTTTTTGAGAATCGAGCTAATAAATTTAAAAATCTGATGTTACTAGCACATTACCTTCCGTCAATTCTATATACAGAGAATTTATTTTAAAATGCAACATTATAAGTTCATCACTTCCATGGTTACTCACTATTGTCAAAAAATGACAGCAGTGTAATATTTGTCCATTTTAAAATGCAACATTATAAATAGTATTGCAGCACAGGAGATACCGCCAGAACACATCACAAATGGTGTCAATTTTTATTACGACCGACTAGAATATTGCCTCAGAGTGATTGGGGGTATTTTTTAACATTTATTACATGAAAGTTATGAATATTTTTAAGCTAAAGTTTTTTAAGATGTACAACATTCATGTTTTGATTATTTGTTAATCGTATTTAGGCTAATTTATAGGAAATTAGTTTTGATAATACAAAACTACAGATTTTGTATGTTGCATTTTAAAATGGACAAATATTACATTGCTGTCATTTTTTGACAATAGTGAGTAACCGTGGAAGTGATTCGCCATATGTTGCATGTTAAAATAAATTCCCTGTATTTTGTACAAATTTCATACAGAAAGTTTTTTGCAAAAGATTATATATTTCCAGTAATATTATTTCAAGAACTTCCCATGTAAACTGCACTTGACATTGACATGTGTCAGTCAGATGATCTTAATATAGTAGCCGTTTCCATGGTTACAGAATAGCTGGCTGATTTATAAAATTGAATATGAAATATTAAATGCAGTCAAACTGTAAAGAGAATAAAATAATCTCTAATATTTATAATACATAATATAAAATGTCAAAAAATGATATTTAATTGCCGTTTCCAAGAAAACCGTTAAATGTTGCAAATGAGGGTACTTCCGGTTGACCATTTGTAACAAAAATCTAATCAATTGTTTATACGGATGTAAGAATGGGGAATACCTTAAAAATCTAATTTTTGGAATTAAAGTATTGAATTTATTGCGGACGAAATTATCGCCACACACATACACATATATTCACACGCACGCACACACACACACATACACACACATCCACAAATCATCGTAAAAATAGAAAATTCATATTGTAGGGACCCCAAAGTTTGCTTACTATTAAAAATTCACCATCGAAGTTTTTGACCAAAGGATACCTTCCTTACCTAAAGGTGATGGAAGGTAAAAATTGATTAGTCGAGGTTTGATATTGAACTGATTTTGCACGCTCTGTAACTGATTTCATGTAACTTCCTTCCTAAACTTCTTTTATTTTGGATTTAAATGAAAACATTGGGGGTTTATTCCATTATATTACAAAAAATAAATCAAATTACACTATGAAAAATTGAAGACAATCAAACAATTAGATCGAGGATCTCACAAACCAAACAAATTATTTCCCTCAAATTGATACTGCATACAGATTCCTGTTTAACTATAGTAACGTCCATGGAAGAATCATTTTATTTTTTATAATTTTCCTACAGAATATTAACATATTTAAGTTTTTCTTTGTTAGGCTCTAAATCACTTGATTTTTAAATTGTATTATGTTCTCGTATACACTCTGCAATTGTTTTATTGATTGAAATTAGGAGTTTAGGAAATTTATCGATATTTTCAAGTAAAGAAAGTAGGCCGTAATCAGTTCAACGTACGGCCTACTTCTTTCATTTTATACATTATTGAGAATATAATTCATTAGACACGTGACATGTTTTCCACCAATCAGCACTCAGTATCTCCCTAGTTATCACCTTATTTATATTCGTTACTAAGGGATTTTTACAACATTGACAATTAATTTTAACAAAAATTCATTAAGCTCATTGTATGATTAATAATCGAAGATATTGCTCGTGAAACCAAAGGAGCACATTTCAAAAATATCATCGATGATAATCATATCAGTTGTTATATTACGTACCTACGAACATATTTGAAATTTTGATACCGTTAATAAAACCCAATGAGCACTATTTCCTTATGTTGCGAAGAAATAATTGATATTATTAAATAAATTTTATATCCAATAGGATCACGTGACGTCTAAAACGCTCCTTTGATTGGCTAATTTGGATTTGCTGGCATTAGATCCTAATCGGTTTTGGTTTTGTTGGGTTTTGAAACTAACTTTATATTTTAAACTTAAATATCATATGAATTTGTTGAGTTGTGATACGTGAATATAACACCAAGTTATGGAGAATGAAAAGACGAATCCGTTCCAGTATTAAATTCAATTTTACCCAAACATGGATTTGTCCGGTTTTGAAACTGGACGATTCTTTTGAACTTTCAAAATTTTGTCCCCCATGTGTACAGTGACTCATAACACTGCGAGTATTATTACTAAACTACCTTTATCTGTATTGCATTTATGGTATCTCGAAACAATATAGGGACACTGGCACTCATCGCCAGTGTGTTCGTCGGGATTCGCACAATTTGCCAGCTAGAAGCAGAGCAACCGACGGTAGCTCAACACAACGCACCCACCCTCGCGATCAATACTCTAAGGACGGAGTGGTTGCCATACAGGCCCGGAATCAGGCAAAATTCACAACGAAATGGGACAAATTTTGGCGGAGGAGCGAGTTCTAAATAATGGATTGCTAATAGGTTGTATAGTATGTGTTAGGGGTTGAATTAGGTATTAAGCATGAATGGGGTACGTGGGTGAGTACGCTACCAAAGCCACAAATAAATAATAAATAAAGTTTTAATAAATGCTAAAAGGACCAATGAAAATTTTAATGCTTCAATATTTTTTTATAAAAAGTTTATGGAGCTCACTTGAGTTGTGAGATTTGAACCCAGGGCCAAGTGGGATGCTTTTTCAATTAAGCTATAATAAAATAAAATTGAATTGGCTTATTACGTATTTCTGGGTTTATATACAAATTTCTGTAATAACCAAACCAAAACTGCAACAAGGCGCTTAATGTGGTGTAAGACTTTAAAGGGTTTTATGTATTTAAAAAATAATTTAAAAACATTTCATTTGATTGCAGTTGTGCGTAAAACATTGTACTTACCTTGGACGAATAAAAGACCTCCGCTACGCGTCGGGCTTCAAATTTCGTCCACAGGCGTAAACCTTTTCTTTCGATCCTCTATATGTAAATAACTATTAATTGAAATCTGGCCATAGGCGTTTAACATGGGAAAGCAGTTTTTCTTTGGGCAAAAGTCCCCAATTAATTTTAAACATAAATGTTTTAAGTAAAAGTTGTAGATAATTATATTCTACGCCTAAAATACTAAACAGATTTAATTTTGCATGTTTGGTAAATTATAAAATTGATTTTGAAATTGTACAAATATTGCTCATTTGTAGCGATAGCAATGGAATTGAAACAAAATTACAAAGAAATTTAGTTGTTAGATTTTAAAAGTAAAACCTGTGTAGTGATTTAGGTGCAGAATTGAATTATCTGTAACTTTTATTTGAAAACCGAATTTCTGTCAGTTCAAACGATTCACATTTCTGTGTAACTTTGTTTCAATTTCATGGCTACAAATGAGCAATATTTATACAATTTCAAAGTTATCGAACGTGCAAAATTATATCTGTTTAGTGATTTAGGTGTAGAATATAATTATCTATAACTTTTATTTACACATTTTTGTCTAAAATTAATAGGGAACTTCCGCGCAAAGAAAAACTGTTTTCCTATGTTAAACGCCTATGAGCAGTTTTTAAATTAACACCCTGTATATATATATATATATATATATATATATATATATATATATATATAATGTATTTTTAATAATTTTTTGCATGGTATATATGATTTGGACACGAAAAATAAATAACTATTGGACATTAGTATATACGAGTAGATGTTTTTACATCCCTAATGGTTCTCGAATTCAACCGTGTATAAAATGTAAAATTAATCATCCATTTATTCCCGATGAATGAATATCCATGTCAACGTATGAGACAAATGAAAAACAAACATAGTCATTTCCAAAACACAATTATAATACATACGAGCGCAAAATCGTGTTCAGCGCTTTCTATCTCAAATATTTTGTTTTTAAAACAACAATTTGTAAATTGAAATGATTCGCAAGCAGTAGGAAGATAACAAACACATTTTATTTGTTAACAAAACAAGAAAGAAATTAAAATATTTAACACTGCAGATTGCTTTACAGTAATTTAATACCGCGTATACACATTTATACATATGGTATATATGTCCTTATTTACATTTGTATAAGTAGTTTACGTATGTGCATTATAATAGTGCTTATGACATCGTGCCAAAACATTGATAACGTAGTTTTATGGCTGGGAATATAACGTATATATTACACGTAACATAAATGTTTATACAGTAACAAGACTACCCATCCAGAAGTTAACTGTGTTTATCCATGCTTGAATTTGAGTTAGTTTAACAGAATAAAATATTGTTATATCCATATCCATATTATTAAAGCCCGATATTTTTATTTGTTAACTGCCTGTTAATTTAATTTTTTATAGTAATAATTAAAAAAAAAATGTGTATGCTTATGACCGCACATCCGAAGTGAAAACTTAAATAGTTGACATTTGGGTCGTACAGCATACAATCTCTTGACTGCTCCCGAAAGCTTTGTAAACTTAATTGTTCAAGTGTACTTAGTTTACATTCATATTTTTTTGTCAAAAATTTAATTTTATCTAAATTACCCATTTCTGAGTGTGCCAATCTGCTTGGTACACAGTATCTGTAATGACAGCAGTAACTGCAGAAATGTTATGTCAAAAACGGAGAGTTTGGAACTAGAGTCATTAAAAACAACCCTCCACTTCTGTGACATCACATTACATTCAGCACGGAATTCATAGCCAATAGGAAAACAGTGTTTGCCGATCACCTACGTTATGTAATTGATAATTTATCACATGTTAAACTGTATAAACTTTGACTTCATGTGCTTTTTCAGATCTATAGTGACTTTTAAAATATTATTTGTTTCAATAATTAATTGTAAAACATTGAATGGATATTTCGTGATATTTTCAATTTGAGGCTATTTCATGAACAATTAAATCTTATATTTAGTACATAGAAGGTACACAAAAATTCTTGCAACAGCTTTATTATTACTAGTACCAGTGTAAAACAAATTGACATGGTGGTATTGCATGAACAATTATGAATGTTAGTGATATATTTATTTAAAAGGACCAGTTTATTTTCATTTAACAGTAATTGCAATTTCACTTCCTTTTTCCAAAAAAAACTTCAACCTGTATGTGATTTATTTGGAAATTGAACATTGTGTTTGTAAACAAATCCGTGTTGCTCTGCCCTGTCCTATATCCGTGTAATATTAATTGTTTACGCGCTCGCCATTCGATTCTAAATCACCTGTAAACGGTTCTTTAACCAAACTTTTATAAATAGACGCGAGAATTGTATCAAATTAGATCAGTCACGAATACGGACACGGGGGGCATTAGCGGCAAATTACCCCACCTCCACCACTGATTGACGGATAAAATACAGTCTGTAACAAGGGATGTAATTACTTGCTTTGTATGAAATTAAATTCATTGATTTTCTTCATACGAGGTAATCATATTTTTTATTTGAAAATGCGTGTGTGAATGCGAGCTTATCAGGTTATCAATTACAGTGTATGGTGTGCGTGTACTTGATTTTATAATGGGTTTTACATACATAGCGTGAACCATATTTAATAACTACTAAATACTTTATGAGCGAAATAACTGCTTTATTCTAAAATGCAATATAATTGCGATAGCTATATCAGACATTCTTAAACAGAGAAATATTCTTGTTAAAAACTTCGTAACAGTTATTGTTTTTCGTAAAGAAATAAATACAGGTACTTCTAAAACTTTTTTTTAATAAATTGTAGAAAAATAACTTTTTTTGTTAGTCGGGATTTTAGCTTTTCCTAGTCTTCTGCATATTATATATTAAAACTTTTATTTTTAATAGTTTAACAAGGTATAGCTTCGCCAGCGCGTTTACAAAGGGAATAGTTTAGCTAGACGTTTATTAAAATATGTACAATAAAAAAGTTGTATTTCATTTATGTACAATTAGAATATTGTACTCAAGTTTGGAATCCAATTTATAACAAATATGTTGATTTAATTGAATCTATCCAACATAAATTTACAAGATATTTACATTTAAAACTTAATACACACTATTCTACTTTTGATTATGATTACATCTTACTTCGTGAACAGCACCTTTTACCTTTAGATAGTCGTAGCAAAATTCATTCCTGTATTTACAAACTACTGCACAACAGCATTTCTGATCCTGTCACTTTCACTTCAATTTCTATATCTGTACCCCGAATAACTTCTAGAAATGCCCGTACAATTTATTGCACACATTACGTACAAATTATGAACAAAAATCTCTTATGAAAACTGTGTTTTCTACTTTCAGTTCGGTATCTAGTACTCTTGACATCTTTGGTGACTGCATAGCTAAATGTAAAAGTGCCTTAATTCTACAATTATTATTAATGCAATAAATGGTGTCTTTTGTTTAAATATTGCTTAATTTAAGCAACTATTAAGTGTTTGTGATGTGAAACAACATATTTCTTTAATTTTTATATTCTTTGTATGTTTATATTAAGTGTATTTTCGTACTTGTGACAATTTTTGTTATAATGTATATATTTAAATTATAAAACCTGCCTGTAATTGGGGATCTTATACAAAAATCATTCAAGCAGCCAATTCACGTCATTAATAAAAATTGAATAAAAGTAACTAGATGTGTGACGTCATGTACTGGTACGTTTTCAGAGGTTTTGGAATCTTTATGAAAAGAGTTATACAGATTGCAATCTGTATTATCGACATGGTCATGAACTGTCACATCTACGAAATAAATACTATATTTTCGTCAATGTCCATTTCTATTTAAATTATTTTATAATACTAACCTTATTTATACTTATGTATGCCATATAAAAACAATAAATAAAAGTGAGCCGAATTTCAAAGAAATATACCGAATTCTTCTGATTGATTAGAAGTGCTACCTTTGAGAGATTCACAGATTTTGTGTTTGCGTTAACGGTCACGCTGCGTCGTTGCGTTGCGTTTAACATTACTTTATTATAAATAGGCCTTTACAACGCACAAAAATGTTTCAAACACGGTACAAATATTTTTGAAATAATAACTTTGACAGTATGAATATACAAATTATCAATTTTGCCAACTATAGCAACAATTAAATGAATAATAAGACGTTGATGTACATTATTTATATATTATTCATGTTATATACGATAAGTAATGAACTCTACTATTCATCTTCATAATAATTATATAAGGCTATACACTTTTTGACGGTTAAAAATGATTGAAATTTTATTTAATTTTTCACTATTAGTGATTTTAATGCAATAAGGTTTTTCCACTAAGTGATGACGTGCATTGGCTGTTTGAATGATTTTGGTATAGTACCTGTTGATCTTGATTAAATAAATAAATAAATAAAAATAAATAAAAAGTACCTTAGAACTAGAGATGCATTCGGGCGGGCCGGGCCGGGCTTTGAGGTTTGGATCGACTCGGCCCGAAAATAAAAATTACCGGCCCGACTCGAAGATCGACTCGACAAAAAATTAGCTAGCTCGGCTCGAAAATTGACTCGAAATCGGGCCGGGCTTCGGGCCGGACCGGGCCAAAGCTCGAAATTGGGTGCATCCGGCATTCCTAATGTTGATTTTTATGTTAAGGCGAAATGTTTAACTTTTTTCGTGTCAAACTTATAAAAAACCTCTACATTCTTATAACTTTCAACATTAGTTAACTAAGTAGTTAAAAAAGAGATCCTGCTAGTGTAAATTTGTTATAAAAATTACAGACCTACGAGTATTTAACACTTTGTTTACCAAAGAATTTAAACAACTTTTTCACAAATCTTATATAAAAAAATATAATTTTAATTTACATAAGGATTTTTTATGTAACTTTGTTTCTGCTCAAAAATAGGACAAGAAATTATTATGGTAGGAACAAAAATCACTTTTATTTAAGTATTCGAGTAATAACAATAATAATAGCATCATCACAATATAATTATTAGGCTTTAATGAATAACTTTGAATTCTTAAAGTAAAATAATACATTTTTATTTATTAATATGTGAAGTGTTTTGCTATTAAATCATTTTGATCCTTTTTAACTTCATCCATTTTTATTAAAATATTAAGGAAACTGTGCATTTGATTGAACTATAAGATTTTTCGGGTCGGCTCGAAAAGCTCGAATTTTCGGGCCGGGCCAAAATCAAAAGTCTGACTCGCCTCGATTTTTGAAAATGATTAGCCCGATTCGGCCTGATAAAAAATATCTTCGGCCCGGCTCGATGATCGACTCGAAATCGAGGCGGGCTTCGGGCCGAGCCGGACCAAAGCTCGAAATCGAGTGCATCTCTACTTAGAACTATGGCAAGTATCTTTACTGGTCATTGTTTTCTGAAATGCCATCTAAGTAAAATTGGTAAAGCTGAGAACAGTATCTACCAAATTTACGAAAAAGACGAAGAAACTTCTGAATATATTTGTATGTCCAGCTGAATCTATAAGCAAATTAAAACCACCTGGGTAAAAGGAACCTGACTCCTAGAGCAGTAACAAGTTTCAGGAGAATTTTGGTACTGCTTCCAGAAAAATCTGTTGTGGCCAACCCAATACCTCTCGCCTATTTCATTTTACGTTATATAAGTAGGTACATATAAATAGTATTTAACATATTTTATAGTCCCAAGGAATTTCAATTACATATCGTCGGATTTCTGGTAAAAAGACTTAACCGCCTTTTGACTAGTTTTGAGATAAACAGGAAAAACTTGTTTTTATTTACAATATTGACTTATTTAACAAGATATTGTGTTATATCGATGAGATTAATATTTTATATATTTTTCAACATACTTTCGCAACATTTTGAAGCATATATCATGAAATATTTAATAAAAATGTTTTTTTTTTTGTTAATATATAGCTTAATACCTAAATTTTAATATTTATACATATAGTTGTGAATATCAGAGTAATAAATAATATGCAAATAAATTAACTTTTGTGGAACACAACTCGCTAACATCACCCATTACATTAACACATAGAATGGCGTTTAAGACATTTCGTATAAAATTCAGTGCGCATCGAAAAGTGTTAGATGGCGTTTACGAAACTTTAGAATGAATTACCTTCTAACATAAATTTTTTGCGCTTAGATATTGTGTTCAGAGCATGCGTCGTGAAGAGACGTATCCGTTTATGTGCATAACTCATTTTATCATTTTTTGGCGGTTAAGTCTTTTTACCAGAAATCCGACGATATATTCTTCATATATTTTGTAGTTTTTAATTCATTCTATGAACAATTTTTCTCCAACTCTTCTAAATGTTCCAGATTCTTCCAATTCTTTGATGAGATTGGCGGTATTTCTGAAGGGTATACGTAATATATCTATAATTTTAAATATTTAATTAATAATAAAACAAGAAATATTAAATGTACTTCCCAGAAAAAGCCTTCTGTAATGTCTTTGGATTTTTGTCACTGACATTTTTCTGTCAATTACAAACATTTTAATTTTTCAATTGGTTTCCATGGAGTTTTTTATAGAAGATATAATACAAATATTATATGTATCGGATAAAGAATTTTATATTTAATATTGTAATAACATAAATTTAAAAAAAATATGATCCTTAGAAGTTTTTTTTAAGAATCTGCTATTTTCGGTTGTCCAATTGTTACCAAAACCTAATTTGCTCTTCCCATTAATGTCAGATTGAGGAAAACGTAGTTAAAATGTCTTAAGTCTTATAGTGTTTGAGAAACCGTGGTTCTATCGGATTGGAGAAACCTTAAAACTTGTTTATTCACTAAAATTTGTAAATGCGGATTTTAGTATGAATCCAATAGCTCTCTTAGCGAGAGGTAATAACTCAATGTACAAAATAAATATCTCCTTTAGTAACAAATAATAATTGTTGACTAAGCCAATCGTTCCCTTCCTGTTTGGGGCTGTCTTCTTCCCCACTTATTGATTGTTTAGCAAAGGGAGAATTGTTCGTTGACCCAGATGCGAAGTGCATTTGGTCGCATTAGAGAGCAACACAAAGAACTGCTGAAATGAGCACATTTGTACGATATAATTCTGGATTCCGAGCACCATTCTCACAATATTACTTGCTAATATGTTGCACATGAAATCTCACTTACCACAACCTAAAACCTATTTCCGTTGCAATGAAAACAAAATGGGAATCCGCAAGAACGAAGCGTAGAAAACTATGACTAACGGATTCTCGTATTCATCGGCGTAATAATGCTGAATAGGGATGCACTCGATCTCAAGCTTTTGCCAAAGATATATATTTTTTGGGCCGAAACGGGCTAATCATTTGCAAAAGTTGAAGCGAATCGGACTTTTGATTTTGGCACGGCTTTAATAATCGAGCTTTTCGGGCCAGCCCGATAAACCTTATAGTTAAATCAATTGCACAGTCACCTTAATATTTTTTTCAAATAACAGAAAAAAATAAAACCTGAGTACCGCATCGTGAATTTTTTAAAAATAAATATAATCTAGCAGTCTATCCAAATGTCAAACACCCAATTTCTAATGACAGTAACAATTGTTTATCTGTTGTCAAAAAATTTCTTCGCAATATTCAGAAACTAGTAACATCCGTTTGTTCGGCCTAGTAGTATTTTACTACCATTATTATAAATAACAAGAATAAATATGTTAACTTACTTCTAAACAAGTTGAGAAGATTGACAACTCGTTACTGTCATTAGAAATTAGGTGTTTGGCATTTGGACAGACTGCTAGATTCAATTTATTTAAAAAAAATCACGATGCAGTCACTCAGGTTTTATTTTTTCTGTCTAATTAATGTTGGGACACCTAAGTTCATACACTAATGATTCACTAATAATAACTAGTATCACCTTAAAAGATGACTTATAACCATATGAACTGTCATACCAAATTTCAGCCAAATCGTATAAAGCGTTCTGTTATTACAAGCAAAATTTTTTTTTTTTTGAAGAACTTTGAAGCAGAATTTTGGCTAAATGGTACACTTTCCGGTAGAAGCAAGTTTAGTTAAATCGTCTTATTTTAGCTTCAGGAATCCGTGGTTAAGCCATGTTCCCCTATTTAAGAGACACCTGTATATATATAAAGTAGGCATTTGCGCTCGCTTTTGTCAACATAAAATGTCACTTTGCCGCTCATGTGCGACAAAGTGGAAAAAAAAATGTTAAGAAATGTCCCTTGTCTACATTCTTAATGGGAACGTTTACTCAGAAACTAATGGCGCTGTAGTTACTTACACATTTACCACCTCCACAAATCAATCTGACTGCTCTGTCATAACCAAACAAAATGCCGTAATGCTGTGTAAAGGAATACAGAAATAAAATAGGGCATTAATTTACAAAAGCGAAAGTAAAAAATGCTTAGATGAAATTGGATTGAAGTAATAGCTCAAGATGAATTGAAAATAACGATACCTAGGTAAATTAAAATTTAAAAATATAATCATTATTTATTGTGTAGTACTGTAAGTACAAAGTGTACCTTTCATTATTTTTTGGTATGGTGGAAAACCCCATTGTGACGACTGTAGAAAAATCTTATGAGTGTTTCGAATAGCTATTTTGTTCTTACCGTAATAATGTCGTCTAATTTTTGAGCAAAAACATAAAGTTAGATAGAATAAACCCTTACGTAAATGATCGTGAGAGATCTGTTAAAAAAGTTGTGTAAAATTTTGAACGCCTTCGGTAAATAACATATTAAAAAATCGTTGGTCTGTAAATTTTATAACAAGCTTACACTAGAAGCGTCTCTTTTTTAACAACTTATGTCAACCAATGTTGAATGTTCCAAAGTAGTAGAATTTTTTTATGTTTGACACGAAAATAATTAAACATTTGCCCTATATTAAAATCAAAATTAGGAATGCTGGATGCACTCAATTTCGAGCTTTGGTCTGGCCCGATTCCGAACAATTTTTATTTTCAGACCGAGTTGTTCCAAACTTTAAAGCCCGGCCCGGTCCGGCCTAAATGTATCCCTAATGCAGAAATTGGAAAAGTAACTAAAAAGATAATTTGTCTTTGTAGAACTACGATAAATAAGTATCCTTACTGGCCATTGTCTTCTGAACACTTATATGAATGTCCAAGGGTATTGGTAAAAAGTATCAAGGCATTCATCGCGAAAAAATGGCAAAAGTATCTATCAGAATTTGTCCTTTTTCTGTTGAGTATTTTGTAAGTTATTTGCGAAGCTCTCGCTGTTTGCGTTCCGTTTTCCGTTGTCGTATTTGCTGAAACTGTGTCCAGCAATTTTTATTTGATGGCTTGTCTATCGTGATGCGATAGTGTGTTTGTGGAGTGTTCAAACATTGAGAGGTAAATATCGGGCGGATTATTAAATTTTCGCTGTATGTAGCTGTTTGTTCTGTATACGCGATGCTTGGCCCTACGCTCGTTGTGTTTGCTCCTTCACTTTATCGCAGTCGTGTTCGCGTTGCTTGTCGCTGTCGGATGTCGCTTGCTGTGCTGGCTTTTTATTTATTTACCTCACTCCTGTTTGTCTTATTGCTAATAATGTTTATGCAACGGCAAAGTTTCAAATAAAACCAACGAGAAAATGCACCAGCCTGAATTTGTCTGAGATGTATCATAACAAAGAGACAAGAATGATGAAACGAAAATTGATAGATTTTCACACAAAAAGAAAAAGGGATATAAGGCTTTCCATATCTTACGACAATATCTTTAACAGTTTCAACGACTTTGAAGTTTCGAAGAAAATATAAACGAAAGTAATTGTGTAAATTGCCAATATATTTGTGTGACAAATTCATGGACTCCATCGAGATTTGTACCCAGGATTTTTTTATCTAATAGGATGCTCTGAACTAGAAAATACCCTTGAAATCAGTGAATTTTTCACCTGTCTTTAGTACTAGTTAAGAATTTTCTAATTTCAAAAATCTGATGTGGCCAACACAAAACCTCCCGCTATTGCATATAACTATTGCTTTATTTACCATTTTCTTTTTAAAATGTCACTATTATTAATTTGAAGTGATTAGTTTTTTGACAATGACTTAATTTTCCTTTACATATAACATAACTATTGCTTTATCTACTATTTTCTTTTTAAAATGTCACCATTACCAATTTGAAATGATAGATTCTTTGACAGTGATATTTACCTGTCAGTTACATTCATTTGAAATATGAACTGTGTAACAAAGGAATTGTCTTCGGGATTTATATAAAAAAATTGATTTTTAAATTTATCTGTAAAATATATAGAAAAAGTCATAACGTCATAACATGCGAAAAAATGATATTTAATTTTATTTTTTTGAAGAAAAATCATTATGAGCTTCAGATAAAGTGCCATGTCCGGTTATCCGATTTTCACCAAAATCTATTGGTTTCCATCCGTCTTAGAATATGGTAGAAATACAGGATAGTATTTGAGTTAGAGCGAAGACGAAATCCATACACATACATACGTACACATAAACACACACACAGATATTATCGTGAAAATTTTAAAATTAGATTCTAGGGACCTTAAAATGTGGTTATTTACTAAAATCTTGATATGTGATTTTCAGCACGATCTCTATACCTCCCTTATCAAGGGTAGCGGGAGGTAAAAAGATTTCGTTGACCGTAGAATTTTAAATACGTGTTCTGCTTTTAATAAGCTCCAAAGTGCTATATGTTTTGCTACTAATTCCTTTTAGTATAGCCAATATTTTTAAAGCCCCTAAGAATCACCACAAAAATGTCCCAAAATCCCTTGTGGGGAACTTGTGACAAGTTACTATAACAAGACGAAATTCAACGGTGTTATTTTTATTTGTCATTTAGAAAATCAGTACATATTTTTAGTTACAACCCTTGAAGCCTACTTAAATCTGCAAGTCATAAACAATTCCGCCTGTTGGTCATAAATCTAAAGAGAAAACGTTCCTCCTAAATTCTTGTTCGGAAAATAACAAGGAGACACCCTAACTTTCATGTCACCACGGGACTTGTTCTCTCTGTTGGAGATTTTCTGTCAGTTCGGATGAGCGCTGGATTCGAAGCTAGAAGGAGATGTCATAGATGGTTGTTCAGAAAACGCTCATAAGATAAACAGTCAATCTGGATGGAAAAGACAGCCCCAGAATATTAAGTCACAAAGACAGAGGGTTGAACACGAACCGTAGTGGGTAGCAGTAAAAGTAGGTAAATTCATTAAAAACAAATGACAATAAAAAATTAGAGAGTTCAAGTTCAAGTACAGGAAGTCAAGTTTAAAATGTAGAGATAAGAGGCAAGTAGGGTTAAAAGTGTAAATAGTGTACAAATACGAAATACGAAAAACTAATAAAATAAATATTATTTTTATATTTTCTCCTTGGAACTTGTAACATCCTAAAAAGTACATGTCGCTTTATGTAACTCATATTTACAATATTTGGGCTATGGTTGTTTTTACCAAAACTCTTCCATTTTATTTCTCTTGTGACTGTTGTAACAAAAATGACACAGTCTCCTCTATTGTCTTTGTCCTGTGTATGAAATTTGAAGGTGCCGGTTGCCATGGAAGCAGAAGGTTATTAGCGTCACACGTCAGTTCATCCATGGCCCACGTGATTAAATTAGGCGGGATTTAATCAGAGACCTAGGCGGGATTTTATTGTCATCTGACATAATTAAACAACTTTGTTGCTCTTTCGTTACTTCGCACCTGCCTACTGGATTACCAAAGGATTTTTATTATTTCTCTAAAATGGATTACATTGTGTGTTCTGCCAACGTTTGCGCAAAAGCCCAAAATCCAAATTGCGACAGATAATTTATGAAAAAATTAAAAGATAAATATTGTTTCATCTAATTAAAATAAAGCGACGGGGGAATAATAATGAAAAAGAACTGGAAACTCTTTTTACAACATAAAAACAGACGTTTCTGAACATTCTTGAAAAAAATTAATTTAACTAAATGCCATGATGCGGCAAAATTTAATGACTATTTATGATAGTACGGAAACTGTAATTTCAGTCATTTTTACAGTTATAGACAGAACTAATTGTTAGACAGTTAATTCCTACAGAAATATTTTTAGTTTGAACGTTTCTACAAAAATATCTTATAATATCAATGTATATTTTCCTATTTCTTAACATCCAGTAAGTAATATTTAAACATAATTCTGGATTGAATTAAATTACAGAAATTTATAAAAGTAAGGAAGGAATACATTCAATATGTATCACCAAATTCTTATTTTCATAAAATATCTTTATCTTTAAGATGTTTTTGGGACATACCATCTATAGTACCAAGGATTTTATTACCTGTAGAAGGTACAATTTTCTACCAGGCGTTGTGTTTCGCGAAGGATGGTGAATCGGAATTTTTTCTTCATTGAAAGTTCTTCCTGATGTACAAACCTCAACGAAACAGTATTTTCGATATTTGTACATGTACAGTTGAGAACATTTATTAACCGTTACCTCATGGACTCTGAAAGCTGTCGCGGAGAGTTACTTTTGTGCTATTTGAAAATTGTAAATTATTTTCAAATTTCAGAAGGGATATCATGTGAGACATAATATATTTTCTAAATTAGTTAAAATTTTGATGCAATTATGTACACAGGCCCGGATTATACATTGAGAACACGATTGACAGTTAACTTGGCATTTGTCATGCTAGTTCCAGAATGTTATGTAAGGTTAAAATCTTGTCCTACTAATCTCCAACATCAATATGTCAACAAAAATTGAGTAGTAGTCTCACCTTTTATATTTATACACAGTGCTTTAAATTGATACCATATCCACCCTTTTTTGCGTGTGATACCGCATTTCGGGATGAACCATCAACTTCAGGAAAAATCTGGAAACACTAATAACTCGAAAACTACTGAATTTAGATGGCTGTTCTTTGGAGTTACTACTATTTATTTTTAATAAAATTTATATTAAGACAGTTTTGAATATATGTATCGTAATAAAGGTAAACTCGAAAAAAATTCGTCAATGTCTTCACTCTTACTATTAACATTTTTAATATTTTGTTCAGTAGTTCCAAAATGATTTGTCTATAATTTCTTTCCATCGTTTAGGAATTCGCCTCAGTGAGATGTCCTCTTCGATTCGGGTATTTTTCGCTGTTAACGAGTTGTTCTCTTGACGTTCGTTGTTCGTTGTTCTCGTTCTTGTCCCGTTGCGAAGGCCACGGGGTGGTTTTTGCATTTGACATGGGTTATTGACGCAATAACTCCACAATCAATATGCAGGTCGCTTTCTCTCTAATCACGTGCCGATCTACTCTGCCAGCTATGCCATGCCCGCTATGATTCATGTATTCATGAAGCTCTGCTTACCATTACACACCAAAATACACACCAGATTACATACCGCACTCATACTGTCCGTAATCAACTGGTCTATGGGAGGAAAAACTCCAACTGCAATGCAATGTGCGGCAAATTGCCACTTCATACGGGAAGATTTATTGGAGTAGAATGTCCTTTTCTTGCTGATAATTTCACTTGCATTCTACTGACACAACGCCGTACAATATACGTTTAGTTCAGAAGCTGTAAAACAATTAAAAGCTTAAATCAAAAACAATCTTTCCTCCATATTTACCTCTCTCTATCTAATGCCCAGTTGCACCGATACCACTTAATAATTTAAGTTTAGTTTAACCTTAAGTTTAGTTTTATTTCGTTGCACGGTGCGCTAAACTCTCCATAAACATCTTAAGGCTTCCATAAATTTGAGCCTCCGAAATTGACGGTTTATTTTGCAGTAAGTAGTGAGGTTATATTGAATGGAAACGTTTTTAATTTCTATCAGAATCATTGAAGTTATTGATTTTATTGTCGATGATGACGATTTAGATGCATTGGATTTAATTTTATGCGGAATACCAAGGCAAATATACGACAGATCTGATCATTTTCATACTCTTTCTGATCATGCTTTTTTTCTACAGTTTCGATTAACCAAATATACAGTATAGCAATTACTGATTTTAATAGAAAATAATATTGAATTTTATAACGACATGTAAGTATTGCATTCATTTTTCTTTCAATGTTTTACTTTTTAATTTAATTAGTTGGCATTTCGTGTTCGCTTTCTTTTTTCGTCTGATACCATTTTTGCTAAAAACAATGAATATATTTAATTACACTTCAATTTTAAAAACTATAATTCTATTTGAATCGAACTTACCAATATAACCCCCAAACTTTAACACAAAATCTCAAAATTTTATTTTTCTTGTTACTAAAAGTACAATTTAAACAGCTTAAAAATATATAATCTCCACTTACTTAAGGTTATTAAAAAAAATATGTGTGCAACAGTAGATAAAAATTAAGTAATACTTAATGTAAGTTCAGTTTTATTAAGTGTAAATTTAAGAAACGTCGGTGCAACCGGGCATAAGAGGATTATGAAATCATGCTAACATCGCATATCCAGATTTTAGTGAATAAGCACTTTTAAGATCCCTAGAATTCGATTAACTACGTATTTCTCAATCGGCCATAAATGGGAAGAGTTGATTAGGTTTTGGTAACAAATGGACAACGGAAGTAGCAGTGTCTTAAAAAAATCTTCTAAACATTATTTTTTGAAAATTTATGTTATTACAAATAATGAAGAACATTAAATTCTAAATACAATAAATTTATTTTTTTTAAAATATCATCTGTCGATTAAGAGATAAAGAATGTAATATATAGAATAAACTGATATAATCAATTACATAGTCTAAACTACACCAAGGAAACCAGTTGACAATTCTACATTTTCACGTAAGTTACACATGTTTGTATTTAAATTTTTCAAAACCTGTAATATTATTGTAGCCCCTGAGGAAGACACATGAGGTGTCGAAACCGGTAGAGGCGGAAAACATAGCAATTGTTTGACTGAAATCCAGTAATTGTCTTCCTTTCATAACTTTTCCAGTCAAGAAGTTCTTGCAACCACGATAATTCAAATGTTTGTAATTAACAGATAAATGTAAGTGTCAAAAATCAACAGTTTTAGTGACATTACAGAAAGGTTTTTCTAAGAAGTACAATTAATTTTTTAATTATTTTATTAATTAAATATTTAAAATTATTATTTCTTGTCAATGAATTAGAAGAATTTCTAAAATAGGAATGAAAGAATAGAATTAGAATTTTTTGTGTGCACAAGAAATGATAAACAACACTTTCATTGTAATTTTGATGCAATTATGTACATAGACCTGGATTATACATTGACACCACGATTGACAGTTAACTTGTCATTTGTCATGTTAGTTCCAGAATGTTATATGGTACGGCACATTGTAGAGGCGCTGTATATATAAGGTTAGAATTTTGGCCTACTAATCGCCAAAATCAATATGTCAACAAAAATTGAGGAGTTGTCATACCTTTTATATTTATACACCGTGGAAAGCTAAACAAAATTTAAACAGAAGTTAGGAAAAGGGGGTAAATTTCAAGGAAAACTCTCCAAATTAAACCATATTCGAGTTGTTAGCGATTAAAGTTTTTTCCATATTACCCCCTATAATTTAAATCTGAACAAATTTTTGGGGTGGTGGTTCATCCGGAAATTATACCACCCCATAGGACAATTATAAAATGTGATCAGTTTCTCTCTGATTTTGTCAATATGTTGACGATTGTCTAATTTAATGTTTTCTAAAAATAAATAGTAGTAACTGCCTAGAATAACCCTAGTACGTTGCTGATACTGACTATCCCATAGGGCATTTATAAATCATTCCCTATTTTGACCAATTTTTGATGGAAAAATAAAACGTCCTAGTTTCTGGATCTGTATCTCTTTCAATAAATTACTAGTAGTGTGTTGTTCAGGTGAAATTTCTCTGTCTTTGTGAAAGGTATAGCTGTTACTTTTTCCGGAGTTTGAAGTAAGATTGTTTGGCTCTGTGAAAAGCAGATTTCCGGGCTTCCTGATCACCGAATATTAATCAAAGTTGCTGCGGAACTAGAGCTAAGTTTTCCAACTTTTTTCTTAAATCTTATTGTTGGCCGGGCCGCTTGGATCTCATGCTTTATTTGTTCGCTTGAAAACGGAATGGAATGGAATGGATCGTGGCCTATATTATAGCCACAAGTGAATTTTTCCTACCGCAGTTTCAGTACCGGGTAATCGTTCACTTGCTATTTTAATTAAAACTTAAACAGCACAAGAAGGGAAGGCTGAAGTTGTATTGCTTCTGGTTTTAGTCTGAGATAATCAGATTACGCATTGGATTCCCTTGTTTTTGTTTTGCAAGGATTAAACGATTATGGACTCTATACTCTTACATTTACCTTAACCTTTACATTGGGTTTATTTCTGGATTTGTTTGCACCCAAAATAACCAAACACATTTTATTAAATCAAACATATTTGTTACTTAAAATAAACTTCTATTTCGAACATGTCTAAATAACATTTGTATGTTTTGAATATTCTTCTTGAGAGCAATGTTTCGAAGGGTTTAGGGGTAGGACGAAATGTCATAATGTTAATAACCAAAAACAAATTAATAATCATTTTTATTATTGTTAATCAATTTATGTAATCATATTAGTTATAATTAAAATATATATTTTGTTTGTTTATAAGATTTATTTGTTACCTATAAGATTTGTTTAAAATGCTGAACATAATGTAAATTCTGAGTATTAGTTATTTATCATTTACATGAACCTCATTTTTAGAGTTCATTTGCATTCATGCTTATGATATCATTTTGTTTCAATCTTTCTATGTTCTCCCCATGTTTTGGACTTTCATAATTCTTAGAATTGTTTTCACTATTCTTTCAGACGTAATTCAGCATTTTATATTTCTTTCTTCATAGTTCATGCCCAATCTGCATTCGCTACATCCGTTCTTAGAATTGTTTATTTCAAATAACGTTCTGGAACATTCTTTGTTCCTTTGTTTAAAATCCTACATCATCATTTCAACCCTACAACATCTTTGGTTGGATGGGCCCAGGGTGTAAGACGAAAGCAGGTCGGGAAGGCAAATGTGAAGCCAGTGTAGAATATGGTTGTTAGTTGTTGTTAAGAGCTAGTAGCTCTAGCTAGTTGACTACTAATCAAGACCACCACGAAGTTAAATAACCGAGTTTTGCTTAAACGAACCTACCAATATTTCAGCTTGCCAATTGAAGAAGCCCATGACGCTATAGAGAGGTAGCGCTCTGCGTTAAGTCTACAGACGCGTGATTTACAACACAAGGAAAAATGTACGAGCGGATTTTTTGTCTTAAAAGTGTTCAATTTGGATCGGGACGTCTCTCGACTTCCAAAATTGGCGAAAGTATTGAAAAATCCGTGATATGATCATGTCAGATCGCCAACGAATTTTGACTGCAAATTTGAAGATCAAAATTGTAACAGCGAGATTCATTCCACGTATGCTTTCCGGCCATCAGAGAGTTAACCATTTGAATGTGTGCTAGAAATTGAAAGAAAAGTCAGAAATCGATCCGGATTTTTTCTAAGTCCTCCCAGGCATTGCTGCTGATTTCCCTAACAAGAAATGGAACCTGATGTTAACACACTGATCTTTTATGTGCGCCATTACAAAATCGCCGAACATGTCAAACAGCGCTTGCGAAAAAAATCTGTTGTGGCCAGCACATTATCTTCCATCAATTCTATGTGTTTTGTACAAATCTTATACCAAAATTTCCTTGGAAAAGATTCTACATATCCAGTACAATTGTAACACGAATATATACTATTTTCTAAATAATCCATATCGAAAGTTCATTAGAAATGATTCTATAAATTCAATAAAATTATAACACGAACATACACTATGTAAATTATTCTTGACATTGACATCTGTCAATTAGAATTATTTGAATATATCAGCTGTTTCTATGATTGTATCAAAGCTGGCTGATTTTTGAAAGTTAATCTCTTTATAAATTTTTAACTCTATATCTATTGAATATTAAGGAAAATGTATAATCAAACCTTAAAGAAAATAAAATATTCTTTCTTATTGATAATCACAGAAAATGTCAAAAAATGATATTTAATTGCGTTTCCAAGAAAAACTGTTAGGGAACTACAAATAATTACTACCGCCAATCTGGTTAATGAATTGGAAGAATCTCTGTCATTTAGAAACTTCCTCATACAATGAAAAATAGATATAATTAGAATTATATGTGTACAGAAGACATGCTAAATACAATAAAAAACAATATTTGGGTAAAGTTCTGTAATATTTTGTTATAAATTGATGGTTCGATAGCGAAGTGCAATACAATAATTACTTATATAGCCTAATATGGAAATGGCGAGAGGTCTTGTGCTGATTTTTTTTTTATTAGTTAATATGTCTAATAATTTAGTATAATTTACAAATTTTGTAAAAAAAAAAAAAAATAGTTGGCTTGATGTGGTATGCCAATTCTGAAAATTGACCTGCATTAAAGCTTATTTAAATAATTATTAGTTACCGTTTAGAAGAAAGAGTTCTTGGACTTTATAAAGATATATTTCCTTATTCTAATTTTATATGGTTTCATGTTTATATAAACTTATAATTAGAAATACATTCAAGTAATATAACTGACACTTGGAGTTGATTTTTTTCTGACAGTTGACAACTGTCTATTATAAAATTTTCATAAAATATCATTGGCATTTGCAACCAGAATACAGGATTGGTCGTCACGAACCTCGCCATGGGCGTCCGCCCGGCAAGAATAACTTATCAGGAGCGACACCGAAAGATAACGGGGAGAAAATCACGTCACTAAACAAAGATCGTGAGGCGGAATCATCACATAACGCGAATAATATTATGAGCCAAGAAAAGGTGGTTACTCCCCGGTTCTTGGTCATAAAGAGAAATGATGGAAATTTTGAAAATTTGAGTCCATTTCAAATACAAAAGTTACTCTTTGGTCTAGTGGGAGATTTAAAAAATGTAAAAAGATTAAAAGATACGTTATTAATAGAAACAGTCTCGGTAGCTCAAGCTAACAAATTGTTACAAACTAAACGTTTAGGCGAGATGAGCATAGAAGTTACACCGCACAGAACGCTGAATGTGAGTAAGGGAGTAATTTTCTGCAGGGATCTTCTAAATTGTAGTATTGAGGAAATATTAATTGAATTAAAAGATCAAGGTGTTATAGAAGTTAGAAGAATAAAGTCTAAATTAAATGGTGAACTTGAAGACACTCCAAATCATATAATTACTTTTAATACGCCTAAGCTCCCAGCTAAAATAAGAATAGCATATTTATCCCTTCCAGTGCGACAATATGTGCCTTCTCCCATGCGATGTTTTAAATGTCAGAAATTCGGTCATACTGCTGCGCGTTGCAATAATCATCAGCTATGTGTTTGTGGCAAGGAAATTCATGATGGTCAACCATGTCAAAAACAAATAAAATGTGTAAATTGTGAGGGTGAACATGTGGCTAATTCTAAAAGTTGCCCAATATATAAAAGAGAAGTAGCAATTCAAGAATTAAGAGTAAAAGAAAATTTATCGTACTTCGAAGCAAAAAAGAAAATAATTCCTCCAACTCTGAACGAAATTTCTTATGCCCATATAACTAAATCTTCAAGACAGGAATATACAAACAACTATATAGTGAAAGAAATCATCCCCCAGCTTGTGCAAGCATTAAAATCAATTTTTGTTATGAAAAATCCAGTCACTGAAATTCAAACGTCGCCAAGAGAACCTGAATCTGTACCATCCATTCCACGCAGTAATAGTGCTCCTCCTACATCAGCTGAAACTACATCGGAGAATTCACAGAAGAAAAGTGATCATTCCTCTTCTGAAGAAGATTCTTGTAATCCTGTTCACTTTTCAACTCAAGAGAATAGAAAGAGAGGCTGGCATAAAAGAAAACCCAGGAAGGCGTAGTTAGTTCCTCTACATTATTTTATTTGTAAGTATGAATCAAATCATTCAATGGAATATTAGGGGGTGTATTTATCATTATTGTGAACTGAGGATGTTGCTATCGGAATATGATCCCATTTGCACGTGTCTTCAGGAAACACATTTCAAACCCGGCCAAGCATACTCTTTGATGAACTATAGTATCGCTAGGAAAGATTCTATACCTGAAGTTCGAGCGAGTGGCGGTGTTGCAATCATCATAAAGAAAGATGTGAGTTTCAAGCAGATTAAGTTAAACACTAATTTACAAGCCATAGCTGTAAGAATGTCAGCCCCTTTAAATGTTACAATTTGTAACATATATTTACCAGAATTTAATTGGGGTTTGGCTGATATTCAAAACATTATCAGGCAACTACCAACTCCTTTTGTTTTATTAGGTGATTTTAATGCCCATAATTATATTTGGGGTTCGGAACATGTTGATGCAAGGGGAAGAATCATAGAAAATCTGCTTGATAATCTTGATCTTGTCCTGATGAATACAGGATCGCCAACTTATTTTAATGCTCGGTCAAGGAGTTTTTCATATATTGACTTAACTATAGTATCTTCAAGTCTTGCTGCGCGTTATTCCTGGAAGACACTTGATGATCTGTATGGAAGTGATCATTTTCCGATAGTAATAACTACAGATATTCCTAATACTGAACAAGTATCCCCTTCAAGATGGCTTTTAAATAAAGCCAATTGGCCATGTTTTACTGCATCCCTTAATGTTCCAAAACTAAAAAGTGATTCAAATATCAATATAGAGGAACTAACAGCCAACATTTTAACAGCAGCGGAAGCTGCAATACCAAGGAGTATATCCAAAATTTATAAAAAGTCTGTTCCATGGTGGAACCAAAATGTAAAAGAGTTGGTCCATAGAAAGAGAATGGCTTTCAATCACTTTAAGAGGTTTCCCACACTAGCAAACCTAATTTCTTTCAAAAGAGCTAGAGCATTAGCTCGTCGATGTATACTTGAAAGCAAACGTAGATCCTGGGATGAATACGTGTCGAAAATATCGTCTAATACAACAACTTACGAGTGTTGGTCAAGGGTTAGACGTATCATAGGGCATAATAACTCTTCTGGTGTGAATTGTTTAAAACTGAATAATGATACGTACGTACGTGATCCGTCTACTATCGCTGAAATTATGGCTGACCAGTTCCAGAGTGCAAGTAGTACTTCAAATTATGATCCTGGCTTTCGTAATATGAAAGCGAACCGTGAGATACCTATAAATTTTAACACTACTGAATTTTTTGAGTACAATAGTCCTTTTACACTTTTGGAACTGGAAAATGCACTTAATCAAGCTAAGTCATCATCACCAGGTCCAGATAGAGTTACAAATGATATGTTACAACATCTTTCAGATGATTATAAACTACATTTGCTTTCAGTATACAACAAGCTTTGGGAAGAAGAAATTTATCCTGAAAAGTGGAAGGAAGCCATTATCGTTCCTATCCCTAAAGTAGGAAAAGATCTTATGATACCGTCAAATCATAGGCCTATTAGTCTTACGTCTTGCATCGGAAAGATATTCGAAAGAATGATCAATAAACGTCTTATGTGGTGTCTGGAAATCAATAATCTGTTATCAGAACATCAAGCTGGTTTTCGGAAATTCAGATCCACTATTGATCATCTCGTCTATCTGGAAGATGCAATTCTCACTGCTTTTAATAATAAAGAACACTTAGTTGCAGTGTTCTTTGATTTGGAAAAGGCCTATGATATGACGTGGCGGTACAATATTCTAAAGAAGTTGCATGTTTGGGGTTTTCGAGGAAAACTGCCTCAGCTTTTATCATCTTTTTTCTCTAACCGTAAATTTAGTGTACGTGTAGGCACATCCCTGTCCTCTGTCAGGATTATAGAGAACGGAGTACCACAAGGCTCAGTACTAAGCGTAACTTTGTTTGCTATTGCGGTTAATGAGTTAATATCGACAATAAGTAATTCTGTTGGTATTTGTTTATATGTTGATGATCTCACCATCTTCTGTTCAAGCAAGAAGATGGAAGACATCAATAATAAATTACAATCTGCAATTAACAGTGCAATGGATAAAGCTGACGAGCTAGGTTTTAAGTTTTCTCGAGAAAAAACTCAATGCATGCACTTCTGTAGGCTGAACCGTCCTCACAATGGACCACTCTTATTTATGAGAGATGTAATAATTAAAATTGTTGATAGTGTCAGATTCCTAGGGCTTACCTTTGATCCTAGACTCACTTGGAAATTGCATGTACAAGAGTTAAGAATTGCATGTCTCAAAGCTCTAAATTGTTTAAAGATGTTAGTTCTATCTAAGATTGATTATGGGTGTATTGTTTATAGTTCAGCAAAACGTACTACCCTGAACAGGATAGATCCACTACATAATCAGGGCTTAAGATATGCTCTTGGAGCATTCCCAACTACTCCCATAATTAATCTGTACTCTGAGTCAGGGCTGACACCACTAGATATTAGAAGGAAGAAAATCCTGATCATATATGTAAATAAAATTAAAGCACTGCCAAATCATAAGAATTTCAAAATACTTTTTAACAACAGAAATTGGTGCAATCGACGACAGATATTAACCAAACCTGTAGGTACCCGTGCAAAAGAATTTTTAGAAGAAATTAGTTTTAATTTACCATTACCAATTCCCCTAGGCGAAACTGAAGTTCCTCCGTGGCAAATACCACAACTGGAAATAAATATCGACCTAACTAGTTTTGACAAGTCAAATAGTCCACCGGTAATGATTAGATCGAAATTTCAAGAAATTTTGCACAAATACAGGGATAGATTGGTTATATATACAGATGGTTCAAAAACTCAACATGGAACTGGTTGCGCTTTTGTTGTAAGCAATGCAAGTTATGCATGGACAATGCCTCTTATTACGAGCATATACACAGCAGAGTCATATGCTATTTGGCAAGCACTACGTTTTTGTGAGTTTGTTGGAACCTGTAATAAGTTCATAATAATAAGCGACTCTTTAAGCGTTCTTCAAGCTATCTCAAATCCTTTTACAATTGACCCGATAATACAATATATCTTATCCCTGATTAAGTATTATCAAGATATAGGAAAAGATATTTCATTTCTTTGGGTGCCCAGTCATATTGGGATTAAAGGAAATGAGATGGCTGATGAAGCAGCACGTATTGCGGCAGAAAATGACTCTGTTGATGTATCACTGATAAAACATTCAGACACATGTCTCCACCTTAAGAAAGAGGTATTGTCCATTTGGCAAAGAACATGGAATGAGGTACAGAACCATCTACGATCTATCAAGCCGTCTGTTGCACCAGTGCTACTTCCCAGTGATCTTAAGAGAAGGGAACTGGTCAAAATTCATCGTCTAAGATTGGGTCATACAAGGTTGACGCATGGTTATCGTCTAAGTAGGGATAACGCTCCTATGTGCAACATATGTGATGTTATAATTACTATACATCACATCCTTGTTGCATGTCCAGAGTATGACCAAATCAGGCAACTTTATAAAATTGACCAGAACCTTTCTCTTATTTTGACAGATCATAACAAGTTAAGGAATATTTTGAAATTTTTAAAAGCAGTGAATTTATATGACGATATTTAAAATTGTAAGTTTTTCTTCAAAAGGGTAAATTAATTACAATTATATTGTTAATTTCAAATTTTTGTAACTTTATATTGTGTATTGTCAAACATTTATTTATATTGTTGTGTGTTATTTATTGTTATAAGTTATAGTTTTATATTGTGTTGTTATTTGTATAGTGTTATTGTTAATTTGTTATAGGGTAATAACCTTTGAAGTTGAAGCCCAATAAATAAATAAATAAATAAATAATACAAATAAGGGAACTTTCGGTTGACCAATTATCTCATCAGCTCTTCATATGGATGTAAAGAAGAGGAATACGAAAGAATTATAATTTTTAGATTAGTATTGGAGTTTTCGTCGGAGACATATTTGTCACACTCACATACTGATATCATAGTAAAACTTGTAAAATGGTATTCCAGGGACTCTAAAACGTGCTTATTCATTAAAAACATCACTGATTTTTTTGACCAAAGACAATACCTTCCTTACCTATACTAATAGCCGAGACAGACGACAAAATTAATGATCATTAACGGTTAGATATAGTATGCACATGTAAACATGAGATTATTGACAGATATCATAATAGTGTCTATTGACAAAGCAGAAAATATTGAATGTAGTAAGCTCGTGCTACTTATTGTATTGTACTCATACAATACAAAACAATAAGTAACACGTACTTACTACACTCGATATTTTCTGGTTTGTTAATAGACGCAATTTTGACATCTGTCAATAGTATCAAGTTCACGTGCGCATACTACATCTAACCGTTAATAATTATTAATTTTTGTCGTCTGTTTCGGGTATTAAAGTGTGAGAAGGTAAAAATCTGACTACTTAGATGTATCTTCAAGGCTGACGCTTGGTAAAATGAGTGCAATATATGGAATAAATTACATAGTCTAAAGTACACCAAGGAAACCAATTGACAATTCAAATGTTTGTAATTAACAGATAAATATCCCTTGGTAAACAGATCCAAAAGAGTGTCTAGTAAGACACCTAGCTATAGAAGCTGGACCTAGCGCCCTACCATCCTATAGAAAATAAATTCGGTTATTTTTGGGTACCCGCTTGTAAATGTATATAACCAGATGCCATACGCTTTTGAATATTGGGGATTTATGTTTAACCACCATGAATATCAAGTTATTGTATTTTACAAGTATTACAACTTTATTAAAACTCTTTTCAATGTTAATACTTCAAGACGCTCGTATAAGGATTGCAGTTTTCTTCGGTCGTGCACATTTTCATCCCCAGAGACTTATATATGTTGTTCCCTTAATGCACAACTTCTTTACTTGTTAAACTGTTGTATTATTTATACATCAGGCGTTGTCGCTGGAATTACTGTGTGAAAATCTCCGACAAACTCTGGCCGACTCGCAAAACTAATTGTAAAAAATACCGGAGTGCAGCGTGTAACATTTCCAGTGGAATTTAACATAAAATCATATTAATTCAAATTAGTTTAACTAGACGCCAACTGAATTACGCTGTCAGACAAATTTCACAGATTTTTTCAACATGTTTTGCGGTGTATACATCAGCATGATTTTTACAATGATGACAAATTGCATGAGATAAAATTAACGCTGATATTAATTCAGCAGGAAGGGGTATTTGTTTTAGCAATTGAATGTTTGCATAAATCATCAACTTCAGTAGTGAATTGAATTGCTTCTGCGCACACTATTCTA
Source organism: Ophonus ardosiacus (assembly GCA_943142095.1). Classification (NCBI taxonomy): domain Eukaryota; kingdom Metazoa; phylum Arthropoda; class Insecta; order Coleoptera; family Carabidae; genus Ophonus; species Ophonus ardosiacus. Next base: position 31,639,380 of record OW964832.1, on the reverse strand, counting down.
TCCTGCGCCTGTTTCTTCAACTCTCGTAATTCACTTCCTCCTTTGTTTATTCTTCTTCTTTTTTTTCTTCTTCTTCTCCCATTTACAGGATGTTTCTAAATCTGTTTCATAAATTTTAAGGGTATACAGTATGAGTAAAAAGGCTATCAATTTTGGTCCAATTTCAATTGTCGAGAAAGAAGTATTTTTTGTATTAGAAGCGAAGAAAAACCTGTAAAGATAATGATCGAACAAAATTTTGTCTACACAATCCTGAATATATATTCTTTCTTATTTTTTAAAAAAAATTCTCTCTTCTGCAATCCTTGTTCTCAATACCTCCTCATTCTTCTCTTCTCTCTCTCTTTCTTTCTCTCTCCCTCTCTTTAAATCCAGTCTTCCAAATCCAAATATTACTTCGTCAATAATATTTTTACCTCTCGCTAAGAGAGGTATTGGAATCATGCTAAAAATCACATATCCAGATTTTAATGAATAAGCACGTTTCAAGGTCACTAGAATCCGATATTAACATTTTTACAATGATGTCTGTGTGTGTGGATGTGTGTATGTGTGTATATGTGTGTGTGTGCGTATGGCTGGATGTTGGACGGACAATTCCTCAAAAACTATAAGACATAAGACCTGTTTAACTATGAATTCCTCAATCTGACATTCCTGGAAAGAGCTGAAAAGGTTTTGGTAACAATTGAATAACCGAAAGTAGTAGTTTTTAAAAGAAATTCTACCAAATATTATTTTTTGAAAATTTTTGATATTACTAATTTTGAAGAACGAAATTCTACACCTGATACATTTAAATTTTTTATTATATCTTCTATAAATTTAGAGATAAAGACGCTATAATATATAGAATATCGGGATATAACAAGTCGAGTAGGCGAAACTACACTAAGGAAACCAGTTGACAAATTCAAATGTTTATAACATAATTTGTAAATGACAGATTTCAGTGTCAAAAATAAACAGTTTTAGTGACATTTTGATAGCTTTTTCTGGGAAGTACATTTAATCTTTCTTATTGTTTTATTAATTAAATATTTGAAATTATAGGTAATATGCATACATATATCCATCAGAAATACCGCCAATCGGGTTAATGAATTGGAAGAATCTGTGACATTTAGGAACTTCCTCATACAATGAAAAATAGATATAATTAGAATTATATGTGTGCAGAAGACATGTTAAATACAATAAAAAACAATATTTGGGTAAAGTTCTATAATATTTTGTTATAAAACGACGGTTCAATAACAAAGTGCAATACAATACTTATATAGCCTAATATGGAAATGGCGAGAGGTCTTGTGCTCGCCACAACAGATTTTTTAATGTATGCATTATTGAATTGTATAAACCTCCATAATTAATTTACTCAGTATGTTCTATAAAATTGCTAAAGTACAGTATACATTCAAAATTATCTATAATTTAAATAGTTTATTTATAAAAAACAGAATTTAAATACAAATAAAGTAGAATATATCTACAAGGTAAGAAATGAATAATAACGATTATGAGCAATACATTGCAGTTTAAAGATATGTACACGGTAAAAGATAGAAGAACGGACGGTGAAAGTTTGAATTTAGCATGAAATTCTCTTGTCATGTCACGCATGATTTTTTTACATCATCGAATCTCGAGTTACAGACGTTTGAACTTATATGATTTTTCATCGAAATTTTGCATATTTTCAATTTAGTTCATTTCTCATATTTCCATGCACCACTCATACACGGTTTAAGATAGAATAACGGACGATGAAAGTCTGAGTTGGGGTAAAAATCAATAAAATCGATCTTGCCTGTATATTAAATTGAAATTTAAAGATTTTTGAATGTTGCAGATATATTTTTGAAAATTTATTGTAGATTAAACTTTTAAAACCCTGCAACTCGAAAACAAATAAGTTTTTTTATGTAATTTCCTGATTTCCTAATTCTTTTAGATAAAAAAAACTTCAGATAAAAGTTGCAGAGCATAAAATTCTCCATCTGAATCAATAAGCAAAATAATTGTGCATGTATGGTAAGCGCTTTGTAGCATAATTAATATCATTTTGGTAAAAACTTGTCATTGGTTGTTCCAGCATTAAGTAAAGCATGCATCATCGTTGGAATATATCAAAATGCATCTATTCTTTTCAATCGAAGTATTGATACCCGGTCGTATGTTAGTGTCCAACTCGTCCATTAATATCTTTAGCCGGAGTTAAACATATCGTTTGTAAATAACAAAATCGAGATGAAAAATATCTCTTGTGAATTTATGTATGTTTGGTTTGTGTGTGGCCGAAGGGCCGTGAAAGAAAGATTGTAAGGGCGTGTGGAATACACACAAATCTAGTCCGTTTCTAATCAAAACCAAATCAGTCCAGATCGATGTTGATGCGTAACCGTTTCTTGCCCATTTACCTAATTCTTTCTATGTAGGTTAGGGGTTGATCTGAATGGCCTGATAGGGGATGATATGATTGACGGAGAAAAAATAAGGATAGAAAAATTGGCCGGTGGATGGAATTGATTTCTACGCTGCAGTCATCTCCTTGTTTTGAGGTTGTGGTAGTTGTTGTGTTCTACTTTCTTGGAATCGCAAAATGTTTTCCTATTTTCGACTGAAATTTTCGTAGCTTTTAACATTAACATGGATGTAGGATCAAAGCATTGTTAAATATAATATGTGCAATAAAAACGTTACATTTATAGGTAATAGCACAACGGACAAAAATTACATTTAAAAGTAATTAACGTTTTTTTTTATTACCTTCCGTCACCTTTAGGTAAGGAAGGTATTGTCTTTGGTCAAAAAATTCGGTGGTGAGTTTTTAATGAATAAGCACGTTTTAGGGTCCCTACAATACGAATTTACTATTTTTAAGATGATGTCTGTATGTATGTGTGAGTGTGTGTGTGTGTCCGTGTGTGTGTGTGTATGTTTGTCCGTGTGTGACAAATTTTCATATGAAGAGTTGATTAGATTTTGGTTATAATTGATCCACCGGAAGTACCCTTATTTGAAGTTTTTAACAGTTTTTCTTAAAAAACGCAGTTAAATATTATTTTTTGATATTTTGTTATTATATTTATTAAAGAAAGTACTCTTCTCTATATGGTTTGATTATTCATTTTCCTTCATATTGAATAGATGTAGAGTTAAAGCATTATAAAGAAATTAATTTTCAAAAATTAGTCAGCTTTGCTATTTATCATGGAAACAGCTGACATAATTATTCAAAAAAATTTAATTGACAGTTGTCAGTTGCAAGTGCAAAACCAAATATGGAAAAAAGTATAGGATCTAAAATTGGTATGTCATAGTGTTGCTCGCAAGTGACACGCAGAGAAAGGCCAAAGAGAAGATGGAAGGACATTACTTAGTGTAGTTTATGTTATAATTTTATTGGATTTATAGAACCTTTTCAAATGAACTTTTGGTATGGAATTTGTAAAAAATAGTATGTGTTCTTGTTCGATTTTACATGATATTATATAGAATCTGTTCCAAGGACCTTTTGGTATGGGATTTGTACAAAATACATGGAATTGACGGAAAGTCTTGTGCTGGCCACAACAGATTTTTTACTTATAAATTCATACAATATATACTTTCAACTTACTAGCCTCTTATTTCTACATGTTACACTTGACTTCTTGAACTTGAACTCTCTAATTTTTGATTGACACCTGTTTTTAAAAGAATTCTCCTACCTCTATTGCCACCCACAACGGTTCGTATTTAACCCTATGTCTTTGTGACTTCATATTCTGGGGTTGTATTTTCCATCCAGATTGGCTGTTTATCTTATGGGCGTTTTCTGAACAACCATCTACGACATCTCCCTCTACCCTCGAACCCAGGTCTCATCCGAGATGACAGAAAATCTCTAACAGAGAGAACACGTCCCGCGGTGGCATGAAAGTTAGAGTGTCTCATTGTTATTTTCCGAACAAGAATTTAGGAACGATTTCACTTTAGATTTATAACCAGACAGAATTTTGAAATGTTTATGACTTGCAGATGTCTTTAACTGGGCGTCAAGGGTTGTAGCAAAAAAATAGACTGACTTTCTAAATTTCAAATAAAAACAATGCCGCTGAATTTCCTCTTGTTACAACTGAATGTACAGACCCGTAGTGGTAGAGTAACAGTTCTCTTGTGAATTTTCTCGGTGTAAGGGTGTATGTTTAAGATTATTTATAGTGCAGAATATATTCCACCGGCGTATGAGTGCTCATGGAGCACATGAAGCCCGGCCTTCTAGATGTAAATAATATGTAAACAGGTTTCCTGAATATCGCTTGCGTATAGCACACTACGATTACTTCATACGCACACACATGATACCTATAGAAAGATTCAAAACGTGGGCAAATGGAAAGGTTTTGTTTGAAACTCTATAACTCCGGACTAAGAGAGAAGACCTGAACTGCGTTCCAAAACGCTACTCTAGAGTACGAAATTACTCAAAGTTGTTCCAAAACTAATAACCTTACTCCCAGAATTTACTCTTATATAATAGCAGTCATTAAAATGATGTAAAACACGAGAATCGCGCGAAACGCAATACTATTGAATTATATATTACAAACTATACATAATATGAAAGAAGAAATCTACAAATTAACCGTAAACATTTTGAAAATTTTCCTTAGGGGCCAAGTTATGATTATGACAGCTATCATCAGTCCTATGTAAAATTTCAAAATTTCGTTTGGAACATATTGTTCATTGGTTTTATATGTTAATAACATATTAAAAATATATGGGCTGAGAAGTTTCGCGCGATAAACACTATTTTCTAGAATTCTTATTAATTTGCGCACATAGTTCAGTAGTACAGCCTTAGCTACGCTCTACCTTCAATTCGTTGCGCTTTTGTACCTCAGATATACAATAGGGGACGTATTAATACTGCGTCTTCTGGACTGTGGGTGAATCATATGCATATTTTTGAGCGCAGCAATTGCCTCGTCGCTACAAGATTGTCTGAATCCGTTCCAAAACAGCCAGAGTTTACTCCAGAGTGAAATTCTACTTATCCTACTATCGAGGAGTATTCATGAATTACTCCACATTATTTTCAAAAATGGATGCACACGAGTCTCTACATATGGAAGTAATTTGCCTTCTTGAGGAAGAAAACATGCTTTTGGTTGAAAATAAACATATATAAACATATTGGCTGGTAGTGCGAACTCGGTTTTAACTAAAACGCTGTTTTAAGAAATGTCAAATTTCATTATTTAATAATAAAAATAATTAATATTAAATTTATCAAAATATGATATTATTTATTTTTATTATTAAATAATGAAATTTGACATTTCTTAAAACAGCGTTTTAGTTAAAACCGAGCTCGCACTACCAGCCATTGGCCTGTAACGAGCACACGTTTATAATAAAAGCGCTTTTATAAAGCGTACCTTCACATTGTACTATGAGGTATTTTCTCTCTCCTTCCTATTAATTCTTGAGAAAAAAATCTTTTTTAAGTAGCGCAGTTTCCGGCTGCTAAATGAATATTCAAAATTCCGGTGATAAAGGATTCCCTGGCCGCATCTCAGACTTGGCAACAGTGCTAATTACAGCCCCCTGGGTGTCGTGCACGCAGTGTTGCCACACCGACACACAAGACATTCCTACAGGCTGCAGGCTGGTAAACACAACGCCTCAAATACATCACCGCCCGCCATTGATGAATATTTATACGAGCAAAAGATGAGCAAGACTTTGTGCCCTTACGCACAAACATCCTAAAGTATATTTGCAAGAAATTGGGGCGGGTGATTTTGTCGAATTTTTTTTAGTGCAAATTAAGAATGGCGTCAAAAATTGAAAACTAGTTAGTCATTTTCATTATTGTAATCTAATTTCCTTTATTGTAATCAATAATTTTTTAATGGAAAAAGAGTTGTTTCTTGGTTGGAAATGATGATGTAAAGAAAATAGTTTCTGGATTAAACCATAGTGGCTGAAATCCAGAAACGCCTTTCTTTAAATCAATAATTTTATTTTTGTAATAAAATTTTTCTTTCTACAAAAAGAAGAGCTATAAGATACAACTTCTGTCTTAACATTTTAAATAATACAAAAATATTGAACTACATTAACTTATTTAGTAGTAAATAAATGGGAATTGTTTAAAAAGCACGGGGCCTGGTGCGACTGCAACGTTCGCACCTGCCTCAAGCCGATTCTGTTGATTAGCAGTGTTTCATCCCTGTCAATCGTTTGTGGATTATTTTAGAGAAAAATACCTCAAATAAAAGTTACGTACAGTTAATGTTTCTATAATTGTTATTTGAAGTATTTTTCTTTAAAATAATCAATCGATTGATAGAGTTAAAACTGCTAGTGTGTTATTACTTCTTACACTGTCTTGGCCAAACAATTTTCCTCTGTCTATACTTAGGCTGTGTCCGATGTTTTTAAGTCTGAAGAAGATATAATAAAAATGTTAAATGTATCGGATAGGGAATTTTATATTCTTTAATTTTTGTAAAAACATAAATTTCCAAAAAATAATATTTAGAAGATTCCCGGTTGTCCCATTGTTACCAAAACCTTTTCGGCTCTTCCCATTAATGTCAGATTAAGGAATACGTAGTTAAAGTAGTCTTCAGGCTGTGTGCGATGTCGCATTTTGACATTTAGTATTTAGGATTTAGGTCGTCTTCACATAAATACAACTTCAAATGGTACTCTAATGACATCCATCGGTTTGTATGGTAACACTTTAGAACTACAAAAATTAGTGCTTCAGATTAAATGTTAATATTATATTTTATAAAATAGAATCTAAGAAACTTTTCTTTCACAGTAAATTTGACGTTTTGTACAAATTATAGCAACGAACATGATTTGTTTAATTAGTGCGTGTCAACTTCAAGGTGGTGTGCTCAGTGCTTCTGCAAACTGCAAAACCCTAAAATCCTAAATAATAACGTTATTTAGGGCATATAAATTTACAGCCTTAGTAACATTTCATCATAGTGACCGGATTAAATCTAATATTTTTATCTGCAAGTACATAATTATAAATAAATACTTGTTATAGCAATAATAACTGAGTATTTGTATATTTCGCAAGACACTTTTTAACCTTGATATAAGATCATTTCTTCAGAGTTATATTTAATCCATTGAATCATTTCTAAATTTGGCATCTGATATATACAATTTCTGGCATAAAAAAATCATTTTGAACACGAATCTCACAAATACTGTATTTATAGTTTGAATCATGTTTTGTCTGCTTAGTTCACCGGAAGTGACACTAGTATTTCGAATTGTGATGTCAATGTCGAAATAATTCTACGGAATAAATCTAGTAAAATGATTTAGGAAAGAATAGTGAAATAAATGTTTAAGGTACATCCACCATATTTTCTTGAACTAAGCTACAAATTTTAACCCTCAAGTGGTATGTTGAGTAAAATCTGACCCATAGTCATTTCATTCGATCATTATTATTGTTTCTATTTCGTACAACCGTGCGCCCCTCCCAGATTTCTCCTAACATTTAAAGTAGTTGCACATGTCATATGCTTTAATTAATGTATTGTGTAGTTTTGAAGATATATTAACATATGGGTCATATTTGGACCCACCATACCATAAGTGTTATTATTTATTATAATAAACATTTTGTAAAAATGGATACGAAACGACCGCTTACAGAGTACGAATTAGAGATATTGGCCTTGGATGCCTATAAGTGACTATTCCAATTTTCAGAATGAATTGAGCACCCATAACAAAGATAATGAACAGAACAGTGATTCAAACGATAAGTGGCGTGCTAGGCATTGAAAGAAATGAGACATAAAAAACGAAGGTGTTACATGTGTCACGATGATATCAAACAACCACTTAAATGCTCCACATACAATAATGAGGTATGAAAGGCAATGAAAGGCCCACAACTTCTTTACTGCAATATCTCAGCAATGTAGTGATTGAAAACAAGATAGAAATAAACACTTGGGACTTTTTTGGTAATGACATTTTGTTTGTATTTTTTCATATAGTATTATGAACTGTGAACTGAATAATAAGAATTCGTACAGACATCAATCTATTATGGAATATTTTTTTATTTTAATATTTTTCTATAAAATACTTATAAAAGTAAATCGTTTTATATTGTTGTAATTGTTTCTCCTCTTTGTACAAAATAAAGATTATTTTGTTATTAGGTTTGTTCCAGCCTCTCACTGCTGACATGCGCATTACCAAAATACTGTTCCAGGCGTACCACTGTTAAGTTTGCAACTACTAGTTAGATGTGTCAACGCATATTGTTGGACTGTCACAAACTAGTTGCTGACAGTCTAAACAGTCAGAACTTTTTCTGCTGACTAGAAGTCAGAGCCTGCGCATTGAATACAAATTCAGTGTTTGTTTCTTTACGTCAATGTAAGATGAATTTGTACTTTTTAATTTTAGATGTTTTAGAATTAAGACTCATTCTCAACGCTGGAATTATACTTAGTAATTATAATTATACTTAAAAAATGTGTTGTGATTGTGTCATACTTAAAAGTACATAACTTACTGTCCCCTGATAAGCAAATAGGTAATACAATTATTTGTGGTTTTAATACAATTCTTTCAATAATTTTATATTATTCATATCCATATCAAGCAAATTATAATAAATTTGACATGACGTGACATATACATGTCATTTTTCTGTTAAATTTGATTATCCCACAATTAAAAGTAAAATAAATGAAGTTTGTATAAAATTCATATTTTAAGTTATTATATATGTATATTTTTAAGGTTAATTATCTGTCAGACCACTGCAGATCACTTTTTGTGCGTTCGAACCATCGCATGTTTCCAACTTGTCACTTGTCAGCAACAAATTTATCTTCACGCATGCGTATTAAAAAAATCAGAAACATGTTGCAAACTTGTCCAAAATTACCGGCTGGAACAAAACTTACCCATCATACTTGAGGTGATTGTCCAATATATCATAACATAATTTTATAAAGTAATGTATAGATTCTCCATAAATACAAGTGTAAACACTTTTCGTTCTTTTCTAAATCTGTCTGTTCTGAAATTGATGGCTCCTCCTTTCTACATATCACTTGTCAATTCGGCGCTAAGCGCTAACATTCCCATACGTATGCATTTCATCTCTGTATTTCTTGGAAAGTATGAAGTATCAGATTGGCAGTAAAAATCCGGGAGTAAAAATCAATTGCGGAGATGTAGTAGAGAACTGTTCAAGTTATAGTTTGGGAGGTGGAACTCTTCACAGTACTCGTGTGAAATAAGGCGTTTTGTTGTGCACTTCTTTCTTTTATCTCTAGTTTGATAGTTGAACAAGTGGCAAATATCAAATAGTTCAGATTCTTAAAGAATAACAGAATTATACGAATCCGTTTTTACTTCCTTATACGAAGTAAATATCCATTTTGACCATCTCTGAATCCATTTTGACTAATTTCGTCGTGACGTCTGTACGTACGTATCTCGCATAACTTAAAAAGGGTAAGCTATAGAAAGTTGAAATTTTGTATTTAAAACTGTTACAACATCTAGCTGTGCACCTCTCTTTTTGCTCAATACATAACTTCCGGAAGTGGTACTTTACTTGAAGCCTATAATAAATTTTAATGAAAAACTATATATAATCCAAATATAAGACTTTTATATGAATGGGAATAACATAATAGATATTAATTAAAATGGGGTAACCGGAAGTGATACATTACCTGAAGGTGTGAACAGCTTGTCTTGAAAAAATGGTTCCATTTTGATTTTAAAAAATAAATGCTTAAAATAAAAGTTTTTAAATTCTGTGTATAGCACATCAAGAATTATTAAATTAGCCCCTGTTCCCCTTTGAATAAGCGAGATATGTAAATTTAAAAATTATGTACTTTTTGGTTTTTGTAATTAAGTTTACTATGGATTATTAAAAAAACAAAAAAATAAAAAATTGATGTCAATGTCAAATTATGTTAAATTTCATGATTGGGTCTGTTATAACACATATTTTTGTTATACTTCATTTCACGTACGAAAATAGCAGATAGCGCTTGAGAGCCGACCGTTTTTACATGCATTAAATAAGTAATTTAAATTCGTGAAACCAAACTTTGTCAATAATAAAAATATTTTTATATCTAAAATATGAGTCCTAAATATTAAAAATTACATCATGGTTAAATATCAATTAATTATATTGATTTTATTTAATAATTGACAGTTGACAAGTGATATTTTTTCGTTTTTGTGAACTAGGTTAGCATTCTGACCAATCAAAGAGCATAATTTATATCCCTGTCTAAACCAACGCTATTTTCTTACGTGAAATGTAGTATAGGTAATAACAAAATATGTATAGTTTAATAGGCGTACAAGTAAGTTATGTGGTGTCCACATCAATTTTTTTCTTGTGGCGTACTCTCTTCATTATGAATTAAGCACTGTGACAAGAGGGAATACAATTTTAGCATTCCATCGCTCTTAACCGGAAACTATATAATAACTAGACTACTGTAATAATTTGTGATAGAACAGATCCGGTACAAGGATAAAATATAAAAATAATATTTATTTTAGTAGCTATTTATGGGTAAATGACCAAAACCGAATTTGGAATTTATACAATGAATCCAAGAAGATAGCCAAAAGTAATTTATGTAAAATTAGGAACAATAACAATACTAATACTATCTTATGTTCAGAGGGCAAAGTAGAAATAAATCAGAATTCTTAATAAATAGTTATATTAAAAAGAAATTAAATTAGGTGTTGTACAATATACACAAATAATAGTTGCAATTTAAACAAAAGATACAAATAGAAAGTATAGCAGAACAATAAAAACATTACAAAACCAAAGATATTAGCAGAACAGTAGAATATAATTTAAATAAAATATAATCTGAACAATATAACGTTACATTTATAGATAATAGCAGAACGGACAAAAGTTACATTTACAAGTATTAAAAGGTTTTTTAACTAACATATTTATACACTATTTACACGTTTAACACTACTTGGGTGGGATTCTGTAACTCGTCCGTTATCAAACGGCACTGTTATCACTATGGTTACATGAAAGATATCATCTTATTTGACAAGTATGACGTAAATCTACCAATCATTTTATAAAAAATATATTTCTATAATGAAAACGGTACCGTTTGATAACGGCGAGTTACAGAATCTCACCCTTTGTCAGTTATCTCTGCATCTTGTCTTTCTGAACTTGAATTTGATCTTCCTAATATTTGATTGACACCTGTTTTTAAAAGAATTCCTTTACCTCTATTGCCATCCACCACGATTCGTGTTCAACCCTCTGTTTTTGTGACTTCATATTCTGGGGCTGTCTTTTACACGCAGTTTAGCCGTTTATCTTATGAGCGTTTTCTGCACAAGAATAACCATCTTCGACATCTCCTCTAGCCTCGACCCAGGTCTCATCCGACAGAAAATCTACAACAGAGAGAACACGTCCCGCGGTGACATGCAAGTTAGGGTGTCTCATTGTTATTTTCCAAACAAGAATGTAGGTATGATTTCTCTTTAGATTTAAGACGGAATTTTGAAATGTTTATGACTTGCAGATGTATTTAACTAGGCTCCAAGGGTTGTAGCCAAAAAAACAGACTGACTTTCTAAATGTCAAATAAAAGTAATGTCGCTGAATTTCTTCTTGTTACAAATTTCACACAAGAATAATATAGAAATTATATTTGCAAGTCGAAAGCGGTATGTTGCCACCAAGTTTTTTGTTTATATATTTGGTCGCAATTTAACAATTCGGAAATGCCTTTGCTTAGATTACTGTTTTTTTATGTTTTTTATTAACAACGGTCCAATTATATAGCATCGTTTACACCTGTGCATTGCGATGGACTTGTGTAAAATATTTAAAACTTTTCTTCCGTGAAAATCTATCACCGCTTGTTGATTCAGGCGGCCATAAACCAGCTATAAGCGTGTGTGCGATGTTGCCATTTGGAGTTAACATTCACGGTGAGTTCCCCGCTGCACTATAATGCATTTTACATGAAGGTATGGGCATGTGGCAACGTTGCACTTACGTGACGAACGCCAGCCAAAGAAGATAAAAGATGTTTATGGGAGTTCTTTATCACGCATTACTCCGCACAACTTTGAAATATGCATTCAAGGGTTAATATTTAAAATAAATATACCATACGATTTATGGGGCTATCAAACTCTCACTGCTAACAACAAATAAATCGGGAAGGTTGAACATTACACAGAATTTATTTCTACACAAAATTTGGTTAGTATACAAACGTAATTATTGTAAAATATTTTCAAAACTAATCAAGAAAATGAAATAAATGATTCAAATTTGGATTCAGCATGAAGTTTTTAACATAATGTATATAATAAAAGGTTTTGAAGTTAAAATTTCTTTAGGCGCACCTTGCACACTTTTCCCTGGACGGTGAACAAGGCTGATCCATCACGGTCATTCGGATAAACTCGGGGAGAGTTAAACGTGACGTCACGTTAATTCGGGTCATAGCCTACGTTACGTTATTAATAAAAGGTCGGTAAACTTTACAATATTTGTCAAAAAGAAACTCTAGTTGTTTTGGAGTGATTTATTCCTTCTGCCACTGTTGTCATTACTCATGTCTGTGTACAAAGCAAATTGGCACACCAAGATAAGCACACCCAACAATACGAGTAGGTAATACGCTGTGATATATTCATTTAGTTCTTTATGTAGGTATAAGTAAATAAAGTATTAGTTACAATTATTAGTATTAGAATTTGATTAGAATGCCCACAGGATTTTGACATTATATATATATAAATTGAATATAAGCCCAGCATTTAAGTTTATAAAGCTTCCGGGAGCAGTCAAGAGGTGGCATTTATTTATTTATTTATTTATTTATTTAATTAACCAAGACCAACAGGATACTAAGATCCCAATTACAGGTCGGTTTTAAATACACACAATTATAACAAAAATTGTCACAAGCACGAAAGAACACTTAATGTAAACATACAAATAATACAAATAATAAAGAAGTATGTTGCTTTAAATTACAAATACATAATAGTTGCTTAAATGAATCAGTATTTAAACAGAAGACTCCATTTATTGCATTAATAATAAATGCTGAATTAAGCCACTTTTAAATTTAGCCATGCAGTCACCAAAGATGTCAAGAGTACTAGAGACAGTATTGAAAGTAGAACACATAGTTTTTATAGGAGATTTTTGTTCATAATTTGTACGTGATGTACTACAGTAAAATGTACGGGTGTTCCTAGAAGTTATTCTAGGTACTGGCATTGCTGTACGATCCAAATGTCAACCATTTAAGTTACGAAGTTTTCACTTCGGACGTGCGGTCTTAAAAGCATACACAATTTTTTTGTCTGTCACTGCTGTTCCTTTTGATATTTCTAGCCATTATTGTACATTTTTCTGCTAAGAAATACCCAAAAGTTTGGAAACAATCGGGCTTGAGAAACATTTGGGGACTGGGATTATAATCTCTCTTTCAGTTTTCTATAAATTTTGGCCCCTTAATGCTTTGAAGCATCTGGATATTCTCTCATGCTGGGCCGCTGTCTATTTGGCTACACTATTTCTTTTTCGAAATTTTAAATAATTTTTGACCAAATTTCTGCTAACAATCATCTTTAAAATTCTAAGTTGTCGATTTAATTTGCGCGATGACGTTGTAACTTTGTCTTGAGCACTTTGAATGACTCTTCTGATTCGATTTGGGGGCAAAAGTTCGAGTCGTCTATTTTTTGCTAAACATCACCTTTTTCACATTTCCTGTTTAATTCGGTAAATAGTCGTCTGTTCAATGTTTGATCTTAAAAATGTTAAGAATTTCATGTTTCGTCTATCTGTCCAACTAACCTATAGGTAGATTTGCGTATTTCAATTTTGTGTTGTATCTTTCAAAACTTTTTCTGGCAATTTTAACATTATGTATTTAATTCAGGATGTAACAGAAATAAGTACATTCAATTTAACCAGTGATAGAACTCGTCGAGAGCAAAAATATTTCTTAATAACTTTTTTAACCATCCAGATACTGTGTTAAAATTCTTAAAATTTTTATAAAAATACTAAAAAAAATATTTGATGTGGACACCACATGATTTCCTTGTACGCCTGTTACACTATACATATTTTGTTAATAATTAAAATATGTATTATAACATATATATATAATTCAACTTAATTACAGCAGCATTTATTATTAAAATCAAAATAACACTAAGTATTTTTTGCAAGAAAAACTGATAACAGCTTCAAGTAAAGTATCACTTCCGGTTAGACTATCTTAACCAAAATTAATTATGTTATTCCCATTGATATAAAAGTATTATATACCAAATTTGAAAAGTTTTGGATTATATTTTAATATAATTTTTCATTAAAATCTATTATAGGCTTCAAGTAAAGTACCACTTCCGCGCAGACCATTTTAACTAAAACCAACTATGTTATTTCCATTGATATAAGAGTGTTATATAACAAATTTGAAAAGTTTTGGATTATATTTTAATATAGTTTTTCATTAAAATCTATTATAGGATTCAAGTAAAGCACCATTTGGATTATATTTTAATATAGTTTTGCATTAAAATCTATTATAGGCTTCAAGTAAAGTGCCACTTCCAAAAGTTAGGTAATGACCAAAAAGGGAGGTGCACAACTAAATGTTATAACAGTCATAAATACAAAATTTTAACTTTCTATGGCATACAGTTTTTCAGTTATGCGAGATACGTACGTACAGACGTCACGACGAAATTAGTCAAAATGGATTCAGGCATGGTCAAAATGTATATTTCCGGTGAAATCTGGAAACCGAAATTTTTCGCGATTACAATACTTCCTTTACTTCGTACAAGGAAGTAAAAATAGAATTCCAAAAAAATATTACTAAGAAATATTGTTGCTATGGACGAGTTCTGTGTTTGTCACTCTCGAAATTGGAAATATTTTTTTCCAAAAAATAAATTGCGATATTTCGAAAAAAGTTACTATGAAATATTGTTGCTGTTGTCGAGTTTTATCACAAGTTAAATTTAATGTATTTATTTCTGTTACAGCCTGCATGTGCAGAGACAAGTAGATTAGTCCTTATATAATAACAAAATTTAGAGCATTAAATTTTTCTCAAAACTTTTGTTACATACATTACATAATTTCGAAATGTTTTCATGGCTGTAACAAATTTGAGACTTTTTGAAAATCCGATAACAGTTGGCGTGTTCTCTCTGTAATGTTGGTATGCCTGAAATTCTACCTGTTCGCTGTAGTAGAACCTATGCAGATATTTCAGGAGAATAGTGCCAATCTAGTAATATTTTCGCACCATAAAATCTGGAGATATATTAGACAGTGTTGCCAACAGCTCAGCACCGTTTTTCCACTAGATAAATTTGTGATTCTCATGAGCTATTCAAATTTGTAGCAATTACTGAACTTCTGCCATTACGCCATTACTTAATACGCAGAAAAAGAAGAAAAAGAATATTAGTAGAGAAGACAGGCGCCTCCGCCAAAAAACACGACGATGCAATCAATAAAGAATGAAAGATACTAGATGGAGATAGACTATGAATAAATAAACTGATATCGGAATTTGCGCACAAAATAGTAGATTAGCACACCCATATATGGGTGTGGCTTAATGCAAGGACATCCAAATTTTAATATTATCAAAACCTCTCTCATTTAATTTTCATTAATTTAAACGCATACCTACATATTTACTCATGCTGGCAAATGTATTAAGATTTGTAACTATTTTATAACCTTTAATGTAGGTATTATTATATTATTACTATTTTAATTTCATCAATCTTACTATTATATTAATTCATTTTAATTTATTATAGTGACGTTAATTTCTTTTTAATTACAAACATAAGAAAATTGATGTTTTTGTTAGGTATTTTATAAATTTATATCACACACACACACACACACACACACACATATACACACACACAAATGCAGACATCATCGTGAATATGTTAAAATAGAATTCTAGGGACCTTAAAATGTGGTGATTTACCAACAGAGGTAAAAATATATTATCGCTATAATAACTAATATAGACATATCAGTTTAATTTTCAAGGGTTTTAGTGCTATAGACTACAGTTTAAATCACAGAATTAAAGGAAGTATACTTCATTTCACGTAAAAAAATAGCGTTGGTTTAGATAGGCATTTAAATTCTGCCCTTTGATTGGTCAGAAAGCTAACTTAGTTGCAAAATCAAAAAAAAAAAATCATAACACAGCTGTCAATTATCAAATAAAATCAACAGAATTAAATAATATTTAACCATGTTTCGTTGTAATTTTTAATATTCAGGGCTCGTACATTTTACAGATAAAAATATTTTTATTATTGATAAAGTGTGGTTTTACGAATTTAAATTATTTTTTTAATGTAAGTAAAAACGGTCAACTCTCAAGCGCCATCTGCTATTTTCTTACGTGAAATGAAGTATAAATGGAATTTATTGAGCAACAGTCATATAAAAAAAAACCTGTTTTAAAACTTGGGTAATCGTGGTTATATTTAGGAGAGAAGTACATTCAAAATACAAACACAGAATTCAAGTTAGTTTCGCTTAACTTTATTTGGGTTAAGTCTAAGCTAAAACAGGCTGTATAATTTATCAGAAGGGCCGAGACATAAAGTTCCCCAGATAATAATTCCTCATCATAACAATTAATATCTCACAAAGAAGCTAATTAAAATATCAGCTAATTACCTCGAGTAATTAATCAGATAAAAATCTATACCGCGCGCAATCGAAAAAGTCTTGCGTTGGTCTGATGGCGTACCCTCTCTTAGGAGATTGTATTTACCTATACAAAGTTATAGGGGATGATTAATCGACGCACATACGCCGTAAATAAGTACCAGGGGGGTAATTACTATAACCTGGAGCTGGCCTAATGAAGGATGAACCGAACGGAAAGCCAGTCGACATAGCTTAAGCAACAAAACGTTCTGGTGCAACGGCTCTGTCTGATGTTTGATGTATTCGAATTTAATGGATTCAGGAATGCGATGGAATGCTTTCCTCACTTCTACAAATAAATCTTCCTTCTGCTTCTTTTGTATCATTCAACGCATAAATATTCACTGTATCATATTTTATTACGCACTCAATCATATCAAACTCGAACCTCTCCAAGTGAGGAAATCTTTAAATTTTTATAACAAATTTCCTATCGAACGAACGAACGAACAAAAAAGTCAAACAAAGAGGGTTTTACAATAGGTTCTATTAAAATAGAGTGATAACAAGTAATAAACTCTAACATTTGTGGATAGTTCGTTTCTTTTTTTACCTCTAGTAGATAAAGACTGTTTGATAAAGTCATAAATTACTATTAAATTTGTTACATACATAGTATATTACTAACCGAGGTGGAAAGTGTTTCATTGTTGTCGAGGTCGAAGATAGCTAATCAAGGCGCGAAGCGCCGAGGTTTGCTCTGAGACATAATGAAACTTTCACCGTTGTTTGTATATTATTTTATTTACAATCGGAAATTAATCATGAGTAATTGATATTTAAATAACAATAATAACCTAACATAAATAAACGAATGATCTGAGCTTGTTCATTTGTCACATGAACTGTCAGATCAGTTTGATATCTAACCTTAAATTTTAATTTCACATATATCTACACTTATTTATATGATTTACAATTTCATTCGGTTCTATACATATGAAATGTAAAGAAGATTTGTCTGGAAGTTACTGATCTCTCAGGGTGGGAATGGAAAATGGCCCTGAAGTTGGGATGTGACAGGTTAAAAAGTGTCAATTTTCTAACCTCAGCCATACTAACGCTTTACTTTCCGACCTCTTGGAAAATGAGGTTAAGAATAACTAACTTCCCAACTTTTTGAAAGTCGGAAATCGTCATATTACTAACCGATTGTGAATAAAATTATGAGGTGTTCTTGACTGCACTACAAACCTTATTTAAGGTGCAACCTTGATGGCATATATGAATCTTATAAATGTGGTTTTGCCTCCATCCATGAACATTATTTAAGGCGCGTGTCCTTGATTCACTCTGTTGCAAAAATATGATGATTATTTCTTTGTCTTACCTATGACGGTGAGGTTGACCTTGGAGTTTCTGGTCTGAGCGACCTTGAAATCGACCCGACATCGGTAGAGTCCTTGGTCCGAGTCCCGGATATGGTCCACCCCTAACTCGGCCGGTCGCTTTTCCGGCATGAAATAAGCGCGGTTCGCGAAAACGTTTTCGTCCGACCACCGCTCGGCCAGCGAGAAATCCCTTTCACGACCATCCACACTGAAAAAAGAGAAAATAGTGGTTTGAACTGGACTTTTGATTTTTAGTTGGATAAATGTTGTGATATGATCCAACATACTTTTTTATTTTACTAGTAAATAAACCCCTGAAAATGAAAAACCATGTAGGAAAAATGGAACAGCAATATTGTTGCCTGCATTTGAAAAAATGTTTACCATCGTTGCTACAATGTAAAGCCAAATTCAGTGTTGTTATTAGTAAACATCGGTTGCTCCCAAACATGGAATATGGGATCACCTTGCTATTTATTTATTCTTTGCACATTTGTATATGACGCAGCTAAAATCACGTCAAGAATTCATTACTGCATCACGTGCACTGTGAAATATCACTACCATTTTTCACACATTTGTTTCGCACTACTCATTTTCTGTGTCCATTTGTCTACTTCGTTTTGAATAGAGGAATTAAACCAGGTCGTTCCAATGTTCAGCAAAGAACCAGGTCTGTCATGACTAAAATCTAGACACAGTTTCCTTCCCTCAGTGCACCCTTAGGCAGAATACAAGATTGCAACAAGACACTTAATGTGTATCCAGAAGATAAAGCAATGGGTATTCCTCTAGATGAGAAACTACCAACAGGTAATGACCAGAAATGGCCCAGGAAGATGTGAAGTTAACATGTTCAACTGGGTGTACCACTTCATGTCATCGTGAACAAGAATAAACAATGATCCACTTGCTCACGTGCGCCAACTTAGAAGAGAAAAGAACGAAAGAACATCTGGCTAAGGGAACACCAGCTGCTCTAAACTGTCTAAATTTCTGGATGAATACAATTTAGCTAGGCCTTTGGTGTAAAGGAAAGAATCTCCGGAGAAGATGCACACTCGATGTCCTAATTAATGCTGAAAGATGCATGAAGCCTAGTAAATTATAAGTATAATTACCAAATTTGACGACATTGCCAGAAATTTTTCCAAGGTGGGGCAAAAGCTGATACATCTTTTTTCTAAATCTATTTATTTTTTATTGATAAGCACATTAATCAGTAACACTTAAATTAAAATTAATTGAATGTATTTTGTTAAGGCACTGATCTCGATACTGACAATATTGAAAATATATAAAATTTACCAATATTAAGCACAAATAACTAAATTTTTAAAAGATAAGTTTAGAATATATAATTAATTTGTAAATAATAAACACAAATATTGAATTAAAGCATTGAATACTAGCCGATCTGGCAGCATTGACAACGAGATTGACGTCTAGAGACGAAAGGGAAATATGTATGCAGTACAATGCCATTGTTGCAATCAATGTTATCATTGTTGTAATCAAGTTTTTTGAAGTACTTATTTATTTAATATTAAGTTCAGAAATATATTCCAATATATTAAAAATATAAAATTAATGGTAGAAATACAATATTAGGTACTTTCTTGCCACCAGAGACCACCCCCCCCCCCCCCTTCACCCCAAAACGGTACTCATGAACATAAAACAGAAATTTATAATTAAAACAACAAGTGCTCAGCTGACTTACTCCATTCTCATTAATGCGGTCCGGTTACGGTATTTCGCCACTGAAAATCTCTCTTTAATATGTAAGGAGTGAGAAATATTTGTTGTATAGTTGTTACTACTATTATTATTACTAATGTTACGTATATTTAATAATGATTTAAATAGTGTATATGGTTTGAACAGGAAAAAAAATACTACATATACAATAAGAAAAATGGTGGAACCATAAGATTATTCACAACAAGCCTTAGAAAATCTTCCTTACCTATAAATAGGAGTCCCGAGGTCCTCCCGATACCATAGCACTAACAAAACCTGGTCATTCTGCTCTGTGGTGGAAATATCACACGGCATATAGACCGGGTCGCCCATCACGGCCTGTACTTGTACCACGGGCACTGCAACAAACAGAAAAAGGCATTAGCAAAGGAAAAACAGCTAGTAAATCTCTAGGAGGACAGCTAAAGTGAATAGACGTCCTTATGGCCAGCCAGGGTGTCATAAAAGAAAGAAAAAGACTCGAAAAAGTTGGGTATTGATTAAGGGGGTGATTTAATTTTCACTTAGAAAAGGAGGATATAAAATAGTATTATATATATTTGTACAAAAAGTTCATGTTATAATTACAGCAGCAATAGATTTTCTATAAATATACATATTTTTTTAGTTCTATAGTTTTTCCAGGTAAGAATTACATCTTGCAATAAAAAGTATAACTGGTATCCTGAGGCGCTAGGCACGCAACCAGTTAGTCGCCTGAATATCGCATAATGTTACAAGACGTACTTTAGTCGGGTGACTAGCTAGTCGCTTGCTTAGTCGGGGTTAGTCGCGAGCTCAGAATACCAGCCTATATGTTTCTTGGCGACATGCATAATTAAAGATTATAGAATTTTTTTATAAGGCGATTTGCAGTATCGGTCGTAAATGTACATGGTACATTTTAATAATCTTTCATTATTTATCATGCTAAAAATTTCATAACCATATTTTAGAGAATAAGCACGTTTTAAGGTCCCTAGATTTCGACATTTTTACGATGATGTTCATGTGTATATGTGTGCATGTGTCTATGGATGTTGTAATTACGCTTTCTCAAATATTATAAGACATACAAGCATACAACATGTTTAACTACGGATGCTTCAAACGGACATAAATGGGAAAAGCTGATAAGGTTTTGGTAACAAATTGATAACTGGAAGCAGTAATGTCTTAAAAAATCTTGTAAATATTATTCTTTGAAAACTTATGTTATTACAAATAATAAAGAACATTAAATTCTAAATCTGATAATTATAATTTATTTTATTACTTATATCTTCTATACCGTGAGTATTTTTTAACGTGAAACATTGGGTTTGTGAAATCCATGGTTACGACTTGACATTTGATTGACAGCAATGTATTTGTGTGTCCCATTTAAAATGAAACATAGGGAATGAATTTGACATTTGACAAGACGTCAATAGAGGTTAATTTTGTTTAAATAATTGTACCTGCTTTCTAAATTAAATTTAGTTATAGAAAAAATATTGTGTGCACCTTGTGCCCCAGTGATTTTCTGACTTGGCTAAATTTCTTACAATATTTAAATATAATACTTCTATCAGATTCATTCCCTATGATTTATTTTAAATGAGACAGACAAATACATTGCTGTCAATGAAATGTCACATTGACAAGATGTCAGTAGAGGTTAATTTTGTTCAAATAATTATAATTATACATGTTTTCTAAATATTAAATGTAGTTGTAGAAAATATTGTGTGCACTTTGTGCCCGAAATATGTTTAGTGCTCTCGAGTGGTTTTCTGACTCAATTAAATTTCTTACAATATTTAAATATAATACTTCTGTCAAATTCGTTCCCTATGTTTCATTTTAAATGGGACACGCAAATACATTGCTGTCAATCAAATGTCGTAACCATGGATATGATACACCCAATGTTTCACGTTAAAAAATACTCACGGTAGATAGAGTCCAAACTACACTAAGGAAACCAATCGACAAATGATTGTAAAATAGTTTGTAGTTGACAGATGAATGTCAGTGCCAAAAATCAACAGTTTTAGTGGCAATACTGAAAGGATTTTCTAGGAAGTACATTTAATTTTTTAAATAATTTTTTAATTAAATATTTAAAATTATAGGCATAATGCATATATCTGTAAGAAATACCGCCAATCTTGTCAACAATTTTAGGGGCATTACTGAAAGGTTTTTCTAGGAAGTACATTTAATTATTTTAAATTATTTTATTAATTAAATATTTAAAATTATAGGCATAATGCGTATATCCATTAGAAATACCGCCAATCTTGTGAATGAATTGAAAGAATCGCTGACATATATGAACTTCCTCAGAGAATGAAGGAATAAAATTAGAATTTTTGCATATTTAATGGTGATATCGGCAAGTCAGTATTTTCTCCCATTTCAGGGTTATAACCCAAAACCCAACTCTCGGGACCGGATACAGAAATCGACTTGCGGTTTCAAATTTATATTTTTGAAAATTTTGAAGTTTGATGCCAAATATGGGTATGTCTTTTTAAGACTGTAACAAAAATGGGTCGCGATACCAACTTGGAAAAATCTTCAATCCATTATCCGTGGAGAATACTTGTAGTAAGACAATTGATTTTAGTACATTAACCTCCCTATAGTTAGTGCTGTGTGGCACGTATGACACGAATACAATTATAAATACATAATAAGTTTAAATTTAGTGTGAATTAGGTATAAATTTTGATTGAAAAGCTTAATTAATGTTACACTATATTGACATTGGGTGTAATTAAGATTGTAATAGCTTTAAATTAAGCTCTAATTATCTCTAAAATTGCTCGAATTATTTCTGGAGACTTTACTAATTAACTTCAAGATTTGTCCAACAAAATCTTCTCTAAATTTTAAGAAAAGAACAGCAATAGAGTTTTTGCGACTGTAAGAATATTTCGCCTTATTTAAACTGTAAAATTCCCCGAAAGGAAAAGTCCTCCTTCGTGGATTTTCCGAAAAGTTTGCTTTTAATCGCGGCAATAAAATTTTAATCAAGTTTGTCGAGATCGGGAGAAAAACTTTCTCACTGAAGATCCAAAACTTCAATCTGTAAATCATTCTGGCAGCCGTAAAAAATTAAAAAACTGTTGGTCCGTTTTTTATTCTCGTTAAATCTAATTTATCTCGCGTCGCCCGCCCTTCACTAGATATCGGAACGGATAGGGTTTCGATCCACGCAGCCGAAGGGCCACGCAAAATCGGCTGCGCAAAATTGGCTTCGCAAATTTAGGCGAGCTAATTTCACTGGAAAAAATAGAGAGATTATTTTTAAATACCGACAATGCAGACTCATTTACAATTAGGAAAAAATAGTGGATTAAAATCTCTACTCAACATCTACTATTTGTAAGTAATGAAGCATTTAACGTCAATAAAAATTAGAAGCCATTGAATTGTATGTTAATGTCTTTTAAAAAAAGTTTATTGCATAAAGGAGAAAACTAACTACGTAATGGTAAATATATTTTTTTATTGTAACATTGCCACAAGAGTTTCTTTCTGTAAATTATGGAAATAAGAAATTTAATTGAACTACACTAATAGGGGAACATTATATTCAATGCGGCCCAGTTTTTTTAATACCTTGTTTCATTTGTGTTTAGACGATGTTAAATTTAAATCTACTTCTTGGATGATCAGATCTGTAACTGTTATTCGTTTTGGTATTCCTATCCATTATTATATAATTTTCTATTAATGTTCAATAGTCTTCAATCAGACGTGCCTGAGAAACGTTTGAGGAATTTTACTCTCTTTTGAAATTTTAAATACTGTCTGCTAGCAATTGTTTTTAAAATTATCAGTGTATCGAACCCGCCAAAAACTGGGTTCCGTTTAGGTTCAAGTTAATTTGTTTTTTGAGAAATGGGTTCGGGTGCGGTTCTGGTTCAAGCATTAATAAAATTTGCGGTTTTGTTCGGGGTTCAGGTAATGAAAATTGAATTAAATTTTTTTTGAATGACAAACAAATAAAAATAATTTAAAATGAAAAAATATTTTTAATTTTTTTTTTACATATTCAAACATTTAAATTTACCGCGATAAAAACAGTTCAATATAGTTATTTTATTTGAATATTAATTCTGTCTGTTGTCTGTTCATTCATTTGTTTCTCTGGTTTATTCTTGCATTGATGTATTCGCGTGCTAGCGACAGTCCTCAGTTCCCAATGTTTTTGTGACGTGAAATGAGTGTTTTTGTTGCTATTTACGAACAATTTGAACGTTTTATTTATTATTATAAACTTTATCAAGTGTTTTATGTGTTATTTATACTATATTTGTTTATTTAATAGTGAAATGTGGTTATGACCCGTGATCCGTAGCTTGCAGTCCAAGTAAAGAAGCAAAGGCGGACTTCGTAAAGGTTATATATTGTATTTTGTTTTAAAATTTGTTTATTATAAATGTTTTCATAAAAACAACAATATTTCTATAGCTTATTTCATGTAAAACTATATATTTTTAATGTAACAAAAGGTTAGGTTACATTGACACAAAAATACGTAGCAGTAGGTATACGATAATAGTTTAATGAATGTTTGGAGAGTCTATAATATATTTTGTTTTAATTCAGAATTAAAAGCATTATTTGGTATATTAAACATAAAAAATAGACAAGATATAATTATTTTATTTACTTATAGAGTAATTATTGAAAGTATTCATAATTTTATTACAACAAAATTCCGAACGATAATAAAAACATTAAAATCATAAACCATGTTTTTTGAATGACAGACAAATAAAAATAATTTAAAATGAAAGCCGCAATTTTCGAATTTTAATATCCGGTTCGTTTCCAACTCGGGTTCAATTGAAAAATATATCTGAGGTTCGGTTCTGGGTTTGAGTTCGGTAAAATGTTACGGTTAGGTTCCGGTTTTGGTTCGGTTCAGGTTCGGGTTCGATGCCCTGAAAATTATAAATTGACTAGTTAAGACGATCCTATAGCAGTTCTCAAAATGATGTAAAACATAAGACTCGCACTATTGAACTATTTATTATGAAAGAAGAAAGTATGATGTACACATTAACCGTACACTTAAAAAAAAAAAAATTTAGGGACTAAGTTAAGACGACTAGAAAAATAGCTATTTTTGATAGCTGACATCAGTCCTATATAAAATTTTAAAATTTTGTTTGGAACATATTGTTCATTGGTTTTGTGTTATTAACACACTCAAAATTTATATTCAAATTCCTAGAAATAGAGGCTGAAGAGTTACGCGCGATAATCCTTATTTTCTAGAATTCTTATTAATTTGCGTTCATAGTTCTGTCTTACCAACATATCAAAAATTCAGAACTACCCGACCTTTTATAGGGTAAATTGCTTTGTTCACGGGACTACCAGGCGCTACCTTCAATTCGTTAAGCTTTTCTACCTTAGATATACAATAGGGGACGTATTAGTACTGTGTCTTCTGGACTGTGGCTGAATCATATGCATATTTTTGAGCGCAACAATTGTGTCGTCACTATAGGATCGTCTTAATTTGCTCTATAACGTTCTAACTTTAACTTGAGCACTGTGAATGTCAGTGATAAATTAATATATTGTACACCTTCTCCATATTCCTATATAGTTCGATAAATAGTCGTCTGTTCAATATTTAATCACCAAAAATGTTAACAATTTCACATTTCGGCTATCTGTTTAACAAACATATACATATAGATTTGCGTATTTCAAGTTCGTATACATCGTCAAATTTTTTGTAGCAATCTTAATAGGGCATATTATAAAACAGCTAATATGTATTTATTATTAGATCTTCTTTAGTAATAAAGTTTAAAGCGTAATTGTTTTAAAACCTTTAATAATATAACTGGTTTAGTAAGAAATACACGCAAAAAATTATATGATCTGTATTTCCTCTTATACATACTTGTCAATAATTTCTGATATTTTTCTTGCTGCGTTCGCCCACAAAATCCTGCTGTCTTTTGTGACAATTTGAGGTTTTTGGGTTAACGAGTGCTCAAGTGATGGAAATGTATTTCTCCTAATGATTTGTACAGCTGGAATACAGGACAGGATTTAGGCGGAATTGATGAAGATGAAAATTAATTTACAGCGACAAGATATCTCAGCGTGGACACGAACAGACACTGATTTTGTTACGAGGATAATTAATGAACGAAAATAATCACTTTTTGGGGCAATAAACTCTGATTTAATTTTGGTATAATCGGCCTTAAGTATTATATAATATTATTTTGTGGATACAGCTTAGCTTTTCTGACAGAAATTGGGAACAAATCGTGGCTCTAGAATAACTAGGTTGTAACTGCAGGAAAGTAATATGGCGAGGAAACTGATTTAAAATTTTAACTTTATATTATAAGAATATAGAAGAAAAATTACAATGACATTCTTAGTAACCGAAAAGAAAGAAAATAATAATAACACTTGCAGGTTTTACAAGATTTAAGTCTCTGAATCAACGTCTCGGTCATTTATCAGAGACTGGCTCACTCATCCAGAACCACAGACGCGTGTCGCGCACGGCGTTCTCTTTTCTATGCATGTAGTTACTTGCTTTTACAGTCATCATATCTTTTAGGGATGTTTATCATCACGTTTTAGGATCCCTACTTTACGAATTTACTATTTTTAAGATGATGTTTGTCTGTGTGTTCGTGTCCGTGTCCGTGTGTGTATATGTGTGTATATGTGTTTGCGTGTATGTGTGTGTGTGTGTGTGTGTGTGTGTGTGTGTGTGTGTGTGTATGTGTGTCCATGTGTGACAATTTTTTCTCCGAAGATAACTCCAATACTACAATTCTAAAAATTATAAATCTTTCGTATTCCTCTTCTTTACATTCTTATGAAGAGGTGATTAGATTTTGGTTATAATTGGATTTATAGAATCTTTTCAAAAGAACTTTAGGTATGGAATTTATAAAAAATAGTATGTGTTCGTGTTACAATTTTACATGATATATAGAATCTTTTTCAAGGAACTTTTGGTATGGGATTTGTACAAAATACATCGAATTGTTGGAAGGTCTTGTGCTGGCCACAACAGTTTTTTTTTTAATTATTAGAACAGTTTCACAAAGTGTTGCTATCATATTGTACTTTTTGTACTTTATTCTACTGTTGTTATTAAGTGTTATTAGTTGTAGTAAATTTAACAGCCACATGTTGGCCACATTGCGTGCTTCTGTAATTATCTCGTTAATAATGCATGAATTGTTATTGTAATTTTATTACTAAATTCAGATGATAATTGAACAAATATTGCAAAATTATATGCACATCTATTATGAGATACATATTTTAAATTCTACAGTGATATGAATTTCATCAGCCGATTAAGTCTAATCAAATGTGAAACGCTGGCATTATGGAAATTAGCTACAGCAGTATTTTGCATGCCCTCCAAAACGAGACGCCCCTGGAAAGAAAAGAGAGAGTAAACAATGGAACTGTGGAGGCGCGCAAAATAATAAAATTTCCATATCAATTTTGCTTATAAATTTATGAATTTTTTGGTGGCAGCGTTTCTAAAATACTATTTATACTAGGGAATACCCAAAAATAATCAGATTAGTTTGAACTTCTCCCACTAGGTGACTTTACTAGACATCCTTTTGGATATGAAAAAGTATAATATCCAACTCTAGGTAAAACAATATCTAATAAGGAATTGGAAAACACTCGTTCTGTTCCACAAGATTTCAATATCTGAATCAACCTTTCGGTCATTATCAGATGCCGACCGTGCCCAGCTAGTACCCATAGTCGCGTTGCGCTGTTATTGCAGCTCATCACCAACTGGGCACAGCGAGAGATATACATCTCGTATATGGTAAATGGCTTAAGAGGTAACTAACCACATATAGAGTCATCTAGCGAAGAGTCGGTGTAAAGTACTGGCAGCTATTGAAAAACAAAAGTACAATAGCCTACCTCTAGGTGAAACAATGTCTAATAAAGAATTAGAAGACACTCGCCATGTTTCACAAGATTACAGCATCTGAAATAATCTTTCGGTCATTATCAGATGCCGGCCGTACCCAGCTAGTAACCACTGAAACGATTCGTTGTTATTGCAGCTCATCAGTGTGGTGTAACTGCCGACTCTTCGCGGAGACAATTCAACAACTGGGCACAGCGAGAGATATATATCTCATATACAGTAAATGGTTTACGAGGTAACTAACCACATATAGAGTCATCTATCGAAGAGTTAGCGTAAAGCCCTGGTAGCTATTGAAAAACAAAAGTACAATAGCTACTTCTGGTGAAACAATGTCTAATAAAGAATTAGATAACACTCGCCATGTTTCACAAGATTACAGCATCTGAAATAATCGTTCGATCATCATCAGATGCCCGCCGTGCCCACCTAGTAACCACAGAAACGTTTCGCTGTTATTGCAGCTCATTAGTGTGGTGTAACTGCTATCCCTTTGTAGAGACAATCTACCAACTGGGCACAGCGAGATATATACATCTCATATAAGATAGATAGCTTAAGAAGTAACTAACTTTTTGGATCTGATTCTTGAACGTCATAATTGGGAATCCATCTAAGTGGTCAGTGTGATTATTTCGTAAGTGCTATTTACCGTGTTCGGCGATTATGTAATGGTGGACATTAAAGATAGTGTGTTAACATCAAGTTTTTTTTTTTTCTTATTAGAGAAATCAGCAGCAATGCTTAGGAAACCTTACAAAAAATCCGGACCGATTTTTGACTTTTCTTTCAATTCCTGGCACACATTTAAATGGTTCGATCTCTGGTCGAGAAAACCACTCGTAAACCCTTGCATGTCTCAAAGCTTCCTCCTTATAAGCCCTCCGAAGCATTGCGACAGATTCTTCTGCTGATTTCTTTAACATGAAACAACATTTTAATGTATACTATTACAAAAATTGCCGAACAAGTCAAACAGCTCTTACAGAAAAAAATCACACAAAAAGGTTTTTAGTAAAGACACTTAGAGAGAGAAGTTGGTGTCCTACTACCCGCCAGAAAATAAATCCGGGTATTTTTGGGGACAGACAGGACAAGAGCTGCACAAAGTTACTAAAAGATTAGCGGAGAGTGACAGGAAATACGGACTGTCCATAAATGAACCTAATACCAAATATAAGGCAAATGAGAAAAATCAGGCAACAAAAGAAAAGAATATAATATTTGAAATGGAAGATAAAGTATACTGTTTTGAGAAGGTAAACTTGTTCGAATATTTGTGTGCACAATGAATAACTTTAATAATGAAGAGGGTTCCCGAAGGAAAAAAGAATCGGACAAACAGTCTGCAGCGAATTTATTTATTTCAAGCCGACGTTTCGACTAATACATTAGTCTTCTTCAGGGCAAGAAATAGTCATGTTATTAGACTATTTCTTGCCCTGAAAAAGACTAACGTATTAGTCGAAACGTCGGCTTGAAATAAATAAATTCGCTGCAGACTGCTTGTCCGATTATTTTTCCTTCGGGAACCCTCATCTATTCCTCAGTCGATTATCGCTCAACTTCTTTAATAATGAAGATGAAGAAATAAACAGGAAAATGGTTAGGGGAAGCAAAGCTTATGGAATGCTTTTGAGAACAATATACTCTAAAAACGTATCAAGACCTACTAAAATAAGAATATATAGGATAGTTACATGACTGACAGTCCTGTATGGATGGAACTAGATTTGTGGAAAAAGAAAATATTGAGAGGAAATTTTGAAGGGGTTAAAGAAGAAGAAGAAACTGGGAAATACAAGCTAAGTACGGTTTCCCATTTATCACTCACTTGATTGGAGCAAAAAGAGCGAGATGGATAGGACATGTTGCTCGGATGCCGAAGAGTAGAAATACTAGGCGAACAGTATTAGGGGCTGAAGGAAGAAAGAAAAGAAGGGAGAGATCGAAGAAAAAATGGATAAATGCTATAAAAAAATGAAATAGAAAGAAGTTGTGAAGAAAATAGAAGCCCAGGGCCTAGAAGACCTGTAGCGCTGACATATATATATATATACAGTGTGGGATTAAAGTATGGAATATAAAAACGCTGACACGTCGATTTTAGCTTTCAAAAATACACAGTGATATGTGCGATTCATCTTCCGACTTTCAATTGTTTTTCAGTTATGACGTCATCCTAAAAAAATTATATGGCAACTTAGATCATAATCAAGATATTTTGATAAAAATTTTAAATCTAGCCAACTGTATCATTCAAGCATTCTGTCAATCTTAGTAGAATTATAAGAATTCAAGAGTAAACTACAATAATAATGGAAAGAGTGTTAAAGATTGACGAATGCTTATATGAAACAAATTTTTATCAAGGTGTGTTGATTATTCATTATTACGTATTAAATATTCAGCTTGATTTTTCTCAAATTTTTGTTCTGCACCTAGCCGAGACAGACGACAAAAATTAATGATCATTAACGGTTAGATATAGTATGCTCACGTGAACTTGAGGCTATGACAGATGTCAATATTGCGTCTATTAACAAACCAGAAAATATTGACTGTAGTAAGTACGTGTTACTTATTGTTTTGTACTGTATGAGTACAATACAATAAGTAGCGCGAGCTTACTATATTCAATATTTTCTGGTTTATTAATAGACGGAATATTGACATCTGTCATAGTCTCAAGTTCACGTGCGCATACTATATCTAACTGTTAATGATCATTAATTTTTGTCGTCTGTCTCGGGTCTCGGGAATTATGATTTCTTTGCATGATCATTGAGGGAAGAAAAATCACTATCGGATTCACTACTGAAAACCTATGTTGCCATTTTTTTTTTTTGTGATGACGTCATAACTGAAAAACAAATGAAAGTCGGAGAATGAATCGCACATATTAATGTGTTTTTTTAAAAATTAAAATCGATGTGTTTTAGCGTTCTGATTTTTTTTTTGATTTTTCATATTTTAATCCCACACTTATATATATATATATATATATATATATATATATATATATATATATATATATATATCCTTCTCGTATTTTATTTTGTTCATAAATTAGTGAATTATTTCGTCATCCCTTCGAAAATACTATTTGTATATTCAATTTCATTTTGCTATTATGTAGTAATAATGTGAATCTTGGCGTTATTAACGGACGATTAGAGCTGAATTATATCGGTCCTGGCTAATTAGAAATTAATTAAGATGTTAACGCTATTAATTAACATTAATATAAGATTACAACCAGTAATAATTCATCTGTAATGTTGATCATATATCTTGAACTTCTCTCTCCAGTCCATATGAGACCTGAATGCTACACGGGGTACATTTGGTACACTCGTCCATACGATAAAATAAAACGTACAAAATGCTTCACGTTTAAAGAGAAAAATGGACTCCAAATATCCATTAATCATTGTAATAGCAATCATTCAACTGTTGAACAATCAGTCAGTTGTTTTGTGATTTATGTATAGTTCCATCAAAAATATTTCATTCATAACATAACAACATGGCACTGTCAAATGTTTAAACAACAATTGCCCAAATAACACATTCCACACATATCTGTCCATCTGTAGGACACGGGAGGCAACCTTGATATTTTAATGCTTTCAAAATTTAGAAATGATTACTGAATTATACAAATATTTATTGTTTAGACCAGGATTTTATTTTTATCTCTCACTTCATGTAAAAAATCTTAAATCCAGATTTTAGTGAATAAGATAGAATTCGATTACATTTTTACGATGATGTCTGTGAGTATGTGTATATGTGTGTCTGGATGTTGGAAGGACGATTACTCAAAAGCTATAATACTTAAAACCTTTTTTACATTTGGATAAATTGGAGTAGTAGTTCCTTTAGAAAAATCCTACATAGTATTTTTTCACATTAATGGAAAGGGCTGAAAAGGTATTAATAAGAATTGGACAACCGCAAGTAATAGTTTCTTGAAAAAAATCTTCTAAATATTGTTTTTTGAAAATATTTGTTATTACAAATATTGAAAACCATAAAATTCTCTATTTAATACACTTCAAATTATTATTTTACCTTCTAAAGATTTAGAGGTAAAAAAATATAATATATAGAATAATATGTTGCAATAAATCGCACAATCCAAACACCCAGGAAACCAGTTGTACAATTCAAATGTGTGTAATTGATAGATAAATGTAAGTGTTAGTTTTACTGACATTACTGAAAGCTTTTTCTGGGAAGTACATTTAATATTTCTTATTGAATTTTTAATTAAATATTTAAAATTGTGGTAGGTATGTTTATTACTAATAGCACATACATATATCCTTAAGAAATATCGCCAATTCCGTCAATGAACTGGAATCTACTTGAACATATTAGAAGATTGGACAAGATTCTGTACAGAGTGAAAGAATAGATATAATTAGAATTATATGTGTGTACAAGAAATGTTAAATTCGATACTTCTGTTACACAACGGAGATAGCGAGAGGTATTGTGCTGACCAAAACAGATTTTTAACGTGAGGTCCGTGAGACATCTTTAAGGGATCCGTAACTGCACCGAGAAATAATATATCCAAAGTTTTTTGATCAAAGACAATACAATCCTTACCGGTGACGGAAGGTAAAAACTGTTGAAATTTGTGCGAAAACTTATGGGACAAACTTTAATCTCTAAAATATTTAATGTTATGCTATAGATAAACCATATTACAAAAATGATATTTCGTTTGCAGCTTTTATTGTATAATAATAGTTTTATAAAATATTTACTATCAATAAAATCTTGACAAATCAATTCTTCTCTCTATCTGCTCGACGCGTGTGATGTTTTTAGTGCTCGGAGCCGCTCCGTTATGTTGTCCGGAGCCGTAATAGCAACGACGAGTCGGGTAGTCGTTTATTACCTGTTACCAACCGGCGTTATGTCCCATATTCCCTACAACGGACCTCCAGGAATTAATTCTGTATGGGAAGTCACATAAACATTCACCAAATTTCTAATTCCGGACCCGGAAAAATGGAGGAACATCAACGGAGAATATAATAGGGGTTTATAGCTCATTTAAAATGGGATGGAGAATAAAACTCTTTAAAATATGGGGTAGTAAGAATTTTATAGTTTACATGGCAATATAGTTTAGAAATTGGTCGATAATAATTATTCTAATAATACATAATGTACGAGCCCGAGCTCATAATACGTTTGTTCGCACTATAAAATATAAAACTAATTGCTAATTTTTCAGTACGTGTTTCAAACTGGTTTCAAACTGATTGGAAATTTTTGGTTTCTGCGAACAGAATTAAAAGTTATTGTTATTATTACCATTTGGAGTGAACAGAATGTTTTTTATCTTATGTTGATTGTTGTTGTTGGCATTTGTCATTGTCTCATAATGATATTATAATCTTACTATATTGTTTAAAAATTTAGTCCCTGCGTTTGTTTCTGGTTCTCTTAAATTTATACTCGAGAATCTACATGAAAATATAGCAAATATTTAGTGATTTGGAAGAAAATGTTAATATTCCTTTTCTTTCGCTTTGGCTAGCACAATGGGGGATTACACCATTTTTTTTTTATAATTTCATCTGAGAATATTAGGAAAACTAAGACTATTGATGAAAAACCGGTGAAAAAATTCCTAATAATAAGCGAGTTATGGTCTCCCGAATTTTGAAAAGATTGACGTGACGTCACATTTATGTGTTTTTATATCAAACTGTTTTCATCATGGACCTAAATGTTCTTGAAATATATGCTATTTTAAGTTATATTTACATAAAAATAAATGAATATTATAACACTGTATAAGTCTACATACTTTATAATTACAGGTGTATTTAAATTATTAAGTTTAATGCAAGAAATTTATGTTAAAATAAAAACTGTTTGAAAACTGCTGTACAGGAATGTTAGCCCCTCCTTTCGAGTTTGAATTTCTTAACTTCCATTGGTAGTAATCCCCACCTCCTATCACGCTATTTGTAATGCAAGTATAGGTGGTCTCTCGGTCGCCAATCAAAATATTTTCATATTAGTGTCGAAGCGCTATAACAAAAAACCCTTTATTTCCAAAATATCTCAATTATACCATTTCATTTTATATTAATATTCGTTATTCAGCATATACATTCGTATTTTTTTACTATTTTCCTTTGATTCGATTGAGCTGTAATCCCCCATTGCCAATTTTCATTGTTGACGTGCGCATGCTTACTTAGTTAGAGTGAGAGATCCGATGTTCTCTGTGAAGTGTGAGGTATATTATTATTTGTAGTTCACACTAGAGTGTGACAGCTGAAAAGCTAAAAAAGAAATTGTCTAACCGTTGTTATTATCCTGATTGTTATTAATTTCCCTCAGTGGTTCACTAAAAATTACAATAGTAATCATTTGTGAAAAGCAAAGAAAAAGCATATATAATAATACGTACCGTTCTTCCACATTCTATAGCGTCGCTATTTGTAAACAATAATCAACAGTTCTAACCTTGAACTTCAAATCTTAGGAATATAATTTTTAGTTCACAAAAATGTTAATAAGATGTGCCATTTTCAATGAAAATGGACAATTGCATGTAGGAACAACAATGCTCGCTAATAGCTAATAGAAGTTCCAGTACGCATGCCATAAACTAAAACTTTCTTTAGAATCCACGGACTATTCTGACGGTTGAAACTGATGAGATGAAATATTTAGCTGTACGAACAAATAATTTTTAATCGTAGATTTAAAATTTGTGTTGTGCGAACATTTTTAAATTAATGCACATGATCAAAATAGTTTATGGCCGTTTCTGACTATTGTGCGAATAAACCTAATCGTTCTGCTAGTTTGCATTTCAGGAAATTATGAAATTTCTACAAAATTCTTTCGGGTAAATATAGACTTAAAACTTTTAAAAACTGCGGGCCAAATGACTGGTTATAGCAGTTTAAATTTAACTTCTACCAAGACCCTTTACTTTTGGCACAATGAAAAACAAGTGCAGTGAAACATATCTTGCAATACATTGGGACAATACTCACAGAAAATTAATAATAGTTTTTGTTAGTCATATTTTTTTTTAGAAATTTCTCACTAACTACGTTGGTTTTAAAATTTGGTTTCTGAAAATGTAAACCACCCGAACTATTATGAGTTTGGGCTCGGATATGTGTTTGTGCTATTTTTGTAGTTGCGTAATGCTGCCCTAATTTCGTATTATGTTTAGGGATAGATCCATGATCCGTATAAGTATGTTGACCTCAACCTTCCCTTCCTAAGCGTCTTTAGTCATTAAGTAACTGGACACCACAGTGATCCGTCAACAGATTCCTTACGGGTAATTACCAGCCACGCACACAGAAAGCCATCCTTTTCTACAGGGTGTCCCAATAAGAACGGCGGATTTAATCTTTAACAAATCCTTTTTGATTAATTGACGTGATTTTCATTTTACATTAAAGTACACATGTTCCGATTATCTAGGATGAAAAGTAATATTCAAGCTCTTAAAATGAAATATTTAAGATTATTACGAGTAACACTACGAGATAGTATCAGAAATGAAATGATTAGAGAACTACAATGTAAATCTGTATTGAATTTCATCGAAGAGGGTATATCTTGATGGAGCACACGATCACAGTGAAAGAAGATAGACCTGTGAAACAAATATGGATGACGAACGTGGTAGAAAAAGGAGACCGAGGATGACCTACCTAAAGACAACTGGGATAAGATAAGTCTTTGAAAAGTAGCTGTATGTATGGGCGTGGCTATACAACTTGAAAAATTGATAAGGGGAAATTTAAAAATAAATGTAGTTTTCAAGTAAACAAAAACAATAAATGATTTATATAGTATTATAAAAGACAAAATTGACAGTAACCAAGTTTCGAATGAAGTAAATCTGATCCCTTGCAAGGATTGCGAAGAAAAATATACAGGAGAGACAAAAGATATTTAAGGATAAGGCTAGAACAGAAAAAGAATTAAAAGAAAGAGAACCAAAAGAATAAATGCGCCTTAATGGAACATGACATAACATTAAAACACATGTTTGAGTTTGAAAATGCCTGTATATTGGAAACGAAAAATACAAAAAAGACTAACATTAGAAATGTCGTACATAAAAAGCGGATAAAAATAATGTCAACTCTAAAAGAGACCTCATATGCCTTAGTACAATCTACAATAGCTTGATAAATAACAAAATAAAATATATAAGAAATAAAAAATAACGAAATTAAATTTTTTAATTGTTTTCGTTAAAACGCGTCATTTGCCTAACAAGGTCCTCTTTACAAGGTTAAGTAAATTTAATCCCGCTTTAATAAATGGTTTTTACTGATACTTGGTACATGTGCTCCTATGAGTGTACAGACAAATTTTATCTTTGATTTATAACTATTTTAAATTATGAATGCCTTTTTCGGCAATAAATGTAAAACAACTGTAATAGTTAAAAATTAATTTACTTTTTCCTGAGGATGATCCTGGTAAGAACGACACGTTGAAGAGATAATAAAAAAATTACATGACACATCCCAGAATAATTTACTTTCCTAAATGTCTTTGTGTTGTTTCCGCTTTTCCTTGCGAAAGTTGCGGTG
The DNA here is from genome assembly GCA_943142095.1 of Ophonus ardosiacus. Classification (NCBI taxonomy): domain Eukaryota; kingdom Metazoa; phylum Arthropoda; class Insecta; order Coleoptera; family Carabidae; genus Ophonus; species Ophonus ardosiacus. The sequence continues at coordinate 31,602,903 of OW964832.1, read as the reverse complement.
TGTATTTTATGCGAAACTTAAGGAAACCAATCCTAAACTACCCCTAATAAAGTGGCGAGTTTAGCGATTGTTGGGCGAGAGTTTTACTACAATAAAATGATTTGTAGGCGATCCCACTAAAGCGGTAATCATTCCTTCCTCAATCGAACCAATAAAAAACTACACAACACATAAACATGGTTGTAAATTAACCATGTGTCGCCTCAATCTCACAGTTTTTTATCTGCACTTTATGAAGGAAGAGTTTAATTAGATCGTATCCTATTCCGGGTTATAAACTTGTTTTATAGGAAGATTAATCAATGAATGTTTTACTGGAGGATTTGGTTTATAGCTGGACAAAGAATAATTTGGTTGAAATACAACAGTAAAATTATACGAAATTGCGGTGGGTTTTTAACGACTTACATCTCTTTATAATAAGTAAAAACAGGTAGAATTCCATGTGAAATTTTAAGAAACCGAGTCGTTATAGATCGATCAATATCAAAGTGTTCGTACTGTTCGGGAAATTTCTTTTTCTTAACTATGATAACTGTAAAATTAAGATGTCAGAATATTTATTTAAATCGCTGAGTTATACACCGTCTTATTCTATCTGAATAGAGCAAGTTTTTGAAAAGCATTGAATATAAAAGACTCCGTAATTTATATTAATATAGAGTGTATCTCCTTGTACAGTTGGTGGAGTATTGGGATTCTATTTGCGTCTATCACTCAAATAATTCATTTAAAATTCATAGTAGCTTTAGTGCAAACAAGCTTCCTCGTAAAAATTCCAGCAGCGTCACAAGTGGGGCAATACAGCGACACAACTATCTAAATGTAAACTAGTCTTCTCTAATCGAAACTCTTCTATCTCTGTTCAGTCTGCGAAATCATCACATTGCGAGTGGTGTTGCGAGTGGTGGTCTCAAAAGACTCGGGAGTGAATCTTTCCTGATGATATTCTATTGGGAGTGTGATTAAAGCGCTGGTATAATAATTGATAAGTAGGTTGGCTCCAGCCCAGAACTCTGTGTTTCCATCTGGCAAAAAGTTACAACTCTCAGCTGTTCACACGTTGCTTTATGACTTGGCACTTTGGGCAGAATAAAACTACATCACAACACTCCAGGCCAAAACGTAAGCCTTTACAAACTCTATAAAATCAGTTTAACAAAAGTTATTCATTAGATGGGAACACAACATTTTAGAAATCAACTTGCTTGTTTCCCATTCTGGGTGTGCCAATATGATTTGCACGTGACGCGTCACGGTCATTCGGGTAAGCTCGGTGAGAGCCGAACGTGACGTCACATTAATTCCGGTCATAGCCTACGTTATTAATACAAGGCCGGGGAACAGCATCTGTCAAAAGGAAGCTCTAGTTCCAAACTCGTCGTTTTAGCGAGATTTATTCCTGCTATCATTGTTGTCATTACCCATATCTGTGTACAAGTAGATTGGTATACCGAGATTAGCACACCCAGCAAAGGTAATATGCCGTGATATATTTATTTAGTTATTTATATATAAGTAAATATAGTTATTTTCGGAACAAGTTATGAAAAATACCAAATATCATGCGAGTGTAAATTGACGCACGACGCGTAGCGGAGTGCAAGTCAATACACACGAGCTAACATATTTGTATTTCATACAAGTTATGAACATTATTTTTTAGACGAGCTTAAATAAATTTTACTTTTTTTACAAAACTGAAATTTAGGTTCAAACGTACGGACAGCTGACAAATGAATAATGTATACATATAGCCAGAAAATAATGACAGAGTAACCTAGCAACCGTGTCAACTATTACGATATTAAACATATCGTAACACTAATGTCATAAGTTCAACTTTCAGTGTTAGGATACTACGTTGATATGTCATACTTATCACAATGGTCGTCTAAAAAAATATTTGTATTTATTGTACATTTTATTTGTTTATATTTTTTAAATACCATACTTATTAACAGCGTTACAACGTGGATACAACCACTAAATTGATTTTTTTAAGTTTAAAAATGACATTTAAATGACAATCGGAATAAATCGCGTCCGCAAAACTGGTTTTAAAATAAGAGTTTTTAGAGTTTTTAGCCAGATTTTAAAATAAAATTTGAGATGTGTATTATACTGGAAGAACTGAAAGAATCTCTTCGGGTTGAAGTCGCCCAAATTGACAGAGCGATGTGGGAAAGAGTGTTTGCAAACTTCTTAGAACGCCTCTAAATATGCATTAATGATAACGAACATCACATGCAAGATGTTATTTTCCACACTTGATTTTGTCAAATTCTATGTCATTACGAACTGAAATCTGTCAATAATTTTTTACCTTCCGACACCTTTAGGTAAGGAAGATATTGTCTTTGGTCAAAAAATTCGGTGGTGAGTTTTTAATGAATAAGTACGTTTTAGGGTCTCTAAAATACGAATATACCATTTTTAAGATGATGTCTGTGTGTGTGTGTGTGTGTGTGTGTGTGTGTGTGTGTGTGTGTGTGTGTGTGTGTGTGTGTGTGTGTGTGTGTCCGTGTGTATGTGTGTCCGTGTGTATGTGTGTCCGTGTGTGACAAATTTTTCTCCGACGATAACTGCAATACTACAATTCTAAAAATTATAATTCTTTCGTATTCCTCTTCTGTACAACCATATGAAGAGTTGATTAGATTTTGGTTATTTGAAGTTTTTAACAGTTTTTCTTAAAAAAACGCAGTTAAATACCATTTTTTTGGTATTTTGTTATTATATATATTAAAGAAAATAATCTTCTCTATACGGTTTGATTATACATTTTCCTTCATATTCAATAGATGTAGATTTAAAGCGTTATAAAGAAATTAATTTTCAAAAATTAGTCAGCTTTGCTATTTATCATGGAAACAGCTGAGATAATCAAAAAAAATTAATTGACAGATGTCAGTTGCAAGTGCAAAACCAAATATGTAAAGTATAGGATCTAAAATTGATATGTCATAGTGTTCCTCGCAAGTGACTTGCAGAGAAAGGCCAAAGAGAAGATGGAAGGACTGTATCGCAGAAGACTTGAGAAAGGAAGGACTGTGTGAAGAAGATGCGTTGGACAGGAATGAGTGGAAGAGAAGAGGAAACAGGGACCCCTAATAAAATAGGGGAACACTGAAGAATAAATAAAGGAAGTGTCAAGTGTATTTTACTTAGTGTATGTTTATGTTATAATTTTATTGGATTTATAGAACCTTTTCAAATGAACTTTTGGTATGGAATTTGTAAAAAATAGTATGTGTTCGAGTTCGATTTTACATGATATTATATAGAATCTGTCCCAAGGACCTTTTGGTATGGGATTTGTACAAAATACATCGAATTGACGGAAGGTCTTGTGCTGGCCACAATAGATTTTTTTCTTAAGTAAAAGAGTCAATTTTGTAACGTTTCAAAAAACGCCCGTCTTTTCTGTACAATCCTGTAGTTATTGAAGTAGGATTTGAGTGTTGGACTAATCGATGGTGTAAACTGTAAAGGAGTTAATTAATTATATTGTTCAATTTATATAACTGAAACTTGCAACCCAAATCCCAGATTATATTGGAATGTCTTAAATAACTCCCATAGGATATACAAACAATTAAACAAGCATCCATTAATTGTCAACAAACTCTCGCATTGATAAAAAAATCTTACTACATGTATCGTTCCAGATTTCATCAGAATAGTCATGGTTATTGGCAGTATCGTTTGCTGGTGATCTTTCCCAAATGTCAGAGGGGTAGGCTGGTTGACCTTTGACCTGCGTCTTAGGTTCCGGGTCGTTAAGCTGCGGACTAACCGCGCTTGGTACAACAAAACACCCATTAATGATTTATAGTAATTGCGTGAAGCTGACCGAGGCCTCGGGCTAGCGTTGACTGATTGGCCAGCAGGCCTCTGGCATAGCCAACTAACACGGGATTATTCATCTATCATCAATAAATTAACCATTCGACCCTCACTATATTTTAGGGGAGGTATATAAACTTTGAAACTGGAACACTAAGTAATTCTTTAAGAACTAAACCATGTAACAAAAAAATAATAAAGGGACACAAGTAATTTCTGACAAATTCACAAGATGTTTAAATGTAGCGGTAACCCCAACCCTACATCTAAACTTGACTTATAATACTAATATCCTCAATGGAGAGATATATAAGGCTGGGCAGAAAGGACTGACGTTTTTTGAAAAGTCACAAAATTGATACTTTTTTCATAAGAAAAAATCTGTTGTGGCCAGCACAAAACCTTCCGTCAATTCGATGTATTTTGAACATATCCTATACCAAAAGTTCCTTGAAAAAGATTATATATAGCCTGAATAATTGTAACAAGAACACACTATTTTTTACATATCCATATTGAAAAGATTCTAAAATCTAATAAAATTTTAATACGAATACGAACGTACATTATGTATTGCACTTAACACTTCCTCCTGCTTCAACTTTTCCCTATTTTATTAGAAGTCGCTGTTTCTTACTCTTCTCTTCTACTCATTCCTGTCCAAAGCACCTTCGTGACACAGTTCTTCCTCTCTCAAATCTTCTGCTATACAGTCCTTCCATCTTCTCTTTTGCCTTTCTCGTATTTCTGGCATTATAAGTTCCTATCTTGAGGCGAGGCCGCAAATGCAAGTCACTGGCGAGGGACACTCTGTCACTTATATCACTTTCAGATCATATACTTTCCACTTTGGTTTTGCACTTGCCACTGACATCTGTCAATTAGATTTTTTTGAATATATTTGTTGTTTTCATAATTTTTGCCAAGCTGACTGATTTTCGAAAGTTTATCTCTCTTAATCTCTCTATAACTCTATATCTACTAAATATGAAGGAAAATGTATAATCGAACCGTATAGAGAATAAAATATTCTTTCTATTGATAATCACATAAAATGTCGAAATTAATATTTAATTGCGATTTTTCAAGAAAAACTGTTAAGAACTTCAAATAAGGGTACTTCCGGTTGACCAATTATAACCAAAATCTAATCAGCTCTTCATAGGGTTATAAGGAAGAGGAATACGAAAGAATCATAATTTTTAGAATTATAGTTTTGGAGTTATCGTTGGAGAAAAATTTGTCACACACACACACACACACGGACACACACACGGACACACACACACACACACATACAGACATCATCGTAAAACCAGTAAAATCGTATTGTAGGGACCTTAAAACGTGCTTATTCATTAAAAACTCACCACCGAATTTTTTGATCAAAGACAATACCTCCCTTACCTAAAGGTGACGGAAGGTAAAAAGTTATTGACAGTTTTGAGTTCGTAATAACATAGCATTTGACAAAGTCAAGTGTAGAAAACAACATCTTGCATGTAGTTCTACAAAGTTTGCAAACAACACTCTTTCCAACATCGCTCTGTTAATTTGGGCGACTACGCGAATAGATTCAGTTTTCCAATGTGCGGGTTTGTGGTCGTATGTACGTATCTTGAGGTGAATCCACAAAAAAAAATCGCATATGGACAAATCTGGAGACCAAGGAGGCCAATAAATATCACCAAACCTGGAAATGGGGAAAGAGAGGGCAAATAACGTCCATTGATGCTCTGTCGATGTGGGCTGACGCCCCATCCTACTGAAATCACACACGGTTTCTTCGTAATTCAGGAAAAAGAAATTGAGTATCATCTTCACGGTAATAGTAGTTCCTCTAGAAATGCATTAATGATAACGGCACTATATGCAAGATGTTGTTTTCCATACTTGATTTTGTCAAAAGCTATGTCATTACGAACTCAAATTTGTCAATAATTTTTTTGAGCAAAAGTAAAAATTTTATGGCGTTTTAAAAAAGGTCCGTCTTTTCTACCCAACCCATCATCATCCCCCCCAATCATTTCAGTTATCGTGATAGATTTCGCCATAGCTCAGTTGGATAGAGCGTTACCCCGGCAAGGTAGTGGCCCCGGTTCAAATCCCGGTAGCCAACATGATCTTTCCACAATTTATTTGATATATAACAAAAGTTTCAAGAAAAATTTTATGCTCCAAATTTTATTATTAAATAAGGTGTTTACGTAATAATTGTTTTATAATATGCTATATAAATACTGATAGAAAAATTTTGAAAAATTTTATACGAAATTGAAATACGCAAATCTTCTCGTATAGGTATAGCCGAAATGTGAAATTGTTAACATTTTTGAGGATCAAAATATTGGCCAGACGACTTTTTACTATACGGGAATGTGAAGAAGGTGTACTATGTATTAATTACCAAAAAGTGGACGACCCAGCAGACTCATTCAAAAAAAAAAAAACTCATCGCGCAAATTTACTAGACAATTCATAATTTTAAAGATGATTGTTAGCAGAACTTCGGTCAAAAATGATTTAAAATTTCGAAACAAGAAATAATGTAACCAAATAGACAGCGGCTCAGCTTGAGCGAATCTCCAAATGCTGCAGAGTATTAAGGAGTCAACAAATTATAGAAAAACACACACACACACACACATACACACACACAGACACACACACACGGGTACACGCGCGCGCACACACACACACACACACACACACAGAGAGAGAGATACAGAGAGAGAGAGAGATACAGAGAGAGAGAGAGAGAGATACAGAGAGAGAGAAAAAATGTTTAACAGGCCCGACTGGTTCAAGACTTTTGGGTATTTGTAGATAATTATTCAGAGTGCGTTTATAGATTTTCTATAAGATATAAATCTAAAGTTTCACTATTTACTTTTGATACAAAATAACGAGAACTCATACAACTTACGAAAAGTGATTTTTAAAACGTAACAACATTAATTAAACGCTATCTACCTGCAATATAATTCTGGAGAAATTTTCCAGCTAGCCACTCTTAAATAAACATAATGTATTGTTCCAATTGTTCACTGTGGTCATACGTGTGTGACAAAAACAACTAGACAAAGTGTAAGCGAGACAGAGGTTGTTACTCTAGCAGTCTCGGTTGTTTTTGTATGCCGCGAGTTTCTTAATTAATGTATTTTAGTGTGTAAACTGCAACGTTGCTCCGGTATAAAGCGCGGGATTACCAGATAGCTAGATGCGGATGATGTATGGAAACTTCTTTATGTATCATCAAGAATTTTCACTAAGATGCACATAATAAAAATGATGGATGCGGGTACATATAATACAGGATGTTAAATATCATATATTTAATTTTTCAATGATTCCAACTGAATCCTTTTTACCTTCCGTTACTCTTAGGTAAGGAAGGTACTGTTTTAGATCATAAAATTCGGTGGTAAGTTTTTAATGAATAAGCACAATACAATTTTATTAGTTTTACGATGTTGTTTGTATGTGTGTGTATGTGTGTGACAAAATTTTCTGCGACGGTAACTCTAATATTGCAATTCTAAAAATTATAATTCTTTCGTATTCCTCTTCTTTACATTTATATGAAGAGCTGAATAGATTTTGGTTATAATTGGTCAACTAGAAGTTCCCTGATTTGAAGTTATTAACAGTTTTTTTTTTTTTTTTTTTTTGGAAAAAACGCATTTAAATATCATTTTTTGACATTGTATGTGATTATCAATATGAAAGAATATTAAAAGATTAACTTTCATAAATCAGCCAGCTTGGTATAATCATGAAAACAGCTGATATATTCAAATATTCTAATTGACAGTTGACAGTTTCAAGTTCAATTTACATAGTGTATGTTCGTGTTATAATTTTATTGCATTCATATAATTTTTTCCAAGGAACTCTCGGCATGGAATTTGTAGAAAATAGTATATGAAGGGTACAGGGGAAGAAGGTGGTTTGTCAAAAAATGTAAATTTTGTAGGCGGCAGTTTTTAAGATTTTAAGATCGTGTCATTTTTTGGATAATGCCTTCAGCTAGGTACAATTTTGATGCAGGATTCATTACTGTTTTGTAAATGAGTACGTCAAATTAGAATACTTGTCTGGCATCCTATTTCGGGGGAAATTTCGGTTTTTTAATTTGACACCAAAATAAAAAGTCGAAATTTTCACCAAAATAGGATGCCAGACAAGTTTTCTAATTTGTGGCATTCATTTAGAAAACAGTAAAGAATCTTGCATCAAAATTGTGCATAGCTGAAGGTATTATCCAAAAAATGACACGATTTTAAAATCTTAAAACTGTCTCCTCCAAACTTTACATTTTTTGACAAACCGCTTTTTTCCCCTGTACTCATCAACTTTCTTGATACATAAGAGTGGACAATCCACCTTTTTGGTTGGTACCGCATGGACATACCCGTCTTCTTCCTCTGTACGACAAATTTTCCAATGGTAATAAATTCTGCCCTACCGTGTTTTTGCCCAAAAGGAATATTCCACGTAAAAGATTCGGTATTTACCTACAAGATGGATTGAAAATCCTAATTTCAAATTTTTAGTTACAAACCGCCTTTTTCCCCTGTACCCTTCATATGTTATTAGTTCAATTTTACTGAATATATGTATATAATATTTTCCAATGAACTTTTGGTATAGGATTTGTACAAAATATATATAGTTGACGGAAGGTAATATGCTGGCCACATCAGATTTTTTAAAATCAAATAAATTTGTAAATGAAAAATGGCGAAGAATAGTAACAAAACCATTCATTTTGCGTGTTGTCTGTATAGTTTTGCACCGGTATTTTGTCGATATAAAGTGAAAATATCCATTGCACAATTGTTGGATTTTTATTTTGAATATAGTATATCCTTTTATCCAGTGCATGTATTCACCGCTATCCTTATTGTTTTAGTACAATGGCAATCACATTGTAGTGCAAGTATCGAGGTATAAACTATCATAGCAGTTCGGGCGATGTAATGGAATTTTAAAATCGTCAATTTGGTTTTTTGCTCCCGGCTTGAGCTGGTTGGGTAATCCACAGTAGCTGCAGAGTTGCATGCACTGTTTGATTGTATTGTTCGTATCTGATTGATGCGCAGAAAACCGAAGCTTTATGTTTTAACGAATACTCAAATGACTAGCGGCTGCAGATGTAGATTTTTGTACATTTCATCAAACTTCCTATTGATGGAATATTCTTTTGAAATTGTAGATTTCAACATGTAGAACACAGTGCAAGTAAAATATTTTTACAACGAACACAAAAAGAAATACAATATATTGTAGAAGAGCTTTGAGTAATATGTATACAAGCGCATGCACCATTTTTCACATAGGATCCCATCGTCATAATAGTTTGTCCTAAATGCGTTTTAATGTCTAAGTTTTAAATTAAAATGGGTATCATTAACGTTTAATATTCAACACATGCTATGTTGAATACAGTAAACTGATTATTCTATATTACATTAGTTTTAATTTTTAACTCTCTAAATTAATTTAAATATAAACATGAATTTTTGCTCTTAGGATGAACTATTATGACGAGGAGCTCGTAAACATTAGCTGTCAAAAATGGCGTAGAAATAGGTCTTAATGATCAAGGAAATTTTGATTAACGAAGAAAGATTTACTGAAAAATTTATAGACCTCACAGCTACAAGATATCCATTGAGTGAAGTTTTTTACAATTTATATTCGAGAATACTCTCCAAATCAGAGTAGATAAATACTCAGCGCGATAATGCGTCATGTATTATTGTGATCTCGCCTCCAGTCAATCGTTGATAATAAACAAAAGTACAATAGCGAACTCTAGGTGAAACAATGTCTCATAAATAATTATAAAACACTCGCCATGTTTCATAAGATTTCAACATCTGATTCCACCTCTCAGTCATCATCAGCTAGTAACCACAGTGTGGTGTAACTGCCGTCTCTTTGCAGAGACAATTCATCAATTGGGCACGGCAAGAGGTATACATCTCATATAAGATGGATGGCTTAAGAAATAACTAACCACATGCAGAGCCATCTATCAAAGAATTGCCGTACAGCACTGGCAGATATTGAAAAACAAAAGTACAATAGCGAACTCTAGATGACACATTGTCTAATAAAGTGAATTTGGTGAATTGTCTCTGCTCTGAAATAAATAAATAAATAAATATATCATCACGGCATATTACCCATTATGATGACGATATATTTTACCGTGTGGGCGCTTACCAGGCGTCACCTCACGGGCACTCATAGCTGGTGTGGAGAGTGCACCACAGGGGTCACTTTTGTGCCATTTAAAATTGGAAATATTTGGCGTCTGTCGGGATCGGACCCGGTTCTACAGGTTCACGACTACGTGGCGCGCGGCCACGGGACACCATAATTATAATTATAATTATATTACCCCATAATTATTTTTGTTAGTTGTCCTATATTAGTATGCCATTTTAGCTACGTATTGTTTTTTTCAGAAGAAATGCAGTTTTTTTTTCCAATAGGTGAGTTTTACTATGTGAAATTTGAATGTTCTATTACTAAATACTGAATATACAGTGTGTCCCATTTAGAGGTGCCACCATTGGGATCTCGAGAACTATAAGAGATACGATGGTTCGCGACCAGACACTTAGGCACGCGGCCAATAACAGCGGCATCTGATGATTACTGAGAGGTTGATTCAGATGCTAAAATCTTGTGAAACATGGCGAGCGTTTTCTAATTCTTTGTTGATAATAAACTAAATATACTGCCTTTTTCTCTAAGCAAAGTTCTTAAAATTAACAACCATTTTCAGTTGTTAAATTGAATGTCACTTACTAAGTTCAAAATTCTAGTTCAATATTACATCAAGTTGCTATAATTTAAAACTAGACATTACGACGAGCTGCTAATCCAACAACTGCATTTCTTCCGTTGTTAATTTTGAAATTTGCAAGATATTTGTATTCCATTCCCAATATCGAAAAAAAATATTAAGATACTTAAACTGAACAAGGTGTTTGTTCATTATTTAATTTGTGAAGTGGATGGTCTCATGTCACAAGATCATATTTACATTTATTCCAAATTATTTGAAATTGAATGATAAATTTATAAGTTAATAGTTTCTTCTTCTCCTTTCCTGCATATCTTGGTGATGCCTGTTTTTTCCATAAAGGGTTCCTCAATTAAATTGTGCATAAACTAATCATAGTTAAAATGCAAGTGAAATTAATGGCGAACATGATGGTTTAATACGAAATTGATATGGAGTGGTCTAGTGTATTTAAACCACAGTTCATACGCTTTAGGCTATGAAAGTGACCTATCGATGTTGATATTAGCTTGGCGGAATATTGGTATTTGATATCCCCTCCACGACTTGCACATGATTATCATTGCAGTATTTTATTCCATAGCTATCACCGTTGCTGGTGTTTCAATTTGCGAAGTAGTGCGAATTTCCATCCGATATAAACGCAATTGAATTGCCAGCGTTACGTGGAATGACAATGTGATAGTCAAATGGATAAAGCTCTGGATACAACACCAAATCAAATTACTCACATGACTTTACTAATGATGTATCAATTACACCAACACCAAATGAGACGCTTTGTTTTTATAGCCAGAAAGTAACGCAACAATTCATTAGTTTCAATATACAATTATCTATGCGCGGGAGGCAGTAATATAACAACTGAATCATTTGTAATATGCAGGTAGATGCTCTAATAGTTACATGTTAATATATCACTCATTTCGGACAATAATAATGAGGAAAACTAAATTAATTTACAATTTAACTACATGAAAGTTTATACATCAATACTATATTGTGTGTTACCTATGAAATATTACCTCATAATAACTACACAACTAAAATGACGAATGTTATTCCTTTTCGTTGTTTACGTGATTTCAAATTAATGATATATTTATATAAATAACAGAAGTAATTATACTCGACGTCAAATAAATATGGATTGATGCTCAATGTTTTCCCTTCCCCCTACTCTATCCAGCGGTGTTGCCGCTTCTTTATAACTTAGCAATTTCAACATGACCAATGAAATTGTCAACAGTGTAGAAATTTTCAGTTCTTATTTATTTGACGGCAAATATAGTATTGTTTGCTATTTTCGTTGATAATTATAAATAAACAAATTGATAACTAGAAAAACGTTGTTCGTAGGGTAATCGTGCAATATACGGGGCGTTAAAAAATAAGTATCACAAATTATGAGGATATATAGTACTGACCAAAATGAGTAAAAAAGCTTAATCAACATTGGTCCGATCTTCAACTGTTTTTGAGAAAGAGGCCATTTTGTATTAGAATCGAAGAAAAACAGATAAAGTTAGTGACTGAACAAAATTTTGTCCATGTCAGTAAATAGACCATAAAATAAACAATAAAATTTTATATGAAACATTTTTTCGACTTTCCAATAGTTACGAAGTTATTTGAAAATTAAATATTGGCCAAGATCGCACACAACATTTGTCTTAGTACAATTATTTGATTTTTTTTGAAAAACAAAAACACATCTAAGATTACCTTTGAAGGGTAAACAAAAAGTCTCATCTAATCAAAATCGTAACTCTTACAGTTTTCGAGATAGCAGAGGTAAACCCCGAAAAAACTTATTTTTCACTGTCTTATCTCGGAAACTATTGAAGATCGGACCCATGATGATTAAGCTTTTTTTCCTCTTTTTGGTCAGTACTATATGCCTTCATAATTTGTGACACTTATTTTTTAACACTTTGTATGTATATTATTTTCAAATTGATAACGTTGGTTATTGCTTAGCAAATTTAAAGGTCTGGATTGTTTTAATTTTTAATCTTGAAATTTTGGACGCTCTTTCGTACGCCAAACATTAATTATGATGAAGGTACAAGGTACAATATCTTGTGTTGTACTATAAATATTGCTGAAGATTTCCCAGAATATTTAAATATTGTAATCAATAAAATGTATGTTCTTTTTGGAGATATTTCTTGTCGATGAATACGTAAGCAATGATTGAGCATTCCATTAAAGAGACCTGCCTTGGTTGTTGTCGTGCGTCATCAATATCTGTAGCTGGTCCAGGACGCTTCCAGGACGGCTCCAGACGCCTTCCAGGACGCGAGGATAACTGATGACAAGCGCCCGACGTTCATATTTTACGCAAACAAATATTCATTTGTCCGGGGAACGCGCTCTTATAGAAACATCACAACAAGAACATTTTATAAATGTAGCGAAGAGAACAATTTCTAATTATTCACAACGGGAGAATAAGAATAAATCAAAAGACAATATAAGTAATTGGAGGAGTTACATTCAATGGGAACTAAGAGTCAAGCGGTAACGGTAAGTACAACTTCTTCTTTTATTAATATACATACACTGAGGCCCAATATATTTTACCATTTATACTTGTGTTTACATACAAAATACCAAGTGGCTATTAAACATGAATCCTGCTTCAAACTTCGTAATATACGAGCCCAAACTCATAATAATTCAGCCAGTTTACATTTCAACAAATTATAAAACCTACAAAAACGGTTAGAAATTTCTGCATAATTCTTTCGGGTACTTTAAACATATACTCAAAACTGCAAAAATCTGTAAGCCAAGTGACTGATAATACTAGCTAGCCCGATATTTTAAGTCATCTTCTAGTCCTTTACTTTTGGCAAAATGTAAAACAACTTCGATAAAATCCAATGCCTACAGTAAAACCTACCTTGCAAGACATATGGGACAATACTCACAGAAAAATTTGCAGGGCTTAGGGATACAATGTCCAATAGAATTAAAGCTGGTATTACTAATAAAGGCGATGTGACCCAATATTCAATGGCGGCATATTTTAAAGTAGTCGCAAGAAATTTATAGAAATTTCTCACCAGAGCATCGAACTCGCCAAAAACTGGGCTCGGTTCAGGTTCAGGTTAATTTATTTTTTGAGAGATGGGATCAAGTGCGGTTCTGGTTCAAACATTAATAAAATTTACGGTTTCGTTACTGGTTCAGGTTTGGTTCGACCTAATGAAAATTGTGTTAATAGTTATTGAATATAAATCTTTATAAACAAATAATCTAAAATGCGAGCCGGAATTAATAATGCAACGCAATTTGACGAACAGTCAACATAGGCAGCAACGCAAATCGGCTTGCATTTCGAAATGAAAATGAACCTGAATCGGAGCTGAACCCTGAACCCAAATTTGAATACCCGGTTCGGCTCTGACTCGGACTCTCCTGAACTCTCGGGACACCGAAAATAATTGACAAAGTCAATGAAATGAATATGAAGGGTCCTGGGTTCAAGTTGTTTACAGAGTTCGTACTTATTACTACATTTGAAAGGTGTTTGTATTTAACTGTCTAGAGAGTCATAAATATTTATCCCCATATATTGTTTAAATTTGATATGTGTGTGTATTGGGAAATACCTATATGCATATTGGTATGTGTTGAGTTATATGCCGGTACGAAATCAATTTCCTATGTGTTAGCCCTCTACGATGAGACGAGGAGACCTCGACCCTCTTCTGGCTATTGAGTGCCATTGCCTTTATATTCAAACGCTGCCTCCGTTCTGCATTCGCTCTTTGCTATTTCAAAATCATTTCTAGAGTTCTCAACGTCTAATACACTTCAAAATGGATACTCGACTCACAAGAGGGAAACATATACAGCTATAAACATCAAAACATTTAACATATGCAACTAATTATATTTAAAATTTGTTTAATGTGAGCTGGACATGAACTAATGTTGTGTCAACATGGCTAATCCACATAACTAACGACTAGAGGAGCTATAAAATATAAATAAATGTGTGATGGATTATTCGCGGAATTAATGTGACATATATGAGGCATGTCGCCTCCACCAAAAAGTACAAAATGCGCAGCTGTTGCTTGTTTAACATACCGGGTGCCTCCTTTTTGTGGTCCATAGGAAATACAATCGTAAAATTTTCATGTGGTTGTAAATTCAGCCCTATTTAGAACGACAGTGTAAATACAAAAATAAATAATCAAATGAGCCTAAATTTATTGCTATAATACATTCTTGTCATGAGATAAATATGCAATAAAATATCCGTTTTTAAATATTTCAAATAATCGTATTCATAACGTATAAATATAGAAGGTGTGACAACTCCTCAATTTTTGTTGCATATTGATATTGACAATTCAATTCAATTCAGTTTCATTTATTGCTTGAAGTTATACTTCGTACAAGGGGTTGGTATAATAATGACAATTATAAAATAAGTAAATTATAATAACTACACAAATTGTTTAAATTTGACAGTATACATAATGTCTTATAAACGTACAAAAGACAAATTAGTACAAAAGAAAAAAATAATCTAAACGAACGAGCCTATTGCACGTTTATAAGATTTTTGATGAAATATAAAACAACAAGAATAATATTTATTTATATTCCCATAATATACATGCAAAGTAGTGTAGATTTTATTCAAAATACAATAACAAATTTCATGTCATGGATGTATGCATGCATACACACAGGCATCACAATAACAATTATTATATTGTGTATGCACGCATACGTACACACACACACATAATATATTTATTTATAATCTCAGGAATTGGTGTGATAGTGTAAATTTTATCCAAATTATCTTATAATAACAATTATATATGTAAACACATACACACAGACGGATGTGATAAAAAGAATAATTATTTATAATAAATTTTATCCAAATTACAATAACAATTATATATATATATACATACATACACACATACATATATACACACACAGAGTAATTATTTATAATCTCAAGTATTATATAGAATAGAAATTTTTTAACAAAGTCACAATAACAGCTATTATATCATGTATACATATACACACACAGATATAATACATGATAATGATATTGACAATTAGTAGGCCGAGATTCTAATCTTACATGCAGCGCCTCTACAATGTGCCGTACCACATAACATTCTGGAACTAATATGACAAATGACAAGTTACCTGTCAATCGTGCTGTTAATGTATAATCCGGGCCTATGTACATCATTCCATCAAAATTAAAACTAATTTAGAGAATATATTAAGTTTCTGATGACATCCCTTTTGAAATTTGAAAAAAATTTAGAATTTTCAAAAAGCATAAAAGTGACCCCTCCACTACAGCTGTCAGAGCCCGTGAGTGAACGCTTAGTAAATGTTATCAACTTAGCAGTGTCCCATAATATGGGCAGTCTCTCTGTTAAATCTGGGACTAAAATTTCCTTTTCTAAAGAAAACAGATTCTTGTCTTTTTAGTCATTTTTGCCTCAAGTCAACAAATCCAAAATGCTACACCGACACAAACTATAGCACATGTCAGTATCGGGCTCTGTGATTGGCTGCGGGTGCGGTTGGCGGATGAAACAATAGCCTGTCGGCTATTCCTTCATCCGCAACAACTGCTGCTAGCCGCCGCGCATCTATTGGTCGAGGAGTCACCCGCACCCGCATCCGCCAACCGCTTCAAAACCCGATGCCGATAGTGTGATACAGGCATTAGCTGTCAAATTTTCAATTAAGTAACTAGTAAAGATTAATTTTCTAAAGAAGCAGGCGGTATCAACAAATGAAGTTTACAAATGAATAACAAATACATAAACCATATTTTCTGGCAAGGTCCTTATCTTTAATATACAAAACTTAATCGTTCTTCATTCTAAATACTTCAAAAATAACTATACAAAACCATTTTGTAATAAAATGTCCACTATTTGATCTTGTTGAAACTATTAACATAAAGTGTTCTTTTAGTTAGTATTCTGTGCAACCTGTTAGCTTACAATTAGTTAAAGAATCGAGCCACCTTCAGGTGCGAGATATTATACAGGGTAATGATTACACCGTGGAACACTTTGTGCAATTACCTAACGAGATATTGCGCCAAAAGACCACTTTAAATGCAAGAAACTACGCCAGAACTATCCTCATCCAACTAGCAAAACATCAGCAGCATTCAACACTTATAACAGACAAAAATAATTCATATATTTCGGGGAGACATTCTTCTCGCTTTTTACAATAAAGAAAACACTTCCCCAAATTAAGTATTTATGCTCTTTCTTGGGAAAAACCCTCCGCACGTCAGTGTGTAATGCGATTACAATATAACACCAATCAACCGACTAAACAGTGTAAAAATTATCCTCTCTTTCAATGCGGAGATATTGAACGTTACTCGTATTCGGGTTCAGGAATATTTGCTTCGTTGGGTTGGCAGCAGGTGGGGACAAGTGGCTGGAAAGGAAACGGAAGGTAAAGGACACCGGAAGGAAAGGGTACGATCACCGGATGACGTCTGATAAGATGACACAAGGGACGACTTTTTAACCCTAATAAAATCGCCCATACAATCTACTTTTACTTTTTTATAAATTAAATACACTCTCTACTGCCTGCTACTACCATTCCGTTTTATTTTGGAAAATCAGGAAAGAGACGATTTAGAAACATTTCAAAAGGCTTTTACCTGAAGGACTCATAAACAAAATCTTATTTGATTTTTGATAAGAGAGTTTCAAAGAATTCGTATGTTAATATACTGAAACGTTTCAAATAGTATTTTACATTACAAGCCAGCTAAAACAGTTACTCTGGCCTTTATTATACAATATTTTATTTGTTGTTACTAACTTATAAATCAAATTTAAAATTATAACCAAAACCTGTCATTTGCAACTAACACTTATTTTTAATATGTACGATAGTAACAAAGCACAATCTTTACTTGTCAACATTGTTACTAACATCGTAAATAACCTGTTTCACAATCTCTGGTTAAAGTTTTATCATTTCAATAAACAAAATTGAAATGAAATGAACTATCATTCCTGTAAATAATTCGATTCAATATTTTTTATTTAACTTGTAACCGGAGATTGTACGACTGACCCTTAGCAACCAATTTTGCAAGTTAGTTACTAATAAACAATATTTTTCAAAAGTAATAGGTGGTGTCAATAAATGAAATTTACAAGTAATAATTAAATTTGTTTTATCTAATTTCATTTTAAAAAGTTGACTTTTATCTAACCTTATGACTTTATGAAATGTAATTGATACGAAATGAGTTTTGCAAAAATCTCAATCAAATCTATTGTGGCCAGCACAATACCTCTCGCCATATTTATATTAGGCTATATAAGTATTGTATTTAACATTTCTGGTACACACAAAAAATTGAATTACATCTATTCTTCATTTTTCAATTCATTCTATGAACAAGTTTCCCCCTATTCTTCTACATGTTCGAGATTCTTCCAATTCATTGACGAAATTTGCGATATATGTGAAGGGTATACGAAGAAATATATGTAGAGCAAGTGTTTAGTTGACACTGCACTGTACATACTTTGGCTTATAAATAAATCCCTTTCTTTTTATACCAATTTCAGATGTTGACGGAGACTTTTCCTAATTACTATTACATCTCGACTTCTCAGAGTCCGAATTTTAGGTTTTTCGCATTCAAGGACAATGTCAACTTAACATGCGGCAGCTATATCTATAATTTTAAATATTTAATTAATGATAAAATAAGAAATATTAAATGTACTGCCCAGGAAAAATGTTCAGTAATGTATCTGGATTTTTGACACTGACAATTATGTCAATTACAAACATTTAAATTTTTCAACTGGTTACCATGGGCTGTTTGACTCATTATACAATGCATTATTTTATGTATTTATAATTCTCTATCTCTTATTCTATAGAAGATGTAATAAAAATGTTTAATGTATTGGTTAGAAAATTTTATATTCTTTAATATTTGTAATAACATAAATTTACAAAAAATAATATTTAGCATATTTTTTTCAGAAACTGCTACTTCTGGTTGTCCAATTGTTACCAAAACTTTAACTCAAATAATTTGCGAAACTTGCTTCGCTCGATTTGGCAAATATTATATTCATTCAACAATATCACTCTTGCATAACTGATTATGTAAATAAGTATTTTGTCACTCCATGTAGTGTGTTTGCTTCGACTTAACCCCTCGGAACAAAATTTAATGCTTTGGTTCATAAATAACTATTATTCTTTCAATTCTATATGAAGTAATAAAACAGAATATACATATTTTATTCAATAGTTTGTTGTATAGTAAGAAAGGTGATTCTGCCATTTTGTACATACATTGTCTTCTCCTCGTCTAAACAATGTTTGTACCAACATCGTATTTCTTATAGAATCATGTTATTGAGAAATAAAGTTTGTATGATTTGTCGTATCTCCACAAATCCATTTTATTGCAAAAATCGTTAGGAGCCCTGAAGTTGAAGTGATTTCCTCTACCATACTTCAATATTTCTCTCTATGTGAAATGTATTTACACTTGAAGATTGAGCTAATGTCATTTTGTATGGTTAGGGGATGTTTTTAGTCCCCCTCACCCTGTGGTTTGTTGTACAGTGATTTATCTGTGAAATGAGGAAGGAAAATTGAAAGTGTAATTTATGGCAGGGTACGGTGCGTATTTTTTGATTTATCTGTTTTGTATTAATGCTGCGGTGGAATTAATGTTGGAATAATATGGCCGGGTCTTAGGTGCCTGTTATTCTTCAATTACACCCAGAAGTCTGCGCTTGCACAGTTTGTACAATCGGGGTAAGCTTACACATGCACCAGAAGTACAATCGCACATTACAATTTTCAATACAGGCTATTTAAGGTGGTTCTATCATGGAAGCATTTACGACAACTTTTAATAAAACTTATGTATGCTATTTTTCATGAGTTTTTACTTTTTACACATGTATGCAAATTTTAAAAAAGGTTTACATTCCGCGAGCTGAATAGAGCAAAATAGAGCAAAAATACATTGGCAATAGGGGAATAAGAAGAAAGGTATTTTTCTTTCTAACTTACATAATAAACGACAAATTTGTACCAAAACTAACGACAGTTCAAGTGATAGTTACATGAGTGTAAACAAAAAATTCCAGTTACCAGTTACTTTCAAAATAATTCTCTTCGAAAGTTAGAAAATACCTATGTGAATTTTGATGGAATATTCGCATTTATTAAAATTTTTCTTGAATATAAACTAATTAAAGTTTTTGGAAGCTATCGTCTTTGGTCAAAAAATTCAGTGGTGAGATTTTAATGAATAAGCACGATTTAGGGTCCCTAGAATACGATTTTCCTATGATGTCTGTACGTGTGTATATGAAAAAAATTTCTTCAACGACAAATCCAATACTACAATTCTATAAATTACAATTCTTTCCTATATCTATAACTGGAAGTTCCCTTATTTGAGTTGTTAACACTTTGTCTTGAAAATACGCAGTTAAATACTCGTATAATTTTTTGACATTTTATGTGATTATCAATTTGAAAGAATATCTTATTGTCTGTACAGTTTGATTACACATTTTCCTCCATATTCAATAAAGTTAAAGAATTATAAAGAGATTAACTTTCATAAATCAGTGAGCCTTGCTATAATCATGGAAACAAATGATATATTTAAATAATTTTAATTAACAAATGTCAGTGTCAAGTGCAATTTACATAGTGTATGTTTGTGTTATAATGTTATTGGTTTTATAGAATCTTTTGTAAGGAACTTTCGATATGGAATTTGTAAAAAATAGTATATGATGTTCGTGTTAAAATTTTACTAGATATATAGAATCTTTCAAGGAAACTTTTGGTATAGGATTTGCACAAAATACACAGAATTAATGGAAGGTAATGTGTTGGTCACATCATATTTTTTTTCTACGATTGGACATTTATTTGGAAAGTAAACTGGTTGAACTTTTATGAGTCTGGGCTCGTAGATTAGTGAAATTTCTTTCTCATAAAATATGGTGGATGCGTTTCTATTTAAGTGTGAGTCCTGCTGAAATCCTGTGCTTTTAAAGAGGTAAATTTACCCGGTAAGTGGGTACAATAAAACTAGATGTGACATCTGATGCATAGTGATTTTGCTGAGACGTCACAGGTGATTTTGGTCGTGATCACAATATAAGTCTGGAGTGATCGCGCTGCTTTGGTGAGGTCGGTACGACAGGCCGGTAATTTACCGACCGATGTGTCAAGTGCAAGGTGAAAGAATCTGACAAGCTGACACCTTACCGTCACCCTATATTACCCACCTGTACTACAATCTAATAGCTGATACTTCAGGACTTTATTATTATTTAAAAATCCTTATTCTAATGGTTGCTTATAAATCCATTTATAAGGTTAAAGTTGGAATACGATTCTACAATTTGAAATCTTTATGAAAAATATTAATTTGTTGGAAAATGTATAAAAAAAAATTAATATGTTTAAATTTCAAATTTAATCTTGAAATAATCGATTATTCAACTAGGCTACAGCA
This sequence comes from Ophonus ardosiacus, assembly GCA_943142095.1. NCBI lineage: Eukaryota > Metazoa > Arthropoda > Insecta > Coleoptera > Carabidae > Ophonus > Ophonus ardosiacus. Next base: position 31,581,661 of record OW964832.1, on the reverse strand, counting down.
TTTTCAAATATTAATTTTGTAAACTAAAAGAATTAATTTAGACATATTAGGTGCGTTCGGTAAATCATACGGAGTTGGAATAATTACGGAGCGGTGTTGGAGTGGAGTGGGAGTAGAGTTGGAGTTAGAGTATATCGAGGAAACAAGGTACACTCCATTATTTGTGACTAACCGAACGAGTAGAGTTAAAATTTTGGTGCACGATTATAATAACCTCCTTTTTGACAATCTGATCTACTGCATTGCTAAAAAAAACAATGAATCATATTAGAAAAAGTAGAGAATTCTTACCATTCCGACATACTGTCTTATTATATTACAAAACAATATTATAAATATAAAATAATTGTGTATAATAAAATATTTCTACATATAAATATAAAATGATCTGACAGATTTTAAATAAATCAAAAGAACTCTATGTATGCTTGCATATCGAGGTTGGGCTTATGGAGTTAACACTTTACACTCCATTCTGCATTTTCCGAATGCTCCATTTTAAGACGCTTATCACTCCATGTAATTACCGAACGATGCTGGGAGTGTACAGATTGAAAAGAGGGAATAGAACTCATTTACCGAACGCACCTATTATTTTTGAACAAAGTTTTCAACAACTTAATATTTTCTGAAAATATAATACCTTATATTAATTTCCATATACCCAGTAAACCTACCAGATCTAGAGATTTATTTTACATTCCCTCATATCTTACAACTATAAAAACTCCCCTATTTATAGAATTTTAACATTATAATAAAAATTTCAGCCAAATAAACGTATTTCATCTTTCAATACATAGATTTAAATTTTTACTAAAGTAAAAAAAAAAGTATAATATTATATCATATCTTTTTTTTACTAAAACAGTACTGCAAATTGCATATGTATGTACTTTGAAGTACTTCTTGTATATTAATATTCTATAATGTGATTATAATTAGTGGAATCTATTATTGGTACTATACAGAGTGTCCCATTTAGAGGTGCCACCATTGGGATCTCGAAAAATATAAGAGATACGATGTCGGTTAAATGGAACTTTTTGTCCGCCTTTGGGAGGCCATCTCAGATGTGCTTTTGTTTTTCTAAAAATTCTCATTGGGCACTATATAATGACGAAAAACTGAATATTGTTGATTTTTTCTTTTTCAAATAACTTCTAAACTATTAATAATTAAGAAAAACGTTTCAAATACAAAAGATAGATATTTTTATTAACTAACCAGTGGAGTACGAAATAAATTTTTGTATCCGTAAATTTTCGAGATATAACACAAACTTATATTTTTTTAAATGGAACCCATATCTGATTTTAGTCTCAAAAAAATCATTATTTTTTTTCTTTTCAACGATGTAAGAGTTATTATGTTTTATATTTGTTTTGCCTTCAAAATTAATATTTTTTCCTTATTTTTTACTAAATTTATAATTATTTTGAAAATATTGGTAGATTTCTATTTAAATAATTTATTTCGTTAGAAAATTTTGCTCAAAACTCGTATCAAACAAATTTTTATAATATTTTGTATCTGGTCGCCCTTGGCACATTATAATATAATTTGTAATTATGAGTCTAGAATAAAAATATTAAGTAATAAAGGCATAAAACAAATTATTTCGAATACAATATAATTAATAAAAATAATAATGTTATTTTGGGAAATAATAAGAAAGTTCAGGAAAATAAAGAGAAAAATTAAATTTTAGGAGCAAAACAAATATAAAACAAAATAACCCTTACATCATTGAAAAGAAAAAAAAAAGATTTTTTTGAGACTGAAATCAGATATGGGTTCCATTTAAAAAAATATAAGTTTGTGTTATATCTCGAAAATTTACGAATATAAAAATTTATTTCGTACGTCACTGGTTAGCTAATAAAAGTATCTATCTTTTATATTTGAAATGTTTTTCTCAATTACTAATAGTTTAGAAGTTATTTGAAATAGAAAAAATCAACAATATTCAGATTTTCGTCTTTATCTAGTGCCCTATGAGAATTTTTGGAAAAACAAAAGCAGATCTGAGATGGCCTCCTAAAGGCGCACAAAAAGTTCTATTTAACCGACATTGTATCTCTTATAGTTCTCGAGATCCCAATGGTGGCACCTCTAAATTTATTTATTTTTATTTATTTTCTGTACAAGGAGAACCAACAGTCAATTGACCAATAACAGGTTCTCACGAACAATACAAATAGTTTTGCAAATAAGTACATATATATACATATATACATATATACATGGGACAGACTGTATACTGTTGATTTCCTTAATAAAATAAAATTAAATAAATAAATTAATATTAGCGCCTTCGGCATTATTCGCGGGATTTAATAGCTGGTTTCTACATCTGTAATAATTTTTTAGGGCTGGTATATCAATACGTAGTTAACTTTTTGGTCAACTTAACCAGTGGTTTAACTATTAATAAACTACAAACAGTTTTTTCCATAATATCATAATTTTTCAAAAAAACCTTTCTTTCAGTTTCTTAGAATAATATTTTCTTTAAATTTAAATGACACTGATTTATAGTATTTCATAATAGGAAAATAAGAGAATGCATAGAAGTTTATTCAATAAAAATATCCAGTATTATATTTATTCTCTATGATTAGAAAACTAACACTATACTGCGTCTGGTTTAAGATTCCGCCGAACTTAACGAGAACGGTTTACGCAGCAACATATTCAGGCTAAATACGAATCTAAATTTTATTTCGATAAACCAATAATATTACAATAATTCATACACATCATTTGGAGATGAACAACTTCAATATTTTAGACATGCAAAATTGCATGAATAATAAATAAATAAATAAAATAATTTTGACATTTATTGACAGGTTGACAGGTATCGTGTGTTTTGTATTTATATTATTTTTTTTTACGTTATATTATTAGATTTATATTTATATTAAATTTATTTATATCACATACATTCAATTTAGCTATGGTAGAAATGAAATGGTAGAAGACTTAAGTCATCAAAAAATATCCCTAAAGTAATGATGTCATACACTACTAACTTTACATGGGATTCTAATTTATAAGGCGCGATCAGTCATGTGACTTTATTGGTCTTTCTTGACAAGCAGATATGGGGAACCCGTGACAGAATGAGATCTAGTAATGTAAATGACAAACGTCATCATTTTTCATTCCAAATTTCATGATTTTCCAATATCAGGTGGTTTATCTTTTGACTAACGGTTTGAGTTAGTTAGCAGTTATACAATTTTGGCCAGCTGTTTTGTTAAAAATTAACCTTGTAATTTGGAAGTGAAAGCGACATTTTTTGTTATATATGTATATGATTGACGAATTTTTATCTGAAGAGTCGTATGAATCGGGGGAATTTTCTTCCAGTGATGAAGACAATCTGGAAATGTTTGGCGAAAATCCGAGGTCAAAGAATGAAAATTATTTAGAAGAAACAGTAATTGTAATTGAGTGATTAGAATACTTTCAGTAATTGTAATCTTGTACATACATAGATGTCAAATGTCATTATTTTTCATTTCAAATTTCATGATTTTCCTATTTCATGTGATTTATTTAACTCGCCAAGGAAAGTCCACACTCCTGATGACAAAGAGACCACATGATCACTAGCTGTCATTCAGACACGAGTGCCCATATCTTCTTGTCAAGATTAGCTTATTTGCACGGCATCTGTTCCTCTCTAAAAATACATAATTTAATTAAAGATTGATAACAAAATAAATATTTGAAAAATAATACCTTTTGAACGGCTTTCAACGGAATTAATGGCCCACAATTCCTGTTCGAAATAGGTAATGACATTCATGATTAGTTTCTGCAATTGCTTTTTTAAGCTTTAGGCGTTTAGGCAATATTATTGTGGATGTATTATAGTATATTAGTACAAGTCACAAATACTTAACGCAAAGAAAACTGACAACCAAGTGACAATAGTAACAAGATGGATATTCGATCGATATAAAATTTAATGTAAACATTGTCATGCCAACGTATCGGTATAAAACTGAACTACAATTATTTCAAATAATTTCAAATTGCGTAAAAGGAAAAAGAGATTAACTTAAAAATACTTGTAAATTTCATTAATATATACGTTTCTTAATACTAGTAGTTTTCTTTCTTCTGAATTTAAAAATAAATAATTTCTACAAGTTATATTTCATTTTATAAAGGTTTTTTTCAGGTCTATGACGCAAGTCTTCTGCCTTTTCATTTTCACTATAGCCTAATTTATTGTACAAAAATGCAGAAGAAAAGGAAATGTTGCAATGCTACACTGCATTCTTATACCAGACAGAGTATAGTTGATTTGTGTTGAAGTTAACTATTATTTGAAAATCGTATTTCTGTATTAGTTAAAAAATGTGAATTACCAATTACAAAACCAAGCCTTAGTATATTTGTCTGTTATTTAGGTATTTGAATGATTTTAATTCTGATTCAGGTTCGGTTAAATAGGTTTCCATTGTAATTATTTAAATTTATGTAGGTGAGTTGTTTCTTATCTTAATGGAGCAAGAAACAGTTGGTGATAGAAAACATTTATCTGTTATTGAATGGGAATTATTGTAATGGATGTGCGTAGCTAAATAGCCTTAGTAAATTTCCGATTCCTGGCGACTCGGATAAGTTTCTTCGCGTGGAAGAAAAAACGCGTTTTATTTAAATAAATTGTTTGTGTAATGCAATTGGACAAAACCGTATTTTCCCTGTGAAAAATTGATGCTGCAATAAGAGCAACGTGAGCCAAGCCAGGGCTACCTGCGAATGTGTAAATACTTCCAGAAAAAACTTATTCATTTCTACTGCTATTTATCTACACATATTTTTGTTTACGCATAAACTACAAGATAAACTCTGCATGTTTGCAATGCTGTACTGCAATTAAAATGTAAATAAAATATGTTTTACATTTTCATTACACCCAAATAAAACAAAAGAAATTAACCAGCTACAGAAGTACAACACCAAACTCAAATCAATTATTTATACTTTTAACAATTTATGAAAGAAAATTAAATTGCTCAAAAATAAACAATATTAGGTATTTAATACTTATGCCCGTATTCATAAACACTCGTAAAAATTTTAAACGGTTCGTTATACTTTTTATCCAATACAAACAGTCGACATTGAAAGAAAAATCGAAATTTTATGTTTGTGTCCAATGTTGCATATTTATCACCCTAAGATCTAAATCCTAAATTTATTTTCCCTAAATAATGACAATATTTAGAGTTTTATGGATTAGATTTCAGTGTTTTGTAGGAGTACACTATGCCTTGAACTTGACGCGCACTAATTAAACAAATATGTTCGCTACTGTAATTTGTGCAAAATATCAAATTTGCTGTCAATGAATTAGCTTCCATTTTATGAAATATATTATTAACATATAATCTGAGCCAAATTAAATTGAATTGTATAATTCACTTTTGTTTTTCGAAAGTGTGCCATTCTAAATTATAAATGCTGAAATTTTTACTAGTAATAACAATTTACATTCGTCGTGTCTTCAAAAGAAGTAAATATATCAGATAAATAGGGCGGGCCATTATTTTTTTATTTTTGTTAAATAAAATAAATAAATATATCATCAAGGCATACTACCCATTTCTGGGTGTGCCAGTATCTACAACACATGTAGACATCGGTAATGATGACGATATATTTTACCGTGTGCACCACAGGGGTCACTTTTGTGCCATTTAAAATTGGAAATATTTGGCGTCTGTCGAGATCGAACCCGGTTCCCCCAGGTTTACGACCACACACTCAGGCACGCGGCCACGGGACCCCATAATTATAATTATATTACCCCATAATTATTTTTGTTAGTTGTCCTATATTAGTATGCCATTTTAGCTACGTATTGTTTTTTTCAGAAGAAATGCAGTTTTTTTTTTGTTTTTGAAAAACTTCCAATAGGGGAGTTTTACTATGTGAAATTTGAATGTTCTATTACTAAATACTGAAAATATATCATACAAGTACTCTAGTAAAATATATAAAATTAATATTAATTCTGTTTTAATATTTAAATTTTTAAATTAAAATTATAACATAATTCAAAAGAAGCGGTTGTTCGCCATTTATAATCCGGTTATGACATCAGACTTTCGATAGCGCAAAGTGCAGAGTGGATAATACGGTATAAAACATATTTTCTTCACATTGCTATAAAATATATATGTATTTTAAATTTAATCTATGGGGTCCCGTGGCCGCGTGCCTGAGTGTCTGGTCGAGAACCTGGGAAACCGGGTTCGATCCCGACCGACGCCAAATATTTTCAATTTTAAATGGCACAAAAGTGACCCTTGTGGTGCACTCTCCACGCCAGCAATGAGTGCCCGTGAGGTGACGCCTGGTAAGCGCCCGCACGGTACAAATATGTCATCATCATTACCGATATCTGCGATAAAGCAGATTGTGGCACACTCAGAAATGGGTAATATGCCGTGATGATATATTTATTTATTTATTTATTTAAATTTCACAAAAGAATCCTTACCGCTTCATGATTTCTCACTACAATCACACAACAAAATAATATAGTAATACGAATGAGGTTATACTTGCTGCGGTAATACTAAGAATAGCTGAACGTTACAGATATCTTTTATCTTTTTCTACACCATGGTAAACAATATATATCTATCTTCGTTCAACAAAGAACAAGTATCTAGACTTACTATTTTCTTTTATCTCTTACTATGCACTGGTAGTATGATATAAGACCATCTTTTACAGCGAACGATTGTTATGTCGAAAGTCTGACGTATTTCCACTGCTATTAGCGCTATATTCAAAATTTTAAAGTTTTAATTAATTTTTTCAGCAATATGGAATACGTTACAAAAAAAAAAAAAAATACGTATCACGTATTTTTTCATGCAGATTAATATATATAATTTTCCATAATTGTGAAACTCCCTCATTATGAAATAATTACATATATTGATTTGCACTTCTTACGACACTCTTTTAAAGAGCTCTTTTGACTGGCTATACTCGTTTTTTACCTCTCGCTAAGAGAGGTATTGGAATCATGCTAAAAATCTCATATCCAGATTTTAATGAATAGGCACGTTTCAAGGTCACTGGAGTTCGATTTTTACATTTTTACAATGATGTCTGTGTGTGTGTGTATGTGTGTATGTGTGTGTGTGTGTGTGTGTGTGTGTGTGTATGGCTGGATGTTGGACGGACGATTCCTCAAAAACTGTAAGACATAAGACCTGTTTAAATATGAATTCCTCAATCTGACATTCCTGGGAAGAGCTGAAAAGGTTTTGGTAACAATTGAACAACCGGAAGTAGTAGTTTTTTTTTAAATAAATCTTTTAAATATTATTTTTTGAAAATTTTCGATATTACTAATTTTGAAGAACAAAATTCTACATCTAATACATTTAAATTTTTTAATATATCTTCTATAAATTTAGAGATAAAGACGCTATAATATATAGAATATCGGGATATAATAAGTCGAGTAGGCGAAACTACACTAAGGAAACCAGTTGACAAATTCAAATGTCTGTAACATAGTTTGTAAATGACATATATTAATGTCAGTGTCAAAAATCAACAGAGCTTTATCTGGGAAGTATATTTAATATTTCTTATTGTTTTATTAATTAAATATTTGAAATTATAGGTAAAATGCATATATCGATCAGAAATATCGCCAATCTAGTTAATGAATTGGAAGAATCTTTGACAATCAGGAACTTCCTCATACAATGAAAAATAGATGTAATTAGAATTATATGTGTGCAGAAGACATGTTAAATACAATAAAAAACAATATTTGGGTAAAGTTCTGTAACATTTTGTTATAAAACGACGGGTCGATAGCAAAGTGCAATACAATACTTATATAGCCTAATATGGAAATGGCGAGAGGTCTCGTGCTGGCCACAACAGATTTTTTTTTGTCACACTGGATTTCAAGTTACAATACCAAAGTTAATTTACCATTTTCTGTTTGATAATTATTATTGTTCATTAAATAAACAGATACGTACCATCTGTTATCTTTTTTGTACTTGTGATAGTCTGTCTTTCATTGGACAAAGTTAAAAGTTTTATGTAAAATGTTTCAAGAACAAAGCTTTTAACAGAAATGAAAGTAAAAAGTGGCCAGGTTTTTTTTTTGAACAGTAAAAACTGCGGCAGTCTCATATTTTGTTTTCTAAAATTCAACACAAGATATCTTCTAACAGTGTGAAATATATTTTTCCCTAATTTCCCTACGAGTGTTGTACCCTTAGGCGTGAGTCGCGTGACAATTTCGCGTGAGCTTCTCGCGTGACGGCTAGATTGAGCCCTGATCGTCATTGGCTGCTTATCGCTAAATTAATACGTTCTTCTATAGCGACAAAGACTAGCTAAGTCCACTAACTATACTCCACATTCCATACAATGTAATGCACGACTCTTGTAAGGCGTTATCAAAAGATTTTTGTTAATTTTGAAAAAAGATTTAATGCTTTTTTAAAGTTTATTACGGGAATTTATGGGACAATATAATATGAGTATATTTACGGAGATTGTATCAGGGATAATAACAATAATTCTTGTTCTTTAAGTTGTATTATAATATAGGGATAAGAATTTGACCAGTTTTCAAACAATTAAATATTATATCAACATTTTTACCTCTCGCTAAGAGAGGTATTGGATTCATGCTAAAATTCGCATATCCAGATTTTATTGAATAAGCAAATCCGATTATAACATTTTTAAAATGATGTCTGTGTGTGTGTGTGTGTGTGTGTGTGTGTGTGTGTGTGTGGATGTGTGTATGTGTGTGTGTGTGTGTATGTATGTATGTATGTCTGGATGTTGTAGTCACGATTTTCAAAAACTATAAGACTTAAAAAATATTTAACTGCAGTTTCCTCAATCTGACATTCCTGGGAAGAGCTGAAAAGGTTTTGGTAACAAATGAACAATCGGAAGTAGTAGTTTTTTAGAAAAATTCTTCTAAATATAATTTTTTGGGAGGTTTTTTTTATTAAATATTGAAGAACATAAAATTCTCCATCTAATACACTTAAAAATTTTATTATATCTTGCATAGATTTAGAGATAAAGACACCATAATTTATAGAGTGAACTAATCGCAGAGGCTACGGTACTAAGGAAACCAGTTGACAAATTCCAATGTTTATAACATAATTTGTAAATGACACATGTCAGTGTCAAAAATTAACAGTTTTAGTGACATTCTGATATCTTTTACTGGTAAGTATATTTAATTTTTCTTATTGTTTTATTAATTAATTATTTGAAATTATAGGTAAAATTGTGGTAAAATGCATATATCCATCAGAAATACCGCCAATCTGGTTAATGAATTGGAACAATCTCTGACTTTAGAAACTTCCTCATACAATGAAAAATAGATATAATTAGAATTATATGTATGCAGAAGACATGTTAAATATAATAAAAAACAATATTTGGGTAATGTTCTATAATATTTTGTTATATAACGACGGTTCGAAAGCGAAGTGCAATACAATACTTTTATATCCTAATATGGAAATGGCGAGAGGTCTTGTGCTGGCCACAACAGATTTTTTTTATGAAATGTACATGTTACATTTTGATAATCATCCACTAATTATATTTATTTATAATGTAATTCATTTTTATTGTATTTTCTTCTTTATTTATACCCATATGTATTTGTTGGTCGAAACTTGCTAAACATCATAAACTACAGATTTATTTAGTGTTTATTTGACTTTTTAAGTGAAAACATCGTGTTCTTAATAAAAAATGTGTTGAACGTTTATTTAAGTGTTAATATTATAATATACTTTTTAAGTGCGAGAACATTATTAATAGTGAAAAACAGGGACTGAACTTTTGAATTCATCCAAAAGCACCGCATATTGGTAAATCATTACAATATGTTTATTATGCGAATATTCTGAATTGAAAGCGATTATTTATTTATTTATTTATTTATTTATTTATTTATTTATTTATTTATTTATCATTAAGAGAAACCAACAGTGTATAAAACTATAAATGCCAATTGCAGGTTTCCACGATAAATATAATGCAAAAATAGTACATGAATCATACCTAAGTTAAATACAATATGTTTTTTTTATTTTTACCTTCCGTCAAAAGGAAGGTATTGTTTTTGGTCAAAAAATTCGGTGGTGAGTTTTTAATGAATAAGCACGTTTTAGGGTCCCTACAATACGAATGTACTATTTTTAAGATGATGTCTGTATGTATGTGTGTGTGTGTGTGTGTGTGTGTGTGTGTGTGTGTGTCCGTGTGTGTGTCTGTGTGTGTGTCTGTGTGTGTGTCTGTGTGTGTGTCCGTGTGTGTGTGTGTGTGTGTGACGAATTTTTCTCCGACGATAACTCCAAAACTACAATTCTAAAAATTATGATTCTTTCATATTCCTCTTCTTTACAACCATATGAAGAGCTGATTAGATTTTGCTTATAATTGGTCAACCGGAAGTACCCTTATTTGAAGTTCTTAACAGTTTTTCTTGAAAAATCGCAGTTAAATATCATTTTCGACATTTTATGTGATTATCAATAGAAAGAATATCTTATTCTCTATACGATTCGATTATACATTTTCCTTCATATTCAATAGATATAGAGTCATAGAGATATTAAGAGAGATTAACTTTCGAAAATCAGTCAGCATTGCAAAAATTATGAAAACAACAGATACACATATTCAAAAAAATCTAATTGACACATGTCAGTGGCAAGTGCAAAACCAAAGTGGAAAATATATGATCTGAAAGTGATATAAGTGACAGAGTGTCCCTCGCCAGTGGGAAGAAAAGATGGAAGGACTGTATAGCAGAAGATTTGAGAGAGGAAGAACTGTGTCACGAATGTGCTTTGGACAGGAATGAGTAGAAGAGAAGAGTAAGAAACAGCGACTTCTAATAAAATAGGGCAAAGTTGAAGCAGGAGGAAGTGTTAACTGCAATACATAATGTACGTTGTATTCGTATTAAAATTTTATTAGATTTTAGAATATTTTCAAAGGAACTTTCAGTATGGATATGTAAAAAATAGTGTGTTCTTGTTACGACTATACAGGATATATAGAATCTTTTTCAAGGAAATTTTGGTATAGGATATGTACAAAATACATCGAATTGACGGAAGGTTTTGTGCTGGCCACAACAGATTTTTTTTATTTGTTGTTAGTATGAACAATCTGCCTACATAGTCAATAAGTACATTTTATGTCGCTTTAATTTAGCGTGGGAGGATTATTACCCAATGGTAATTTCCCTATTAACAATATAAGTGGTGAAGAAATCTAAGTTATTATGTATATTTTTTGTTATGAACTTGTTTACAATTAAAAACATACTTTTCTGGTAATTAATGTTCTAGCGAGGAAGTTTGGATCCAATTAAACTTATTAAATATTAAAATTTGATGGTAACATTCTCATTAAAATTTTACAGCAACTGCCGTTTTCGATTTTCAAATCTAACAAGAGAAAAACTTCTCTTCTTTCATCAATTTTACGGACTATAGCTATTTGTGTATTAAGAGCGCAAAATGGGATATTGTTGATGGAGAAGTTTCTCTTGAAATTGACTATGTCTATTTGCGCTCGAAACACACACATTTTTATTTCTACATTCGCCACAATGGGGTTCTCCACCATAACAAAAAGTAATAAAATGTACACTTTGTACTGACAGTATAAAGGCCTCCAGTTCTTGTAAATCAAAAATTATTGCCAGATTTACTATCTATGGGGTGGGTAATTCTACCATGGGTTAAGCGTGGTGCCCTTACTTACATAATACATAATGGGTAAAGCGTTGTACCCTTACTTACATAATACCCTGTATGCATACTTTCCTTAAAAAATCTGATGTGACCAGCACATGACCTCCCGCAAATTCCATGTTTAAAATAGTAATGAGCTTTAAGTAAAGTATCTTTTTCCGTTCCGGTTGATCGTTTGTAAACAAATCTAATTTGTTGTTTTAATAAATATAAGTCTGTAATACCTTCATCATTTTCGAAAAAGTAAGCTCCAATGACGCCACCTGACCATAGTGCGCACCAAACAGTCTCATTTGGACATGAAATGGTACCTCGTAAATCACATAAAGATTTTCCTCTGCCCATATCTGGCAATTTTGCTTATTAACATACCCAGAGAGGAGAAAATGTGCCTCACCAAAGAAAAAGATCCTCGTAAAATCATCATCAACTTCTAAATGCTCTAAAAACGCAATCTGTGTAAATTGTTTGCTGTACATGATCCATATCTTAAATGTGTAGTTGTAAACCAATATTTGACATTTTGAAAATACGTACTGACAGATTTATATTAACAAATCAAATATATTTCTACTAAATTCTTCTTAACATGGTTTCATTATTAATGTAAATGTGACAGTAACATTTATTTAAATACGTCAAAATATTATTAAAGTATTATGTTTTTGTTTGACGCATGGGTCACATGATTACAAAAATAAATTATTTTATAAATTTATATTTAAAGTTATTTAAAGTTTTTTAAAGTTATATTATCGTAGAATTGAAGATTGTGCCATTATATTATATTTTTAATAGTAAAAGTTGCTGAAAAATTATATTCAATGCAATTTTTTCAAGAAAAACTGGTAAAAGCTTGTTTAAGTGATACTAATCAACTCTTCCCACATTAGTATAGAATGGGTATACAAAATTTCAAAATTTTCTGATTGATAGTATTTGAGTAATCGTGTCCACAGGATCCACACACACATACACACACACATACATACCCACAGACATCATTGTAAAAATGTTAAAATCGGATTCTGGGGACATCAAAACGTGCTTATTATATAAAATCTCTATATGCTGTTTTTAGCACGATCCCTATACCTCCCTTACCTAGGGTAGCGGGAGGTAAAAAGAGTATCGTCCATCCAATTTTTTTGCGAAAACCTAAGTGACACATGTTAATATTTGTTTCAATGTAGATCAGACTTAATTCGGGCCGGTATTTATATGTTCTAAATTTGTGTAATCTTCAATTCATCATTGGAAAATGTACTGGTGGTATAGTCGGAAAGAAATCTAACTTTGTTGTTGTCAGTTAAGCCAGAGTGATTTGTCTAATAATACGTGAGATCTATGATTACTTGGGAACTGAACTGACTGAACTGATCCTCGCATCTGCGCTCGTTCGTGTGTGGAAGAATTGAATTAAAACTTTGCGAATTGAATTTCGGAGTCGCAGTCGCAGTCGCACAACGAACGCGATAGTTCTCCTCCTTGGCTTTTTACGATAGAGGAGATCACTCCAAGAAAACATGAATATGAATACCGGTCGTAAACGGCGAGAACATTTTCATTTTTAATTGCAGCACTAAAGTTATTACTATCTTATGAGTTATTTTATACTTACGAGCAAATGCATAATTTACATTTACTAAACATGTTTTGAATATAAATGTAGAGCTGTACCGTATTTCTGATAAGTTAAAACATTCATTTTTTGCAAGTTTGGATGAATTTTTAAAATTTAAAACCGCAGGTCGACATTTCTTTTCGTTTGCGATATACAGGGTACCCATTTTATAAGTTCCCGCCTTAAAGATTAAAATAAGCAACCCATGTAACACTTCATAAGTGACTTGGTTTTTAAAATTTTGTTTTGCTCTTATAGCTACTGGCTTGTACCACGATCACGGTTTGAACTAAAACACTGTTTTAAGAAATGTCAAATTTCATTATTTAATGATAATAATAAATACTATTAAATTTATCAAAATATGATTTTAAAGCAGAACAGAGATTGTATTCAAACAATTTTTTTTAAAATAAATCGATCTTGTAACATAAGGGTGATATTACATTTTAAAATTTGAATTTGACATTTCTTAAAACATTGTTTTAGTTAAAACCGTTATCGTAGTACGAGCCACTGTGATTATTCGATTTAAAGTATTTACCAAGTTGCTTATGAAATATATTGTTTTTTACCTCCCGCTACCCTTGGTAAGGTAGGTATGGGATCGTGCTAAAAATTACATATCGAGATTTTAGTAGATGACCACGTATTAAGGTCTCTAAAATCCAATTTTAACATTTTCACGATGATGTCTGTATGTGTGTGTATGTGTGTGTGTTTGTGTAGGGATTTTGTCTTCACTCTAACTCAGATACTATCACTCAGAAAATTCTGAAACCTTGTATTTCCATCCCATTCTAATATGAAAAGAAGCCATTAGATTTTGGTGTAAATCGGATAACCGGAAATGGCACTTTACCTGAAGCTCATAATGGTTTTTCTTCAAAAAATACCATTAAATGCAATTTTTTCGCATTTTATATCTTATGAAAATTAAAGATTATTGAATTTTGTACTGAAATACATTAATACTTTTTCTATATATTTTACAGATAAATGTAAAAATAATTTTTCTTATTAGTCGCGAAGCCTAAGATAAACACAATAATTCCTTTGTTACACAGTTCATATTTCAAATGAATGTAACTGACAGTAAATGTCACTGTCAAAAAACTAATCACTTCAAATTAATAATATTGACATTTTAAAAAGAAAATAGTAAATAAAGCATTAGTTTTCTGCAATGGAACAGTTTGCAGCGTTAGTAAATACGTAAGTATGTATTTAAATTAATAAAAATTCAATAGCGGGAGGTTTTGTGTTGGCCACATCAGATTTTTACAGTTTAATTTCTAAAGAACTCCAATCAAGGTCATCTGTATCATGAACGAATTAACAAAGCATTGAGCATTGAATAGACACTTGGTGGTTTGGGAACCACACCCTAGTAACTATATATTCAACTGTTTCATACAGTTTTTTTTATAACATTCAGAACCGTGAACGATTCAATTATTTAAATATGAAGAAATAATTTGTGAAAAATTCATGGACTTCACCGGGAATTGAACCTAGGACTTTTGTATTGCCGGTACGATGCTCTTATACGAAGGTCCTGGATTCAAGTCCCGGTGAAGTTCATGAATTTTTCACAAAATATTTCTTCGTAAAGAAAATAACAGCAGTATAGTACGTACCCTCATAAAAACTAAGTAAACGACACACTACTGCATTTGACAAGATGGGTGGAACTAATATCTTAATTCATACAATTGCTAGATAAACTTGATCGAACTTCTTTAAAAAATTAAATTGTAGAAACACTTTTATCTGAACTTTTTTTCTGCACCTAATAATCAAATTTAATTGGTTGTATACGATATGTTAGAAAACGTTTGAGAAAAATTAGGCCATGGTAATATATTTCTTTTAAATTTTGTATACTTATGAAAAAATACCTAATAAATTCATTCGTGAAGTCCTGAGGATGTACCCCCACCCATTTTTGAGTATAGGTAGTTAAAGGTGACAAATGATTATATTTTTTTTTTTTGTAGGCGTCATATTTTATTTATTTTTATATATTTAGAATAAAATATTGTATTAAAACTTAGTCAACATTTAAAATAAAGAGGGATTAGAACAGAATGGAAAATATTTAATGGAATATTTTTTTGACAAATGTAAAACGGGCCAGACAAAATAATTTACGCTATTAATTTTTTCATGAAAAGCATTTATTTTTATACAATAACATGACAGATACATTTTAACATGACAATGTTAACATCGCAATTAAATGAAAAATATATTTAAATTTTATTCTCTCATTTTACCTATGGGACAGAATTCATTGTTCGTTTTTATTTCCATATATAAATAATGGACAAAAGACTTTTATTTATGTCTACTTAATTCTGTTTATGTACATATCTTTGAATGAAATTGCTGAAAGAAATTGTGGTAAACACAATATCAGTTTCTTGGTAATACGAGTATATTAAAATAAAAACTAAGCAGGGCCGCGTTATAGTAAGGCAAACTAGGCAACTTTTTTGCCTTAATATAGTTGTGGAAACTAGGTAGATTCTTGTTTAACATCAAAACAAGATTAAATACCTATCATTTAATACTATTACTTATATTTGACAAGTGACAGCAGACTAATCAGAGGGCAAAATTTATTTCGCTCTCTAAACCAATGCTACGTTCTCAACCGAAACGCAGTACAGTACAGAAAATTGTATTCGTGAAAGCATTTAAGCATTATAATATGTATGTGTTTCTTTTAATTATTTGTTATGTTTTTTTCAAACTTTTTGCTTGTTATCTGATCTCTGTATATTAAAGGTTGCTAGAAAAATAAATAAGACAATTAAAAGTAACAATTTAATTCGGCGACGAGTTTTAAAATTAGCTTTTAGTGCAACAATACAAATAGCAAAGGTTACTTTGTTATATTTAAAAAAAAATGTTGAAAAATAGGTTTTAATATGCGTCTTGTAGGAGATTGACTTTGAAATATCAAAATATGCTCAATCATCCCCCACAGTTACCGGCCTTAAATTCGATTGAGCAAGTACGTGAAATTCCTGAAAGAAACATAAATATACCATTAAAACCAAAAAATTACAAAAAAATGATAGAATATAGCACCGTCGATGACCAAAAATTTTGTAGATTCAGTGGCTCGTCGCTTAGTGCTGGGTTATGATTTAAATTTATAATTTAGATTTTAAACGTTTTAAAATTTAGAAATTTGGTTTAGATTTGGAATATAACTATTTTATATTTCCAAATGTAAATTTCAAATTCCACGATTCACAAGACTATTAAACATGGCGCTAAAGTATAAACTTTGCTTTATCCATCAGCTGTCTTTTTTGTTTGTGAGTTGTTGATATTTTGAAGATGGATTCCCAGGAACAAACTGATATTTTTTTTTTATTAATAAGCAGTAATCTCGAACATCGTAATTTGTTCGACAAAGCAAATGAATACAAAAATAAAAACCTTTACGTAATTTCAATGCAACGAGGGATAGCAAGGAATTAAATACATGCACACTCATACGAGTACATTTGAAGAATTGTTCATGATCTTGTTATTTCACTGACAAATCATTGTGTTTATAGGCCTAACCACAGCCTAACAGATCGTCTACGTTGTTGTAGGTTTGTTTGTTTTATTTCTTTATTATACAATTCAACAATAGTAAAATACTCTTCCGATATTATTAAAAAAATATCTCGTTCATCAGCGTTTAATAAATTCATAGCTATGAAAATAACATTGTAACCTAAAAGCAGAACTGATAACTGATAAGACGTCAAATGACAAACAGTGACAAGTCACGTGATAGATACTGATTGGTCAGATCTAGAATGTCAAAATCAAACATAAACCAGAGAGAAAATTGTAAATTTTAAATCAAAATTTCTAAATGTAAATTTGTAAATTAAATTCATCATAAATCAACCTTAGTTACTGTTCTAAAAGCCAAAGGTAACCCTATAAAATATTATATTTCTTTCTTACCCCGTAAAATAAATAGAATAACTAAATTATTAGTTATTTTTTTTTATGAATAATATGTAATCAAAAAGTTTTTGTTTGGAGGGCCCAAATTTTTTGTTTGCTTAGGGCCCAGAGCGTCATAAACGCGGCACTGAAACTACGGTTTAATGATTGCTTAACATATGCATATTATTTTGCCACGTTTGCATATAAACCTGTGCCGAATACAATGTCCAGTTCCCTAGTTCTGCAACTCTAAACACTTGTGCTATTAGCCTGCACAACTAAACACATAACACAGTTTATAATATTTAAAACAGCAATAATTCCCCCGTAAGCATATGTCCCAATTCTGCAGGGCACATTAGCACGAGAGAAATGTACAAACTTTAGAGTCTGGGTCATTTATAAAGCAGGAGCCAGCGTTGTGCTGCGTGATAACCGCAGACGCGGCGTTGCAGGACAACAGCAGGAGTGTGGTATAGCTTGTGCTGCTGGCCCTGTGTCAATCAATACACGGCAGGAATTCTACAGGTAGACAGCAGGATGTAGACACAATCAGGGGCTAATTTCACCACGCATATTACAACATAACAGTCATGTATCATACCGTAAAATAGTACATATACGAGCGCTGTTTTTAGTAGTAGGCCTATTGTTATTTTTTCATATGTTTTTACCTTCCGTCACCTTTAGGTAAGGAAGATATTGTCTTTGGTCAAAAAATTCGGTGGTGAGTTTTTAATGAATAAGCACGTTTTAGGGTCCCTACAATACGAATTTACTATTTTTAAGATGATGTCTGTATGTATGTGTGTGTCCGTGTGTGTGTGTGTGTGTCCGTGTGTATGTATGTATGTCCGTGTGTGACAAATTTTTCTCCGACGATAACTCCAATACTACAATTCTAAAGATTATAATTCTTTCGTATTCCTCTTCTGGACATCCATATGAAGAGTTGATTAGATTTTGGTTATAATTGACCCTTATTTGAAGTTTTTAACAGTTTTTCTTAAAAAAACGCAGTTAAATATTGTTTTTTGACATTTTGTTATTATACATATTAAAGAAAGTATTCTTCTCTATACAGTTTGATTATACATTTTCCTTCATATTCAATAGATGTAGATTTAAAGCATTATAAAGATATTAATTTTCAAAAATTAGTCAGCTTTGCTATTTATCATGGAAACAGCTGATGCTGATATATTAAAAAAATTCTATTTGACAGATGTCAGTTGCAAGTGCAAAACCAAATATGGAAAGTGTAGGATCACAAAATTGGTATGTCATAGTGCTCCTCGCAAGTGACACGCAGAGAAAGGCCAAAGAGAAGAGAGAAGATGGAAGGACTGTATCGCAGAAGACTGAAAGGAATTCCTGTTTATGTTATAATTTTATTGGATTTATAGAATAGAAATAGTATGTGTTCGTGTTTGATTTTACATGATATTATATAGAATCTGTTCCAAGGACCTTTTGGTATGGGATTTGTACAAAATACATCGAATTGACGGAAGGTTTTGTGCTGGCCACAACAGATTTTTTGAGATTTATTAGTAATAGCACGGTGTATAAAAATAGAAGGAGTGACATCTTAATTTTTGTTGACATATTGATATTGGCGATTAGTAGGCCGAAATTCTAACCTTACACGCATCGCCTCTACGATGTGTCATAGCACATATCATTTTGAAACTAACATGGCAAATGGCAAGTTAACTGTCAATCGTGCTTTCAATACATAATCCGGGTCAATGTCTACATAATTTCATCAAAATTAAAATTAATTTAGAGAAGATATATCTCTGATGGTACCCCTTCTAAAATTTGAAAATAAATTATAATTTTCAAATAGCACAAAAGTGACCTCTATGGTACAATTTCCACGATAGCTTTCGAAGTCCGTGAGGAACGTTTAATAAATGTTCTCAACTGTACGTCATTTGAAATCTGCGAATAGAAGCAGATTGATACATCCAGAAATGGGTAATAAGCAATGATGATATATTTAATTGTTTAAAATACGTTAAAATGCTTTTGGAAAATACCATCTTTAGTACCAAAGATTTTATTATCTGCAGAAGGTCCACCAGACATGTACTATATCTTGCGAAGGATGGTAAATCGGAATTTTTTCTACATTGAAAGTTCTTTTTGATGTACAAACAGTATTTTCGATATTTATGTGTACCACAGAGGTCACTTTTGCGCTATTTGAAAATTTTCAGACTCATATTCTCTAAATTATTTGTAATTTTGATGCAATTATGTACATATGCCCGGATTATACACTGACACCACGATTGAAAGTTAACTTGTCATTTGTCATGTTAGTTGCGAATGTAATATAGTACGGCACATTACAGAGGAATTGCGTATAAGGTTAGAATCTCGGTGTACTAATCGCCAACATCTGTATATCAACAAAAATTGAGAAGTTGTCACACATTCTATATTTATACATCGTGGTAATAGTTTTATCAACATCTAATTTATATATAAAAAAAAACTAGCAATTATTTATTCTTAGAAAATGCAATGATTTTGTATGACTTAAGATTGAGCAGAGTTATCAAAATTTGGTGGTGACTTTTGGTGAAACTTCCCCATCATTATTGGTAGGTACAGCGAATTCACACATGGACGATGTTCGTTAGAAGATGATCCTAGAATAGGTCGACATATAGAAGCTATTTGCTTAGAAAATGTTAGGATGATAAGAAGTTAATAAAGGAAAACTGAAATATTACACATCGGGAGATTCAGAAGAGACTGAACATTAGATCCTCCGCCATTGATAATATTTTGCGTCGACATGTTGGTGTTCGAAGCTTACAAGCCGCGGATACCATATCTATTAACTCCAGAACAAAAACAGGCACATGTGAATTGATACAAATTTATAATAGAGAAGAACCTAATTTTAGGTGTATAATTATGACCTCAAAATAAAAAAATCTGTTGTGGCCAGCACCCCTCGCCATTTCCATTTTTATGTTATATAAGTGTTGTATTGCACTTCGCTGTCGAAACGTTACAGAACTTTACCAAAATATTGTTTTTTTTTTTATTGTATTTAACATATCTTGTCCACACATAAAATTCTAATTACATATATATATATATATATATATATATATATATATATATATATATATATATATATATTTATTTAGTTATTTATTTTCATTGTATGAGGAAGTTCCTAAATGTCAGAGATTCTTCAAATTCATTGACAAGATTAGCAGTATTTCTTATGGATTTTACCTATAATTTGTGTGATTGTTCAATTGTACCAGAACCTTTTCAGCTCTTCTCATGAATGTCAAATTGAGAAATTCATAGTTAAACGGGTCTTAAGTCTTATAGTTTTTGAGGAATCGCCCCTCCAACATCCACACACACACACACACACGCACATACACATCCACACACACACACACACACGCACATACACATCCACACACACACACACACACACACGCACATACACATCCACACACACACACACACACACACACACACACACACACACACACACACGCACACACATACACATCCACACACCCACACACATAGACATCATCGTAAAAATGTTAAAATCTGTTTGTATGGACCTTAAACCGAACTTATTCTCTTAGCGAAAGGTTTACAAAATCAAGTGTTTGGATTTTTGAAAATGAAAAGTTGTTGAATTTTCAAGGCTGATGGAGGAGATTATAAAACCGGAATTTTAGTTATGTTTTGAAAAGAGGTTCCAAGGAATGGAAACGTATATTTTGGCTGAAGTTGAATACTTTGAAAAACCAAAATTTTTTTTCCAAAATGTATCATAGTTTACTTTTACTAAGAAATTTCAGTACGAAAAATTTCAAAATACGATATTTCGAACCTGTTATTGTCACATTTTGTTATGTGTATATTTTTCCTTATATATTTATGCAATATTTGTGTGTCTACTGTGAATTTGTTGTGATGTATATGCTGTCAAGGCTATCCAATCCTATCCTATGCCCGATTCTGGAATTCAAATCGTCGAGCGACCGTCGATCCGTCCCAGGAAAATTAAGGCATTATCAAAATACGTCAAATAAATATCTATCGATATCTCCGGCTGTCAGTTCGCTGATTGAAAAATATGTCAGATGGAGAAAGTTTCCTTGCGGAACCCTCTCACGCACACCCATGCACGCGGGAGGTTTAAATTGGCCAATTGGAAAGGGAATTTATTTTATAACCCTATTTTAACTATAAATACATAGGGTAGAAATCAACGAATTTTTGTTTCCCATTTATATATTTAGTTTTGCACTTAGTGCAGCTAATGAAATCATACCCGGCACTAGTTGTTGTTACATCACATGCGTAGTGCATTTTGAATAAAACATATTATAAAAGTTAACCACACAAGATTCGGCCTGTGAAGATATATTTTTTATATCCATTGTACTTACATACATACATTTCGCAACTCAAAATATAAATTTGACAGACTGCACTGACAAGAACTGACGACCATAATAAGTGCAAGAACGTGTACACTCAGTAAGTTTCAGTTTATCAGTTTGCTCGAAAATTATAAATGAAACACGTAAAACTTAAATAGTGCGCACTGATTATATAAATGGAAAACGAGTTAAGCATTCAGTGCAACAAAGTAGATTGTAGATGGTTAAATTAAGTATCGCACACAAGAGCAAAAAAGGTATTTAGATTTACGAGTATTTTCAGAATAATTATTGGGCCTTCAAATTTTGCCCACATATTCCGGGTTATTCTAGTATACCGGGTGTCCCAAGCAAACCTTGACAAAGGCGTTTAACATAGGAAATCTATTTTTTGTAAATGAAAAGTGTCCGGCAGGAAATTAAGCCACGATATTAAACATGATACTAATACATTACATCTTGTACATTATTTACTTTAATATTAATACCTAAATTGCAATAAATTATAAAAATTTGCTAATAAATAATTGTTTCACTTTTTTATTACGCAATATAAAATGTCAGTATGGCGCATTGGTTAGTGCAACTGCAACTGAAATTTAAGATTGGGGTTCGATTCCCCATTGGCGTAAGTATTTTATTTTTTTTACAAAAAAATTGTTGAACTTTTAAAAATCTGTTTTATATTTCTTATTATTCATTTAAAAATAATACTAACGTAATAAAAAAGGGACAATAATTGATTACAATAATAAAAATATTGATATAATAATAATGCATTATATTTTCTTTTGATATTAATATACAATATTTTTTATAAATACAGAACATAACTATACAAATTAAACTTAATAACCACAGATTTATTTTATTTTTATTTCAGTTATATTTATTAATATCAAAGGAAAATACAACGCATTGTTATTCTACCAATATTTTGATTTCACTTTATTTATAGCAATACTATTGTTATCTTTGAATAACTGTAATAGGAAATATAAAACAGATTTTTAAAACTTTAACAATTTTGAGTAAAAAATAAAATAATTACCCTAATGTATTTAGACACAATTACATATATTAATATTAAGCGGAATAATTGCAACACAATTTTTTTACAGGCCCGCCTTAGTATTCATATTCATAGTAACAGTAATATTGCATTTTAGCTGAAACCCTCGGTACTGTCGGGACAGAAGATCATAAATAATTTTGTCCGTTATTGCAATTAGATTAAATATGGCATTTAAAACGTACAACTAAACCCTTTCATCCGTATTCACGCGTGCCAGTAAATTTCCAAGGTAAAGTTATATTATTGTTCTCAGACAAAATTATGAACGTTGGGATTCCAAATTTAATTTAAACGCAATAATTGAAAAAATCGGCTTATGACCTTATGTCTCGGTAGTAGCGAAATGTA
Organism: Ophonus ardosiacus; assembly: GCA_943142095.1. NCBI lineage: Eukaryota > Metazoa > Arthropoda > Insecta > Coleoptera > Carabidae > Ophonus > Ophonus ardosiacus. Next base: position 31,558,378 of record OW964832.1, on the reverse strand, counting down.
ATAAGATAGCATTATTTTAAATTATTTTTAAGTAAACACATTTAAAATATCGACTGACAATTATTCCAATCCTAAAAATTATTCCTCGTCCTTATTCATTTTTGTTCTTTTCGAGAGCAAATATTTGCCTGACTGTGCGGTCTCTCTTAACATCTTACTGTCCGTTTCTACTGCGATCATTAGTAGAATATTTGCGTGTAAAAATACTTGCGAGTGGAATGTTTGGAAGTTGGGTAACGTAACGATGTTTAAGGGCACAGAAAGTGGCGGTCGTCGGCGTTTCCCCTTTAAATAGAAAGTGCTTTAATGGAAACACATTAGTCTAATATGTTGTGTGTGTGCTGCGCTCTACTGGCGCCGACAAACAACACACCCCCTCGCGAGGGGTGAACGCCACCATACATTTATATCACGGTATTGTCACAGGGGGAGAGGAGGGAGACTCGCAGTTGGACACGTTAACACACTGCCACACAATGGTAGAAACTATACGATACAGGAGCGAAATGGTGGAGGCGCACAGCACATACAATCATATAGTATTCTTTACAAAAGAATGGCATTATGCAATAACGTTTCGTTTATATGTAATTTAATTCGGCCTACAATAGATTTGTCTGCATTACAAAATATGCGGCTAATTGCTAATTTTTCAGTACGCGTGCGTAGTTTGAAAGAGGTTTCAAACTGATTGGAAATTTTTGGTAAAGCGCTGAACATGTAGAGACTATCAGCCGTATTCATAGTAACTGAGATAGACCTGGTTTATCTTCGATTTACTTAGATTAGGTTTAAACCAGATCTATAAATGGTTATTCATAGTCAAACATAGACCTGATTAAACCTGGTCTAAGTAAATCGAAGTTAAACCATTCTATCTAGTCGGCTATGCCCATACATTACACTGCTCATGCGTAGTGAATACAATTTTGACATTTGTGATCATAGCTGTTGTTGACTGACCTGATTTCTTACAACTACAACTTTTTATTTACTGTTAACAACGACATTAATGCAATTAATTTTTACCTTGATTTCGGTAACACACATTGATGGTTTTAGTACATCAGGATTTGCAATGGAAAATGGAAATAAAAATGAAATGCTTCTGGAAATGATGTAAATTTAGACGAACATAATTTGCAGTTCCCCCAAAATAACGCTCAAACTACTTTCAAAAATAAAATATTAGTATATTAACTTTAGTTAAAAAAAAATAACCACTCAAACAACTGAACATTTCATATGATTTAAAATAAACCTTTTGATTCCTCCTCCTATATTAACTAATATGCTCAAAAAATTTTTGAAGATCATTATCCATCATGAACTTCCTAGAAATGAAATAATGCAAGTTACAAATTCATAGCAAAGTAATATTATAAATAATGTTATGATAATATTTATGACATACTACTTACCAAAAATATTATATTAAGTAATAATGTATTTAATTTGCATTAAACACACAAAATTATATTTTGTAGTTCTGTCAACTCACTTAATACCGCATTAAACTAGGTTACGCGCAGGTCTAAATTTTAGTCTAGAGTTAAACTTGTACTAGCCCTAAACTTCTTCTATGAATAGCTTATTTCGCCGGTCTAAGTTAGACTTGAGATAGACTAGGTTTAGACTCGAACAGAAGCACTATGAATACGGCTGTATGTCTCTACATGTTCAGATCGAATCTGAGATTCCTCGGTTCGGATCTACCGGCCGGCTAAGTGCATAGTCGTTAAAATGCCACAATATCTGGCATTAATTGCATTCGCATTCGATGATCCGGTCAGTTGTCCATGTTAAAGATAGATGGTGCCAGCTGCAGAAGGAGTATTTCCCTGCCGCACTGGGTGCGTAACAATCAGTGCTTGTCGCACGGAGTAAGTACACCAACTGCTCTAGTACTATCGGTCACGAAACGAGTACCTACAATACTTGAGGCCTACAAGGGCTGTTGTGCCATAGATGATGATGACGAATAGAATTAAAGGTTTTATTATTACTACCATCTGGAGTGAAGAGAAAGTTTTTATTTTACATTGATTATTGTTGTTGGCATTTGTCTTTGTCACATAATGATATTATAATCTTACTGTATTGTTTAAAATTTACAACCAGCGTTTATGTCTGGTTTTCTTAAATTTACACTCGAGAATCTGCATGACAATATAGCAAATATTTAGTTGTTTGTTGGAATTTATAATATATGTTATTATTTCTTTTCTCTTGCTTTGACTAGTATGTAGGAATAACAATGCTCGCGAATAGCCAGAATTTCCAGTGCGTATGGCACAAAATAAAAATTTCTTTAGAATCCGCGGACTATTCTGATGGTTGGAAACTGATCAGGGATTGAAATACTTTGCTAAGCGCACAAATGATTTTTAATCATAGATTTAAAATTTCTGTTGTGCGAACATTTTTATACTGATGCACATGCTCATGGTTTGTGACAGTTTCTGACTGTTGTATGAACAAACCTAATCTGTGTTAACTTCGACTACGGAACTATCTTTTTCTTCAAGAAAAAAGCCGGGAAAATTTCTTGAGAGGTGGCCGGCTTGCTAATGATCGATAAAAGCACAGGAAATGGAATTATTATCAAATATAAGTTGACAAAATCTTTAGTGACAAGGTAAGATGCAATAGACCCCGTAAATCCACAAAGCAAACAAAGTAAATAATTCAACTAAAATTCCATGAAAACTACTGTGGATATTTCAAAAGAAAATCTTACCAATGTCAATCTACTGTGTCTCGATATCTTAAAGAAGTAGCACTTATCAGATGTGTCTGGGCTAAAGAAATAAAAAAATGAGACTAAAAAAGTGCTATTTTCGAAAGAATTTATGTTTTTTAGAAAATGATAGTACGAAGCATTATTGGCAACCAAGAGCAAGATACAAATACCTACAGTTCCTTATGCCAGAAAAATATGCCGCGGGGATAAGTTTTTCAACAGGACAATTCTTGTTTGACTGCCTCAAGCTCCGGTTTTAAATTCAATACATCTGTAAATTCCATTTAAGTAATAAAATAATAAAAAATGACAGAAGTTAAAAATATGCGTCGGGAAAGAAAAACAAGCTTGAATAATGGAAAATTTAGAAAATGAATGGTAAAATGTACTACAAGACAGTACCTATTACGAATTTAATTAAATTAGTGCCACGACGGTGTTCTGCAGTGATTGTATCAAAAGGAATAAAGATAAACTATTAAATATATAGTATAAAATCATAAATCAAAAAAGATTAAACTGATTTTTTGTAGTTTTAAAATACGTATATCTTCGGTGCAATACTTTTGCACATATGAGTATGTTTTATCTACAAATGCATATGTTTATTAATATAACTGTTTTATTTTTGTATCACCTGTACAATATATGATATGTTTTAAAAATCCGTTAGCTCAATACTTTTCCGGTCATCTGTATGTATATAGATAAGTCAATTTTTCAAAGAAATTGGCAAACACTGGCAATCCATACCAAATATTTGTTCTATATGCTTTTGGTAATAAATAAGATTATTTTCAGTGTAGCTCATTACATTTAAAAGGGTTCTCTCCCCCTGTTGTAATATTTTACCGCGGTTTCACCATTCTTCATAAATAAAAAGCAAACATTCGTATTTACCTGCGAACATTAATTCTCTTGACGACACCTACCCTTGTCTTATGCAAATATCGTTGATATTAAATCGTTGATACATTAGCGCCGCGCTAAGGATGAGAAACGTTAAGTGTAAGTGTTTTGTAAAGAGGCTTCAGTTAGTAGAACATAAGGGCATAAGGTAAGGAAAGTCAGTAGAGCGAAGGGGGATTTTTCCAAAAGGGATTGAATCGTTAGATAGCCTGGGGAAGATGGTTAAGATAGCATCTTCCAATAACAGTCACTTCAAGTGCAGAATGCAACCGTGGGATGTCATACAGAGAGCAGACATTAGTATGATCAGATTAGATAAGGAAACTTTAAACTTGAAAAGAGCAAGAAAAGACCTTCAGTTTAACTCTTGTAATTTGTGTAGTCTTTTCTCAAATATTACATTGTATACAGCCTATTTATGGGGTCCCGTGGCCGCGTGCCTGAGTGTCTCGTCGCGAACCTGGGGGAACCGGGTTCGATCCCGACAGAGGCCAAATATTTCCAATTTTAAAAAAACGGCACAAAAGTGACCCCAGTGGTGCACTCTCCACACCAGCTGTGAGTGCCCGTGAGGTGACGCCTGGTAAGCGCCCACACGGTAAAATATATCGTCATCATTACCGATGTCTACATGTGTTGTAGATACTGGCACACCCAGAAATGGGTAATATGCCGTGATGATATATTTATTTATTTATTTATACAGTCTATTTTTGACACTGCAATTTTCATAATAAGTAAATGGTCAAATATTGATAATTATCACCAAGCACCATGGCATCTGGCGGCATAGTTTGTAACTCTTTTGTTTAGTACTCTGGCTGATTTAACATAAGAACTCCTGTAATAAAAATAAATGTAAATAAAGGTCATACGTTATGAAGAGGACTATCGGTTTTCACAATTATCCTAACTTTAGTGACAATATTGTACTCGTAGTTAACACTAATAATATCAGTATAAAATTAAACTTTAACGGGCGCAATAACGGGTTTGTATTTCGAAATAAAATATCAATAAAATATAAAAAATGAAGTTTTTATTGTAATATCTTCGTGGATGACAATCTCAATTTCATCAGAAACCGATTTTAAGGCATCAGTTTGTAAACAGGGTAAATGTATGAAAGAAAAAATCTTGCTTCTCCCATAAATCATATAGTTAATATGTTGTGTGTTTATTAATTAAAAAGCATACATACGCCCTAATTCTGCAAGAAAATTGTTAAGACTTAGCAACATTGCTATAAGAAAAAACCAATTATAATTGCGAACACTGAATGAAACATGAAAATGGCAGCCTTTACATTTGTATTGGTTATAATTTTTAGCAACGTTATCAAGACTTAACAACTTCCGTATGGAATTGAGGTGATAGACATTATTTAGTAATGTTCAAAATATTAACGTATCTTAGTTATCCTCAATTTTGCTTAAATAAAACGCTTTAGTTTCTTGTCAGTGCTGACTTTATTAAAATACCTTCTACAAAATATTAACCAATTGGTTTGTTGCATAATAATTTTATGCAAATGTGTTATATTTGCAAAATTTCACAACATACCTGCAGTAGTACCAATGACAGTTAAAGAATACTAAATGAAACGCACGTGTGGCGACGGTGGTGCCACCAACGGTCGTGTCAGTTGTTAATTGGATAGAGAGTCTCTACTTTAAAGTTCTGAGAAGAAGTAAGCAGATATAAACAAACAAGCCGGTCGACAGAAACAAATTGTAGAAAATATGTGTAAAATCTCACGTTAAATATTAATAATTCTTTTGAGAAATATAGAAGGCGCTCGTATATAAATCTTGCAATAATTTAACAATTGTAATTCGTTGGCATTCAGGTATTATCGGTTTAGAATGACTGTTAAAATATGTGCTGAATTTTGGCTCGCGAATCTTGGTGTATGAGTCTTTATGATTATTACAACAAGCTGGCCGGTTGCCCAAAGACAAATGAGTGCACTTGACAGTCAATTGTATCAAAACAAATGCAATATACGGCCGGGAGGGGGAAAAAGTAGAAAGCTACAAGCCTTAAGGGATGTCTCCATACAAAAGGAAATATATGAAACGATTTAACAAAAGACTAGACGGGAGGATGTGACGTCAGAGGCTCTGACAACGGAACTGACAACCGGAAACGGATGAATAATACATTCGGCCCCTTCCACCATCCGCAAATAATTTTGATAGTGACATTTTCCGCACTTGATTGATAATGCTTTGGACTATGACTGGATAGGAAATATGTATGGATAGAAACAATACAACTAAACACAACAACACAAATTGAAATTTATACAATAACTAAGATTTATATCTACACCGACCCCAAATACACAAAGTTTACACAGATACAATTCGTTATAATTTATACGAGGTAGCGTCAAAATATTCACGAAATTGGTCAATAAAATTTTATTGAAGTAAGTACAACATTTTCATATTGTTCTGTTCTATTGTTTGTACAATTGTTCAAAACACTCCTGGAAATCTTTGCTGAATTAGCAAAACGTTCCCTTCAATTTCATTTTAGCTGTGAAAACGGGTAAAAAGCGGCTGGTGCAAGGTTGGAAGGATATGAGGGTTGTTCCATAGTGGTGATATTATTTTAGCTTGGTGTTTGAAAGTTGTAACACGAGAAGATTTTAGGAATTAGATCACAGCTGCTAACGATTGAGTAAAAACAATATTGTAAAATAAAAATATAGCAATCTGTGTATTATAATTTAAAAAAATATAGTAGCATGTAAAAATATTTAAAAATGTAACAATGAGAAAAATATAGCAATGAAACAAATTATATATGACATAAATAAACAGAATCAATTTGTTCGCAAAGCAGTTCAGGCGTTTTTTCACATCTATGCCTAATCTTCAACTTAAATCAGAATTCCTTGTATAGTTGCATTTATTTGAATGTTAATTAATCACCTTTGTTTGTAATTAAACCTATATCCATTTGGCAAATTCTTGGTTTGATGTAATTGCACCAAATAATGGTGTATATTAATGGAAAACCCTTCGCATATACTGACTAGAGAAGTAATTCCCTATACCAATGCATAGAATGTTGTGATCGGAAGATATGCAGGAGGGGGCTGGGAGATATTGGGGGCTGTATTTTGTTGTGTTATATGTCACTACTTTCCATTTTACTATAATTTAACGTTATTTTTTGAGTGTACTTTGTGATTATATCAAATTGTAATGGAAAATACAAAGAAAGTAAGGATATTTCGTTTCATGTGTAAGTAACTGAGATTTTATTTTAAAAATAATATATTAAACAAAGCGTAACTTTTAGGTTTCCTGCTAATAATGACGTAAGAGCAAAGAGACTGAAATTTATTGGAAATAAAGGTGATTTACATATTTCAAAAGCAGCAATTAGTCATTACTTTAGTACAAATATTAAGATAATACGCAGTCCGCAATACACCACGGCTTCAATACGTAGCCCGCAATACAACACGGCTTCCGCATATGTTCCGATCACAACAAACACTGTAAGGCGATCTCTAGTCACTATATGCTCGAATGGAAAAACCTTCAGCATTGTAGTGTATCATACCAGTGCTTCGACATGTTCAGTACATCTTAGTGCTTCTAAGTTATTAGTGCATTTCACTAGTGTCTCGACAATGAATGCCGGTTTGCATCTAGTCCGGTATTGCTCCAGTGCTACAGTATTCCAGATTACTTCATAAGAATACCTGTAAACCTGAACCCATTCTGCTACAGAGCCCCGACGTTCCGAGTTCTCCCTGTTTCCAGTTAATGGTTCCTATTCCTGACTGTGCAAGACAAGGTCAGTAGCTGGGTTAAGTTCTTCTAGTTCTTGCTTGATACATCTTCCAATCAATAAAATCCTTTAATACAGTCCACTAAATCACGTTAGCACATGGTAATTTTTCATCTTCAAAGAGCGTTGTACCGGAATGTTGTCATGCAGTAAATCCCAATCGTTTTCTGCCAAATTGTCAGAACGTTTTCGTCAGATTGCATACTCTCTACAAGCATTATGTTTTTATTATACATAGGATTCCAAATTACTGATGCGTATTCTAATTTTGAACGTACAAGTGAATTAAACAAATTAATTATAGAGAATGGATCAGTAAATTTTTTGCATTGACGTAATATAAAACCAAGCATCCTATAGGATTGTTTTACCATTTCTGCTATATGCTCATTATCTGTTAATTTCGGAACAAAGATTATTTCCAAGTCTCTAACAAGTGACTCTTTTTTATACATACATACATACATACATAAAATCACGCATTTCCCACTTAGTGGGTTAGCAAAAACCCGAAAATAATAAGAAAAGGGATGAAAGCAAGAGCTCCACAGAATCACTTAACTCTTTAAAAACATTCTTCTTCCGCCTTGCCCAAAATCATCATAACATTCATTCAAGAACATATTATTGTGACCGATTTTCGGTAGCGAATAACCGCATCCGGACCACAATAATAGTTACGCAACAATCATCTTTCGCTACACACTCCTGTACAAACATACTTCATTCTTCTCGTCCACATAAAAGTTCAGCTGTCTCTTCATTCTCACAAAACATTCTTACTAACCATTTATCTTTACACCACAATAATTACGAAACAATCATCCTTCGCAACACATTCCTATCCATGCATACTTCTTTCACCACAGCCACATTCATAAACGTATTCATACATAATAACATATTAAAGTGACCGATTTTCGGTAGCGAATAACCGCATCCGGACCACAATAATAGTTACACAAAAATCATCGTTCGCTACACACTCCTGTACAAACATACTTCATTCTTCTCGTCCACATAAAAGTTCAGCTGTCTCTCCATTCTCACAAAACATTCTTACTAACCATTCATCTTTACACCACAATAATTACGAAACAATCATCCTACGCCACACATTCCTATCCTGGCAAACTTCTTTCGCCTCAGCCACATTCATAATCGTATTCATACATGCTCTTCTTCTCTTTCCACTCGGAAACTTACGCTCCTTCAAAACACTACCAATCACATCCATCCACTTACACACTGGACGGCCACGCAATCGAACACCCTCAACTTTACCAACATATATGCGTTTTACAAGTCGTTCACTTATCATTCTCTCCACATGACCAAACCATCTCAACTGACTCACTCCAACTCTCTTAACTACATTCTTCCTAACCATACATTCTTCATACACCAAATTATTCCTCACGCGATCCCATCTTGTATACCCACAAACACCACGTAAATACCGCATTTCCACAGCAGTCACTTTCCTTTTATGCTTTCTCGTCCATGCCCAACATTCACTTCCATACATCAAAGCAGGCACCAGCACTCCATTATAAACACTTAACCGAGCTTCTCTAGATACGTTTACGTTACGAGCAAACGTGCCCAGAGCACCCATTACCTTACATCCCGCACTCACCCTCCTATCAATTTCACGGTCAATTCGTCCATCCCTCGACATCATGCTACCCAAATATACAAACTCATTCACCTGCTCCAGTTTTACTCCATTCACCAACACATTGCACTCAGTCACCAATTCACTCCTTTCAAATACTAACACCTTAGATTTATCAACATTCAACATTAAATTCATACTTCTTCCAACTTCGTTTATTCTCTCTATCATTCTTCTCAGTTGCTCTTCATTTTCACTTAAGACAACTACATCATCCGCATACGCTAACGCAGGCACAATACTTTCACCAATATGTACACCATCCAATCCACTCAACGCCTTCCGCAACAACACATCCATATACAAATTAAACAACCACGGAGACATACCACAACCCTGTTTAACACCTACATTTATACGAAACCAACTACTCAACCTACCATCTATTCTCACAGCAGCTTCACTACCCTCATACAACGCTCGAATCGCTCCCAACCAGTTTCCATTCACGCCGTACTTTCTTAGTACACCCCACAAAGTATCTCGAAGAACACTATCATACGCCTTCTTTAAATCTAGAAAGCCACAGAACACCTTCTTGTTCTTGTCAAGTGACTTCTCTACAATCATACGAAGAGCAAACAATTGATCGACACATCCCCTCTCAGGCAAAAAACCACCCTGAACGTCACTAATTTTTGAAATTGTTAAGGTTCGCACCTTATGAATTAAAACCTTACCAAAGAGTTTCCCTACCACACTCAACAGACTTATTGCACGAAAATTTGTACATTCACTCGAACTGCCTTTGCCTTTGAATAAAGGACAAATAACAGCTTTTTTCCAATCATCAGGAACTACACAACGTTTTAGACAAAATCTAAATAAATACACTAACCAATCAAATACTTTCTCTCCCCCATACTTCATAGTGATCATATTGAGATTATAGTGAAATGTTAAAGGGTCTTGATTTCTTGTGAAGGTAACATAATGACATTTATTAATATTAAGCGATAGATGATTTCAATAGTCAATTTGTAAGTCTACGCAATCGTTTACGCTTGATATAGTTTTAAAGATTTTCAAATCATCTGCGTACATCAGAAAATTTGAATACTGAAAGCAATGGGCAATATCATTAACAAGTAGATTAAACAATATAGGTCCTAAATGAGAGCCTTGTGGTACTCCAGATGTTACATTGATAATACGTGATTTAAAGCCATTGCAGTAAACGAGTTGCGATCTATGTGATATATACGACTCAATCCACTTCAATAATGTTCCATTTATACCCAGGTTAATTAGTTTATGAATGAGTGTAGGATGATGGACCCGATCAAACGCCTTGCTGAAGTCAGTATATATAACATCAACTTGCTTTTTTGATGGTTGAACTCAAAAATTCTTTAAAAGGCACTAAATTACTTACAACAGATTTGTTGGAACCAAATCCGTGTTGTTCAGGTATATGTTATCTTATTTTTACCACTGTTTACTTTTGCTTTCGTTGAAAATTGTCGAATTAACATTTGGTCGGCCATGCTTTCCATTTTATTAATAAATTCATATCTCGGTTGTTAAAAATAACAAAGCATGTCGTGGCATTAGGAAAATTGGTAAAGTAATCCACCCCATTCGAAAATAATCAATATTTAATAACCAGCCGTTTCATGTTTAATTAAAATATGAAAATTTTCTTATTTTGAATAATTCAATGAATAAATAATCGCAAATATGATGTAATTAATTTTTTATTATTCGCGACAGACCTCATTTAAAATCCTAGCTTGTCATAAATAATATATTACATCTGATAAACCTATTAATCGTATACTTGTCACACGTATAATTTATTGCAAATTAGATCAAACATTGCATATCATTACAATCAATATGAATAGCATTCATTATATAAAACATGGGTTTTAATCATACTGTCATTGCTGTAATTAAATAAATATTTTATTTGCAATATTTTCAACGTTGCGAATTGATTTTCACATTCACCTGCCAAAGAGTTGTAAAATTAGTCGCAATAAACGCGCTCCGCTATTTTTAATAAATTGCCAATTATATATAAATTGTTTATATGTATATATTAATATGTAATAAATGAATTGAAATTATTGTTCATAACAGTTATTTAAAATGTCACATGTTTTCGAAAAAAATCTAATGTGGCCAAAACAAAACCTCCCGCTATTTATTTTTTATTAATTTAAATACATAGGTTATCCAGCGAATCAAGCGGTTTACGTCATCGTTTAGGGATTTTTGAAATTTTCTTTATTTTTTTAAATATATTTTATTAACGGTATTTTATTGTTTTTTTTTATTATTATTATGTATTTGACACCTTTAATAGAAATAATTATATTTGGATATATTATTATTAAGTAAAATTTTGTAAATTTTTGCAAAATGACGTTTGATTATATATTTTTAATATTGGTAATTCTGAACATATATATTATTAAATTTTATATGTCTATATTATACTTTTCAACCTGTATTGTGATTTCATTTTGTTTTTGGTTTCGTTTTTCATTGACAAAATGTCAAATGCTCTGTCATGTACAATTTAAGAGCTTGTTCTTAATTTATTGACTTATTTTGAAATTGAAAAATAGATTGGTGGGCTCTTACTTTCACTGAATTATAATATTCAGGTAATATTTCGTTCTATTTGTCAGTAATAATTTGAAAATTAAATCTATATGTACAGCGTGTGGCAAACGCTATACGCAATGTACAGAAACAATGAGAAATTGTATGGTATGCAGTATTCTGTATTTTTTTAAGGATCTCACATAATACTAGATATATACTACAAGAATGAAGTATTTATAATGGCATAAGCAGTATCGTTCAGAATATTTTAAATAAAATTGGATTTCGCTGGAAAAAAATTATACCAGACGTATTACCTTTTTAAGAAAGATTTGGGTTTATGAAGACAACCCACAGATCATGTTTTACCGTTTTACATGCTCATGTAAACTTTTTAACATATGACGTCATTGTTTCTAGTGATATTGTATTTATGACGTAAACCGCTTGATTCGCTGGATGGCCCATATCTACATATTTACTAATACTGAAAACTATTAATTTCCTTTCCATTTAACTATTGTTCCATTTACTATTTTCTTTTCAAAACGTCATAATTATTACTTTGAAATGATACGTTTTTTGACAGTTACATTTAACTGTCAGCTACATACATTTGAGATTTAAACTGGTGGGGGATTTATTTTATAAATTTATACATGAAATATATAGAAATAGTATTAGTGCAGACCTGTAGAAAATTAAAAATCTTTAATTTTTATGATAATATAAATTACGAAAATATGTAATTTAAAGTAGAGTAAAGTAGAGCCAGAATACACAGTTTCAGATTTTTCAGAAAAATGATATTTGAGTAATCGTGTCCACAGGATCCACACACAATACATACTTCACACACTCTCTCTCTCTCTCTCTCTCAAACACACATACACACACACACACACACACACACACACACACACACACACACACACACACACACATAAATCATTATAAAAATGTTAAAATTGGATCAAAAGGTGATTATTCACTAAAATCTCTAAATGCAATTTTTAGCACGATCCTTATACCTCCCTTATCTATGGTAACGAGAGGTAAAAAAATAATGGACGACACTGGGGTTTCAGGAAAGTATGTTGAATCTGCTTATTACTACAACAATTAACATAGCTTATGCTTTAACATTTATATTTATATAGAGCTATTGGTTCGTTTTATTCTACACGACGAGAATTAGTGTTGACTTGCCCTATGAGTCTTTGCGAGTTTTAAAATTTATATTGAGATTCAATATACTGTCCGTAAACCACTGTATCGTTTATCCATGTTATGCTATAAGGCCGTATGGAGGGCCGAAAGAAAGGGTTTACGCCTGCGGACGAAATTTGAAGCCCGACGCGAAGCAGAAGGCTTTTATTCGTCCAAGGGCGTAAACCTCTTTCGGCCTGAGGTACGTACAACGTTTTACGCACAACTGAAACCAAATGAAACGTAATTTTTAATTGCATGACTAAAAGCTTGTTGCTATGTAAAAAATATTAGATGGCCAGATGGCTATGCCAAGAAACATTTAGGCGATGCGTTGTATTGGCAACCATTTGTTTTGTGTAAACAAATAATTAAAAATGTCAAGCATGGAGCTTCAACCTGAATATGATACTGAAATTTCTGAAAAAAAATTGCTAGAAGCTAATGAAGCTTTAGCGGATTTATGTCCTGGTAAGTCAAAGGACCGATATCAAAACGAATACGATGTGTTGCAAGCCTGGTTGACAGAAAAAAAAATTGACAATTTTGAACGAAACTGTGTTGTTCGCCTATTTAAATGAAAAGGTATGGCGATATATCAATATTACTCGTATATATTTTTTACCGCCCGGCGGGCTTTTGCTTTACACTTTACCGCTCGCAGGGTGTAATTTTTCATTTCCGCTATGGTAAATAAAATGTAAACAAACAATTACAATACAGTTGTGCGTAAATAGTATTTACCAGTCGTATTTGCTCTGCGAAACGTTGAGAGAAATATGGCGGATGCGCCATTTAATTGTTGTGTAAATCCGAATCATATTTCATAGGCAACATACAAATTATTGAGGTATAAACTTTCATGCATAGTTAAATTGCAAATTAATTTAGTTTACCTTGTTATTATTACTATTACATGTAATGAGTGGTAAAATTTAACAACAAGCATTTTCTAGCTTTCATTGTTTCCTATAATTACATTTCAATCCTCCTATCTATTAAATATAATACTATTTTATATTTAAGCGTAGAGTCCGCACGTCCAGAGAAAAAACATGCGCAGAGAGCAAAATTCGTCCGGGCGAGTCTGACAAGTGAAAGTTGGGATATTATGATGTTAACAAATAACAGCAGCTGTATACGGGTATTATTTTTTTAAATGTATGATTTTTACCTCCCGCTACCCTAGGTAAGGGAGGTATAGGGATCGTGCTAAAAATAGCATATAGAGATTTTATATAATAAGCACGTTTTGATGTCCCCAGAATCCGATTTTAACATTTTTACAATGATGTCTGTAGGTATGTATGTGTGTATGTCTGTGTGTCTGTGTGTGTGTGGATCTTGTGGACACGATTACTCAAATACTATCAATCAGAAAAATTTGAAATTTTGTATACCCATTCTATACTAATATGGGAAGTTTTTAGTGTATATGGGATAACCGGAAGTATCATTTATACAAGCTTTTAACAGTTTTTCTTGTAAAAAATTCATTGAATATAATTTTTTAGCAACTTTTACTAATTAAAATTGAATATAATGGTTTAATCTTCAATTCTACGATAATAACATTTAGTAAATAACTCTAAATAACTTTAAATATGAATATATAATATAATTTATTTCCATGTATCACCTAGCCTATGCGTCAAACAAAATCATAATTTTAATGACAGGGTTGACATACTTAAACAAATGTCACTGACAGGCAGCAATTATATTAAAATTAATAATGAAACCGTGTTAATGAGAATATAATAGTAAAATATTTTATTCAGGTTTGTAAAAATAATATATTTTCCATCATACATAAATGTTAGATGTACAGGATGATCTGATTTAAATTTGCTAATTGCTATTTTTGCAGAACTATAAATTAATATTAATTTACAACTACACATTTACGAAATGGATTATGTAAGGCGAAGAATTTACAAAGATTGCGTTTTAGAGCACCTAGAAGATGATGCTGATTTTTATAAGAATATACGTGTGTGACGATTTTTCCTTAAAGCCTTTTAAAATATGATCCAAAACTTCTCAAATTTGGTATTTAAAACTCATATATAATTTGAAACAATATATTAGATTTTAACCATATATGATAAATCGGATCTAAGTAGTACATAATTTGGAGCTCTAACAAATTTTTGAGGAAAAACAATAAAACAATTCAAAATTTCGTATTACAGACTTTTCTATTTATTGGACAACAAATTAGATTTTATTTACAAACGATTAACCGGAAATGATACTTTACTTAAAGCTCACTGCTATTTTAAACATGGAATTGGCGGGAGGTCATGTGTTGGGCACATCAGATTTTTAATTAAAATTTTGTTTTTTGCAAATAAATACTTTCAGTTTTCGTGATTTCGACTTTTGTTGTTTATTATTGCGTTGATATGTTTGTTCTCTAAACGCGTCGACTCTAATAACAAAGTTATACTCGTTATACTCGATAACCTTGAAAAATAAATCTGATTAAACAAAAATTAATTCTTTCTTTGTTTCGTTTTATATCAAATGATAAATCGATAAGAACTAAACTCAACATTTCACAAAGAGAAATGAAATATAGTGATTTATGTACGAAACAATGTTGTAGAAAATTTAATTCAACAGAAATCATAGACTAACTTTTCGTGCGCTTTAAGAAAGAAGGCTGTGAAATGAAAGAAAGTTATGCTTGTAAATTATTTTCAAGAAAAAATATCGGACTTTAAATTCTTTGCGTGTCAAGTTTATGAATGTAATATTTAATTTCTTCATTCTAACTTTTTTATTTATTCTTTTATAAAGCGTCTAACTGCTCAGCAATTTTGCTTCAATCATCATTTTAGAGAAATAAGACAGTTTGATAAGACAATTACACTAATTTAGAAAATAAGAAACTTTCTGTATTACCAGTATTTATCAAATATTTTTCCTCATATTTTACTGTTCCCTTTCTTCTTCCTATTCTAATTTTTAATAATTTTATCTCTTCCATTACTATATATTCTAGTGTGCATCTATTCAGGCCCAAAATTCATTTTGTATATAAACTAGCAAATGAAAGTTACCGTTTATATTATTTTATAGATGTGGTTTCTTTTCATAACTTTGTTCCATGATTTGATTTGAAAGGAAACTGGCGTTTATATATTCCGTTAGAGAAGATTTGAATTGTACTCAATACCACTGGAGTACAAGGTTGCATTTCAAATGATCTTAGGAAATGGAATAAGGGATTTATTTAAAAATTTTAATACCGCGAATTATGGTTTGTTCGTCTCAAGTGTAAGCAACGGTCGAGGCGGAATTGCCAAACTAAATAGTCTAAGAGTCAATATATTTTATTATAATCAAAATAAACAAAAAAATGTTTGAAATATTTTAAAAGCACCCCTGTTTTGATATTCTGCTATTATGCAGGTACTGTGGTGATCCATCTATTTTAAGCAAGACGTAGTAATTTTGAAAGATTTAGTAAGCCGAGACATAGTAACGTATTTCTGGGACTTCCTACTCCAGTATTTATATGGGTGCATACAAAAATTCTTATACCTGAATATTTCGTACAACAGGCCCATAACAAAAAATAATAAAATGTACACTTTATCCTTAAAATACTACTCAATAAATAACGAATAAGATAAAAAAAACATTTTTTAAATAATTACTTTGCAAGACATTTGAATTTATTTCCAGGACCACAGATGACATCATACTATTGGTATCTTTCTCGCGCAGCCTACTACAGAAACTGGTGTGAGAAAGATAGCTATAGGTTTCTTTAAAAATCAAATGCAGCTATACAAAAAATAATTATGACATTTTGATACCACGAATTGCTTCAAAATTAAACAAACTTTTATTTAAAAATATTTTAAAAAATGGTTTATGGGCCCATTTTATTCTTCACTAAGTTATGAAAAGAAACCTCATCTGTAGAATAATTAAAAGTCTACTAGTATGTCTTCCATTAGTTTGAAAAAATTATATTTTCTATGTCTAAAATATAGCGATGTCCAAAAAAATACATTTTTTATGGTTGTTTATTATTCAGTGAAAAGTTATGCATTCACTGTCCACATTTTAGAGATTTGTACAACATGTAAATTGCAAAATATTTGTTATTGGTTAACAAAATGAATGCACAAATGAACATTCCATTATTTAATTCATTTCCACGTGTTAATTCCAATATATGCACCAGTTACACTCTATTAATTATAAATTCATTAAAAATTCTATATTCTGACAATCACAAAACGTAAATACATATTCCCGTTGCTATAGCAACCACATCCTCCACACTGTCAAGTGTTTGATTAGCCAGACATGCTGTAATAATTGGCTACTTATGTTTTCAATGGAAACAAAAATAATGATACTCCTCAACAGTTGAATAGGAAAAATCATTGCGTGCTCAGACGGCATTAATCTACTGTACAGTGACGTATAGATAGAGAATTGCTCTGGGGTCGGTAATACCCTATGGAAATAATCAAATGCATGCGGATTATCTGACACTTGTTGATTAATTTGTACTTTCAATTGATTCTAAAATCAGACTAATTCGGATTACACCCATGTGGATTATTGGATTAAAATGGTGCTTTTTACTAGCAAAATATTCATGTTAATTATACAACTAAATGTTGACAGCTACTACCATACATATGTACATAAATGTATAACGAAATAAGCTCATTTCAACCGATATATTTCATTCAGAAAGCACAGATGGGGCCAATAATTTATTCTCTTTAATCTTTTTATTTATATTTGTATGACATCAAAAATCATTCAATTAAACATCGAACAAACTTGATAGTAATATACCATCGTATATTGAGGCCAATTTGTTGGTTGTAATCGAAAATTATTTACGCGGTTTGCGGATACAGTTCTAGGATATAAAGACGAATGTAACAAGATGGAATAGTATTTTAGTATTCCAGTACTGCCAACTAGAAATATGTAACTGTATGACTGCAAGAATTGTAATTATAATGGGGTCATGGCAAAAAAAAATTACTAATATTTTTTATAAAAATTGTGACGATAGGCCCTTTCGTCCAGCAAGGGTTTTCCCTCCTTTTGTAAACCTGTAGTAGCACCGTCACAGTTAGAATGTTTAGTAACGTATTTTTGACAATATACGTTGTTTATTTATTGTTTAATCTGAAAAGTCAGATGTATTTGTAATATTGGTAAAATATTTAATGAAATACGTACCTGTAAAAGACAATATCCGACCGTCATGATGTGAACAGACAATAAACACATGTGCACAAGTCACCATAACCACAATTGTTGTTGTGTTAGCTACAAGTAAATGTATTTTATGTAAAAATAGCATTGTGGATATTTGTAATTTAACTTACCGTAGTGTTGTAAAACAATGTAACTCTCGTTTACACATTTGATTGCATTATTGTGTTTGTTTACTTCTAGAATATTCTGACAGTAGTAACCATGTAAGTTTGAAGAGTCATGATTCACAACATGCCCGTGCATGGCGCACCGCACATGTGAATAAAATTGTGTTTTATTTGAAATAATATTTGTAAATTATTTGATGTTGTAAAATGGAATTAGGGTAATGAAATGTGACCAGAGAATTTGTGTAAATTTTATAAAAATATTATTTATCACTTGAGACAGTAGCGACCTCCTGTACTAAGTAAAATAATCCCCGCCGCAATTTTAATGAGAAGTACCGTTAGTTTGGGTTTATAAGCCGCTGTAGAGGTCCGTGAAGTCAGAGCGGGCTTCGCCCGTTCTCAGAGTCGTGCAGGCTAGGATTCTGAATAGGTCCTCCTAAACGCCTCTAGTGAGAAGAGAGTCCTGAAAAAGGCTCCTTCGAACCGCCGAGAAGTTGAGTGCTGTGTGTCAGCCGCCGTCCGTTAGAGGAATCCGCCGTGTGTAAAGGCTGAGTCCGCCGTGTACATCGCGCCGCTGATTGTCCGCTAGAGAAATTGTTATTTTTCTAAAGTAAATTTGAATACGCGTACTTACCGTGGTAACTCTGGTCACAGTTCTGCAAAGAAGGATGATGTATTTGTTTATTTATAAACTGTGTGTCTTTATTTTACATATCTTCGTATGTTACAATATATTTATTTAAACTACACGTCTTTTTCTGTTGATATCAACCAACCCTGCGCCCTCACCTCCACTAGGCTATCCGAAGGCACGCTCCTTTTGTACCGCTGTAAAAATGGCGCCCGAGCATACCGTTCATACCCAGGATTTAAAGGAGCACCATGATGACGTCATCCACCGACCTCCGAGGCGAGAAGGTGGCGTTGTCACAAATGGCGCCCGAGCATACCGTTCATACCAAGGATTTAAGGAGCAATAGTGACGTCATCCACCGACCTATGAGGCGAGAAGGTGGCGTTGTCACAAATGCTATTGTAAGTTAAATTACAAAATATAATCTATGACACTTATTATCCATATTGCAACATAAAACATCGCAAAATATAATACTTTTTATTTATAATTTACTTAAAAGATATTCCCGCTACGATTTTCTGTGACGTCATGTATCGGCTACTCACACAACGACACTAGTCACACGTATATGAAGGTCACAATGTCACAAACTTCAAACGCGAAGTTAAACATCAGATCAGAGTAAACTTACCAAAAATTTATAAAGCTGTCTGAGGAAAAGTGCGCCCTATTCAATCTTTTTTGTTTCATAAAGATTTTCATTAGAGAAATAAAATTTGTAATTGCAGGTTTGTGTGCTTGATATATAATTAAATACATAAAAGTGCAATAATTGTATATTTATATCAGTGGCGTGCAGTCCATATGTGCAAGGTGTGCACTGCACACCCTGCGAATAATTTCAAAATTTATTGCATTAAAATGTACATTATTTAATTGATTTGATTTTAATATATATGATATACAAAATATAAAAATATGAATACAATTATGGGACAATAACAAACAGTAGCGCGTTTGGTTGCCTACCAGCGAGTGTGTGAATTGCCGGGCAAGTGCAGTCTCCGCACTGCACTCGGTGCGCATGTTTTTACACAGGGAGGGTATAGGAATAGTGTATTTGCGCAGACAAGGATAAAATATTAGAAATACGTATCGCCCCATCACACTCTCCAGCGTGCAGCATAATTTGTGCACGTATCGCCGTAAAATTACTTTTGGTAGTTTTCACAAGCATAAACAAGTTCAGACAAACAATTAATTATTAATTTTAGGTATTTGCTATATAATTTATATATTATTTATTTAACTTATATTTGTATTTATGAAAATTTATAGAATGGAAATTGCAAGTGAATTGCGGAGTTACTGAAGAAACCATTTTCTAGAAGGGACATAGTATAAAAAAATAAGATAATTCTGAATTATTAACCTAAGATTCTACCTACACAATACTTTTAAAAAAAAATCTGCACACCCAACACAGAAACGCACCGCACGCCACTGATTTATATTCATATAAAACATGGTGAAGAATAACTGTGCAGTTCCAACTTGTGGAAACAATTCATTAAAAAACCAAAAAAAAAAACTATTTATAAACAATCTTAATTTACATTTTGTCCGCCAGGATGAACTGGAATCGTTCAGATACATGACGTATGCGCTCACGTGATCTCATTGAGATTTGAAATTGGCCCCTATTTTAAAAAAATTATATCTACAAAACAATGCACACAAATGGCGTGAAAATATGATTTACATATTATACTGTGACCGGTAGACTTCCAGAAAAAAAATAAAACAGAAAATGTGCCATGACCCCATTACAATTTAGAATTTTACAGCCGAAAGGCTTGTGCTGCCATCAGGTTATTTTTAATGTTCAATTAATTAATTAATTAAATTAAATTAAATTAAATAATCCAAACGAATAGCCAAAAGTTATTAATTAAATTTGGAATAAATAAATTAATAAATTTACCTATAATTTCATGTATTCAAAGGGCCAGGCAACAATCAAACCGAAAACAATTATATTACAAAGGAAATTTTAAAAAATCTTGTCATGTCCGTTTTGTTACATAAGTATCGAATTTAAAATTTCTTGTGCACACAAATAATTCAGATTATATGTATTGTTTCATTCTATAGGGAATCTTGACCTGCTTCCTATTCATTGAGGGCATTGGCGGTATTTCTTAAGGATATGTGTATGTTTGCACCATTACTATTAATATTCATATCTACCTACAATTTTAAATATTTAATTAGTAATTCAATAAGAAATATTAAATGTAATTCCAAGAAATAGCATTCAGTAATATCAGTTTACTTGTTGATTTTGGACACTGAAATTTATCTGCCAATTACAAACATTTGAATTTGACAACTGGTTTCCTTGGTGTCTGGACTATGCGATTTATTGCAACAGATTGTTCTATATATTATATTTTCTTTATCTCTGAATCTATAGAAGATATAATAATTTTTTTAGTGTATTAGATGGAAAAATTTATGTTCTTCAATATTTTTGTAATAACAAAAATTTTTAAAACTACTACTTGCGGTTGTCCAATTGCTATCAATACCTTTTCAGCTTTTGCCATTAATGTGTAGAAAATGTAATACAAATTTTAGAATAAAAACTATACTGTCGTAAATTTTTAGAGAACAGCTCTCGTATATTATTGCCACACAAATTAGAGAATTGAAGAAATCACGCAAAAGACCTGAAATATAGTATACCATCTAATATCCAAGTTTTCCAGAGTATATAAATGTTATGGTAATATTTTCATTTGACAAATTATGTCTGTAGTTAAAGCGACAATATCTTGCATCCAACAAGTAAATCTGTGTGAAAGTCTTATATTTCTTCGCGGTTTCTTTTTGTCAGCTGTAAACAAATTTGCATGAAATATTTTTTGTAAACAGTATGCCGTTGGTGTTCGAGAGAGACAGAAATAACAAGAGTTACAGTAGCTAGAGAGAGATCGGAGACTATCTAATCCTTGGAAGATGTGTAGTACACATTCATAAGTCACGGAGTCGCAGAATAATCAAGTTATCCACGACATGAAAGCAACTGTTCTCGAGATGTGTAAATATCATAAAACATGAGTTTCGTAACTTCGTTCACACAAAGATTCGTTTAATAACGACGGGATGGAACTATAAAATGTTAAATTTACGGAAATTTTTATTACAATAAAGAATACGAACCCAAATTCATAATAATTCGATCGGTTTATATTTTCAACAAATTATAAAATTTACACAAATAATGGTAAGAGATTTCTACAAAATTCTTTCAGCTACCTACTTTAAATATAAACTTAAACCTTTAAAAAACTTTGGACCAAATGAAAGTTTATTTCGAGTTACGAAAATAAGAAATACAAATTATAAATAAGACTTTATGGTTGGTGTTCACAGCTTCGAAAATAAAACGTAAATTAACATACCTTTTAAAGCACTGTACGCACTCATATATGCAAACCTTTGTCTTAAGATAGCTTTTTAAAATTATATTTAAAATTAATTTTTTTACCAGAACGTATATTGACAGCTGAAATGACAGTTGTTATGTATGTGCTTATTATTCAGTAAAATATTTAACATTTGCAAATTCTTGTGTTTACGTTTTGTTTATATCGTTATTTTTATGTATAATTTTATTTTTATTTTCGGAGCTGTGAATGAGGCTTAACTGATGATAATAGTTCGACCGATAATTTAAGGGTCATCCCAGATTTAGCTTCTACCGAGTCCTTACATTTGGCACAATGAAAAATAACTTCGTAAAAATCCAGTGCGTACTGTAAAACCTACCGTGCAAAACCTGTGGGATAATACTCAAATGTATAGGGCTTAGGGATACAATGTCTAACAAAATTGAAGCTGGTATTACTAATAAAGGCGCTGTAACACCAATATTATATGGCGGAATACTTGAATAACATATTGAGATTTGTAAGTTTAAAATCTATATTTTAAACTGGTTGAAAGAAATTTATAGAAATTTCTCACTTAAAACGAGAATTCTGGATTTACATTATCTTCATTAAACACAAAAACTATGTATAACACAACGTTTATACATAGTTTTTATGTTTAATAGACATAATGTCAGCCCAGAAATATGTTTTTTTTTTTCAGAGTAAAGCATCATTTCCACCAAATGTTTTAATGCTTAATTCATAATGATTAGTGCATAAAGCTTAATGCATTACGACAATTTACTAAGATACAGTTTCCAGCTATTTTGTTTAGTGACTAATTCAACAGAAATGTCACAATTTTTTTCCCTGGTTACTTGTTGTTTAGTAGACTGCCATTATAGCAACAATTATTCTTTATTAAATATGTTACTTACATAATAACTATGGGCTGGTAGCACAAGCCCTGTTTTAACTAAAACGCTGTTTTACGAAATGTCAGATTTCATTATTTAATAACAAAAATAAATAGTATCAAATTTATCAAAATATGATTTTAAAGCAGAACATAGTTTGCATTCAAATAAATATTTTTAAAAAAATCGTTCTTTAAACATAAAGGTGAAATTAAATATTGAAATTTGAATTTGACATTTCTTAAAACAGTGTTTTAGTTAAAACAGGGCTTGTGCTACCAGCCTATATCTCTACCGAAAAATAAAAAAAATTGATAATAAAATAGACTGACAGTTGACAGTTTAGGTTATAAGTTTGTAATTTTTTGTTTTTACGCATTGCTCTTAGTTCTTAAGCAATAAGCCTTATGCAGAACTGGAAATAGTAGTAAACGTAATAAACATTTTTACGCATTGCGCTTAGTTAATAATTATAACTTTTACGCATTAGGACAATCGGTGGAATCTTGCGAATTAAAATTTAAAGACACGTTAAATTTCTTACCATTTGCCTGTTTTATAATTTGTTTGTTGAAAATGTAAATCGGCCGAAGTAATATGAGTTTGGTCTCGTATATTTATTTCTGGATTAGTTTTGTATAGTGTCCCAACATTTTTTAAATGCGTGCAACCCCTAATTCCATCGTATCCTTGGTGATTAGTTTTTCGCTACCCCTTGTGGCTTTAGCTCAGATTAGCACCCACTACCCCTATGTCCTGCGCGCTGCCAGGATTCGTTATAAATTAATTGTCCTTGTGACGGCGAGCCAAGGACCAACCAAGTTCCTGTGTGAGAGACAAAGACAGAGAAGGATCGTTCATTATGCATATACAATTGGGACCGGGAACACCAGCAAGTAAAGGATGAGTTGGACTTCAAGTACACTTGCCCGAAAAAAGGAGCCAAAAATATAGAAGTTAAAGATGATAATAATATGTATTTATAACTATACACAGTTTTTACTCTGGCATTGTCAACAATAGTATATTAAAGAACGAGTTTTATAAGTCATGTTTTATCGCATGCGTCAAAATTTAGGAAACGAGTTCTTGTGAAACGTTAAACTGTTCAACGAAACTTGCCGTATAATTACCGGTTACTTAAAAGCTACACTAGTCAACCAATTATACCAGTTGTGACAGCACACACTTTATAATTCCATCAAATGAGGCATTTGTTTTCGCTTTTCGCCTCTAAGCGAATATTTGGTAGGATGCGTGTCTCAAAATATTCGCCTGCAAGCGTAGGACTCGAGGCGAAAGCAAAGTAACGTCATTATTTTGCCACAATTCCATTCAAAGTTAATTTATATATAATTTATACATTTATTATGTATAACTGTCAACATTGTTTTATTTTAATAGTATAAAATCCAAAAAATTCCGTAACAAAATGTAAATATAGAATTCTATAGTGCATGTTACCAAGATTCGTAAGAGTAAAATTGCATTCGCCTGCTTTCTATGATAGAATCCTAAAGTGCGTACTACTACTACAGCTTAGCGGCATAGCTCCACCAAAAATTTTTAATGACAGTTACATGTTCTTCGACATCCAATGTTCGGCTAAGAACCAGCTCGGTTACGATTAAAATCCAGACACAATTTCCTAGACTCCGTGTATTCTCTGACTCAGCTAAATCGTGTGCTGCAAATCGTCTGCCGGTTTCACCGTCATAACCAAAAGTGATTTTCACAAAATCTTTTGAATAGGGAGGCTAATAGATTTACGGGGAATAGAAATGTGTAATGAAATCTGAGGGACATCACATCTTATTCATAATTTTTTATTATTGTTTCAACCACCTTATTTATAAGTTTTTATTATTGTTTCAGCCTTTATTCACAAGCTCAGCTGAGTCACTCAACACTCAACTCTCATTATTGTGGTCCGGATGCGGTATTTCGCTATCGAAAGTCGGTCACTTTAAGGAACGGGAAATATTTGCTGTATGATTTGTAATAATATTGTTATATATACAGAGTGATCTAGAATGATTGAAGGATCTGCATCGGTCAGAATTTTTGTTTGCCGCATCGTTGTGATAGTGAAATTCGATTGACAGATTGCATTGGTGCACAGTGAATTTTTAAAAGGGTATGAAAATAAATGTATTCAGGATATTTAGAATAAAATCAATTTAATTACGAAAATATGCTTCAAAAATTAACTTCTCATGTTCTTCCAATAAGATATTAAAAAAATATCACTCGACATGTTTCACAAGATTTCAGTCTCGGTCATTTATCGGAGACTGGCTCACTCAGCCAGAACCACAGACGCGTTTCGCTCTTATTGGAGCTCTTCAGTGTGGTTTGCTGACTTCTTTAGGAGCAGATAGATTTCAGTCTCTAAATCAACTGCTCGGTCATTTATCAGAAACTGGCTCACTCAACCAGAACCACAGACGCGTGTCGCTCTTATTGGAGCTCTTCAGTGTGGTTTATTGATACCTTTAGGAGGCACTGACTCGGCTCAGTGGGCAGATAATAAACATTTGGCCGACAAAGCTCACGGCATTCTCGATAGATGGTTCTGCATACTTCTACAGTTATCTCATCTTTTTGGGATGTTTATTATCCGCTCACTCAGTCCACTCAATGCCTTCTAGCTCCAATAAGTGCGAAACGCATCTGTGGTTCTGGTTGAGTGAGCCACTCTCTGATAAAAGAACGAGAGGGTGAATTCAGATACTGAAATCGAGTGTTATTTTTTTAAATATTTTATTTGAAATGTTTCGCCAAGTGTCGCCATCATGTAGTATTTTATTATACTTTTGTCACCATTATAATGTTAAAATTTTAATAAATAACAGTTTAATTTTTAATGGGGTCCCGTGGCCGCGTGCCTGAGTGTCTGATCGCGAACCTGTGGGAACCGGGTTCGATCCCGACAGACGCCAAATATTTCCAATTTTAAATAGCACAAAAGTGACCCCTGTGGTGCACTCTCCACACCAGCAATGAGTGCCTGTGAGGTGACGCCTCGTAAGCGCCCACACGGTAAAATATATCGTCATCATTACCGATATCTACATGTGTTGTAGATACTGGCACACCCAGAAATGGGTAATATGCCGTGATGATATATTTATTTATTTATTTTATTTATTTATTTAATTTTAAAAGATAAAAAGTATTGTATGTCAAAAAATTCACGTCACATCACTGACTTTTCCAAAATATCGGTAATATAAGTAAAATAATAATATAATAATGTATTTATTTGTTATAAAGTCCTGTTGACTTATACAAATTTCCTTACATCTTAGTTATAAATTATATATACAATTTGTTTTGCCGAGACATTTCTATTGCCTTCTGGTGGCAACCGCGTTACATGTGCAGAGTAGCTTATAGTGACCTCTGCTGTCACTCGGACTCATCTGGGTGTGCAGGTTCTTTTTAAATAATAAATAATAATAAATAATTTAACATAAATTCATGCTAATTTTTTTCCGTGGATAATTTTGATCAAAATCAAAATGTTTTAAGTCACATGACTGTCAATCATTCTGGATCACTCTGTATATTATATTTTTTTAATAATTTGGGTACGAAAAATAAATAAATATTAATATTACTTTTTGAAACAAATATTTTAAAATAAGTTTCTCTATTTAAAGTGTGCTTAATTTTGATCTAGTTGTACTGAGATTCCGGGATCTGTTCGTGCTGTAAGTAATTGTATATTGGTGTGATGTGTAACCCAATTTGTTTATAATTGGCTGCGGGTCCAGTTGGTGACAGTTTGAGGGCCAGGTCTGCTGCGACCACGCCGTATTTATTATTCATGTTTTGCGGGGTTGTGGATATTTGAATGCGTAATTCGCAGATATTTGCCCAATTCTATTTACACCTTGGCCAAGTGAGTTCCACCCACTTAAACGATGAAATTATAATCAGAGAATTCAATTCTCACAATGATTAATTATTCGTCAGAATATGGAGTGATCTTCCTCACAGTCTTTTAGTTTTTTTGAAGTATACGCTTATTCTATTTATGAATATTCCGCATTGATACGAGCAACAAATTTATTTTTCAACTAAATCACCACGTACTTGAAAAAACACATATTTCACCTATGTTTTATCATAGTAACACTTTTTTTAAAAAAAAGAAACTATTCGACTTTCATATGACTATACTTGGTCGAGAAGAAGGCAAAGATTTCTTTCTGTGTGTATGGGGTAAGGGAATACGAATATAGTCGGCAGACACACGTAGCTTTGCGGAAATTGAATTAAACGTGAGGTGTATGCCGAGACCACTACCACATTGGATTCCCTGCTGTGCCAATTTCCTTGGCTACAACCCACGCATGTAACTTACAACACGCAAAAATTAACATTCGAGAAGAAAAACTTAGTCGCAAGATAAGAAAAAAATTGCTATCATCACCTTATTAGGTATAGGCGCCATTGCTATTACTTACAAAATGTAAAAATTATATTGTTGAAATGAAAACTTCTTTAAGCGCACCTTGTACACTGATCCGTCATGCGTTACACGTCGGGATCATTCGGGTAAGTTCGGGGAGAGCCGTGTGACGTTACGTTAATTGGGATCATAGCCTACGGTCACAGACAAACATACATATGTTTGTCTGTGCTACGGTACTTTATTAATACAAGACCGGGAAACATCACAATATCTCTGAAGAAGAAACTCTAGTTCCAAACTCGCCGTTTTGGTGCGATTTATTCCTGCTGTCACTGCTGTCATTACCGATATCTGTGTAGAAAGCAGATTGGCATACCCAGATTAGCACACCCAGCAATGGGTAATATGCCGTGATATATTTATTTAGTTATTTATATACAGGATGTCTCTTAAATAGAGGGACAGGGCTTAACCACAGATTCCTGAGGCTAAAATAAGACGATTTAACTAAACTTGCTTCTACCGGAAAGTGTACCATTTAGCCGGAATTCTGCTTCAAAATTCTTCGCAAAAAAAATTAATTTTGCTTATAATAACAGAACGCTTTATACTATTTGGATGAAATTTGGTATGACAGTTCATATGGATATGTCATCTTTTAAGGTGATACTTGTTATTATTAGTGAACCACTAATGTATAAAACTTAGGTGTCCCAACATTGATTAGACCGTAAATTTTGAATAACCGATAACATAAAATTATTTTTTTTTCAGAAAGATACATTCAATAGTAATCTTTTCTCTCTGTGTTTTATTTGTGATATCTGTTACGGTTCAGTCAGAAAAAAATAAAACCTGAGTGATTGCATCGTGAATTTTTTAAAAATAAATTTAATCTAGCAGTCTCTCCAAATGTCAAACACCTAATTTCTAATGACAGTAACAATTATTTATGGATTGTCAAAAAATTCCTTCGCAATATTCAGAAACTAGTAACATCCGTTTGTTCGGCCTAATAGTATTTTACTACTATTATCATAAATAACACGAATAAATATGTTAACTTACTCCAAAATAAGTTGAGAAGATTGATAACACGTTACTGTCATTAAAAATTACTTGTTTGACATTTGGATAGACTGCTAGATTAAATTTATTTTTAAAAATTCGTGATGCAGTCACTCAGGTTTTATTTTTTTCTGTCTGAACCGTAACAGATATCACAAATTAAACAGAGAGAGAAAAATTTATTATTGAATGTATCTTTCTAAGAAAAAATAATTTTATGTTATCGGCGTGGCCATTGAAAAGTTATTCATTCATTCACTAATGGTTCACTAATAATAACAAGTATCACCTTAAACGGTGACTTATGACCATATGAACTGTCATACCAAATTTTATCCAAATCGTATAAAGCGTTCTGTTATTATAAGCAAAATTAATTTTTTTGCGAAGAATTTTGAAGCAGAATTCTGGCTAAATTGTACACTTTCCGGTAGAAGCAAGTTTAGTTCAATCGTCTTATTTTAGTCTCAGGAATCTGTGGTTAAGCCATGTTCCCCTATTTAAGAGACACCCTGTATAAATAAATAAAAATATTACTTACATTTGTATTTGATGTAGATTTTCCGCTTATTTTTTTTGAAAAACGTATTAACAGCGTTACAATGTGGTTACATTGCTAAATTGATGTTTTGAAAATCTAAAAATGTCAGTTAAATGGCAGTAGGAAAAAATTGCGCCCTCATCACTGGTTTTAAAACTAAAGTTTTGGGGTTTTTGGTCAGATTTTTAATTATCATTTTAGTTGGTTTCCAGCGTTCTCTCACGAAAATTAAAATTCTTTCTTGAAAATTTTAATAGAGTTTGGTTAGAATAGAATACTCGCAGGATTTTGACATCTTATAAAAAATATGAATGTAAGGCCAGCATACTTAAACATTTAAGTTCATAAAGTTTCCAGGAGCAGTCAAGAGATGGCATTCCTATACGATCCAAATATCAACCATTTAAGTTTTCACTTCGGACGTGTGCTCTTAAGCACACATATTTTTTTTTTTGTTTGGTGAACTGACAAAAGATTCTCTTCTTTCTCATTACCCGATTTTGGGTGTGAAATCCACTATATTAAGTGTATAAGAGTATTATAGGTTTTTTGCAAACTATATTGCATTGTATGGTGTCAGCGAGTGATTTATTACTCTGGAAGAGTTAAATGCAGCCTCCACAAGAGGGATATGAGCTTGTAGCTAGTCTGAAACCTGAAAACCTCGCCGTCATAGTGTGTACTAGACACCGCCTGAAATTGTGAAAAATCGTTCCACAATACAAGAACGCTATAAGCCTTTTAAATAAAGACCATGAAAAAAAGTAATGCAATACGCAGGGCCGGACAAAAGCGACCGCCTCACTTCACAAAATTTAGAGATATATTTTCGGATTCATTTTGTCAAATGGGCATGCGGCCCGTGGCCAACAAATTTCAGACGCCGAAAAGCTATTTGAGATAAATTTTGTGAATGTTCTACTGAATGATATGGAAAATTGTTTTGAAATAGAATATTTAACTATCAAGTGAATTACTGAATTGAATTAAAAGATGTGGTTATGTTAGTGGGTATCTTCCATCATCAATGACAAATATTTGTAGGTTATTTTAAGCAAAAGTCGGTTATTTAACGTAGTGGTGGTTTATTAAAATTGTGAAGTTCTACATTGATGGTTTCTCTCTATTGGGGATTGAAAATAAGATCGTAGCGCCAAAGTGACTTTCAAAGGAACTAACGTTGTTAGGATTGGTTAGGATAACGACATAACCTTTACATTTATTATTTGTTTATGTAAAGTATTACAATTTCTAAATATTATGTAAGTATTATGAACATAATAGATAAATAAATTATTAGGTAAACTTTTTATATTTAATAATGTTTCAGGTGAGTTCCAATAGTTATTTTTAAATTGAAAGATTATTTGGACAACCTGATGGCTTCGCATACTTCGCGTGGTGTATGTAAGGGAGAAGAAATATTGAATGCGGGACATTTATGTTATGTGGGAGACTAAATGCCTGCACCAAGATCAAATAAATCTTCAATTAGCTTATTCGTCGTATAAGCGAAAAATATCGCATCAAAATATAACAGCTAAATATATACTGTCATTTGTGTTTTGGTTTCGATGCGATATTTTGCTCTTATTCGACGAATAAGATGTCTGAAAATTTACTTGATATTGGTGAAACCAGGCATTTAGTCTTCCACATAACATAAATGTCGCGCATTCAATTCGCCCTTACATACACCACGCGAAGTATGCGAAGCCATCAGGCAGTCGAAATTTTTTAATTTTAAAATAACTTTATTGAAATTCACCCGAAACTTTATTAAATATATAAGTTTACCTAATATTTTATTTATCTATTATGTTCATAATACTTACTTTTAGAAAGGTAATACTTTACAAAAACAAACAAATAATAAATGTAAGGTTATGTCGTTATTCAATTATAAATATTTATAACGTGTCTGCAAACGTCCGCATTGAGTAGGTAATCACCACATATTATAGAAGGAATTTTCAACTCTACAGATGATGTTTTAAAAGTATCTTCAATAAATATTCATGTAAAGCTGGAAAAGTAGCCGTTGCAAATTGCAAACATTATCTGTAATATTATTGTTATGTACAAGGTGTTGTTAGGATCTAATTAAATCTAAAGGGCGCTCGTGCTATTTTGATATTTATTTAATTTACACTAAATAGTTTTTCGTTTTTATTATCCAAGCTTTCAATCTGTCAATCTTATCACATCCTCCAAATACATCTAAAACTGGATCTTTTTTCCCTTCACTGGAACTTGATGAAAACGTATTGTGTGATCTTTTACGCGAAGAGACTTCCATTCCGGCGTGGAATAATTTATGTTGGTCATTTTTATTCAATTAAAACAATCTTAAACTTATGTTTACCACAATATTTGCATCCAAGTTAATAACACGTAATATAACCTATCCTAACAACGATAGTTTCGCAACGTGCCACCAGATGTCATATTGCTTATTTACAATCCCCAATTCTACTTCATGTCTAGTGGATTCTAGCTTTTAACAACATCGAAATAACTTGTTCTACTCTGTCATTTTACGTGCCTTTCCGACCTGGTTCCGTCTTACACCGCGGGCCTATAAACTAAAGATGTGGTAGGGTGCAAATGATGATCTAGGATTTTAAAGAAAGGAATAAAGAATGTCCCCGAAAGTCTTTTGGAATAAACAATTCTAAGAACGGATGTAGCGAATGCATATTGGGCATGAGTTAAAAAGAAAGCAGTATAAAATGCTGAATTACGTCTGAAAGAATAATGAAAAACAATTCTAAAAATTATTAAAGTCGAAAACAAGAGCGAGAACAAAGAAAGATTGAAATTATATGATATAAGCATGAATGCAAATGAATTCCGAAATTTAGGTTCATGTGAATGACAAATAATTAATACTCAGAATTCACATTATGTTCAGCATTTT
Source organism: Ophonus ardosiacus (assembly GCA_943142095.1). NCBI lineage: Eukaryota > Metazoa > Arthropoda > Insecta > Coleoptera > Carabidae > Ophonus > Ophonus ardosiacus. Next base: position 31,526,206 of record OW964832.1, on the reverse strand, counting down.
CAAACAAATCTTATAACCAGGGATGTGCATTTACGCGTAAAATATTATTTTTTACGAAAGTAAAGATGTACTCAGGATTTCAGTCAGTGACTTATCACTGACTGAAATCCTGAGTACATCTTTACTTTCATCCTTAGCACAGTCGTTTACTACTTCTTCATTGTTTTTTAAGTTTACGTGTAAAAAATGCGTAAAAAATGTTAAATAAGTAAAAAACGTAGATAATGTATAATTTTAGTTCTTCATAACGACACTAGATGACTTGTTGTTTAGAAATGTCACATTACAGTAACTTTCCTTAATCCTATCTTAAATATATTCTAAAAACGACTGAAACTATGATAAGTTTATAAGAAAGTGACTGAAATTATTGTAAAGTATTAAAAAAACATTCTGAAACTATAGATAAATTAATATAAAATGCTTAAAATTTGTATAAAATTCATTTTCAATAAGTTTGGAACTAATTATTTAAATCTATTTCAAATTATTTGAATCTATATGATATTCATAATTAATAAATAGAAAATGAAATATTAGTTTTGCACATTTTTTTATTCGCCGTCTATTTTTAAATGTCTTCAAATTCTATTTCTTTACAAAACTGCCTAAAATTTACATAAAACATTTAAAAAATATAATACAATATGTTTCAAATTTACGTATTTAGTCTAATTTTGGGAATATATTTCCCTGTTAATCTGATTGTTGATAGTTTGAAGGTACCTAAATGTTTGTCTTAATCAAAGAAACATGTTGATGTCACGTGGACTGCTTGTTCTAGAATATTCGTTACAGTATAAAAGAAAATATCTTTATAAAAAAAATATACTCATGGTAATAATATTTTACATTATCTACGTAAAATATTCTCAAATATTGTCAATGTAAAAAATAATTTTTTACGCGTAAAAAATAACGTATAATGCGTGACGTATTTTACGTGCCCATCCCTGCTTATAACACAGAATATATAATACCTTAATTATAACTAATATGATTACTACATAAATTATTAATTTTATATTATTGATTAATCCTAATTAAAAGGATGGATCATTATTGTTCTGATGATACTCCTTACGACGCCAGTTAACTGTTTTTGGGGCGAAAGAAACTTTTTTAAATTTAAGCTTATCAAAATATATTTGTTGTTATAAGATAAACTGAATAGTTTATTAATACATATTTGTTCTAAATTTTATACTACATATCTCTTTTCTCGTTTCCTCTTGTTCTGTTGTGATAGATAATTCTAATTTCTATATTATTTTATTTAATTAACTATTAATTAATTGCAAATTGTTAAAAAAATTAAGGCCCATAATTTTAAGTTGTTTCAAAACCATCGTGAGACTGAAAATACGCGTCTATAAAAAATATTTGCAAACCTCGTATATAACGCTTTTTATTGTATGAGAGGTGTCGTTATCTGGTTGTCACGTCTGTTTAAAACTCCAGCAAAGAAATCCAATTATAAGCGTTGTTTGATACCGCTCACATCGCGTGTCGTATTCGACTTTAATATAGTGTAATCTGGTGTTTTGTCAGTCTGTCAGAAAGAACAGAGAACAGTCACAACGCGAGAACTCTGACTCAGATAATGGCCTTTATACGCCAGCCATGCTACATTCAGAATATTCTACTAGCTACGAGTACAATATACGAAAAGCATACGAAAATATCACAAGAAATGGGGGATTATTTATTTAGTAAGGAAAACAGATTTGTATGAGAGTAAAATAAAAAGGGATTAAGTAATTGTTTAGTTGCAAACATCTTTCTGTAAATACTGTCTTTTCATGATTTGAAATGGCGTCTTTTAGTTTGTGATATCACTTAAAAGCAGCAGGAAATGATTGAAGGAAAAAGTATTTAGTCTCTAGCGATTTGTTTGCATAAACATTAAAGTATTTCTCATTTTAAATATTTGCCGTTTGAGTGAATGGCGTTTGTAGCTTTATGTTGCTAAAACTTAGAGAAAAGCGTCTAACAATTTTGTCTCCATTTATTGAAATAAAATAATTAATTCATTTGCACTGGACTCTTACAAAATATATTTACGTTGAAATGGGTGATTCGGGAACGTTGTAAAAGTTTCAATAAAGGAGAAAACAGGCCGTAGGTTCCAATAATTATGACTAACAGTCATAATTGTCTTTATTATAAAAAAAATATGACGTTTCGGACAATATTTGTCCATCTTCAGCAATTACATAGTGTTTGTTTCAATATTGTATGAAATTTCTTTATTAGTTACACATTTGTGTGTCTTATACCGAGAACTACAACTTGTATCTCTTCATACCCGTCGAAAAATACAATCATGCATTTATTTATATAAAATACTGCACAATGAAATCAATGATCCCATCACCCTTAGTTTAATTCCTTTTGCTATTCCTCGATTTGCTTCACGCAATTTACAAACTTTTTATTGTGATATCCCACGCACGAACTATGAACTAAGATCTCCTGTTAAAATGCTTTGCTCATATTTTAATTCACTTCCCTGTTCCGTTGACATTTTTGGCGACTTGTTTAACAAATTTAAATGTAAATTATATAGGTATTATCAATTTTAAGTATATACATAATCGAGAATACTATTACGAATCAAATTTATTGTTTAGATGTAGAATTTGTATTTGTATTCATATGTTATTATTTAATTACTATTTAGAAAAATTCTTGTCTTTCTTGTGACAATTTATTGTTAAATATGTTAAAATCGACCTGTAATTGGGATTTAATATCCTGTTGGTTCAGATTAATAAATAAATAAATAAAATAAATAAATAAATAAATTTTTGTGAAATCTTGTCTAGAATTATAACAGAAAGTCTTTTTCAACTATCAAAGACTTTCTGTTATAATTCTAGACAAAATTTGGGCATTCACAAAAATGTGTAACTAATAAAGAAATTTCATACAATATTGAAACAAACACTATGTAATTGCTGAAGATGGACAAATATTGTCCGAAACGTACTAATTTCTTATAAATAAAGACAATTATGATTGCTAGTCATAATTATTGGAACCTACGGCCTGTTTTTGCCTTTATTAAAATATATCTACCAAAAACGAATGTAACAAAAGTTTTTAGAAAAATTTTACGCTCCAAATTTTATTACTAAATAAGGTCTAATCTAGTTAACACTGATCATAATAAATACATAATAGTTGTTTTGTAACATGCCATGTTAAAATTGCCAGAAAATGTTGTGAAAGATATTATTACAAACTTGAAATACGCAAATCTATTTATAGGTTAGCTGGACTGATAGCCGAAACGAGATATTATTAAATTTTTGACAGGGATGTGCATTTACGCGTAAAAAAATATTTTTTACGTGTACGTGTAAAAAATGCGTAAAAAATGTTAATTAAGTAAAAAACGTAGATAATGTATAATTTTAGTTCTTATAACGATAGTAGATGACTTGTTTACAAATGTCACATTAGAGTAACTTTCCTTAATCCTATCATAAATATATGCTAAAACGACTGAAACTATGATAAGTTTATAAGAAAGAAACTGAAATTATTGTGAAATATTAAAATAACATTCTGAAACTATAGATAAATTAACATAAAATGTTTAAAAAATTGTATATAATTCATTTTCAATAAATTTGGAGCTAATGATTTAAATCTATTTCAAATTATTTGAAACTATATGTTTTTAATAATTAATAAATAAAAAATGAATTGCAATTTTTTTTATTCGGAGTATATTTTTAAATGTTTTCAAATTTTATTTCTTTACAAAATTGCCTAAAATTTTCATAAAACATATAAAACCTTTTAAAACTATAATATAATATGCTTCAGGATTATACTTCCCTACTAATCTGATTGTTGATAGTTTGAAGGTACCTATAATTGTTTGTCTGAATCAAAGAAACATTTTGATGTCACGTGGACTGCTTGTTCTGGAAAATTCATTACATTAAAAGAAAATATCTTTATAAAAAAAATATACTCATGGTAATAATATTTTACATTATCTACGTAAAAAATTCTCAAATATTGTCATTGTAAAAAATATTTTTTTACGCGTAAAAAATAACGTATAATACGTGACGTATTTTACGTGCCCATCCCTGCTTTTTGGTGATCAAAAATATTGGACAGATGACGCTTTATAGAGAACAAAGAAAGTGTATAATTTATGAAATGTTTCCCAGACACGACTGACTGAAGACTTTTGGGCAATTCTTAAAAGAAAAGTATACAATAATGACGATCCGGGAAATAGATTTAAAATAGTCCAGAAACAAATGAGATAAGGTATTAAAAAAACTGCATCGTATTGGTGATAATGGTTCCCTATCACTGTTATAAACTTAGATTTCTTATCTCCTTAGTTTATAGAAAAACTTCTTATGTTGACGTTTCAATAAAAAAATTCTTTCTATTTGATGATGAGGTCTAACTTTTTCTTAACGGGCGTTTACCAGACGTCACTTCACGAACACTCATTGCTGGCGTGGAATGCACCATAATTTAAAACACGAAATAATTTTTGGTGTTGGTCGGGATTCAACTCGGAAACCAGATTCTCGACCAGAACTATCTTACTTTAATGAAATCTAGTTTTAAATCTATACGGCACTTGGACCATTTGTCCATACTCAATTAATAATGTTGTATTTTCGATAAAACTCCCTTTGGGACAGGGCGGGATTTAAACATTTTCTGCTTCAAATCACTCGATTTGGGAAAAAAGCAATAACTATCAAACTCCTGACAGAAATAAAAAAGAATTGTGAGAAGTAAAAGTTGTAAAAAGCCAATCCGTCTTTCTTATTCTGACTGATTTATTCTGGGAAATTGTATTTGAACAATCTGTACTTCATAACGTGGATTTATTGTTTACTTATATATTGTTTCTGTCTTATTGTAGATTGCCAGGTGACGAGTGAAACAATTGATGCAGCTACTGGAAACAAGGTAGATTTATTTGCTATTGTTACGTAGATATATTGATAGTGTAATTAAAGGTTTTGGATTTATTTTTATATTGATTTTACCATTTGTAAGTTGTCGACCATTATCGATATTTCAAATGCTTAGTATACATTCTTACTAATAGTTTTCATGTTTATATATAATTATGAATCTAGACTAAGTTACTTTTAATATGATTTACATTTTACAATAACTTATCAACAAAATTAATCAAATACATTTATATAAATATAAATTCTACCCTATATCATTATATTATTGATCAACCCCGTATCAAAGCACTTGAATGGTTGTTCACATTTACCCCAACATGAAAAATCATCCCCTGTGTATATTTTACATTAAAGGGGTGGAAATTTTGGTTACAAAACTTGTGAGGTATTTGAACTTCGGTACGCCTCGCAAAATAAATAGAGGTGGGAAAGATATTTAGGGATGAACAACAGTGTCGTAATTTAGTTAACATTATGAGTCTGTAAATTAATTGTAGATAGATGGTAAACTACAAGATCTTCATCAAATGTACTGAATATGGTTGACAGTTTTAAATAAGCAAAATTAACAGGGATATTTTCGGTTACTAGAGAGAAGTTTTTAATAATTATTTTTGAACAAAAGTAATTATTTAAATCATAGAAATAGGCCATAAGACCAATAAAATATTTAATTAACGAAGAAAGATTTTGTGAAAAATTCATGGACCTCACTAGGATTACCGGTAGTTCAATAAAGCATCGTACGGCCAATTTATATGATATTCCTATTATTTCTATTCAAAAACGCTGAAAAGGAAATTTTTGAAATGATTTTTTTTTTTATGTTATTTTCTTTCTTAAAATTGTTTTATATGCTTAATAAGTCTGAAAATTATATTAGTAGAATCGATTGTTGATTTTCCCTAATTAGTATTTCAATCTATTTTTAGTTACATTCCTGAAAATACGTACCCATTTTTGGCTAAACTCCTTCAAAATGTTCAACAACCGCAGATCGATATCTTTCCCGAGATATTTTCAAAGTTGGATCGCAAAACACCCATTTTTGGTTTAATACCCTAAAACGGGTGGAAATACTGACTTGCCGACATCACCATTCAATTCTACGGGCAAAATTACATAAGTATACAAATTTTCATAATTTTTCAACAACAACCTATACAATTTCCAGAGCAGAATTACTGAAAATGATCAAAATCTGAATAAATCGCCCTTAGATATTTTGCGATTTTTGGCCATTTTCAGTTATTTTGTTCTCGAAATTGTATTTATTGTTCAATTATTTTGAAAATTGGTACACTTATGTAATTTTGCCCGTAGAATCGAATAGTGATGTCATCAAATCTGTATTTCCACCCGCTTTGGGGGTTATCATCCAAAAGTGGGTATTTTTGGCCACGAATTTAAATTGTCATTTCTTGTGCACACAAAAATTCTAATTTCCTATATGTTAGAGGTTTTTCCAATTTATTGATAAGCTTGTATGTATTTCTTATGGATATATGCATTTTGCCTATAATTTTAAATATTTAATTAAAATATAATTAAAAAGTTAAATGTACTTCCTAGAAGATACTTTCAGTAATATCACTGGACTGTTGATTTTTGACACTGACATTTATCTGGCAATTACAAACATTTGAATATGGCTGTTGCAAGAATTTTTATATGACTTCTAAGTAGGTACTAAATTTTAAAAGATGTTTTTTAAAGAGCCTCAAATATGAAAATATAACGGAATATCCTTTAGATATTTTACAATTAATTTTTGAAATATGGATAATATTTTGAATTAATCACGTGATCGGAAACAAAATGTGACAGAGTACATACATCTTCAGCGGTACTAATTGGTATAAATAAACGTAGGTGATGGAAAAACTATTTTCCTATTGGCTATTAATGACGTAAAGTATGTACTTCTACGTCACAGGAGTGGGGGGTAGTTTTCCATGACCCCACTCTTTTTATTTAATTATTTTCATAAATAACAACCAATTATTAAAATAAAAATTAATACTAAGAAAATTATTGCATAAACTTTCATTTAAAATAATTTTTGAAAAATGTGAAACAGGCTCATTGTCAATCGGTTTTCTTGGTGTAGTTTGGACTGTGTGATTTATTACATCTATTATTTATACTATATATTACATTCTTTATTTCTAAATCTATGATAAGTTATGAATCTTTTTGTGATGTAATCAATGGTGTTCCATCTGGTTGGAGCCGTATTTAATCACAATTCTTGTATCTGAAGCAGTGACGTAACGCGGATAAACTAATAACGGGCGAGCACCGCGCACCGTGTAGTGCCAAGAGGTTGTGCTAATTAAGTTTAGTTTACTTTACCGATGGTTATAATTGCTTGTGATTGGTTTTGTGGCTGCATGGCTTGTTTGCCAACTTCTGAGGAAGATATCAGCTAATTGCTCAGTCGATACCAAACGAAATTCCCAACAAACATTAATCACATATCACCTTACAAAGATTCATAACTAACAGGGAAAGTTTTATATAAGTGTGATCTATTTATTAAAATGGAGGCTGGTTTAATGAGTATGGAAAATTTCTACGAAGCGCTGAAATTTTGATAGCATTTAGCTATTTAGCGATTTATTAGAAAGACTAAGGTCATGACAGTACCAAAAGAGTTTAAGACAATATATTTGGCGATAAATTAAAAAAAAAATAAAAAATAGAGCACGTTAACAAGGAGTCTTCCCTCCAATAATTGCCTCATAGGAAAGAAGGAGTTAAACATCAAAACGAAGTATACTGTTCAATATATAGATCTATTAAAATATTATATTAAAAAGAGAGGTGGTAGTTGGTGTTTGATGAAACATTTTACAATAAGTAAAATAAAAGAATGTTCTTGATTTGTTTAGTAACGGCCGTTGCGTCCTCGCTTACATCATCAGACTGAGTTTATTTAGAAAAATTACATAAGATTTAGCAATGTGAAATCTGTAACATCTGTTTGTTCGTTGATAATAAATTTCTTCGAATTGATGGCTTTCCTTATTTCTAGGTTTTCTCTCGTAAATTCATTCTTAGTCACTTATCAGCTATAATATCCCGAGGACATTGATAATTACGAAATAATTTTATGACAGTTACCGAAAGCGCGTTGCTTGGTAACAGCCCGACGCCGGCGGAGGTGGTGTTACCTAAAGCAAGTGCTTGAGGAAGTGTGATAAAATTATAAGTATTTATCAATGATCAGGGGGTATTCGGTGAGAAAATTTTTTGCAGTTTTAATATTAAATTTGCCTAAAATTTGTATTTGACAAAATTTTTGTGTCTAACATAACCCAGTAGATGTCACTAGTAGCTATGAACGTGAATATAGCTATGAATATGTTCAGTGTGAAGTGTGCAATGGGAATGAGACCTCTTTAAGATCAAAGAAAAGAAGATAAGACATACAAAAGTCCATAAATATTCTCCACGTTTAGTTTTTTATTTAATACAGTATTTTTGATGTGTTTTCTTCTATAATTTAGTTGATTAAATCATCATTTTCATTACCAGCGTGAAAATGACATTTTTAAATTAAAACAATTAATCTTTAATTAAATGTCAAAAACTGTTTGAACTTAGCAACTTAGTGACATAAGTGATAATTGTCTTAGGATAATTATCAGTGTAAGTTTGTTTTGATTGGTTATTTTCACACACGTGGTCAGCAATAAAGGGATTCAATTGGATAATTTTTTAACCAAAATTTTTTCGATGGAATGGACTATTTTGAAGTCACATAGAAAATTATAGTTTTGATTTATGCAATGAGTTGAAAAGCCTGTGCAGTGTAATTATTTTGTTTTTGTTAAACACAGGCTTTTCAACTCATTGCATAGAACAAAACCATAATTTTGGCGGTGACTTCAAAGTACTCTGTCCCACCACCAAGGATAAAAGAATGAAATTATTAGAAAACCTAGAAATAATGAGTCTTCAATTTCAAGAAATTTATTGTCAACGAACAAACAGCTGTTACGGATTTCCCATAGGTAAACCTTATATAATTTTCCCAAATGAACTCAGTCCGATGACGATGTCCGAGGATGAAACGGTCGTCACTCAATAAAATTTTGAGAAACAAATCAAGAATATTTTTTTATTTACTTAAATAAATATAAAGAAATATATCATCACGGCATATTACCCATTTCTGAGTGTGCCACAATCTGCTTTATCGCAGACATCGGTAATGATGACGATATATTTTACCGTGTGGGCGCTTAACAGGCGTCACCTCACGGGCACTCATAGCTGGTGTGGAGAGTGCGCCACAGGAGTCACTTTTGTGCCATTTAAAATTGGAAAATATTTGGCGTCTGTCGGGATCGAACCCGGTTCCCCAGGTTCGCGACCAGACACTCAGGCACGCGAGATAGATTCAGAAATGAAATGATTAAAGAACAACTACAATGTACAGGGTTAGATATTCGCTCAAAGCCTAGTTAAATGTGATTATCTTGTAACCGCAAGTAACTTTTGGCAGAGGCGCCAAGTTCATGTATTAAAATTGTATTCCTCATTATTACAAAGTTTTTGTCTTTATTCCTGTGGCGTAATCCCGTTGGTTACGTGTGTATAAGTGTACATAAATCTCATATAGCTCCATTGTAAATTGATTTAAATTTACATAAAAGTAAATAAAAATACACTACACTGTGACATAATTCATGTTCGCGTCATGCCGGTTCCCGCGTTGTTCCCGTGTCCCGTGGGAGCGACAGAGATAGCTAGCTACTGTACTTAGTCTGTCTTTGTTTAGCATATTGCACTGCCACACACAGCCGTCTTATATTTTTATTCAGTTCTTGAAACTAAACATTGACCTCTATAACAAAATGGACCGGCGAGTTGAATTATATGAGTGTGTCCATCAAAAATGCAAACCGCTTGAAAAATTATGATGCATACTTTTTGGCGCCATATAGAGACACAACACACTAGTGTAATGGCAAAAGCTTCAGTTTATAGAGACATACGAGCAATATACATGCCTTTGGAGTAACAAAAATCATCCCAATCAAAGATTTTAATGTAAACTCTGCTAAAGTTAAGTATCTTTTGAAGCTCGACAGACAAAATGCGCACCACCATATTAACGCTTACTTGAAGTAACTCAATTGATGCCATTTTATCTGTTGCTAGTTGAAAACTGATAGAAATTGTGGAAACATATATTGGTGACACTAATATTGGCGCCATAAAACTAGCGACAAATTGGCATCTTTGCATGTGGAAAACTAGCTTAAGCTAGAAATCGTTTCTCGTAAAGTCTAATGCAAACCTATTTAGGCTGTGTCCGATGTTGCACTTTTATCACCCTAATATCTAAATACTAAATTTATATGCCCTAAATCTAGTGATTATTTAGGAATTAGATTTTAGGGTTTTGTAGGAGCACACTATGCCTTGAAGTTAACGCGCATTGATTAAACAAATCATGTTCGTTGCGTTGCTATATTTTGTACAAAACTTCAAATTTGCTGTCAAAGAATAGCTTCTTAGCTTCTATTTTATATAATATAATATTAACATTTACTCTCAAGCATCAAATTGAATTGAATTGTATAATTCATTTTTGTTGTTCTAAAGTGGTGCCATACAATCGAATGGAGATTACTAGTGTGCCATTCGGAGTTGTATTTATGTGAAGAAGACCTAAATCCTAAATAATAAATGCCAAAATGCGACATTGAACACAGCTTTAGAAAGCCAAAAACTTTATTTATAATGTAATAGCGTTTTCCATTTATATATTTAGCGCGAACTTCTTTGCACTGAGCGTTCAACTCGTTTTTCATTTATATAATCATTACACTCTAGCTGAATTTTGTATCTTATATTTATACTTTTCGATTGAGCTGAGCCTTACTGAGTGTGAACTTTCTTGCATTTACTACGATCGTCAGTTCTTGCCATTAAATATATAAATGAAAGATTTTTCCTTTGGGACTGCTAGAAATATCGAATGTATGTCAATAATGACGCTCCACACAAAATTTGGGAAGAAATTCAAGTATTGAGACCAGACATTATACAGAAAATTAATTATAATATTCTTCAATTTACCTGACTAGTTGGTACGGGTAGTAAATACTCTCATATAACTTTGAGAGTTGCAAATAAAGCTCTTATTTGTCAAACATAAACATATATCAAGTATAATTTAATTAAATTGAGAATGTTACGAAATCTGCAAGTCCGGTACTTTTTCTTTTCCGCCACCATGGCAACGCATCCAAAGTCCACCACTGAGAGCGTTGCCAAGATGCTCGCTTGTTCATTATGTGATCATTCTTCTGTTTATGAATTTATTATTTGGGATTTGGAGTATTGAGACAACAATAAGAAGCAGACAATTGCTTTTTATAGCAGAAGATTTTAATTGCTACTCTAACGATTCTTTTAAGACCCAGTTATTCAATATTATTTTTCAGGGTTTTTCGCAAGCGCACAAATACATTGAAACAGAAAATACTTCCACGAATTTCATAATAAATTTTAATTAAATATTTTCCTCATTATATTTACAATTAAATCCATTATGTTATTGGAACGTAGAAAAATGGCGGAGGCGACGTTATTAATTTCAAAATGTTATTTATTTCAAAGCATGGTAAGAATGGTGGAGATACATTATACGATCCCAAATTCATAATAAGCCAGCCGGTTTACATTTTCAACAAATTATAAAATCTAACAAATGGACACAAATTTCTAAAAAATTACTTCCCTTAATACTTCAATTTCACATTTCGGCTATCTGTCCAACTAATCTATAGAATAGATAGAATTACCTATATCAAGTTCGTATAACTTCTTTTTGGAAACTTTAACATGATAGATATGTTATAAAAAAACGATTATGTATTACCTCTCGCTAATAGAGATGTTGGATTCATGCTAAAAATCGCATATCCAGATTTTAGAGAATAAGCACGTTTTAAGGTCACTAGTACCCGATTTTAACATTTTCTCTCTCTCTCTCTCTCTGTGTGTGTGTGTGTGTGCGTGTGTGTGTATGTGTGTAGATGTTTATATGTATATGTGACTGTTGGAGAGATGATTTCTCAAAATCTATAATATTAAGACCAATTTAACTATGTATTCCTTAATCTGACATTAATGGCAAGAGCTGAAAAGATTTTTTGTAACAATTGGATGACCGGAAGTAGTAGTTTCTTAAAAAAATCTTCCAAATATTATTTTTTTGATGTTTATGTTATTACAAATATTAAAGAATATAAAATTCTTTATCCAATTAATTGAACATTTTTATTATATCTTCTATAGATTTAGAGATAAAGAATTATAAATATATAAAATAATCCATTGTATAATGAATCAAACAGCCCATGGAAACCAAATGGAAAAAAGAAAGGGGATTCATTTATAAGCCAAAGTATATACAGTATCAGTGTCAACGAAACACGTGCTTGCTATACATATATTTCGTTATGTACCCTTCAGAAATACCGCCAATCTCGTCAATGAATTGGAAGAATATCGAACATTTAGAAGAGTAGGAGGAAACTTGTTCATAGAATGAATTAAAAAATATAGAATATGTAATTATCATTTTTTGTGTTTATCAGCAATGTTAAATACAATACTTATATAGCCTGATACGAAAACGGCGAGAGGTATTGTGCTGGCCACAACAGATTTTTTTTATCACGTCCAGTGACAACTAGCTTAGAGCGTAATTTTTTTCTCAAAACTTTTATTTTTACCCGTATATTTTAAATATATCAGCTCTTTTCCAACTAAGTTTATTCTCTGCGAATGAGTATGTGCAACCGATGTTGTCGTTATAAAACTACTGACCCAGTTGTTATAAAAGTCGTTGCAAAGTATCTTTCTCCACTCGAATGAGTTAGTTGATTATTTGTATAGATGTATACTTCTAAAGTAGAGATTACATCTCCTGTATCGCTTGCAATCCGATATGTTTGTCCGTTCTGTCCCGTTACGTTGTGTGAGTCGTGTAGATTAAAAAAGTTCCCATTCGCAGTTGTGTTAGGGCGAGTGCGAGTATGAAGTTTTTAAAGTCCATTAATCCTGTAAATTGGAGCAAGTGATATTGTTTTCCAGCTGTATTACGGATAGAATGAATTATGATCCGCGATAAGTACAAGTAAGTGAGTATAATTGTGATCAATCATACTTCAAATTTTACACACGAAAGTGGCCAGTAGGAGAGGAAGAACAAGAATGAGAATTGGTCTTTGTTCTCGGCAAATTGCCGCCGGAGAAATAAATCACTTACCGAGATACATGCGTGATTAGTCTGCTAGAATGTTAGAGGATATCGTGTAAATGTATCACGCATGACGTTTTTATTTAAATACATGAATATGTAGGAATTAACTCTGATAACATTTATATATTGTCGCAAATGCGTGCAATTTTAATTCAATTTCACAATGGAACAAGAAATGTTTTAACCCTTTACAGATTTTCGTACGATCGTTCTTTACCTCTCTCTAGGAGAGGTATTGGATTCAAGCTAAAAATCGCATCTCCAGATTTTAGTGAGCAAGCACGATTTAAGATCCCTATAAAACGATTTTAACATTTTTACGATGATGCCTGTGTATATATATATATATATATATATATATATATATATATAATATGTATGTATGTGTGTGTTGGAGGGACGAAAAACTATAAGACTTAAGACCAGTTTAACTATGAATTCCTCAATCTGACATTCATGGGAAGAGCTGAAAAGGTTTTGGTATTAATTAGGCAAACAGAAGTAGAAGTTTCTTTAAAAAAATCCTCTAAATATTAATTTTTGGAAATTTGTTTCTTTCTTATTATTTTATTAGGTAATCAAATATTTAAAATTGTAGGTATAATGCATATATTCATAAGAAATGCCGACAATCTTGTTAATGAACTGGAAGAATCTCTGACAATTAGGTACTTCCTCATACAATGAAAAAATAGATATAGGTAATTAGAATTTTATGTGGTCCCGTGGTCGCGTGCCTCAGTGTCTGGTCGCAAACCTGAGGGAACCGGGTTCGATCCCGACAGACGCCAAATATTTCCAATTTTAAAATGGCACAAAAGTGACCCCTGTGGTGCACTCTCCACACCAGCTATGAGTGCCAGTGGGGTGTCGCCTGGTAAGCGCACACACGGTAAAATATATTATCATCATTACCGATGTCTACATGTGTTGCAGATACAGGCACACCCAGAAATGGGTAATATGCCGTGATGATATATTTATTTATTAGAATTTTATGTGTGCACAAGACATGTTCAAAATAATAATAATAAAAGAACAATATTTGGGTAAAAGTTCTGAAATTTTCTTTTATTGTGAAATTCCGTTTCGACAGCGAAGTGTAAAACAATACTTATTCGTATTCAAAATGGAAATGGTGAGAGGTATTGTGCTGGCCATAACAGATTTTTTTTTCATGTTCACCAATAGGGTTTACAAGGCAGTAGATTTTATTTACAAATTACTGATCGGTAAGTGATTGCGATTACTTACCAATCAGGAAGAGAGGTAGTAATAATTTATATTTCTATTTTTCGATTTGTAAATTGATTGTGCAAACAACGTAATAAGAATTGCGGTCATTAAGTACCCTTCTATTGGTATCGGATGTATTAGAGTTCTCGACTTCGTCTCAATCTCCTAAATCATTCTCAACCGGTAGGAAGCATTTACTGCCCTTAATACTTAACCCTCCAGTTCTGTTTCTTACCTACACTTGTACCGCTCAGGTCATATTGATTAATATGGGAATTTTTGCTAAATAAATTTGTTTTAGATTAAATAATAATTGAAATTATTTATGGATAAATAAATATTTGTTATGTACATTTACTATAAACTGTTTATTTCTTACCTACACTTGTACTGCTCGGGTCATATTGACCCATACGGGAATTTGTAATTTTTGATATTTTCAACTGCAAGAACCAAACAACACTATACACAAACAAGTTTGAACTTGTTAAATTCGATAAAATAGTATCATGGGCCATATTGACCCCAACGTAATGAATGTCACTTTTCATTTTGTATACAAATAGAGTACTATTAAATATTAATTGCCTTAAAAGCGCATAAATATATAATTTAATATAATAATTAACTAAAACAATAATACAGCACTTTAAAGACGCGCTTGAGTCACATAGACCCAAACAGAGCAGAGGGGTTAAATAACTATTACCTTTCGCCGACAAGAAAAGTAAAGAATCAAGAAAAAACAATATTAGTCAACTGCTTACTAATCACCCTTAACAAGTTGTTAATACTACCAGCCATTGTCTTTGTCTAAAAAATTTGATAGTGAATAATATTAACTGTAATTAATAATTTTTAAGGTTTCCACAAACTTCTTTAGGTATGCTATTGGCTTTGCTTTAAATCGCAATTATAGTCTATTATCGAATATGTCATTGGCTTTAGTGTAGCTTGATGCCACGATAGTTGGTCTGTTTTCCAACGTGTAACCTTTACCATCAATTAATCTTACCGTGGAGCGGTTAGGCTGCGCGTCAGCGCTATTGTTCCACAGACAATGGCTATTGTGTACATACAATGTAAGACATACGGGTTTTTACCTGACAGCCCTTATCACACACCTACGCCTTCATATGTTTACATCCTACAAGGGACAGACACTATGTGTGCGCCTCCACCATAAGGTGGGCGACGACAATAAATTAAATAACAACATATTTATATGAGAAAATTATGAGTCCAAACTCATAATAGTTCGGCTGGTTATAAAACCTTCGCAAATGGTGAGAAATTTCTACAAATTTTTTCGACTAGTATAAAATATAGATTTTAAACTTACAAAAATTTAATGTTATTCAAGTGTTCCGCCATTTAATATTAGGTTACATCGCCTTTATTAGTAATACCAGTTTTAACCCTATTCGACATTGTTTCCCTAAGCCCTCTATATTTTTCTGTGAGTATTGTTTTATACGTTTTGCTAGGTAGGTTTTACTGTACGTACTGTACTTTTACGAAGTTATTTTTTATTGTGCCAAAAGCAATGGGTTTCGGTAGAATAATAATAATAGTAATAATAAATAGTAATGGCTACAAAACTTCTTCTCTGGAAAGGTGATGGAAGAAAGAAATTACTGGATAGCAGTCAACTAATCACTTTATTTTCCGTCTCTACCGGTTTGCCGCTAGATTTTTACGTTATTTCTACGAGTAAAATAAAAATAGTAAGTAGAGAAATAACTTAAAAATCTAGAGGCATTTCGAGAAACGACCTTCGGAACAAGTTACAACTTAATTTTCAGATAAAGGGTGCCATTGTTAATTCAAATTATTTTTTTAAAAAAATATCTAATTTTATCTGACGACTACATGAGTTTTTAATGTTTTTATTTATTTATTTTTTTAAATCTTGACGGCCATTGTATGTAAATAATGTTATTTATTTTTATGTATTTATCCATGTTTTTTAAATTCTTCATTTTCACATAAGTTTCACATGTTTGTCTTTAAACTTTTCAAAAAATGTAATATTATTGTAGCTCCTGAAGAAGACATATGAGTGTCGAAACCGGTAAAGGCGGAAAATAAAGTGATTAGTTGACTGATATCCAGTAATTTCTTCCTTCCATAAATAATAATAATAAACATTTATTGCAGGTTGCGAGAGTGTGACGCATTTAGTAAAAATCCAGGTAGATGATTTTATGATATATGAAACATGATGTAGTAGTTTCGATTAGCTGTTATCCTTTCCGGAAATGATAACAGCGGAAATTGGCGCGCCGGAAATTATGATAATAAATGATGATATTAATTGGCGTATCTTGTTTCTTCCAGAAGTTGTAGTTAAAACTTTCAAGTTTTCGTGCCATACATTTGTTTGTTACTTTATTCTGTTCCTTCGCGTGGGAGTCTCGTATAATTTCCTGTCTACGCTGCGATGATTTGCATGATAAGACTAATTCATTTGGTTTTTTCACCATCTGTCTGCGTCACGGCCAAATCTCGCTGCTCTTTTATCCTCTATACGCCTTCTAGATTTGTTTGTTGGTTAATTGTCATCTTGCATGTTAACGAAAACTCAGAAGCCAATGTCAATAGTTTTTGTTTTGCTGTAGATTAAAGTAACTCATTGTTGTCCTGATTTATTGTCAAGTGTTTTCTTTAATTACTATGGAAATGGCTCAATGATTTATAATGAATTGAATTTTAGGTTATAAATTATTCGTTACATACTGAAAGACTATGGGCATACAGCACGCAATGTCTCGTATGCCTGACGAATTAATGTGATTTCTAGATTAAACACAAAACAGGATACTTATCTCATAATATTGATCGCATGCTTTATTTTCTTTTTATGACATTTATTATTGTATAAACTAGCCCACATTCTTTGTTATATATTCTTTGTTTCCTGTGTATATTATTTATCATATTTTGTGCAAAGAAAGTTTATATTTAGTTTGTAATGAACAAGCGCTTTCTTTGGCTGTAGTTTACCACTGGTATAAAAAATTCGGTTAAGCGCCAAAAAGAACAAGATGTCTTCCTTCAGATGTTACCGAAAGAACGTTCCTGTTGTTAAGAAAATAATCCAACGTTACAA
The DNA here is from genome assembly GCA_943142095.1 of Ophonus ardosiacus. Taxonomy (NCBI): domain Eukaryota; kingdom Metazoa; phylum Arthropoda; class Insecta; order Coleoptera; family Carabidae; genus Ophonus; species Ophonus ardosiacus. The sequence continues at coordinate 31,508,598 of OW964832.1, read as the reverse complement.
TGGACAACTGACGCGACCGTTAGTGGCAGTATCGTCACCAAATATACATGCGTTTCATTTAGTACCCTTTAACTGTCATTGGTATTACTTTTGCAGGCATGATGTGAAATATGACACATTTGTGTAAAATTATTATACATACAAAAAACCAACGGGTTAATCTTTTGTAGAAGGTATTTTAATAAATTAAGTACTGACAAAAAAATAAAGCGGTATATTTAAGCAAAAATTAAAGTAACTACTGCCAAGTTTAGATTTTTACTTGCAAATTCGACCTCAAGCTGTTTTATAGAAGGTACGTTAATAAACTGAACACTCCTAAATATGTGTCTATTTATATTTTTTAATTAATGCATTTAACAAAAACACATGTTAATTATGTGTTCGTACAAAATAAACCAGTAGTAGTGGGAGAATTTTTTGACGTGATATATGCGTCATATAGATCTGAAATCTGGTAGTGATTTAAAAACATGTGCTTCTATTTCTCATATTGAAGAAGTGTATTTCTCTATCACTTTTTACCTCTTTAGTTAGAAAGAGATGCCCACATTTCATACTCTAGTAGTTCACTAATAATTGATAGTCGCCAACAAAGTGTGTGACATCTGGTGGCGAAAAATAATGGGTAAAACATTGAGTTACAGCATAGTAAGTGCATGTGTTTCTAAAGTTTTTAATTTGTTTTATTCTAAAAATGACAAGATACTGCTCTGTACCACAGTGCAATCATTATAAAAGTGGTGATATATAAATAAACTTCTTGCCAAAGGACGAAAGCTAAAGAATAAATGGGGAATAGTTTTAAAAATTGGGAAGAAAATGATCCCATATTTTCACCATATGTAATTTGTGTATTTATAAATGTTTTCATAGTTAACAAAAGAAAATTTTTAAAAAAGACGGCAGTATCGAGCCATACATACCAAGTAGGAAATTTGACAAAAAATTATTTGTTTTAATTAATTTTACTGATTTGTAGGAAAAATACAGAAGTAACTCAAACGGATGAATTCGAAATTGGAAACGACCTGGAGGAGACTTTGGAGGCGTCTCATGAAGATAATAATGATAAAGGATACCAAATTAATTTTAATGAAAAAGCTAGTATTGTAGATGTTTTTAAATTAGATAGTTTCATATCATTCGCTGTTCGGTATGTGTTCAGTTCAGTTTTTCTATATTATATTGCCTTATAACAATAAATATAATTAATGTAACTGTTATTCTCAATCAAGAATATAAAATTACCTTTCTAAATATAATTATAATGCAACAATCGTCCCAATTCTGTAAGAAAGTTATTAAGACATAGCAACATTGCTATAACAAATAACCAATAATAAATGCGAACACTGAATAAAACATGAAAATGATAGCCTTTACATTTTTACTATTGGTTATAATTTTTAACAACGTTGCTAAGATTTAACAACTTCCTTACAGAATTGGGGTGAATGTGTACATTTTTCGCTTTTTCCGACTTTGCAACTGCAAATAAACTTAATCAGATGCACTTGTTTGTTTAGACAGTTAGAGGTCTGTAGACATAAACCTGATTTCAACCATCCCCTCTTGATTAACTTTATAGCCATATAAAATAATATGGCCAGCTAAAAAAATAATTCCAAACAGAGTAACGCCGGTAACCTCAAGTTTGTGTACTTCAATTTACATTTATACACGGCCTCTCCTTCAATTATAGTCCGTACAGCTCTATTTTAAATAAATATATATGTCTGCCAATGTTACAAACATTTTTGAATTTATAATAATACTTAAATTAATAAAAGAACGACAAATAGTACCCTACTACAATATAACTCAAATGGCAGAAATGAAATGTTTTCCCCTATTATTTGGATTTTAGTGCTGCCATCTGTCAGGTGTGGCAACCGCGAATAACAAGTACCATCTTAGAAAATAGACTATATTCATATAGATTGTCATACCAAATTTCAATCAAATTGAACAAACCGTTCCTTTATTATAAGCAAAATTATTTTTTTAGGAGAACTTTGATGCAGAATACTGGCTAAACAGTGCACATTCGGATATAGGTATATTTTGTTAAATCATCTTATTTTCGGCCTAGGAATCTGTGGTTAAGTCATGTGCCCTTATTTCAGGGACAGCATGTAAATATTATTATTCAGCTAACTGGATTGTTATAGTTAGAATAAGATCGGGAAACTGACTCCTAAAGTTTCATGAGAACTCCAGAAATTCCTCCAGAAACTAAACCATGTTACCATAAATCTTACAACCAAATAGTTAATAACAATAATAATAGTGATAACTGGTAATTATATATTTTCAACACAAAATGTTACTTTGCCATTCATGCGCGACAAAAGAAGTGTTGGATTCATGCTAAAAATAGCATATCCAGATTTTAGTGAATAAGCAAGTTTTAAGGTAACTGTTGGAGAGGCAGTTTATTAAATTCTATAAGACTAAAGACCAATTTAACTACGTATTTCTTAATCTGAAAAAGTTTTCGTAACAACTGGAGAACCGGAAGTAGTAGTTTCTTAAACAAAATTTCTAAATTTTTTGGAAATTTATGTTATTACAAATATTAAAGAATATAAAATTCTCTATCCGATACATTGAATATTTTTATTATATCTTCTCTAGATTTAGAGATAGAATATTATAACTGACTCCTAAAGTATCATGAGAACTTTGGAAATTCTTACAGAAACTATACCATATTACCAAATAATTAATAACAATAATAATAGTGATAATACCAGTACAAATTAATTATATATTTTCAACGCAAAATGCCACTTTGCCACTCATGCGCGACAAACTAGAAGAAACGCTCGCTGTCCGAATTTCTATCTATAAAATGTTCAGAAATGTCACTTGTCTATATTCTTAATGGGAACATTTAGTCGGGAACTAATGGCGTTGTAGTTACTTACACATTTACCACCTCCACAAGTCAATCTGACATATGACTACCTTGTCGGTATATTACATATCCAAACAAAATGCCGTACTGCTGTGTAAAAGAATACAAAAATAAAATAGGGCATTCATATACAAAACCGAAAGAAAAAAATGTTTAGATTAGATTGAAACAAAATCTCAAGAAAAATGAAAAATAACGATAAATTAAATTAAATATAATCGTTATTTATCGAGTAGTACTGTAAGCACAAAGTGTTGTGTTTTCCAGCACAAATCTACAACAACCCATTTTGCGCTCTTAATATACAAGTAACTATTTTGTAATAAAATTGTTTAAAATATTTGGTGGACGCGCCTGTCCAGTTAGGTGTAGTTATTGAGCGAAAGTGCATATCACGTTCTATATCCATATTTATAAGTATTATCCGGAATGTATGTCATAGCCCGTTGTCCTCAATTTTGTTTGGCGAAAACCCCTGAACTATTCCAGTGTTGGATTAACGTTGTGTTGGGTTAATGCGGCATGATAAATCTGAAAGTAAAATCGTGAATTGGCGATAACTCGCGTGCCTTAATTATTTTTTGCTGGTAGTAAACAACGCGTCATTTCCCTAATGACAAAAAAATATGCAATGCTTTCCGCTACCAGTGCCTACGCGGTTCATTATCGCGGGATAATGACCCAAATAACAACCCCGACAAACGCCTATGCCCACCAACACCTTAAAGACGCTAAATATTAATTATTTCATTACGTTCGCTTACAGGGAAAATTACACAGGTAATTATCAGATTGCATTTTCGATAGTGAAAAATGTTTTATTTTATCAATTTAACAAAAAAAAAAGAAACTGTCCAGTAGCAAAACGAAGCAGGGTATCCTTTTATAGCTGTTATTAAAATAGTTATTTTGCAACAAAAGTGTAAACACACGCTTTATTACATGAGGTCAAATATTTCGTGACAACGCTTGTCGGGCCTTGAAAATTATTGACCAAATGTTATAATGTTATTTATGTATTAAGAGCGTAAGGAGGCTTTTATGACCTGCGGCGGGATTTAGAGCCCGAGGCGTCAGCCGAGGGATAAAAACACGTCAAAGGCCATAAAAGCAAGTTACGCTCGTGGTACATACAAAACTTTATGCACGGACGAAAATTTTCAAATTATGAGTGTTAGAAAAATTGTAGCGAAAAGAATTTGTCCTCGTACATCCAGTATCTAGTGTTGATATGAAAGCGGAAAACAACAGTTTATTGTTTGTTTATTAGTTCTGTCATTTAAGTTTTATTTTGTGTATCTCCGTGCTTTCCATATAAATATCACAAAATTAATTTTCATTTTTCATTAAAGAATATAAAAATTTTCGATTTGTAATAAAAACTTTTCATGTTGCCTGTTTAAATTGTTTATATTGTAGGTTATAATTTGGTTTGACGTTTCATTATAGCCCGGCGGGCTATAATGAGGCCTGCGGGCTATAAAATGACGTTTATGTCAAATAAATTCGTGTATAATTGTCAAATTATGATATGTCCGTGCATAAAACTTTTTTACACTTGAGTTGCATACAAGATTTTTTATACAATCTTAAATAACACACCTGAAACAAATTATAAATTTTACAGACGAGCGGACGACAATTTCAACACATCAAATACCGAGTTCACATTTGACTGATCTGAATTGGAATACTGCAGTACTCAGTCAGTATTACCAATGTGAATGTATAGAAAAAAAATACTAAAATTTGGTAAAACAACTGAAATGCCACACATGTTTTGACAATGCTAGCTCTGTAATGTATAAATTATAAATAAAATATGAAAATCGTTTACTTTACACATCGGAGTAAAAAGAATATTACTACCGATAAGAAAATAAACGAATTAGACAATAGAGCCATTAATGCAACAACAGAGGATCAAATGAAGTTTGCATCGTCTATTCATAAAAAAAGTTGTCCGTCGTTTTGTATCACATCAGCTCTCTGATATACAAAATGCGGATTGTATAGAGTCCGCGCGTTTAGAGAAAAAAACATATCACCGCAGTAGAAGTTGTACTACCCAACCTACAAATGTTCACTGTACAAGATCACTCGCAATAATAAACAACAAAAAACGAAATCGATAAAACTAAAAGTACTTATTGCATAAAACAAAACTACAATTACAAAAATTGAATTTAAAAAAAATACCTGTACGCTCTACAGCTGCTATTTGTTAAGTTAAAACATCGAAATATCCCTATTTTTACAAGTTGGACTTGTCCGGACGAATTTTGCTCCGGGCGCGCGGACTCTACGAATTTCCAATAAATTTGAACACTAGCAAATAGTGGCGAACATCAAATACATTGACCGGTAGTATTTACTCCTAAACAGGGGCGATTAAGCGCTGATTAAAGTAACAAATTCATTTGTTTTTTAATCACCCCAATGTATTTCTAAATGGTAGTCATGGTAATTAGTTAGTCAGGGTGACTAAAATTTTGAGTAAATAATACCGGTCATTGTGTTCAAATAAAATCCTAACTCGGAGTAGGCTATGAAAAAACATGTCTTAATTTAAAAGTATTTAACTATACATCATTTCACGTAAGAAATAGCTATAAATTCTTCGCTTTAATTGGTCAGAATGCTAAACTAGTTCACAAAATCGAAAAAAAAAAAAAAACACTTGTCAGCTGTCAATTATCATATAAAATCTATAGAATTAAGTGATATTTAACCATGTTTTGATGTAATTTTTAATATACAGGACACGTTTATTTTACAGATAAAAATATTTTTATTATTTGCAAAGTTCGGTTCCATGAATTTAAATTATTTATTTAATGCATGTAAAAACGGTCGGCTCTCAAGCGCATCTGCTATTTTCTTACATGAAATATAAATGTCAATTTGACACGAGATATTATCAAAAATCTAAAGAAATCAAAACTTTTCATCATTAATCTTGTTTTAGAAGTGGAAGTAAATTAGAAAACGGCGAATGGCAATGTTCTTTTGATGCCTGTTAAAATAAATTTCAGGAAAATTATATTTGAAGATCAATTTTAACAACTTGACCTTGAGTTAGGTTTTTTAACACACTGTATTTTCAAAATTGTGTCAGGTGACAAAATTATATTTCTATTGCTGTCAATTGTATGGTATTACTTACCTATATTTAAAATTAAATATTTGAAAAAAGATTCGTTTAGAATGTAAATTAAATTGAATTTTGTGCTTCGTTACATATTTTTTTTATTTTTGTATAAAACAGACGAACAATTATAAATTTCCAGACAGCTTTTTATAAAGGTATTAAGAATAAATCCCTTGTAAATAATTTGAGTTGAAGCTAGTGACTATATTGTTTCGATTCCGAGACATTAAATGTAAACATCTTCAATGTTTAATGCTAACACAATTGCTTCAATTAGAGTTTGTATCGTTTAAAAAAGCTCTAGCAAATATTGAATTCCGCTTGAAAGAAAGTCATTGGAGATAAACGATTTGGTAAGTTTCTGCGAGAGAAAAGAATACAAATTGAAGCTTGAATATTTGATAGGCGGTAGGGGTATGTAGATAGGGGCTAGGCGCTAGGCGTGATTGGGGTGTGTTCGTGGTGGTCAGTGGGGTGAATAATGGATGTGTGCGTAGCCGACCCTGGATCGATTCTGGCCTGCCTGGGAGATTCGAATCGAACGTGAACTAGGGAAGGTTCAATGCAAACCCTATACTAAAATACTTCTTTTCAATTAACTTCATGTGTAAATTCTAACTAATTCTACCTCTGCACTTTACCTGAAACTAACTTCTACATTGTCAAGTATTACATTTTTTATTACCTCTCGCTAAGAGAGGTGTTGGATTCATGATAAAAATTGCATATCTAGATTTTAGTGAATAAGCACGTTTTAAGGTCACTAGAATTCGATTTTAACATTTTTTATAATGATGACTGTGTGTGTGTGTGTGTGTGTGTGTGTGTGTGTGTGTGTGTGTGTGTGTGTGTGTGTGTGTGCGTGTGTGTGTGTGTGTGTGTGTGTGTGTGTGTGTGTGAATATGTGATGTGTAGATGTTGGAGTGACGGTTTCTCAAATTCTATATGGCTAAAGACCAATTTAACTACGTATTCCTTAATCTGATATTAATAGGAAGAGCTGAAAAGGTTGGATAACCGGAAGTAGTTGCTTCTTAAAAAAAATATTTTTATTTATGTTATTATAAATATTAAAGAATATAAAATTCTCTATCCGATAAATTGAACATTTTTATTATATAAATTTAGAGATAGACAATTATAAATAATATAATCCGTTGTAATGGATCTTACACAGGGGTGTAGTCGAGGGTATACGCGGGTATATGCCGTATACCCTCTGGATTTTTTAGGTGCTCGAGCGTGTACCCTCTGCTTTTCAATATTTGAGACAAAAATTATAAAAATTAAATCAACTAATGAAAATTTTATCCCACAATTAATATCATTTTTTTAGAAATTATATTGAAATTATCTTTATGTTTATAAAATGTACTTTATTTGATTGGCGTCGCCATCTATTACTGAAATTTTAATTTTGATTTTTGTTATGTAGAAGCCGTATACCGTTTTCAGTTTTTGCAAAATGTACGATTCGTAGTAGGCAGGTTTGCGACTTTGATACGTAAGGCAGTATTTAATTATTTAATTTTTTTCTTTGTGTTTATAGTTTTTGTATTTTGAATTTTAGTTAAAAATTTAAAAGATGACATTAACTTCGTATTAAGTCACAATGTATAATAGTCGCGCGCATATTGTGTTGTTGAGTTTCGATTTTAGACAGTTTATCCAGATAAATATATTCTCTTTTGTAAAATGTTTTGTGATCTGGCAATTTATTTTTATACATGAAAGGGAAAAAACATGCAACTTCACATCCCTTGAAAAAATGTAATTTTCAATTATAAAGCATTTGACCTTGAATGAAAAAAAATTTCGCCTGCGGCGCCATTTTTTCTTGGTTTTTACCCCCCCTGCGTTTTTTTTTTTTTATTAATTATTGCCACCCTTCCTCCCCCCCGTACACCCTATGTTTCCAAATATATTTTTAGCGTATACCCTCTACTAATTTTACGACTACAGCACTGATCTTACAGCCCAAAAAACTCCATGGAAACCAGTTAAAAAATTAAAATGTTTGTAATTGACAGAAAAATATCAGTGTCAAAATATATTACTGAAGGCTTTTCCTGGGAAGTACATTTAATATTTCTTATTTTATTATTACTTGAACATTTAAAATTATGGAGACCTACATTAAATATATGTTTTTCTTATGAGAAATACTACCAATCTAATGAATGAAATTTAAAAGAGTATTTATGAATAGAATGAATTAAAAAATATATTAATAATAGATGTAATTACAATTTTTGTTTATGTACCAGAAATGTTATATACAATATGTACTTATATAGCCTAATATGGAAATGGCGAGAGGTCTTGTGCTGACCAGAACAGATTTTTTATTTTGGTACTAGCCGCTATTTAATATTGTTAAAGTTTCTTGACAAATTTCTTTTGTCTCTGCGTAAGTTGTGATATCTCTATTTAGGCATAAAAAAATATGACTGATTACACCGTGCAAATTTTAAAATAAATTGAATCTACCAGTCTACCCAAATATCAATCAACTAATTTTTAATGACAGTAACAATTATTTATGTACTACCAATCTTCTCAAGTTATTTAGGAGTATGCTAACATTATTTAATAGTCTTATTACAATAATGGCGGTAAAATACTATAAGGCCGAACAATCGGATATAATACTAGTTTTAGAATATTGCGAAGAAATTTTTTGACATCCCACTTATATATTATTTATTTATGTGTAACTCGTTGTAGATATCACAACTTGCGCAGAGATAGAAAAGATTCCTATTGAATGCAACTTTCTGAAAAACAACATTTTTACATTATTGACTTTGCCATTAAAAAGTTAACTAATGGTCGTGTTTCATACTCTATTAGTTCACTAACAATAACAAATACGATCTTAAAAGATGAACTATATCCATATGAGTAGTAAGGATAGGCCAGTTCTAGCCCAGATAACAATTTAAGATTGACATCAGAGATAAGAGATTACGAATACGACGACATAGATAAGAGATGACGTAATATGTATGGAGTGTCATCAGAGAGATAAAAGATATTAAAGTTAAGGATTGCTGACCCCACGTATTGCGATTAGAGTGCAGAGCTGGGCAGTAACTAGTTACTTTAGTAACTTAGTTACTTTAGTAACTTAGTTACTAACTAGTTACTTTTACGTAACTTGTAACGTAACTTAGTTACTTTTTAAAATATGGTAACTGTAACTGTAACTTAACTTGCTGCGGAAAAGTAGTTGGTAACTTTACGGTTTTTAGTTACTAGTTACTTGAGTAACTTAAGTTACTTAAAGTACCTCAGAAATTAGAATGTAATTTAAGTTAGTCAAAGTAACTTAAAAAGTGGAATGTAACTTAGTCATAAAAAGTAACGGGGGGAATTAAAATTTCAAAGATATATTTTGTTGAGGCTGATGCCTTTTTTAGAAACACTAACTAAAACTGTTTTGTTTTAAATAAATGTCTGTCCAGAGTGGGAGTGTTGAGCGCAGCATCGCGAATACCCTCTGTAATGTGTAACTTTTATTTTAATACATAATTAAATTCAATATTATTGTTGATTGATTTCAAGTCATTATAGATAATAAAATAAGTAATTATATTCATCAATAATAGAGTTTTTGCACGGTAAACAGAAAAACTAAAAATAACACATTATTTTAACTTTTAATTCTAGAATTAAAAAGTCACTAAATATTAAATTTGACTTATAAAATATATTATTTTCAAATGTTTTCCTCGCTTACAAATGATACGTTTTAATAAATTATAATTAAACTGCCACTAAATCATCAAAATTATTCCAATTTTCAGGTTATACAAAAAATAGTGTATTTTATTCGTTGTTCCAAGGGTTGCAAGACTTGAATTCGTCTCATTATGCAAATTCCCTTCTCGCAAGATAAAATGTTACTTTTAATTTTTATGTTATATTATGATGTAGGTCCGCAGGGCCTTTTTATCAGATTTTTTATCACAGCAACCGGGCCCTGATGGCCCCTTGTCAAAGCGGGCCCTAGACCGTGGCCTCGTGGGCCTAGGCAGTAATAAGGCCCTGTACGTCCGTTAACATTAACAATAATAATCTGATTGGGTGTTGCCAAGCAATAACGTGAAAATTTAGGTTAACGTAGTTAGCGCAAAAACTCCCTGATATGTATACTATACAATAACTAAGTCAACAGTCAAAGTCTACACTTCACGCCATTAAAAGTAGTTAGAAAGTAACTCAAAGTAACTAAGTTACTTTCAAATAACTTAGTAAATAACTTAGTTCTTTCACCAAAGTAACTGGAACTTAAGTAACTTAGTTACTTTTTTTTGGAGGTAACTGTAACTGTAACTAGTTACATTTTAAAAGTAACTTGCCCAGCTCTGTTAGAGTGTGACGTTATAGGATTATTGTTTTAACACGTTATGTTAAGGAGTGATGGAACATCTTAAGATTAGATACGAATGTCCTAAGAAGTGGTACAACATCTTGAGAGTTTGATAATAGACATCTTAAGAGACATTTTAAAATTTAATATAAATATGTTAAGGAGTAATACAACATTTATGTATTCGTTTAAATATTCATTTAATTAATTATTTGTCATACCAAATTTCATTAAAATCGAAAAAAGCATTACGTTATTATAAGCAAAATTACTTTTTCTTAGAAGAATTTTGAAGCAGAATACTGGGCTTAACGGTACACTTTCGGTTATAGTTTTATTTTGGGCACAGGAATCCGTGGTTGTCATGACCCCTACTTCATAGACATCCTGTAATATATAAAAGTGAACAGTTTGTAGTCGTGTGCTACCGAATTGATTGAATTGTGTTCTTTAAACATAGTAGGCGTTTGGTAATATTTTCTCTCTTTGTGTGTATATTTACTCGGAGGGGTTTGTATTCGTGTTCCTTTCCTCACATATAAAACACGTTGCCAGCTGTAATATTTGTGTGTAATCATTTGATTCGTTTCTGAGTACACATCCGTGTCGTTTGAGTCAACTAATGAAACTAATGTCTGTATCTGAGATCGCTCCATCCAAATCTAATCAAACTCAATCGTCTGCACAAATATTTGCCCAACAGATGATGAAATCTGATGAATCGAGGCCTTTGGCTCTTCCGGGTGGGCTATACACTAAAATGCCACTGATTTATTAGATATGTAATTCAAATAAACCATCATTACCAGGGTTAATTAGTTCGCAGCGTAAAAAAGTCAAACATTGATATATTGTTCAATTATACGGACATTGTCAGGGGGGTGATAAATCTGGAGCCTCCCTCAAATAGGGGCGCATTTTACGATTATAATTACCGCCACAGACATTGGATTATAATAGGTTAAATATGCCAATGACAGTTTATCTCTGGCTAAACTGCCGGTTAAGTTTACTGTCGTAATTTTTACAATGTTTCTCTCTTAACTAATAATTAAATTAACAGGCTGTTTGTAAATACCGGACCTTAAAACAAAATCAACTACTAACAAAAATTAATAATGATTTAAGTGTAGACAAATACGTCTGTTTGTCAAAATAAGTTTGTCAGGGAAAGCATTTGTACGTCCAAATCAAAATTAACATATTTTGTTTTTTATTTATTCCTGACACTACAGCCTTTTAAGATTATACAGACATGTTTACATTGGTTAATATTGCAATAAGTATTTCTACGTTTCACCCACCGCATGTCATTGGTTCAAGGGATGCTAATTCCTTTACCATTAGACATTAGACTTTAGTTATACCCTGTTAAATATATATAATTTTGCATTATTAAAAATATCTTAAGCTAGGTTTCCACATGCAAAGATTATTGGCGCCAATTTGCCGGCAGTTTTATGGCGCCAATTTTAGTGGCACCGGTATTTGTTTCCACAATTGCTATCAGTTTTCAACTGGCAAGCAAGCATTAATATAGTAGTACAAATTTTGTGTGTTGAGCTCCAAAAAATACTTAATATTTTAGTTTTAGTAGATTTTTCATAAAAATCTTTGACTGAGTCAGACATAACCTCAACAATTTTTCTCAATTCATAATCTCTGTTGTTTCGATCTTTATAGGATGATTTTTTTATTTCAAAGGCATCGATATTACTCGTATGCCTCCAGAAACCGAATTATTAGTTCCGATTACCATTTTTTTAAGCTTTTCCCATTGCACTGACGTGTTTTGTCTCTAAATGACGCTAAAAGAGTATAAATGCTTCATGCTTTTACTGGCGTATTGATAAGTGGTGCCAATTAGTGATGCCGCGAGACGAGCAACGACGAGAAACAATCCACTCTCGTCTCGTCTCGAATTTTCGAGACGAGATTTCTCTGCATCTCGTCTCGTCATATTGTTTCTTGCCTTCTCTCGATCTCGACTCGAGAGTCTCGAATTTCTCGAATTTATAATTAGCAATTATAAATATATTAATATTACAAGCAACATATAAGTAAAAAAAAATACTCAATAATATCATGGCTTATTACCTGTTGCGACAATTCCCAAATATTGGTAATAATGATTATATATTTGTATAGAGAGCGTAGGCTTTGAGCGTGGAGAGTATACCATTGAACTCACTTTTGTGCATTTTCTTTTATTAAAACCCAATAAAACTAAAATAAATTAGTAAATATGAATATAAATGAAGAGTCAATTAAAATATTTATTTTTACCGATTAATATTTTATATATTTTTATTAGATATATTTGTATAATATAAACAAATTTTTCACTCGAGATCTCTAATTTCTACTCTCGTCTCGAGCAAATCTCGAGGGCATTACTCTCGTCTCGTCTCGAAAATTCGAGAAATTCGAGACGAGATCTCGAAAATGCGAGATCTCGTGGCATCACTAGTGCCAGTCCATTAGCGCAAGTTGAATTAGTATATTTCCATACGCAACTGAATTAGCTCTAGTCTAGTGGCGCCAATAATTTTTGCATGTGGAAACCTAGCTGTAGAATTTCTTTCTACACCAAAGTTTAGTGACTTAAAGATGTCAATTAAATACCCTGTACATACATTTATTTATAATATATTCATATTTTATTATGAAAAATACCGCATTACATTCCTTATTTATTCCTGAATTTGGAATCCTAGACACCCTTGCTTGTGACGTCACAAGCGTTCCGTGCTGGTCAAACCAGACGATTCCATTTATCACTTTTGGTTTAAATTCGTTTGTTCCTGTCAACAATGCTTGGTTACTTGTAGATTTGAGCTCAGTGTTACTTTATAAGTGAAATGAGTGTGCTCTTAATGAAATATGTGTGTTGAACGTTTATTTATATGTTGTTCTAAGACTTTTGGTGTAAATTTTAAGAGAAGAGATATTTTTAATAATGAAGAACTGTGAAAAAAACTCAAAGGTGAGTTGTTATAATAAAATTATTATTTTTTATTAAACCAAGTGTCATTTTTAAAATATAATTGTTTGTACAAATTGTTAGAAACAAAATCCTTTTCTCTTCTTGTGCATGTGAGGTTACATTTTACTGATAACTTCCAAAGTTCCTTCGTTTATATTCCCTGCAGAGGTTAGTTATAGTAAGGAGTTGTGATTGTAGAATTAGCATGTGTGGTTTCTTGGTTTTGCGCTCATGTGTGGGTGTGTATGTGTGTTACATGATGTATAAGGACGATGATCGTTGGTCTGCTGCCTAATTCATGTGCTTGGAAGTAGTACGATTCCCTAAAGGCTTGACCCTAAGTCTGCATGCAAGATACAATATCTCCTTTATCTATAACTCACATGCAACAAATACACGCTGCACTGTTGCAGACATGACTGGGAAAACGATCGAAATAAAAAGCAGTTTTATTGTTGCTCAACAAAAACAACAACTATAGTTACAACTTACGGCCGGTTTCATAATAAATATAAAGTCACTTTACTTTTATAAACTTTGATCAAAAGTGAAAAAAAGTTTCATAATTTCACTTTAAGAAGGAACTGTCAGATGACATTATTTTAAAGGACTTTAAACTGACAACTTTAACTTAAGGTGAAATTATGAAACACCTTTTTCACTTTTAGACCAAACTTTAAAGGTAAAGTGACTTTATATTCATTATGAAACCGGTGGTTAGTCTTTTATCAATATTTAAAATCAATTTTAAATCCAGCACATTTACCTATTGGCTTAAAGTTATAAGTAGTTGAAGGCGAGATGTTTCTAAATTTGTATTTTTTATTTAATAAACTTTTCTTTCTACAAATTTTTTAAGATGTTTAAAGATACTGAAAATGTTTTTATTCATGTACAGCCCGAAAAAGTTTAAGCTAATCATCATTTTTTGATTAGTGAATTCTTTTCTACATATTCCAGTATTTAAAATTTAATCTTCATAATATTATCAATAAAGGTAGATACTAGTAATAAATTAGACTGTATTTTAAGATGTAAACTGTCAAAATTAGAGTAGAATTCGGTAATCCAAAAATATTAATTAGCTTAAATATTGTCGAGAACAGTATGGTATTTCGAAAAATATATAGTGTTTCTTTCGAAAATATAAATTTTATCATTGCTTAAAATTGAAACACTTGTAGAAAAACTCATATTTCAGATTTATAGCCATTTTAATTTAAAATAAATTTCGTTTGAAATTTTTGATATAACATTTACAAAAATTGAGACTGATGAATCACCCGGTGTTCCCTTCAGTTTTAAGTTTGCAGTTGTGCCTAACTAAAATAATAATTTGATAAATTTCTCGACTGTGCTGTAGATTAGATGTTAACATTTACTCGAAATCTTAGTCATACATTTATTATTATAAAACTGATGATTCGTTACACATTTATATTTTCTTCAAGGGCTGCGTTCCCAAATCAAGAGTACCGAGTATTGGAGTAGGATTTAGAGTATGATGACGTAATTTAAGAGTGTAGTGTGTTTTGGACCGAATAAGAGATTTCTGGGGTAAAAAAATTAATTTAAAAAATTAAGAAAACTCTTTGTAATACAACATTATGTTGACATAGTATTACAAGCGAACTTTTCTAATAAAAGCGTTTTTATGGAACACTCTTATCATAATATAATGTGAAAGTACGCTCCATAAAAGCGCTTTTATTAGAAAAATATGCGCGTAATACAGGCCAATGTGTTTACTTATGTTTATTTTCAACCAAAAGCCTATTTTCTTCCTCAACAAGGCAAATTATTTTTATATGTTGAGAATCGTGAGCATCCATGTTTGAAAATATGGTGGAGTAATTTCTGTACCCACCTCGATAGTAGGGTAAGTAGAGTATCACTTTAGAGTAAACTCTCGCTGTTTTGGAACAGGTTAAGAGTAAACACTGAAAGTAAGGTTATTAGTTTCGGAACGACTTTGAGTAATTTCGTAATCTAGAGTAGGGTTTTGGAACTCTGCAACGGTAAGTAATATCTTACAGATTCCTAAACACAAGATCTTAGTCACTCTTAAGAAAGTACCTTAAAAATATTAAATACTGTTCCTTGTACAACAACTATTTGTATGTAACAATACTGAAATATTATGACCTCAATTGTGTGGTGACCTTGGTTTCGAGGAGTACCTTTTTATAAATTGATAAAAATTGATGATATTCAAAATTCGATCCCATTCGGTTCATCCCTGGTCGTTATTTAACCACTGGGTTGATGGGGTATTGAGAAAAGATCACATATATGTGTATTTGTGTGTGTGTGTGTGTGTGTGTGTGTTTGAGAGGGTAGCCCAAGTTCTTCGCTATCTGCTATCCCGCTCTATTATACATTCTTTCAAACAATATTCCTGTGATCCAGCCAATATTTCATATCTTTTTTCCTGGATCGGCGTTATCATAACTCCCCTTCTGACGATGGCAAATTGCATTCATAGCGCAGATGGGTGACAGCCAAGAAGAATCAAATTTTCCCGGAGAACTGTTTTTCTGCCCAAGCAAACGAGGTGAGAACAAAAACCTAATGTGATCGAAAGGTATCCGTTGACCCTTGACTTCCAACCTATTTTTACGCAGGGAAATATTCCAGAACAAAACTTGGCTGGACGCGAAAACCGGAGAGGAATAAATGGTCAGCAACCACAATAACAACTTGACTGAAGAATTTTTTATAAAATATAAAAATAATGTGATGCAGATGTTAAGTACATGAAATAACCTGTCTTAAAGCCTTAAAGGTGGTGACAAAGTAGCAACATAACATTTTTTCCTGAAGTTTGTGGTTCAGGAGGAAATTGTCACACCCAAAAACTGGTGGATATGGGTATCAAATTAAAAATAAACAAAAACTAGACCGTAGTTAGGAAGAGGAAATAAAACCCTCTAAATCCCGCCGTTTTCGAGATTTAGCTTTTAAAGATTTTTGCAATTTCAGCCCAGCCCAGATTATAAGTTAATTGTGTTAATAAATTTATTATTTCTTTTATTAGATAGCCTCATTACAAACTTATCTTAGGTATACATATGTAACAACAATTTATTTATAACAGTCGCCTACAATTAAGGATCAAGTTTTCCTAGAAAAATAACAGTAATCAAAGAAAGAGTTGTTCAGTATAACAGATGGAAAAGAGTTTTATTGTTATTTTATTATTCCTAAATGTTTAAATTTTACGTTATTACGAAAAATCTTGAACGCCACACACCCCATATGCAAATAAAGAACTCGGCTGATTATAAACCTCAGGCTGCCTAATCACGTTAATAACTATATTCAAATTTGAAAAATACATGAAATATAAAATTTGCTGTCCAATAGTATATAACAATTAACACTTTCTCTGCACACGTCGCACCCGTAACGCGGTAATGAGTTTTTGCGCAATTCTAGTTTTTTTTCTTAATTTGTTAATATTACGTGTATGTAGAAGTCTTTACTCTTATTTTTCAATATTTTTTTTTTTTTTTTTTTATTTTAATGCATACGGTGCATCGGCAGTATTGTGGACACCTTTTGTTCGGCAATGCTAACGACGCACCTATGCGTCCATCCTCTTGAATTCTGAAATCAACATGTTAGACAGTTAGACAAGTCATGTTTATTTGCTTGATGTTTTATCTTTTATTTATGTAATAGCCATTATTTTAATTGTTGTGTTTTTAGCCCGTTTGAGTTGTAAATAGCCCTGGTCGTTGTCTCCCATGACGCAAAAAAAAAAAAAAAACTGTAACCTAACCCCACAAATCACTTTTCTGTAGTTGTCTGACAATGCTGACCAACGCACAGTGTTCTCTTTACAAGGCTGACGAAACGATGCCGGTTGAAACAAGATAGAGTACTGGACGCACCTGATGCGGCGTTCGCAATGGTTCGACAACATACGGGACCCAACGTGTGCGTCGTACGCAGCGAACGTGTTAAAAACTAAAATAGAGTCTTAAGGTTAAATTATAACTGAAAAAGTAAAATCCCTTAACCTTAACAATAATTTTTGAAAAACAATATACGTATTTTGAGAACTACGTTCTCATCATCAGTAGAAACTACAATATATACATAGGTAACAAGACAGAAAAGTTAAGAGTACTCAGCATGTAAACCTGGCATCGTTTACATGCTGAGCAATCTTAATTTCTCTGTCTTATTATTTTATAATTTTTGCTGATGAGAACGAGAAATTTTCTTTTTAGTGTAATAACAATCTTATCTTTATTATTTATTTACATTTACGTTGTACAATGGTGAATGATTAAAATACTACATTTTTATTAAATACTGAATGCTTTACAATACTATATTTGAATTCGATCTATCTTATAATATTAATTAACAGTGGTAATAATGAAAAATTGGATTGGAATAGATGAAATATAAATAATTTTCTTTAAATCTATAAGGGGTAATGTAAAAATAATGAAATGCAAAGTATTCTGTACTAATAAAAATATAATACAAATAAGAATTTTATTAAAACACTCGATAAGTTCCAAAAAGAAATATACATATTAAAACATTAATTTACATTTCGACATTGCGTCATAATCTGAAGATGACATAATGTCGAAATACATATTAATGGTTTTAATATATTTATTTTTGAAACTTATCGAGTGTTTTAATAAAATTCTTATTTGTATTAAAATGTTTCAATGAGAGTCAACACACGTGTCAATATTAAGAATGTAATATTTAATTTATGCGCCATTATATTTATCAGTACTATAATATATGATTGTTTTTATAATATTGGATAGTAAATTTCATGTACTTTTCAAATTTGAATAATTATATAGATTATTAAAACATCTTTCAGGACTCATATTAATAATTGGAATAATACTACCTTTTTAGTTTATATTCTGTATTTATTAAAAAACCAACGTTTCGGCACCATATATTGTCTAAAAATTATATACATAAAAAAGGTAACATTTACATACTTTTCATTTTATCTTGGTTACTTGTTTTTTTTTTTTTTGCTTTTGTGACATTTTATATGTCATCTTTTTTTCCCTGAAGAAGGCACCAGTTTATGGTGCCGAAACGTTGGTTTTTTAATAAAAATACAGAACATAAACTAAAAAGGTAGTATTATTCCAAATATATAGACGTTTCTTTTGAAAATATAAAGTTACATACCATTGCGCAAAAATGAAATATCCTGTAGAAGAACCTATAAGTTGCGCAGATTTATAGATATATTATCATAAACGACATATGAATTTCTTTTCATAAAATTTGAAATAATCTTGTTATAAAAAAAAGAAAGAACCAATGAATCACCCTGTACATATACTAAAGCATGGACAAAGTTTTAAGTGTACCCTAGATTGTAATGAGAACTTTTACGGTCTTGATTCATTAGTGTTTTATATAGTTTTGTGCTAGTAACTATGCCAACTATTTGCTCACAATAGTTTTAGTTGTAACGCGAGTATTTAGCGTGGGTAGACGTAGGTGGTTAACCTAAGACGCTTAGCTTTGTCTGTGGTCTCATCTGCATAGATCTACTCGGTCTTGGTCGTGCAGAGTCCCGCACTAATACGGCCAGCGGTTACTGCTAATTTTCTCAGATTTCCTATCACGATGTTCGACGCTCCTCCACCAACACACGCACACACGCGCACACACACACACGCAAACACACACACACACACATACATACCGGGTGTCTACTTCGAATTCGTTATGTAGGGAATACAATATTATTTTTTCATTCTGCTGTAGTTACTGACCTATGTGACAACGCCACCTCGGAGGTCGGAGGTCGTTTGACGTCCCTGCTCGGGCGCCATTTGTGACAACGCCACCTCGAATGGTCGTTGGGTGACGTCATCATTATGCTCCTTTAATTCCTGGTTATGAACGGTATGCTCGGGCGCCATTTTTACAGCGGTACAAAGGAGCGTGCCTTCGGATAGCCTAGTGGAGGTGAGGGCGCAGGGTTGGTTGATATCAACAGAAAAATACGTGTAGTTTAAATAAATATATTGTAACATACGAGGATATATAAAACAAAGACACACAGTTTATAAATAAACAAATACATCACCCTTCTTTGCAGAACTGTGACCAGAGTTACCACGGTAAGTACGCGTATTCAAATTTACTTTAGCTGACACACAGCACTCGACTTCTCGGCGGGTCGAAGGAGCCTTATTCAGGACTCTCTTCTCACTAGAGGCGTTTAGGAGGACCTATTTAGAATCCTAGCCTGCACGACTCTGAGAACGGGCGAACCCGCTCTGGCTTCACGGACCTCTGCAGCGGCTTATAAACCCAAACTAACGGTGCTTCTCATTAAAATTGCGGCGGGGATGATTTTACTTAGTACAGGGGGTCGCTACTGTCTCAAGTGATAAATAATATTTTTATAAAATTTACACAAATTCTCTGGTCACTTTTCTTTACCCTAAATCCATTTTACAACATCAAACAATTTAAAAATATTGTTTCAAATAAAACACAATTTCATTCACATGTGCGGTGCGCCACGCGCGATCATGTTGTGAATCACGGACTCGTCAACATTTGCAAGGTTACTAATGTCAGATTATTCCAGAAGTAAACAAACACAAAAATGCAATCAAATGTGTAAACGAGAGTTACATTGTTTCACAACACTATTGTAAGTTAAATTACAAATATCCACAATGCTATTTTTACATAAAATAAATTTACTTGTAGCTAAAACAACAACAATTGTGGTTATGGTGACTTGTGCACATGTTTTTATTGTCTGTTCACATCATGACGGTCGGATATTGTCTTTTACAGGTACGTATTTCATTAAATATTTTACCAATATTACAAATACATCTTACTTTTCAGATTAAACAATACATAAACAATAAATAAGCAACGTATATTGTCAAAAACACGTTACTAAACAATCTAACTGTGACGGTGCTACTACAGTTCTACAAAAGGAAGGAAAACCCTTGCTGGACGAAAGGGCCTATCGTCACACCTATTAAATTTAGAAAAAAGTTGTTCAGAATTAAAAACTAAACAAAATGAGACTAAAATGAAGCCCAATTTCTTTTTATTTTACGAGAAAAACGCAAATTAAAATTCGCAATTTACAGGAAATTTCAGAGAGCCATTGAATTAATGATGTATATTTATTTTTTCTGCAAGCGTATTATAATGTTCATATTTTGCAACTACATACTCGATATAGAAGTTAATCATTTTGTTACTAATACAATAATAAAAAAATATTATTTTACGGCGTACAATAATATAAATATTATTCTACGGCGTACAATAACGTAAATTGTTTTATATACCATTGGTGGCAGCTCTGACGAATGACAGTTGTATTGCGTTGTTCAGTCATATTTTATTGGACAAAATGGCAGAAGAAACCTCTGAAATGACATATTTACATTTTATATACATTAAGTTTACTTCGGAATGCTTGAAGAAAATATCTGATGTGGACACCACATGACTCTTGTACGCCTATTAATTAAAATATGTATTATAACAGACCCAATCATAAAATTGCACATATTTGACATATTTTGACATTGACATTAAATTCTTTATTTTTTTTTATTTTTTGTCCTAATTCATGGCAAACTTAATTACAGAAACCAAAAAGTATATAATTTTTAAATTTACATATCTCGCTTATACAAAGGACTAATTTAATCATACTTGATGTTTTCGACGCAGAATTCAATTCTCTAAAACTTTTATTTGAAGCATTTATTATTAAAATCAAAATAACACCATTTTTTTTTTCAAGAAAAACTGATAACAGCTTCAAGTAAAGTATCACTTCCGGTTAGACTATTTCAACCAAAATCTATTATATTATTCCCATTGATATAAGAGTACTATATACCAAATTTGAAAAGTTTTGGATTATATTTTAATATAGTTTTTATTAAAATCTATTATTGGCTTCATGTAAAGTACCACTTCCGGGTAGACCTTTTTAACTAAAATCTATTATGTTATTCCCATTGATATAAAAGTATTATATACCAAATTTGAAAAGTTTTGGATTCTATTTTAATATAGTTTTTCATTAAAATCTATGATAGGCGTCAAGTAACATGCCACATGCGGGTAGACCATTTTAACTAAAATCTATTATGTTATTCCCATTGATATAAAAGTCTTTATATACCAAATTTGAAAAGTTTTGGATAATATTTTAATATAGTTTTTCATTAAAATCTATTATAGGCTTCAAGTAAAGTATCACTTCCGGTTTTAATTCATAAGGTGCGAACCTTAACAATTTCAAAAATTAGTGACGTTCAGGGTGGTTTTTTGCCTGAGAGGGGATGTGTCGATCAATTGTTTGCTCTTCGTATGATTGTAGAGAAGTCACTTGACAAGAACAAGAAGGTGTTCTGTGGCTTTCTAGATTTAAAGAAGGCGTATGATAGTGTTCTTCGAGATACTTTGTGGGGTGTACTAAGAAAGTACGGCGTGAATGGAAACTGGTTGGGAGCGATTCGAGCGTTGTATGAGGGTAGTGAAGCTGCTGTGAGAATAGATGGTAGGTTGAGTAGTTGGTTTCGTATAAATGTAGGTGTTAAACAGGGTTGTGGTATGTCTCCGTGGTTGTTTAATTTGTATATGGATGTGTTGTTGCGGAAGGCGTTGAGTGGATTGGATGGTGTACATATTGGTGAAAGTATTGTGCCTGCGTTAGCGTATGCGGATGATGTAGTTGTCTTAAGTGAAAATGAAGAGCAACTGAGAAGAATGATAGAGAGAATAAACGAAGTTGGAAGAAGTATGAATTTAATGTTGAATGTTGATAAATCTAAGGTGTTAGTATTTGAAAGGAGTGAATTGGTGACTGAGTGCAGTGTGTTGGTGAATGGAGTAAAACTGGAGCAGGTGAATGAGTTTGTATATTTGGGTAGCATGATGTCGAGGGATGGACGAATTGACCGTGAAATTGATAGGAGGGCGAGTGCGGGATGTAAGGTAATGGGTGCTCTGGGCACGTTTGCTCGTAACGTAAACGTATCTAGAGAAGCTCGGTTAAGTGTTTATAATGGAGTGCTGGTGCCTGCTTTGTTGTATGGAAGTGAATGTTGGGCATGGACGAGAAAGCATAAAAGGAAAGTGACTGCTGTGGAAATGCGGTATTTACGTGGTGTTTGTGGGTATACAAGACGGGATCGCGTGAGGAATAATTTGGTGTATGAAGAATGTATGGTTAGGAAGAATGTAGTTAAGAGAGTTGGAGTGAGTCAGTTGAGATGGTTTGGTCATGTGGAGAGAATGATAAGTGAACGACTTGTAAAACGCATATATGTTGGTAAAGTTGAGGGTGTTCGATTGCGTGGCCGTCCAGTGTGTAAGTGGATGGATGTGATTGGTAGTGTTTTGAAGGAGCGTAAGTTTCCGAGTGGAAAGAGAAGAAGAGCATGTATGAATACGATTATGAATGTGGCTGAGGCGAAAGAAGTTTGCCAGGATAGGAATGTGTGGCGTAGGATGATTGTTTCGTAATTATTGTAGTGTAAGATGAATGGTTAGTAAGAATGTTTTGTGAGAATGGAGAGACAGCTGAACTTTTATGTGGACGAGAAGAATGAAGTATGTTTGTACAGGAGTGTGTAGCGAAAGATGATTTTTGTGTAACTATTATTGTGGTCCGGATGCGGTTATTCGCTACCGAAAATCGGTCACTTTAATATGTTATTATGTATGAATACGATTATGAATGTGGCTGTGGTGAAAGAAGTATGCATGGATAGGAATGTGTTGCGAAGGATGAATGTTTCGTAATTATTGTGGTGTAAAGATAAATGGTTAGTAAGAATGTTTTGTGAGAATGGAGAGACAGCTGAACTTTTATGTGGACGAGAAGAATGAAGTGTGTGATTAATTTTAGTTCCATATAGTGCAGTTTTTAATTCTGAATAACTTGTTTATTCACAACTTTTCATTATAATTAATAGGTCAGAAACAACAGCAAAGTGAAAAAATAACATTGGATTCCCTATAAAACGGATTCCAAATAGACACCCGGTATATTCTCATCTTGTAGAACAGCAAAAGTATTTTAAAAATATTAACATCATCTTGTGTCTAACACAGAAAGGAACTCCGGAAGATGGTCTTAGGATCGTTACGCACATCCGGTGAGAGTGAGAGCATACGCACACACGCCCACGCACACACCTGAGCATGCGTGCCTGCCAGCCCCAACGCTGTCCTATTCTAATTGGATTTTTTATTGCTGATTTGCCGGTTTTGTAGCAGCAGAATAGAGCGACAAACACCAGGCTTAAGCTCTCATTCCAAACCCCAATTCACCGGCAATTTAAACTGGGAAAGGATTTTTATTTCTCTGTAAATTGTAATTAAAAATACCGATACATGAACGCGAAAATCCATGCAGAAAATTTAACACCCACTAATGTCGTATGGTTTGCTCACGTAGCCTCTCGCCTGGTTTATAACGTTGACGAAAGTTGAATACACAGGTTTGGCAATAAAATAATGGCTTTCCTGTAAACTTAACAACATCTTTCCTCCGTTTACGGTAATTAGGCAAACAGTTCGGCAGTAGACTTTGATAGAAGCACGATTTGTTGAAGAAAGTTTATGGTGATGAATGTCTATCTAGTACTCAAGTTTTTGAGCAGATTAGAAGGTGTAAATAGGGAAAAAAGAAGATCGAAGACGATTAACGCCTCGGCCATAAACGGATACCGGATACCGTTTCTTTCGAAATCCGAATGATTGTTTACGCAGTTTGGAAGCCTGAGGGATTGTTCGTGAACCTGATTTACTACAAGGAGTAAAAACTAAAATGGAGTCTTAAAGTTTAAATTATAACTAATAAAGAATAATCCCTTAACTTAAACAATAATTTTTAATAAACTATATATGTATTTCGAGAACTACGTTCTCATCATCAGAAGAAACTACAAAATAAAAAGATAGAGAACATGGTTTACATGCTGAGTAGTCTTAACTTTTCTGTCTTTTTGTTAAATATTAGTACTTTAAATCGAATAATCACAGTAGACATAAGAGCAAAACAAAATTTTCTTCTTACCAGGTTTAACCCGACATATTTTTACTATGAATACGGCTGCAAGTCACTTATGAAATGTTACATGGGTTGCCTATTTTTAAACTTTAAGGCGGGAACTTATAAAATGGGCACCCTGTTTAGTTTTTTTTTTTTTTTTTTTTTAATTATTATTATTATTTATTTATTTATCATTCAACAGGACAATGTCCCAATTACAGAATAATACATGCATTTAGAAAAATACATAGAATAAGAGAGAATATAATAATAATTCCATACAATAATAATTAAATACAATATACAGACATATACAAAGAAAAAAAAACCTAGATTAAAGTATCTAATTTGGCTTTAAAGTCCCTAATATTGAGACAAAAATCTAGCTCAGAACAAACGGTATTGTAACAGCGACACATAGAACTGATTGGAGAATTATAGTGATAATTGGTACGTGAGAAGGTGTGAAAGTATTGTTGCATCTAGTATGGCACATATTAACAAAAAAGTCAAGTTTAGCAAGTAATTCACGATCATCAACAATGTTAGTTATAATTTTATACAAGAATATTACTTTGTTTTTAAAACATCTGTTAGCAAGCGGCTCAAGGTTAAAGCTATCAATTAAAGAGGAATACTCACAGTCAGGCCAGTAACGAAAGATTCTGTAAAAAATATTTTTGCAAAATTTTTTCTGTATACTCGTACCTTCGATTGCATTGATCAGATATTGTTGTGATGGGTACCATATAACAGAACAATAATCTAATTTATTTATAATTAAAGCATGAAATAAAGAATTGTAACATGAAATATTTTTAAAACCCGAAGTTGAACGAAGAATGAAGCCAATAAATTTATAACATGACTTTTTTATATATTCTGCATGAAAAACTAAAGTTAATTTTGAGTCAAGGAATATTCCTAAATCTTTTATAGTTGTGGTTCGAGATAAAAGTACACCGTTCATGGAATAATCATAACTAAGTGAAATAGATTTTCTAGAAAAAGTTATAACTTGACACTTGTTTACGTTAAAATGTAACTGATTGAGTTGTGACCATTGACATATAGAATTTAGATCGTGCTGCAGTAATTTACAGTCTTCTAAGTTGGCAATAGATCTAAATAATTTTAAGTCATCCGCGTACATAAGGAAATGGGAATGCTGAATTATATTTGAAATATCGTTAATAAATAACAGGAAGAGTAATGGACCTAAAACGGAGCCTTGCGGTACTCCCGAATTAGCAATAAAGTTTCTAGATGTATAACCATTACAGTAAACATAATGAAATCGGTTGGTCAGATAAGACTCGCAAAAGTTATATAATTTTACAGAAAATCCGATTATTGTTAAGTTTAAGGGATTTTTCTTTTTTAGTTTTACTGCAAGGAATTCTGATAAGCCTTTATTCATGGGTGAGAAGAAAAAAAGCGGAAATATGGATAAACGACTCATGGATTCTCCATGAAGACAACGCGGTGGAACAGATGCCCTGTCTGTCAAGATATTTTTGAGGCACTACAAAATAACCGTATTAACCTGACCTAGTCCCATGTGACTTTTTTTTATTCCAAAAATTTATATCTACGTCAAAATGAAACTAAATTCGACTCTGATATGCAGATGTAGAAAATATTGGCTAGCTTATAAACAACCTAATTTTATGAACAGTCAATATTCTAAGATCAATCTCGTTATTTCTGCCACACTACGTACTGCATCTTATGAACGACAAAAATGATAAATACATTTTTTACCTCTCCCTAAGAGAGGTATTGGATTCATGTTAAAATTCGCATTTCCAGATTTTAGTGAATAAGCACGATTTAAAGTCCCTAGAATCCGATTATAACATTTTTAAAATTATGTCTGTGTGTGTGTATGTGTGGATGTGTGTATATATATATATATATATATGTGTGTGTGTGTGTGTGTGTGTGTATGTATGTATGTCTGGATGTTGTAGACACGATTCCTCAAAAACTATAAGACTTAAGAACTGTTTAACTATGGATTCTTCAATATGACATTCCTGGGAAGAGCTGGACAGGTTTTGGAAGAATCTCTCACATTTAGAAACTTCCTCATACAATGAAAAATAAATATAATTAGAATTATATATGTGCAGAAGACATGTTAAATACAATAAAAAACAATATTTGGGTAAATTTTTGTAATTTTTTGTTACAAAACGACGGTTCGAAAGCGAAGTGCAATACAATACTTATATAGCCTAATATGGAATGGCGAGAGGCCTCGTGCTGACCACAACAGATTTTTTTTATATTGGAAAAAGTATTTTTATGTCGTATGAATTTATTTAAAGACCAAAGCATCCCCAATTAGTACGTACAACAAACAAATGCATTATTGACGCTAACAAAAGACACTACAATCCCTATGGTAACATGTCCGGTGTACAAGGCCAAATACCTGTTAAATACAGATAACATGTAATGCATTACACTCTATTCACACATGTTGGACAATACACGCGTATGGGGTAATCATTGGCCTATGTTCCTGTCTTTTTCTACACTGTATGATACATTATATTGTTCTCTCTCTTCCTCTGATTGTATGGTGTAGTTTGGTTAAATAATTAGAGATAAATACACGAGACAGTGCAGATGATAATAATTTTTTATTATTTTTGTGGCCACACAATACCTTCCGCCATTTAATTTTTATTAATTTAAACTTTCACTAATATCAGCAAATGTTTAAATTAATTTGCGTATAATAAACGCTGGTCCAACAACAGTACATCATTTAATTTCTTAAAAGCATTTCTAACCGCAATTTAACCACTTTTTTACCTCTTGCTAAGAGAGGTATTGGATTCATGCTAAAAATCGCATATCCAGATTTTGATGAATAAGCACGTTTTAAGACCCTACAATCCGATTTTAACACCTTTACGATGATGTCTGTGTGCGTATATTTATGTGGATGTGTGTGTGTGTGTGTGTGTGTATGTGTGTGTGTAAGTGTGTGTGTGTGTGGTGTAGATGTTGAACAAACGATTTCTCAAATTCTATCAGACTTAAGACCTGTTTAACTATGGATGGATTCCTCAATCTGACATTGATGTGAAGAGCGTATTAGGTTTTGGTAACAATTGGACAACTGGAAGTATTAGGTAGTTTCTTAAAAGAAAATCTTCTACATATTACTTTTTTTAAATTTTATGTTATTATAAATATTAAAGAGTATAAAATTCTTTATCCGATGCATTTAAGATTTTTATGTCTTACTAGTATGTTATTGTTTTATAACAACCTCAACATTAGGTCCGTTATTGAGTAAATAATGCCCTAGGGCGTATTAAGTTGCTATGGTAATGTTGACAACAAACTGAGGTTAATAATACTGATACTAACATAAAGTGCAGTTAAGGTTAAGAAGCATTGTGAATTGTAGTCGTTTATAATCATATTTGCTTCATCACAAATACAAACCAGCATACTTCTTATTCTTAGCAATAACATTGCTCGTCCATATTGACAGAAAAATACCACAAGAAATATATGTTTTGTTTGAAGAAATGCTTTGATTACAGAAACAAAATATTACCTAGATACCGCATTCACAGGCTACTTTGTAAGCTGTATTAAAATTTTATGATTTATTATTTTTGTTTGATAAATTCTAGTGAGACAAAATGTTTATTAAGAATTTCTAGTAAGACATAAAACGTTCGGTCAACGTACTCGCCTCGGGCCAGAGGCCCTCGACAGTACACTGTTGACCTCAGGCATTATTGTCCTTATAACAACCCTTGGTACCTTAATTACTATTATTGTATCTTCTATAGATTTACAGATAAAGTGGTGAATCTCACAACCCAAACAACTCTATAGAAATCAGTTGAAAAATTTAAATGTTTGTAATTAACGTATAAATGTCAGAGTCAAAAATGCAGAGATATTTCTGAAGGCTTTTTCTGGGAAGTACCTACATTAAATATTTCTTATTTTATTTTTGTTTAAAATATTACTCAATTAAAATTATAGATATGTAATACAGAAATACCGCTAATTTCGTCAATGAATTGGAAGAAACTCGGACATTTAGAACAGTAGGAGAAAAAGAATAGATGTAATTAGAATTTTTTGAGAGTACCAGATATGTTAAATACAATACTTATGTAGCCTAATATGGAAATGCGAATATTTTATGCTGGTCACAACCGATTTTTGACGGTTAATTTCAACCATGAAGAGTTCAAATTCGAATTAAACTGTTTCGTGAAATTCCCAACTCGTGAATAGTGGCGAGTCAACGTTTTTGGATTCTCGGTAACACTTTCATTTACTACGACAATATTTTGATAGATCGTCTGATCCAACGATAAATGTCAGTTTATCTATTATGAATTGAACCAGTTTTTTTTTTACAAATTTCTGGATCACTCGCTAAACTGTTCAATGATTTGGTGCGTTATCTCCAACGAAGTTCGCGCTTAATCTTCGAGCGGTTTCCGTAAAACTTTCTCCATATTTAAAGTGAGTTTTCACAAGTAAAAATCTGTTGTGACCAGCACGATACCTCTCGCCATTTCCATTTTCATGTTATATAAGTATTGTATTGTACTTCGCTGTCGAAACGTTTTTTTTTTTTTATAATAAAAAAATTACAGAACATTACCCAAATATTGGTGAACATGAAAAGAAATCTGTTGTGGCCAGTACAATACCTCTCGCCATTTCCATTTTAAATACGAATAAGTATCCTTTTACACTGCGCTGTCGAAACGGTGTTTCATAATAAAAGAAAATTACAGAACTTTTGCCCAAATATTGTTGTTTTTTTTTTATTGTGTTTTACAAGTCTTGTGCACACATAAAATTCTAATTGTATCTATATTTTCAATGTATAAAGAAATTCCTAAATATCAGATATTCTTCCAATTCATTAACAAGATTGGCGGATTTTTTATGGATACATGCATTTTAACTATAATTTTAAATATTTAATTAATAAAACAATAAGAAAGATTAAATGTACGTCCCAGAATGTCACTAAAACTGCTAATTTTTGACACTAACATATGTTACAAATATTTGAATTTGTCAACTGATTTTCTTGGTGTAGTTTAGCCTGTATGATTTATACTAAATCCAATTATTCTATATATTACAGTGTCTTTATCTATAAATCTATAGAAGATATAATAAAAAATTTAAAAGTCTCAGATATACAATTTTACATTCTTCAATATTAGTATAAAAACAAATTTTCAAATTTAATATAATAATAGAAGAATTTTTTTTGTTGTCCAATTGTTACCAAAACCTCTTCAGCTCTTCCCATGAATGTCAGATTGAGAATAAACTAGACTTAAGTCATAAGTCATAGTTTTCAAGAAATCGTCCCTCCAACATTCATCCATACACACACACACATATATACACAGCCACACACACACACATACACACACACACATACATTATTGTAAAAATGTTAAAATCGGATTCTAGTAATCTTAAAACGTGCTAAAATCTGGATATGAGATTTTTAGCATGAATCCGATACCTCTCTTAGCGAGAGGTAAAAAGCGTTGTTGCACTTTGTTATGCTCCAATTTTAGTAATCGTAATTTGTTTATTTGTCATTTAACATAAATTGAGCACAGCATGCTTGATTTTAAAAAATGACCTAGACAATTAAATGTTGGACTCTTGTTGAACCACCCGTTATATTTATTATTTCAATTTTAATGTTTTATTAATATCTTACCTTCCATGATGAGAAGAATTCTTTAACAATGTTTAAAGCCGTGTAATAAGCATCTTACATTGTGTTGTGCACTGTGGTGTTTTTCTGCCTGATAGCTCTCCTTAATAAGGCAGTCGGGAGATCAGTTTTTACCGAAGTTACTCCGGGATTTTCCGGGTGCATTTAACTAATTTGTTTTTTCTCTCTCGAATGTAGAGCGTTCCAATCCAGCTCTTAACGAATTACTCGCGGTGCAACCGCAAAAATATTTTACAGTGGAAAAACTTAATGTTTCCTAGCCAAAAGATAAAGGATATTATTGTAGAATAACTGTAATTTACCTCTGCTATCTCTAGAAACACATTTCTTGGAATGTGGTTCAGTTCTCTTTTTACAGCGTTCATCTTACCGAGAGCATATTTCAAGAAGATTAGCTTTGTATCAATAAGTTTTAATTAAGAAAATTAAGTATTAATTGATTGTCTTCAATACGAAGTACAAAAAAGGAATTCATCTCGAGTTGTTCTACTTGAAATATAAAAAGTATATTTGAAAGAAACTATCAGTAATGGATTTTGTATTGACCGCAGAAATGGTCAAGAGGCTTAGCAATTTAACGTGCATTTAAAGTGTTAAGACCAATTTAACTATGAATTCCTCAATTTGGCATTCATGGAATGAGTTGAAAAGGCTTTGGTAACATTTGGACAACCGGAAGTAGTTTCTTAAAAATATTGTAAATATTATTTTTTGGAAATTTATGTTTTTACAAATATTAAAGATTTTAAAATTCTCTCTCTGAAAAATTGAATATTTTTAGTATATCTTCTATAATTGTAGAGATAGAGAATTATAAACATATATGAAATAATCCCTTGTAATGGATCTCACAGCCCAAATAATACCATAGAAACCAATTAAAAAATTAAAATGCTTGTAATTGACAGAAAAATGTCAGTCTCAAAAATTCAAATACATACATTACATGGGGTCCCGTGGCCGCGTGCCTGAGTGTCTGGTCGCGAACTTGGGGGAACCGGGTTCGATCCCGACCGGCGCCAAATATTTCCAATTTTTAATGGCACAAAAGTGACTCTCCACGCCTTGAGTGCCCGTGAGGTGACGCCTGGTAAGCGCCCGCACGGTACAAATATGTCATCATCATTACCGATATCTGCGATAAAGCAGATTGGCACACCCAGAAATGGGTAATATGCCGTGATGATATATTTATATTTATTTATTTATACATTACCGAAGGCTTTTTCTGGGATGCATATTTAATATTTCTTATTTTATTATTAATTAAATATTTAAAATTATAGATACATATATTACATATCAGTGAAAAAAGACTTAGAAGTATTAGGGATGAAAAACTGGAAGGAAGGAGCACAGGACAGAATACAGTGGAAGAATATTACAAGAGAATCCAGGGGCCTACACGGCCTAGAGAGCTGAGTATTATTATTATATTACATGTACGCATTAAAAATACCGCCAATCTCGTCAATCAATTTGAAGAATCTCGAACAATTAAAAGAGTAAAAGGACACTTATTTATTTAAATTTTCAAATGTCACTGTCAACAACAGGAAATAAATGTTTGTGTCAGTGTTACCAATTTCAAGTAATTTTTTGTTATTGCCAATTGAATCAGTTTTTTTATCAGTCTGTATCAAAATATTGCAGGTCAAATATTTGATTTTCAGTTTTTGTTTGAAGCTCACTTAAAATTTAAGAGTTGCTGGTGCAACTGGGCAATGGACACTCGTTTATAACTCGTTAAGATATTGGAGTATTCTTTTCCTCATTTATAATAAACGTTTCCGGTATGTTTTAGTCACATCTGCGCCACGGTGGTCCTTCCAAGTTTGTGATGTATTAGCGAGTGTAATATGCTTGTAAAAGGCTAGCATCGTCCTTGCAACCCTTTCCCGCTTTCGTGCTTTCCTGCTGAACTTTGTTTCAATGAAACTTTCTAGCATTGAGATTTAGCGCGCCACAGATTAATTGCAACAGATAAACATCTTCGCTTCAAATTGTTTCACTTTAGAATCGCTAATCTCCGATCTCTACTTGTTTATGTTTTTCCTTCCCTGCCACAAGACAACATGGCTGACAAGTAAAAAATCTCATTTTTCTCGTTTCGGCAGAGGGAGGTCCTCTTTGTCTTATAAACGTCGAGATGTCACCAAAAATTACATACTGACTGCTCTGCCACGGGAATATTTTTTTGTAAACTCGCAAAAACTTATCTAATTCCTGTAAAATGTTTCTTCTGGCAGGCTTCTTTTTCTTTTCAATTATTTGTGTCGAGATTTATCACAAAATACAAATAATAAAGAATAAATATTTTTTACTACTTATTCTTTATATATTTATTATATTTGTGCCTTTAACCAAAGTCAGAAAATATCAATAATTTTATTATTAAATACCTTCTGTCAAATATAGAATACTCTCAATTTATATTACCAAATACTGGGTGTACTAATCTGCTTTGTACACATACATACATACATACATACATACATACATACATACATACATACATACATACATACATACATAAAATCACGCGTTTCCCACTTAGTGGGTTAGCAAAAACCCGAAAACAATAAGAAAAGGGATGAAAGTAAGAGCTCCACTGAATTACTTAACTCTTTAATAACATTCTTCTTTCGCCTTGTCCAATATCATCATAACATTCATACGAAGAACATATTAAAGTGACCGATTTTCGGTAGCGAATAACCGCATCCGGACCACAATAATAGTTACGCAACAATCATCCTTCGCCACACATTCCTATCCATGCACACTTCTTTCACCTCAGCCACATTCATAAACGTATTCATACATAATAACATATTAAAGTGACCGATTTTCGGTAGCGAATAACCGCATCCGGACCACAATAATAGTTACACAAAAATCATCTTTCGCTACACATTCCTGTACAAACATACTTCGTTCTTCTCGTCCACATAAACGTTCAGCTGTCTCTCCATTCTCATAAAACATTCTTACTAACTACACATCTTCACACCACAATAATTACGAAGCAATCATCCTTCGCCACACATTCCTATCCAGGCAAACTTCTTTCGCCTCAGCCACATTCATAATCGTATTCATACATGCTCTTCTTCTCTTTCCGCTCGGAAACTTATGCTCCTTCAAAACACTACCAATCACATCCATCCACTTACACACTGGACGGCCACGCAATCGAACACCCTCAACTTTACCAACATATATGCGTTTTACAAGTCGTTCACTCATCATTCTCTCCACATGACCAAACCATCTCAACCACTGAAATATATACTAACTGGAACTCGCATACTCTACCTATCAGCGTATGCTGAACTGAAGTCTCATTGAACAATAATGGCTGGTCCTGTTCGCGCACGTTCGTGCCGAACCGAACCTAGCCGAATAACTCGTATCATAGCTGATCGCTTTGTTTTCATATTATGCTTCATTTATTTAAACATGCGTCACACGAAATAATTTTCGTCTACTCACAAACTGTCTCGAACCTAGCCGAATAACTCGTATCATAGCTGATCGCTTTGTTTTCATATTATGCTTCATTTATTTAAACATGCGCCACACGAAATAATTTTCGTCTACTCACAAACTGTCTCGAACCTAGCCGAATAACTCGTATCATAGCTGATCGCTTTGTTTTCATATTATGCTTCATTTATTTAAACATGCGCCACACAAAATAATTTTCGTCTACTCACGAACTGTCTCGATGTTTGCAGTCTACTCCAGCAGCAGGCTTTCAATATGCTTCACAGTCACGGTTCGTACGCGCATTCCAGTTAGTATATATTTCAGTGATCTCAACTGACTCACTCCAACTCTCTTAACAACATTCTTCCTAACCATACATTCTTCATACACCAAATTATTCCTCACGCGATCCCGTCTTGTATACCCACAAACACCACGTAATATTTGTACAAAAATATCAATATAATATTTAAGTAATAATACTTCACACGTTTCACCAGATTTCAATCTCTGAATCAACCTCTCGAGTATTTATTAGAGACTGGCCCACTCAACCTGAACCACAGACCGGTATCGCTCTTATTGGGGCTCATCAGTTTGGTGCACTGACGCCTCTAGGTGGTTCTTGTTGAGTGGGCCATTCTCTGATGAACGACCTAGTGGTTGATTCAGGAAGGTATTTTCTTTAGTCAAAAAATTCGGTGTTAAGTTTTGAATGAATAAGCACGTTTTAGGGTCCTTGAATACGATTTTATTAATTTCACCACGATGTTTGTATGTGTGATTGTGTATCTGTGTGCCCGTGTGTCTGTGTGTCCGCGTGTTTGTGCGTGACAAATGTTTCTCCGCCGATAACTACAATACAACAATTCTAAAAATGATAATTATTTCCTATTATTCTTCTTTACATCCATATGAAGAGCTGATAACATTTTGGTTATAACTGGTCAACTGGAAGTTCCCTCATTTAAAGTTATTAATAATTTTTCTAGGAAAAAAATGCAGTTAAATACCATTTTGTGACATTTTATGTGATTATCAATAAAGAATATCTTATTCTCTATATGGTTTGATTATACATATTCCTTCGTATTCAGTAGAGATAAATAATTATTAGATTAACTTTCATAAATTAGCCAACTTTGCTATGATATGTTCAAATAATTCTAATTGACAGATGTCAGTGCCAAGTGCAATTTACATATTGTGGCTCGTGTTATATATTTTTTATTTTTTAAGGATTTATAGAAACATTTCCAAGGAACTCTAGGTATGGAATTTGTAGAAAATAATATATGTTCGTATTACATTTTTACTGGATATAAAGAAACTTTTCCAAGGAACTTTTGGTATACAATTTGTACAAAATACATAGAATCGACAGAAGAAGGTATTGTGTTGGCCACATCAGATTTTTAAAATATTATACAGTGTGTCCCATTTAAAAGTGCCACCATTGGGATCTCGAGAACTATAAGAGATACGATGTCGGTTAAATAGAACTTTTTGTGCGCCTTTGGGAGGCCATCTCAGATGTGCTTTTGTTTTTCAAAAAATGTTCATAGGGCACTAGATAATGACGAAAAACTGAATATTGTTGATTTTTTCTTTTTCAAATAACTTTTAAACTATTAGTAATTGAGAAAAACGCTTCAAATATAAAATGTAGATATTTTTATTAGCTAACCAGTGGCGTACGAAATAAATTTTTATATCCGTAAATTTTCGAGATATAACACAATTTTTGTAAATGGAACCTATATTTGATTTTAGTCTCAAAATTTTTATTTTTTTCTCTTTTCAATGATGTAAGGGTTATTATGTTTTATATTTGTTTTGCTCCTAAAATTTAATTTTTCTCTTTATTTTCCTGAATTTTCTTATTATTTCCCAAAAAAAAACATTATTATTTTTATTAATTGTATTGTATTTGATCGATAAAATTTATTTTATGCCTTTATTACTTAATATTTTTATTCTAGACTCATAATTACAAATTACACTATAATTGAGCAAAATTTTCTAACGAAATAAATTATTTAAATACAAGGAGTATTTCTAAATAGAAATCTACTAATATTTTCAAAGTAATTGTAAATTTAATACAAAATAAAGAAAAAATAATTATTTTGAAGGCAAAACAAATATAACAAAATAACCCTTACAACATTGAAAAGAGAAAAAAATAATTATTTTTTTGAGACTAAAATCAGATATGGGTTCCATTTAAAAAAATATAAGTTTGTGTCATATCTCGAAAATTTACGGATATAAAAATTTATTTCGTACTCCACTGGTTAGTTAATAAAAATATCTACCTTTTATATTTGAAATGTTTTTCTCAATTAATAATAGTTTAGAAGTTATTTGAAAAAGAAAAAAATCAACAATATTCAGTTTTTCGTCATTATCTAGTGCCCTATGAGAATTTTTTGAAAAACAAAATCACATCTGAGATTGCCTCCGAAAGGCGCACAAAAAGTTCCATTTAACCTACATCGTATCTCTTATAGTTCTCGAGATCCCAATGGTGAGCACTTTTAAATGGGACACTCTGTATTAGAACAGTTTTTCAATTGTGATGTAGTTAAACTTTTGGGCAGCACTGATTTTTATTGTGTTTAAGTATTATTTATTTAAATATGAGTTGGCGCTGGTAAACGGGCAGACTTATTCAGTTACGGGTATTCGAGGTAAATATTTGTGCTGTCAAATATAAAATAAATTGGTGTTCTTAAAGTAAATACATAAATCTTTAAATAATTATCCATACCATTCTACCAAACACCTAAATTTCTTACAAAATATGATATATTCGTAACATGCGGGTATTTAATAGGCGTCAGGCGTCACCACACGGGCACTCATTACTGGCGTGGTAAAAATTTAGTCGAAGCGTGTAATGATAAACAGAACACCTTAACCGACATATATATTCTCGAGTTTATGTATGTGTTTGTGTTTGCTATTTGCGTTTACAAATCAATCTCAATTATTCAATTCGCTTGATTTAATTCGCAAAGTTCAATATTTACTTGGAGATGAAACCAATTACTAAGCGGTAATCTAACCTATGAATATTACATCAGACTCTAATCACAAGCCATTCTTTGTGTTTACCAGCAACTCCATCCATAACAGATTAGTATTCATACGCGTAATTGTTAGTAAAATTATTTGCTTTAAAGAGTTATGAAGTACTTTTAGTTTTAATTATCTTACTAATGTAAATAAATGTATGTTTATGCATTCAAAGTTTCATCAACCCTACATGAATAATTTACACCGAAATTATTATCGTGATGGGTATAATACCTACATATATGTTATTACACTAAACAACATATCCTGGGGTACAGATAAATAATATGTAATCAAATACTTAAAAATCTGTTGTGACCAGCACAAGACCTTTTGCCTCGCCATTTCCATATTAGGCTATATAAGTACATGTTGTATTTAACATTTTTGTTAGAGTCAAAAAAATCGAACGCATCTATTATTAATATATAGGGTGTCTCAATAAGCTTGCTCACTATTGGTAACTTTTTTATTTGAAGAGATACGAGGTTGGTTAAATTAGCAAAATTGTGCCATTTTATATTAGTAAATTGGTCATG
This sequence comes from Ophonus ardosiacus, assembly GCA_943142095.1. Lineage (NCBI taxonomy): Eukaryota > Metazoa > Arthropoda > Insecta > Coleoptera > Carabidae > Ophonus > Ophonus ardosiacus. The sequence goes on along the minus strand of OW964832.1, from coordinate 31,471,213 downwards.
TAGACAAAATAAAATTTGCGTCAGCGGTTCTCAAAATTTGGGACAATATATATATTTTTTAAATGGAACCATGTATTTTTTATTATCTTATTGGAAAGAGTATTTTTTTCTCTTTCCAATAAGTTAATGTTGTTTATGTACAACGAGTTTTTTACGGTTAAAAATTTAAATTTTGTAAACTATTTTATTAGTTTTTTAGTCAAGTAAGCCATGAAAACAATTGATTCTTTGTTTGTTTGACGTTTAATAATTTCTCCCGTAAAGTTCTCTGTGTTTAATAATGTTTAATAACTTTACAAATGAAGAAAAGTTAGATATAATCGTGCTATATGGAAAGTTATATCTAGACACGTAGACTACGTAGAACGGTCGGCTCTCTTTCCAAAAGAGTTTAAATGTGCGAAAGAAATAATGGCTTTCAATTTGAATATTTTCTTTGTTTTGTTATTACTGTAAAATAAATTAATAAAATAATAATTTTATAAAAGACAATTGTTTCCATAGTTTACTTGACCTAAACTAATAAAAGATAATTTTTATCTTTAAACGTAAATAACTCGTAAAAAATTGTACATAAACAACATTACCTTATTGGAAAGAGAAAAAAATACTCTTTCCAATAAGATAATAAAAAATATATAGTTCCATTTAAAAAATAAATATTCTGTCCCAAATTTTGGGAACCGCTGAAACAAAACAATTTTTATTTTGTCTACATGACCAATTTTGTAATATAAAATGGCATAATTTTGCTAATTTAACTACCTATCGTATCTCTTCAAATAAAAAAGTTACCAATAGTGAGCAAGCTTATTGAGACACCCTGTATTTTTATATTTTATAATTCATTCTACAAATAAGTTTCCCCCTACTCTTCTAAATTCGAGATTCTTCAAATTCATTAACGAGGTTGGCGGTATTTTTAATGCATATATGTAATATAATAATAATACTCAGATCTCCAGGCCGTGTAGGCCCATGTTGTAATATTATTCCACTGTATTCTGTCCTGTGTTCTTTCTTTCCAGCTTTTTTTATTCCTAACACTTGTAAGTCTTTTTGCTCTGAATTGTAATATATATCTACCTATCTATAATTTTAAGTATTTAATTAATAATAAAATAAGAAATATTACTACCCAGTACTTCTCAGAAAAAAGCCTTCAGTAATGTATCTGCATTTTTGACACTGACATTTTTTTGTCATTTACAAGCATTTTAATTTTTCAACTGGTTTCCATGGAGTTATTCGGGTTGTAAGATCCATTACTATGGATTATTTTATATATCTCTACCTCTAAATCTATAGAAGATGTAATAAAAAAGTTCAATGTATTGGATACAGAATCTTTAATATTTGTAGTAAATTTCCGGTTGTCCAATGGGGTATCCCACCATACCATAAAAAAAAATAAGAAAAATTTCAATTTATCTTAAATGCACACACACACACAGACACACACACATTATCGTGAAAATGTTAAAATCGGATTATAGTGACCTTAAATCGTTCTTGTTCACTAAAATCTGGATATGTAATTTTTAGCATGAATCCAATACCTCTCTTAGCGAGAGGTAATATATGTAATCAAATACATAAAAACAAAAATAGCCCCCTGGTTAATCCCCGTGACAATTGGGTCAGTGCTGATATATAAATCACAATCCGTTATCGAGTGTTTGGATTATAAAGTTATTGTGAAAAAGTTAGATTTCGCTCGCTCTTGCTTCATTTCGCTCGTTTATAATAATCTCCAGCAGTAATTAAATCGCACGAAATTTCAGGACTAATTTAATATTAAACACTTCGGGCTAAATAAATTCACACTTAGGGCCTGATTGTTATGCCTTCCACAACTTAAAACTTCTTTAGCAGTTTCACAAATCAACAGACAGGGATTTTAAATTGCCAAAAATTATTACAGTATTTGTAAGTTGTGCTAACTACGTTTTGGGGTCATATTATCTATTTTTATATACAGTTGATCATCTATAAATCGGATTCGCAAGGGTAATTTGATTTTGTTCGAATTACAGAGAATTCAAACTAGAGAGAGTAAAAGAAAATTAAATGAACATTTGTATAAATTACAAAAAATATATAAATGCAACGGAAAGCAACTTTTAAAAGTAAAAAGGTTGTATTATTCTAATTGTTAATATGAGTTCTGAAAGATATTTTAATAACTTTTATTCAGTTAATATAACAAAAAACTATTTTATTTTTTGGAAATATGAGATGTATATACCTAGTAAATATACAAATTGACACGTTGTACCGGGTGTCCCAAACAAACCTATTTCAGTTACCTAAATCTAAACTCGATTTGTAGAGTGGCGAATTTCATTGAAATTCAAGGCAAATGCCCAAAATTTAATTCGATTAAAGGAAAGTTCGAATTAAAAAATTCTATTTAAAGAATATTTTTTTGTATAAAAGCATATACAGTTGAACATGTCAAAAAATAAATCGAATTAGAGAAAAAATCAAATAAGAGAGAGTTTGATTTAAAGAGAGTCAATTTTATTCCATTTCTATTTCAAATATTATTTATCCTGTGGAGCTTTGTACGGTAATTTATACATAGAGAAATAATAAAATAAAAGTAATACGTCACAAAAAAGGTTCGAATTAAAAAATTCTATTTAAAGAATATTTTTTTGTATAAAAGCATATACAGTTGAACATGTCAAAAAATAAATCGAATTAGAGAAAAAATCAAATAAGAGAGAGTTTGATTTAAAGAGAGTCAATTTTATTCCATTTCTATTTCAAATATTATTTATCCTGTGGAGCTTTGTACGGTAATTTATACATAGAGAAATAATAAAATAAAAGTAATACGTCACAAAAAAGGTATTTGCCTGTTAATCAAAATTATTGAAAGCATATTAAATTTTAAATTAAGTTTACTTATTCATAAAGCCGTATATTTTAAATTTTTGATTTACAAATTCAGACTTTTGTTCTCTAAATCTTTATGTTATAAAGAACTGCAGTTACTAGAGGTTAATAAAAAAGTACGTACCGAAATATTGAAAGTAATAATTAATAACTCATTTAACATTTTATTTCGTTATGATATTGACAATTTAACCAGTAGTTAAAATTTAACTATAAGCGGCGTGCGGCGCTACTACCTATTCATATATTTTTGTAATGTCGATATATCTGTACCGTTAAGGGTATTCACTAGGCGGCACCTCACAGGCACTCAAAGCTATTGTGGAGAGAGTACCACACAACACTAATAATTTATTTATTTATTTTTGACGAAAACCAAGAGTACATAGGTACCAATTACAAATTTCCACAGCGAATGATTTACAATAAATAGATCGGCCTTCAACAATTATTAAACTAATGATGTATCCAGTACAGATTGATTAAGAACTTAAAAATTACTTAACATAAATTGTTTTAATAATAATATTAAATTGCTGCGGTGATTTACAAAAGAAATCTGCAATTTTGGTATTATATATAGACATCATTTTATTTATAGGTGAATTTCTATAATTATTTGTATTACAATGCGGTAATGTAAACATGTCATTAGATCTAGTGTTCTTTTGGTTAACAGAAAAATTTAGTTTATATAAAAATGATGACGCGTCAAGGAAATTATTATATATTTTGTGTAAAAAAATCATTACCTACTAAAATTCTTCTATTTTCCAAAGAAAGCATTTTAAAATGTTGTGATCTTGTATTATAATTATTACACTCAATATTAAATTTCCTGCAAAGTATAAATACATTTTTTTGTATTTTTTCAATAATATCAATATATATTTGTTGCTGGTAGTTTATATAATTGATGCATATTCCAGTTTTGACCGCACCAATGTGTTAAACAAACATTGAATATTGATTATTGAAGTTTTTACAACAATGCAAAATAAATTCTAATATTATTTTAAATGATTGTTTTATGCAGATGTCTATATGATGATTTAATAGAAATTTGGAATCAAAGAAAATGCCCAAGTCTTTAATAGTATTTTTCCTTTCTAATGTAGCTCGATCTCTACTATAATTATAGCTTAGTACTTCTATTTCACGTAAGGCTTATTACATGACATTTGGTTACATTTAGTGAGAGTTTATATAAACTACAATAATTTTGCAAGTTGTTCGAGTCATTTTGAAGTTGTAAACTATCTTCATTGTTTAAAATTATTAAAAAAAATCTGTTCCATCAATTCGATGTATTTTGTACAAATCCCATACCAAAAGTTCCTTTGAAAAGACTCATGAACATACACTATGTAAATTACACTTGACGCTTCAGGTTTTCTCTATTTTATTAGAGGTCGCTGTTTCTTACTCTTCTTTTCTACTCATTCCTATCCAACGCATCTTCTTCACACAGTTTTTCCTCTCGCAAATCTTTTCCTACGCAGTCCTTCAATCTTCTCTTTGGCCTCCCTCGAACTCCCGGCAATGAAATTTCCAATCTTGTCACTTGCGAGGAACACTCTGTCAGTTGTACAACTTTCTGAGCCTATACTTTCCATCTTTGGTTTTACACTTGACACTGGCATCTGTCAATTAGAATTTTTTTGAATATATCAGCTGTTTCCATAATTTTAGCAAAGCTGATTGATTTTTAAAAGTTAATCTCTTTATAAGTGTATAACTCTAAATCTATTGAATATCAAGGAAAATGTGTAATCAAACCGTATAGAAAATAAGATATTCTTTCATAATGATATCACAAAAATGTCGAAAAATGATATTTAACTTCATTTTTTCAAGAAAAACTGTTAAAAACTTCAAATAAGTGAACTTTCGGTTCACCAATTATAACCAAAATCTAATCAGCTCTTCATATAGAGGGAGAGAAGAGGAATACGAAAGAATCATAATTTTTAGAATTGTAGTTTTGAAGTTATCGTCGGAGAAAAGTTTGTCACATACACACACACATACACACACACACACACACATGGGCATACACACGGACATACACACACATACAGACATCAATGTAAAACTAGTAAAATCGTATTCTAGGGATCTTAAAACGTGCTTATTCCTTATAAACTCTCCACCGAATTTTTTGACCAAAGACAATACCTTCCTTACCTAAAGGTGACGGAAGGTAAAAATTAGGATCATGGGCGTAGAGTAAAAATTTAGAGTTATTGAAGTAACTTAATATATCGTTTATAAACAATATAAAAAGCAAAGGGCCTAAGTAACAACCTTGCGGTACCCCGGAAGTAACAGAAATACGTGACATAACCATTGCAGCAAACTAATTGTGATTTGTTATTTATATAATAAGAATACAATTAATAATTTTTTTATTACAGATCCTTGCTGTGAACTTCAAGTACCTACCGACCCTCAACTCCAAAGTAAGTGTCCAAATTTTTTTTAATTAATTGTGTACTCGTATGGGGTCACGATCCCGGCCAGTGCAGACTTTTAATCGCACAAAAGTGACTGCTGTAGTGCACTCTCCGCACCAGCTATGAGTGCCCGTGAGATGACGCCTAGTAAGCGCCCACACGGTAAAAATATATCGTCAACATTACCGATGTCTACATGTATTATAGATACTGGCACACCCAATAATGGGTAACATGTCGTGATGATATATTTATTTATTTTAGTTTAGTTTACTCGTCTGCGCGCCCTATAAACATAAAACTATTTGTCCCTAAAAGAGAAAACATCATCCTACTTTCTATCCTTTTATTAATGACGCGTAGTGTAAACAGTAGTGTCCTATTTCTGTTTTATTTTCGTCTCCGTTCTCCGCCTATTGTAAGTAGTGCGGGTGTTATGAGCGTGTGTGCTAGAGTGGATATTCGCACGTTGATTCATGGAAACGACTTGGAGAGAGCTATAAACGGCACCCGGCACCCTAACACTACGCGTCCGTGGTCAACACAAGTTAGGCAAGCCGCACCCAACAAACACTAGGAGAACATTCGTAGACTGTGACTAAGACTAGAATAATTAGAGCAGGGCCAGAGATAGATACAATACGAGTCAGAATCCATAGTATTTCGGCCGGTTTACATTTTCAATAAACAATAGTATATTGTAATTCAAGTGTGGAATGTGCTTCATTGAAATACCAATCATACGAGTTTTTCAATGAAACTTTCCGCAAGTGTGTTAAATACAATTTTTTCTACGAAAGTGAAATATTCAATATTAATGAAAATTTTATTTATATACAAAACAATTACTTCTTCCAATGTTTTTATTCGCGTGTGGAATTTTTTTCTGCACTCAGTTTTTTAAGAGTCCTACTTTCAGTTGTCATTTTTAAGTCAGAAAACGCGTTAAATTTCGCTTTCTTAGAAAAAATATAAAACCTACGCAAATGGTGAAAATTTTCTAATAATTTATTTTGACTAGTTTAAAATGTCTATACCTCAGCATAAGAGTGTATTAAGTCACAAAATTACGCATTTACTTGGATTTCTGTTTTCAATTTAGAATTATTTTATCAACGAATGTTATTATAAATGTTTTAATTATAATAATGCACAATCTTTCAAACCAAATTACTTCAAAATTGGGTGCTCCGTACATGGAAATTTTCTAAATCGACTGAATACTGTTTTTATTTATATTGAAATGACTGCTTAAAACTAGACTTAATACGGTATTCCATTCGAAAGAAGATGTCTATGCTATGTTTATTCGTGGAGAAAACTAATTCTCAGAAAATATGGTATAGATTTAGATTTTAAACTTACACAAGCTGAATATGTTACTCAAGTATTATACCATTTAATATTGGGTTACATCGCCTTTATTAGTAATACCAGCTTTAATTCTTTAGGCATTGTATTCCCGAGCCTTGTACATTTTCTGTGAGAATTGTCTCATATGTCTTGCAAGGTAGGTTTTACTGTACGCACTAAATTTTTACGAAGTTGTTTTTCATTGTGCCAAAAGCAATGGTCTCAGTAGAAACTAATCTGGCCTAGAAGATGACCCTTAAAATATTACCACCAGTGATTTGGCCAACAGTTTTAAAAAGTTTGAGGTCTATATTTAAAATTGCCGATAGAATTTTGTAGAAATTTCTTACTATTTGTGTAGATTTTATAATTTGCTGAAAATGTAAACCGACTGAATTATTATGAGTTTGGGCTTCCATGTCTATCATTCTTGCTATGCTGTGAAATAAATATCATTTTGAAATTAATAACTATACCCTCATATGTTTGCATACTACAAGGAATAGACACTATGTGGGCGCCTCCACCATAAGTTGGGCGACGACAATAAATTAAATAACAACATATTTACAACATATTTACATAAAATTATAAGCCCAAATTCGTAATAGTTCGGTCGGTTATAAAACCTACGCAAATGTTGAGATATTAGTACAAATTTCATTAGACTAGTATAAAATATAGATTTTAAACTTAGAAAAACTGAATATGTTATTCAAGTGTTCCACCATTTAATATTTGGGTTACATCGCCTTTATTAGTAATATCAGCTTAAATTCTATTAGGCATTGTGTCCCTAAGCCCTCTACACTTTTTTGTGAGTATTGTTCTAAACGTTTTGCAATGTAGTTTTTACTGTACTCACTGAATTTTTAAGAAGTTATTTTTTATTATCATAAGCAAAGGGTCTCAGTAGAAACTAAATCTGACCTTGCAGATGACCCTTAAATTACCGATCGAACTATTATCATTTGGCCTACAGTTTTTTTTAAAGTTTTAAGCCTATATTTAAAGTAACTGAAACAATTTTGTAGAAATTTATAAACATTTGTGTAGATTTTATAATTTGTTGAAAATGTAAACCGACTGTATTATTATAAGTTTGTGTTCGTACAATACTTTTGGTGTTGTGTCTTGCGCTTGTTATATTATATTTATACCCTGTTAAATTGTCCTGTTTTTATTTTCCAACCGGTCCGCCTATATTGTGTTATTTCAAAGTAAACAAGAAGATGATTGGTCCTTCGGCTGAAATGTAGTTTTTCCGTTAGATTAAATTTTCTTTTAATCTCCAGGTCGTATTTTTTCTCTTGGGAAAACAACCAGTGTATCGATAATAAGCGACCAAACGAGACCGTTTTTCCTTTCATTACACCACGATCATGAATTGAAAATAAAAAAATATGAGTCATACTCCATCTCTTAGAGAAATATAATACTGGCTTAATAATATGTAATAGTATATTACTTACCGAGGTGGAAAGTGTTTCGATGTTGACGACGGCGAAGCTAGCTAACCAAAGTGCGAAGCGTTGTGGTTTGCTATAGCACGAGACATAATGAAAGTTTTAATCGAGGTTTGTATATTACTTTATTCACAATCGGAAATTAATAATGATTAATGATATTTAAATAACAATAATAACCTAACATTAATAAACGAATGATCTGAGCTTGTTCATTTGTCACATGAATTGTCAGTTTAGTTTAATATCTAACCTTAAATTTTTATTTCTCACATATCTACACTTTTTTATAGTATTTACAATATCAATAATCTCTACATATAAAGAACCAGGACTATTTAATTCACGAGTTTCCCTCATTTTATTTTCAAAAGTCTAAATATAATGCAATTTATATGATTGGGAATAAAAAGCGCACGCAAGTACTAACGAAAATGTCAGAATATAAAATGACATTGACAGATTACAGATATGTGTACAGGTAGACACTTAAAAAAATTGACATCAGTGTAGAAATCTCCAGTCCATAATTATTTGACGGCAAGTATAACTTCCCAACTTTTGAAAAGTCGAAAATCGTCATATTACTAACCGATTGTGAATAATACTTATTTTCTGCCGCATATTTTTGTAGCAAATTATTAGTGTTTCACCGAGTCAATACAACTCCGAAAGTCAGTTTCTCAATCTCATTTACCATGAGTATACGAGGTGTAACGATAAAATAACGGGATATTGATCTTATTATATAATATAGACTATTCAAAAAATTTTCAAAACAAATATTACCACCTCAATGTATTCTCCTCCACGATCCCTACACCGCTCTATGCAAATATTCCATTGTTAGAAGCAATTCCTGCAAGCCTTTTTGTTGGTTTTTCTATACCTACATCCTGGACTCGAATTTGGTTCCTTTTAACGCAGATTTAAATTTTGGGAATAAAAGAAAGTGACATGGTGGTGAGTACGGTTGATGTAATACACGAAAAATGTCTTGACAGACAGAGCGTTCTGTTCCAGCATACTGTTTTCATGGATAATCCATGAGTCGTTTTACACATTTCAGTTCTTTTTCTTGTCATCCGAGTATGAAGGCTTATCAAAACCTCCTTGTAGTATACCTGGATAACGAACTGCCCCTCAAGCACAAAATCTACCTAAACAATCACTCGAATTAAAAAAAAATACCGATTTCTTTTCTTCCCTCTTTAAGCCTTCTAATCTGCTCGAAAACTTGAGTACTAGATAGACACTAGTTACTTCTTCAACAAATCGTACGTTTCTGTAACGGATTTCTCAAGTTTCACACAGAAAATCGTAATGATGATAACATTATTTTGATGGAGTACAAAAATTCGGTTCATATCAATCATAGACTACTGCCGAAAAGTTTGCCTAATTATCGTTAAAATTTAACCGTGCGTGGAGGAAAGTTGAAAATTAATACCTTTGTTCATAGAACGGTTTAAAACCGTCAGAGGTATGCGCAGTTACATAAAAGCGTTCAAAGAGTCACAAAATTCAAACTCTGACTCAGAGCTGGGCAGTAACTAGTTACCTTAGTAACTTAGTTACTAACTAGTTACTTTTACGTAACTTGGAACGTAACTTAGTTACTTTTTAAAATATGGTAACTGTAACAGTAACTTAACTTGCTGCGGAAAAGTAGTTGGTAACTTTACGGTTTTTAGTTACTAGTTACTTGAGTAACTTAAGTAAATCAAAATTGTTTTGTTGGATTCCCTTTGTAATGTGTAACATTTATTTTAAAACATAATTTAATTCAATATTATTGTTGATTGATTTCAAGCCAAAATAGATAATAATATAAGTAATTATATTCATGAATAATAGAGTTTTTTTGTACGGTAAACAGAAAAACTAAAAATAACACATTATTTTAATTTTTAATTCTAGAATTTATTTAGGCCAAAAAATTTTTCGGGCCCCCCTCCCTCTTTATAGTAAAAAACGTACAAATATTTGTATAATTATAATGTAAGATTATTTATTAAAGAAAAAAATAAAATTGCATGCTGAGAGAAAAGCTGATCAATTATACAATACCGCATGCTCGATTCTAGTTTGAGGTGAAATCTTAGCATAATATTTTGTTACTCCTCTCTAGGGCCGGTTGGCGATTTTGCGGGGTCTCGGGAATATGTTATTAGAGTAGCTGGGCCCCAAATATTTATAAAAAGATACTTTTTCATCAAATTTCCTTAGATATTTGAATGTGCGGGGCCCATGTGAGCGCGGGGCCTCAGATTGAAAATCAACGTCTGATCCGAGGTTTCCAATAAATTAATCATTATCCACTAATAAGTCAAGGAAATGTCTGTATATATTATACATTATAATGGTCATGTCATGTTAGAAAGAAGGTAGATTCTTTATATCTTGGTATAAGAAATCAAAATTGAGTGGCCTCATGGGCCTAGGCGGTAATAAGGCCCTGTAGGTCCGTTAACATTAACAATAACAATCTGATTGGGTGTTGCCAAGCAATAACATCAAAATTTAGGTTAACGTAGTGCAAAAAGTCCTTGATAATGTATACTACACAATATCTAAGTCAACAGCCTAATGCCCATATTCATAAACCCTCGTAAAGTTTCAAAACGACTCGTTATAATTTTTGACAAATAATCAAATATGACAAATAAAAATTTGATTTTTATTTCAATGTCAACTGTTTTTATTGGATAAATATTATAACGAACTGTTTAAAATTTTTACGAGTGTTTATGAAGGGCATTAGTCTACACTTCACGCCATTAAAAGTAGTTAGAAAGTAACTCAAAGTAACTAAGTTACTTTTAATGAGTAACTATTAAATAACTTAGTTCTTTCACCAAAGTAACTGGAACTTAAGTAACTTAGTTACTTTTTTCTTGAGGTAACTGTAACTGTAACTGTAACTAGTTACATTTTAAAAGTAACTTGCCCAGCTCTGCTCTGACCACTTATTATCTGTTTACAGAAGTTTTCTGACTAGTTGATTATATTATTGCAAAATAATAAGATACCTATTAAGATAAAATTGCCTTAATAATAGATGACAAATTCGGACAGTAGCATGTCCTGTCCACTAGAATATTTGACTTTTTAAATTATTCTTCAATTGAAGTTGACGATTTTGGAATAAAGACTAGTAGAAAAAAATGAGAATTATGTTAAAATGATAATACTCCAGTATTCAGATTTTTTGAATACTTTCAAATTAATTGCAAATAATGGTATTGCAGTGAGATTTGCAGTTTCACAGTTTTTCCATTATCAAGCTGAAGAAAACAGCACACTAGATGCTTATAAATGAGTTTTCATTATGTGTTCACAGAAAAATTCAAATCGATTGATTTACAATTAGTTTAAAACCGGGCATGCCCATTCGATTTTAAACTCCAAACGTTTGAAAACCGTTCTATGAGCAAAGCTATTACGAAAAAAAAAACAATAACTGGTGCCTGTGGATTCCTATATTTGATAACTTGAACCAAATACACCAACTTTAGTTTCTCCTAACTCTAATTTTGAACCATCTATAAAGCAAGACAAAGAATCTATTTTCATTACACCACGACCATGAATTAAAAACAAAACAGCAGGAGAAAGACTCCATCTCGGAGTTATTGGAGGAAATAATATCGACTTACTAAAAGTTATCCACTGTCGCCTATTTTTGTTGTGAGTTGCGAACTAGCCGAACACAACTTTTCAATAAATTAAGTTATATTTCAGTGACTCCATCTCAAGCCACTTTTTCTCTAAAAATATATTATTGAGTTTTGTACAATGAAATTCTTTTCATAATAATTAATAAACTTTTGTTTCCTTCTTCTCATCAATTCGTGATTTATAACCCGATATAATAATTGAAAAGAAATAATTAATTTTGAATACAAATGTTTCTAAAGGATTAAAATGTCATTAATTTAGCTAAGCTTCTTACTTGAAATTTGGTAAATTGTTACGACAAATCTCTACGCTGAACATAAGGTAAAAATCTAGGGAATGGGCCCCATTTTCCGAGCAATTACCCTTGATGTACGTCACTGCACATTATGGAGAGTCGACGAGGGAATATATTAATATCTTACGTAGCATTTAGACCTTTACTCTTTCGGTAATCATCGTCAGATGTACGAGAGACCTACTAAATATATCACTGATTACAGATTTCGAAATAATTTGTACTTTTTTCTAATCAAAGTATGTCTTACTAATTCTTCGTCAAAACTATCAAAATATTCATGAAACTTGTTCAATAATTTTATTTGGAAGTGTTAACTGTCAAACTTGTCATTCTCGTGTGTAAAATAAAAACGCATTATAGTGTGATTCAAGAAAGATGGCTATTTAATGTCACTTACTTGAAGGAAGAATACACAGCACTTTTTATACAGTAGCTTAGCAACATCAAATAAATCTTCGAATAACTTATTCGTGAAAAATATCTCATCAAAATATGACAGCTAGAATAAGTACCGTCATTTGTGTAATGGTCTCGATACGATATTTTTCTCTCATTCGACGAATAAGCTATTCGAAGATTTATTTGATGTTGCGGGCATAAAAGTAATATTGGCGTACGTCGTAGATTTACAAATATTTAATTATCTACTACACTGCCCTTTATGCTAATATTTATCCAGTGACGTTGACATTTTAATCAAATTATTATTCTATATGGTTTACGTCAAGTTTACATTTTTGTTTCATACAAAAACATAGGGGAAGAAAATAAAACTGAGAAAAGCATTATTTAAAAACGAAACATTTTCAAATAAATTACATTTAATCCTCATTTCCACCGATTGTCCTAATGCGTAAAAGCTATAATTAATAACTAAGCGCAATGCGTAATAGCTATTTATGTATTAAGGGCGAAATGACATAGATTTTGGCCCGCGGTTTTAAGATTGAAACCCGACGCGTAGCGGAGGGTTACAATGCACCTAGGGCCAAAATATATTTCGCCCGTAATACATACAATATTTTTTGCACATCCGGAGTAGTGTTACTTCATCACCGTGATCAAAGTATAACGATGTTTACATTTTTGTTTCATACAAAAACATAGGTGAAGAAAATAAAACTTTGAGAAAAGCATTATTTAAAAACGAAACATTTTCAAATAAATTACATTTAATCCTCATTTCCACCGATTGTCATTAATGCGTAAAAGCTATAATTAATAACTAAGCGCAATGCGTAATAGCTATTTATGTATTAAGGGCGAAATGACATAGATTTTGGCCCGCGGTTTTAAGATTGAAGCCCGACGCGTAGCGGAGGGTTACAATGCACCTAGGGCCAAAATATATTTCGCCCGTAATACAAACAATATTTTTTGCACATCCGGAGTAGTGTTACTTCAACATCGTGATCAAAGTATAACGATGTTCAAATCAAATTTAGATCATAGTAGTCTTTTTGACATATATATATTGTCACGGATAACAATGAAAACAAGCAAGTTAATGATAGATGTAATTATTTTAACTGGGCACGAAAAGCTCTAGGGCGAAAATGACTACTTCTTCGCCCTCGGTCGAAAAAGAGTGTCATTTCGCCCTTAAAATAATGCTATTTGTCCGACTTTTACGCCCGGATGTGCAAAAAAAAACCTTTTTTATATGGCAACGTTTACTACCATTTCCAGCTTTGTATAAAGCTTAAAGCTTAAGAACTAAGAGCAATACATAAAAAAACGTTTCAAACTTCTAACCTGAACTGTCAATTGTCAATCTCTTTTATAGTTATTAATTTTTTTATTTTTCGGTATGGATATTTATGCAGAAAATTATATAAATAACATATGACAATCTTCTAGGAAACAAATAATAAGGGAAAAATTGACATTTCTGTTGAATTAGTCACTAAACAAAATAGCTGGAAATGGTATCCTAGTAAATTGTCATAATACATTAACCGTTATGCATTAAGTATTAAAACAGTCGGTGGAAATGAGGCTTTATTGTTTTCATTTAAAATATATCCACGAATATTTTATGTGTGTACGGCTATGGGTACAAAATGCAGTGAAGTTATCTGCAGATAATATTATATCAGACGGCTTATAAATGACTTTGATAAGTCATCTTTCATGAATCTTACTATCCTTAATTTTATGAATCATTGGCGAAATGGACCATGATAAAATAGAAATAGAATGTGGTATGCATATTAAAAATTGTACGACCGAATTTCAAATCTTGAGCAATGAATCTAATCCTAGTTTTAGTTCTGTGTCCTCATAGAGTAGTAAATCTCCGTTCGAAAGTGGCTATCCCGAATCCTGAGGTAACCACCACTATGATCTGCATCTGGTACGTGCTAGTTGCTTCCGCTGCCGCCTAGAGGCGCTAATAACTCCTGCATGCGAGCTGGGTGGAGTCGTCTTTTGTCCTTCTCTCTCTGCCAAGGACGAACAGCTCTGCTGATTTTTAATTTGGGCGTAAAGTGCGAACCAGGGTAGTAAAATCACGCGTTAAAACTTTATGGTGTGAAGTCAGCATTGTATTGTAATTGCACGAACATGTGATGCAGAAGGTTTACGGACACTTACATAGGAATTTCAATACCGACCTGAATTATTCACACAAGAAAGAAAGGAAGAATCAGGAATATTTTCAGCAAGGAAAACACATCAAAAGTTTTAAATTTCTAAACCATCCTTCCAAACAAATAACTGCTTCCTAAATGTCAGAGATTCTTCCAATACATTGACAAGATTGACGGTATTTCTTATGGATAAATACATTTTACTTGTAATTCTAAATATTTAATTAATGAAACAATAAAAAATTAAATGTACCAACTTTTTGAAAAAGCTTTCATTAATATCACTAAAACTGTTGACTTTTGATACTGATATTGTGACATATTTCCTTCAATTACAAACTATGTCACAAACATTTGAATTTGTCAAATGGTTTCGTTAGTGTAGTTTAGCCTGTTTGAATTGATGATTTTCCCAAGTTGGTTTCTCGACCCATTTATAAGTTTCAGTTCTAAATAGACATGAAATGTGAGAAAATCACAGGATATTTTGGGATTTCTGGCCATTTTCATTTATTTTACTCTAGTGTAATTTTGCCCGTAAAATCGAATGATGATGTCGCGAAGTTTGTATTTCCACCCGTGTTGGGGTATTTTGGCCTCAACTTTAAATGCAAATATCTCAGAAACGAAAAAAAAATAGTGTAAAAATTGGATATTTTAGCTAAAAATCTGTTGTGGCCAGTACAAGACCTCTCGCCATTTCCATATTAGGATATATAAATATTGTATTGCACTTTGCTATCGAACCGTCGTTTTTTAACAAAATATTACAGAACTTTACCCAAATATTGTTTTTTATTGTATTTAACATGTCTTCTGCGCATATGTAATTCTAATTATGTCTATTTTTCATTGTATGAGGAAGTTCCTAAATGTCACAGATTCTTCCAATTCATTAACCAGATTGGCGGTATTTCTGATGGATATATGTATGCATATTACCTATAATTTCAAATATTTAATTAATAAAACAATAAGAAAGATTAAATGTACTTCTCAGAAAAAGCTAACAAAATGTCACTAAAACTGTTGATTTTTGACACTGAAATATGTCATTTACAAATTATGTTATAAACATTTGAATTTGTCAACTGGTTTCCTTTGTGTAGTTTCGTCGACTTGTTATATCCCGATATTCTATATATTATAGCATATTTATCTCTAAATTTATAAAAGATATAATAAAAAATTTAAATGTATCAGATGTAGAATTTTGTTCTTCAAAATTAGTAATATCAAAAATTTTCGAAAAATAATATTTGGAAGAATTTCTTTTAAAAAATTCTACTTCCGATTGTTCAATTGTTACCAAAACCTTTTCAGCTCTTCCCAGGAATGTCAGATTGAGGAATTCATAGTTAAAAAGGTTTTATATCTTATAGTTTTTGAGGAATCGTCCGTCCAACATCCAGCCATACACACACACACACACACACATATATATATATATATATATATATATATATATATATACATCCCACACACACACACACAGACATCATTGTAAAAAAGTTAAAATCGGATTCTAGTGACCTTGAAACGTGGTTATTCATTAAAATCTGGATATGTGATTTTTAGCATGAAAAATGGGTATAACTCTATTTAGTATTGTGACATAAATGAGTCATATACCAACTTGGGAAAATCATAAGTCGATTTTACGAAATTAACTAATCAAAATGATGAAAAGTATCTAAATATATAAAAATTGGATCGTTTTAATTTTGAACTTTTCATGAAAAAATAACTTTTAAGGTAACAAGTAAAAGTGTTGTTCGTTATTGTGCACAAAAAATCTAATGCTATTCTTTCATTTTAAGAGGAAGTTCCTATATGTCAGACATTATTCCAATTCATTGACAAGATTGACGGTATTTTTTATGGATATATGCATTTTGCCTATAATTTTAAATATTTAATGAATATCACCTCTTAAAAATATTCTTTAGGGATATTTCGGACATTTCCAACCATTGTAGTTCCCACCGTTTATTTCTCATCCCCTTTGCATCACTTTCGAGTAGGTAAATTAGATAAAGGCGCTGCTACACTTATATTTATTCTGTGTTTCCTGCAGTCCGATAAATTCCGATTACGGGGCATAATCTCCGTAAATACAATTAGAGCTAGCCATGGCCGGTGGAGTATGAGACGCGCTCGAGTTGTGTTGTGTGAAGTCACGTGATGCGAATGGTCGGTTCGCGTGTACGATTTATTACTACAGCGGTTTGATTAATCGACACACAGGAGCTGCAAATTCAAGGAAATCATACCAGAATGCATCGCCATAACGTATCATTTTTGGGGGGTGGAAACGAAGCAGGAAATTATACAAAAGGGGCTGTACACTTTAAGAAACACAGTTAAATTGCATTGAATGAATCATCTATTACGTGTAATTTGCTCCTATAATACTTCATGAGGAAATTATTTCTGTGCAAGGCCATAATTCAGATACAGTTGTTTAAGGTTGTATTCTTGGTGATGTACTCGTATATTTGATATAATTATTAGCCTATTAACGTCTGAAAACTAAGTCGAATTTCGGATTTGAATTATAGAAAAATTAAGTTAAATTGAAAACGTACAGTTTTAAATAAACTATGGCCCGTTACGTGCCAGTTAATTAATCTGCCAGTTAAAAGAAAAATATCGCATTATATAATTGACGTGTGTATAATTTTGTCAATTTACAATATTGATGCGATATTTTCATTTTATCTGGCAGTTAAATTAACTGATACTTTATCCAGAGATGGAAAAACCGGGCCTAACTCAAATTAATTTAGATAATAATTATGGAATTTGGTAAATATTTTCGCTTTACAAAGGACCTTTTTCAAATCCTACCTGAAAGATTGTGAAATAACTGTGCAATTTAATAACTTTAAATCAACCCGTTCATTGTTACCTCTGGGGTTTCTCAAGGATCAAATTCGGGTACACTGTTATTCAACCTTTTCATTAATGACGTAGTGCACTGTGTTTAACATTCGCAAATACTTTTGTATGATGTTGACATAAAAATTTATAAATCTATCAACTCAATGATTGAATTCTTTACAATAAAACATAATATCATAAAATTATAAACTAAAATGGTCTTTTAAGGTCAAATTATAACTAAAAAAGAAAAATTCCTTAACCTTAACAGTATTGTTTTTAAAATACTTTTTTCGTATTTCGAGAACTACGTTCTCATGATCTGTAGAAACTACTAATCTTAATTACCCAATTAGGTATCCATTCATCTATGACTCCACTCCGTATATAATCCGAGTTCTTTCCGTTATTTCTCAGAGAGCTGTTTTGATCTCTGGCTTGTTTTACATGTTGAGTAATCTTAATTTCTCTGTATTTTGTAGTTTACTGATGGTGAGAACGTAGTTTCGAAGTACGTATATAGTTTTTAAAAATTATTTTATAGGTTAAGGGATTTTTTTCAGCAATATCATAAAATAGTCTCAGATTTCAAAATTATTATTCAATTTCAGCAAATGCAAAATAATGAGTTATTTTGGTAAAAAAAATATATTTACATTTATGCATATCAAATGGAAACAAATTCGCTGGAGAACGTAACTCAATTTAAAGATCTTATTATATTATATTACACACAAAAATAATATTTATTGTATACAATGAGATTACTGTAAGAATATCCTACAAATGTCTTGGATTTGTAAGTTATAAATTGTCGACCTTTATCCCATCGGAAGCCTGTTAAATTCTAGATAGAAATTTTTAAACAAATTACTCAAATTCTGAAGTTCATTTTTAGATAAACAATCAAAATCCAAGAATAAAAGTTTTAAATAATCTAAATGAATATTTAAAAAAACTGAGTCAAATTCCGTAATTTCCAGTCTTTATTGTAATGATGTATATGCGATTATTGTGTGCACCATTTAGAAATTCTTAAAGGACTTTTACAGGACAATATAATACTTAAAAGCCCGTATAGGATAAACGTAGTGTCGACGATATCCTTAATACATAATTCGTTATAAAAATGTAATAGTGTTTAGTTTACTTGAAGGCGTTGTATTTAACTTGGGAACACGTGAAGTTTTACGACTAAGTTTTACGCTTGTAACATTTATTATCCTTTGCTGTATACAAGCCTTGCTGGCGTCCCTTCCGTCCGTATATATGTATGTCTATCTTCAGTTCACATTAATTCCAATTTGAGTAATTTTTCTTTTTCTAAGGTTGGCTCTCTCTTGCAGCACACTTCAGCTCGATTGAACTTTATTCAGTGCGGAAATGACATCACGATTTTCAATTTGGTTTTGTTTGTTTTTGATTGCACATTTGTTTGAGCCACGGTGCCATGGCAACGGTACGGTAACGGCGGAGAACTTTACAGCAAAATATAAATAGATTGTAAAAAGGTTGCTAAATTAGATTTTCGGACGAGGTTGATACAGCGATAACTTATAGCCCAAAAAGGAACTAAATTGGTGAACGACAATACGAGATTTAAAAGGTTTTCATACAAATTCAAGTAAGAATGGCGTTGTGCAATATAATTTCGTTTATGGGTAAGAAATATTTTGCTCAATCTCTATTAACATCTACTAGGTAGCTATCTTTTTCTGTATTAAAAAACGCAATTGCAGACAAAACCATTATATATATATATATATATATATATATATATATATATATATATATATATATATATATATATTACAGGTACAATATTACAATACATATGAGAATTTATAATACTACATAGTTATTGCATATCGTGGACAGCTTCTTGCCGTATTCCTGTTCCCCTCCGCCAAAGCTCTCTATTCATGGCATGGGCTTCTTCTAAATTTCTCTCATCCATCGCATGTCTGATGCCTTCATTCCATGATCGCCTTGGTCGTCCTTTTTTTCTTCTCCCGGGCGGCCTCCATTTGTATACTTTCTTCGGCCATCATTCCTCTGGCATCCTTAGAAGATGTCCGAACCACTTTAAGCTTCTTCTCTCAATTCTTTCTATAACTGTTTCCCTAGCATTCATTCTAGTTCTAATTTCTTCATTAGTTTTTCTCTCCAACCTGGAGATTCTGGCACTTCTTCTTACGTAGTCCATGTCGACTGCTATGAGTCTCCTTTTCATCTCTGTGTTTAAAGTCCATACTTCCGACCCATAACAAAGCACAGATTCGACCATAGATTAGCCTATACGCTTTTTATTTTTGTTCGAGATATTTTTGTCCCACCATACAGAGTTTAGGCATCCTATTATTTTTCGGCTTTGGTATATCCATTGTCTTATTTCTGTGTTACCCAAACCATTCTTATCAATTTTTGCACCCAGGTATTTAAAACTATCAACTATCAAACCATTATTCTAACCCTTTTTGATAATTTTTTATTAGCATTATTCGACATATCAACTTTTAAAATTATTAGGGACGGTCAGTAACGACTAATATAAATAGCAAATTAAAGAGAATCGAAATCTAGATGGGTACCAAATGGGGTCAAATTTTATGGAAATCGCTGAAAAACTAGCCGTTTTCGAGATATCAAGTTGTTAACTTAAATCGACATGAGACACAAACATGCCAAAATAACACGCCAACATATACTATCTATGTTGATAATACCAAATTATTTCTTGAACAAAGTTACGAAATTTGTAGCCTTACGAACATATTCTACAGGGTTGGGTAGAAAGGACAGACATTTTTTAAAGTCACAAAATTGATACTTTTTGCTTAAGAATAAATTTATTAACAGATTTGAGTTCGTAATGACAAAGCATTTAACAAAATCAAGTGTGGAAAACAACATCTTGCATGTGATGTCCGTTATCATTAATGTATTTCTAGAGGCATTCTTCGAAGTTTGCAAACATTCTTTCCAAAATCACTCTGTTAATTTGGGCGACTTCTACGCGAATAACTTCTTCCAGTTCTTCCCATGTGCGGGGTTTGTGTTCGTATGTTCATATCTTGAGGTGAACCCACAAGAAAAGATCGCATATGGACAAATCAGGGAACCGAGGAGATCAATGAATGTCACCAAAACTATAAATAAGGCGGGAAAGAGAGGACATTTAACGTCCATTGATGCTCTGGCTAGAAAGGAACACGGCATCTTCGAAATTCAGTAAAAAAAAAAGATGTGTATCATCTCGGAGTAGCGCTCCGAGTAAAACGTCTCCAGAAATACATGAATGATAACGGACACCACATGCAAAATATTTCCCACACTTGATTTTGTCAAATGCTATGCCATTACAAACTCAAATCTGTCAATAAATTTTATCTTAAGCAAAAAGTATTAATTTTGTGACTTTTAAAAAACGCCCGTCCTTCCTGTATTACTTGTACGACAAAGAGAAACTATTTTAATTACGTAAGCTGTCAAGAATCACAGACTTTTTACTGTGACAATCTTACGTGAACAATACTATATAAATGATTATATACTCACTGAAACGTTGGTGAATTATTTAATACTTCGAATATAGAGAAAATACTGCCACATACCTGGAACAGAAATAAATAGTTTTAGTACAGTATAATTCCAATTTCCAAAGAGCACAAAATTGTATAACACAATATTAATATTAGTGCATAAATTATTATTTTTTGAAAGAAGAAGAAAAAGTACAATATTTCCTAGTTGCAAAATTACAAATAATCTTCTTAAATGTATGTTCTGTTTACCAGCTATTACACCTAGCTGTAAACTGTAAGTTTGAGAAATAGCTAGTTATTTAGCTGGTGTATAATTGAAGTACACAATTTGTATTTTAGTAGCCTCAACATGAAAGTGTATCGTTCGACGTTATTTGTAGTAGGTAAAAGTATTTGCTGTGCTCTTCTTTCCTTTCTGCGAGTTGAGTTCCGTATAGAAATCAAACGTCTGCGGTGTCGTTACAAAAACTATTTATCACTTTCAGTAAGATGGAGGATATTACGAATAACTCGAGGAGTAGGAGTTCGCTTGTATGTGAGGGCTAAGATGGATTAGTGTTAGACCTCACACGGACAAACATCGTAGGGTTCACACGTTGTCAAACGTCGAAACGATTTTTATTGTTTCTCAAGTGTACATTTGTATATTTTTATACTCTCAGCTCAGTAGAATCTTTAAATACAAACCAATACTTTCTAATTTTATAACTCGAATTATTATTCACAAAAAAATGAATTATTTAACATGCACTGCTTCACACCATACCGTTTTTAACAAAGCAAACAGTGAGAGAACTCGGGTCTAGAATAACAAGGTTGTAACTGCAAATTTTTGGAGAGATGAGGTTTTTTAATGGCTATCAGCCATATAGCCGAGACAGACGACGACTGCTAATGATAATTAAACTTTAATTCTTAAATTTACCTATCATAAGTCATATGTATTAATTTTATTAATGATAATTAATTTGAATTGTAATGACCGTTAAGTCACGATTATATTTTGAGAACATGATAGTAAGCATTCGGTAATAATCGCCACACTGAAACTGTCAAAATGTCAAAATCTCGTTGGGTGGTAGCATGAACAAGTGATTAAGGGTGATTAGCTAGATGACTAGCAGTGTTTTCGCACTTTCAATCGTTTATGAATTATTTTAGAGAAAAATACTTCAAATAGCAGTTATAGAAAAATTAATTGTACGCAACTTTTATTTAAAGTATTTTTCCCTAAAATAATCCATAAACGATTTACAGCGCTAAAACACTGCTAGTCATCTCCTCCTTAGTCATCTCCTAATCACCATTCATGCTACCACCCGTTATGTTTTTAAATTGTAATTGTAACCTCAAAAAGTTACAATTTAACAATGTTCTAAATTCGATGATTTTACTAAACCAAACAAATTTGTGTATTTACTACAGTAGTTATATTTTAACTCAACAAAAAAGGTTATGTATTAATTATAAAGTGAAAGAAAACAGAAAAATTGTAAAATTGCAAAACTTATCAAACGACATTTGATGTACATCTGCACATGCGCACCAAATTAATTTTACATATCGTCTGCCATGTATTTTGATAATTCTTAATTAAGGTTAATTACAAATTATACTAATCATCATTTATATTTGTCGTTTGTCTCGGCTAATATTCTATCTCATTCTCATATTATTATTATTTTTTTTTAATAGACAATAAAATAATATAGAGAAATTGTCAGCAAGAGAAAAATGGCGGAGGCACCATGACGGAGTTTGATGCAATAGAAATGCAGCAAATTACCTTGCCAACAATAAAACTAAACACACACTAGTGCTTAGCTTGGTTATGAGGGCGAATAAAACTATCATTTACCCTTTGTCGCAATTACCAACAACGCCTTTGAGACAAAGAGAAAGATTTCGCAGCAATGGTGACGCAGATTATCTTTTGTTCTTCGCACACGATACGAGCGATGCTCTTTTATCCCGGACGGGCTGCAACTTGCATGTTATTTGTAAGGTTCCACCCCCCTACCCTCCCCTGCCCCTTCCTTCTTATCTCTCTGATATTTTTCAGGACTTCAGATGGAACCTGATGTTTACTTCGAGAACTTGCTGCATTTGCAAAGGAATGCAAGTAATGGTTTAGTGATTTATTTAATAATTGTTGACAAATTCTTTGCATTTATCAAAACTTTAGACTAAGTACCTACTTCATGGAGATTTATATTTTTTGTTTCTTTAGTATAAATAAGATTTATTTAATTTAAAAATCGGTCGTTCTTATTGACATATCGTTAACTGAGGATTAAGTTTAGTGCGCATAGGATAAAAACTATTACTTCTAGAAGCTATCTCGCTGGTTGTAACTGCAAGAAAGTAATATGGCGAAGAAATTGATTTGAAATTTTAATTCGCCATTATTTAAATACATAATGTTATCGAATTAACTCTAATAATGGTTTTATTCTATTATAAGAATATGGAAGAAATGGTACGGTTAGTTATCAAAAAAACATTACAAAAATAGACAATTAGATATATATACCTTAAATTTTTCACATCTTTCACTGGATCACAGTTCTATCTGCGTATATTAAAAAAAACTCAATATGACATAGAAAATTATTTATTTTTATTAATAACATGAAATTAATAAATTTATGTACTAAAAATAATAATAATAAAAAAAACCAAATTAGAAAAACTGTTGTGGCCAGCAGAATACCTTTCGCCATTTCCATTTTATGTTATATATGAGTATTGTAATGCACGTCGCTGTGGAAACGTCGGTTTATAAAAAATACAGAACTTTACTCAAATATTGTTTTTATTGTATTTAACATGTCTTCTTAGTCATACAATTCTAATTATATTTAAATATTTAATTAATAAAACATCAGAAAGGTTAAATGTTCTTCTCAGAAAAAGCTTTGAGAATGTCGCTAAGTCTGTTGATTTTTGTCACTGACATTTATCGGTCATTTACAAATATGTTACAAACATTTAAATTTATCAAATTGTTTCCGTGATGTAGTTTAGTCTGTGCGATTTATTACATCCAATGGTTCTATATATTATAGTGAGAGTCTTCATCTCGAAATTTATAGAAGACATAATAAAAAATTTAAATGTATCATATTTAGAATTTTATGTTCTTCAATATTAGTAATAACAAAAATTTTGGAAAAATACTGTTTAGAAGAATTTTTTTAAGAAACTGCTACTTTCGGTTGTCCAATTATTACCAAAACGTTTTCAGCTCTTTCCAGGAATATTAGAATGAGGAATTCTTAGTTAAACAGGTCTTAAGTCTTATAGTTTTTGAGTAATCGTCCTTCCAACGTCCACACGTGCTTTTTAACTAAAATCTGGATATGCGACTTTTAGCATGAATCCAGTAGGTAAACATAATAATTTTCTCCATTACAAAAAAAATCTAATTTAATTTTAATATTATTTTATAGCATATTTGCTGTTGCACGGTCATTGCAGTTATCATTATTTTCAAAACATTCCGCTTCTTGGCGCTAATTTCTGAACCTCTTTTTAGATTCTTTTGCTCAAAAAATACTTGTTTTGAAGTATTTATATTTGTACTATGTTGCATATAGAACGTTTGATTCAATTTTGGCAGACAGAACTTTGTTTCTGTACTATCTCGAAAATGGACTACAATATCTAAATTGCCCAGAATAATAATTTAATTTCATAGTCAAATTACAAATGACGCTTTTTGAGTTACAAGTGGAAGCGTTGTTTGAAAAATGGAGTTCTGGCCACTATCTAATTATTTAGCACTAGTATAAATCGCGTAGCAGTGTGTAGTCGTCACCACATTCTGTTACTGTTACTGTGAACTGCAGAGCTGTTTGTTGAATAGTAGAATTAGTCGCAGCAATTAACTGGAGCGCCCAGTCCACTGTATAGTACAAAGCCAAGCTGTTGGGCAAACACAAACACACACACACCCAACATTGGGTTGCGGGCAGTGGAACTTCCAACTGATGAGATGGACCACAGCTAGAAATATTCTTACCATTAAATCGCTTTTAAAGCTTGTCTTGCAATATGTATTATTGACTTAGTGACTATATTGTCGTTTGGTAATGTGTTAAGTTTATAAATGACTAATTGTCAAAATACGGAATTTATTTTTGTTTGGGTGTCAGAATTGTATAACGTAAATTTGCACCTCTTCAACAATATTACAATAAAACTGAATCGCCGAGTTTCAAATCCCAACAAATCTTAGATTAAATTTTGGGAAATAGCAAAAAAACTGTTTTAATATGTTCCAATTGATTAATTATATAAAAAGTACACATAATATTGTTGTTAACAACCAGAGACTACTTTATTTTATATGAAAAACTAATATAATATCAGAATTTAAATTTAAAAAATGGCTTTGTCGAGTTTCAATTTTGAACTTTGAATTTTTGCGTTCTATTCGCGATGCAAGTTTAGACGTCAGCGCCACTAGTGAACTTGTTTGGACGGTATTGACATCTGTCAATCTCTTGAGTACTTTGTAATATTTTTGCGTAATTTCTATTATATTTGTGTTATTATACAAATTTAAGTGATTGTATATACAATACTTTTGTATATAAGCGTCGTTTTCATCTATATAGTATTGATATTGGAACTTTTATGGTAGGTATTTACTTACAAGGTTATGTATTGTTTTCATTGATATTTTTATATCATTCCAGTTTAATTGAATATTCAATAACATCGTAGTTGTTATTATATTGTTATTATAAACCTATGTTTATATAAAAATTAAAAAATAAAACGAAATTACACAAACATATGACAAAGTAAACACGAAATTGACAGATGCCAATACCCTCCAAGCAAGTTCACTAGTGGCGCTGACATCTAAACTTGCATCGCGAATAACTGATTTCATTGAACTTACTAATAATATTACCCATTTCTGGGTGTGCCAGTATCTACAACACATGTAGACATCGGTAATGATGACGATATATTTTACCGTGTGGGCGCTTACCAGGCGTCACCTCACGGGCACTCATAGCTGGCGTGGAGAGTGCAACACAGGGATCACTTTTGTGCCATTTAAAATTGGAAATATTTGGCGTCCGTCGGGATCGAACCCGGTTCCCCCAGGTTCGCGACCAGACACTCAGGCACGTGGCCACGGGAATGCAAGAACAAAATGTATACCCAATAGAACCATGTGACTTCCAAACTGTTTCTCCGATTGTCTAATTTGGATTTGCTGGCATTAGATCCCAATCGGTTGAGGAATTGTCGGGTTTTGAGACTAACCTGATATTTTAAACGTAAACATCATATGAATTTGTTGAGTTTTGATACGTAAACTAAACACCACACAAAGGCTGCGTTCCAAAACCCTACTCTAGAGTACGAAGTTACTCAAAGTTGTTCCAAAACTAATAATTTAACTCTTAGAGTTTACTCTTAACCTGTTCCAAAACAGCCAGAGTTTACTCTAAAGTGATACTCTACTTACCCTACTATCGAGGAGGATACAGAAGTTACTTCATAATATTTCCAAACATGGATGCTGACGATTCTCAACTTATGAAAGTAATTTATATTCTTGAGGAAGAAACATGCTTTTGGTTGAAAATAAACATGAGAAAACAAATTGGCCTGTATTACGAGCACACTTTTATAATAAAAGCGCTTTTATGGAGCGTACTTTCACATTATATTATGAGGAGAGTGCTCCATAAAAGCACTTTTATTATAAAAGTGCGCTTGTGATACAGGCTGTACATGAATGTTGTAATTATAAGTAGTTTTGTTAATTTTTTAAAATTACCTTTAATTTAGTTTCAGTTTTTTTATTCCAACAAAACTCTCATTCGTTCCAAAACACACTACATTCTTATTTCATCACACACTAACTCCTACTCCAGTACTCGGTACTCATGATTTTGGAACGCAGCCCAAGTTATGGAGAAAGAGAAGACGAATCCGTTGCAGTAACAAACTCATTTTTGGCCAAAAATGGATTTGTCGGGTTTTGAAACTAGACAATTCAATTATATCAAATGCAGTAATGTACGTAACAATAAAATGCATCATAATTATACGTTATTAGTGACATAAATGTATAGATAGAGTGTCGAATATAAAGTAATAATTGAGTGCATGGTTTGATTGCATTGTTTCGGTAAACAATATTTGTCATTAAGTCCTGCAAATCAATGAGTGCTTTAATATAAAACAGTAATTTAATAATCGCAATAATTCGTTTAAAAACAATAAATTTCAATTAGCTAGCACAAACAGGCAGGCTTGGACGGCTGGTGAAAAGTTTGATTTTTTAGAAAATAATTTGCATCGTCCCTCAATACAGGAGTGTTTTTATGAAACAATAGAACGCAGCATGAACAAACGCGAACAAAGAGTGCTGAGTGCATATATTATACTCTGATTTGCATTGTGTTTCCACTGGGATTGTGCGTGTAAAATTAACCTAATACCAGAATACGAGAATACGAGTACATTGAGTGTAGCGTGACATATAAACTTCCCCCCTTCCCCCCTGACTAAGTTACCAACGAGTACTTTTGCTCCAATCTACACGCACATGTATTGTACCTACAATTGACATTTATACGCAAACTTTATTACTTTTATCACAACTTTTTTTAAATAAAAACCAATACTTTCTAACTTTATAACTCGAATTACTCTCATAAAAATGAATTATTTAACACGCACTGAACTTACGTGCTATGAAACTACACTCCTCTCAAAACACGTTAAACCGAGAGAGAGAGAGAGAGAGAGAGAGAGAGAGAGAGACAGTTATGCTGTGTTTATGCAGCATGTAAATTATGAAATTAAATTAAGCCACTAAATTAAGAAACTAAACTTAAATAACGTCGTTTATACAGTAAATTAAAATTCAGAATTATATTTATACAGGATAAAAAAAAATAAAGGTAAACAATCTATTGAATAAGCCCAATTAGTATTTCGTCACTGTTTTCTGCAGAAACTTTGTTATTATCTTACATTTTTATAGGTTAGGTGTTAGAATCTGTCATAAGTGCGCGAATGGCGCAGGCGCATAACTAAGAAATTATAAAATTAAACTAAAAATTGAAAATAGCCAACTTCTTGTTGTTTTTGATAACAATGGTTTCTACTTGTTTAGTTTAGTTTTACAATTTAATTTTTTAATTTAGTTGCCTGCATAAAGTCAGCATTACTAGTAGGTAATTTTATCCTTTACATACTAAACTCAGCCTTAGGTAAGGGCTGATTTATGATAAATTTAATGTATGAATTTAGAATTTATAATTTAAATTTTAAAAGATAAACTCACTTAAAACGCATACGATAATTTATGAACGATTTACAAATTTAGATATTTGAAATTTAGATAAGGAATATAACTATATTTGATATTTCCAAATGTTAATTTCAAATTCGACCAATCACAAAAGAAAACTATTAAACATGGCGGTAAGGTAAACTTTGCTTCATCCGTCAGCTGTCCTTTCTGTTTGAGTTATTGATATTTTACAGATGGATTCACAGAAACAAATTGATATTTTGTTTTTTGTTAATAAGCAGTATTCGCGAACATCGTAATTTGTACGACAATGCAAATGAATTGTACAAATAAAAATGTTTGTGTAATTTCAATGCAAGGAGGGATAGCAAGGAATTAAATACATGCACACTCATACGAGTATATTTGAAGAATTGTTCAAAATCTTGATATTTCACTTTTAGAAACAAACTATGATACTGTCCGTTAACAAATCAATGTGTTCATTGGTCTAACCGCGGCCTAAGAGACCATCTATGTTCTTTAAGTTTTATTTCTTTATTATACAAATCAACAATAGCAAAAAAAACATTCCCGATATTATTAAAATCGTTTCGTTTATTATCGTCTAATAAACTCAATGAATATGAAAATAATAATGTAACCTAAAATCTTAACTGATAACTGATGAAACGTCATATAACAGTCACGTGATAGATACTGATTGGTCAGGTCCAGAATTTCAAAATCGAACTTAACCAGAGAGATAATTGTAAATTTTAAATCAAAATTTCTAAATGTAAATTTATAAATTAAATTTAATAATAAACCAGTAAAAAAAGTGTTTTGAATAAGAGCGCCGGATTTAATTTATAAATAAAGCAAATATTTTTTTGTTAAAAAATTATCCTTGAGTTGCTCTTTCCACAGAGCTTCCTTTTGTGGTACACTTTCTTTCACAGCTATAAATATACAAATAGTACACCTCTTCTCTTTAATTTATTTGTATTTGAGTGTCATAGAATCTCTTCCTATTTCAATATTCATTTTATTACCATTCATCATAATGCCATTGTACAAATGTTAATGTCTTTTGACGTCTATGTTTCTGTCTGTGTTTGAATGAATCTTCATATTATGAAGATCCGTTTGTTCGTCTTGTAATACAATTAGCACATGAGACACATGTCTGTATTGTTACCGTACACAAAGAGAACAATAAATTCTTGTAAACTTAATGACGGTTGTAGTGCGTGACCTGGCAAACATATCGTAATTTATTTACCAATCGGGTCCCGATTGATACAGTGGATCGTGCTAGGTATCAGGGCAATACCAATTAACGAAAGTAATGGCCAAAAATTAGTGGAGGTATGAAATTTTATAATAATACTCATGTTAATGTTAAATGTATACTACTCTCACATAAGAATGGCATCGCTCATTAATATTTCGTTTATAGGTAGTTCGATTCGCTGTATAATCAGTGCTGACACCTATTAGAAAACCATCGTTTTTTGATTAAAAACTAAAATGGAGTCAAGGTTAAATTATAACGAAAAAATCTCTAGCCATTTCCATTTTATGTTATATAAGTATTGTATTGCACTTTGCTATCGAACCGTCGTTTTATAACAAAATATTAAAGAATTTTACCCAAATATTGTTTTTTATTGTATTTAACATGTCTTCTGCACACATGCAATTCTAATTATATCTATTTTTTATTATATGAGGAAATTCCTAAATGTCAGAGACTCTTCCAGTTCATTAACCAGATTGGCGGTATTTCTGATTGATGCATTTTACCTATAATTTGAAATATTCAATTAATAAAACAATAAGGAAGATTAAATGTGCTTCCCAGAAAAAGCTTTAAGAATGTCACTAAAACTGTTGATTTTTGACACTAACATGTGTCATTTACAACTGGTTTCCTTAGTCCTCTGCGATTAGATTACTCTATATATTATAGTGTCTTTATCTCTAAATCTATACAAGATATAATAAAAAATTTAAGTGTATTAGGTGGAGAATTTTATGTTCTTCGATATTTAATAACAAAAATATGAAAAAAATTATATTTAGAAGAATTTTTCTAAGAAACTACTACTTCCGGTTGTTCAATTGTTACCAAAACCTTTTCAGCTCTTCCCAGGAATGTCAGATTGAGGAATCCATAGTTAAACAGTTCTTAAGTCTTATAGTTTTTGAGAAATCGTTCCTCCAACATCCATGCATACACACACACATCCACACACACACAGACCACAGACATCATTTTAATAATGTTATAATCGGATTCTAGGGACCTTAAATCGTGCTTATTCAATAAAATCTGGATATGGGAATTTTATCCAATACCTCTCTTAGCGAGAGGTAAAAAAGAAACATCTCTTAACCTTAACAATAATTTTTAAATAGCTGGGTTCCCAATTAAAACCATTCGATTTCACAACTCTAACGCCAAATAATAATAAAAATAATAATAATAAATGTATATCGTCATATGATAGTGCTACCAAAAGTTTATACAAAATTATTAAAATCAAAAATTAACGGTAACTTATATATCAAATATAACACTATTAAATCATTATTAGGTAACCCTAAAGACAAAATAGATAATATTGAAAAATCCGGCGTTTATAAAAGTAATATAAGTGTAATGATTGTAATGAAGTTAACATCTGGCTAAATAAAAGACAAATTCATACTCAGTTAAAAACCCAATAATCCTGACAAATTTAGCGTAGCACAACATATGTTTATTATCAATCATAAAATTGACAATTCATGACAATTATTAAAATATGTTGATGTGTGTGTGTGTGTGTGTGTGTGTGTGTGTATGTGTGTGTGTGTATGTACAATAGATATTTAGGCGCACACAAGAGTTTGATAAATAAATTTAAAGATAAATTGATGAACGCGGATCTAGGTCCCATCTCCAAATTCTAAATTATATGAGTTAATATAAGACAGTTACTTTATTTAATTTTAGTTACCCAATTAGATATCTACTCATCTATGACTCTTCTCCCTATATAATACGAGTTCTCTTCTTAACTTCTCTATCTTATTATTTTGTAGTTTCCACTGATGATGAGAACTTAGTTCTTGAAATACGTCCATAGTTTTTTTTTTAGTTATTGTTAAGGTACGAGAATTTCCTTTTTAGTTATCTTTTTCTGCATAAAAAGAGCCAGAGGCAGGCAAGACAATTATTTTAACTCTTTTGGATAGATTTATTGATAAAAGCCATATATTTATGCTGAAAATTAAAAAATATAATACTAGGTAGGTAAGTTTCAAAAAATATTGTTTTATTTGCTATACGTATTTCGGTCGACTAGACAATCATCAGGTAAATAGTAACTCTTCTGCTACTATTACCTCATGATGGTCTAGTGGACCGAAATACACATAATAAATAAAACTATAATTTTTTTAAACTTAATTGTTTATTTTTTTTATTTTTCTTAAAATGTTTCAACGAGAACAGACAGTGAAAACCATTGAATTTATTTATGTTAAAGTTCACGCAATAAAATGCAATTACAATCATACTCATTTTCTACAAAAGAATTAGAAACTCATGCTTCACTATTAACCGAAATATATCGCTATATCTCATCGGTATTAAATTGTTGGTTTCCAACAATTTATACCTTGAATTTTGAGTAATATTGCCACTATAACTATGTTCGCAACTTTCATTCCGTATAGGAATTAAAGGAATGAATCCATATCTCGTATTGGCTGCTGACAGTGTGGTTTAGTGCGGTTGTTTATCATTATTTGCGAGTTAACCGCATGTAAATGCGTGGGCTTTTCTATCCGACATAAAAATAAATCTTCTACAAGCTTCAAACGCTGACCGGCCGCCCTTTAAATCGAACCATTTTTACATGAGAGAAAACGCCCTACCAGATTTATGAGCCTAGTTTTTCCTACGGTGGAAAAAATCGCGACATTGTTATCAACTCACTTTAATGACCTAGTAGAGGAAATCATATACCGCACAGGCAAAATCAATTAATTTTAAAGCTTAAGAGCTGTACTAGCAAGTTGGTAACAACTATTCTCATATTAATAGGTCAGGTTCTTTATCTACAAAGAAAAGCAAATTGGCACATCTAGATGTAGGTAATTATAGATTTCTCCCAACAAAATTCTGTTTGGATACAAGCTTTATATACCTCTGCACTCTCCACGCCAGAATTGAGTGCATGTGAGGTGACGCCTGGTAAACATCCATATGGCAGTGATTTTCAACCGTTTCAATACTGCTAACACTTTTGTGAACAAGAACTTCAGGCAGAACACTTTATTATTAAAATTTGTAAAAACTAAATAACTTCTATTTTGGTCGTATTGAAATTAAATATTATAAGAATTTATTGTTATTGGGAACACAAAAAACAAATTTATAATTAAAAAAATCTGTTGTGGCCAGCACAAGACCTCTCGCCATTTCCATATTAGGCTATATAAGTATTGAATTGCACTTCCCTTTCAAACCGTCGTTTTATAACCAAAAAATACAGAACTTTCCTAAATACTGTTTTTTATTGTATTTAACATGTCTTCTGCATATAATTCTAATTATATCTATTTTTCATTGTATGAGGAAGTTTCTAAATGTCAGAGATTCTTCCAATTCATTAACCAGATTGGCGGTATTTCTGATGGATATATGCATTTTACCAATAAGAAAGATTAAATATACTTCCCAGAAAAAGCTGTCAGAATGTCACTAAAACTGTTGATTTTTGACACTGACATGTGTCATTTAAAAACTATGTTATAAACATTGGAATTTGTCAACTGGCTTCCTTAGTGCCTTGGCCTCTGCGATTAAATTACTCTATATATTATAGTGTCTTTATCTCTAAATCTATACAAGATATAATAAAAATTTTAAGTGTATTAGATGGAGAATTTTATGTTCTTAAATATTTAATAACAAAAATTTCCAAAAAATTATATTTAGAAGAATTTTTCTCAGAAACTACTACTTCCGGTTGTTCAATTGTTACCAAAACCTTTTCAGCTCTTCCCAGGAATGTCAGATTGAGGAATCCATAGTTAAACAATTTTTAAGTCTTATGGTTTTTGAGGAATCGTGTCTACAACATCCAGACATACACACATACACACATGCACACATCCACACACACCCACACACAGACATTTTAAAAATGTTATAATCGGATTCTAGGGACCTTAAATCGTGCTTATTCACTGAAATCTGGATATGCGAATTTTAGCATGAATCCAATACCTCTCTTAGCGAGAGGTAAAAACTACAACTCCCCAGTACTATCCTATTTATTTAGAAACTTGTATTTGATCTTTCTATAGTTGTTGTTTGGTAGTCAACATAAACAATCGAAATTCGCACAAATTCGATGGTGAGAAACAATAAAATTTTAACAGCTTGTTTTGATAAAATTTTTCATCAACGGCTGTATCGGAGTGTTTATTTTTTAATCTACGGTTACGGTCATTTGATAAGGGTATGAGTTGTTCTTTTTCTTTTAAACTAAATTCATATTTACTGATTAAATTTGGATTGAATACATTCCTAATGCAGTTTTATTTTCCTGTATTGAGAAATGGAAAATATTTTGTTATATTTTTTTCTAATAACTGCAAAAATACTAAAGAAACACATTATTAGTTTGTATAATTTTTGCTTGGTGTGACAGGATTCTTTTGGAAATCTTACTCGTTTTATTCATATTAATTTTTAACTCATAAAGCGAAGTTAAATTAAAATTGCCAAAAAAATTCGCGGAACATTTCCGAAGTGCTTACGGAACAATTATTGAGAACTACTTTCCGTACGATACGAATATGTAATCATCATTACCGATATCTGTGTAGAAAGCAGATTGGCGTACCCAGCAATAGGTGGTGATATATTTATGAAATAAATAAATAGCCCAAGGAGCACAAATTAGTTTGTTATTAATTATATTAACTTTAAAAAACCTTTTCTTAAAACTTTTTAACTTGTATTATACAGTGCAACTATAATTTACTGATTCGGACGTTTATACAACGTTAATGTCAGGGGGGTGGGGAATCTATTCAACTAATTTACGTTTTTTTAACTACTATATAACTTTCTATTATCACTTAAGTATCTCTTAAATGCAATAGTTGCATAGACTATAATATGTTGGTCTCATTAAAGCTAATTGATAAAGAGAAATATTTACTAATAAAACTATAATATTAAAAATTCTGTTTTTACATATCTGTTGAACTCATTTTATAAAATAATTTTTTTCTGTGAAATATTATATTGTACTTCGGAAAAAATCAAGGGATATAATATCCCAAAATAAATAAAAGAAAGTTTATTAAATTTTTATGACAAATTGATTTTTGTAATTTTTTTAAATCATTTGATATTATAATGAAAAAGTATATTATAATAAACCATATGGAAGAATGATTACTTGCGAATATTAAATTAAAAACACAATCAAATTAATTTATACTAAATTTTCCAAAAAGACTTCTAAACCAGTTTCTGTTTAAATGAATAAATATGGCCGTATATGTTATAATTCGTTATTTCAGTTATAATAACTTTCTACGAACTACTTTAAATCCGGTTTTTTAGTTGATGCATTAAGTTACTGAGAAACTATAATCCCATTGTTTACTGTTTAAAATAAAACTATTATTTTTGCATTATTTATTTAAAAGTTTTAAATAAATTTATAAAACTTTTATAAAACAGTAAACTAACTAATATATGTAATATACGTAAACTTTAATGCATCTATACTAAACAATTATTTTTCAACTGTATTATAAAACTTTAAAAAACCTATTTATAATTAACTGTCAATTACGTTTCTAACACTTCCTTTAATTTATTGCGAAAGACGTTAATAAAACTAAAACAATCGAACAATGTGACCAAATAATAAGTACCACACATCATAACTTTGCATTGTAGTTTAAAAGACTAGAAAAAAGTTGTACAAGGCAAAATAACTTAAAAGTGTTATAATTCCGCTAATTGTAAGTTGCAGTAACAATATTATTAGTTATAATGTCTTAATAAAAACTCTGAGTTCCTTGGGAGGCTATCACGTTGTTTTCTTCATTGCTAGGTGTACCAGTCTGCTTTGTACGTACATTTCGGTAATAATAGCTTTGTTCGATGACATGACTAGGCCGCCCTAGTGTTAACTTTCTTACACTAACATGTTTTATGAGAAACGGGCAGCTTCTGACAGGCTGTTCGATGACAAAAATTTTAAGAACTAGTGCTCACGTTTCTGACCTGACTCGTGAGGTGGTGTAGAAAGTGCAGACTAGGTGTGGGGGTAGCAAAATGTTGTTCGGTAGACATTTTAATTCTATCCTATCTACATATCTGTTTATTAACTTAAAATTTTACATATTGAGAAATTAAAATAATGGATTCAGATATAGTATATTCTCTTTGTTTTGTTATATAAAGAATTAATTAATATATCTGTCTCTGAATCTGATGAAGAATCAAGTGATGATTGATGTTCGTCAGAATCGTTTATTAGTTCAAACACTATGCTCTTTCAAACAGACATTTCTGCAGTCACTTCTTTGCAGCTTTATGATAAACAACCTAACCTTTTACACCTTTGGCTACGCTTGGCTTGATTACTCACATCTGAGTAAACTTGCCCAAATATACACTAGTGTGTTTTATGAAACCACAAGAATTAGACTGTACTAGTGTACACTACACTGAACTGCACTATTCTGCTCTGCACTTCAAGCACTTCTCATCGAACAGAGCTAATGATGACATATTAGTACCATGAGGGTGTTTACCAGGCGTCATCTCACGGGCCCTCATTGCTGGCGTGGAGAGTGCACCACAGAGGTCACTTTTGTGCCATTTAAAATTCGAAATATTTCTTTGGCATAAAAAAAACGGTCTACTTACGATATTGGGAGTGCGACAAATTATTTTATTGGCGCAAATCAAAATATATTAAACATGTATAGAATATTTTAACAACATCCACTATTCTATATTTAGTTTGTGCTGGCATAAACCTAATTTAAACGAATAGTAGAGCTTGTATTGAAGTATTGTTTGCTGCGTGTAGCTGTAGCAAATGGAACGTGAATGCAGCTAACAAATCCGAAATGAGATTTTTGATAGTTGGATTTAGTGGACATTTATCTGTCGCGTACGCTTTATAGGAAAACATCCCCAACAGCGCATTTGTTCAATCAATTCGCGATGCATTCATCAATTAAACTCAAATGGACGAGTCGTGTATTATCAACACACACTGACTGTACATATAGGTATATGACACGTTGTTGTAATGTTCATATCGCTTGGCTTTCTTCATTTCTGAATTGAGAAGAGAGTAGTACTCGTAACTAGGTTAACAAGTCATAGTCGTAAATGTGAAATGTGTTGGAAACGCATTCGAACGACGCCTTCAGCGATTTAAATATGCTACATCGGTTTATACCGCTAGCGATCGATCGCTAAAAAATACTCACAAACAAACCCCTACACAAGGGAGCATTATACGCATTTTATTACAAATCCAAATACGAGTACAACCACATCAAATATTTATACAATATATATATATTTTTTTTTTTTGAATACTGAACATAAAAAATATGTCAGTAAATTTATTTGCATTTTGTCGAAAAGATATCCGTAAAGACTTAAGCCTCATTTCCACCGAATGTTTTAATGCTTAATGCATAATGATTAGTGCATAAGGCTTTGTGCCCGGTTTCATCTTAGAATAGCTTATTCGTCTACGAAGTGAAAAATATCGCATCAAAATATAGCAGGTCATTTGTGTTCGATGCGATATTTTTTTCTTATTCAAAGAATAAGCTATTCGAAGATTTATTTGATGGTGAAATCGGACATTAATGGATTATGACAATTTCTTAGGATACCATTTCCAGCTTATTAATTGTTTAGTGAATAATTCAACAAAAATGTCATAATATTTTCCCTTATTACTTGTTGTTTAGCTGACTGCCATTGCAGCGGCAATTCTATGTTTTATATATATGTTATATAAGTACATAATTTTCTGTATCTATATCAGTACCGAAAAATTATAAAATAGACTTACAGTTGGCAGTTCAGGTTAGAACTTTGCAATCTTTTGTTCTTACGCATTGCTCTTAGTTCTTAAGCATTATGCCTTATGCAAAGCTGAAAATGGTAGTAAACGTTGGCAAATGATTTTTACGTATTGCGCTTAGTTATTAATTATAGCTCTTACACATTAGGACAATCGGTGGAAATGAAAATTTAAAGTCTATTATACTTCTTGAACCACTAAAATATAGTAACATATTTTAGTTCTAGTGCAATAATTTTTATTTTTTTTGATAACATAATACAAATATCTTAATACTTCGAAAACAATTTTTACTAGTATTTTGTTAATAAATTTATTGATTAAATCAAGAAGTACCAATGTCAATGGACGGTGATGATTGATGAACGATCAACTACTTAAATCTGATCAACCTAACAACCATTGCCTACCAATTATGAGTTGCCAGTTGTGTTACGTTGCAGTTTTTTTTAACAAAAAAAAACCTGCAACATAACCTAACTAGCAACACCTAAAAACACGACAACAACGCGAATTTCGGTATTTGGTCGTTTAGCACAGTCCACAACGCGTTGTTGTTGTTTTTTCGCTCACTGAGCGATTTCTGTGTTTAAGCGTAAAATATATAGAAAAATCTAACTATAAAGGGCCCTACAGGAATTCGTAGGAATTGGACGAATGTCATATCAGAAAACAAATAAATACTTGGTGCAATAATAAACAATGTAGCCATATTAATAAAATCTTGAAAGACTTTAGTGTTAGACTGGTATACTTAGCAGGAATTTCTGTGTTGAATTTCAGAAAGAAGAGTTTAACAAGTATTTCATAAAATTTGTAGCATAAGAACCCACAGGAAGTGGCGTCCATTGAACCACTGTCATGTCGCAGAAAATTAATAGTAATACCATTAATAATTAGCAATGTAAATAATCAATAATATTCTCAACAGGAGAGTGTACTCATTAAAACTAGCATGACAGTTGAAAAATCATTGACTTCAAGGGAACAATGACAAAAAAATCTGTTGTGGCCAGCACAAGACCTCTCGCCATTTCCATATTAGGCTATATAAGTATTGTACTGCACTTCGCTTTCGAACCGTCATTTTATAACAAAATATTACAGAACTTTACCCAAATATTGTTTTTTATTGTATTTAACATGTCTTTTGCACACATATAATTCTAATTATATATATTTTTCATTGTATGAGGAAGTTTCTAAATGTCAGAGATTTTTCCAATTCATTAACCAGATTGGCGGTATTTCTGATGGATATATGCATTTTACCACAATTTTACCTATAATTTCAACTATTTTATTAATAAAACAATAAGAAAAATTAAATATACTTCCCAGAAAAAGCTATTAGAATGTCACTAAAACTGTTGATATTTGACAATGACATGTATCATGTTATAAACATTGGAATTTGTCAACTGGTTTCCTTAGTGCCTTAGCCTCTGCGATTAGTGTACTCTATAAATTATAGTGTCTTTATCTCTAAATCTATATATAAAAAAATAGATATAGTAAAGATATAATAAAAATTTTAAGTGTATTAGATGGAGAATTTTATGTTCTTCAATATTTAATTAAAAATCTCCCAAAAAATTATATTTAGAAGAATTTTTCTAAGAAACTACTACTTCCGGTTGTTCAATTATTACCAAAACCTTTTCAGCTCTTCCCAGGAATGTCAGATTGAGGAAACTGCAGTTAAATATTTGTTAAGTCTTATAGTTTTTGAGGAATCGTGTCTACAACATCCAGACATACATACACACACACACATCCACACACACACACACACACACACACACACACACACACACACACACACACACCTACAGACAGATATCATTTTAAAAATGTTATAAACGGGTTCTAGGGACCTTAAATCGTGCTTATTCAATAAAATCTGGATATGCGAATTTTAGCATGAATCCAATACCTCTCTTAGCGAGAGGTAATTATTTCTAATTTTATATGACACAAAGGGTGCACTTCCTACGCCTGTAATGAGTGCCCGGTAAACGCCCGCACGGTACGAAAATGCCATTTTACCAATATCAGGGTTCAAAGCAGATTGGCACACCCAGCAATGGGTAATATACCGCGATGGTATATTTATTTATTTAAGGAGTTTGTAGATCAGTTGGGTGAGCACCTACTAGACATAGTGTGTCGCACTGTTGGTTAAATATTCAATACTCTGAACCATATAAATACGACGCTATAATGTAGTTCACAGTTATATAATTTCTGCAGTCCTTTGTGAAGAAGGGATTAGGTATTTGTGCTATTTTCGTGACAATTTTATGTATCTTTTTTTCCTTTTTCTAGGCAAAGATTTTTTTCTTACCATCTGCTATCTTTTCCCTCTTGTGATTTTGCCTTTTCCCATTCCTCGTAAGGACAGAGTAAGAATAGTGTTCTTGCGTTGGCGTATCTTAAAGTGCAGATGACCGGAAGTGACGTTGCGTTGTTTTTATCGCGACTTCCGCGTGTCTGAGCGAGGGACGGCCCCAAGGACCTAAATCTACATTCATTTGTTGCTGGAGTTGACCCAATATGGCCGCCTTATCTACGACCCATAAACTTGCGGAATGAAAATTTCTAAACTTCGCTTTTTATTAAATGACAAAGAAAGGAAAGAAAATAATATAATATAAGCGTATGAAACACACTACGACATATTATGGTATAAAAACAATATGGTTTCATTTATCACGTGGTCTATATTGATTCGCAGAAATAAATAGCTCTATAGCAAGAGTTTTATGTTGAAATTATGGAAAATTTATTTGAAAACGAACAAAAATTTAAACGTATGTGGCCAGGCCACAGCCAGAGCGCACTACACGAATACATTACGTGTCGCCGGGCTGGTTTACATCCCAAAATATCACCGTCATTTACTTTATTTGCAAATAAATATATGGAAACGATGCGAAACGATGCGGTGTACGCTGCGGCCACCAATGAAATTATTGAATACGGACAAATACTCTTCATACAACGTACAATATTTAGTAGTATTCTATCACTGTACAATAAATGAAGGAACAAATAAAGGAAAGGTTGCTCATACTATAATTTTTATTCTGTTTATTCTGTTTATATCGCGTTGCCATTAAAAAAAGAATTGTTGGAAACTACATAACTCCGGAGTGCAGTGAGATACCGATTTCAAATTTTTATCTTCTGCAGGCAAAGGGTTGGAAAGTATTTGTACCAAATTTCAAACATTTATATAGAAAATATCTGATGTGGACACCACATGACTTCCTTGTACGTCTGTTAAACTATACATATTTTGTTAATAATTAAAATATGTATTATAGCAGACCCAATCATAAAATTACACGTATTTGACATTGACATTAAATTCTTTATTTTTTTGTTATTTTTTGTCCTAATCCATAGCAAACTTAATTACAAAAACCAAAAAGTACATAATTTTTAAATTTACATATCTCGCTTATACAAAGAGCTAATTTAATCATACTTAACGTTTATTTGAAGCATTTATTTCTAAAATCAAAATAACACCATTTTTTTCTAGAAAAACTGATAACAGCTTCAAGTAAAGTATCACTTCCGATTAGACTATTTTAACCAAAATCTATTTTGTTATTCCCATTGATATAAAAGTATTATATACCAAATTTGAAAAGTTTTTGTTTATATTTTAATATAGTTTTTCATTAAAATCTATTACAGGCTTCAAGTAAAGTACCACTTCCGATTAGACCATTTTAACTAAAAGCTATTATTTTATTCCCATTAATATAAAAGTCTTACATACCAAATTTGAAAAGTTTTGGATTATATTTTAATATAGTTTTTCAATAAAATCTGTTATAGGCTTCAAGTAAAGTACCACTTCTGAAAGTTATGTAATGACCAAAAAGGGAGGTGCACAACTAGATGTTATAACAGTCCTAAATACAAAATTTTAACTTTCTACGTCTTCCCGTTTTTCAGTTATGGGAGACGTCACGACGAAATTAGTCAAAATGGATTCAGAGATATTCAAAATGAATATTTCCGTTGAAATCTGGAAAACGAAATTTTTCGCGATTACAATACTTCCTTTACTTCGTACTAGGAAGTAAAAATAAGTGAATAGTGATTTTCTAAATTTGACATTCAAATCAACTATTGCAGTAAGAAAGAAAAATCCCTTGACCTTAACAATCATTTTTAAATACTATACACGTAATTTGAAAACTACGATCTCATCATCAGTGGAAACTACAAAATAATATGACAGAGAAGTTAAGATTACTCAGCATGTTAACCATGCGAGAGGTCAACATCGCTCTCTGAGGAATAAGAGAGAGAACTACGATTATGCAGGGAAATGGGTCATAGGTAACTGGATGCGTAATTGGGTAACTAAGATTAAACAAAGTAAGTGCCTTATATTAATTTATATTATTCAGAATTTGGGATAGGACGTTCCACCCTAATTCCAAATTATATGAGCTAATATAAGATATTTTTCTTTTGCTAGGTACCTTAGTTCATAAATATAATGAACTTTAGATTTCGGCTTCTCAAGATATATTTATTTAAAACACTTTTCTTATAGATGTATTGGACGTTTCGAAAGACCCACGGCTCTCATCATCAGCGTGTTAAAATATTTAATAAAATCTTTTTCTAAAGTAATTATTTGTTGTGTTTACATTGCCTATGAGTAGAGCTGGGCAAATGTAACTAGTTACAGTTACAGTTACCTCCAAAAAAAAGTAACTAAGTTACTTAAGTTCCAGTTACTTTGGTGAAAGAACTAAGTTATTTACTAGTTACTCATTAAAAGTAACTTAGTTACCTTGAGTTACTTTCTAACTACTTTTAATGTCGTGAAGTGCAGACTTAGACTGTTGACTTAGTTATTGTGTAGTATAGATATCAGGGAGTTTTTGCACTAACTACGTTAACCTAAATTTTAACGTTATTGCTTGGCAACACCCAATCAGATTATTATTGTTAACGGACCTACAGGGCCTTATTACCTCCTAGGCCCACGAGGCCACAGCCTAGGGTCCGCTTTGACAAGGGGCCCGCAGGGCCCGGTTGCTGTGATTTTTTTAAAATTTATTAATTTATTTTTCAATTTTGATTTCTTATACCAAGATATAATCTACTTTCTAACATGACATGACCATTATAATGTATAGAACATGCAGATATTATTTCCTAGACTTATTAGTGGATAATGATTAATTTATTGGAAACCTCGGATCAGACGTCGATTTTCAATCTGAGGCCCCGCTCTCACATGAGCCCCGCGCATTCAAATATCTAAGAAAATTTGATGAAAAGTATCTTTTTATAAATATTTGGGGCCCCGCTCGCTAATAACATATTCCCGAGACCTTTGACAATAATATATTTTATAAGTCAAATTTAGTGACTTTTTAATTCTAGAATTAAAAGTTAAAATAATGTGTTATTTTTAGTTTTTGTGTTTACACTACAAAAACTATTATTAATGAATATAATTACTTATTTTATTATCTAGGTATTATGGCTTGAAACCAATCAACAATAATATTGAATTTAATTATGTATTAAAATAAAAGTTACACATCACAGAGGGTATGCGCGATGCTGTGCTCAACACTCCCACTCTGGACAGACATTTATTTAAAACAAAACAATTTTAGTTAGTGTTTCTAAAAAAGGCATCAGCCACAACAAAATATTTCTTAGAAATTTTAATCCCCCCCGTTACTTTTTATAACTAAGTTACGTTCCACTTTTTAAGTTACTTTGACCAACTTAAGTTACATTCTGAGTTACTTTAAGTAAGTTAAGTTACTCAAGTAACTAGTAACTAAGAACCGTAAAGTTACCAACTACTTTTCCGCAGCAAGTTAAGTTACAGTTACAGTTACCATATTTTAAAAAGTAACTAAGTTACGTTACAAGTTACGTAAAAGTAACTAGTTAGTAACTAAGTTCCTAAAGTAACTAGTTACTGCCCAGCTCTGCCCATGAGTCATGCTTGGAGTTAGTTTGCATATAGAATCCTATATTGTAACACAAAACTTCGCCTCCATACTAATTTTGTGAGGGTTTAAAACTTGATTGCATCTCCGAATCGAATGAAAACAGCAATACTAATTTAGTGAGAGTTTAAAACTTGATTGCATCTCCGAATTGAATGAAAACAGCAATTGATGTCCCATAAAACACTGTTGAGGGTAGTTTGTAAAAAGTTTTCAACCTCCATACTTATATTTGTGAGGGATTAAGGCTCGAATTGAAAATAATTTATTAATTTAATAGAAACACATGTTTTCTAAGTCGAATTCGGAGACGTCTCCGACTCATCACGGCTTATGACCCATTTTTCGTGTGTCAATCTGAATTTTATTCTCACATTAATAACGATATTTATAGGGCATTTTTCAGGCGTCGCCTCAAAATACTTTTCTCGGACCCGAACTCAGGTCATCAAAATCATAATTACAAACGGTATACTCGTAATATATTCAGCAATGAAACTTTATTCTATGACCTATACATTTGTTTGTTTGTTTATTATTATAATTTATAACTATATTTTCATTGTAATTAATGTATATTATTATAATTATAATTGTTGTTCGGCGCAACAAAGTTTGTATAATAATATAAAT
The DNA here is from genome assembly GCA_943142095.1 of Ophonus ardosiacus. Taxonomy (NCBI): domain Eukaryota; kingdom Metazoa; phylum Arthropoda; class Insecta; order Coleoptera; family Carabidae; genus Ophonus; species Ophonus ardosiacus. Next base: position 31,426,976 of record OW964832.1, on the reverse strand, counting down.
GAATATGGGTAGCATAAATCACAAAATAAATAAGTAAAATTCCTGGTATATACCTACCCTCAATTAATACAAAATTCCTACTGAACTGAATGACATTTGCTGACCTACTCCTACCGTATTTAATTAATGTATGGCATAATAGTGTGTGACAATATCTATGATATTTTTAATTTGAAACATTGTATGGAATGTATGGAGCAGATAGCATTTTATATCGTAATAAATTAAAATGATAGCTGCAACGAAATTTGGTGGAGGCGCTTTAGGAACGATAAAAATTTCACGCGCGGTTTCATAAACAATAACGGTTATTTTACTGCTTATAAACGTGATCGTATCTATTGCGAATTATACTGCTTGTTGACTTAATTACAGTCAGATACTTCCCAGAAAGAATTTCTAGGTATTCTCTAAACGATACAATATATTAAAGTGTGGTAGTTTGGATAAACTACAAGTTTCAGCGAAAACTTAAGCGAAATTCAGGGAATTTGATACTGATATACTTAACAGGAATTTCTGCGTCGAATTCGAGGAAGGAATTTAGTATTACATAAAAACTAGAGCAAATAATGAATAATACAGATACATGATTAATAAATTAATTCAACTGCATTATTAGACATATTGGGGTTTTCCAATATTTTTACCTCTCGCTAAAAGAGATATTGGATTTAAGCTAAAAGTCGCATATCCAGATTTTAGGGAATCAGATTTTAACATTTTTACAATGATGTGCACGCTTTTGTGTGTGTGTGTGTGTGGTTTTGTGTATGTGTGTATATGTATGTCTGAATGTTGGAGGGACGGTTTATCAAATTATATAAGACTAAAGACCAATATAACTACGTATTCCTTAATCTGACATTAATGGGAAGAGCTGAAAAAGTCTTGGTAACAATTGCGCAACCGGAAGTAGTAGTTTCTAGAAATCTTATTAATTTTGGAAATTTATGTTCTTAAAAATATTAAATAATATAAAATTCTCTATTCAATACATTGAACATTTTTATTATATCTTTTATAGATTTGGAATTATAAATATACAAAATAATCCATTGTATAATGAATCAAACAGCTCATGCAAACCAGTTGAAAAATTAAACTGTTTGTAATTGACATAATTGTCAGTGCCAAAAATCAAGAGACATTACTGAAGGCTTTTTGGGGGAAGTACATTTAATATTTCTTATTATATCATTAATTAAATATATAAAATTATAGATATTGCTACCGCATATTAAGTTGACACTGTTCTTGAATGCGGAAAACCTAAAATTTGTACTTGAACAAGTCGAAATGTATTAGTGACTATAATATGCTATTGTTATAATGAGGGAAAAACTCCGTCAATATCTAAAATTGGTATAAACAAGGGGATTTATTTATAAGGCAAAGAATGTACAGTATCAGGGTCAACTAAACACGCGCTTACTAAACATACCTGTAATTAGAATTTTTTGTATGTACCAGAAATACAATACTTATATAACCTAATAAGAAAATGGCGAGAGGTATTGTGCTGGCCACAACAGATTTTTTTTTTCTTCGTACAGAAACTCTTTCCTTGGACCGTGGTATTCTAATGTAAATAAATATCCACAGGAATGTAACTTTAAATCACAGTTCAAGGAAATATACTGGGTGGTTATTAAAAAACGAATCCTGTTTGGAACTACATAACTTCGGAGAACATTGAGATATATCTTGCAGGCAAAGGCTTGAAAAGTATTCCTACCACATTTCAAATATTTATATAGAGAAACAAGTGAATAGCGATTTTCTAAATTTGACATTCAAATCTACTACAGATGGATCAAAAAGAAATGACGCAGTTGGCAATACAATTCTGGGGATCTTTTCGTTCCACAATTTGCACAACACCAGGTGAAAGTGGAAATACTATTTGACATGTCATTTTGACAATAAATACAAATAGGTTATGTCAGAGGTGGGCCCTGACAGCTAATTGGATTTTGAGTGATTGAATAACTGTAGATTATTGCTTATGGGTAATGTAAAATTTAAAAGTATGTGGGCAAGGGAAACAACGGCCATTTTAATAAAGAATAGGCTATTCCACAGTAATCAAAAATAGTAAAAGTTTATTGAAAATAAGAATGATAATAGTTAAAGGATAAGGAAAACCATATTTCTTTTATTATAAATTATTCCTTCTAGAAGACACGGGGAGTTTTGCTTTTCATGTTGCAGGACATGTGTACGAGTGTTTGAGCAAATAGGATCCAAGTATGACTCTGATTTTGAGAAGCCCCGCCCTAACTAAGAATATACTTCTTCGGGTGTGTCGGATTTGTTCGGTTGCTGTTCGGGTGACGTTCTAATTTCTTTATTTTTATAAAATGAGAGAAAAAGTGAAATAAATTAAGTGAAATAATTTATTTTATGCCTCTAATAATGAATTATAATATTACAATTTAAATATGCATTATTTTGTAATTTGTTTAACAATTTTTCGTGGTTTGTGAACTACTGTTTGCTTACTTCTGGTATATCCACATTACCTACGTCACAAAGCAGATTTAAAATTCGGACCTTAATATCTCGCTTATTTGGAGGAATTTTTAACTCGGACTTTAACATGTGGTCTTATATTTTCATGTATTTCAAGAAAAAAATTTTAAAAAAATGTCGTGGAATAGCCTATTATAAATATGCCCAAATTTAAAATTTTAAATCTTACTATCAACAACAAAAAATAAATTTTTGTATCAGTGTTACCAATTTCAAGTATTTTTTTTATTGCCAACTGAATCAGTTTTTCTTTTCGATCACTCTGTATTACATGTTGATAATTTTATAATCAGCATAAAACAAAGTAAGCTATTATTGAAACATATGAAACTATTTGTAACATTATCATAAATTTGTTCTAAGTTTTGTCCATTTATCACGAGCTTTTTTCTAATAATGGTACCTCACTAAGTAAAAATATGGCTACTTTCTACCATAAATTGCGCTATTAGGTGACCGAAAAAAGCTGGATCAATTTTTAGAAAACCTGGGACAGCATTTACCAATTCTGAATTTTCGTCATTTGTAATATTTACTGACCTTCCATTGCCAAGTTTTCTGAAAATCAATACAGTTTCTATCAATCGCCTAATAGCACAATTTATGCTAGAAAGTGAACATCTCATCTAAGGAAATTCTTCTGCATTTTTTTTTGCTACGCCAATTTTTTCCTTGATAACACGTTACAATGATGGACTATAAGAGTTTCACACAAGATTAGTTTTTTAGTAGCCACCGATATTAATTTATTCAGAAATATCAGGTTGATGCTTAAGTTCTCCATTGTTTACGATTGTTTTTGCCTCCCAACCATCTGGAAGTTTTTTAATTCCACCTCTGAAGAATCTGGTGGTTTGGAATTGAAGAAGACGTAAAGCCAAAATAGCCTTCCATGAAACGAGAAAATCTCTTACTCTCGCTAAGAGAGATATTGGATTCATGCTAAAAATTGTATATCCAGATTTTAGTGAATAAGCACGTTTTAATGTCACTAGAAATGAATTTAACATTTTTGCATTTATGCCTGTGTGTGTGTGTGTGTGTGTGTGTGTGTGTGTGTGTGTGTGTGTGTGTGTGTGTATGTGTTTAAATGTGTGTGTGGATGTTGGGGGAACGGATTCTCAATTTCTTTAAGACTAAAGACCAATTTTACTACGTATTCCTTAATCTGACATTAATGGGATGAACTGAAAAGGTTTTGGTAACAATTAACCAACCGGAAGTAGTAGTTTCTTAAAAAAACTTCTAAATATTATTTTTTAGCAATTTATGTTATTACAAAGATTAAAGAATATAAAATTCTCTATCCGAAACATTTAACATTTTTCTTATATTTTCTATACATTTAGAGATAGAGAATTATAAAATAATCCATTGAACCAGTTGAAAAATTAAAATGTTTGTAATTGACAGAAAAATATCAGTGTCAAAAATCTAGAGATATTACTAAAGGCTTTTTCTGGGAAGTCTGTACACTTAATATTTCTTATTTTATTATTAATTAGATATTTTAAATTTAAATATCGAAAATGCCACCAATCTCGTCAATGAATTTGAAGAATCTCGGACATTTAGAAGAGTAGGAGGAAACTTATTTATAAAATGAATTAAAAAAATAAAAATATATTAATAATAGATGTAATTAGAATTTTTGTTTGTACCAGAATGTACTTAAATAGCCTAACATGGAAATGGCGAGGTCTTGTGCTGGCCCTAACAGATTTTTTTGTACATAAATTTGCAAGTTCGAAGATTATACAATTAAACAATAATATAACATTAAAACAAATTTGAAACACCAATATTCGACTGTGTTAGGATGGAGGTAGATACGGGAAAGTAAAAATTCTTCGGACTTGCAGTCAATTAATAAAATGTATTCACGTCGACGTTTCGACTATACAATAGTCTTCCTCAGGGCTGGAATGGTGATTTCTTTTTTCGACTAGACCATTCTAGCCCTGAGGAAGACTATTGTATAGTCGAAATGTCGGCGTGAATAAATTTTATTAATTGACTGCAAGTCCAAAGAATTTTTACTTTATTGTACCATTAAAACAAATGTTTGACGAATTGTTTTCCAAGGCACTCTTGTCCTAGAAACCAAATATGCTACGGACTGATATATCAACAAAATAGAATATAATTCGCTATTGTTCGTTAATTTTTTATATCCCTCTGAAATTAGATATCAAAGTTATACGAGTATAATTACATATTGCTTCGCACGTGATCATGCACGTGATCTGGCGTGACACGTGACACATGTCATCCCGTTAGGCCTTGGCAGGGAAAAGGGAATATAATCTTTATGCCTTGAGAATCGATACTGTTGTTATACAGGTTGTCTCAAAATTAATAACAGGAAATAGATCTAATACTTGTTTAAGGAGAACAGTTTGTCGGTTAACTTGTAATAATAGAATAATAGGCAACCCTATCTTCCAGGTCTTGGTATTAGTGACCAATTCTATTAGCTATTCCCGAACCCAGCTATAGTAGTTTAGATATAGATTTTAATTGACCAATCAGGTTGGGCCTGATGCTTCATTGTCTTACAATTACATCACTTTCCTCCGATCAGATAGCACCCGAGAACCATTTCACCGTCTTTTGTCTGTACGAGTACACTCCTTCCCAAAAACCTTTCTTAGAAAACTAAAAATATCCGATATTGATATCAAAGGAGTTAATCAGTCAATTTAAAGGCTTTGTGTTAATAATTAATCAATTAGGCACCTCTTTAATTTGATTAATCGTACAAATCGAAAAGTCTCCACTGCCTTGAGGTATCTTAAGATGAAGATGTTCTCTGTTGTCTACAGAGGGGTAATAACGAAGTTATGAAAGAAGATGAAGGTAGGCAGGCCCGGACTCAAGGGGGAAATTTTTAAAGTCATAACGCCCGACCCTGTGCTATTTTACACTTGATGTGAATACGTAACGCTACCTACTCAGCTACCGTATTGAATTTCAGTGAAATAGAATTTTACTCCTTCAAGAAAAGAATATTTCAATATGCTTAACACATACACACCTGACACTTTGTATAAGGGCTTTGCTCTCGATGTTGAGCTCAATAGTAGGCCTTGTTTGTCATTAATATCTGAAAATCGACTCATTTTTCTTTTCTTCAACCAACATTTTAACCCGATTAAAAATAAACAATATTACATAATATATTTAATACGTGTGGAAGAAGATGATAAAAAAGAGAAATAGGTCGATTCACAGATATTTGAATTATTAAAAGAATTTCATGTGAGTAAGATGTTAATTCGAGAACCGATTTTTTTAACCGCGTTATCCTATCTGTTAGAGTGGCGGAAGAAAAAATATAAATTTGTAGAAAATTGTTGACGGGAACGTTTAGTCAGGAACTAATAGCGCTGTAGTTACTTTCACATTAACCATCTCCACAAGTCAATCTGACATATGACTGCTCTGTTCATATATTACATAACCAATCAAATTCCGTACTACTGTGTAAAGGAAAACAGAAATAAATTAGGGCATTCATTTACAAGAACAAACATAAAATATACTTATATAAGACTAAAGCAATAACTCAAGAAAAATGAAAAATAACCATAAATTAAAATTTAAAAATATAATCGTTAATTATTGAGTGGTACTGTAAGAACAAAGCGTACATTATATTAATTTTTGCTATTGTGGCGACTATACTAAAAATCTTGTGCGTTTCGAACGCAAATAGACATTGCCGATTTCAACAATATCCCATTTTGTGCTCTTAATACAAAAATAGCTATTTTAACTTAACTCTTTGTCTATTCATTCTAGGTAAAAAAAATATGTAAGAATCCTTTTTACCTCTCGCTAAGAGATGTATTGGAATCATGCTAAAATTCGCAGATCTAGATTTTAGTGGAGAAGCACATTTTAAGGACTCTATAATCCGATTATAACAATTTTACGATGATGTGTGTGTGTGTGTGTATGGATGTGTGGATGTTGGAACCACGGTTTCTCAAATACTATGACTTAAAAAATATATAACTGCAGTTTCCTCAATCTGACATTCCTGGGAAGAGCTGATTAGATTTTGATAACAATTGGATAACCGGAAGTAATAGTTTCTTTAAAAAAATCTAAATATTATTTTTTTAAATTTCTGTTATTACTATTATTGAAGAGAATAAAAATCTACATCTGATACATTTAAAAATTTTATTATATCTTGTATTGATTTAGAGATAAAGGCCCTGTAATATATATATATATACATACATAATAATAATAATAATAATCTAATCGCAGAGGCTAAGGCACTAAGGAAACCAGTTGACAAATTCAACAACAGTTTGTAAATTACAGATGTCAGTGTCAAAAATAAACAGTTCTAGTGACATTCTGAAAGCTATTTCTGGGAAGTACATTTAATCTTTCTTATTGTTTTATCAATTAAATATTTAAAATTGTTGGTAAAATGCAAATATCCATCGGAAATACCGCCAATCTTGTTAGTGAATTTGAAGAATCTCTGACATTTAGGAACTTCCTCATACAATGAAATATATATATATATATAATTAGTATTGTATGTGTGCAGAAGACATGTTAAATACAATAAAAACAATATTTGGGTAAAGTTCTGCATTACTTAATACAATACTTATATAACATAAAATGGAAATGGCGGGAGGTCTTGTGCTGGCCACAACAGATTTTTGTATTAAAATGGTGAGCTTCAACTTTGCTTTCTTATATACTTTACTTTTATCTAGAAAATATTGCAAAGGAGATATTTTTTTCCAGGCAAAACAACTCCCTATTCCTAATATATAATATAATAACCATTACATTTTCAAAATGAGGTGATACCTAGTAAACTGCTTTAACGGCATAGATGGGGAACAGAAGTGAGAAATAATCCTTCTATAATTTATTTCGTTTAATTTCTACCCTTCGTGTATTCCATTTCCATTTAATTATCTTCCTCTTCTGCACATACTTTATTAACTTTTCTTTTTCCTACGATGTATATTTACGGCGGTTGGTACGTGTCCACACTCTCCTATATATCGTGTGGTAGAAACAGAGAGAACTTTTCCAGCACCTGACCAACTCATTTGTTAAGCTAAGCCATGGCCGGCCCGGCTTTATTATTATTAATTGGGCGTTCTTGCTGATATGAATTAGAGGAATTAGGTTTTAACTCTGATTTTAAATTAATTCGTTATTTTTTTACCAAGGTAATTTGCTGCATTTCCATTGCATAAAGGTGTAGTACAAACTCCATCTTGGCGCCTCCGCCGTTTTTCTCTCACTAACAATTAATAATTTCACTGTTTTAGTTTAATAAGTTAACCTTTCCCAATTGTATTTCAGAAGATAAAATTTATTTCAGGAAGCGTCAAAAGTAATGAGGTGATGCACAATTTGTACCTCACGCCAAGAGAGATATTGGATTCAAGCTAAAAATCGTATATCCAAATTTTAGTGAATAAGCATATAAGGTCTATAAAATCCAATTTTAATATTTTTATGATGATATCCGTGTGTGTATGTGTGTGTGCGAGTGTGTTCATATGTGTGTGTGCGTGTGTGTGTGGGGGCGTGGGTGTGTGTGTGTGTACGTTGTATGGATGTTGAAACAATAGTTTCTCAAATATGTACTATAAGACTGAAGACATATTTAACTACGTATTCTTCAATGTGACATTTATGAGAAGAACGGTTAAGGTTTGGTAATACTTGAACAACCGGCAATAGTAGTTTTTTAAAAAAAAATTAAATATATTTTTTTTTTTGCAATAATTTATGTTATTACAAATTATGAAGAACATAAAATTCTCAATCTGATATATTTATAGTTATTTATACAACAAGAGTAAAAAGTATAGTCCTATTTCACGATTTTGACCGAACGAGCCGCAGGCGAAATAAGATGCTTTTTACTTGAGTCGCATACAATTTTTTTTTACGTCTACAATAAAATTGTGAAAAAAAGTGCCGTAATGTTTCATTAGGGAGTTATAGCAACTTCTAAGATGAAAGAACGTAAACGTTAACCTTATGTAGAAAACTCTTTATTTTAGAAATAAAGAACTTTCAATTTCAGTGTTTACCGCATTTAATTAGTGTATTCCCGCTAACGTTAAGGCTAAAAGCAACACAAACGAGGTTACATCCACACTTTTCACCGAAACATAACCTCAAAAGATGCAGAACGTGTGACGTTAAACGTTCGCTATTCCATAGCACATAACGTGTCTCCTTATTCATATAACGTGAACCTTATTAGTACGCATACGCATTCGGGCTGTCACGTGACTTTAAAGTGCACGTTATTTTTGCGTTGAAGCTGCAATAACTCTCTAATATTTCAAGCGTTTACGTTAAAAAAGTGCACCTTTTTTACACTTTTATTATGTTAGAAAAGACATACTCTATAAATCCATTTTAATGAAAAAAGTGTATTTTTTAACAGACGCATTTTTTTTAAATTATATCTTCTATAAATTTGAAGATAAATTAGGTAATATATAGAATAATCTGTTGTAATAAATCTCGCTGCCCAAACAACTCCATGGAAACCGTTTTAGATATTTAAATGTTTGTCAGGGAGAATATGTTTTTAATTGTAAGATAAATGCATAATCTCAGTGTCAAAAATCAACAATTTTACTGACATTACTGAAAGCCTTTTCTGGGGAGTTAATTTAATATTTCTTATTATATTATTAATTAAATATTTAAAATTATATGCATATTAATATTTACATATATCTTTAAGAGATACTCCTAATACTGTCAATTTATTTGAAGAATCTCGAACATATTAGAAGAGTATACAAGATTCCTCATAGAACGAAAGAATGGATTCAATTAGAATTATTTCTATATACAAGCAATATTAAATTTGATACTTGCGTAATATAAAATGGAGATGGCAAGAGGTATTGTGCTGGCCACAACATATTTTTGCGATTTAGAAGACAAGGATTAGGTACTAATATTAATTTCGTTTGTTGCAGGTCATCAGTACAAGGCGATCATCATTCACTATGTAAGTGTTTACAGCATTTATCCATTCTCATTTTCCTCTGGCGTAGTTTCGATGTGGGTTCTTGGGCTAATTGCCCCAATCCGAACACAAATCTGATTGGCGATTAACTCCGTGCTTTGCCTTGCCTCAATCCTGAGTTCTCTCAGGCGCTCCGGGTAGTCAGGGCCTTCCGGTTCCGGTTAGCAGCTTCATCAATCCACTGAACTGCTAGTGACACCTGTCCGCCAGGTCTAAACACTACCGTGCTAGCTTCCGAACGTATAGAGAGTAGGTAAATGCGATAGGATGGTGTAATGGAGATATATAGGAAAATAGAGCAATGAACACGGATGGTATTAACGATATAGTTAAGGATGTTAAGAAGAAATTAAAGATTAAAGTTCGGTTTTATTGTCTCTGGTTTAACTGTCTGTTAACTTAACTGTCAGTTAGAAAAATCGTAACGTATGTATAAAAGTTTTGAGAAAGAGTTAAAACTGTTCATTAAATAGAAAGAATTTTTACCTTCCGACACTTTTAGGTAAGGAAGATATTGTCTTTGGTCAAAAATTCGGTGGTGAGTTTTTATTGAATAAGCACGTTTTGGATCCCTAGAATATCATTTTACTAGTTTTACAATGATGTCTGTATGTGTATCTCGGTGTGCATGTGTGTGTGTGTGTGTGTGTGTGTGTGTGTGTGTGTGTGTGTGTATGTGTGTGACAAAATTTTCTCCGATAACTCCAATATTACAATTCTAAAAATTATAATTCTTACGTATTCCTCTTCTTTACTTCAATATGAAGAGCTAATTTGATTTTGGTTATAATAGGTCAACCGGAAGTTCCTTTACTAAAAGTTCTTAACAGTTTTTCTTGAAAACATGCAGATAAATATCATTTTTCCACAATCGTTAGCAAAATTCATTATTTATTCAACTTGCATGTTGAATCAAAATTGAGCAACGTAAATAACTTTCTTCACAAGTGAGCAAAATACACAAGCCTATAATAATCTACGGCAGGAGTCATAGATTTTGATGGAGTTACAAATTGTACAATAAATATCTACCACTCTACATGAAGGAACAATAATATTTTATAGTTAACTTTACATTAAATTCAATTATAAACACATGTACTGTTGAGTTTTTCATTAATAAAAAAGTACAAAGTTTCGTTTTTTAGAAAAAATATATTTCAAGACCGTGGAAAAAATTATGTTTAGCACACGTGAGTATGTTTTTTCTCACTTGTCCAGTTTGCACACTCACTCCTGCTCGTGTGGCCAATTTCCGAACGCGTGAGAAAAAGACATACTTTGCTCACTTGTACTAAAAATAGCTATTTTTGACATTTTATGTGTTTATCAATATGAAAGAATATCCCATTGTCTATATGGTTTGATTATACATTTCCCTTCATATTCAATAGATATAGCGTTAAAGAACTATAAAGAGAATAACTTTCATAAATAAGCCAGATTTGCTGTTATCATAGAAACAACTGATATATTCAAATAATTCTAATTGACAGATATCAGTGTCAAGTACAATTTACATAGTGTATGTTCGTCTTATAATTTTATTGGCTTTATGGAATCTTTTCCAAGGTACTCTCGATATGAAATTTATAGAAAATATTATATGTTCATATTACAATTTGACTGGATATATGGAATCTTTCCCAAGGAACTTTTGGTAAGGAATTTGTACAAAATACATAGAATTGACGGAAGGTAATGTGCTGGCCAAATCAGATTTTTTATTAAAACTTTGACACGAGGATTTGTTCCTTTAAACTAAGGAGAAAAAAATCTAATTTTAAAACACTGATAAGGCGCCATTATCTTCAATGCAACGCTGATTTTTAATGTCTTGTCTCATTTGTATCGGTTAAATCTTATTTAGTAATAAAACTAGGAGTATAAAATTTTTCTCAACACGTTTGTTACACATTGGTACAAATTAAAAATTTACCTACCAAGTTCATTAAGCATTTAAAATGAATCCTATTCTTTAAAACACTCCCGTCCGTTTTGCGAGTAAATTGTAAAGATACTCATGTACATATACAGAGCGTAGCTGGGATTGGAGCTAATTCCAGGTCGCAGTAGGCAGTGCCTACGGAACAGATGAAAGTCGCGCAGTGTTCCGGGGAATTATGTGCGTTCTAAGCCAGTGCTCCGGGCCGGGGCTTCGGGCTGGCAACCCACATGTACAAAGAATTACACAGAATTCTACATTTGAATTCTTCTCTTGTTAATGTTATATAAGAGATTTTCATGCTCTACGTAATATAAACGGTAAAACAGTTTTATTTTACAAATAAATTATTCACGAAAAAAGTGATAATAAGAAGATGGTCGCTATTTTTTTGGAATTATAGTTCGGTTCATGAAAGATGACTATTCAAGGTCATTTATAAGCCGTCTGAAATAATATTGCAGATAAATTCCAACGACTAGTTTTTAACCAATCATGATGCAAAACACTTGAAAATTCAACCAATGGGAACAGTATTATACTGACAAAACCCCGTTACCCCGATAATTTTTCGCTACCAAGTAAATAAACAGTTGTTATTGTTTATAACTGTCACTGTGACAATTAATGTGTCAAGTTTCATTTTGCGTTGTCTTTGGAATTTATCTCACCAAATACCACATGACCTCTCAGATTTTCTCAGATAAACTTTTATTTTTAAGCACTCATTTTTTTGCTTTTAAGCAAAATCACTCAAGCAAACTGACATTAGGTAACCCCCCCCCCCCTCCTTCGGAGTCGGGATTTACCATGCATTTGCTTTCGTGTTTGTTGCTAAGCAAAAAAAAATCGTGCAAAATAAAAAATTATCGATAAAATCAGGAGGTCTTGTTATATTACTTCTGATAAGTTCATTATATATAGTACCCATAGAAACATAAAATATTTGTAGATATGTTTTAATGAGCCTGTTTCACATTTTTTAAAAATTATTTTAAGTAAAAGTTCATGCAACATTGTCATAGTAAATAAAAAAATATAACAATTTATTGCTATTTTCGTAAATAATTAAATAAAAAGATTGGTATCATAGTCATTAAAAATTACCTTCCACTCCTGTGACATCGAAGTGCATACATCACGTCATTCAAAGCCAATAGGAAAATAGTTTTCGTTATTTATATAAATAAAAATAGGCGATAGTTTGTCACATGTTAAACTCGTCACATTTTGTTTCAAATCACATAACTTTGTCAAAATATTACACAAATTTCAATATTTAATTGTAAAATATCTAATGGGTATTTCGTGATATTTTCAAATTTGAGGGTCTTTAAAGACAATGGGTCGAATTCAGCACTCTTCTTTAACTAATGAAGCTTATCTAAAAATAACAAAATAAAGAGAAACTTATGTAATAATAAATTTATTAGAAAAAGATGCAAGCTATTTCCATGGTTACTAGAGACGATCACTAGGCTAATGAAGAGTGCTGAATTCGGTCCATTATCTTTTAAAATTTAGTATTTAGAAAACTTCTTGCAATAGCCCTATTGAAAATATAAATGTAATTTATTTGAAAATGTTTCTTTATAAATATGTAATACTTTTCTCAAAGTGTATCTTTTTCACTTATGTTTTGTATGAAATAAACGTCAACGTCATTGGATAATATTAGCACAAAGGGCAGTGTGATAGACAATTACATATTTGTAAACCTACGGCATATGTCAATATTACTTTTACTATATTAGAAAGTAATGACATCATTTTCATGTACATATCTGTCATATAGCATTAATTAAATCAGGGATTTGTTAACTACTGGATGGAGCAAGTGTATATCGATATATGTATTTCTTGTGTACCCGGCTAGATTAAGAGAGAACACAGGAAGTGTGAGTGAGAAAGTTATAGATAATTCCACTTTAGACAAGTGAAGTTGATATTCATATCTGTCATATTCACATCTGTCAAATTCACGTCAAAAATTAATTGTGTTTAAGTATATTTGATCATGAAACGTGAAATAAGTACGAATACAACCAATGCAACGCTAAATTAGAACACATATAAGAATATCTCATGTTTATTTGTCAAATTATTTTTTAGAAGAAATCATAATTTTAATCATAACTTACTAATGAAACGATACAGCACCGTTCATCACATATTTTGATACACAATTTGGAACACAACACCTTCGAACCATTGTCATATATTAAAATAATTATATTTCAATGATGATGTCAAGAATAACCTAAAATCTGTCAAACCTGTCAAACAAAAGATTTGACAAGTAACGGAAACAAAGACAACAAATCGGAATTATGTATGACTATCTCTGTCGATCTGGCCGGGTACATGATAAAGATTCACTCGCTCCATCCAGTAGTTAACAAATCCCTGAATTAAATAGACATACATTCTATTGACTTTCTCTTTCTAATACAAAATGTTGCTAAGCTACTAATATATAAAGCACTCTGTTTTCTTTCTTCGAACAAGAGGTCTTGAATAGTCATCTGAATAAGACTGAACTACTAGCATTATATTAGATGAATGTTAAAGTTTAAGCTATGTTACTTTTTGTAGTAATAAGCAGATTCAATATACGGTACTTAAACCACAGTACTGTCCATTCATTCATATTTGGAAAGTTAGTTCCTTCGAATGCAAAAATGTATTCACTAGTGTATTTTAACTTGGGCTAAGCCTTATTTTAAACATTGCTTATGAATCTGGTATAGGAAAAATATGATTGCTAGTATTTGAGAGAGAATATATATATTTTGATATATTTTATTATTATGTGAGCAATTGTCTATAAAATATGAAATGTTTCAAAACAAACGCAGTCAGCAAAAAGTGACAAATTACCCCTACAGTTAATAATAAAATATCACCCCTCCACATATACATATACGTATAGGGATAGTATCATATGCACTATCTGTCCGACATTTGATAAAATATATTTTCTCTGTTCTGTGTCACCCTTGATTAATGTAAATTCAATAAAAAGCAATTAAAATAAATAGGCTTTCGACTGCACGCCACTGGCAGCAAAGCCTAGCGGCAGTAGCAGTGGCGTTCGTGGTAATCAGTGCAAGGCTTGACAGCCGTGTAATTATATTTTCAAATGAAATGCAGCAGGAGCGATGTGCATATGTTCGTCGGCTGTCACTTGTTCGCCTGTATAATTATATGTAGATAAGATTATCAATTCATTTGTTTCATGGCACATGCGATGCGATGGAATTGTCATATATTATTATCCTATTGGTTGTTGTTAATTACTGGTAATTAAAGTAGCTGCAGGCCGTTTGTGTTTTGTTTACTAACATTTTATATTTAAGGGGCCTCAATTGTTTATCAGGTTACTGGGTTGTTATATTCACAAAGCTTATAAATAATATATACAATATTACATCAATAATTTACATATAGTTAAAGTTATAATACAAACATTTTCATATGTAAATACCTCATGTACTCGTTGTTTTATCCAATCAATTCAATTTTGAAATTCAATCCACCAATCAGAATTGATTTGGGAAATTTCTAACAAGTTGCAAAGGAAACAATGTTATACGAGGTAGAATCAAAATGTTCCTGGAATTGGTCAATAAAATTTTAATGAAAAAATATGATGTAGCCAGCACAATACCTCCCGCTATTTAATTTGCATATAACTATTCCTTTATTTACTATTTTCTTTTTAAAATGTCACCAATATTAATTTGAAGTGATTCGTTTTTTGACAGTGACATTTATCTGTCAGTTACATACATATAAATTACGAACTGTTCTAACAAAGAAATTGTGTTTGTTTTTAAAACATAGGTGTTAGAATTTATAGAAAAGATTAATTTTTTAATTTATCTGTAAAATATATAGAAAATATAATAATGTATTCCTGTAGAAAATTCAATATTCTTTCAATTTTATAATGGCATAAAATTCGAAAAAATTACCTTTAATGGTATTATTCAAAGAAAAGCCAGTATGAGCTTCAAGTAAAGTGCCATTTGGGGTTATCCGATTTACACAAAAATCTAATGTTTTTTTTTTATATAGCATAGGGTCGAAATACAAGGTTTCAGAATTTGCTGAATGATGGTATTTGAGTTAAAGCGTAGACAAAATCCGTACATACATACAGACATCATTATGAAAATGTTAAAATTGGATTCTAGGGACATTAAAACATGGTCATTTACTAGTCTTGATATGCGATTCTTAGCACGACCTCTATACCTCCCTTACTGAGGATAGCGAGAGGTAAAAAGGTACAACATTTTTACATTAATTTCCTTTGAAGTTCACCTCTTGCATTTACACACTTTTTCTACTTTTCGTACAACTGTTCAAAACATTCCGGGAAATCAGGGACCTGAAATTGAACTCGAACCTAAACCAAAAACTCGAACCTGACCCGAAAACCAGCATTTTTGATAAACCTTTATTTATCAAAATAAAAAAAAAAAAACGGAACTAAATTTAAACTGTTTTTAATTCAAATTTGGTTCAGATCTGTTAAATATATCATTAAAAATCGTAAAAAATTATTAATATGTTTTTAAATCCAGTAATATTTTGTGATTGCAATTTTTCCTCTCTGGACCGAAATTTGAACCCGAGCCCAAAATCGATGAACCATTATAATTTTCATTTACTTGAACTGAAAATGAGCATAAATCGACATTTATTTCCTGAACCTGAACCTAACCTGAGCCATAAATATATTTCGCTTCAGGTCATCAAAAAACACCTCCTAATCACTTTCTCCTTGCTTTTGTCCAGGCGAAATTTTTGCTGAGCCTATTTTTCCATCGCCTCATTTCTGTATGCTTTCTTTAGCATCTGAAGAGTCTCAGATAGTGTTTTATCCATCAGAACGCAGAATTTGTTATTTGCATGCGACCCTCATCTGACGAACGAAAAAAAAAAACGCATTGAAAAAAATAACCTGCAGTTTTCGCAAACAGTACCAGAATTTATTAATATTGATTAATATATAATTACTTTTTTAAAACTGAATATTTTCATTATTTTTCATCAAACTTCGTGTTTATATTTATATAGAATTCGAAGAGATATAGCTATACAATAATTGTCTATGTAGATATACCTATAAATAGTTTATAGTTAGTGTTTGCAAATTAATTAAATCAAAATCAATACAGATTGTTAGTCGGCAGGTTACCTAATCCAATTTGAGATAACAGAATAATCTCATCGCAACTACCTCATTTGAAAGACAACATTTCAGCATTTCATTTCCTGTTGAAAATACTTCTACAGTATTTCTTCAGTCTTCTTGTGCTGTTGTCTAGTGTGTGTAGCACTCGGCGACCCTTTTTTCTTCCATTAAAATTTCAATTTCTGGTCCATGAATGTTGCAGTAGCGTAACAGTGGGTGTGTCATGTAGTTTAGCACTTTATTAAAAATTTCCATAATTTTCCGAGAGGACAAAGTTTGTCGAGAAGCGAAAACCTTCACTTTCACGGAGGACGAGTTTGGGAGTTGTTTTTTCTCAGGGTTGGTCTCACTGATTGTTTACGTCCGGTTTTGCAACCCTTCCAAATAACAGCCAATTAAAAAATTATGAATTTCTTTTGTCAGGCCTGGGAAGGTTATTCTTTCTTTTATTGTTATTTCAGTGTTCAACAACGAAGAGGAAAATGAAAAATAATATTTCATTACAAGCTTCAAATACAGCGAAAGTTTACGGTCGCCTATATTCTGCGTTCTGCGACTCAGTCTGTTAATTGTAATAGTTCTAATAGTGACAGCGTTTTTCTACAATCTTATTCATAAAATGACATTTTTTACTTACGATTTAGTTATTAATTCGTTTTGTTTAGACGGCATTTAAAAAAAGGCATTTTATGAAAATATAGAAATTTTGCTTGAAAATTTTCGTGCCATGATATTTTATAATTTCAAATACAATCTAACGCAGAAATAGTGCATCAATTGACTTGATTTTTCTTTTAGGAATAAAGAACCATCCAAAGACAGTTTATAACTAGTTTGCCGGATTCCAGCGTGGACGTACCATTCTATGTGACGAGTTTCGTAAAAGTTGTGCATTTCTGTAGTTGCCACTAAAGTAGATCGGCATGTGGCATACTGTGAAATTCAGACATCCTTCGATATTAACATGAAAGTTATACACACGATTTTGCATAATCATTTGAAGGTATGGATGCTTTGCAGTCGCTGGGTACCACATAATTTGACTGAAAGTCAGGTAACAGGTACCATATCTAGAGTGGCAAAACTGCTTCAAAAATTGGTTCAAGCGCATGCAAAAATACATAAATGTTAAAGAAGAATATTTTCAAAAATGATAAAATCATTTATAAAATTCTTTAGATCTTTTATATCGTTCGCGGAAACTTTTTCACCAGCCCTCGTAATATTATTCACGTAAAAATAGCATGGCGTAATAATAATTCGTTAAAGGTAGTTCAATTCGATTTATGATCTGTGTTACTATACTATGTTGACACATACTAGAAAACTATCTTTTTCTGCATCAAGAAATGTTCATGTGAACAAGACTATTATTCTAGCCCTTTTTGATAGTTTTATGGCATTATTTATAAATCACCCAAATCAACACGAAACACTAAAATGCTAAAATAGACGCCAGTGTATACGAACTATGTTGACAATTCCAAATTGTTTCTAGAGTTATGACATACGATGTCTTATGAACACAGTGATCAAAAATAAATTATGTGGTTATCAATACAATTCTGGGGTTCATTTTATTCCACAGTTTGCACAACACCATATGAAGGTGGAAATACTGTAGACTATAGTGACTGTATATACATAGTGTGACCAACCGCCGCCATATTTAGGCAAAATGCGCGGGAAATTTGAATTCATATGATGTGATACCTAAACAAAATTCGATAAACAATTAATGAAAGAGCATATTAAATGGAAGCAATATTTATTTTCATTTTAAATCCTTTCGAAGAACTGTTTTCACAACCAACCGCCACGCAACCAGGCATCTGAAATATATACCTTAATATTACACATTTTTAGTAATTTTGACAGTTAACCTAAAAAATATGTGATGTTAAAAAATATGTATATATTACTTTGAGTTATAAACATACAAATACACGTGTAATTTAATTATTTGCACTATCTAAAATATAAATATAATATAATTACCTTCAATTCACGTATAATTCACGTAACAAATCTGAAAATGTCACTTTGTCGGCATAATATCCGCCATATTTAGGCAAATTCGCGCCGACCAATCAAAATCGATCCCCCTATTGGCCACACTATGTATATACAGTCACTATACTATAGACCATTCCAGAATGACGTCACCTGCCCTCCACAGGAGTGGTTTTAACCTCACTTTTGAATATTTTTAAAAATTATTTAATTATATATCTTATGATAAATATCGAAATTTTGATTTTGATACAATTCATTCATAAAATTAAACCATAATTTTTTCCATGGCTCCATCATTGAGTAAATTATGTGTGAAATTTATTTCTGACAGCTGCCCCTCACGAAATTCATTTGTTCTGGATTGATCTATTTGACATGTCATTTTGACAATAAATACAAAAAGGTTATGTCAGAGTAGTGGCCTGACATTTAATACTATTTTGAGTGATTTAAATGCTTTAGATTTGCTCTGTAAGAAATAAAAGTACGTGGGTAAGGAAAACAACAACCATTTTAATAAAAATTGTAAATATACACAAATTTAATCATTCGAATGTTACTGTCAACACAGTCAAAAACAAGATCTTACCAATTTCGAGTATTTTTCTAGTATTGCCAACTGAATCAGTTATTTTTGATCACTCTGTATAACCTGTGTGGTAAACAGAAACGACTTCAATTAGGTATGTTTTCAATAATCTTTTACTTAAATTAGCAGACATATTTGTATATGTATGAGAGAAATTTGGCTGTTGCGCCTTTGTGAACTTTTTGTCATTACAGCATTGATATTCTGTTTCTTGCATTAAGTGCATCGGCTCCCTGATTTTATGCAAATTCTGCTCTAAATAAAACTTCCGACCCTCCACTAATAACTCTTGTATATTAAACAGGTTTTTCTCGGCTGGAATTTAAAGTTCGCCAACAAATTAACACAAAATAAGCGTTCCATATTTCTAAATTTATCTGGGCGAAGTAAATAATATAAACTGAAAACACATAACAACCCAACGAATCATTTTTCATCTGGAGAGAAACACATTCACTCAAGCTGAAGTAATTATGTGATTTATGTTGGGTTGGAAATATTTTTTAACGATTATTAATAACTGTCAATAACAGAATGGCTTGACAATCATTACAGTAAAAATTCCCGGCAACATACGTTATTCACGCAGATTTATATTAAAAAAAAACTGTTGTAGCCAGCACAATACCTCTCCTCATTTCATTTTTATTAATTTAAACACCTACGCTGGAAACTGTATTAACTTTTACAGATTTCAGCATAAGTCTTTGTTTACATATACGAAAATAGGCTTTTAACTAGATGATTGTTCGTACAATAGTCAGAAACCGTCACAATTCATTCTGAGCATGCGCATCTGTTTAAAAACGTTCACACAACAGATATTTTAAATCTACGATTAAAAATCATTTGTTCGTTCGGCAAAATATTTCAATCCCTGATCAGTTTCCAACCGTCAGAATAGTCTGCGGATTATAAAGAAATTTTTAGTTTGTGGCATGCGCACTGGAACATCTATCTATTAGGGGGCATTGCTATTCCTTACTACGTACACTTGTACTAGTGAAAGCGAAAGAAGACGAATATTTAAATTTATTATAAATTCTTCCAAACCACTATTTTTTTGCTGCATTGTCATGTACACTCTCGAGTGTAAATATACGAGAACCAGAAATGAACGCAGGAAGTAAATTTTAAATAAACAATAAAGTAAGATTATTATTT
The DNA here is from genome assembly GCA_943142095.1 of Ophonus ardosiacus. Classification (NCBI taxonomy): domain Eukaryota; kingdom Metazoa; phylum Arthropoda; class Insecta; order Coleoptera; family Carabidae; genus Ophonus; species Ophonus ardosiacus. The sequence goes on along the minus strand of OW964832.1, from coordinate 31,406,470 downwards.
CAATATGGGACAATGACGAATGCCAAAAACGGCAATCACCATAAGATAAAAACCTTTCTGTTCACTCCAAATTGTAGCAATAACAATAATCTTTAATTCTGTTCGCAGAACCCAAAAATTTCCAATCAGTTTGAAACCAGTTTCAAACTGCGCACGCGCACTGAAAAATTAACAATTAGTTGTATATTTTGTTGTGCGAACAAACCTAATAACCAGGGCCGGCGCTAGGGGCGAGGCGGCGAGACGTCCGCCTAGGGCGGCACTTTTTAAGGGGCGGCATTTTTTTCGATCGACGGCAAGAGAGAAATTTTTAATTTGTTTTTTGTTTATTAATAAATACAAAAATTACTGCAAACTTAAAATTACTAAATAGTTATTTATGCAACAAGAATAAAAAGTATAGTATTATTTCACGAATAGGAAAGTTTGACCGAACAAGCCGTAGGCGAGTTTGTCAAATCCTATGAGTGAAATAATACACTTGTTACTCAAATTCCATTCAATTTTTTTTACGTTTGCAATAAAAGTGAAAAAAAAGGGCCATAATGATTCATTATTTCATTCGTTAGCGTTTAAAAAAGTGCACACTTTTATTCGTTAAAAAAGGCATGCATTATAAATCCATTTTAATGAAAAAATTGTGTATTTTTAAAACACTTACAGAACTCATTGCTTCAAGAGCTATCTAAATTAGCAATAATAGCTATTAAGCACGTTAATGACCAATATGATGAAATAATTCATTACTATGCACAAATTAAAATAAGAAATCGATTAATTTTTGTTTGCATAAGTTGTGATTCAGAAATTCAGATTAGACTTGTGTAGGAAATAAGTACATACATATATTATAAATGAATATTTTAGTATTCTTATTTCATACATTGTTGTACATTCTTAAACAGCTAAATAAATTCTTTTCATTGATGTAAATTTCCAATATGGCATCAATATAAAAACATAATTTTAATCTATTAACTCGAAATTTAATAGATATAAAAGATATTGAGCATAGTTTTTCAAACGAAAATAAAAAACGTCGTAGAGAGTGCAAACGAAAATTCCATATTATTTCAGATTTAGAAGTTGTTTGCAAAAATAAAAAAATTAAAATAATTGATTTTTTGCGTTTATCTAGTGACCTATGATTTTTTCCGGAAATACAAATACATCTTTAAATGGCCTACTAGGGCAACTTTACCCTAATTTAACCGAGTTCGTAATGGAGAGCCTGTAGAAGTAGTTATTTAATTTTATATTTTAAATAACCCTCCCCCCCCTCCCCTTGAAATAGGGCGCAATAAAAAAGTTCGCCTTGGGCGGCAAAATAGTTGGCGCCGGCCCTGCTAATAACTGCATTTGTACGGTAATATTATTACCATACTGACATGTCAAAAACATTATACAGAATTTCAAAACAGAATGAAAATATAATGCTTTTCATTAATACATCAGATAATGTTAGTGTACCGATTCTTAACACGGTTTACTTTAATCCTAAATAATAAACATGAAAAATAAAAGGAATAAAATACATAATTTGAATATTTGTCATATTGGCATATGTCAAAATAGTTGTTCTGTTTATCATAGCATTAGTGAGAGCATTTCAGAAAATAATATTTGTTAAAAATGTCTTTATTTTCTGAAATCGATAAACTATTGAACAGACCACGGATGTTACGACTCATAACAGGCCTTACAAGTCTTGAATTTCAAACCGACATCTGCGGCAGTTATGATACTGATAACAATCTTAAAGATGAAATGAAGAGGCTTAAATGGTCCACATATTTTGTAAAATTCTTTAATTACGGACGTTTCGGGCTTAATACATAAAACATTAATATTAGCTGAATTATCAACGGTTGGTCCTTCCATCCCTTCAACGATAGCAATCTTAAGAATGTTAATAGCTATTATTATTATTATTTCAGTTATATTAACCGTACGATTAGAGTTATTTTATGTCAATATCATATTTTTCACACATTTTATTTGACAAAATATAAATTTAGTAGATGACTTATTTTTGAATATTGAATACTTTTACTATAACACATATTTTTATAATAACAAAATAACAGTAGTATATTATGTACCTCCTTAAAAACTAAGTAAACGACACTACTAAATTTGACATAATAGTCTTAGATTTATTATAGAAAGTATGTGCTCTCTTTTGAATTTCGTGGTGGTATTCTGTGTGTTCGTTATACTCTTCAGCCGTTGTCTGGCGCTAATAATAAATTCTCTTGTATAGTAATGTACATCTCGTAATCATGTAGCATGACCGGGAGTTCCGGAGCCTTGTCAAAGCTGCGGTTCCGGTGCCTAAAGGTGTACCTGCCCTACCTACAACGAGTAAATAAAAACGGAAGAGTTACATGAGAGTAAAATATTTTCAAGTCGTACAGGCAAAACGGATACCAAGTAAAGAAAATAATTTTACAGGGTGTAGTTAGAGGGTTAACTGTAGATGGAATACAAGGGATGATGAATTAATAATAGATATCATGGGAGGCCAATACACAAATAAATAAGAAAAGCAATTCTCCATAGATTATCTATCTATGGTATTATTGAATTGCGCAATAAAGAAAAAAACCTTTAACAATAAGTTTAAAAAAACTATACACTTATTTCGGAAACTACTTTCTCATCATCAGTAGAAACTACAAAGTAACGACAGAGAAATTAAAATTACTTAGCAGGTAAACCATGCCAGAGGTCAAAACAACTCTGAGGAATAAGGGAGAGAACTCGGGTTATATAGGGGTAACTAACATTAAATAAAGTAAATGTCTTATACTAACCTATATAATTTAGAATTTGTAATGGGACCTAGGTCCGCGTTTATCAATTTATCTTTAAATTTATCAAAATTTCGTGTGTGTCTAAATATATATTATTATCAACGAGTTTTAATAGTTGTATATTAGAATTGTCAATTTTATGATTGTTAATAAACATATGTTGTGCTACACTAGATTTATCAAGATTACCGGTTTTTTAAATGATAAAAATGTTCTTTAAACCGGGTATCTATTTATCTTTTAGTTTGCCAAATGTAAACTTCATTATAATCTTTACAGTCAATATTGTGAACACCGTATTTTTTATTATTATCTATTTTATCTTTAGGGGTACCTAATTATGATTTAATAATGTTATTTTATATATGTTACTATTAAATTTTGATTTTAAAAATTTTGTTTAAACTTTTGCTAGAATTATCACATGGTAATGTTATATATTTATTATAATAATTATTATTATTTTAATATTGGTGGGAGTTTAAGTTGTGAAATCAAATACGAACTGACGACTTTTAAAGTTATGGAGTAGTTTATCGATGGTTTTAACCGGGAACCTATTATATTTAGCTATTTCTTTAATATATTTCAGTTCATTTTCAAAACGTATTTGGTTTAAAGAAAATTTGGTCAGTCTATTAATCAAAAAGTTAAACGCTGCTAATTTATGTTACCAAAAAATTATTGTTAAGGTTAAGGGTTTTTTCTTTAGTTATAACTTTACCAAAAGAATCCATTTTAGCTTTTAATTAAAAGTGTATGATTACTGAAGACATACGTAATTGAAGTAGTTTATTTTTACCACTTACAACAGGTTATAGAATATGTTTGTAAGGCGTAATTCTGTTCAGGCAATAATTTGGAATTATTAGCTTAGTTCGTATACATTGGTATGTATTTTAGCATTGTTATTATTTCTTGAATTGATTTATATACATGATTTATCAATAATGCCATAAAAAAAAACTATCAAAAAGGGCTAGAATGTTGGTCTTGGTTTGCATGTGCGTTTCTTGATGTAAAAAAAATCTGCTGTGGCCAGCACAATACCTCTCGCTATTTCCGTTTTGTTATCGAATTAACATTTCTTGTAGTTACCCACAAATAATTCTAATTATATCTATTCTGTCATTCTATAAGGAATCTTGTTCTACTCTTCTAAAATGTTCAAGATGGTTCCAATTCATTGACGAAATTGGTGGTATTTCATAAGGATATATGTACTATTACTATTATTATTATTACTATTACATGAAGAATACTTTAATAGCTGAGGATTTAATCTTGAATTGATACTCTATTACAGCATAAGAAGCTCTATTGTCTTTTAAAATGATTAACAAAGTTGGAACTAACTTAATTTTTGCAACTTAATTTCAAATGACAAACTGTATATATCGTATTATTCTTCGCAATAATATGAGTTTTCCAAGATCTAAAAATACTTTTTCTCATTGCAAGTACATAGTCCATAACTCTGTCATTATTTTTTAATTACGGTTTCAGTATTATTGTTCTTCCTTCGGGCACAAAATGAGAGATTAAAAATAGAAATTCTCCGTAGATTTCTCACTTTACAATGCATTAAGTTTCGTAAGTTTAGAGAGATGAGACTCGAACAACCCTTATAAATATATACGGCACTTAATTACTCTATGATTTCACCGTTATCGATTGTAAATTGAGATGTCGTGTAGCAAGACTTTCACATGAAGCGCTCGGTTGATTAATTATTGTAATATTATATATTGCGAACTGATGTAGGATATAGATTGGGGATAAAAAATTTCCCCCGAAGTTAAATTATTTTGGAGAAGCTATGAATTAATTATAATATTATAATCGGTTCGCTGACTTGAATACGTAATGTGTGTTATTATAATACAATTTTTCACATTAAAAGTCAAGAAGATGTGAACGCAATTAATTTTGAGATGGGGAGACATGTAATTTATAATAAATAAACTTACCCACAGTAAAATTAAAAGTAATAAGTTTACAGAAGGAAACTAGACGGGTAGTTTAAAAAGTTTATGCCATTTATACACAATTGTATGTTATTAATTAATATATACTCAGATGCTAATATATGTGTAATGAATATAAGGCAAAATGCATAATATCTATAAGAAATACCGCAATCTTGTCAATGAATTGGAAGAAACTCTGACATATAGGAACTGTCTCATAGAATAAAAGAATAGAATTAGAATTTTTTGTGTGCACAAGAAATGACAAACAACACACAGTTGTTACCTCAAAATTCATTTTTGTGTAAAAAGTTCAAAATTTAAAAAATCCATTTTTTATGTATTTTTATGGGGTACCGTGGCCGCGTGCCTGAGTGTCTGATCGCGAACCTGGGGAAACCGGGTTCGATCCCGACCGGCGCCAAATATTTCGAATTTTATATGTCACAAAAGTGACCCCTGTGGTGCACTCTCCACGCCAGCAATGAGTGCCCACGAGGTGACGCCTGGTAAACGCCCGCACGGTACAAATATGTCATCATCATTACCGATATCTGCGATAAAGCTATCTTTTATATTCACTTAAATCATGACCAAAAATACCCATTTTTGGGTAACACCTCTAAAACGGGTGGAAATACAGACTTGTCGACATCACCATTCGAATCTACGGGTAAATTACGTAAGTATACCAATTTTCAAAATTTTTGAATAACTTATACAATATCCAGAGTAAAATAAGTGAAAATGGCCAAAAGTCGCAAAATATCTGAGGGTACGATTTTTTCAGATTGTGGCCGTTTTCATTTATTTTGTTCTGAAAATTGCGTACATTGTTTAAAAATTATTAAATCAGTATTTCCACCTATTTCAAGGCTATAACTCAAAAATGGGTGTTTTTGGGATCCAACTTTGAACACAAATATCTCGGGTACAGAGAAAGATATCGACCTGCGGTTTCAAAATTTGGAATCGCGTTGAGCAGTATCTAAAACTGTAAAAATTGAATTTTTGAAAATTTTGAGGTTTTTAACCAAAAATAGCTATGTCTTTTTAGGACAGTAACTTAAAAATTGGTCGAGGTACCAACTTGGGATAATCATCAATCGATTTTACGAATATACCTAACTATCTACATAATTATACCAATTTTCAGTCGGACATAAATGGGAAGAGCTGATAAGGTTTCGGTAACAAATGGACAACCGGAAATAGCAGTGTCTAAAAAAAATCTTCTAATTATTATTTTTTATAAGTTCATGTAGTACAAATAATAAAGAACAGTGAATTCTAAACTTAATAAATTTATTTTTTTATATCTTCTATAGATTTGGAGATAAAGAATGTAATTTATAGAATAAATTGTTGTAATAAATCACACAGTCCAAACTAACGTCAACTCACAGGCAAGCACAGCTGGCGTAAAGAAATCACTACAAGAATTAAAATTGCATGTTATTATATTTAAACATTCTACGAATTATTTGTATTTGTATATAGTTATTATGTATGCTATTGTGAGACGGTTTATTATGCGTCACATTGTATGCACTCATAGCTACAATGGAGAAAAACCACAGCAATTACTTTAAAAACATATAACACCATTTATACAAAATTTTATGTTATTATATTTAAACATTCCATAAGGCTAGTAGTATAAATTTTTGTTGCTTGGTGGCATCACCAACATGTTGAAATTCGCAATTTTTATAAATAAATTCATTAAAATAAAATATTGATAAAATCGTGAATTTGGGCTTTCCACCGCGTGTGTAGTAGACTTGTATAAAGTTCTAATTTTGGATTGTTCTTGTCAACTTATTGTTTATAATTGATATAAGTAGATCTACATACTCGTTTTAGCATAGAAAATATATTTATTTAGTACATTTACAACGCAAATTTTGCACTATTTTGTAACAATTTTAAACATGAAATAATTCAGAAATGAACAGAAGATGATACTAGAAGTTTCGATTTTATTTTACGTAAAAATTAATTGAATAGTTTGTAGTGGCTCTCCTTTGTAAAGCACTATTTACAACCCAATTATAAATCTATTCCCCAGAATAGTTAGCTACTGCAATTTATTTCAAAGTAAATAATGATATTTAAAGTCCTGTGCAGTTTCAACATAATTTCTGTCTAAACACAATAATTTAGCGTTTAAGCGCGCGTTTTATTTTAGCGTTGAGACGATGTTATTTAGCGGTGAATCCTAGAAAACGTAACGCGAGAACAGCGTTTAATAACACTGAGCGACCTCATTTATCCAGACGGTATGACTGACTATTAATTATGGAACAGCACGTCATGCACAGGACAAATCATAAGCTCAAGGAGTTTTTTACTCACTGCAAAACAACATGGATTAATTTGCAAACAAAATAGAATATAGCTGTAAGTGAAAAAACAACTACAGTCCATTGTAAATTTGAGGTATATACAACAACATCTACTTTCAAGGATGCCCAATAGTTTATCTCAAAAAGTATCTTAGTCACAAGTTATTATATTGTAAAGTTTAACGGCCGGTTTCATAACAAATATAAAGTCACTTTAGATTTAAAGTTTGATCTAAAAGTTAAATTGTTAGTTTAATTATCTTTTAAAAAAGTATTTAAACAGACAACTTTGACTTAATGTGAAATTATGAAAAGCTTTTTACCTCTCGCTAAGAGAGGTATTGTATTCATGCTAAAATTCGAATATCCAGATTTTATTAAATAAGCACGATTTAAGGTCCCTAGAATCCGATTATAACATTTTTAAAATGATGTCTGTGTGTGTGTGTGTGTATGTGTGTGTGTGTGTGGATGTGTGGATGTGTGTATTTGTGTATGTATGTATGTCTGGATGTTGTAGACACGATTCCTCAAAAACTATAAGACTTAAAAAATATTTAACTCCCTTTTTCTCAATCTGACATTCTTGGGAAGATCTGAAAAGGTTTTGGTAACAATTGAACAACCGGAAGTAGTAGTTTCTTAGAAAAATTCTTCTAAATATATTTTTTTGGGAATTTTTTTATTAAATATTGAAGAAAATAAAATTCTCCATCTAATACACTTAAAAATTTTATTATATCTTGTACAGATTTAGAGATAAAGACAATTTATAGAGTAATCTAATCGCAGAGGCTAAAGCACTAAGGAAACCAGTTGACAAATTCCAATGTTTATAATATAGTTTGTAAATGACACATGTCAGTGTCAAAAATCAACAGTTTTAGTGACAATCTGATAGCTTTTTCTGGGAAGTATATTTAATCTTTCTTATTGTTTCATTAATTAAATATTTGAAATTAGAGGTAAAATTGTGGTAAAATTCATATATCCATCAGAAATACCGCCAATATGGTTAATGAATTGGAAGAATCTCTGGCATTTAGAAACTTCCTCATACAATGAAAAATAGATATAATTAGAATTATATGTGTGCAGAAGACATGTTAAATGCAATAAAAAACAATATTTGGGTAAAGTTTTGTTATAAAACGACGGTTCGAAAGCGAAGTGCAATACAATACTTATATTGCCTAATATGAAAATAGCGAGAGGTCTTGTGCTGGCCACAACAGTTTTTTTCACTTTTAGATCACACTTTAAAAGTAAAGTGACTTTATATTTATTATGAAACCAGCTGTAAGTGTTTCTACAAAAAACAACCATTGTCTTAAGCCTCATTTCCTAATGCGTAAGAGTTATAATTAATAACTAAGCGCAATGCGAAAAAATGTTTATCATATGGCAACGTTTACTACCATTTCCAGTTTTGCATAAGGATTAATGCTGAAAAGTTTATTTATATTGAAGTAACGTTAAACAGAGAGCAACAGCGTAACGTGACCTCTACGCAAACAGAAAATCTGTGATTTGGTTTTTAACCAAAGATAGCACTTCTAACCAATCAGAAGAATGCGGTATATTTCGTTGAAATTCGGCTCATTTTTATTTATTCTCTTTATGTGTCAGAGATACATATAAATAAGATACCTAAATAGTAATAATTTAAATAGAAATGGACAGTGACGATAATATACTACTTATTTTGTAGTTATGACAGTTCACGAACATGTCGATAATACAGATTTAGTTAAACTGAAACTCTGACGCTCATTAGCTGATTAGCTAGCGGTACAGCAGTAAAGTAGAAAGATGACAGTTGGTCATCTTCTGCGTTGAGTTACTTTTCATTATAAATCAGCATATAGTAATACTATGCGCTCATGGTTTGCGTTACTTTACTGCAACTATTTTACAGCTTGCCGTACTTCATTATAAATAGGCCTTAAGAACTAAGAACAATGCGTTATAACAAAAGATTTTAAACTTGTAATCTGAACTGTCAACTGTCAGTCTAATTATTAAAATTTTAATTTTTCGGTATAGATATAGATGCAAAAAATTATGTATATAACATAATAAAAGAAAAAAGAATTGCTACTGCAATGGCAGTCTGCTAAACAACAAGTAATAAGGGAAAAATATGACATATCTGTTGAATTAGTGACTAAACAAGGTTAAAGGAAATGATATCGTACTTAATTGTAATATTGAATTATGCCTTCTGCACTAATCATTATGAATTAAGCATTAAAATTTGGTGGAAATGAGTCTCAACGGTAATTACCTCAGATTTAAAATAATGGACTAATGTTCTTTTTGTCAAAATCTTAACAAATGTTATTTATGCAAATAAAAGCAGATTGGTTAAAATACAATAGGTATATTTTATGGGTGTGGTGCTTTTGATTTTGTTTTCTCTCGTTGATATTTTCCAGAAATGTGTGAATGTCTTGAATGTGTATGTAAGCGCAAATTGAAATATTCTCCGTCCTTTTCAAAGTTAAAATGCTAGAATATGGTGACAAATGGTCGGTAAAATATTCAACCCTTTTGTATAATGCACGGGCTACGTATATATGTGTGAGTGTGTGTGTGTGTAAATGTGTGTGTGAGGGTTCGTACTGTACTTTGGTAACGAGTTTTTGATACGTTCTGATTCGGCCGTGACGGAGTGACAAACGAGCTTCGTCTGTTTTGTAAATCTGGATTTAATTCCAATGCCTCCCTGTTAAATTATGAATTTACGCTGCTCGCTATGTTGTTCATTATGGCCGCGTCTTTTTTTATAAATGAAAAACCAGAGCGTTTCCATGGCATTGCTTCTATATCATTCGTTTGCTATTGTTTGCTGTTTTATTATTCATGCTAATGGTGTTTGTAATCTTTAAATTAAACACTACATAGTACTACATCATACACATTTACTTCTGTTTGATCAAATACACGATGCTTCCTTCACAATAACAATAAATATTTGCTTAATGCAATTAGCTCTATTTTCAAACATTACCTAACACAAATCATACCTTAGACATTAGACAATAACAAATAGCTGTTCGCTTCAAACATAAAATTATTGTTATTGCTTTTACCTTTAAAGTATATTCACAATCAACATAGAACCTAGCCCATTTGACAGTCCGTCAACTCTCTGATATGTCCATTTTCCCTCCCACTACCCTTGGTAAGGGAGGTTTAGGGATTATGCTAAATATCGCATGTCGAGTTTTGGAAAATGGTCAAGTTTTAAGATCCCTAGAATCCGACTTTAACATTTTCACGATGATGACTGTAGGTGTGTATGTGTGTGTATGTGTATGGATTCTGAAACCTTGTGTTTCTACCTTATTCTAATATGGAAAGAAGCCATTAGATTTTGGTGTAAATTAGCATCATGAAATATGTAGGTATGTATCTAAATTAATAAAAGTTAAAAAATACCACTCGGTTTAGTTTCTCAAGAGAAGTATTTTTTTACTTTATAGTACAATTTCGCCAGTTACGGCATCATCAGAAGAACTGGCAGTACGTATAGTGCTGACCACAACAAATTTTTAATTTTCAACATTGCTTACAATAGTAATTAACGTATCAAGGGTGTTATTGTCCGTTTAACACCCGTGGTGCGTTCAACGTTTAACGTCCAACCGATATATTATTTTAATAACGATTTTTATCGATTTATGTCTTGTCATTGTGATTTGTGTTAGAGATATTAATCTACTTACTTAAACGCTGTAACTAGGAAACGCGATATTTTCATTTGTTTACAATACCAATTTCATAGCAACAATTTTATAACAACCCTAGGGTGTTAATATTTTAATATCCTTTCATAAAATACATGCATTTATAAATTAACAAAGGATACGAAGCTACAACGTTTTTGGTTTATACAGAAGTTACCTACTTAAATTTTTTATTTCTCCTGGTATGATAAAACCTGAAGGTATTGAATTATGACAATTTCAGCAGATTTGTATTGATTTTATTAATTAATCGTTCTTCAGGTTGATGCTATACAGGATGGCGCGCTTAAGACGATCCACCCTTAATAACTTTGAAACGAATTGGGATAGACATACCCGGTTTACGCTAAATAGTTTAACATCTAGGGGGGCATATTTTATTAATATTTTTGTTTTTTTCTTTTTAATTCACTAATCTCACCCCCACCACTACCAACTTCTAAATCTTAAATAGCAATATACCCCTTATGACATATCTTGAAAAATGTTATACAGGCATGCTAATAAATTGATATTTGAATAAACCGTTTTAAAGTTAGAAACAATAGTTTATAATATTTTAATGTTTTATTATAAAATTCATACAGTGTTATGGAAATGACAAAATGAAAAAAAAAACAATGATACCTAATAATTTGTTTTAAGATTGTGCATGACAGTTATCAGTTGTTAGATTGTTATTATTATTATTTCTTTGATCATGGTTTACACAAAAGACGAGAAAGTAGAAATTATTTTCATTTTTGCATCCCAAAATCAGTATGCAAGACAAACACCTAGATTATTCAATGAGAGACATCCTCATAGAAATGTGTCGCACAAGTAAGACCGACTACAATATCAATAATTTATATTAAATTAAAATTACATTATTGTTTCTAACTTTAAAACGGTTTCTTCAAATATCAATTTATTAACATACCTGTATAGCATTTTTCAAGAGCTTTCATTTCATATATCACAAGGGGTATAGTGCCATTTAAGATTTAAAAGTTGGTAGTGGTGGGGGTGATATTAGTAAATTCAAAAAAACAAAAATATTATTAAAATGGAGCCCCCTAGATGTTTAAACATTTAGCTTAAACCGGGGATGTCTATCACAATTCGTTTCAAAGTTATTGAGGGTGGATCGTCTTAAACGCGCCAGCCTGTATAAGATTTTTTGGTTCATGCAGAAAATATGAAATGTGTGATTTAGGCATATCTGATATCAGAACGGAGAGTTCTGCTTTATTCATTAATATTCGTTCATCAAAAATTTAATAATTATTTTACTGTAATGTGTTTATTTATTGCATAAAATTCTAAATTCGCTTTTAAATACTTAATAATTTACTGACAATATTTCACATGTGCAATTTATATATTTAAACATAAAATGCAGTAATGCAATTAGAATTTGAAAATATTTTTGATAATAAAAATTAGCGTAAGAATGGATAACATAAATGATCTACAATTCATTATAACATTTATACAAATAATAGAAGTAAATTGGTATTGTTTCATTGACAATTATAAATAACAAATTGATAACATTTATTGTTCCTCATCAACTTTCAAGCACTGCAGTATTTTTGCACGCTTTTTAGTACGCCTATCAGTGATTATGACGCAAGTATAATAAATAATGATTTTTGTAACCAAGTATGTATCTTACCTATACGATATTTCACGGCAGTCTTTCCCTGTGTGAATGTTGGTGTATAAACAAATGCCGGTCGTTGCAGTGTGAGTGTTTTTGTGTTATTTATGATGGGTATTGTACGGCACAATGCACGTGACGTCATTGCTTTGTGCTGCTCTTGTTTCGTGGAAAATGCTTCTTACAAGCGACAAGTAAAGAGAAATAATATTTCGTCCCGTACGTCGTACCTCGTACCCAACATTTATGGTAGAGGCGCAATCGCAGTGCGCATAGTGGTATTTATAGTGTGATAGAAAGTTTTATACTGATACTTACATTTCACTTAGGTTGGCCCGATGTCGCATTTTTGCATTTAGTATTTAGGATTCAGATCTACTTCACATAAATACAACTCCGAATGGCATACTAATGACATCCATTGGTTTGTATAGCAACACTTTAGTACAAGAAAAATGAATTATACAATTCGATGTAATTTAATGCGTCAGATTAAATGGCAATATTATATTTCATAAAATAAAAGATAAGAAGCTATTCTTTGACTGTAAATTTGCAAAACCCTAAAATCTAATTCCTAAACTCCTAAATAATGACGATATTTAGAATGCGCCCGATGACGCATTTTGGCATTTAGTATTTAGGATTTAGGTCTTTAAATACAACTCCGAATGATGCACTAATGACATTGGTTTGTTTGGCAACAGTTTAGTACAACAAAAATGAATTATACAATTCGATTTACTTTGATGCTTAAATCTTAATATTATATTCATAAAATAGAAGATAAGAACTTATTTTTTGACATTAAATTTGATGTTTTGTACCAATTATAGCAACAAACGTGATTTGTTTAATTAGTGCGCGTCAATTTCAAGGTATATTGTGCTCCTGCATAACCCTAAAATCTAATTCCTAATATCATAAATAATAACGATATTAATTTATACCGTTTAAATTTAAATCGATTTGTGTATACACCAAAGTTTTACATTCCGGTGTATACATTATTAATAAACTCATAAATTTTTAAATTGTTGTACATAAATAGCAATTACGTATACAGTTCAACAAAAAGGTAATTTTTTACATTTCATCTCGCAAAAAAAAACCTAACGTTAAAAGTTATCCGTTAATACATACAGCTTAACTAACTGAACTCTTCTCTATAGAGACTGCAAAAAGTATAGTAAACGTTGTGTGAGTTTTACTAGATAGTGGATGAAGGTAGGTCTTTGACGAAGCGGCTGAGCAGAGCTGCAACACTTCGTTATTGGATAACGAGAAATAGTTGGAAACAAACCATTAGCTGCACTACTGCTCTCCAGCTACAATTACCAGTCTTCACTCCACTGAGCAGTCGTACATACAAACGTATAAACAAAACCACGGCTGTCCTAGACTCACAAAGTGCTAACTAGATGCAACGAAGACACAGATACTGATACATTATTTGTAAAACACATATGCCATACTGTCACATGGTTTAAAGGCTGCTAAAAACTTGTAAAAATAATAATGTATTTTATATTACAAATAATTAATACACTAAAAAATATAAATTCATTCAAAATGGCCGCTTTTGGCCATTCACGGATTAAATTTATCGGTAGTTCCCGAAGGAGTACCGAGGGAACGTTTTAGACAAAGTTGTGAAATTCTTGAACAACATATTTTTTCCTGGCAAACACTAAATAGTAGAATTCAGCTCCGGCACACAAGGCCAGAACGACGCAGATCAAACTACGGGCCAATGTCCCAGCCTTCATAGCGGCCAAAGACTGGCCCTGTGGCAGTCCAAACCTCAACCGTTTGGACTACAAATTGTGGTCAGTGTTAGAAGAGATGGCATGCGTTAAACCCCAGCGAAATTTGGATCAGTTAAAAAGATGTTTGTAGAAAACAGTAAGGAAACTACCGATAGATGCGGTCCGTTCTGCCACAGCAATATGGCAGACAGTCTTAAGGGTGCATTGAAAAAACAGCACCATGAGGTGATGCTGGGTTAATTAGGAACTATTTCTTAAATACAAAAGTGTTTCACAGATGGCTCTGTGTCTGCAGATTTGGGCCTTAGCTAATAACTTAAACTTCGGGACGCGCGCATGTCTAGCGCAAAATATTTGAGGAATAAGATAGAAAGATACAACAAATTATTCTTATACAAGCTTGCATTAAAGCCAATAGCGGCCATTTTGAATAGAGATTTTTTTTTACTGCATTATTATTTTTACAAACTTCTAGCAGCCTCTAAACCATGTTATAGTGTTTATGGAAGGACTATACGTACTTATAAAGAAAGAATGGTTTAATAAACTAATTAACTTATTTGCTAAAATGTTTTTAAAATATGTATTTTGTTCTGAAACATGCTTAAAATTAAATTTAAGGAATAGTGAATCCTTAAATGTTTTTATGTTACGTATTTAGTTTTTATTTTCAATTAAAGATAGGGATAATTATAAATTTTATTATTAATATTATTACAAGTTTTAGTAATCTATTTTCTACGAACATAACGGCAAAAACATATGAAATTCATTTTGAAAATATCAAAATTAAATGTGATTATGCCGCGATAAAACAAACAACCATCTACTTTCTCCTCTCTCTCTCTCTCTCTCTCTCTCTCTCTCTCTCTCTCTCTCGCTCTTGCTCTGAAAGTTTAAACAAGAACGATTCTAAAAATCAGCCATCATATGGTTGTTCGTCAATTTCTTCAATAATTAGTGTATAAAATTTATCATTTAAAACAAAGTAAGTATTGATTCTTGTAGTTAAACTTATTCAACATCTTTTGATATAAATATTAAACTACCTATATATAGAAGCTAAAACTGTTCTGAGTTTTAACAAATTATGTTAACTAATGTTGCATTAATGACATTGATGTGTTCGTACTAAGTTTACAGTGGTTTACAGTGTTATGTAGTATAAGTTTGCAACAATATTGTTGAACATTTTACCGCATATTATAATCGAAATTATGGATGTTGATGTACTTAATATCGGCTTTGTACCAGCCCAAAGTTCGAGCCAATTCTCAAAGCCCGGCAAGAGCAAATCTTTATTAGTACCTAAATCGTTGTACTAAAGTATTATAGTGGTTTTTATTTGTCCTTTTCAAGAATTGAACAAAAAAATATGGATACATAGAACTACGGAAAATTTAGTGTATTTTTACCTCCAGCTACCTTTAGTAAGGGAGGTATAGGGATCGTGTTAAAAATCGTATATCGAGATTTTAGTAAATGACCACGTTTTAAGGTCCCTGGAATCCAATTTAAACATTTTCACGATTATGTGTGTGTGTGTGTGTGTGTGTGTATGTGTATGTGTGGATGATGTCAGCTCTCTAACTCAAATATAATTATTGAGGATATTCTGAAATCTTGTATTTCGACCCTATTCTAATATGGTGTAAATCGGATAACCGGAATGGCACTTTACTTATAGCTCATAATGGGTTTCAAATAGTACCATTAAATGCATTTTTTTTGAATTTTATGTCATTATAAAAATTAAAGATTATTGAATTTTCTATTCGTATACATTAATACTTTTTCTATATATTTTACAGGTACGAGTAAATTAAAAAAATAATGGGTAAATGAAAACTGCTGGATATCAGTCAATGATTGAAAAATATATTTTCGGCCTCTACTAGTTTCGGCATCACATGTGCCTTCTTTAGGAGCTACAAAGATTTTTACAATGATGTTATGGATAAATTTCATAAAAAAAAAACAGGTTTTAACTTACGTGAAAATTTTTAACATAAATTAATGTTGTGACATATAAAAATATATAATAAATAACATGGAGAAATAATCCCAGGGCCTTTAATAAATACAATTCCTTTGTTACACAGTTCATACCTCAAATTATGTAACTGACAGATAATTGTCAATGTCAAAAAACTAATCACTTCAAATTAATAAAGGTAACATTTTAAAAAGAAAATAGTAAATAAAGCAATATTTATATACAAAGAAACATAATATTGTTTTGCAGCATTAGTAATTATGTAGGTACAGTAAAATTTTTGAAAGAAGTCCGATCAAGGCCATGTACGAATTGTATCTATGAATTAAGATTTTGTGCTGTCAAATTTAGTAGTGTATTTTACTTAGATTTTATGAGGGTACATAATATCTTGTGTACCTCATAAAAACTATGTAAACGACACTACTAAATTTGACAGCATAAAATCTTAATTTATAGGTTCAATTCGTAGATGGCCTTGATCGGACTTCTTTTACAAATTCTACTATACATATGTATTTAAATTAATAAAAATTAAATAACGGGAAGTATAGTGTTGGTGACATAAAATTTTTACTTTATGTGCAAGTAGATGTTTAAAATATATATGTAAAATTATTCCGTTGGAATTTGGGCCATCAACAAACAAAACCTTACGTTTGTCCTATGTTAGAGCCATAATTAATTAATTTGCGGTTCTCTGGTGTAAAGCATTGTTCAGTCTGTCACGAGAACATTGCCAGACGAATACATATACACCCCGGCACATACCTAAACGCCGTCTTCTTATTACCCTAGTAATTAACTTTTATTTCCCTTCCTGCATCTCAGAATATTTCATTGTCTGTCTTCATTATTTTTTGGTCGGTCTGTACGAATGTTTTCACCCCTCATAGTGAAGTATAAATAATATTATTAGCCCTAAATTACCCCCAGTAGTACAGCATCCCTCTGGAACAAATGACAAGTGGATTAGGTTGCTATGTACAGATGTGACTACATCTCCATGGACATTTTTTCAGTAGAATTTTATTCTTTTTTATAGTATTTGTCTTTTCTCCTAATATTTTAACCAATAACAGAGCAGGAAAAACGCGAATGGTGTGCGAAATTTTTACAATATTTTTTCGATATTAATTGAAATATAGATTTTAAACTTACAAAAACTGAATATGTTATTCAAGTACTCCGCCATTTATCGCTTCTATTATTAGTAATGCCAGCTTTAATTCTATTAAGCGCTGCACATTTTCCTATTAATTTTGTCCCATATCTTTTCCAAGGTAGATTTTATTGAAGGCACTGGATTTTTTCGAAGTTGCTTTTCAAAAGTAAAGATTCATTTATACAGATTTACAGATCTGTAAGACTTACAAATTTGTTCAGAATAGACCCATCAATCGGTAATAGAAGAGTACCCTTAAAATGCCGGTCGAACTATTATCACCAGTCATTTGGGCCACAGTTTTTTTTTAAGTTTAAAGTAGCCGAAAGAATTTTGTTCAAATTTCTAACCATTTGTATACATATATTTTGTAATTTGTTAAAAATGTAAACTGGTCGAATATTATGAGTTTGGACTCGAATGGTATCATGACTTTCAATAATTTATTAAAATTATTGCTAGTAACTAAAATAAAGGCATCTTCAAATCTAATCAATGGTTGGTTTGATGCGAGAGGTAAAAATGGTGGAAGACCTCTTTATAAGCTTCCGTTTCCGTGATAATGATTATGAAACAGATGAATAATCTGCATGTCAGACGTAAAAAAGATAAAATCATCTAGTGCGCTGGGGTGTAATTAAAATAGAGATAATTATCTAATGAACTCGTGTCACTTGTCAGGATGTCAGCTTGTTATCACCAGGCCGTTGCCAAGAGATGGATGGCACTTGTTACGAGATTTTTAATTGTCTCTTAAATGTTCATTTCTTTCCTTTAAGTACCAGAGAAAAACCGACGCGTTATATAACTCCGTGAAATCTAATTTTAATGGCACAGAAATGGTGTACTCACCATGCCAGCAATGAGTGCCTATAAGGCGACGCCTGGTAAACGCCCGCACGATACAAATATGTCATAATCATTACCCCTATCTGTGTACGAGTATAAAGCAGATTGGCACACCTAGTAATGGGTATTGTTCCTTGATGATTTACAAGGTAATGTCAAAATGTTCCCGGAATTGGTCAATAAAATTTTATTGACAAAAGATGCAACATTTTTACATTAATTTCCTGCATTTATACACTTGTTCGTACATCTGTTCAAAGCACTCCTAGAAACCAATTAGCAAAACGTTATTTCTTTAATTTGATTTTTTAGCCGTTGGTAACATTGTTCTTAGCAAGGTAAATTTTCACCAGTAGAGAGAGTTTTGTCATACAGCAAAACCTAATCGTTTCCTGCCCAATTTTCAGGAGTTATCGTTCGGTTGCGTCTCGTAGGCGTTGAAGGATCTCCATTAAAGTTTTTTGTTTTACAGTTTGGCCTTAAGGATTGAATTCGTTGTGAATTTCGTCCTGATAATCAACAAACACCTCTTATTCACTTTCTCCTTCCTTTTATCCAAGCGAAATTTATGCTTGTGCCTCTTGTATACAGTCGATTTTTTATCGTCTCATTTCTGTACGCTTTTCTTAGCACCTGAAGGGTCTCAGATAGTGATTTTTTCAGCAAGACGCAGAATTTTATGTTTGCAAGCTGCTCTGAAAACGGCATTTCAAAATCTGACGAACGAAAAAAACGCATTGTAAGATACAATCTGCAGCTTTCGCAGATAGTAACTACTTTTGACCCTACCTCGTATTTATTTTTAGCAAACCTCGTGTATACCGGATTCTCTATGTCAGTCACATCACGCTCTTGTAAGGGTAGTTGATTGGAAAAGTATTCTAAGTACTCTAGGGGTGGTTAATATTAAATTACATCCAAATTACTATCTTTCCCTTGTCGTTAAGGGTGCCAAATAATAAAATATTTATATGTAATTATCTTCTTGTTAGTATACGGAAATCATCGAAATAATTTCCAATATCCTGTAGGATAATCGGCTTAGATAAAAGCAAGGACCGTTCTGCAATCACGTGACCTGTCTCTACTCAGCAGACTGGAGACAATTGAAGTCCGCTCACAGCACTCTCTGCTGTCACTTGATACGATAATTACAAATCTATTACTCTTGTGGGGTGAGGCCCCTTTTCGCCCTCGTTGTGGCGCGCCACTGCCGCCAATCAGCGTCCATTGTCCTGCTGGATTCATAGCACACTCAGCTGAATTTGTTGCTCTTAATTTATGAGAGACAGTGTATTGTTCGCGATTTATTTCAAATGTTAAAATTCCCACTGATAAATAACTCTAGTTTACACAACACAAACTCGGTAAATATTACTCATTTTTCACGTTAATTTTTAATGTAATAAATTTTGTCGGAGCAAAAATGTTTTTACTATAACATCAATAATTCAGCTGGCAAATATTTGTGAAAATATTAATAATATTTTATTAAATTAAAAAATATATACTTTATACGGTTTTCAATTATATTTTCCCAATCAATATAAATATTTAGTTAATTATTGAACAGTGCTAAATATTTTAAATATTATAATGTGTACATCAAATATTTTTAGTTGGCATTATATTGATTATAAATTCAAATTCTTAGTACAACTAATAATAAAAATCGTTTGTGACCACCACAATACCTCTCGCCATTTCCATTTTTTTAAAAAAATATCGAATTTAATTCTAATTAGATCTATACTTTCATTCTATGAGGAAGCTTATCCTACTGTTCTAAAATGTTCAAGATGGTTTCAATTCATTGACGGGATTGGCGGTATTTCATAAGGATATATGTATGCCTACAATTTTAAATATTTAATTAATAATTCAATCCAAAATATGAAATGTACTTCTCAAAAAATGCTTTCGGTAATATTAGTAAAAGTGTTAATTTTTGGCACACAATGTCAATTACAAATATTTGAATTTGACAAGTGGTTTCCTTGGTGCAGATTGGATTGTGCGATTTAGTGCAACAGATTTTTCTATATATATATTTGTAATTATTAAGAAACTACTATTTTCGGTTATCCAATTGTTATCAAACCCTTTTCAGCTCTTCCCTATAATGTTTTTGAGGCATAGTTCTTCCAACATTCAGACACACATATCCACAAATAAACACACACACGTACGCTCGCACGCACGCACGCTCGCGTGCGCGCGCAGACTCACGCACACTCACAGTCGTCATCGTATAAACATTATAATCGGATTCTAGGAACCTTAAAACGTGCTTATTAATTAAAGTCTGAATATTTTTAGCACGAATCCAATACCTCTCTTAGCGAAAGGTAAAAATACTACTATATCGAAATACTTCGACAGACGCTAAACGAATAAGCTGTATTTATTACTGAAACTTTAACAAAATGCAAGTAAATGTATTAAATAACCAATTAATGATTCTGGAAGTGATGTGTTAAATGCATAAGCGCGCCTTTATTTAAATCGGTTACCTGGGGCCACATTTCCCTTATATTGCTGGTGAAGTACAGCCTTATTTTAATCATAATATTGCATTATGCCTATTACCGCCACGTTCCCCAGATTTGTCGCCTATTGAACATGTACGAGATGTGATGGGAAGGCAGGTACAATGAAATGAACAAAATATTTTGCAGGTAATATGGGTGTGGTTCTTACGGGTAATACGGTCTTATGGGTGAAGAATCGGTTCCAACCCGTATTCACTGAAATACGGGCGGGCGGGTGCGGGTGGTCACATGGATCCACTGGTATTCCGAGCACTAGAAAATTATAATTCTTTCGTGTTCTTCTTCTTTGAATCCATATGAAGAGCTGTAAGTAAATACGCAACAGTAATATGCTGGCCACTTTTTATGTATATGTATCATTACCACAATGCGAATAAAATAAATCAGGTTGACACACATAAAAATGAGTAACAATCTTGCCTCCCTTATAATTTTTTATCAAAATCTTTCCTAATTTCCTTTTCTTATAAATCTCGCGCGATTGATTTCCCCCTGATGCAAAATTCCTGTGTCAGTTTTTTGTGAGTGATTTGGGATCAGTTTCACGTCAATATCAAAGTGCGCTCTGGAAAGTCATTGTGTTAAGTGCGCAGCGTAATCCGTACACATCATTTTTCACTCTCGGGGATTTAAACTCGGGTTCCGACCCTACAACTACCGCACAAACCACTAGACTAATTACGGGGATTGACGAATGCGTTGCATTTATTACAGAGAACGACAGGGTAAAGATTTCAAAAAGATATCCCTGTTATACTGAGTGAATATGTTCATGAATTTTTTTTGTCATTTTTACCTCTCGCTAAGAGAGGTATTGGAATCATGCTAAAAATCGCATATCCAGATTTTAGTGAATAAGCACGTTTTAAGGTCCTTAGAATCCGATTATAACATTTTTACGATGATGTCCGTATGCGTGTGAGAGAGAGTGTGTATGTATTTGTGTGTGTGTGTGTGTGTGTGTGTTTGTGGATGTTGGAGCCACGGTTTCTCAAATACTGTAAGCCTTTAAATATATTTAACTACGGTTTCCTCAATCTGACATTAATGGAAAGAGCTGATTAGGTTTTGGTAGGAATTGGACAACCGGAAGTAATAGTTTCTTTAAAATAATCTTTTAAATATAATTTTTTGGAAATTTTTGTTATTACAAATATTGAGAAACATAAAATTCTCCATCTAATACACTTAAAAATTTTATTATATCTTGTATAGACTTAGAGATAAAGACACTATAATATATAGAACAATCTAATGTAATACATCGCAGAGGCTAAGGCACTAAGGAAACCAGTTGACAAATTCAAATGTTTATAATACAGTTTGTAAAGACAGATGTCAGTGTCAAAAATAACAGTTTTAGTGACATTTTGAATACTTTTTCTGGGAAGTACATTTAATCTTTCTCATTGTTTTATTAATTAAATATTTAAAATTGTAGATAAAATGCATATATCCATCAGAAATACCGCCAATCTTGGTAATGAATTGGAAGAATCTCTGACATTTAGGAACTTCCTCATACAATGAAAAATAGATATAATTAGAATTGTATGTGTGCAGAAGACATGTTATATCCATTAAAAAAAATATTTGGGTAAAGTTCTGTAATTTTTGTTATAAAACGACGGTTCGATAGCGAAATGCAATACAATACTTATATACATAAAATGAAAATGGAGAGAGGTATTGTGCTGGCTACAACAGATTTTTATAAAAAAAATATGATGTGGCCAACACATAACCTTCCGTCAATTCTATGTATTTTATTTAAATTCCTTACAGAAAGTTTCTTGAAAAACTGGTGAATGTATTACAAAATACATTCAAAAAAATAGGTAGAGATGATGTTTTCGGTCTGTTTAACTGATAAGTTTTCTTTAAAAAATACTAAAATGAATAAATGTTAGTACAAACAAGGTTTTGGTTCCAATTGTGTATAAATATAGAAAAAGTGACAACTCCTCAATTTTTCTTGATATATTGATGCTGACGATTAGTAGGCCGAGATTCTAACCTTACACGCAGCGCCTGTACAATGTATCATACATCATAACATTCTGGGACTAACATGACAAAAGAAAAGTTAACTGTCAATCGAGCTCTCAGCGTATAATCCGGGCCTATGTACATAATTGCATCAAAAGTACAACTAATTTAGAGAAAATATTGTCACAATTTTCAAATAGCATAAAAGTGACTTCTGCGCTATATTCTCCACAACAGCTTTCAGAGCCCGTGGCATGAAGTAATCTTAGTAAATTTTCTCAACTGTACATCATCATTTGAAATATTTGAATAGAACAGATTGATTAATCCAGAAATAAGTAATAAGCCATGACGATGTATTAAATTGTTTAAAATACTTTCGACATATATCCCCAGATTCCCATTCTCAAATACCTTCTTTAGTAACAAGGATTTTATTACCTGCAGAAGGTACAACTTTCCACCAGGCATGTACTATGTTTTGCAAAGAATGGTAAATTTCTTCATTGAAAGTTCTTCCTGATGTACAACCCTCAACGAAACAGTATTCTCGAAATTTATACATTTGAAAACATTTATTAAGCGTTACCTCACGGGCCCTGGAAGCTGTCGTGGAGAGGGTATCACGGAGGTCACTTTTGTGACAGCACAATTGACAGTTAATTTGTCATTGTCAGAATATTATATGGTACGGCACATTGTAGAAGCGCTGCGTGTAAGGTTGGAATCTCGGCCTAGGTACTACACGGTAAAAAATTACATTGATATTCCGGACAAAATTTAGTTAGCTGTATTTTTTTTGTTATTTCAACAATATTTTTTTGCCGTGTATACGAAGAACTTTGTATTTTAAGTTTCCAAAACTAAACAATTTTTGTTGTGTATAAAAAGTATTATTTGCTGTAAAATATTAGTCATGGTAGCAATTATTATTAGTAGTACTAAGCAGTCATTTTGTTAGTTTGTTCAGATTACAAAATCATTTTGCAACAATTAAAGATATTTAATCTGTTACTGGGACAAATTTTATTTTTTTGTATCCTGTGACATTATATTTTGTAAAGATTACCAATTCTTCTTCCCGCCATATACTTTGTACAGGTAACTAAACCTTTTGTATTGACAGGGTATTCCCTGGTATACAGCATAATTCACTGTTCGTGTTATACTATACTACGTCGTGTCGCATTTGCTTGCGCAGTTAAGTTTAGCCTGTCGAAAATTGTGTTTTAAAAGTGCTTGTTTCTTGTGCCCGTCAATAAAAATGGATGATTTTGTAAAAGATATTTTAAAACAATGGCAATTAGAGTGTCTTATTAAGAAATTTGAAGGTATGTATCGATTATTGATAAATCTATTATAATTTAAGTGACTATTGTTTCATACGTTATTTTGTTTATATAATGTTTGTTACATGTATATAGATTATAATTATAAATAAATAAAATTATTATAATACACATGTATTTAATTTTTACCTTACTACCTCATTAATGCATTTGTATATCTATCAAAAATTTATTAGTTTCCAAAACAAATTCATAGTTATTAATGGTAACTTATTTTATTTCTTCGCATAACAAATTTATATTTCTTAATGGTAACTTAATTTATTTGTTCGTATAACAAATTTACATTTCTTAACGGTAACTTATTTTATTTGTTCGCATAACAAATATCTTTTGTTATATATAACAAAATTGTATTTGTTGCCACAACACTTTTTTACCAGAAAATTTACCTAGGTAACTGTAACAAATATATTTGCTGGTCCTATATTGACAAAAAAAAATTTGCTGCTGGAACTCATTTTTGGTAATCACAACAAAGTTTTTTTTTTTACCGTGTAATCGCTAACATCAATATGTCAACAAAAATTTAGGAGCGTCACAGCTTCTATATTTATATACCATGCCAAAGACAATACCTGTCTTACCTAAAAGTGACGGAAGGTAAAAAATAGAATAGGACTATACATACAGGGTGTCTCTTAAATAGGGGGACATGGCTTAACCACAGATTCCTGAGGCTAAAATAAGACGATTTAACCAAACTTGCTTCTACCGGAAAGTGTACCATTTAGCCAGAAATCTGCTTCAAAGTTCTTCGAAAAAAAAAATTAATTTTGCTTATAATAATCGGACGTTTTATTCGATTTGGATGAAATTTGGTATGACAGTTTATATGGTTATAAGTCATCTTTTAAGGTGATACTTGTTATTATTAGTGACATTAGAATTAAAAAATCATTTGTCAATATTTCAAAGCTAACTAAAATCATGCTAGATTCAATGTAATAACTGTATTATTAGGACAAAATACAAAAAAACGTTATAATAAAAGAACCTTACATTAATTATAAGCTTTAGTAACTGAAACATGCGTTTTAATTGAAGCAAAAATTTTTCTTCTCTTGGCATTTTTTCGTAAAATCAAAAATTTTTTTTTTCCTCTTGTAAACTCAATCCGGGGACATACTGTATATATATTATGTTTTAGTAATAATTTGTGTCAACGAATATGGACCAAATTCCCAGTCTATATTTCTGATAATAATACTTTATTGGGCATATTTTTCCGATTGAGAACAAATCATAATGTTTACAGGATATAAACACATATTTTTGCATATTCCACATATTTATGTTTTATAATTATGTACCTGAAATTGAATATAATTTTTTTGTTTGTGGTAAAAAATAATTTAAAATTAGCAGATTTATTCTGACCGCAGTTCACAAGCCGTGTTCTGTGGTCTGGGTTCATGTGATCATTGCTATTGCATTAAAATTCAATTAAACGCGGCCCTTTTTTGCGATAATTGTTTAGTAATTTGAAAGATGCCACATGTGCTAATTACAACTTTGAAATATTTTTTTCAAATCCGAGAGGGAGTTAAATTCAACGCGATACCAACAGAGAATTTAATTGGCTGTTTGTATGAGCGACACGTATTCGCCTCCATCCTTTTGTTCTTCATTATTTTTCTGTTTTGGATTTTTGTTTTTGTAATAATATTACATAGGGGAAAATATACGTTACGTTTGTGGAGATGTATCAATAAGTTAAGGACAAAATTGTGTTACGTACATTTTAAAACACGACAACACACTGTTCATAACTAAGTTATAAATAATTCTTTGTACATGAAATATGAAACACAGGCCAGACTTGTCAAAAATAATACATACATTCATACAAATATAAAGTATTTATACATTAAACAGTATGTTTTAAGAGTCCCGCCTTTACAAAGCATGTGTTAAAAGACTACTGTAGAAACCATTTTCTGAAAATGCCTTCAGCTGCCTCGTCGCATTTGCCATCACCTCTGCTGGGTTAACAAAATGTTGTCCCTTCAATTTTATTTTTAGCCGTAGGTACAGGTAAAAATCGGTTGGTGCAAGATTGGGAGAATAGGAGGAGTGTTCCAGAGTGATGACATTTATCGTAGCAAGGTAATTTTTCACCGTGAGGGAGAGTTGTACAGGAGTTTTGTCATACAGCAAAACCCAATCCTTTCCTACTCAAATTTCAGATAGTTGTCGCCTAATTCCATCTCGTATGCTTTAAAGGATCTCCACTAAAGTTATTTGTTTACAGTTAGGCCTAGAGAAGTGAATTTTCGGTGAATCAATAATCATCTCCTATTCACTTTCCTCTTGAATTATGCTTTCTTTAGTATCTGAAGGCTCTGAAGGGTATAAGATAGTGACTTCTCCAGCAGAACACAATTTTTGATGCATGTTACTATGATTGCGATATTTCAAAAAAAAAAAAACGCATTGTAAGAAACATCCTGCAGTTTACGCAGACGTTAACTAAAAGAGGTTTCGGGTAGCTCGACGCTTTCGCTAGTGTTGGCTGCCAACCCAAGAAAAATTAATTTGCCTCCATCGATCCCCTACTTGGTTCTAATCATGGTGTATAAATAAAGAAACGCAGCGCCTCTTTAGTGTGTCGTACCACATAATATTCTGGAAAATTGCAACTAATTTAGAGAATATATTATGTCTCTGATGATATCCCTTCTGAAATTTGAAAATAATTTACAATTTTCAAATAGTACAAAAGTGATCATTGAGGTACATTCTCCACGACAGCTTCCAGAGCCCGTAAGGTAACGTTTTTAGAACTGTTCTCACTGTACGTCGTCATTTGAAATCAGCGAATAGAAGCAGATTGATTCATCCAGAAATGGGTAATAAGCCATGATGATATATTTAATTCTTTAAAATACATTCAACGTATATCCCCAGATTCCCATTCTCATAAAATATCTTTAATTTTAAAATGTTTTTGGCAAATACCATCTTTGATATCAAGTATTTTATTACCTGCGGAAGGTACAACTTTCCACCGGGCATGTAATATGTTCCTCTGCTCTTATGTATGAATACGTTTGTGAATGTGGCTGAGGTGAAAGAAGTGTGCATGGATAGGAATGTGTGGCGAAGGATGATTGTTGTGTAACTATTATTGTGGTCCGGATGCGGTTATTCGCTACCGAAAATCGGTAACTTTAATATGTTCTTATGTAGGAATGCTA
Organism: Ophonus ardosiacus; assembly: GCA_943142095.1. Classification (NCBI taxonomy): domain Eukaryota; kingdom Metazoa; phylum Arthropoda; class Insecta; order Coleoptera; family Carabidae; genus Ophonus; species Ophonus ardosiacus. Next base: position 31,379,070 of record OW964832.1, on the reverse strand, counting down.
TGATGATTGTGGATAAGGCGAAAGAAGAATGTTGTTAAAGAGTAAAGTGAGTCAGCTGAGCTCTTACTCTTATCCCTTTTCCTATTGTTAATATTGTTTTCGGGTTTTTGCAAACCCACTTAGTGGGATACGCGTGATTTTATGTATGTATGTATGTATTTATGTATGTATGTATGTATGTATGTATGTATGTATGTATGTATGTATGTATGTATGTACTATGTTTTGCGAAGGATGGTTAATTGGAATTTTTTCTTCATTGAAAGTTCTTCCTGATGTACAACCCTCAACAAAACAATATTTTCGATATTTATATATGTATTGTTGAGAACAGTTGCTAAGCGTTAACTCACGGGCTCTTAAAGCTGTCATGGAGAGTGTACCACAGAGGTTACTTTTGTGTTATTTGAAAATTGTAAATTATTTTCAAATTTCAGAAGGAATATTATCAGCTATAATATCCCGAGGACATTGATAATTACGAAATAATTTTACGACAGTTACCGAAAGCGCGTTGCTTGGTAACAGCCCGACGCCGAAGGGCGGAGGTGGTGTTACCTAAAAGCAACGTCTTGAGGAAGTGTGATAAAATTATAAGTATTTATCAATGATCGAGGGGTATTCGGTGAGAAATTTTTTTGCAATTTTAATTAAATTTATGAAGAATTTGTATTTAGCAGAATTTTTATAATTATAAAATCACCCAATAGATGTCACTAGTAGCTATGAATATAGTTCAGCGAGAAGTGTGTAACGATAATAAGATTGACATTGACACTACAAGATGCCAAGACACATCTCAGTTTTAGTATACAAACGTTTAATAGTAATAATAATAGAATATTTTCTATTTTTTTATTTATAATAGAGTGTTTTATTGTGAGTGTGAGTGTGTATTTTGTTAATTAAAGGTTATTTTCACCATCATACTGTCAAAACGTCATTTTCAAATTAAAACAATTAACCTTTAATTATCTGTCAAAAATTGTTTGTTACTTAGCAACTTAATGACATAAGTGATAATTGTCATAGGATAATTATCAGTGTAAGTTTGTTTTGATTGGTTACTTTCGTACACGTGATCAGAAATAAAGGGATTCAATTGGATATTTTTTTAACCAAAAAATTTTCAGAAATATAATATATTCTCTATATTGGTTGTAATTTTGATGCAATTATATACATACGCCCGAATATTATACATTGACTCAACGATTGACAGTTCATTTGTCATGTTGGTTCCAGAATGTTGTGTGGCACTGCACAGGAGGAACTGTGTGCAAGCTTAAAATTTCAGCTTAGTAATCGCCAACATCAATATGTCAACAAATATTGAGGAGTTGTCGTACCTTCTATATTTATACATCGTAAAATAAATATCATCACGGCATATTACCCATTTCTGGGTGTGCCATTATCTACACATATGTAGACATATAACATAACGTACATCGTAACTCTAATAAATGATTCCGGATACTTTTTAACGCTATCTCGAATATCTAGTAAGTAGGTAACTCAATTGGTTAGAGTACCTAGTAAATCCAGGAAGGACCTGGGTTCAAATCTCAGTAAGATCCAACCTTTCTTCGATATTTGCACTTTTTTGTTGACTCAAATTTCGAATTTGTTCCCCTGTTCAATGATTCCTTCTTCGAGAATGTTTTAATCTTATCAATAGGTGGTATTTTGATTGCGGGGTGTCGGCACATTTTTTTCTAACGACGCAGAAATAGCGACTTCCCTTGTGGCAAGAAAGGAACTTTTCAATACATGTTGAATGTCGCTCATAAAAAATGAATATACCTGCGCGATAGCAGTGTGGAGGCGCTTTCATCTCTGCCATTAACCCCTCAGGGGCGGAGGGTAAGGAGTTTGTGTAAGGGGCGACTTCCGAGTCATCCCGGCATACAGCACCATGCCAGAATGGCACATATAACACACATAGTGTATTTTTATTTGAAGGAAACGTAGCAAAAATATGAAAAGGACGATGAACTCTGTAATTGTTAGAATAAATTCACAGAGGGATGCGTTTTATTATATATGTAGGGTTACATGGCAAAACAGATAAGCAATGTCATTACTTGTCAAAATAATAAAATCTCCCTTAACGGAATACTGTCCGTATTTTTTCTCTAGAAGCAATCGATGTTTCTTATACCTACCTTTTTCACTATGTACCTACAAGAATTCATGATTTTCAAAAACTAAAATGATTTTCTTTGCAGGCATGCATCAGAAAACCAGGACTTCAAAATAACAAAAGTGAGTGATAAAATTAATTTTAATTTACTCTAATTATACCCGTTGCAAATATTTGCAACAAACAATATTATGGAGTAAAGTTATTAAATTATAAATTTTATGTATTTTCAATTTGTGGTACTCTTTTTTTTTCTTTTTTTTAACCACCTCTACTTCAACACAAAGGGAGAACTCTGGTTGATTATTTGACACAACAATGTTAATAATAAATAAATCATTTAGGGCCGGTTTATTAACATTTTTTTGTTAATTATTTGATGAGGAACTTTTGGATATCATTGTATAATACAATTTTTCTAGCAAACTACAGCATTGTTCCATTTTTTAACAGATAAATATATTCTAAATAAATTCTATTTACGTTTGAAGAACACTAAATAACACAGCAATGAGCAACCGTCATACAACGAAACAAAGCTAAAGAGGTTAAGATAATTAATAAATTGCAAAATTTTGTGATGATTCGTACTCGGGTTTTATTTTATGGCTGCACCTCCGAGTGCTTACGAATACTCCCGAATGCTCTCGAAACCAATAACAATGCTTTTCTTATGTAAACTTTGAAAATTAATTATAAAATATCTGATGTGGCCAGCCCATTACCTTCCGTCAATTCTATATATTTTACACAAATCCCGTACCGAAAGTTCCTTGGAAAAGATTCTATCTATGCAGTAAAATTATAACACGAACATAATTATTTTCTACAAATTCCATACCGAAAATTCCTTGGAAAACATTCTATATATCCAATAAAATTATAACACGAACATATGCTATGAAAATTGCACTTGACACTAACATCTGTCAATTAGAATATTTTAACATATCACCAATCTCCATGGTTATAGCAAAGTTGGGTGATTTATGAAAGTTCATCTTTTTAAAATTCTTTAACTCAATATCAATTTTTATCGCACACACACACACACACACACACACACACACACACGTGCATAAAGGCATGATCGTAAAATTAGTAAAATCGTATTCTAGGGACCCGATAATGTGCTTATTTATTAAAAACTCATCTCCGAATCTTTTGACCAAGGACAGTAGGTACATTCCTTATCTAAAGGTGACGGAAGATAAAAAAATTATGAAATTTTCTTAACTCTACTAAACTAAACGTTCGGAAGCTGAAAGAATATCTGTACAAAATTTAGCGTCGATATGTAAAACTGTGTAGATTTGTAGTACAGACGGCAAATTATCGATTTAATATATTAGATATTTTCATATACAAAACTAATATCTAGCTTATTTTTATTTCGAGATATGTATGTGGTATGTAAATAAGTGAATTAATAAATTTACTGGTGAAATCGTAATGAATTGGGATAAAGTAAATTTGATATGAAAATGTTAAAATATGAAATTCCAGTTAATAATTCGAATGTGTTTGTACTATCGGCCATAACTACATTAAAAATAAATACTGTTTGCTGTTTGAAGAGAGCGAGGCAGCATTTTATTCGCGAATCAATAGCTTTAGATTAATTATTACAGTTTCGTTTATTCAAATACCAGTTATAATGTACTTGCTAAACTTCATTACAATCATATTAAATAAATATTTAATGTAGCTAAATAGGTGTTTTTGCTAATGGAAATGCGTTGAACGTTTATTATCAATTACCAAATATGGTTGAACAATAGTTCTCATGAATTATTTGCAAATTTGGAATCGTAGACACCCTTGCTTGTGACGTCATAGACGTTCCTACAGCTACTAGGTAATACGCAGCTGACTCGTCCGCCATATTGGAGCCCAAATGAACATTGTAAATTACGAAATTTATGTAGTAACTATTTTTCATAATTAAATAATTATAAAACTAAAATGGAGTCTTAAGGTAAAGTTATAACTAAAGAAAAAACCCCTTAACCTTAACAATAAATTTAAAAACTATATACGTATTTCGAGAACTAAGTTCTCATCATCAGTAGAAACTACAAAGTAAAAACACAGAGCTGTTTTGACCTCTGGCATGGTTTACATGCTGAGTAATCTTAACTTCAAGTTCGTTTATAGGTATTTTAATTCGCTCTATAATTTGTGTTGACACCTACTAAGAAGGTAACTATCTTTTTTTACATCAAGAAACGCACATGTAAACAAGACTATTATTCTAGTTCTTTTTGATAGTATTTTTTAAGCATTATCAATAAATCACGTAAATCTGTACGAGAAACAACAATGCTAAAATACACGCCAATGTATACGAACTATGGTGACAAATATAAATTATTTCCTGAACAGAGTTATGACATACGTCGCCTTATGAAGATTATATAACCTGTGTAGCAAAAAATAAACTAAGCACTTCAATTTCGTATATCGTCAAGAATCATTCACTTTTTATTGTGCAATGTTCTTCTTACGTGAAGAATATTATAGTTCAAAGTTATATTAATCTTTTTGAGTAGGGCTCCAACTGTTTCCTCTGCATTTTATAACCATTTTTGTTTCTTTTCTTTGAATCTACTTGTAAACTATGAAAAATATTATTAATTATTTGATTATTATAATTCAGGGCTGGTTTTATAAAGAAATTTAATTCTAGTAATTTTAACGAAATGAAAAAATTCGAATCAGTTTCTCTGTTCTTATAACATTTAAATCAATCTGTCAAAAAGTTCATTGCATTTTTTTTCATTTCATTAAAATTACTTTAGAAAGAAATTTTAAGAGTAGATTAAATTTCTTTATAAACCGGCCCTTAGTATACAAAAATATTTCAAAAAAAAGCAGAAGATATAATGCAGTTTGAGAACAAATATATGTATTGCATAATTTGTTTTTATACCCATTTATCGAATGATTTACACAATTTCGAGCAGAAAAACCTGTCATTGTGGATACTATTTACGATTAATAATACTATAATGCTAATATTGAATGATTGAAGTGGTTTCCAAAATGGCATACTAATCCGCTATAATTTATCTAGTAGCTATAGATATCCCGTGCTGGTTAAACCATTTAAATATAATACAATCGTATATACATTCTATCCAGTTTTGTTTTTTATGTAAAAAAAAAATGGGCTAAATCTGAGCGTAGCTATTTGTATATCTTTGAATATGAAATTTAAAACATTTTTATATATTTTCCTGCAATCCAATCGAAATGTTAGAGTGGTATTGCATTGTAGCAAGAATGCTGTTATGTAGATAGGAGATCCTTGTGTTTACTGCAGAAACGAGGTGCAGGAGCTCCGCATATTTCAATATAGCGTGTCTGCTGGCATTATCTGCCCAATCACAGTCCGAGAACACAACAGGAAAACGAAACCAACCAATGGGAACAAAGAAAAAGCAAGAGCTGCAACAAAGTAAACGATATGACAGCTTTTGAGAACTATTTAATTTGCGAGCGACCGCAGGCATTGAAAATAAAAGTCTACAAAGTGTTTAAAAATGCATCTGTAAGTTGAATAATTATTTATAGCTAATTACATTGAGATTAGATCTAAAGCTTACTCCGGAATTAAAAGCTGGATCTCAGAAGCTTGTGTTTGTTAAACAAAAGAATTAATTAACTTAACGCTAACGCTATGTGATCAAAGTAAAAATTCAAGACTACAAGACAAGAGATCTTGCATAATAGCAAACCGTATTATATAAAAGTACAACAGAATTATTTTTAGATATTTCATGGAAAATACTATCTCAACCATCAGAAATTTTTCATTTAAGAATTACAGCATACTATTTCGAAAAACTAATTAATCCATCGGAGGTGGCGCCCAGTCTGACAGACCCTACCGATTTTATAGAATACTGTAATTTTTTTGTTGGATTATATTTTGAGAATTAAATTCTTATTTGTTTTATTTTTTTATATAAAATGTTCGTTTTCACAGGAAAAAATGTACAATTTATCAACTCACACACTTATATTTTGTAACAAAAATACCCCGGTAGTACTTTTTCTACATGGATCTCTCCGGGTCTCTCATATCCCGCGCCATCTACCATGTCATTTAGGGGTAAAACAAATTTATACACAATAACGCTTATACTGTTAGAAAGAGAAACAAATAGTTATTTACGCCCATTTAAAAATTGAATGTTGTCAGTATCTTGGAAACCACCATTTTGAATTTTATTCTATCTTCACTTTTAAATTTGTCTCATGAAATCATGTAACTTTTATACATATGAAATGTTTTTTCATATCTTTTATAATAATGGAGTTATAATTCACATTTTTTAAAATCGCAAATTTCAGTGTTTTTTTAATAACATTCAAGCTGCACAGTATTTTAAATTTTTCTAATGGAATCTGGATCAGCACTCAAAACTTCACATGTAACCGACTTCATACCTCTTATAGTTCCCGACATCCCAATGGTGAGCCATTTAATTTTAGTACCATGTACACAGCTCATTTTTGTCCAAATATTTCATTCGGTAGAAATATGCCATAATCATTACCGAAATCTGTGTACAACACAGATTGGGACACTCAGAAATGGGTAATATGCCGTGATGATATATTTATTTTATTTTTATTTATTTATATTTCATTCAAAATCCAATTTTTCCTCATATCCTTTAATCACGCACACCCAAGAATGGGTAAGAGTTACACCTTTTTCGACTTTTTAAAGTATACCAATTTTTATAAAAATATTCTCATTAATAACTTTTTAACTTCCGTCACCTTTAGGTAAGGAAGGTATTGTCTTTGAACAAAAAATTCGTTCGTGAGTTTTTAATGAATAAGCGCGTTTTAGGGTCCCTACTTTACGAATTTACTATTTTTAAGATGTCTGTATGTGTGTGTCCGTATGTGTGTGTGTGTGTTCGTGTGTGTGTGTGTGTGTGTGTGTGTGTGTGTGTGTGTGAGTGTGTGCGTGTGTCCATGTGTGACAAATTTTACTCCGACGATAACTCCCATACTACAATTCTAAAAATTATAATTCTTTCATATTCCTCTTCTTTACCTCCATATGAAGATCTGATTTTGGTTATAATTGATCCACCGGAAGTAGGTACCCTAATTTGAAGTTTTTAACACTTTTTCTTTAAAACGCAGTTATATATTATTTTTTGGCATATTATGTTATTATAAATATTAAAGAAAATGCTTGGATTTATAGAATCTTTAGGAACTCTTGGTATGGGATTTGTAAAAAATACATTGAATTGACGGAAGGTCTCGTGCTGGCCACAACAGATTTTTTTTATTAAATATTTTCCAATCTAACATAAATAAAAATTATTTAAATATATTGAACGATTTCAACCAATGATGAGTAGTCACATGATATCGATCACCAAATCATTTCGATCTTCTTCGTTCGGCTACGTTAAAAGACTTGTTTGCTGTCGCCACGATTTGTTACATTCATAAACAATTATAGAAAAAAATGCTGTTAGTGTTTTGAGTGGAAAAACTTTTGCAACCGGGTTTATAATAGTACAAAATGTATGTTTAAGACTTTTGTGATAAATATTTTTACCGTGCAAGTGGTTTTTAGTAGCATAAACAGTAGATCCCACGTGTTCGTGAAATGGTAAGTCATTTGCTCAGTACTATAAGCTCTCAATAAAATTTACCCTTTTTTAACATCCTGTATAATATAAATAAATACAATTTTAATAATAAAACTATAACTTATGCCGTAAATACAACAATTGTACCAGTTATAAAACCTAACGTTGAGTGTAGATAATGTGCTGGTAACATCAGATATTTTTTAAAAATATTTATAAGAATTTTATCCCCCAAATATTATAAATTTATTATTCCATATCTGTGTGATCCTTGGAGAAGCGGTGACCCTCTTAGTATGCTAATTAAAACGCGGACATCAAAGAGAATCACCCTCAGTTATACACGATTCTCTTCTTATTTCATCCACCCACACTGGCCTGAGTTATGATCAAATTGTGTGCAGCAAACCATCAACTGAATTAAGAAGCTCAGCTTAAAAATAAATGAGGAGAAGAGAGCTTAATGCCTGGGCTTTAAGCTTCACATGCGATGATATAACGGGCTGATACTCTTTCATGTTTTACAAGAAATATATACGGATAAAACATTTACTTTACGGCAGAAATACATGCTAATGATACAGCAAGTTGTTCACTATTAAAAATATTTTGCCACTTGGAATTTATATCAAAATACTTTCGGTACAGTGACAATCAAATGTTATATATTATTTTTTGGTATTCTGGGAGATTAATGTGCTTTATTACTGACTGTACCGATGTTATACTGAATGTTAAATACAATTTATTATTTGGTTATTAACGATCTACTTATGCTGTTTGCACAGCGAAATATGTAATGTAATTTTATTGAAATTATTGCATGTTTCAATGTATTCAACTGTTTTAATCAGCAGATATTTTTGAATTTATTTAAACATACAATCAACAAATTGGTGGAGATGAATATTTAAATTTAATTAAATTAGTGGTCAATTTTCAATATTATCCCAGAAAAAGCTTTCAGTAGTGTCACTAAAACTGTTGATTTTTGATACTGACATTTATCCGTCAAATATAAACTATGTTACAAATATTTGAATTTGTCAACTGGCTTTCTTGGTATAGTTTGGCCTATGCGATTTATTCCATGAGATTATTTTATATCTCTAATTCTATAGAAGATATAATAAATAATATAATAATATATAATAATATAATGTAATTGTTTTTGAATGATATTCCTATATTTCTATTCAAAAACCTGGAGGACATTTTTTTGGTGTAGTTTAGACTGTGATTTACTACATCAGTTTATTCTATATATTATATTCTTTATCTCTAAATCTATATATATATATATATATATATATATATATATATATATATATATATATATATATACAGGTGTCTCTCAAATATGGGGACGTGGCTTAACCACAGATTCCTGAGGCTAAAATAATACGATTTAACTAAACTTGCTTCCACCAGAAAGTGTACCATTTAGCCAGAATTCTGCTTCAAAGTTCTTCGAAAAAAAATAAATTTTGCTTATAATAACAAAATGCTTTATTCGATTTGGATGAAATTTGGTATGACAGTTCATATGGTTATAAGTCATCTTTTAAGGTGATACTTGTTATTAGTAGTGAACCACTAGTGTATGATACTTAGGTGTCTCAACATTGATTAGACCGTAACTTTTTAATGGCCACGCCGATAACGTAAAATCAGAAAGATACATTCAATAGTAAACTTTTCTATCTCTGTTTAATTTGTGATATCTGTTACTGTTCAGACAGAAAAAAATATACCTGAGTGACTGCATCGTGAATTTTTTTAAAGTAAATTTAATCTAGCAGTCTGTCCAAATGCCAAACATCAAATTTTTGATGACAGTAACGAGTTGTCAATCTTCTCAACTGGTTTAGGAGTAAGCTAACATATTTATTCGTGTTATTTATAATAATGGTAGTAAAGTACTATTAGGCCGAACAAACGAATGTTACTAGTTTTTGAATATTGCGAAGGAATTTTTTGACAACCCATAAACAATTTCGCAATATTCAGAAACTAGTAACATTCGTTTGTTCGGCCTAATAGTACTTTACTACCATTATTATAAATAACAAGAATAAATATGTTAGCTTACTCCTAAACCAGTTGAGAAGATTGACAACTCGTTACTGTCATTAGAAATTAGGTTTTTGACATTTGGACAGACAGCTAGATTAAATTTATTTTAAAAAAATTCACGATGCAGGTATATTTTTTTCTGTCTGAACCGTAACAGATATCACAAATTAAACAGAGAGAGAAAAGTTTACTATTGAATGTATCTTTCTGAAAAAAAATAATTTTACGTTATCGGCGTGGCCATTAAAAAGTTACGGTCTAATCAATGTTGAGACACCTAAGTATCATACACTAGTGGTTCACTAATAATAACAAGTATCACCTTAAAAGATGACTTATAACCATATGAACTGTCATACCAAATTTCATCCAAATCGAATAAAGCATTTTGTTATTATTAGCAAATTTTATTTTTTTTCGAAGAACTTTGAAGCAGAATTCTGGCTAAATGGTACACTTTCTGGTGGAAGCAAGTTTAGTTAAATCGTATTATTTTAGCCTCAGGAATCTGTGGTTAAGCCACGTCCCCATATTTGAGAGACACCCTGTATATGTATATATAATTTTTTTATTTATTACTTATAATAAAATAACAAATATTCAAAAAAATAATATTAAAAGATTTTTTTAAGACTACTTCTTCCGGTCTTCCATTCGTAAAGAAAACCTAATCATCTCTTCCCATTTTTCTCCGATTGAAGAATCCATAATTAAACATGTCAAGTCTTAAAGTATTTGAGAAAACGTGGTTACAACATCCATAACGACACATACACACACAAGGCCATCATCGTAAAAATGCCATAATCGGATTCTAGTGACCTTATTCACTAAAATATAGATATTCGATTTTTAGCATGATACCAATACCTCTCTTAGCGAGAGGTAAAAAGGTTCAAATCATCAACTCATACCATTATTTTGTAACAAAAGTATTTTTTCTACATGGGCCTCTCCGAGTCCATCAAACCCGTGTCATCATTCCGAAGGGTTAAATAATTATAATAATAATAACAATAATTTATTATCCCAACTGTAAAAGTTAAAGGGTTACATAATACGTAATATAGTTAATTAAATCGTATATTAACTTAATACATAATAATGAGACATTTACAAAAATATATCTTTGTAATAGATTTCTACACACCTACACATGATGTTGACCGAGGAACGTTGCATGATGGAAGATTTGAATGAAGGCAAATAAAATGTCTTTGAGTTTCTCGCGGCCAGCTTAGGGACGAAAAATATATAAACATATTTTCCTGCAATTTCTTAAAAGTTTCCAATCAATTTTCTTTTGGAATGCTTTTATATTATTAAATATTCAAGAAAGATTTTTATGTCACGCTGTAAGATGAGTATTAATGTTTTGAATAGATTAACTGACTTCAAGGGTATTTCATAGCTCAGTTTGTTAGACACATCGACCTTTAAACTAATGGACCAAGTGTCTCCTATTCTGTTATTGTTAGAATAATGTTCCAACATAAAAGGATAGAAATATACATTCTGTCTTCCAACAGTACGGAAGTTCTCAGTTAAAGTATACTGCGCATACGTTCGTACTCATTGTACATCTTTTTCAGACATATGTAAATCTCTATACATCGCTCTCTATCACTAAATAGTTGTCAAAATCTACATTTGACGTTTCGTGACTGCGTATTATATACTTTTTTGGAGAACATTTACAATTATTTCTGTCAATATATACGTAAATATATGCGTTGTGAGGTGTGTGTGCGACAAAATAATGGGGAAACGGTGTATTTCGTGCAGTCAGCAGTACGTACGCGGTTCAGCTGTGTCACTTCATATGTAAGTTCTTATTAATTATTATTTTTCCCTTATAATATACATATGTATATAAAGATTATATTAAAAATATATAATAAAACGAATTATACAATAACAAGTAGGGACAAATCAATTTCTTTATTTTGCCGCGTTTTCTTAACTTCCGGTCTATTGAAGGATTGAGATACTGTGTCTGCACCGTTATGGCGGGACAAGCGTTTTGCTCGTACGCTGCGTCTATTAGTTTAAAGGTCGATGGTTAGACATTAAAATACATGAATCCAGATTCATACATCTCCAAACAATTATTTTCTCTGTGTTATTCTGGAAAAATATAAACATTTTCTCTGTGTTATTCAGGAAAAATATAAACATGGCGCAATCACACTGTAGGGGTTTAATAATAGGACAGTATGCAATACAATTTACTCGTTGCGTCTTTTGAAGTTTAAACAAGCAAAATAATCTTCGGGACAGACAAGAGACAAGAGACAGTTGAATTCCGTGTAGAGTGCGTTTGACTTGGGTGTATGGGAACAATTGTCTATGAGGGAATGGGGCTGTGATACGAGTTATGATTGTTCGCCTCGCCTGCTCGAGCACTTTGATTAAACAGAGCAGAGCCTCAGTTGCCTCAGTCGCCTCTGTCGAGTCATGTGATGTGTCTAGAGTCTAGAGCACCCTCCAACAGCAACAACCGACAATCGTTGTTTGTCTTGCCGCCACAACGGAAACGCGTACATCTTTTATTTCTGCACTTCAAACATCGAGGAGAATTTAATAGCTAATAATAATAAGGGAGCAACACCTTCTACACTTAAACGGAGACGCAAACATCCGCAAAATAACATATTTGATTGTGAAAATATAATATGTTATTGTCTTCAACGTATAATCAAAATACTACAGATGTACGTTTACAAGGGTAGTACAATATTTATTGTTCCTAAAATATAAAACAATAGCTATTTGTGTATTAAGAGCGCAAAATGCAACATTGTCGATTGAGAGGTCGACAATGTCCATTTGCGCTTGAAACACACACAAGATTTTTTCTACAGTCGCCACAATGGGGTCCTCCACCATAACAAAAAATAATAAAATGAACACTTTATACTTACAGGACTGCTCAATAAATAACGATTGGCTAATACATAAGATACGGTTTAAACTTAAAAAGGCTTTTAAATGATTATATCGTTACATTAGCCATCTATTCCATAAAAAGAACCAAAATTAGAGCGTGGAAGCAAGGATTTGTGATGATTTGATGAGTTTTTGTAGCAAAATGTGTGGTTAGTTGTCACGCCTGTCACACTGAAAAAATTAACAAATATTTCAAGGAATTTGTGATTATATAGACATGTATGTGCATTGACTGACTTCTCGCAATTATTTAAGTAACGAAATAACTAATAACTTTATTGTAATCAAAATAAATAGTTAACTAGAGATCAGATGTCAGTACGACTCGCAACTATCCTACCGCCATCTGTGTACAATCATTCCTATTACTAAACATAACTGTTCACACAATTTATTATATATTTAATTTTATTTTATCGTTATTTTCCATTCTTCTTGAGTTTTTATTGAATCTAATCTAAGCATTTTATACTTTCGTTTTTGTAAATGAATGCCCTATTTCATTTTCACAGCAGTGTGGCATTTTGTTAGGTTATGTTCAATACCGACAGAACATATGTCAAATTGACGTGATAAATGTGTATTTACAGTGCCATTAGTTCCTAACTAAACATTTTCATTAAGAATGTATACAAGTGACATTTCTCAACATTGTATACTTAGAAATTTGGACAGCGAGCGTTTTTTCTACTTTGTCGCGCATGAGCGGCAAAGTGACATTTTGCGTTGACAAAAGAGAGCGCAAATGGCTACTATAGTGACTGTAGAAAAAAATATTTTTCAACATAATTACAGTGTAACTTGAAAACACTTATTCCAGCTACATATGTCCTATCATAGTAACACCTTTTTATAAAACTCAAAGGGTGAGATTCAGTGGGTTGTATTAGCGTGTTTTAAGCTAAAACAGTTCTTTGTCAAAAATATTTTGGCAACTTTGTAATACCTGTCAGAAAAAAGTGAGAGACCAAAGGATCAAATAAAGAAAAAAATATTATTAATAGAAGTAAGAAAGCCATACAATTACGATAAAAAAGGACAAATATCAAAACTGATCAAAACGGGATTGAGATATTTTAAAATTCATTAACATTCAGGTATGAAATTTGACACATAAAATTTGACATATTTCTAACCTAATGTTGCTATTTTTTTGCAAGTTCCCTTTTACACCTTCCATTTACAATTATACTTCTTCATTTGAATAAAGGATATCTGTATTACTTTTCACTGCGGTAAAATTTCTATATCACAATTGAATCTCATTCATAGATTTGGGAAATATTACAATGTTGCCATATACTTAATACAAGCTTTAATACAGACTTTAATACAACCCACTGAATTCCACCCAATGTCTTTATCGCAAAAGTCCTGAACTACTGCCATAACAGCTTCGTCGGTTTCAAATTTTTTTCTACGTATACTTTCATAAAACAATTTTAACAATGAAATTTAAACAATATGAGTCAATGGAAAAATAAAACATTACTAGTTTTCTATAAGATGATACCATGAACAAATTTTTAATTCGTAGCGTATAGTTATAATTCTTAGGAACTAGGATCTATTTTTTAGGTAATGTGGAGTGCCAGTCAATTTTACTTTATGAACGAGAGAGAGATAAGTAGATTTCTCACGATCATCTTTCGTTTCATTCTAGCACCTATTCTGTATTGAGAAATATGATCACACTTACATACACCGTAAACAAAGCGTAGGTGTGCTCGAATACTGGAGGAGAGTAATTCTGTTTTTTCCGTCTGTGATAAATTACGAATGTAAAATCGGTAAGATTAATGTATAATATTGACGAGCGATTGTGTGACCGCGTTTCAGATATTCAATCATTAAAATTCCTTGAGCATCCCAAAATACAATTACCCGCCGAGGACTGGACCCTAAATTTGCGTGATGGAGGATATTTTCGACGTTGCCATTCCATACTTTGAAGTTTCGAGTCGGGATCGAAGTAGTGAACCCACGATTATCAACTATAACAAAGCGAGCCAAAAAAAAACTGTTTGGATTTTCACTAAACAATGCCAAATTGGATTCCAAAGTGGTGACTCTCTCTCTCACTTATGTAACATTGGGAGTATCCACCTTGCTGACCCCTTATGAATTCTTGTAAATTTTTACCTCTCCCTAAGAGAGGTATTGGATTCATGCTAAAAATTGTATATCTAGATTTTCGTAAATAAGCAAGATTTAAGGTCCCTACAAACCGATATGTGTGTGTGTGTGTGTGTGCTTAAAATCAGTTTAACTATGAATTCCTCAATCTGATATTCATGGGAACAGATGAAAAGATATTGGTAACAATTGGACAACCGGATGTAGTAATTCCGTTAAAAATATCTTCTAAATATTATTTTTTGAAATTTATTTTAATCCTAATATTGAAGAACATAAAATTCTACATTTAAATTTTTTATTATATTATAGATTTAGGGATAAAGACACTGCAATATGTAGAATAATCGGATTTAATAAATAGCACACACTAAATTACACCAAAGAAAACAGTTGACAAATTTAAATGTTTGTAACAGATTATAATGACAGATAAATGTCAGCGTCAAAAATCAGCATTTTAGTGACATTCTGAAAGCTTTTTTGGGAAATACATTTAATCTTGCCTGTTGCTTTATTAATAAAATATTTAAAATTAAAAGTAAAATGCATATATGAATAAGAAATACCGCCAATCTTGTTAATGAATTGGAAGAATCTCTGACATTTAGGAACTTCCTCGTAAAATGAATAAATAGATATAATTATAATTTTTGTTGAAATAATATAATCCAACTTGACTATGAAATTAAAAATGTTCATATATTTTGTAACTATAGATACAGTTGAATAAATTAATACAAGTTGAAAACTAAGCTGTCATTTTACGTGTGCACAAGACATGGTAAATACAATAAAAAACAGTATTTGGGTAAAGTTCTATAATTTTTATTCGACAGCAAAGTGTAATGAAATAGTTATATAACATAGGGTGACCAGACGTCCGGATAAAGCCGGACTTGTCCGGCTTTTTAACAAAAATATGAATGTGCGGCCGGCTTATTTACGTCCGACTTTTTCACGAAATAATGAAAAAAAAATCGTTTTTACCTCACAGTACTAGAACACAACTTTTTTCTGCACTCGCTCGTGCTGAATTCGTCGCACGCATTGTCGTCTAATAAGAATCGGATTTGTTCGTTGAGTCTCGGTACTCGCGCTGTCGACCAGCTAAATTGTTGTTAAGTTCAAATAAATGTTATTTTTTATTTCTTTTCAAGTGTTTAATAAAATATATGTTTATTTTTTGCTATTATTATTTTGTCATCCTTTTCTACTAAAAATCATCCTTTTTTGTCTGCTGGGTCCTACTTTCGTGATCTAAGATCTGGTCACTCTATATAACATAAAAATGGAAATGGCGAGAGGTATTGTGCTGGCCACAACAGGAGTGGGATCACGTAACTGTGAAAACGATATTGCGACTGCCGACAAGTGAAAATGTGATCACGTAAATAGTGAAAACCGAAAACGATATCGTTTTAGACTGAAAAAAATATTAATTCTAGTCGACACTCTCAAAGCATGTGAAAACGATAGTCGTTTCTTACGTCTCTTTTTATTTCAAACATTTGGGTATAGGTATATCCTTTTCTTATTTACTTGCATTTAGGTAAAAGAATGTAGTGAGCAGTGAGTTGAATTTGACGTTTTTGAAAGAATGAAAGAAATGTCATTAGAAATGATTTAAAAATAAATTAATATTTTAAATTTGAAAGGTATTTTTTATTTAGAAAGGCGAAAATGAAATAATTGTGATAATATACGATAATTATAAAATGAAAATTGATTACAAGAATGAAGCTAAGAAAAAAATTCATGAATATTTTAATAAGCATGTTGCGAAGAACCAAATGCTTATGATTTACTATATATTTTTACTCTTGAAATTTATGATAGAAAATTGAAATCTTGGTGATTATATATTTTCTTATTTCTACTGAAATTTTCCTGATTTACTATCAAAATTTAGTACATGATTTAGTGAAAGAACTACCCAAACGAAATATTTTCTGGCAATATTGATATTCCAATAACTGTAAAAGTATTGATTACAACAAAGCATAATTTTATTGATTACAAGAATAAATCCAAGAAAGAAAATTTTATTATTTTAATAATATTGTATTCTGCGAAGCATGAAATATAACGATTCTAGCCTGTGTTTTGTGAGTAATATTTTGTAGTTTTTACAAAAAATTAAAATTTGTGAATTGATCATTTTCCGCAGCCCTCCCAAAGGTTGTGCGCCGTTATTTGAATGTGGCCCATACTTTATTTACTTGAAATATAAAACTTAATGAAAACTAGATTACTTTAAAATAACAATCTTGTATACTTGCAGTCTTAAAAGGTCTATTGAAGTTTTAATTATACCTATATTTAGAAATATTTTTGTTTACCTCATAAATTTTTCTTCTGGAATATCAAAAGGAACAAAATTAGATGATACATGGCATCTGCAACTAATTGATAATTTAACTTGTATCCTTCTTCAATTTTTACAGCATTGCTATTATGAACGAAATAAAAACGAAAAGCGAGAATAATACTTTTTGACATTAGATTAAAAATTTTAATGACATTCAAATAAATTATCTGTTAAAACTACTATATAATACAAAAACATTAGTCTATAAACGATATCGTTTTCACAAAACATAGTCACTTTACAGTAACAACCGAAGTTGAAAACGTAGTGAGTGACTAATTTTACGTGATCGCTAAGGAAACGAATATCGTTTTCATTTCTCGATAATCGCAATATCGTTTTCACTTTTACGTGATCCCACTCCTGATTTTTAACACCAGAATAATCAAATATTTCAAAGACTACTATGTTAGGAACAATAAATACTGTATAACCCTCGTATAATAGCTTATGAAAATTTCAGTACATATGAGTGAAACCCATCTTCCCCTTGTGGTTTTGGAAAGAAATTACGTTAGTTTGTTCGTGGAAGTTGTCGGCTGGCAATCATCGAAAACTAGTGAATAGTGACAGGCAAATTGGGAGTTTGTGAGTGCGGCACGCGAGCGAGACTAGTGTTGAGCCCGTGCACAGCGGAGAGTATCGGGTTCCGATCAGAATTCAATTCCGGCAGGAGTAATGTAATATTTTTCATTCGCCCTGCGGCTACGGCCACGGCGACGCGACGCGAAACTCGACTACCAGGAATCAATTTACAATGCAACATTATTCACCCAAACCACCATCGAGTTGTATTGGGATGCGATGGAGTTACAACTACACCAACTAAACTACCGAATAAATATAACAACACACAAATTATTACACAGGAAATACAGATACAGAAACGAAAGAAGAAATACAATACATATACGAGGTTAGCCAATAAAGTAACATTGACTAATAAAAAAATTAAGCAAAAACAAATAATACCACCCTCGATGTACTGCATCTTGGAGTCGAATTTAATTATTTTTAACTCAGATTTGAATTTTGGTAATAGGTATATTCGTACAAGAAAATATGCAACTATGTAATTGCTAATTTTTCAATATTTGCGTGTTTTAAAACAGGTTTCAAACTGATTGGAAATTTTTAGGTTCTGGAAATAGAATTAAAATTTATTATTATTACTACCAACTTTAGTGAACAGAAAGGTCTTATGTTGATTGTTGTTGGCATTCTTCCTTGTCACATAACTAATGAAATAATAGTCTTACTTTATTATTTATTTAAAATTTACATTCTGCGTTTATTTCTGGTTCTCTTATTTTTACACTCGAGAATCCCCATGACAATATAGCAAATATTTAGTGGTTTGGAAATATTAGGTTTGTTCGCGGTAGCGATCCCGGACTAGTTTGAGCATCACACGCATGCGCAGTTTCGTTTTAATCGTTCGCGGTACGATTCTGACTGATAACTCCGTGTTCGTGGAACACTGTGGACTGGTACATGATTGGTTACGTACTAATCAGACCAGTCCGAAAATTGAACCAAGTACTATAAATCAGGGACTTATTGCGAGTATTCAGTGCATACTTTTCTGTATTTAATTACGTTTATTTTAACAATTTCACAAACTTTAAATTAATAATTATTTGAAGGTAAGTTTATAATATTGCCTCCATTTCAGTTCAAAGCTATATAATATTTTCATTCAGGTGCATAAAATTCATAACCTCAAACGTCACACCGGGCGTTCGCGGTAGAAAAATCCCAAAAAAATCTCGGATTACGCATGCGTATTTCACGATTTATGAATTAGTACGAAATAAGTTTGGGATCCGTCAGGGATTGTTACTGCGAACAAACTTAATTATAATGAATGTTAATATTCTTTTTCTCTCGCTTTGGCTAGTATAAGTGCATGTAGGAACAACAATACTCGCTAATAGCCAAAAGTTCCAGTGCACATGTCACAAACTAAAAATTTCTTTAGAATTCGCGGACTTTTCCGACGGTTGGAAACTGATCAGGGATTGAAATATTTTGCTGAATGAGTAAATGATTTTTAATCGTAGATTTTAAATTTCTGTTGTGCGAATATTTTTAAATGCTCAGAATGATTTGGGACGGTTACTGACCGTTGGGAGAACAAACCTAATTTATTTATCGTATGGCGTCCGTTCATCACAAAAGTAATAATAATTATTGAATAGTAAAATAAAATAGTTTGTTTGTGAGGTCGTAGTTTGAAATGGCATTCATTGCTATGGGATAACCGAGGTCGGTATTACATTTGACGAGGATGAGTAGGTCAAAGTGGTGGAAGGCACATTTGAAGAAGGTGTGTAGGTACTGTCCTGTTTGTCCCATTCTGGATCGCCAGAAGGTTTCAGTAGAACAAACCTAATAAAAGACAGTCACTTGGCACTAGATCAGTAGTGGTAGCACGCACTTTAGAATTCTATCAAAAGAGGCATTTGTTTTCGCTTCTCGCCGAGAAGCGAAAATTTGGTAGCATGAGTGTCGCAAAATATTCGCCTGCAAGCGTTCGACTTGTCAAAGTAACGTCATTATTTTATCACAATTCTATCCAAAGCCAATTTATATATAATTTATATATTTATTATATACAACTGTCATAATATTTTTGATTTTAATAGTATAAAATCCAATAATTTCCGAATCAAAAAGCGAATATAGAATTCTAAAGTGCGTGCTCGTGCTACCAAGATTCAAGATTCGTAAAAGTAAAATCGTATTCGCCTGCTTTCTATGATATAATTCTAAAGTGCGTGCTACCACTACAGGTGAGTATGGTTGATATTCCCACTTGGTGATTTTGTGTTTGTTGTGTTCCGGCGCGTTGTCTTCATGAAGAATCTACGAGTTGTTTATTTTCACATTTTAGCTCTTTTCCTCCTCACTTGGATTTCGAAATAAACGATATTCGTGCACGGCCAAGGCGCTAATCGTCTTCAATTTCTTTTCTTCCCTCTTTAAACTTTCTAATCTGCTTGAGAACTTGACTATTAGATAGACATTCATCACCATAAACGTTCGTATATTTCTGTAGCAGATTTCTCAAAAATTCATAATGACGAAGTACAAGAAAGCGAACCATTTCAATCAAAGGCTACTGCCGACCAGTTTGCCTAATTGTCTTGAAATTTAACCCTGGATAGAGGAAAAGATAATTTAATATGAAACAACCTGCAATGTTGCCAAATTTACAGGGAAGCCGTAAAAAATAATTGTCGTTAATTAATTGCTACAACTCATATTTAGTTTAGTTTATCAACAAAAAAAACTTACTAAGGTCTTTAAGATTGCCGTCATATATGGTACGTTTCTATTAGGCGTCCATCTCGTGTGTTAACCGTTCGGAAGTAATTGAAAAGTATTCTTTTATCCGTCATAAAAATATTGGTTTTACGATAATGATTTGGCAATAAAAGAACTGGGTATCAATATAACGTTTAAGATAACTGGGTATCCGAGTAGGCTGTCCATTAGTGGAGTGTTATCGAAACATCATCGCATCGCGACACGGAGTCCTGGCTTCGGGCAATTCCGGACGTCTGATCGCCGCTTTACGGCCCAACAATAACATCAAACTCGGACCGATGGCTATGACCTAGCAAGAGCGGCCAGTAATTGTCTCATACAAGAACTACATCCAGAGAAACTTTACTGAGAAATGGATACAGCCTCGTGATTGAAAAATACACTGGGAAAACGAAATAGGAATTATATTACAACTAAGTTGAGACTGTTAGTGGTTTTGACAACGCGGGTTTGAATCTCTTTTTACGGCAACTTTGAAAGCTCGCGAGGTGACGCCTGATAAGCGAAACTTACCTATATCCGAATGTGCACGGTTTAGCCAGTATTCTACTTTAAAGTTCTAAAAAAAAAAAATATATATTTTGCTTATACTACCGAAACGCTTTGTTCGATCTAAATGAAATTTGGTATGAGAATTCATATGGATATAGTTCATCTTTGAAGATGATATTTGTTATTGTTAGTGAACCCTTAATGTATGAAACTTGGATGTCTCGACCATGATTAGACCATAACTTTTTAATGGCAACGTCAATAACGTAAAATTATTGTTTTTGTTACAATCAATGCAAAACTTTTCTCTCTGCGCAACGCCACAGAGCAATGGACGGGCTGAGGAGAAGGGAAAAAATTGTGCGTTAGTCCATATTTATTTGACGGCGTGTATAGTAGTTCACTAACAATAACAAATACCATCTTAAAAGAGGTATGCAAATATATCGGTAACGAGAAGATATATCTGCGATTTCAAAATCTAGCGAGTTGGATAATATCTAATAAAAATAACAATACCTTTCTTCACAAAATATTTTTTAATTCAGTTTGTATATTTCAACTGCCATACATACATACATACATACATACATACATACATACATACATAAAATCACGCGTTTCCCACTTAGTGGGTTAGCAAAAACCCGAAAACAATAAGAAAAGGGATGAAAGTAAGAGCTCCACTGAATCACTTAACTCTTTAAAAACATTCTTCTTTCGCCTTGTCCAAAATCATCATAACATTCATACAAGAACATATTAATGTGACACTCAGCCACATTCATAAACGTATTCATACATAATAACATATTAAAGTGACCGATTTTCGGTAGCGAATAACCGCATCCGGACCACAATAATAGTTACACAGTCATCATTAGTTGTACAACATAAATAAATATAAATATATCATCACGGCATATTACCCATTTCTGAGTGTGCCACAATCTGCTAAATATTTTGTCAAAGTCACAATATTACTTTGACATATTTATAATTATTAGGCTCGTATTCTCACATCTTGTTGTAGCGCTACTTCGGAAGTAGCGCTATTTGGATTATTTAAATTTAATTTTACGAGTAGACAAGAATAGGTTTGATATTTTTGTAAATGAATCCCATAATATTTGAAATAAGTACTATTTACAATATAATTTATTTTTATTTCTCTAATTTTTAATATTGATATTTGACAGTTGAAGTAGTGATTTTTCGGAAGTAGCGCTACTTCAAGATGTGAGAATACGGGCAACTGATAATACCTGCATGGCAGTTGAAATGTATATATTAAATAAAAAAATATTTTGTGAAGAAAGGTTTTCTATTGTTGTTATTTTTATTTATATCTTCACGTAACTCAATTATATACTTTAATATTTAGTAACATTATAATTTGATTTTTGAAAAATTTGAACTTATTATTGAATTTGACGCATTTTATGCCGTAAACGCCAATATTTATTCATTGAGTTTTGAGCTATTCAAAAATTGTATTGTTTTGATTTCCCCCAGAGATTTTTATTTCAATGTTTGTGTAACTTTTCGATGTGTTTACGCAATAAAAATTTTGTATTCCCATTGGACTGAAAGCTTGTATATTTTGTTAATTGTTCTTGCTCTTGTATCAATGTTTAGTGGCCTGTATCTCTGGAATTAAGTTCAGGAAAAAGAAGTCATTGTCGGCTATCTGTTACGTTTAGAGTCTATGTCACTTGCACGCACTGTAATGACGGACTACGCCAAATAGCCCTTAAGGAGAACTCAGATATAACTAATGAACAATAGTAAAAACAACAAATATAATGGTTTGTATTTGATTGTAGACAAAACAAAAGGTAATGTTGATAAACAAATAATATAATGTTTGTTCTAATTTCAATTAATCGTAGATTCCGGCTTAAAGAAAGAGAAGCAAATTCTGATTTGTGAATGCACAAACGTAATAGTTATTAACGTCATTAGGCCGATATGAGGCAAATAACGGACACGACTGAGGTTTATAATCAGTCGAGTTCGTTATTTGCATATCGGCCCTGTGGCGTTCAAGATTTTTCGGAATAACATAAAATTTAAACATTTAGTAATAATAAAATTCTTCTACATGTATCTGTCATACAGAACAACTTTTTTGGTTAATTTATAAATTCTCCTAGACAACAGTCCATCAATATGCTGTTATTTTTTTTAGGAACACCTGATCCTTAAAGCCTCATTTCCACCGAATGTTTTATTGCTTCATGCATTATGATTAGTGCATAAGACTTAATCATTGTGACAATTTACCATTTCTAGCTATTTTGTTTATTGACTAATTCAACAGAAATGTCACAATTTTCCCTTATTACTTGTTGTCTAGCAGATTGCAATTGCAGCAGCAATTCTTATTTTTCTGTATCCATGTCCATACCGAAAAATTAAAAATTTAATAATTATAAAATAGATTGACAGTTGACAGTTCAGGTTAGAAGTTTGCAATCTTTTGTTCTTACGCGTTGCTCTTCATTCTGAAGCATTAATAATTATAGCTCTAAGGCCTATTTATAATGAAGTAACGCAAGCGGTAACGCAGTTGCAGTAAGGTAACGCAAAAGATAAATGTACGGTACAGCATATACCGTTTTATAATGAA
The DNA here is from genome assembly GCA_943142095.1 of Ophonus ardosiacus. NCBI lineage: Eukaryota > Metazoa > Arthropoda > Insecta > Coleoptera > Carabidae > Ophonus > Ophonus ardosiacus. The sequence goes on along the minus strand of OW964832.1, from coordinate 31,355,305 downwards.
ACGCAACGCAGAGCCGCAGAAGTAACGTAATGCAACGCAACGCCAAAGCTGACCAACTTTCATCTTTCTACCTTACTTTTTTACCGCTATCCAATCAGAATTCAGTGTTTCAGTTTTACTATAAAAATCTGTATTATCGACATGTTCGTGAACTGTCAAAATTACATCATAAATTCTACATTTTGTGGTTAGACCGGTTAGATTTTCAAAGCAATACGAAGAATAATTACGGATGATAGAAAATTAACCAAATTAATCAAGAATCACTGAGTTAGAAACAACATTGCTGCTGCTATATCGTCGTCACTGTCCATTTCTATTCAAATTATTTTATACACTTATTTATTTGTCATGTGTCATAAAGACCAAATAAAAGCGAGTTGAATTTCAACGATATAAACAGAATTCTTTTGATTGGTTAGAAGTGCTATCTTCCACGGTTATTATAAATCACATATTTTATGTTTGCGTTACTGATTACGTTGCGTCGTTGCGTTGCGTTTTACGTTACTTCATTATAAATAGGCCTTTACGCATTAGGACAATCGGTGGAAATGAAGCTTAATTGTTAAGCGACTGTTATAAAAAATAACGGCCTGGTAGGTTATTTCTATCTTTTCATTTTTGTATTTAGTTCTGTTATGTCATAATAACAGTATGGTATTACAAAAATATATTTTCGATTCTGACGTTTAATCATTATGACTATTGAAAATTCAATGTTAAAGCGTAATAAATGATCTTTCAAAGAGCATGTTTTATTTTTATCAGAGGTCTATTTTCTAAAGAAAAATATTTAATTCAAAACTGCGAAATTGTCGATTTCTATGCATGAAAGTGTATTTCACACTGCAAAAATGTACCAATTATTAAATTTATAGAGTGAAGACAAAAGAAACAGTAATGAAATATGTTAGATAATTTATCCTGGATACGCTGTACAAATTTTTAGGTAAAATATGCTTCATAAAGGAGTAGAAATATCTTATATAAATATTATTTTTAGCTCGCTACAAACCTGTTAATATCCAGCGCACCAGTTTTTAATTTAGCTTATAATGAAAATGTCAAAAAAATTTCAAAAAAAAATTAATGAATACTGAGGTCAAGTCGTATCCGATTTGTATATTTTTAGACATTGTAATTAATACTTATGATAATGAGACATGGCTTGCTGAGATTTGCGGTGAGAATTTTAATATAGTTGTGTGGCAGCTGGTCCGTATTTCATTTGTTCGGATATTTCCAATTAGATTCGTCGCCCTACCCCCCTGGGGCTAATTCGTAATTTTCACGTTGCTACGCTACGTCCAGAAAACAACAGATAAACCCCGGTCCGACATTGGTTTGTCAGATTCTTCCACGGAGTTATGTCAGATATTTCATATCAAATCCTACATTTATTATAGGATATCTCATGTTATTTACTTTTAACCGACCAGAATGGATATCACACGTGTCACATAAGTTTTCGGAAAATATTTGAATGGACGATACTGTGGTTTAAGCTTTAAGGAAAGTACACACCTTAGGCTTTAACATTCATATTTAATATAGAGCTAGTAGCTCGTTTTCTTCTATATGAGGAAGATTATTTCTGACTTGTCCCATGAGTCTTTGAGTTTTAATAGTATATTACTAACCAAGGTGGAAAGTGTTTCATTATTGTCGAGGGCGAAGATAGCTAACCAAGGCGCGAAGCGCAAAGGCTTGCTATGGTCCGAGACCATAGAGGGAGCGTAAGACTTAAATCTTAAAGCCGTGCGGGGAAATGTTCCGCCATCTTGTACTGTTCCATTTCTGATTCATTGTTTACTTTCACTTTCGTTGACGTGTGCTATATGAAATTTGTTCTTAAACTTTTGTGTTTACATACCTTTTTTGGACACATTTAGTAATATATTTATAATAAATATGCCAGCGTGCTGTGTGTTAGGCTGCAGTAATCGTTCTGGGCGGAAATCAAAACACAGAAAGCTACTGAAAGGAAAAAACATGGCCTTTCATGCGTAATTATACAAAAAAAACATCAAGTGGCCTATTCAGAGAAACACAGTCATAAAAGTTGTTACGGATATAAAGATTGTTATCATAAAGACATTTATAATAATCTTTATGAATTTGTCAATTCAGAACCTACGTCGGTATTATTGATAATCTTTATAAAATAATACTTGTGAATGAACCAGATTATTTGACAATATCTAACTTCATTATGCATATATGAACTTAACCAAACCTTATATGTCAACGTTTTATTCTTTTAATAATGTGTTGCCAATTATATTTAAAATGCAAACATTCTGCCAAAACAACTAAAGAAGAATATGACATTTGTGTCATATTTGAAAACTTCTAAATTATTTAGAACGGGTATGTTAATTCCTACCACTGATCCCAACATGACTGAATAGTTATGGAAAGATTTTTTTTTATTTTGATTGAAGAAAAAGCACACATTAGCACCACAATAAATAACAAGGTTTTCACGAATACCTACCACAGAATATAATATTTTCAAAGAAATATGTATTTACGTCAAAAGTAACTTTCGTCCACGACGTTTTTATCGTTCTTATTATCATTATTTAAGTCGAAGCAGGATTCATGCGAATAATCAACTGCATCCTGCTAATATTTAGCAGAAAGGTCATTATTAATAATATTTGATTGATGTAATAATCTGTCGCATGTCAAATATTAGAAATAACAACGTGATAACAACCATAAATACATAGTTTTAGCAGTCGTTATGATAAAGACTGTCAAAACACGTAACAATTGTTGACGGTATACCCAAATCATTCAAGCAGCCAATGCACGTCATCACTTAGTGTAAAAACCTGAATGCATTAAAATCACTAATAGTGAAAAATGAAATAAAATTTTAATCATTTTTAACCGTCAAAAAGTGTATAACCTTATATAATTATTAAGGTGAATAGTAGTGTTCATTACTTATCGTATATGCCATGAATAATAGATAAATAATGTACATCAACGTCATATTATTCGTTTAATTGTTGCTATAGTTGGCAACATTGATAATTTGTATGTTCATACTGTCAAAGTTATTATTTGAAAAATATTTGTATCGTGTTGGAAACATTTTTGTGCGTTGTAAAGGCCTATTTATTATAAAGTAATGTTAAACGCAACGCAACGACGCAACGTGACCGTTAACGCAAACACAAAATCTGTGAATATGCCAAAGATAGCACTTCTAATCAATCAGAAGAATTCGGTATATTTCTTTGAAATTCGGCTCACTTTTATTTATTGCCTTTATATGGCATACATAAGTATAAATAAGGTTAGTATTATAAAATAATTTAAATAGAAATGGACAGTGACGAAAATATAGTATTTATTTTGTAGATGTGACAGTTCATGACCATGTCGATAATACAGATTGCAATCTGTATAACTCTTTTCATAAAGATTCTAAAACCTCTGCAAACGTACCAGTACATGACGTCACACATATTGTTACTTTTATTCAATTTTTATTAATGACGTGCCTTGGCTGTTTGAATGATTTGGGTATAACCACCTTCAGTACTGAGAATACCAAATTTGATTTTAACAATCTTTACAGTACATAACAACCATAAAGACCATAACGACAACACAAATATTGAGTTCTGAATAGACCCCCAAATATTAATCACACAGTCGACGACAACAGTACAACTAATTAATTCTTTACGAAGGTTCTTAGATTCACATGTTCATATTTATTGTATTTCTTTAAGTATTCAATATTATGTACTTTAGTAACAGAAATAATTGTATAAATAAAAACACTGTATTATAGCAAATATTGTTTTCTACAATATTTTTTTAAAAGTAAATTGCACTATTCTCATTGTTTTATCACACTCTACTTAACTTTATTTTAGAAATATGTACGAGTAAAATAGCAACATTTGAATAACGCGCTAAAAATGGAACAGCACAATATGGCTGACGCTTCATTCCCCTTCCGTCACTAGGCATCAAGGTCATTATCAACAAGCTCACTTTACGCTCCTCTATTTATATATTCTTACCTCTATGTCCGAGACACAATGATACTTTTCACCGAGGTATGTATACTATTTTATTTACAATCGGAAATAAATAATAATAATAAAATGAGTAATTGATATTTAAATAACAATAATAACCTGAAATAAATAAACGAATGGTCTGAGCTTGTTCATATGTCACATGAACTGCCAGTTCAGTTTGATATCTAACCTTAAATTTTGATTTCTCATATACCTGTTATGTTATATTTATATTTTAATTTATTATCAAGTTATCATATTTTTGGTAACCTGGCACTTTTTGAGGTTGTTAAAACAAGTTTTGGTTAAAATAAAATATAGTATTGTCAATGAATCCATATTTATTTTAGTATTTGATATTTATGTAACGTTATACAATTTAACTATGGGCCATCCAGCGAATCAAGCGGTTTACGTCATAAATACAATATCACTAGAAACAATGACGTCATATGTTAAAAAGTTTACATGAACATGCAAAAAGGATTAAAATATGACCTGTGAGTTGCCTTCATCCAATCCAAATCTTTCTTAAACAGGTAACACGTCTGGTATCATTTTTTTTTTCCAGCGAAATCCAATTTAATTTAAAATATTCTGAACGATACTGCTTACGCCGTTATAAATACTTCATTCTTGTAGTATATGCAACAAACTATCTAGTATTATGTGAGATCCTTAAAAAAAAATAAAGAATACTGCATACCATACAATTTCTCACTGTTTCTGTACATTGCGTATAGCGTTTGCCACACGCTGTACATATAGATTTAATTTTCAAATTATTACTAACAAATAGAACGAAATATTATCTCAATATTACAATTCAGTGAAAGTAAGAGCCCACCAATCTATTTTTCATTTTCAAAATAAGTCAATAAATTAACTATAAGCTCTTCAATTTGACATGACAGAGCATTTGACATTTTGTCAATGAACAACGAAACCAAAAACAAAATTAAATCACAATACAGGTTGAAAATTATAATATAGACATATTATATTTAGTAATATACATGTTCAAAATTACCAATATTAAAAAAATATAATCAAACGTCATTTTGCAAAAATTTACAAAATTTTACTTAATAATAATATATCCAAATATAATTATTTCTATTAAAGGTGTCAAATACATAATAATAAAAAAACCAATAAAATACCGTTAATGAAATATATTTAAAAAAATAAAGAAAATTTCAAAAATCCCTAAACGATGACGTAAACCGCTTGATTCGGTGGTTGGCCCATATATAAAATATTTTTAGAAGTTATAGTGGCTGGCCCCACCATAAGATATCTACACTTATTTATATTATTTACAATTTCATTCGCCTCTTTACATATAAAATGTAAAGAAGCTTTGTTTACAAGTCACTAATCTCTCATGGTGGAATGTGAAAGGTTGGTAAGTATAGCGTGAGTAACTAACTTCCCACCTTTCTAAAAGTCGGAAATCGTCATATTACTAACCGATTGTGAATAAAATTTGTTTTACGTACTTTCTGAAAAATTCTGCTTCTTCATCGTTTTCAGTTTGGGATTTCTACACATTGTCGTACACTTTTCTTTAAAGTAACACCTAAAAGGTGTCAGTAAGTCTCGCCTGGATACATTAGGATTGTTTTCGCGGGTTACAAATGGCATGTTTTTACTTCAAGCGCTGCGGGCAAAGTAACTTCTGCAGCCAATTTTGTGTATGCCTGCTTTCGAAATTGTACCACACACCAATATTTTCTCTCAAAACTTTGCTTTCACTTTAAATTCTATATTGAAACTTTTAGGCCTTAAAATTATAGAAATCTGTAGAAGCCCAAATTGAAAACAATTAATTAGAAGGACTTTTCAAAAATGCGCAATAGTTTTTTATATCATATGTGCGATAGGTGTTATTTTACGGGAGGTTTTATATTGAATTGCAACAAAACCAAGCGTTGTACAAACGCACACATTATGTATTAATTTTTTTGGTCGCGACATCTATTAAAATATGCATTTTCTATAAATTTTGCTTGTTAACCTTAAATCATTGTTGTCATCAAGCTAGCTGCATTAAGATTCACACTATTAAATACATTGTTCAATTAATTAACGACTTTAATTTATGTAGGAGTTAAATATTCATACTTTTTGAGAGGTTAGGACATAGACCAAGAATTTGCACTTTGATTATTTGATGTATTTAAGAAAGTCTATGCTGGAAGAAAATTAAGGTCAGGCAGATTAGTTTCTACGTACGAGCCCTGCGCCAAAAGAATTCGCCCACATCTATTTATTATAATTTTTCATATAAAAGGAAATTGTTTACACTTATTCAATTATTATTCCTAAACTTACTTTTATGTTATTAGAGTTAATTAATTGCTTATATAAAATGCGATATCATAATTAATAAATGTGTAGCTACCTTGTAAAGAGAAGGGATGTAGGCGAATTCTTTTGACGCAGGGCTTGTATATCTAGTTCTAGTTCCGAAACAGACTACAGGAATGATTCTAATTCTCAACAATCATTCAACAATGTATATCATTTGAAAATTTTGACACTTAACATTGACAATTAAGGATTATTATTAGCTAATGGTAATGGTAACAGATGGCGTTGGCAGATTTAATTAATAGAAATTTAGTTTTATTTATTATTATTATTATTGTTATTATTATTATTATTACCTATTATTATTATTATTATTATTATTATTATTATTATTATTAATATTATTATTATTATTGAATGATGAATTGCGGTAACTAGCATTTTGTAGGTACTCTTTATTATTACAAAGTAGCCAAGGGCGTCGCAAGTATGGGTCAGAGGGGGTGGCTCGCCCCCCCTATCTTAAAACAGGGGGGGCATCGCCCCCTCTCCCTCAACTATTTTTCTTTTCCCTTTACGTGACCAAGTTAATCTTATTTTGTCGTTAAATTATAAATAATTAAAAAATATTTCCAAAATTTATATAATTAAATAAAAGTTAGTATCATTACCGGGCGTTTTGGCTTTTTTACAGTCCGGTGGGCAGTAAAACTAGCAAAAAGCCCGGCGGGCGTAATGTTCAATATTCCGCCCTAGTAACTAAGATGTAAACAAACAATTTTAATGCATTTATGCGTAAATTTCATATACCGCTTATTCGCGATTCAAGTTAAGCAAACTCTATCTGGTGGACAAAATTTGAACTAAAAATACGTCCATAATATAGTATTTCCTTTCCTTCAAATAAATTTTCTAGAGATTGTAAGCTATTTAAAATATCCTTTAACACAATTTTCATGTTTTGATACTTTTTCATTAGCGTAAAATTCATTATATCAATGACAGGTTGACAGCTTGTACAGTGTTATGACGTCATAAACACTGATATATAATGGCGGGAAAATTTATTTTGAATCGCCAAAATACTAAACCCTTACACCTCTCGACTCTCCTTATTTATTTACATCACGATTTACAAAAAAAAAAATCATCTTTTTCGCCCCCCCTAAGCGAAAACACTTCCGACGTCTCTGAAAGTAGCTTTATTTATTAATGGCCTCTTAAAACTTAAAAATGTGGGTGTTTATTACTTTATTTTGTGCGGTAAAGTCAGCTCATGTGTAAAATCGCAAATACCATAGACGTCAACGATGTGTGATTTGTTATGTTTACAGTTCAGGAGGGCAAAAAAAAAAAAAAATTAAAACTCGCCAGTCTCAAGAGGCAAGTTAGAACTAATCTTCGTCGTATAGAAGAAAATGGGTCACTAGCTCTTTATTATAATGTTAAAACATAGGGTATATCATTGCTATAGTTACGATATGAATGTTTGACAGCAATGTATTGAAGCGTTTATTTTATGAGTAAACATAGACGTTTAACATGGGAACCAGTATTTTGTAAATTCAAAGTGTCCGGCTAAAAATCTAGCCATGCTATTGACCATGATAATAGTACATTACATCTTGTACATTATTTAATATTAATTACGTTAATAATATTGCAATAAATTACAAAAATTGTCAAATAAATAATTGTCTCAGTTTTTTATTATGCAATATGAAAATATTTATAAATGTCTCCTTGGCGCAGTGGTCATAACAGTAGTGTCTGAAATTTTTGGTTGGGGTTCGATTCCCCGTTGGGGTACCTAATTATTTTATATTTTTTACATAAAAATTGTTGAACTTTTAAAAATCAGTTTATATTTCCATATTACACTCATTTAAAAATAATAATAACACTGTAACAAATAAAGAGAAAATGATTGAGAATAATTGATTACAATAATCAAAATATTGATGTAATAACAATGTATTGTATTTTATTTGATAAATACAGTAAAGACATAATATCTACACAAATTTATTATATTTCAGTTATTTTTATTAATATCGAAAGGAAATACAATGCATTGTTATTGCATCAATATTTTGATTATTGTAATCAATTATTCTCAATCATTTCCTCTTTATTTATTACAATGTTATTATTATTTTTAAATGATTTTAATATGGAAATATAAACTGATTTTTAAAAGTTCAACAATTTTTATGTAAAAAATATAAAATTAATTACCTCAATGGGGAATCGACCCCCAACCAAAAATTTCAGACGCTACTGTTATGACCACTGCGTCACGGAGACATTTGTAAATATTTTCATATTGCATAATAAAAAACTGAAACAATTATTTATTTGACAATTTTTGTAATTTATTGCAATTTTTGCAATATTATTAACGTAATTAATATTAAATAATGTTCAAGATGTAATGTACTATTATCATGTTCAATAGCATGGCTTGATTTTTGCCAGACACTTTGTATTTATAAAAAAAACTGCTTCCCATGTTAAACGCCTCTGTTTACTCATAAAATAAACGCTTCAATATATTGCTGTCAAACATTCATACCGTAACTATGGCAATGATATACCCTATGTTTACTGATAAAATAAACTATGTTAATTATTGTACTAACAGCCAGATTCAATATATTTTCATATTTTATTGCAAATCATATTTTATTATTTATTTCCAAATTTATAATCTGAGTGTGCTTACATGTGACGTCATAGACGCGCGTTTATTCCTTGTATTTACTTGTCTGACGAAACTTGTTTCAGAACATCATAAATATAGATTTATTTAGTGTTTATTTGACTTTATAAGTGAAAACATCGTTTTCTTAGGCTGTGTCCTATGTCGCATTTTGGCATTTAGAATTTAATTTAGGTCTTCTTCACATAAATATAACTCCGAATAGCACTATTGGTTTGCATGGCATCACTTTAGAAAAACAAAAATAAATAATACAATTTGATTTCATTTAATGCTTCAGAATAAATGTTAATATTATATTTCATAAAATAGAAGCTAAGAAGCTCTCCTTTGACAATAAATTTGACATTTTGCATAAATTATAGCAACGAACATAATTTGTTTAATTACTGCGCGTCAATTTCAAGGCGTAGTGTGCTCCTGCAAAACCCTAAAATCTAATTCATAAAATTTAGATATTAGGGCGATACAAGTGCAACATCGGACACAGCCTTAATATCATTTATATGTAAAACGTTTATATAAGTGTTAATTTACTTATTTTGCTGGACATTTAAAGTGAAAGAACATTATGAATAGTGAAAATGACTGAACTTTTACTTACACCAAAACACAGCGTATTGGTATTGGTGAGTTATTACATTTATGTTTAAATGTGAATATTCTCAATTGAAAGTATTCAGTAATTCTAGAAAATCTTCATTGTAGTAATATACTATCCTTAAACCACAATATCGTGCATTCAATTTTTTTGGAATACTTATGTGACACATTTTATTTGAAAAATAATTAAATGTTAACATCATCTTTTTATATTCCTGTGCTTGACGTTTGTAATTATGATTCTTGGTAGATGACATATTTTTATTGTGGTACGCAACAGCTGGCAAATTAATGCACCAAAAATGTCCGTAAAAAATTATGAACGTGCAGTTTTACAACGCACACATTACGGGGAAAATACCGCAGATTATACTACCACAAAATAGTTACACAGTTATTTTTGAAAAATTGTGATGTATAAATAATTTGAACATTTAATTTCAAAGGGATATCAATGGATGAAATGTAATACCAAATATGCGAAAGTTATTGGCTTCATATTGAACCAAACTAAAAACAGGACGAAAAAATATTGTGGCGTTTTGAAAATACAGTTCATGGAACATACATATGAACTCATAGTAGTTCTGTCGGTTTACATTTTCAACAACAAATTTTTAAAAAACCTACGCAAATGAAGAGATATTTCTACAAATTTCTTTTGACAAGTTTAAAAAATGGGTATTAAATTAGAAAAAAATAATGTAATAAAATAATAATAAATTTATTAAATTGTTTGAAGATATACTTGGTACAATTGCGTGGGTTATGATATTTTCTAAGGATAATTATCTAAAACTAATTTTAAATAAATAAATATATCATCACGGCATATTACCCATTTCTAAGTGTGCTACAATCTGCTTTATCGCAGATATCGGTAATGATGATGGCATACATACCGTGCGAGCGCTTACCAGGCGTCACCTTACGGGCACTCATTGCTGGTGTGGAGAGTGCACCACAGGGGTCACTTTTGTGCCATTTAAAATTTGAAATATTTGGCGTCGGTCGGGATCGAACCCGGTTCCCTAGTTTCGCGATCAGACACTCAAGCACGCGGCTACTAATTCTATTTTTACAAATTTCTGAAGTGTCGAACATAAATTATTAACTAATGAGAGAATACAATAATATAAATTAATGTTCAATGACAACGTAGGTAAAAAACCAAAAACAAAAAATATTATATGATTTATACAAAACAAGTTAATTCTTTAAATAACAGCGAAATATTAAGAAAGTACTTAAATTATACAAAATTTATTTTAACTCTTTGAACAGAATTATGTAAATAAAGAAAATACTCAAATTGCAAAGACTTATTTACAAAGCATTTAGATGAAAGAAAGTAATTAGGTTGTACAGATACAATTATTTATAAAACAATAAAGTATAATAAAATATTTAGGGCTCGTTTAGGTGATTTGTGATCAAATTTGAGAAAAATTAATATATTATTCAACCATTTAATATTGGGTTACATCGCCTTTATTCGTAATACCAGCTTTAATTCTATTAGGCATAGTCTCCCTAAGCCATGCACATTTTTCTGTTATTATTGTCCCATATATCTTGCAAGGTTTTAGTTACTGTACACACTTGATACTCATTAAGTTGTTCGTTGTGCTAAAAGTAAAGAGTCTCGGTAGAAGCTAAATCTGGACTAGAATGTTTACAATGGCTATAACTTAATGAATGAACAGTTAGACCTTTGTCCTCCGATTCTGGATTGTTTAATCTCGGCATTTCCTTGATTCTTGTGATCCTGCATCTTTGTTAAACTTACCTGTTTAAGCATTCCGAATTTTAAATTCATTTTTGTAATTCTTCTTATGATAGCAGCAACGCCTAAATTTTGAAAATTTTGTGAAACCTACCGAGTGTTTAATTTTTTCTTATTCCTCATGGTTCACTGAGAATCCACAGCATCTTCAATTGATTTTTATAGAAGATTACCCTTAAAATACCGGTCGGACAATTATGATCATTTATTTGGCCCACAGTTTTTACCTCTCGCTACCCTAGGTAAGGGAGGTATAGGGATCGTGCTAAAAATCGGATATAGAGATTTTGGTGAATAAGCACGTTTTGATGGCCCCAGAATCCGATTTTAACATTTTTACAATGATGTCTGTAGGTATGTATGTGTGTGTGTGCTGTGTGTGTGTGTGTGTGTGTGTGTGTGTGTGTGTGTCTGTGTGTGTGGAACTTGTGGACACGATTACTCAAATACTATCAATCAGAAAAATTTGAAATTTTGTATACCCATTCTATACTAATGTGGGAAGAGCTCATTAGTTTTTAGTGTATATCGGATAACTGGAAGTATCATTTATACAAGCTTTTAACAGTTTTTCTTGTAAAAAATTCCTTGAATATAATTTTTTAGTAACTTTTACTAATTAAATTTGAATATAATTGTATAATCTTCAATTCTACGATAATAACATTTAGTAAATAACTCTAACTTTAAATATGAATTTATAATATAATTTATTTTCATATATCGTCTTGCCTAGGCGTCAAACAAAAACATAATTTTAATAACAATTTTGACATATTTAAACAAATGTCACTGTCAGTCACTGTTAGGAAGAAATTGCGTTAAAATTAATAATGAAACCGTGTTAAGGGGAATATAATGGTAAAATATTTAATTCTAATGAAATTAAGGTTTGTAAAAATAATATATTTTCCATCATACATAAATATTAGATGTACAGGAAGAATTTTTTCTATTTTTGCAGCACTATAAATGAATATTAATTTACAACTACACATTTACGAAATGGATCATGTACGACGAAGAATTTACAAAGATTGCGTTTCAGAGCACCTAGAAGTTGATGCTGATTTTTATAAGAATGTGTGTGTGACGATTTTTCCTTAAAGTCTATTAAAATATGATTCAAAAGTTCTCAAATTTGGTATTTAAAACTCATATATAATTTGAAACAACATATCAGATTTTAACCATTTATGATAAATAGGATGTGGTACTTAATTTGGAGCTCTAACAGTTTTTTGAGGAAAAACAATAAAACATAATCCTAAATTTCGTATTACAGACTTTTCTATTTATTGGACAACAAATTAGATTTTATTTACAACCGATCAACCGGAAGTCATACTTTACGTAAAGGTTACTGCTATTTTAAACATGGAATTGGCGGGAGGTCATGTGCTGGCGACATCAGATTTTTTTTTAAGTTTAATATCTGTATTTAAAATATTTAGTAGAATTTTGTAGAAAATGTAAGCCAGCCGAATTATTGTGAGTTTAGGTTAATATATATTTCGTTTTGTTCGAGAATGTTTAAAGAATGAGCTTCGTCCCGAAAGTCCAACAACAGCTATTACTAAAGAAAAAGGAACTCTGGAAATTTGGTTGGGCGGAAGTTTTAAGATAAAGTATATTCGATTGTATTTTTGGGGCAGTAGAAAGGTTTCCTCTACACCAACATTTTTTTAGTAGTAAATCCTTCCGACTGCTATAATTTATTCCCGAATTCCAGCATGTCCATCCACATTCCTGCCGGACATGCATGGCGTCACGTGCGAGTGACGTCGGCGGCACTGATTCCTGCAGGCGTTTCGGCGCGGCGCGTCGGGCCCGATCCGCCCCGAGTTGACAACGAACACACTCGATAGTGATAATCACTGTCAATCTTCGATATTGCATCGAACGATACGTGGTTGCAATGTGGCAAGAGCTAATTAATTATTTAATTGGATTCCCTTCTTACGAGGCCAAACTAATAATAATTCGACCGGTTAACATTTTCAACTAACTATAAAATCTACACAAACGGTTAGTCTACAAAATTCATTAGGTTACTTTTAATATAAACTTGAAACTTTAAAAATCTGTAGGCCAAATGACTGGTGACAATAGTTCAAACGGCATTTTAAAGGGTCCAGATTTAGTTCCTACTGAGATCCTTTACTTTTGGCACAATGAAAAACAACTTTGCATACGTCAAGTGCGTACAATAAAACTTATCATGCAAGACATATGAGACAATACTCACAAAAAAAAAAATGTGCAGGGCTTATGAATACAATATCTAATGCAATTAAAGCTGATATTACTAAACTGCCGACCGAGTTGGTTTGATGGTTGCTTACTAGCACCACGTGCCAGCGGTTCTAGATTCGAATCCCGGTTAAGGTATGGAAGTTTGTGTGCGTTCCTTTCATCATTTCATATTTATTAATGCAACATGTACAACAGAAAGTTTATAAAATGAAATATTAATTCACCCTCAAATTGTAATAACATGTAAATGTTTATATGCAATAAAGAATTATTATTATTATTATTATTATTATTATTATTATTATTATCCTTTTATTGCACAAACTACAAATACATATTTTTATAAATTATAATATTGTACAAATTATTGTTGTTCCCGATATTCTGGACATAGATGTATTCTGCAGTTCGGAATATTATTATTATTATTATTATTATTATATTTTATACTAGTAGTCTGCGGTATATACATACGCTCGAAAAAACTCAAGTAGGATATCTTAAGGGACTCTTCAATTGGCAACGGAATATGCCAAACTATATGGTACGACAAGAAACAAGTCAAATTAATATTGAATTACTTGTCTTCAAAAGAGCTCTAGAGTGGTGGTATAAATTACTTGTAATGAGAAATAACAGATATCCAAAACTATGTTATAACCAGTTACTAGAAAAAAGTAAAACTAACCAAGGAGAGCTAAAGTATAACTGGGCACTGCAACTGAAAAATATGCTGACAAAAATTAACTACGGTTGGTTATGGGAAAGCCAGAGTTGCGTAACTCTGAATGAGAATTTAAATCAGGTATTAGAGGCATACAAACAGAAGCTAGAACAATCTGATCAAAATAGAATACATAACTCTTCTTACAGTCTTTATTACAAAGAAATTCAACCTCTAAAAATAAACAACAAAACAAATTATCTGGATTTTGAAATTAACATCAATAAACAAAAACTTATTAGCCAAATTCGCTTAGCAAACACCTCGAATCCCAAGTTCTACATTCAAGGAGCTGCCTATCAACTAGATGCTGTTACTAAATGTACGATTTGTAACCTCCAAGAAAATGAAGACATGTTCCATTTCATTGTAATTTGCCCGATGTATAATGCAATTCGATCTCATTATCTTCAACCCTATTTAGAGAACATCACTAGGGCCAATTATGCAGAAAAACTCTTTATAATATTAGACAAAACAAAACTAATTTCTATGTATAACTATGTTTTACAGGCCCTACGTATTCGTTCCTTTATAATGAATGAATAATCACCTCCTCAGTGACACTTGGCCAATAATTCATCCCATATTGTAATAATTAAATATAATATCAACATGTAATGTAATGTAATGTATATACCAACCCTTGTACATGCAAATTTTGCGTATTACAAATAAATGTATTTATTATTATTATTATATTACTAGTAGAAAGAAATTTGTACAACTTTCTCACCATCTGCGTAGGTTTTATAGTTTGTCGAAAATGTAAACCCGGCCGAATTATTACCATTCGTCACCTTTAGGTAAGGAAGGTATTGTTTATGGGGTCCCGTGGCCGCGTGCCTGAGTGTCTGGTCGCGAACCTGGGGAAACCGGGTTCTATCCCGACAGACGCCAAATATTTCCAATTTTAAATGGCACAAAATTGACCCCTATGGTGCACTCTCCACACCAGCTATGAGTGCCCGTGAGGTGACGCCTGGTAAGCGCCCACACGGTAAAAAATCGTCATCATTACCAATGTCTACATGTGTTGTAGATACTGGCACACCCAGAAATGGGTAATATGCCGTGATGATATATTTATTTTATTTATTTATTTAGGTATTGTTTTTTATCAAAAAAATCGGTGGTGCGTTTTTAATGAATAAGCATGTTTTAAGGTTTCTAGAATACGATTTTACCAGTTTTACGATGATGTCTGTATGTGTGTCAGTGTGTGTATCTGTGTGAATGGCTGTGTGACCGTGTGTGACAAATTTTTCACCGACGATAACTCCAATACCACAGTTCTAAAAATTATGATTCTTTCGCATTCATCTTCTTTGCATCCACATGAAGAGCTAATTAGATTCTGGTTATAATTAGTCATCCGGAAGTTGCCTTAATTGAAGTTTTTCTTAAAAACAAAACGCAGATAAATATCATCGTTTGACATTTTAGTGATTATCAATATGAAAGAATATCTTATTGTCTATACGGTTTGATTATACATTTTCCTTCATATTCAGTAGATATGGAAATAAAGAATTATAAAGAGATTACACAGAAAAAAAAAACATCTAAATTGTAGTTAAAATAACTAAACAAATGTTTAATTTTCAGTCTACTAATATGTTTTCATTAAATTATCTAAGATGATTTAGTTAAATTTTCTAAATTTGTAATAACAAATTGTAGTAAAATTAAATACAAAATTATTCATTCATTAGATATGCTATGATCATGGAAACGCTGATATATTCAAATAATTATAATTGACAGATGTCAGTGTCAAGTGCAATTAGTGTACATTCGTGTTATAATTTTATTGGATTTATAGAATCTTTTCCAAGGGACTTTTGGTTTGGAATTTGTAGAAAAAAGTATGCGTTTGTGTTGTAGTTTTACTGGATAAATAGAATATTTTCCAAGGAACTTTTGATATGGGATTTGTACAAAATACATAGAATTGACAGATTTTTATGAATTTGTGCTTCTATATAGTTATAATTTATAACTCTACATATATTATACATATGTATGTAGTAAGCAGTGTACATACTTACAAACTTTTCCGGCAATAACCGATAGTATTGTGTACTTACCTGGAACAGAGAAAAATATACAATTAAAACAAAAGCATGTCGCGGTTATCTATAGAACAAACAAAGCCTGCTTGGATGCTTGGATCTCGGAAGGATGGGAAGAAAGAAAAACACTCTGTCGGCAAATTCATAACACAATCCTTTATTTGTCAGCGATCCCTTTTTAAAAGAATTCCAATACTCCATAGCCACATCGACTCAGACGGCTAGCAACAAGAAAGTTCAGTTTTTCACGAAACTTTCAATTATACTAATTATTATATAATGAAAATTATGTTGGAAAATGCTTTTACACCATATGATATATTCCATATTGTAGTTGGTACCTATATTTTAATATTGTAAAAAATTCGTCAAATAGAAATATTTTTTTAAATAAAATGTTGACACAAGAAGTTGTTCCTATAAGCTAAGGACAATACAAATTAAATTTACAACACTGATAGGAGACAATTATCTTCAACGTGGTGCAGTTTTTAATACCTTGTTTCATTTGTCTCTGGACGATGTTAATGGCCGATTTCACCACCGATTCCTAAAATTTAAGTAATGTCTATGTACCCGATATACACCACAGCAAAATTTTGTTTTCACTAAACGCTAAGCAATGTCTATCTTGATTTAGGAATTACTTAACTAGGTATCTGTTTTCCAATGCCCAAATCGCTAAGTATTTCCTAACGTTTGACAAAAATGACACTTCAAAATGAAAATTGTATAATTTTATTGAATATATTGATAGTTATAACGAAGAAATAGAAGACATCCATAAGATAGAAAAGAAAGAACAAATTGTTTTGAATACTGTGATGAAAAATGGTTTTGGAAAAGATTTCCTTTTCGTTAGAACACAACAAAATGCCATAGCCAAATATCATATGCGTTCCGGTTGTCTAATTTTAAATTTTTACTTCAAAAACAAGGGATTGCAGCTTCTGTTTTTGTATTATTTATTCTAAATTTTGCCTTTTATGTTTTTTCTTTTTGTTCATTTTCATCTTCGTTTCATTTATATTTTCCATTTCTGTAACACAAATTTTAATATATAAATATATTTGTAAAGGATATTTCTTTAAAAATTAATTATTTTGTATACTTCAACGTAATATTAAAAATATCTCCACATAATTTCCAATATCAGTGTTGACAAATACAATTAACAAATGTCATAAATTATAAAAATTATTCATTTATTTCAGTGTGTAAATATAATATCACAAAAGTAACTAATATTTCGATGCCTATGTAAGTAATTCCTAGATGGGCATTGCTTTGTTTGGTAAAATCCAAAATGGATAAGTATCACTTTAGGCAGTTCTTAAATTTGGTAAATTCCTAGCTAGGCAACGGTGAAATCGGCCGAAGTCTATTTAATTACAAATAGAAAAAATCTGATCTACATATTTACTAATTTTGGAAACTTTATAAATTTTCTTTCTATTTAACTATTGCTCCTTTTACTATTTTCTTTTTAAAACGTCATAATTATTACTTTGAAATGATTAGTTTTTTGACGGTGACATTTAACTGTCAGCTGCATACATTTGAGATCTAGGGCCCAATTCTCAATTTTCACCGAAGTGAAATACAGTGAAAAATTTTCACTTTATCACTTGGAGCTATTCTCAATTCCAAAGTGATTTGATATAAATAAGTGAGCAAGTGTGACATTGTATGTATTTACCGTATGTTGACAATATTAGTTGCGCATAACAAAAAAATACGTATTTGGTGCATGTGTTTCTTCACATTTGACAAATAATATCATGACACTGACAAGTGATATGATATAATAGTTATTTTCGTAACAAGTTATGAAAAATAGCAAATATCATGCGAGTGTAAATTGACGCACGACGCGTAGCGGAGTGCAAGTCAATACACACGAGCTAAGATATTTGTATTTCATACAAGTTATGAACATTATTTTTTAGACGAACATAAATAAATTTTACTTTTTTTACAAAACTGAAATTTAGGTTCAAACGTACAGACAGCTGACAAATGAATAATGTATACATATAGCCAGAAAATAATGACATAGTAACCTAGCAACCATGTCAACTATTACGATATGAAATCTATCGTAAGACTAATGTCATAAGTTCAACTTTCAGTGTTAGGATACTACGTTGATATGTCATACTTATCACAATGGTCGTCTAAAAATTTATTATTTCATATCATATCACATCGGTGAAAATTGAGAATTGGGCCCCTAAACTGGTGTAACCAAGGCGATATGTATTTAAAGTATAGGCTCTGGGATTTATTTTATAAATTATTTTAAGTGACTTGATCGATTTCGGTTTGCAAGACCATCTTCAGAAGTTAAAAGTTTAAAGTATATAACTTTTGAAGATGTCTTGTAAATCGAAATCGATCAAGTTACTAAATAAAATTTGTGAAAAGTACACCAAGTGTTTTTTTCTGTTGTAATTATTTAAAATATGGTTCACCAAGTGCCTACCACCGAATCTCTTAACATTATAAAGTCTACTTCCCGGACCGACAGAAATATTCTTGTCTGCAGCTGATATTCGTTTTGGTATTCTCACCCATTATTGTGTACCTTTCTGCTAAGAAATGCCCAAAAGTCTTCAATCAATCGCGCCTGAGAACATTTGGGGGATTATACACTCTTGCTCTGTTTTCTATAATAATAATAATAATAATAATAATAATAATAATATATTTATTCGTCATGTATATTGTACAGAGCCAACTGATGACATGTCACAAATTCAAAAATTATTGGATTATCTAATATAAATATACATAAATATGTACAGTTACAGACATAAAATTTAAAATGAGTAAATGAGGAACACTGACTTGAGAAAAGTTTATACTGAAGTGTTTAAATATTCTTGGACTGAATAAAAACAGTGAGTTTCTAAGAAACTCTTAATTTTTCTTTTAAATAATGTGAACTCAAGTCTGGTTATTTCGTTAGGTAAATGATTATACAAATTAACATTAATGGAATTTCTCACTGAAATTTCACGTGTAAGACGTATTTTTCTAAGATGATCTTTAGCTCTGGTGTTATACCTGCAAACATCGCTATTCCTTTTAAAAGATTCTTTATTTTTATGTATAAATAGTAGCGACTCCAAAATATAAATACAGGGCAAAGGTAAAATTTTTAGATTTTGGAAAATTTTGCGACAATGTTCTCTGGGACCAACATTAACTATCACTCTTACAACTTTCTTTTGAAGTTTAAAAACTTTGGTACTATTTGTACAGTTACCCCACAGAATAACAGCATAACGCAACTGACTTTCAAATAAGGCCATGTAAGTAGTTCTAAGATAGCTTAAAGAAAGTACATTTTTTAAATTTCGAAAAATGAAAATAGTAGTCGCAAGTTTGCAACATAGTTTGTTAACATGAGTGGTCCAAGTCAAGTTAGGATCTATATAACTGCCCAATAATTTAACAGGTTCACCCTGTGCAATTTTTCGATTAGAACTAATGATAATATTTTGAGTATTATTATTTAACATTAATTTATTTATATTGAACCAATCTATGGCTTTTTCAAAAGTAATTTTCGATAACTGAACCAGTTCTTCAGGTGAAGAATGAGAGGTTAGTAGGGTTGTATCGTCGGCATATAATATACATTTTATTGGATTTAAATAAGTACACAGGTCATTAATGTATAATGTAAAGAGTATCGGTCCTAAAACGGATATATAAAATGTTGATTCCTTAACGTTCTGCAGTATCTGGAGTTTCGCTCTCACTGGGCCGCTGCTCATTTGGTTAGGTTCATTATTTCTTTTTCAAAATTTTAAATAGTTCTGCTAACAATCATCTTTAAATTCTAAATTGTCGAGTTTATTTGCATGATGACGTTCTAACTTTGTCTTGAGCTCTTTGAATGAGTCTGCTGATTCGTTTTGTTCGGATCAACCACTTTTTGGTAAATTAATACATACTACACCTTCTTCATATGGCAGTATAGTGTGGACGAATTACAATTAAGGCCCGGTATTTTCATCTCCGGTTAAACAGCCTGTTAGTTTAACTGTTTAACCACATTGTTCTTATAACCGACAGTTAACTTTATCGACAGCTTAACCAGAGATGAAAATATCGGGCCTAAGTGGATAAAACGAGTTAAGCAGATTATAAAATAAATTAGTTTTATGCTAAACGATATTTATAACAACAAAAAATGATTTGTTATTTATTATATTTGTGTAATATATTACAAAACACATAATTTATGCTTTCGGCCTATTTTCTATGAATGGTTTTTTGTATGACATATCCGTGGGACATTTATAATACCTAATGATGTAAATTTATTTGTATAATGCTTTCAAAATCAATCACAGTGGCCTAAATTATATTCCGCCACCAGCGAGTTTCATCAAAGAATCGAAATTTCATTTGAAATTGATATCATGACACAATATTATAATAAAATATAGTTTTATTAGCTCGGAACACGATATACGATCTAAGGATTGGCCGTGTTTGGCCAATGGAAATGTGTTTCCAATGTTTCCATATAAAAAAGACAAAATAAAATAGCTCGAATCGGTGATATTGCAAGTAAAAAATGACAGCATGACTGTTTATTCAAATTACATGGTAATTCCAATGAATAATATATGTGACAACGGATACCGACTGATGCATGCAATTTTTACCGCTAAATATTTAATCAACCTCGACATTAAAAATTCCATTTTAAACATATTTCTTTAAACGAAAATTCTAACGCAGTTTCACGCTATATCAATGTTTAATGTTCACCCTACTATAAAATATAATGCGCGCTGTTTGACCCAGAGTTAATTAAAATAAAGTGCACTATTCACTATCCCATTGTTGTGTTATTTTATATACATACACACAAAGCCTTTAAGGTCGTTAAATGCGAGCCAAATTGTTACATTTATTTCCTATTAATTCATTAACAAACCTATCAAATATCGGTGTTATTATTTTATTCAATACCCTATGAACGAATATGTTATTTACTTTTCATTTTTGAATTTGCATTGCTTTAAAAATTAAAAAATGTTTAATCTTGGTTCTCAGTAGTAGGCCATGATTAGTTGACATTTTATCTTTATCTTTTGTATATCAACAAAAGGTGTTTATATAAAAAAGCCTTAATAAGAAGATGGTCGCTACTCTTCTCTCTGGTTGGCTTGACTTATGAAAAATGTCGCATTTATGCTACAATATCGATGCTATAGATTGTTTACGTAAGAATGGAATTACGCAATAATATTTTTACCTTCCGTCACCTTTAGGTAAGGAAGGTATTGTCTTTGGCCAAAAAATTCGATGATAAGTTTTTAATGAATAAGCACGTTTTAGAGTCAATAGTATATGATCTTTCGCATAACTCCAATAACACAATTCCAAAAATTATAATTTTTACATATTCCCCGAGTTTAAATCCAAATGAAGAGTTGGTAATAATTGGTCAACCAGAAGTACCCGCAATTCAATTTTTTTTAACAGTTTTTCTTGAAAAAACTCAGTTAAATATCATTTTATTACAGTTTATGTTATTATAAATATTGAAGCATATATTATTCTCTACAAATTATTTTTTTCTTCATATTCAAGGTATTTAGAGATAAAAGAATTATAAAGAAAAATTTTGCAACCTATGTTGCTAAAAATTGCAGCATGGGAACGATTACAATATCACAGTAGTAATCTGTGTAGAATATTCAAATATTACTAATTGACATAATGTCAGTGTCAAATAAAATTCATATAATGTCTTCTTGAAATGATTTTACTGGAAATACCGTGAGTATTTTTACCTCTCGCTAAGAGAGGTATTGGATTCATGCTAAAATTTGCATATCCAGATTTTATTGAATAAGCACGATTTAAGGTCCCTAGAATCCGATTATAACATTTTTAAAATGATGTCTGTGTGTGTGTGTGGATGTGTGTATGTGTGTGTGTGTGTATGTATGTATGTATGTGTGTATGTATGTCTGGATGTTGTAGTCACGATTCCTCAAAAACTATAAGACATAAAATATATTTAATTGCAGTTTCCTCAATCTGACATTCCTGGGAAGAGCTGAAAAGGTTTTCGTAACAATTGAACAACCGGAAGTAGTAGTTTCTTAGAAAAATTCTTCTAAATATAATTTTTTGGTAGGTTTTTTTTATTAAATATTGAAGAACATAAAATTCTCCATCTAACACACTTAAAATTTTTATTATATCTTGTATAGATTTAGAGATAAACACACTATAATTATAGAGTGAACTAATCGCAGAGGCTACGGCACTAAGGAAACCAGTTGACAAATTCCAATGTTTATAACATAATTTGTAAATGACACATGTCAGTCAGTGTCAAAAATTAACAGTTTTAGTGACATTCTGATAGCTTTTACTGGGAAGTATATTTAATTTTTCTTATTGTTTTACTAATTAAATATTTGAAATTTTAGGTAAAATTATGGTAAAATGCAAATATCCATCAGAAATAACACTAATCTGGTTAATGAGTTGGAACAATCTGTGACAATTAGAAACTTCCTCATACAATGAAAAATAGATATAATTAGAATTATATGTGTGCAGAAGACATGTTAAATATAATAAAAAAAACAATATTTGAGTAATGTTCTATAATATTATGTTATAAAACGACGGTTCGAAAGCGAAGTGCAATACAATACTTATATAGCCTAATATGGAAATGGCGAGAGGTCTTGTGCTGGCCACAACAGATTTTTTTAACGTAAAACATTGGCTTTGTCATATCCATGGTTACTTAACATTTGATTGACAGCAATGTATTTGCCCGTTCCATTTAAAATGAAACATAGGGAACGAATTTGACATTTGATAAGACGTTAATAGAGGTTAATTTTGTTTAAATAATTATACCTGCATTCTAATTTAAAATTAGTTGTAGAAAAAATATGATGTGCACCTTGTGCCCGAGTGGTTTTCTGACTCGGCTAAATTTCTTACAATATTTAAATATAATACTTCTGTCAAATTCATTCCCCATGTGTCATTTTAAATGAGACAGACAAATACATTGCTGTTAATCAAATGCCAAATCATAAGTTATAGGAAAATTCAATGGTTATCTGTCATATTGACAATATGTCATTAGAGGTTAATTTTGTTTAAATAATTGTACCTGTTTTCTAAAAATTAAATTTAGATGTAGAAATAATACTGTGTGCACCTTGTGCCCGAAATATGTTTAGTACTCTCGAGTGGTTTTCTGACTCCGTTAAATTACTTACAATATTTAAGTATAATACTTCTGTCAGATTCGTTCCCTATGTTTCATTTTAAATGGAACGGGCAAATACATTGCTGTCAATCAAATATGAAGTCGTAACCATGGATATGACAAACTCAATGTTTCACGTTAAAAAATACTCACGGTGTAGAATCATATGCAAGAAAGTGACTATGTGGAATTTGTACAAAATAAATAAAATTGACGGAAGGAAATGTGCTGGCCACATCTGATTTTTTGATATTATTAGGCATTTTGCAACTATTTGGAGACCTAGATGATTATAGTACGGTCAATTCTGTAACAAAGCCAGTGCAGAGCACAGTAATTCCATTATACTTGCCTTCAAAGAAATATGGACTGGAGATTTCTACATTGTTGCCGATTCCGTTGGTCATATTGACAATACTAAGTTATAAAGAAGCAGCAAAACCTCTGGGCAAGGTACAAGGTGGGGAGAAGGGAAAAAATGTATATCAGTCCATATTTATTTGACGACGAGTATAGTTTGTTTCTCCACTATTCTTCAAGTAATTGGTGAATATTGGAGAGCGAACTTGTAGTATAATCACGAATTCATACTCGCCGTCAAATAATTATGGAGTGCTCATTTTTTTTCCTTTTTCCCACTCTGTCTCTTGCTCTGCGGTATTGCCGATTCTTCATAACATCATTTTGAACATGACAACGGAATTGGCAACAGTGTAGAAATCTCCAATCCATATTTAATTGATGGCAAGTATGGCAGATGATTATGTGCTTTAAAAAGCTGCAAACTAAATCAATATCTAGTATTAAAGCTTTTAATACATCCCATGTAATGACACTTCAAATGCAAAGCACTAATGGCTGAAATGTTACTGTAAAAAATATTGTACAACTCTCATCATTGGGTGAATTACACAAAAATGCAAAATTAATCGACTTTTCATATGATTTTTGTTTACAATCTGTCCAAAATTTCATTTTAATTAGCAAATGGATTCGCGAAATTGAACCTCGCAGGTTTAATAAAAACTGGTAGCTTGTCATACACGACAAATGCATTTCGCATCGGCATGCATAGCTGAGTGTTTCTGCAAGGCTCCTGCCCTAGGGACTGTTTTACCGAACGGTGAAGATGGAAACTTTTATAGCACCCGTTTCAAGTTCTACGTCAACCATGACAGATATGCTATTAAACTGTAATTGTTTTTTGAATGGTTACTCATGCAATGGAAATTTGTTTCTTGGAGATGTCGGTCCAGGGACTTAAATAATTTAAAAAATTCTTTTTCATCGACGTTTCGGATTTTATTTAAACCTTCTTCATGAATCAAAGAATTAGGTATATGTCTAGTATAATCATTATTGTTATAAAGATGAATTAGAAATTAAAAATTAAAATAGGTAGCCATATTTATTTATATAACCAAGACCAACAGGATTCAAAGATTCCAATTACAGGTCGGTTTTAAATATACACAACGAGAACAAAAACTGGCACATGCACGAAAGAACACTTAATATTAATAATACAAAAATTAAAGAAGTATGTTGTTTCAAATCACAAATACTTAAGGCGATTGCCGGTGCTACGCTCGTAAATATTAAGTTATAACTTCAAACTTGATACCATTGTGTAGTAGATAGATCAATGCATGGGGCTGAGTAATTATTTTGCATATTTATAAATTTATATTGCATTTAAATTTAGTTCAAAAAACATCATAAAAATGGCTATTTTTAAATTTATTTTTATCACAATAACTGTACTTTATACAAAAAATGTTTGGGTCACCCCCATAGCGCCCACCTTTAGTAGTAAGTCTGTGTAAAAAAAATCTAAATTATCTCCTTCAGGTTAGCTGTGATTTGATTTCTACTAAACCCCTTTTTGTCTCTTATTTTAGATATCGGAACGATAGATTATGGAGGAGAAAGTATTAGGAGAATATGTTCCCCCTCTACTACACACATGTCCTCTCTCACTCCAACAATTTGCTTCACAACACGGGCTGAGTTTTCCCCTTATGCTTTAAACAAGGACAAACATATATAAAAGCAGACAGAGAGAAATAAACTTAGCAATCTTAAAAGTAGTGGGGGAGCGTAAGAAGTTTGTCTGCACTAGTGTCATACTAGCTACAAAACTGATTTCGCCGAGCGACCGGCAATGCTCTTAATAGTTGCTTAAAAGTAACAGTATTTACACAAAAGACACTATAATTCTTGAATTAAACCACTTTTAAATGTAGCCATGCAGTCACCAAATATGTCATGAGTACTAGGTGTAGAACTGAAAGTAAAACACATGGTTTTTACAGGAGATTTTTGTTCATAATTTGTACATGTTGTAAAATGTACGGGTGTTTCTGGGTACAGATATAGATAAACTGAAGCGAGACTAACTGGGTCATAAATGCTATTGTCCAATAATTTGTACAGAGAAATACAGGAATGAATTTTTCTACGAGTATCTAAAGGTAGAAGGTACTGTTCACGAAGTAAGACGTTGTAATCGTAATCAAAAGTAGGATACTGTTCATTAAGTTTTAAATATAAATATCTTGCAAATTTACGTTTTCAGATTCATTTAAATCAACATATTTGTTATAAATTGGGATAAAAACAAAACAATAGTTATCATGTTTAATTCCTGACTCATCATTATAAATATAATGATCGTACTACACACTACCACTATCTAATTGAATTGAGAATATGGTTTAAATAAAAACCGAAACATTGATGAAAAATAAATTTTAAAATTATTTGAATCTCTGGACCCGCATCCCCAAGAACGATATTTCCTTTATTTCACCATTTCCGGTTGAAAAATATTTCCAAATGTTACTCATGTATATCGGAAGTGTAAATTTAAATGAGCAGGTTTTGTATTCTTTTTATTGCAGGGGATCCGCGGTTTTATTTTATTTTACAAACAGGAAGAATGCCATTTTCCAAATACTTAATCATGTATTTTACAACACAAGTTACATTTCGAGGAATCGATTGGGAAAAGTTTTTACCTCTCGCTAAGAGAAGTATTGGATTCAAGCTAAAAATTGCATATCCAGATTTTAGTGAATAAGCACGATTTAAGGTTACTAGTACCTGATTATAACATTTTTACAATGTCTCTCTCTCTCTCTCTCTCTCTCTCTCTCTCTCTCTCTCTCTCTCTGTGTGTGTGTGTGTGTGTGTGTGTGTGTGTGTGTGTAGTGTGGATGTGTGGATGTGTGTATGTGTGTATGTGTGTGTAGGTGTGTATATGTGGATGGTGGAGGGCGATTCCTCAAAAACTATAATACTTAAGACCAATTTAACTATGTGTTTCTTAATCTGACCTTAATGGGATTCATTTATAAGCCAAAGTATGTACAGTATCACTGTCAAACAAACACGCGCTTGGTATACATATATTTCATCATATATCCTTCAGAAATACCGCCAATCAAACATTCAGTAGAGTTGGAGGAAACTTGAATCTGGAATTTTTTTGTATACCAGAAATGTTAAATACAATATTTATATAGCCTAATATGAAAATGGCGAGAGGTATTGTGCAGGCCACAACAGATTTTTTTTATTACAGCACTAAGAATTACATTAGCCAAATATGACTCTTCTCAAACTTCATTTTCACCGATTGTCCTAATGTGTAATAACTATAATTAATAACTAAGCGCAATACGTAATAGTATATTGTGATACAAGTGTATAAGCTAGCCTTTAAAGCACGCACGACAAGTTTAAAGCCACGACGCGTAGCGGAATGTGTTTAATGTCGTAGTGCTTTAAAGACTAGCTTATACACGTGTATCATACGCTATTTTATTATAAATGCATCATAACCATTTAAAACTGAAAATTATTGCAAATCACACGGTTTTGATTTTTGATCTAGTGAGTTTGAGCGTTTCCAAGGAGACAGTTAGCAATTATTGGTATTGTTTACGTTAAATCAATAATTCAATATTTTTTTTTTCATTGCTTTAGTTGTTATTCATATTTATTGGCATTTTTCGTTACCTAGGTAACTCAAAAATTTAGCGTGTTTTAATGGTCGATTTTCGCACACTTTTGCGTGTTTTAAAGAGCGATTATGATGTATAATAAAAAAATATTTATCATTTGGCAACGTTTACTACTATTCCCAGCTTTGCATAAGGATTAATGCTTAAGAACTAAGAGCAATACATAAGAAACTAAAGATTGCAAACTTCTAACTTGAACAATCAATAAACTGTCGGTCTATTTTATAATTATTTAATTTTTCGGTTGAATTAGTCACTAAACAAAGTAGCTCGAAATAGTAGCCTAGTAAAATTTCATAATGCATTAAGCCTTATGCACTACTCATTGTGCATTAAGCATTCGGTGGAAATGAGGCTTTACTCTCCTTTAACCACAGTATTGTCCATTCAATTTTTTTCCGAAAACTTTGTGACATGTTACTATAATGCGGAATACTTTGAAGAGAAAAATGAATAAATTATTACTTTTTGAAACAACTTGATTCATTTTCATGTAAACCTCTGAAAAACCTGCAAAACTGCTTTAATTTGACAGCAAAAAAATAAAAGTTTCCCGCCGTATTTGTCTATATTGTCTGATACTTTACCGTGTGCGGGTGTATGTGTGTGTGTGTGGGTATGGGTGTGGATGTGTGTGTATGTGGGTGTGTGGTAAGACATGTCATGTGGCGTTAGTCTCATATTTGATACATGAGAGTATAATAGCCTTGGAGCCGGACAAGATGGATTATCTTCTCGCACTAGATAATTGCTTCCGTTCCTTCGTATGAACCGCCAACGGTACCTATCCGCAGCACCATACTAACACATAATCATATTACATATTATGTATGTATATGTTCTCACCTGGAGGTTTATTTAACCATGAACAGGTGACTGGCAATTTTGTCGTAAGTGTAACAGGTACAGTAGTGATTTTTAAATCCTACTGTTTCAAAACAAAAAGATGGTGATAGAGATAACACTACTTATACCTGTACAATATAAAAAATTTTTTAACTCTAAAGTTAAAACACTAATTTTTATTGCAAACTTACTTTAGATCAAAGATAGCGGAATCGCTGCCACCACTATCCGTATTTTAAAAGTTCTCGAATATAAGGACGTAAGCAAAAAGGGTAAAACAAATTAATCAATCAAAATTTGGTAGTGTGACTAAGATATTCAACTATACTCACGCCTTGTAATTCATACATTTCACAAACAGCACACTGTAAAAACTTTGTACTATTCTTTTGTTAAATCGAAGCTGGAATATTGTTTACAAATATGGAGCCCAACCTAGAATAAACACATAGATTACATCGAAGCTTTATAAAGAAAATATGCTAGATACGTACGTCAAACGATATCATGTTCACCCTTAATAAGTTTAATTACAATAACTGTCTAATCGAATTTGGAGTTTTGTCCTTGGATCGCAAGAGAATGCAATCTTGCTTACATCTATACAAATTGGTCAATAATTTGGCAGATGATTCAGCTTACTCCACCCCACGGATAAATTACAAACTACGCTCACTTCTCAAAACAGATGTGTTTAAACTGTGACAAATTTATAAATGAAATAATCGAACTAGACACATTTTCAAATAGCATTTCCAGCTTCAAGAAATTACTGTCTACTGACTACTATGCTTCTTGCAATAATATGTAATTTACAATTCATGTTTAGTATTAATTTAGTTTAATATTGTTTAACTTTTTTCATTTTTATATTGTAAATCTTACTGCTCGTATAAACAATTCATCTATAATTGGGATTTCATCCTGTAGAGTGAATTTAAATAAATAAATACTAGTCTCTAAGGCACACGCTGGTAATGAGTATAAGGCAACAATATAGTAATTTACGTAACAAGACCTGAAAGTGATACTTTACTGGGTGAGCAAGCATATTCCAGAGCGAGCCGTAGGCGAGCTTTGGAAGCTTGTGAGCCCAGTATAGACACTTTCAGGTCATAGTGGGTACAATATTTTTTTTGCGATCCTGAAAAAAGAATAAAAAAGTATTATTTTAATTTTTACTGTGAGCAAATAAGAAATAAATAAACAACTGATCTCCATGGAAATTTAGCTTTACCGGTCCCGGGATCGGTAAAGTACTTTCCGATCCCTTATAGACAACTTTCCGAGCTAGCTCAGCAAAGAAGGACTTTCCGGTCTAAATAGTGATCAGAAAGAGCTCATTTTCTAGGCGATCGCGAAAAAACAAAATTATATAAACTTTAAAATATTCCGGGTCCCGTGGCCGTGTGCCTGAGTGTCTGGTCACGAACCTGGGAGAACCGGGTTCGATCCCGACCGGCGCCAAATTTTAAATGGCACGAAAGTGACCCCTGTGGTGCACTCTCCACGCCAGCAATGAGTGCCCGTGAGGGGATGCCTGGTAAACGCCCGCACGGTCCAAATATGTCATCATCATTACTGATATCTGCGACAAAGCAGATTGGCACACCTAGAAATACGTAATATGCCGTGATGATATATTTATTTATATATTTAAAATACTCAGCGAGCAAATAAATTTATATAAAGGAAATAAAACTACAACGCGATCAATTGAATCTATATAAACTTTAAGTTCGTATTCTCTATTTCACAAAATTAATCTCACGCAGCTTTTACGTCGATCTAAAACTCTTTTCAATAACTATTCACAAAATAATATAAAATCAAATTACTTACATGAGTAAAACACACAGTTAAACAAAAAATACACCACGATGAAAGAGCCGTACGCACAGTGCAGTTTAATCGGTTATTTCGCAGGGAAATATTAAGCCCAGACTAATGCCCGATGGGCTACTTGCGTGGTACTGAAAATCCGATTTCTGTCACTACATACGTAATGTTATATTGAAAATATATATAAAAATATAAATTTTATTTTAAAATAATTATTTGTTTTTTTACTACATTAAGAAAGAAAATTTTCTGTGACGTCTTTATATTGAACTGGGGGAGGGGAAGCATGTTTAAGAATGTTATCAATAGATGGCATGGCGTGCGAGAAAGTTTTAATTTGAATTTGACATTAGTTCATTTTTCTCTCTCTCTAGTCTCTCAAATACATTAATTACTTAACGCACTTGTAATTTAAAATATCGATACCAAAAAGATAAACTAAACTACTAACCTCCAAACTATTATTGAAACGTCAAACAGGTGATCTACATTACCCGCACAAACATACCATTACTATGGGACGGCACCACGCTGTGACTTTACGGCTATTCATTGGTGCGGCGTAATTCTACATCATACATGGCGGGAATTCAAATAATCAAATATCATTATTTTTTCTGGCTAATTAATAAAAATTTTGTCAAAAGAAAAAATATGGGTAGCAAGTTTTTACCTTCTCTTCAAAAATATTAAATAAAAAAATCTGTTGTGGCCAGCACAAGACCTCTCGCCATTTCCATATTAGGCTATATAAGTATTGAATTGCACTTCGCTTTCGAACCGTCGTTTTATAACAAAATATTACAGAACTTTACCCAAATATTGTTTTTTATTGTATTTATCATGTCTTCTGCACACATATAATTCTAATTATATCTATATTATATCATTTTCATGTCAGATATTCTTCCAATTCATTAACCAAATTGGCGGTATTTCTGATGGATATATGCATTTTACCACAATTTTACCTATAATTTCAAATATTTAATTAATAAAACAATAAGAAAAATTAAATATACTTCCCAGAAAGAGCTATCAGAATGTCACTAAAAATGTTGATATTTGACAATGACATGTGTCATGTTATAAACATTTGGAATTTGTCAACTGGTTTCCTTAGTGCCTTGGCCTCTGCGATTACGTTACTCTATAAATTATAGTGTCTTTATCTCTAAATCTATACAAAATATAATAAAAATTTTTAAGTGTATTAGATGGAGAATTTTATGTTCTTCAATATTTAATAAAAAAAACTCCCAAAAAATTATATTCAGAAAAAAAATTCTAAGAAACTACTACTTCCGGTTGTTCAATTGTTACCAAAACCTTTTCAGCTCTTCCCAGGAATGTAGGATTGAGGAAACTGCAGTTAAATATTTTTTAAGTCTTATAGTTTTTGAGGAATCGTGACTACAACATCCAGACATACACACAGACATCATTTTAAAAATGTTATATTCGGATTGTAGGGACCTTAAATCGTGCTTATTCAATAAAATCTGGATATGCGAATTTTAGCATGAATCCAATACCTCTCTTAGCGAGAGGTAAAAAGGTACGCAAGTAGCCATATTGCACCGCTGACGTTTAAATTTTAAGTGTTCCTTAAATTATCGAAATGAACTGTCAAACGGAAATGTGAATATTGCTGTCAAAATTTCGATTCGCATTTTTTT
The DNA here is from genome assembly GCA_943142095.1 of Ophonus ardosiacus. Taxonomy (NCBI): domain Eukaryota; kingdom Metazoa; phylum Arthropoda; class Insecta; order Coleoptera; family Carabidae; genus Ophonus; species Ophonus ardosiacus. The sequence goes on along the minus strand of OW964832.1, from coordinate 31,323,103 downwards.
TTTGTTTAAGCCTAGCTTTAAAATGGTCATAAGACATTCAGTTATAAACATGAACACCAAGAATACAATAAGACAGAAAGAAGGATTCAGAGTCAAAACTCTTGACTATATACTCTCTAAAGGAAGAATCCAGTGACTCTCAAACCCTTATTTTCCGACTCATAATGGAAACTCATATTTTCTTAAAAAAAAACCTTTCAGTAATTACTGTGCCACATTCTAACGGACAAACCCTTCTTAGTACACAGTTCTGCACAAAATCTATAAACTTAAAACATCCGGCTGTCCGAAACATTTTATCCTCTATTTCCTAAATATTTTGATTTACAGGAAACTTAAAACTACAATTTTAACGGAGAAATTCCAATATCAAAATAGCTATTTGTGTATTAAGAGCGCAAAATGGGATATTGTCGATTGAGAGGTAGGAGCACAGTATCCTCTCGAAATCGACAATGTCGATTTTCGCGCGAAACACAAGATTTTTTCCGCAGTCGCCACAATGGGCGCAAATGCCAACTTTGTATATAGACTGTAGAAAAAATACGTGACAGTCTCTAGGATGACCTGCTAAATAAGCAATTTGGAATAAAAATGCTAGAAAGTATTTTTTCTGGATACATCTCCACGGTGTGAAATATAGCAGCCTGCTTTATATAGAATGAACATCTCTGTAACTGTGCACTTCAAGTTTCCTGCTTCCTGTTTTATTTATGCGTATTATTACACAGCAGGACAGACACGCAACGAAATCAAAGCTCGGTACGTCCTGCTATAAGACAGACAGAGATAGAATCATTAGCAAAGGCCACATCGAGAATATAAAAGTTTAATGAGAAAACAGTTGTCACTTTTAATTAAAAATACGGGATTGCTTTAACAAAAACTTATGAAAAACTAATGATTATATATTCGACATTGCAGAAAAATAATATTTTAAAAGAATATTCACAATTATTTTAGAATCTGTTGAATTTTCGCTTGAAATGAAATTGTGCCGTTTATAAATTTATACCACATACTTCCAATCTTTACGTGTTCCTAAAATTTAGGTGAAACATATTTTGAGTATCATAATAAAATACTAAAATCAGTAAAATGTTTGACTATTATATTGGTTTCATGCACTTATTAAACGAAAGCCGAAATTACATTAGCCAACTTTGATTGATGGAAACTCACAACTTTGGTAGAAACAACTTAGATTTCTTCAACTAAAGTTGCAAAAATTAATTACACTTGTCAACTTATCGCGGGTCTATAATAACGAGGTTGTAATTGTAACTGCAAGAAAATACAATGGCGAAGAATCTGATTTAAAATTTTAACTCGCTGTTATTAAACTCATTATTGTTATCGAATTACCATTTTTTTTTTTAACTCTAATGGATTTAATTCTATTATAAGAATATGGAAGAAAAATTGCAATTTGACACTTTTTTCAATGGATCAAAGTTCTATCTGCGCATAAAAAGAATTTAATATTACATAGGAATTTACTATTAATTTTTAATAATAAAACATGAAAATAATAAATTTATGTGCTGCAAATAATAATTAACGGCTAGATTCTGAACACATAGGTAACTCGTCAAAGTTACAGCATTTTACTTTAATGCTATTTTGAACAAAATGATAATCTATGTAGTTTTACATTAGCGAGGTAATTTTTTTTACATCATATAATGAGGTCATGCACGACTTTTTTTATAACTTTAATCGATAGAGTAGTGAAAAACAATATACTCGTATTTTTTATTTTTTCTCAAATCGATCTTTAATCATGAAAAAATTGTAATTGAATATGACATTCTTTAAAATGAGGCTGAAGACCCCCGCTTCGTCCCTTGTCCAATGACGTCACAGGATGAGAGGAATGACCATTTTAATTTTCTCATTATTCTAAACGTCAAAGTGATATTTAAACATAACCTAAAATTTGTGTAAGTAAACATATCGATGAAACGTTGTTTTGTGCCAAAATAAAGAATAAAATAATATTCTGCAATGTATTCAATGTCTCACGTGCGTTTATAACCTTCTAGCGTCTAATCTCAAATCAAAAGTGAAAGAAACAACTGATATAACGTGCGGATAAGTTCACGCCAAATGAAAATTATATTTATAAAATTCCTTGGAGAAGATTCTATAAATCCAATAAAATTATAACACGAAGATAAACTATGTAAATTACACTTGATACTGACATCTGTCAATTAGAATTAATTGAATATATCAGTTGTTTCCATGATTTTAGCAAAGCTGGTTGATTTTGAAACTTAGTCTTTTATAATTCTTTACTTCTATATCTGTTGAATATGAAGGAAAAAGTATAATCGAAATGTGTGTAAAGAATAAGATATTCATATTGATAATCACATAAAATGTCAAAAAATGATATTTAATTGCTTTTTTTTTTTCAAGAAAACCTGTTAAGAATTTATAATAAGGGAACTTCAACAACTATAACCAAAATCCAATCAGCTCTTCATTTGGATGTAAAGAAAAGAAATATGAAAGAATCATAATTTTTAGAATTCTAGTATTGGAGTTGTCGTCGGAGAAAAAATTAGCTCTCACACACACACACACACACACACACACACACACACACATATATATATATATATCGTCGTAAAACTAGTATACTTGTATTCTAGGGACCCTAAAACATGCTTATTCATCACCGATTTTTTTGACCAGACAATACCTTCCTTAACTAAAGAACACGGAAGGTAAAAAGACCATTACTTTAAAATCTGGCAGACAGACTTTCTTGTAATGAACACTATTATCCTTGGATAGTTTTTATTTTCTATCTTCTTGTTTACATTAAATATTTTCACTGTTTGCTTCTAGACTTCAAACTATCAGACTGTCATTATAAAACATGGCGTTAGCTGCAATATAAAACATGTTATCACATTGGCGATATTACATTGTTGGGTTCCGAATAGACAATAATTCAGCGTTGTTTCTACTTTTTCTTCTTACAGCGCAATGTAATCTACGTCAATGTAATAAATGTAGCCTTACATTGCTGTAGTTTACAATCTAGACAATAGAACTTACAAAAACTGTGGGCCAAATGACGAGTGATAATAGTTCGCCCGGCTTTTAAAGTGTCATTATCTATTCAATGTTTATCTTCTACTGGCCTTATACCCAAAGTGCCGCCTTTATTTTTCTTAATTTAAAATAGAATATAATTACCTTTACGAGTTTTCTTATAGTTGTAATATGAGCGAACGTGTATATATGTGTAATGTGCTGTCCCATGAAGTATTGCCGGAGTGTAGTGCTTCACTATAGTACATATAACGTGTATCCCATTTATAAATGTTATCAGTTTTCCTTTTTTCCATTAGAGTTGGCACGTTACGTTTCCTTAGACGGAAGAGCGGTTAGCAGACAGACGAACAACAATTTTCTTACACAAGGAAGGCCGACACAAAATAGAAATCCATTATACACGTGATCGTGTTAAACGAGATTCTCTCTCACAGCCTAGCTCTCCGTCTCGGTCTCCATTCATACACATACGAGGAGAGCACAAGTGCTGTTTTATTTTATATTCTGCCCAAAAATCAATCGCACACAGAAGGACTTTACAATCTTAAGGGTTGAATCCAGGATATTTTCATTTGTCCCGGCGCACTTTGGAGATGTAAACATTGTTTAGAAAAACAAAGTACAATAGCGAACTCTAGGGGTGGATTGCATGAAAGTGGGTTAACCCTTGAGTTACTCTAACCCTAGGTGAAATAATGTTTTATAAAGAATTAGAAAACACTCGCCATGTTTCACAAGATTTCAGCATCTGAATCAACCTTTCGGTCACCACCAGCTGCCGGCCGTTCCCAGCTAGTAACTACAGATGCGTTTCGCCCTTGTTGGGGCTCATCAGTGTGGTGTAACTGCCGTCTCTTTGTAGAGACAATTCTTTATTAGACATTGTTTCACCTAGAGTTCGCTATTGTACTTTGGTTTTCAATAGCTGCCCGTGCTTTTCGGCTATTCTTTATTAGATGGCTCTGTATGTGGTTAGAGTTACTTCTTAAGCCAACTATCTTGTATGAGATTGTATATCTCTCGCTGTGCCCAGATAGCAGTTAGATACGTGATGAGTCCCGACAAGGGCGAAACGCGTCTGTGGTTCCTAGCTGGGAACGGCTTGCATCGGATGATGATCGAAAGGTTTTTGTTTTAAAGTAGATTATTTAACATTTCGCGGGTCGAACAAGGTTGTAACTGCAAGTTTTTAGTAAAATGAGATTTTTATATGACTAGATATATATCAACCATATTGTAACTCTTTCCATTTTCGACATAGTACAGAAACAAAGTTCTATCTGCCAAAAATTGAATCAAACGTGTAAGGACGAAATTCTTCAGTACAGATAGAAGTACTTTAAAAGATGTATTTTCTGAGCCAAGAAGCTAAAAAAAAGATTCAGAAACTAGCGTCGAAAGGCGGAATGCTTTGAAAACAAAGATTATTGAGCAAAACCAAATATACATAGTATAAAACAATATTAAAATTAAATTAGATTTTTATTATTTTTAGGGCCGTCATTATAAACGTCCAGTTAAATTTAGGTACATAGTAAATTTAATAAAATGAACAAATTCGAATCAATTTCCATGTTCTTATAACATTTAAATCGTTGTTGTCAAAAATTCGTATTGCATTTGTTCATTTAATTAAATTTACTATGGATCTATATTTAACTGGTCGATTATTGTTTTATTATTACTTTACAGGTATACTAATAGAAGGTAAAAAAAAAAAAATGTTGCTCTTATTTGGGACGACGTCTTTAACTATTTAGTACACCGTGATTGTTGGTGGCTAGAGTATGATGAATAGTTTATTTGGTGGTTGGATTTGGGGCGGTTTGTGTATCGATTGTCGAAGAAGTAATCCTGTTGTCCATCAGGTCTCATTAACAGACACGACAATCCACTTACTGCCGCAGGTGCGTGCTTCATATCCTGAACACTGTCCATTCGTCTCACTTTAATTGATCTCCCAACATAGACCACAGTACCAAGTACGATACCAGTGCAAAGCAAACTCTTAAAGTATATTTACAATCAAATTTGAACCCAGCACAATTTCATGCTGGCTTAAAATAATTGAAGAGCCCTTGATAAAAAAAAACCTGAGTTCAAATGTTTTAACTGCCTGATTCACTAAACAAGCTTGTTAAAATTAACTACCATTTTCAGTTGTTAAATTGAATGTTGCTAAAATTTAACAAATAGTTATTATGTCGAGTTGGTAATCAAACAACTGCATTTCTCCTGTTGTTAGTATTGAACAATAGTTGGTAAATACAAAGATGTACAAACTAAGCAAGATGCTTGTTCATGATTTTATTCGTGAACTAGATAGTCTCATGTCACAAGATCAAATATTTACATTTAATCCAAATCATTTTAAAGTGAATGATAAATTTATAACATAAATGTTTTAATTCCTAGTACTGAACAAATTAAAAATTTTCCTAACACTTAAGACGATCATACAGCAGTCCTCAAAATGATGTAAAACATGAGATTCGTGCGAAACGCTACAGCTTGCACTATTGAACTATTTATTACAAACTAGACATATTATGAAAGAAGAAACAATGAGCTACAAATTAACCGTACACTTTTTAGAGGCCGAGTTATGACTAATTGAGAAACAGCTATTTCTGATAACTGATATCATTAGTTCAAAATTTTGTTTGGAACATATTGTTCATTGGTTTTTCCATGATTATAGAAAATCTGGCTGATTTATGAAAATTAATGTCCTTATAATTCTTAAACTCTGTTAAATATAACATAAAATGTCAAAAAATAATATTTAACTTTTTCCAAGAAAAACTGTTAAGAACTCCAAATAAGGGAATTTCCGGTTGACTAATTATAACCAAAATATAATCAGCTCTTTATATGGATGTAAAGAAGAGGAATACGAAAGAATTATAATTTTAGAATTGTAGTTTTAGAGTTATCGTCGGAGGAATTTTTACTCCACACATACACACACATCAGGCACACATACACACACACACACACACACATATATATATATATATATATATATATATATATATATATATATATATATATATATATATATATACAGACATCATCGTAAAACTAGAGACCCTAAAACGTGGTTATTCATTAAAAACTCACCACCTGATTTTTTGACCAAAGACAATACCTTCCTTACCTAAACGTGACGGAAGGTAAAAATGGAGTAAGGTTGTTTTTGCTAAGATCTTCTCTCAAATTATAAGCGGTACAATTTCCACTTGATGTATAAATTAAGCCGGGTGAAAATCTAAAGTGATTGTGAATATAGTTTTACAATAATAGTGTCTCTGTAGGCAAAGTGTGAACGCTACTGCTACCCGTAGCTTGGCTTCGTAAGGGGCCAGTTATTTATTTGTAAAGTTATTGCACAATGCGCTACAAAAAGAGCAAGAATGCAAAAACGGGTGGCAGTTTTATTCTATCCGCATAAAGTTTAAAAGTATGTTTGAAAAAATAAACAATTGAGTTTGAAAAGCAGAGAACAAAAGGCAAAGATCAGAACAAAATCTACAAGTCAAGTTAAAGTAATAAAAGTGCCGTGAGTGCTTGTGTGACGTCACTCACAAACAAGCCACACACATACACAGACACACTCACACACGTATACATGCATTCATATGCGATACTTTCCAACTACAAAGTGCATACTAAGCTGCTTACACTACTTTTATCCTATCCCATATTCACATTTCACATAATGAGATATCGTTTCGATTCGTATTCAAATTGAGAAAAATCTACACAATTTACTTTGTAATTTATACACGCCGAATCACGCAACTAAAGTTTTAATTCACCAATATTACAATTACTAAGTTATTCCTTGAAAAATATTCCCAGATAACACGCGAGAATATATAAATCCAAGGCAGGAAATGTTAGCTAAGTTTTACATACAGTTGTTGGTCTACAATTATAACTTGGAGACTGAATTTCTGTGACAGTTCTATTTACAAGTACAACTCATATAAGGGGAGATTGACATGGCTGATAAAAGGTCCGAACTTGTACAATAAGAAGAACTATTTATTATTGTAATGAACCAAAAGAGAAATGTTTTGAAAAATATTTTACGCTCCAAATTTTATTACTTAATAAAGTCTTACGTGTAGTAGGTATGTATTAATTTACCGAAGAGTGGACGACTCGAACTTTTGCCCCCAAAACGGATCAGCAGACTCATTAAGAGGTAAATCGTTATGGTATGTTATATAACCGTGAAGCCATTTATATAACCCTGAAGCAATTTTATATTGTTTTAAAGATATTTTTACTTCTCGGAGTGGATCTAACTTTGAACACAAATATCTTGGGAATGGATAAAGTACCTAACAGTGTAAAAATTAGATTTTTGAAAATTTTGAAGTTTTTAGCCAAAATTAGGCATAAGCCTTGAGAAAATCATCAATCGATTCCACGAAAATAACTAAATTATTTAATCATTTTTTTAGAGTTATGAAGCAAATAAAACAATTTTTGGAAATAAAATAATGAAGAAAAAAATCATATCAAAAATTGACCTTTTCAGCGTTTTTTATTTAAATAGGAATAATAGGAATGTCATATAAAAACAATTATATTATATTATAATATATTATTATTTTTATTATTATTATTAGATTTAGAGGTAAAGAAATTTAATCTAATGTAATAAATCGCACAATCTAAACTACACCAAAGGAACTAGTTGACAAATTCAAATGCATGTACCAGTTTGTAATTGTTAGATAAATGTCACGTGCTACTCATTGTATTGTACTCGTACTGTAAAAAACAGTAAGAAGCACTTGCTTACGACACTCAGTATTTTCTGGTTAATTTTTGTAGAGTGTCTCGGGTATTTAGACTTACAGACAAGAATATTTCTGACGATCCGGAAAATATAGTTGATCTGAGGGGTAAGGGAAAGACATGCTCATATCGTAATTTTCCATAGACGCCGTATAATAATAATTATTACAATAACTTTGTGCTTCTAACTCATTTGTGTACGCTTATGATTCGAGTGTAAATAAGACAGGAAATGATACGAACATCAATTGCAAAGATCAACTGCCAATATAAGAAAGGCTGCGTAGCTTTAAAACTTATTTGAACAACTGTTATATGTTATATTAGGTATGCCGAAAGTAGATTAATTGTATTTTGTGTGGATTTAAACGGAGCGCAAATATTAGAAAGTGATTCGTGCTAAGATATTTTATTTATATAGCCTTTATCCCTTCAAAGTTTGAATTTCCATACTCATGCAATGTCCACGAGAAATACACTCTTCTATTTACCACCTTCTCGTACTAACTTGGTACTAAAGTCACCAATTAATAAAATATGTAAGCTTTACAATAGCTTAAATAACTCGAATGATATTAATGATCCTAAATTTATTTCATCCCTTTAATTCATTACTTTATTGTTATATATATATATATATATATATATATATATATATATATATATATATATATATATATATTGTTATTATTTGGTATTATTGAAATAATTGTTTATTGTTTACTTATATTGGTTCAATTTGTCATATTTTATTTTGTGTAATATCCTGTTCTGTAATAGGGCTTTCAGCCTGTTGGACAGTGTAAATAAATAAATAGGTAAATAAATATAGTTCATATTTCGTGTCCCAGACTATAGATTTAACATGGTCCAGCAAAAAATGACAAAAGGTACCTATTAAAAACCTGATTCGCATTGAAGATAATGGTTCGTTATCAGGGTTGTAAAATTAGATTTCTTACCTCCTTTGTTACATCCGTTACAGTATTATGGCACCTTTGGTGTTGCTCCTAAGACTACAATATATTATCCGTAAGATCTGTTAGTTAATGGAGCCGTTACATCAGGCTGTATAATTAGTAGGTTGATGATGTATATGTATTCTTAACTTCTTGATAAAGTGCACTGCTGTCGCTGTGTATGACTCATTAGTCCCTGTATTATTTACATTCTCTCCCCTATCTCGACATACATTTTAATCTGGCGATATAATTTCCTTATGATCACGGTGAGGACATGTGTGTAAGACAGAGAGGGATATATCCATGTGCGAGAGAGAAGTCTCCCTGTGATGGGCGACGCGAGAGATTTATCACAAGATTATAAAGCATAAATCTCTTGCAAAACAAACTTCTAATTCAAACAGCCGTACTAAATCCGCCAGGTTTTGTTTTATCAGGCCGGCCCTTATACGATACAACACTCCTCGGGGGAAATGACATACTTAAACTACTATTAACACACTGAAATGGACCGCCAGCTCAGCTCAAAAACACTAGCACACATAATTCAAACTATACCGTAAATTATTTCAGTTTTAAAATGCACAAGCCACATTTCTAAAGTTATGCAGTGCTTCCACCAAATTTCGCATACATGCGAGGACACAGTATTACATAAAATATATTATTCTTCAGTCTATATACAAAGTAGGCATTTGCGCTCGCTTTTGTCGACGAAAAATATCACTTTACGCTCGCTGTCCGAATTTTTAACTATAAAATGTTGACAAATGTCACTTGTTTACATTTAATGGGAACATTTAGTCAGGAACTAATGACACTGTAGTTACTTACATATTTATCACCTCCACAAGTCAATCTGACATTTGACTATAAATAAATAAATAAATAACTAAATATATCATCACTTGTCTACATTCCTAATGGGAAAGTTTACTCAGGAACTAAAGGCGCTGTACTTACACATTTACCATCTCTACAAGTCAATCTGACAAATGGCTGCTCTATCGGTATATTACATAACCAAACAAAATGCAATGCTGAGTAAAAGAATACAGAAATAAAATTGGGCATTCATTTACATACACGAAAGTAAGAAATGATTAGATTATTTATTGAATAATATTGTAAGTAGAAAATGCATATATAAGAAGTTAATTATAAATGATTTGGGTATTACCTAATTTCAATACAAAATTTAGTTTTTTTTTTTGTTTTAGAAACTAAGCCTCAGATTGAAATAAAACTTTAGCTGTTTGAGAGATCATGTACGCTTGAATATATTAAGTTTAAAGATTTTTATTATTTAAATATATTCGCATATATTAAACAAATCTTAAACCATCAGAAATTTCAGCAAAGAAAAAGTTTAAATTTTCAAAAATCAAATTTTAATGTTTCTACACAGTATTCAATCACCCACACCCAAGAATGGGTGAGAAGTACATCTTTTTTCACTAATCAATTTCCTGTATTTTAGTCTAGAAATATACTAAATTTTATTACGATCTTCTTCGTTTGGCTACGTTAAAAGACTTGTAGTTTTTTGTCGCCATAATTTGTTACATTCATAATCAATTATAAAAAAATGTTTGTAGTGTTTTGAGTGGAAAAACTTTTGGAACCGGGTTTTAAATAGTGTATAATGTTTGTTCCAATGCCGATGAGACTTTTGTGATATAGTGGTTTTTAGTGGAATAAACCGTGAATGAAATTATGGTCCCCTGTGCTAGCGAAATGCTTAATTTTTTCCAAGTTTATGTACAGAAAAATACATTTTTTTAGTCAGAAGGACTCAATTTTTTTACTTTCATAAGGCCCAAAGCATCTTAAACTCGGCGCTACAAAAATAATATAATTTTTTTAGATTAATTAATAATTGTATAAGGGATACAACATGACTATATTGATTTTAACTTATATGAATAGTACTGTACCTCAATACGTTACGTGCATTCTTGGCATGACATTGTGTATATAGTTAGTGAACTTGGTAACAATATTGTTCCATACTTTTGTATAAATAAATTCCAAGTTAAATTTGATATAATTTCGCGTGCGCATGTTAGTGTCTCATGCAAGATGACGAAATTAAGTGCAACTTGTGTTCTAGAAGCATTCATGCAAACTTGGTGTTTATTAGTTGTTATTTTGTTGTGCGTTGTCATGACTACGCTGCGCTCTTCGCTTCTCGTAAGATAAATAACACTTATTACCTTTTTCATCTGCATACTTGTTCTATATCAAGCAAATTATATTATTTATGCATCAAAAACTCCTATCAAATATAATTTTCTTTTATATCATTATTTCTTTCTGACAACACATTATAATACTATTTCATGTAAATATTATGTTAGGAAATTAAGTTTTATTGAAAATAAAGGACCGAAAGCAAATGTAAACTATTCATAAACAAATATATACCCACATAAATTTATTATTTTATAATTATGCGAAGAAATTTGCGACATGTTAATATTCCAATCTCAATATAGGAAAAAACTTTACAAAGATATTCAAACTGAACAAAGTGTCGTTCATGATTTATTTCGTGAACTGGTTGGTCTCATGTCACAAGACCAAAGATTTTCATTTTTAAGAGAGATATTGAATTCATGCTAATAATCTATTATCAAGATTTTAATGAATACACACGTACTAAGACTTCTACAATCCGATTTTGTGTGTGTGTATGGATATATGTGTGTGTAAGTGGATGTTGGATACAGAATTTTTCATATTCTATAAGACTTAAGAAATGATTAGGTTTTGGTAACAACTGGACAACCGGAGGTAGTAGTTTCTTAAAAAATATCGTGTAAATATTATTTTTTTAAAATTTATCTTATTGCAAATATTAAATAGTATAAAATTCTTTGTCCCACACGTTTATAATTTTTATTATATCTTCTATAGATTTACAGATAAATAAATATATAAAATATTCTGTTATAATGAATCTCACTGCTCAAACAACTCGTTACGACGGATAAATGTCAGTATCAAAAATGCAGAGATATTTCTGAAAGATTTTCCTAGTAAGTACATTAAATATTTCTTATTTCATTATAAATTAAATATTTAAAATTATAGATACATAATATGTATAATATATACCATTTAGAAATACCGCCAAATTCGTTAACGAATTGGAAAAACTCGAACATTTAGAACAGTAGGAAAAAAAGAATAGATGTAATTAGAAGTTTTTGAGAGCACCAGATACGTTATATACAATACATAATGTAGCCTAATATGGATATGCGAGAAGTTTCTATGCTGGCCATAACAGATTTTTAATATTTACTTTGCAGATTCTCCACTGCTATATTTTACATAGATTGTTCAAATTGTTAACAATGCCGTTAATTATGTTTTTACTGAAAACCATTTGAGTGACAGTTATTACAAGAGATGTTTAAAATCGTTGTTAACTCTTGTTGTTACCTGACAACTATATTAACTACCTTAGTGAATTAGACCGAGAATAAAATTGTTTCCCCCCCATACCATGTAATTTTCAAAGTATTTAAAAATGAGATTGGTTTGTTAATTAGGGTGATTATTTATGAAATGAATTATGTCCGGTGGTGTTCCATTTGTTGATTGACATATTTTAATTATATTAAAACAATTTCGAGAGTATTGTGTTATTTGGTTGCTAATCAAATGATGAATAGTTTTTGATAGTTTTGAAAAATAAATTGACAGATTACCGGTTGCAGAGAGCGTTTAACAAATAATCAGGTTTTTGCTGTAATCCCCTCGGGTAAATATTTCCTTTGCAACTATCTATATTTGCTTGCTTTGCTTGTGTGTTCATTAGAACGGCTGATTGGCAGCCACAACGATTTATTGAAATATAAATGCCGGAAATCCTACGGATTCTATTAGAATTTACATAATCCAATAGTGAAATATGTTTTGTTGAAATTTTCAATTAGCGAGGGATGCCAACATAATGCTTCCTAATATCCCTGCATTACATATGCTACTAGCTAGCTGGATACATTTTTAAATTGCTGTATTTATAAAACAGCTAATATGAGCATAGTAATTTAATTTGTAGTTAAATAAAATCGTAATATTGGCCGATCCAACGCGATGGTATCAGTCGGTTTGAAGCGGTGTTTCCTGCCTGGAATCGCAATCAGCTAATTTCACTTTAAACTTAAATGACTTTGTAGAATAGAAAATCTATAAAATCTTATTCTCCCACCGGCTATTTGCACAGATTAAATCACAAAAAATAATTAACACAACTAACAGAATGAAAAACTGTATTACCCACAATTCACCAGCTCGAAATGAATATATTTATTTGTGGCAAAGCTTATATTGGGCAAACGAAAAGATGTCTTAAAACAACAATATCACAGCATAAAAGAAGTAGGTATTAACAAACACCTAACTAATGGAAATTGTGCTTTGGCACAGCACTGCATAGAGTTTGATCATACATTTGATTTTGATAGGGTCAAAATTTTGGACAGGGAGAGCAATTTATCTAAAAGACTTTTTTTGGAAATGGTACAAAATAATAGTAATAATGTTAATTTCAGAACGGACATTCAAAATTTTAGTGCTATTTATAACAGAATTTGTAAATTAAATAAATAAAATCAAAGCCTATTTAGCTACTATTATATATATATAGTTGTTGCCATCGTTACATATTTTAATGACATTTACAAATATTTTAAAAACATTTCCCTTTCCTATATGACCTTATTTTTCCGTTTCCAGTTATAATTTTTTGTAAGTATTATAGTTATCTTTCATGTAATTGATTATTGTATTTTATATCTTTATTGTAGTGTCCTGATGAAGGAAAAACTGTTTCCGAAACGTAGACAAAGAAAATAAAACATATCTACTATATGACTGAAGTTCCTATTTATTTTAATATGTATATATATATACACTGGCGAGCAAAAAATTGAGGTCAATTATTAATTATGATATATTTTTGGAATGTTTTGTTTTAAGCTCATGTTAGAAATTGTAAATCATAGAAGGATCTTAATAATTTATTTTTTGAGAAATATCATCTGTTTTCTTTTGTTATCTGTCATGTAATATCACTCTTTTTACAAATTTTATGAAATAGCATGCATTTGCGGTAATTGAAAATTCGCATTTCGGTGTCTTTTTTCGGTATAGCGTTGTTTTCTCTTTGTAAAATCTATCAGTTACACGGTGTAGTACTCGTATTGTGTATTTAGCAGTTCACAATGCCTGTAAATCCTATTGCTGCGGCAAGAATTGTAGCGTTGATACAAGATGGCCGAGGACAACGTGAAACTGCAAGAATTGTTGGTCGGAGCCTTTGTGCTGTACAAAATTTGTATCAGCGCTATGAGGAGACTGGCTTGATAACCAGAACACCAGGATCCGGGCGTAAAAGAATCACCAGCCGAAGAGATGACCGATTTTTGGTGTCCGCAAGTTTGCGGAATAGGACAGCTTCTGCGGTTTTGCTACGAAATCAACTCCAAAAAGTTAAAGATGTAAATGTTAGTGAATGGACCGTTAGAAGAAGGCTTCAAGATGCTGGATTGTCTTGTAGAAGGATGGCTACAGGTCCACCATTGCAACGCCGGCATCGAATTGCAAGATTGGTTTTTGCCCGAAATCACGCGGCATGGAATGGTGAGGACTGGGGCAGGGTACTTTTTCCGATGAGTCGCGTTTTTGCCTCAATGTATCAGACGGACGTCGACGAGTATGGAGAAGACCCGGAGAAAGATACGCTCAAGTTTATATTGACGAGCGACTTCCATTTGTCAGTGGGTCGGTTATGGTTTGGGCAGGAATCTCTTCACAAGCACGCACAGAGTTGGTTTTCATACAGAATGGTTCCCTGACAGCTCACAGGTACATTACGGAGGTTCTAGAAGACCATGCTATGCCTTTCTTGATCACTATGGGCGAGCATAGCATTTTCATGCAAGATAATGCTAGACCTCACGCAGCCAGAGTTGTCAGAGAATATCTGGATAAAGTGGGAATTAGACGGTTTGATTGGCCAGCCCTCAGTCCGGACATGAATCCCATCGAACATGTCTGGGATGAGTTGGGACGGCGTATCCGAAAGCATACACCAGCTCCAAGAACTGCCCAGGAGCTTAGAGCGTTGCTATTGCAGTAGTGGGATAATATTGACCAGAATATGATCCTTAACTTAATTCAAAGTATGCCTCGTCGAGTTCAAGCAGTAATTAACGCAAGAGGAGGAAACAGGCAATATTAGTATTAAGTTTTTTAAATTTTTTTCGTTCCACATAACTCCTAACAACAAAAAGTCCAACTACGTTTGAAATGTAAATTTATTGTTTTTTCATAATAAATTATAAAACAAAAAAATATGCTTTGCGTTTCAATATTGAATTATTAATTTAGCCTATAAAATACAGTATAATGGTTTTCAATTTACAAATATAAGCTTAAAACAGAAAATTAGAAAAATACATAATAATTAATAAATGACCTCAATTTTTTGCTCGCCAGTGTATATATATATATATATATATATATATATATATATATATATATATATATAAAATAGATTTTATTCACAATCAGTTAGTAATAACACGTGTTTCGGAAAAAAAATTGAATGAACGATGATTTAAGGAAAGTACATATATTGAATTTGCTTATTACTACAACAATAACATAGCTAAAGCTTTAATATTCATATTTAATATAATGTAGATCTAGTGTCTCGTTTTCTTCTGCACGACGAAGATTAGTCTTGTCCCATGAGCCTTCGGCGACTTTTAAAATTTATTTTTTTACTCCTACACTGAAAATACAATTTTCTGTTTTGTTTTTCATGCTAAAAGCGACTTTTTGCAAAACTTTGCAGTACGCTTCGGCATCCTAGCAAAGAATTTTACTTATGAGTGTTGTATATGATGTTTGTTGTCATAGATACGCATCACAAATGCAAAAATTGACTATAAGGTAAAATTACCTATTTAAATAATAATTCTTTATTTTCTTATTTTTTATCTTGCAGGAGTAGCAAAAATAGTGAATAATACGTGTACAAAGTCCTTTGTCAAACACAAACGATTGCAACCTTCTTGATAATGTGGGAAGAGCTCATTAGTTTTTATACAAGCTTTTAACAGTTTTTATTGAATATAATTTTTCAGCAACTTTTGCTAATAAAAATTGAATATAATGGTGCAATCTTCAATTCTAGGACAATAGCATTTAGTAAATAACTTGAAATATAAAATAAATTAGAATACATTCAACATGAATACTAGTATTATAGTTTAGTGATTTGGAACAATCCGTACGTCTCTTGAAAAGAGGAAAGAATGACAGAAATTTGGAATTGGATGTATTAAAAAATATTAATAAAATAAGTACACATAAAAAAGGATGTAGACCATCTGGCAAGAGATAGAAGAGTTTGAATGGTACAAAAAAGTTTTAATAAACACTTCAGAATGTAAACATGAAAATGAAGATAATGAGGAGTGTGATTGTGAAGAATTTGATACAGGAGTTCACCTTTAAACGAAAAGTATTATGTACCTACTGGGATGATTTTTTTTTAAATTTTCATATTTTTGTAAAACTTGAATATAAAAAGGATGTCGACACTAATTATAAGTTTTTTTTTTAATTCATGAAAGTTTAAATTAAACTTAATTTCTTAATAATTTAACAAAAAAATCCAAACAAAATTCAATATTTTCCAATTTTTCCATGCAAAAGTTAACATGTCCCAATTTTTCCATGCAAAAGTTAACATGTCCAAATATTTTTTTCAAATTTAAGCTAATTGAAAACATATACAAATATTATATTATCGGATATTTAATAACATTTATTAACTGAATTATATATGAAGTAATCGAATTCAAAAAATATATAGCAGGGACATAGTAAGTTTTTCGCGTTTTTCTCAAAACTGTTTATGAAGGACATATTAAGTTTTGAATGAACACTCCTCAATTAGTTTAGCAGCTTTTGCAGTTTTTAAGTCATCATAAATTAATTTGACAGTCTTTTTATATAACCCTCAACTCAATGCAAGTTTTAAAGCAGGACGACTCATCAGAACTATGACTTGTTAAATAAACAATCTAAGTTACAATAATTTAATAATTAACTCAGAATATAGTCCAGTAATGAATAGAAGCAATCATAACATTTTCTCTCGTGTCAGTTACCTACTTTCGAATCAACTGATTTAAATATTCATTGCATGACAAACAACACAAAAAGTTAATTTCACAGGCGCCAACCTCAACAAATATGTTTGTAATTAGTTCTCAAAGTACGTATTCGATTCTCTCTGGTGGCAACTGTATCCGGATGTAAATCTCAGGTTGATTACTTCCTGTTTCCCTTACGAGCACATCCGGTAAACCATACAACTGCTCTGTACAGTCATTAATAAAAATATCGTCAATATATATATGCGGAAAAATTATTTCATGAGTTTGTACTGTAATGCTTTGTGTAGGTTTTAATTGGAATACTAATGAACAAATATGGAGAATAAATAAATATAAGTTTATTATTTCATAAAACTGATGTAAATAAATAAACACAACGGATAAACTCTACGAATAAAATAATTAATTGTGTATTCTCTAGTGAATAAAACATGGTCTAATAATTTTATTTTAGTTGCAGATTAGAGAAGTAAACTTTAGCAGGGAAATATGCATTTCAAATGGTGAGTCATAATATGTTTTATAGACTATACTTCAAATGATTTGTATCCTCCGATTGACATACTGCGTCCTCGAGATGTCACCCATCAAATTATTAACTGTTTTTACTCTTGCTTAACTCTATATATCACATAATAGGTTACGTACTTTGTCTCACAAGATTATTCGTACACTTTACTTGTGTCAGTAAAATGTAAAATATAAATAGGAATAAATTCATTTAAATCTTCTTTAGAGTCTGGAATTTCGAAATGAGCACCGTACAAGTCATTTAACGGACGTATGACGTACATTTTATTTCATATCTGTGTCATATTTTTTGACGAAATTTTGCTATAATTCCCCAATTCTTTCTTTAAAAAATCACGTCGTCTTGGTCTTAATAAACATAAAACAGCAACCAACTTCTTTTTGACATTCTAATATTTGTCAAAAATGAATATGAAAAACGATATTCCCGATCAAATCCTATTAAAATCTTCGGAAACAAACTGAAAATTGATCCCAGAAAAATCTGCTAAAAGATATAGGAACGAATATTGGCTTTTTGCTATGCGGAAGAGAATATCATTTTACGAACATAACAGAATATTTAACTCTGGCATATATGTTAGATGTGGTTAGTATTAGTGCTTAATTATGTTGCAGTTTTTCTCTTATCTCATAATTTTATAATCGAAGATAATTAGAAGTTCTTCCTTATTTCAAAATACTTCATTTATCTATGCTCCTGGTGAACAAAATGTAGATATTTCTCATATTTGGAAATAAATTGTTTCACTGGAAATTAAAGTTATAATTGTTATAACGAATAAAATGTTCTATTCTGTCATGAATTTTCTTACAATAATTATTATATATTTGTTTGGCAGATCAATAAGAAGTAGATCGCTTAGTAACAAGACAGTACCGTAAAAGATAATAAGACTGTAAAACCTCATTTACAGGACTGAAATCACTCCAGTAAACAATGAAATGCGACACAGTATGAAATAAACAGTTTTACAGGATTAAAAATATGAAATATTTCATACCTAACGGTGAATATACAATTATGCTAATGAATTTTATTACAAAATTTTAAAATTGTATTAGTGTAAGGGTGCCAAGCGCACCGAGCCGCAGTATGATAAATTTTTGTTGATGAGCGTTCACCCATCCAACATATTGCTGCTGTGTAGCCTGCTCGGACTTGCCGATCACAAACCTGACACTCTAACCACCAACGACCAAATACAGGGAATTTATTTCAACATGCAACATATGGCGAATCACTTCCATGGTTACTCAGTATTGTCAAAAAATGACAGCAATGTAATATTTGTCCATTTTAAAATGCAACATACAAAATTTGTAGTTTTATATTATCAAAACTAATTTCCAATAAATTGGCCTACAGACGATTAACAAATAATCAAAACATGAATGTTCATGTTCATAACTTTCATGTAAGAAATGTTAAAAAAATACCCCCAATCACTCTGAGGCAATATTCTAGTCGGTCGTAATAAGAATTGACACCATTTGTAATGTGTTTTGGAGGTATCTCCTGTGCTGCAATATTATTTATAATGTTGCATTTTAAAATGGACAAATATTACATTGCTGTCATTTTTTGACAATAGTGAGTAACCATGGAAGTGATGAACTATAATGTTGCATTTTAAAATAATTCTCTGTATAACTAGACAAAACATCGTTTCATTTGTTTTGATTTCAGCTGGCCAGACAGAGATAGAGATGTTTTATCTAGTTAGAGCATTTCTCACTAGAGGCGCAATATCATTGACATTTTAGAATAGAAAGTTTTTTAGAATATGCAAGTTACACATATATTTCGATTACAGGTCCAATCTGTAAGTCTTACAGATCTGTAAAACGCATCCATTTTTGCATATGAGGCGTGGGCTTTGACTTTGACCACTTTGACATTTGCTTGTACAAGGTTGCCAAGTTTACAGCTTGTGTACCTTGCCCATGTTGCCAAATGAATTTAAGCGTAAAATTAATTTATAAAAATATCCAATATGTTTTGTTTATTTAATTATTTATAAGCTTTGATATTAAATAAAAACCAACGTGTCACTCAAAAAAAAAAACTGCATATGTCAAATTACGCTGATATATTCAAGTGACCTCTAATGAGAAATTCACGCAGTAGATAAAATATATCTCTGTCTCTTTCTGGCCAGACGAAATCAAAACATTCTGTGAAGAGGGATAAGGAATGTTTTATCTAGTTGTCTAGTTATATGTATTTCGTCGTTGCTAACCACACTGCCGTACTGCTGGCTGTATTAGATACTCGTACAATAATCCATATTAGTTACGTTAATAAAATTTTAAGATACAGCACTTCAACAAACCTCCGAATCAATTCGAAGTTGGTGAAATATTGAGAAAAACAGGTAGCATAACACAACCAATGAAGTCATGCGTGTGGTAGTTAGTGACTTCTTAGTTTATCTATGAAGTTGTTTATATATTTTAAGTTATGTTTAAAGTCAGTTTGGAAATTGACATATTTGTTTTTATTTATGTTAATATGAAGAGTCTCTTTAAGTAAACGAGGAAATTTGTTATTAACTTTATCATTAATTTTAAAATCATCAAATATTAATTTATGGCCAGTATTCACTGTGTGCTTAGTAAAGGCACTGTAATTTGGATCTTAATAGGTTACTATGATATTTATGTTGATACTTTTTTTAATGCATTGGGACGTCTTCCGTATGTATATTTGATTACATTTTCTTTAAAATCGTCATTCCTTACTACTCTACAAATCAGATATAAGTCGACATGTTGAGAGTGAAAGATCATTGCCATTTTCTATTCTTTGACAAAGTAGTTAAATCGGATATTTAAATACCGTCGTTAGTAATGCTTGAACCCTGTCAATGCAAAGAGTTGTGGGTGGATATAGGGCAATAGGGGATAAGTGGGGAATTATAGGGTTATGTCCAGGGTAGTATTAGGAACAATTTGTGCCTGATACATCCAGATTTACGTCAGTAGCAAGTATCGCAACGAATAAACGTCACATAACATTTACGTAGCGAGAAGTTTACGCCCTAAATCCACTTTGTGTATATGTATGCTTCTTCATGCAAGACAGAGACAACGCTATACCACTCCCCTCACGTCAAACAAGGACAGACAACTCGGCTTATCCGCAACTTTTGCGTATTTTATCGATTTGAATATGCATAAAGAAAGTTCAAAACACAGTCTGTTGGTTTGAGATAAGAAAACGCGAGAGAGAAAGAAAGTCGAGTAATCACTTGAGAAATTGATTGTAGCTACGCGATCTGTTGCGTGAACGACTAATATTTTAATAGATTTCACCCCAAGAATGCACTGAGTCTGATTTATATATCACTTACAGCCCCTACGTTCTATCTAAATGCACTTCAAATGCGTTCTTTTATGCCGCAAATACATAACACCCCACATAGATGGAAAAAAGCTATTTAAATATATCAACTGCCACCAAAATTCAGGGGTAATATATTTTTCACTTCATACTCTCATACGGGTGACTCAAAAATTTTGGGATTTGATTTAGGAAGAAATAAACTTTACTAAAAACGAATAATATTAGAAAGCATGATATTTTTCACATGCGTTAAACATACAGTATGCTTCAAGTAATAATTGCACAATAATGTAACACCGACTAGGAAACTATTTTTTCCTGCATAAAAATACGCATATGCAAACAGTGCCATTATTCTAGTCCTTTTCAATTGTTTTTATAAATCACGTAAATCGTCACGAAACAGAAGAATTCTAAAATGAAGTAGTTTCTTTTTGCCATAAAAATTATATAGAATCTGTTCCTAAGGCAACTCTGTTCATGAAATAATTTGGAATTGTCAACATAGTTCCTATAAACTTAGACAGCATTTATTTTTACAACACCGACGTTTCGATGCACACTTGCACCTTTTCTATAACATTCAATAAAAACAAAATAGTGTATACAAAAAATATGGACATTGTCACACTAAGGGCCAGTTGTACAATCTCCGGTTAGAATTTTAACTGTCGGTTAAATAAATAAAATTGAAAAGAAATGAGCTGTCAAATGACAAATTGATCATTGCTGTCAATAAGCCGATTCAATATTGTTTATTTAACTTCCAGTTAAAATTCTAACCGGAGATTGTACAACTGGCCCTTAGAGAAAGGTCTTACAAAATATTACATATCATGTACACAAAATACAACATAATATTCAAGATTTTTTCTACAGTCGCCACAATGGGGTCCTCCACCATAACAAAAAATAATAAATGTAAATGAATGCTCTATTTTATTTCTGTATTCTTTTACACATCAGTACGGCATTTTATTTGGTTATATAATACACCGATAGAGCACTCATATGTCAGATTGACTTGTGGAGGTGGTAAATATGTAAGTAACTAGAGCGCCATTAGTTCCCTGTCTAAACGTTCCCATTAAAAATGTAGACAAGTGACATTTCTCAACATTTTATAGTTAGAAATTCTGATAAAGAGCGTTTTTCTACTACGTTGCGCATGAGCGGCAAAGTGACATTTTGCGTTGATAAAAGCGAGTGCAAATGCCTACTTTGTATATAGACTGTAGAAAAAATACATTTGTTCTTAATATTCAGTTTCGCAAATCGTACAAAAAATTCATAGAGCATATACACAACAATTTGTTTTTAAAATCAACAACAGAATAAATCGAAGAATAATCTGAAATATCTTGCGAAAGGATTCTTTGGTGACGTCGTCGATAAAGATTCCTTTGGGTCGTCTCTACACCAATGATTGTGTAGCATGGTCTTGTCTACATAAGCATTTTTTTATGCAAAAAAAGATAGTTGTTAGCTCAGGTTGTAAAGCGAATTGAACTACCTATAAACACAATATTATTACGCGAAGAATTTATGTATTATATATACCTACCGGGAGTTTATTTTATCAGTAAACATAGGGTATATCATTGTCATAGTTACGGTATGAATGTTTGACAGCAATGTATTGAAGCTTTTATTTTATGAGTAAACATAGGCGTTTAACATGGGAAGCAGTTTTTGGTAAATACAAAGGTCTGGCAATAAATCAAGCCATGCTATTGAACATGATAATAGTACATTACATCTTGTACTTTATTTAATATTAATTACTTTAATAATATTGCAAAAATTACAATAAATTGTAAAAATTGTCAAATAAATAATTGTTTCACTTTTTTATTATGCAATATCAAAAGATTTATAATTTAGCTACTTTATTAATCAATATGGAATCTTTAGTAAATGTTACAAAGTCTAAGTGCGCGACTTTGGAGTTTGAATGGGCGGCTTGTTATTAATTGTGCGTGAGCGAAGGCGTATATGTTGTGGATTTTTATGCGTGCGGCTGTGCTGAGAATTCTTCGCATTCCATTAATCCGTCCCGAGTCTCCGGAATGTTCGGTTGTCTCTGCAGATTGCCGCTATTGATTAGCACCCTCAGCCATGGCTTTTTATTACAAAACATACCCTAAATACAATCTAAGATTTCCAATCACAACACAAGGAAATCTGATGGCTTTGCCCTAAAATGGATGGAAGGTATAATGATAGAGACTTTGCAACTTTGTAAACCCCCACGAAGGGGGTTGTTCAGAAAAATTTTAGTAAAAAAGGAACAATTAAACTTTTTGAAAAAAATCTTTATGGTTTTTCAAAATATTCATCCCTAGCCAAAATACAATTCTTCATTCATATGAACCACTCAAAACATACCGAAAATTCCGTTTTTGGAATCTCCTCCATTAGCCTTGCAAATTAAACAACTTTTCATTTTCAAAGCACTTCAAACATTTGATTACTATTTGGTTTCGGTATCATAGTTGAACACCCAAGATTCATCTACCGCAAAGACATACAACACCTGTTTCGAAGTCGCTCGGTCAGACTTCTCTACCAATACTAATCAACATGCGTCTGAAGTTAGAAGTGGTGGTATCTGCTAGTGCTGTTAAAAACCGTCGAAAATGGTAACCGGTTAACCGTGACAACATACCATGGTTAACCGGCTAACCAAGGTTAACCGATCATCCACGGTTAAACGGCTAACCGCAATGAACCGCCTTACATCAGTTAACCGGCTAACCGCGATTAACCGGCTAATTGCAATTAACGGCTAACCGCGGTTAACTGGCTAATTGCGATTAACGGCTAACCGCAATAACTGGCTAACCGCTATTAACCGTTTTCTAAGAGTGATTTTTAAGGTTTTCGTTGTTATTCCTATCCATTGTTTTCCCATTATCCGTAGCAGTGGAGTTACGGAGTACATTCGGACGTGCTCGTCATTGACCCAATAACCGCTGAACGCTAGTAGAATTGTGTACCATTGTTTACAAAAATAATAATTTAAAGCAAAATTATTCATATCAACTAATTAAAATCAACTGTGTGTTTTTTAAAACAGTCCATTGTCTCATATTTTCTAAAATTAATTTAATTATAATTAGCTGGTTAACCAGTTGTTGTCGACTATTCGTGGTTAACAGTTTTTGTCAGCTATTCGCGGTTAAACGGTTTTGTGGATATCCGCAGCTAACCGATGTTAACCGGTTTCGCGGATAATCGCGGTTAAACGGTTTTTACTATCTTAAAAACCGCACAAACCAGCCAATCGGTTAACCGATACTTTTGACAGCACTAGTACATCTACGAGTTTGTTAGCTTCTTAACACCAATATGTTGATGGTAAGCATTATCTACAGCGGAGGATCCAATTTGCAGTCTATTCTGAATCTCCCGATGTGTAATATTTCAGGTTTCTTTTATTAATTTTTCATCAGCCTAATATTTTCTAAGTAAACAGTCAAACAACTTCTGCAAGTCGTCCTGTTCTGGGATCATCTTCTAACGAGCATCGTTCATATTTTAAATTCACAATACCAATAACTAACGATTGATAATGATAGGGCAGTATCACCAAAAGCCGCTGCCAAATTTTGATGACTGCTCAAATGTAAAGTTTATTATTAAGTCATACAAAATCATGGCACGAAATACAATGAGCCGGTTTCACAATTATAAAAGAGTAATTTAAATGGAAGTTTATACAATACGTACCACAGTAATAACAAAAATAATAATAATTTATTATTATTACCGTCAATAATTATATAAAAAGATTGATGCCAGAAATAGTCATGAGAAACAACCTTCTGTGACGTCGGAGTACATACAACATGTCATTCATAGCTAATAGGAAAACAGTTTACGTTATTTATATAAATAAAAGTAGGCGATAGTTTGTCACCACGTTCTGTTTCAGATCACGCGGCTTTATCAAAATATTACACAAAAAAATATATCATCACTGTATATTATCCATTACTGGGCGTGCCAGTATCTGCAACACACGGAGACATCGATAATGATGACGATACATTTTACCGTGTGGGCGCTTACCAGGCGTCACCTCACGGGCACTCATAGCTGGTGTGGAGAGTGCATCACAGGGATCACTTTTGTGCGGTTAAAACTCTGCACTGGCCGGGATCGAACCCGGGTTACCAGATTGGCACCCAAACACTATAAGCACACGGCCATGCGACCCCATCAAAATATTACACAAATTTAATTTCAAAATACCTAATCAATATTTCGTGATATTTTCAAATTTGAGGCTTTTTAAGGAGCAATATCTTTTAAAATTTAATACTTAGAAATGTAAAAATTCGTGCAGCAGTCCTATTCCTTTCTAATTCTCGATTATTCTTGTTCTAATAAGAATAAGTAATTGTTATTTTTTTGCTAATTAGATATAGACAAAACCATTATTGATAAATCTCAAAAGAAGGCCTAACACTAAAAACTTTTAGAACAGACTTCGTATATACATATGTATGTACGTAAAATATTCTGATCTGTGTAATTTCTTTCTGGGTGTAGTATGGCAACGATGTTTTCGACGGGCGGCATGTTTATAAAATATTGGAAAGAAACGTGCATAACATCTTAATTACGTCATTAATCAAAGTGGCGTCTGTGTGACGTCATTACGCAGAGCTGTATCCGGGATTTTTATTTATGACAACCTCGTGTTTACCCTCCTTCTGTCCCAGGCGCAGTCTACTTTTTATTTCATTAACAACGGATTTGTCAACTCCAACACTAATCCTACAAATTATTTCTTAATACTCTGACATGAGCACTCTTCATTATATACGAATTTTTTAACACCTTTTGTAATACAGAACGCCTACGCCATATAAAGAGAATAAATTAAATGCGTTCTGCCCTATCTCAGGTCTTTCAGATGCTAAAGAAAGCATGCGCATATGAGGCGATGGAAAAATTGGCCGTGTCCGAGCAGCATAAGCAAATATTTCGACAAGAACAAGGACAAAGTAATTAGGAGGTGTATTTTGATTACCAGGGCGTGATTCACTACAAATTCATACCTCAAGGCCAAACTGTATACAAGTAACTTTAGTGGGGATCCTTCAACATCTACGAGACGCAATCAGATGAAAATTTCCTGAAATTTGGGCAGGAATCGATTGAGTTTAATGTATGACAACGCTCCGGTACATTTCTCCCTGATGGTAAAAAACACTGAAATATATACTAACTGGAATGCGCATACGAGCTGTGATAGTGAAGCCCTATTGACTGCTGGATGCTGGTGGAATCGGCAAACATCGGGGCAGTTCGTGAATTCATAACAATTATTTCGTCTAGTGCGGAGCGTTGTAGACATGACACAAGTTTTAAATAAAATATATGTGAGTAATAGAGATGAATATATATATGAGTACTCGGCTATTTTCGTTTCGACCCGAACATGCGTGAACCTTCCAGCCATTGTCATTCATTGGGGCTTTAGCTCAGCGTATGCTGATAGGTAGAGTTCCAGTCTCTAATATATTTCAGTGGTAAAAAATTACATTACTAAGAACAATGTCACTATACTGAAACACCTCTCCTACATAACATAATGTTCTCCAAGCCTTGCACTAGCTGAATTTTGCTTATTCCCACGGCTATAAATGAAATTAAATTGACAACGTTTTGCTTATCCAGCAGAGATGACGAAAAATGCGATGAGGTAGCTGAAGGTTCTTTCAGAAAATGGTTTCCAGGAGTGTTTCGAACAGTTGTACGAAAGACGAAACGGGTGTGTAAATGCAGGAGGGATGTATTTTAAAGAAAATTAATGTAAAAATGTTGTACCTTTATCAAAAATTTTATTGACCAATTTCGGGAACACTTTGACGCTATCTCGTATATCTATCTATTTGAGGGTATAAGGTTGTTTATAAATAAATATGGTAAAGAAGGGATGATATATTTATTTCTATAAAATGTAAATAAAATCTTCTAGTATTCAAATTGCATATGGTAGGACGATTCTGAATAAAAATATAAATATGTAAATACACGTTTTCCACTGTCGCCGTTCACAGAGATACAGAGGCGATAACATTTTCATTTGACACGTTCACGTTCCCGTTAGAATCACGCACAATCGGCCCACGCACACTTACGCCCACGCGAGAGCCCTCTTTAATGTATGAATGCATCTGTCATCTGATCCGAGCTCTCCTCTTTATTCACTTTGTCTTGAGACCAAAGCGACGCGGAATTAAGGACGAATGTAATTTAAAAAAATACATTGAGAAAATTACTTTTTTCCATTTAAGCGGCCAGCGTTGCTTAGGGTTGTTATATAAAATTTCCCTGTTAACAATAACGCAGCGTTGCTTAGATAATCAAATCATTTACGGCCCAAACAAAGACAGGCAGACATTGTTCATATTTAAAAAAATCTATATTAAATTTTTCACAAATTATAAATTATTTATTTTTCTTTTTAACAATCTTACTGTTAAAAATAAATATTTCTCACTCTTTACATGATTGATTTTCAGTGACGATACCGCATCCGGATCACAGTAATAAGGGTGGAGTAAGTCAGCTGAGCTCTTGTTGTTTTTATTATTAATTTCTGTTTTTTATGTTAGTTATATTATGGACATACGTACGCATAATATATAAAAATAAACTCACGTAAACATCGTCAGATGTGGTAATTATATAATTTACTAGGCCTGATGCATCACCCGGCATTAACTAGAACGGCGAGTATGCATCTTCTCCGGAAATTTTCTCTTTCATACATCTTCTCCGGAAATTTTCTCTTTTATGCCCGAGGAAAAACCGTTCGCAAAAACTGGCAGAGAAATGGCATAGCTAAATTATATTTATCAAGAATATTGCACAGTTTAAAGAGGCTGATGTTGCCTTAGCCAGTTCTCGTGCATTCCTCTTCTAAGTTAGCGCACATGAGCAGGTGGGCCATTGTTTGTTCTTAACCACAGTGGCATGTTCTACTTGATACCCCCAGTTGGACATGTTTACTCCACATTTTTCTACTTGATTTCGTAGGCGATTGAAAGTTTTTCAAATGGGCCATTTCTGGTCATTACCTGGTGGTAGTTTCTCATCTGAAGGAAGACTAATTGCTTGATCCTCTGGCTTCAATGTCAAATGCCTGTAGTTCATAACAGTACGACACATGATACATACTTGTTTTATAAGGTTTGCTCACACAACTATACAAATAATTGCCGGTTTTACAGTACGCGTGAAATTTTTGGGTACTACGATCAGAATTAATTATTGTTATTACTACCACCTGGAGTGATTATTCTGACTGTTGGAAACTGATTAGGGATTGAACTATTTTACAGAATGAACAAATGATTTTTAATCGTAGATTTAAAATATCTATTGTGCAAACATTTTTAAACTGTTGCGCATGCTTAGAATGGTTTGTGATAGTTTCTGACTGTTGTGTGAACAAACCTATTGTAGTTCTAGAAAGAATTCTAGGCAAAAATGTCAATATTTCGTTATTACATATCTCGTACGAGTATATCATATTTTCTTTTCCCGGTATAATAACGTAAGAAATCTCGATGTTTTCTGGGTAAAGTGAGCTCGGTTAAAAGTCACGTAATATACGTAGCACAATTTGGCTAGAACATAATATTTTTTCGTTTACCATCTCGAGATAATCTCAAGTTTTTGAAAGTGTAGTAATCTACTAGCAAAGTCATTATTGTTTTTCTTCTTGGTGTTACATTTATTTTAAAAATTTGTAGAAGTTCTTGGTTCGAGCATAAGAAAGTTATATCTTAAGCAGGATCTGCCGCCTCATTATTCCTGCTGGTTGCGTCTTTCTCTTGCACATACAGCAGGAAGAATTGTTCCTTCTCTTTTTGCCACAGCAGGATAAATGCCAGACACGTTTTGTAATTTGAAAAGTAAAAATCACTGTTAGATATTAGAAGTTTATTTTGCAGTCCACGCATATTTCATACAGAAACATACCGGAAAGAATTCTTAATAGTTATTTATGAGATAAGAGAGTAAAGATATACGCTGACCGGAAAAAACCGGATCAACTATAAAATTGTCCTTATTGATTATGTAACATTTTTTCCATGTAAATTCTTTTTAAAATCAATGGCTGGTACCACAAGCCTTGTTTTGAAAACGCTGTTTTGAAATTGCTAAATTTCAATATTTTATTTCAATTTCAATTTTTTCAAAATATTTATTGTAGTACAAACTATGTTCTGATTTGAAACAATATTTTAAAAAATCGTTCTTTATACATATGGGTGAAATTAATTATTGAAATTCGGTATTTTCAAAACAGCGTTTTCAAAACGAGGCTTGTGATATCAGCTAATATTAATGAGTTTTATTTATCATTACATAATTCGGGGCGAATATAAATATTAATTCAATTGCGCGTTTTCCCGCCTCTTGATTGAAATGTAGCTTGCGTTCGTCGACCCAAGAACCTTTTGAGGTACTGAAGGTGTTGATTTCACAAAACATTAATAACAAAAAATAGTCTCTAACTGTTCACTTTTTATAGCAAGAACCTGACCTTGAACCAAATTCTTTAGTCGCCACCTCTGTGATACTCTATATACTATAGTGTCTTGGAATATAATGTTGGCTTCTATCATCTTCCGCAGGAACGCAACAACGCGAGCAGATTCTTTAGTGTAATAGGCATAAAAATAAAGAGAGTCAAGCCCTTATTGAAATTCAAATAATTGATGTTAGTAATACATATTGAAAAAATATTTATAATAGAGCTGTTGCAAGAGTGACTTCTAAGTACTAAATTTTAAAAGATTGTTCTATGAAGAGCCTCAAATTTGAAAATATCACGAAATATCCATTAGATATTTTACAATTAAGTATTGAAATGTGTTATATTTTTAAAAAGTCACGTGATCTGAAACAGAATGTGACGTCAGAGTACATACAGTTTAATCGCTTACTATTTTATTTTATAATTTTATTTATTTAATTTTGAGGGAACAATACAGTCGAAGACCAAAGACAATTCCACGTATAGATACAAAAAAAATTGACGAAAATTATATAGAGACATGTAAACAGACATACAATTAATGACGTAATAGAAAACAAAATCACTTATTCACGAAATTCTCCAATCAGCAAGTTACGCAACTGATTCAATGTCAAGTGAAAAATATCAAGGCGTTGAAATTTGTCGTTGTAAGTCTGCATCACTTTACTGATAGGGGAATTTTTGAAGAGGTTTGTTTTGCATGTAGGTACAATGAACAAATTTTTAGACCTAGTTTTTTTTTTGCCGAAACATACAAATTGAAAATATGAATGTAAATAATATAAACTGTTTTCCTATTGGCTATGAATGACGTCACATGAGTGGGAGGTTGTTTTTCATTACTATTTCTGGTGCTATTTTTGTATTACTATGAAAAATATTGCATAAATTTTCATTTAAAACACTTTTTTAAAAATGTGAAACTGGCTCATTGTTACTAAAATAACATACCGTAGAAAATATTACGCAATCACGAATAAATACAGAACAACACATTTTATATCTGAAATAAGCAAATATTTTTGTTTTATATAAATATTTTAAGTGAGGTTTTTTTTGCCGGTCAGTGTATTTTACCAACAAAAAAGTTTAGAGAACATATATTTAATTTTCCGTAAAAAAGTCTTAATTTGAATGCTATAGAAAAAGTACAATTGGTGGTTTTTACCTCCCGCTACCCTTGGTAAGGGAGGTATAGGGATCGTGCTAAAAATTACACATCGAGATTTTAGTAAATGACCACGTTTTAAGATCCCTAGAATCCAATTTTAACATTTTCACGATGATGTCTGCATGTGTGTATGTGTGTGTGTATGTGTGTGTATGTGTAGGGATTTTGTCTTCACTCTAACTCAGATACAATCATTTAGAAAATTCTGAAACCTTGTATTTCCATCCCATTCTAATATAAAAAGAAGCCATTAGATTTTGGTGTAAATCGGATAACCGGAAATGGCACTTTACCTGAAGCTCATAATGGTTTTTCTTCAAAAAATACCATTAAATGCCATTTTCTCGCATTTTATGTCTAATGATAATTAAAGATTATTGAATTTTCTACTGGAATACATTAATACTTTTTCTATTTATTTTACAGATAAATATAAAAATATTTTTTTTTTATTAATCGCGAAGCCTAAGATAAACACAATAATTCCTTTGTTACACAGTTCATATTTCAAATGAATGTACTGACAGTAAATGTCATTGTCAAAAAACTACTCACTTCAAATTTATAATAGTGACATTTTAAAAAGAAAATAGTAAATAAAGCAATAGTTTTCTGCATGGGAACAGTTTGCAGCGTTAGTAAATACGTAAGTATGTATTTAAATTAATAAAAATTCAATAGCGGGAGGTTTTGTGTTGGCCACATCAGATTTTTTATAAACATATTGTACTATAAAGAATGGCAGCTGTAATCCCTATATATAATTTATCTTCCGTCATATAATGCGCAATAATTCAAATTGTAATTGACATGTGCTACAGTTGTCACCGCGAGGCGTTCAACCATTGACGCCCATATAATTTGATTTGTATCGCACCCCTATATTTACTGCACTAGTGTTAAAGTATAGTTGCCTACAAAGAGAGGGAGACAATTTGAAGATGCTTGGTGGCTGTAATGTTTAAGATGCGATGCAGGTCTCGCGGCAGAGAATTGCTGCTTCAGCACATGATATTAAATATGACAGCGATGAGACATAGCGAATTTGATTGCGGATAAATCATAAAGACGTGTGTAATTGGGGGAAGGTATATTATAGATTTATTGACAGGGTAAAACTATCTCTTGGGAGTTGTTTATCGGAAATTAAGGCCAAGTATTTTCATCTCTAGTTGGCTTGACTTATGAAAAATGCCACATTTGTACTACAATAACGATTCTGTAGATTGTTTGCGTAAGAATGGAATTACGCAATAATTTTTTACCTTTACCGTCACTTTTAGGTAAAGAAAGTATTGTCTTTGATCAAAAAATTCCGTGGTGAGTTTTTAATGAATAAGCGCGATAGCTAGAATACGATTATACTAGTTTGACAATGATGTCTGTGTGTGTGTGTGTGTCCGTGTGTAACAAATTTTTCTCCGACGATAACTCCTATACTGCAATTCTAAAAATTGTGGTTCTTTCGTATTTCTCTTCCTTACATCCATATGAAGAGCTGATAAGATTTTGGTTATAATTGGTTAACCGGAAGATCCCTTATTTGAATTTCTTAACAGTTTTTCTTGAAAAAACGCAGTTAAATATTACTTTTTAACATTTTATGTCATCATCAATATAAAAGATTATCTTGTTCTCTATGCGGTTTGTTTATACATTTTCCTTTATATTCAATAGATACAGAGTTAAAGAATTATAAAGAAATTAACTTTCATAAATCCGCTAGGTTTGCTATAATCATAGAAACAGCTGACATATTCAAATAATTGTAATTGACAAATGTCAGTGTGAAGTGCAATTTACATAGTGTATATTCGTGTTATAATTTTATTGGATTTATAAAATTTTCCAAGGAACTCTTAGTATGGAATTTTCAGAAAATAGTGTATGTTCGTGTTACAATTTTACTGGGTATATAGAATCCTTTCCAAGGAATTTTTGGCATGGGATTTGTACAGGGTTGCCAACTGACCTTTTTTGGAAAGGTCTGTACTTTTTTGAGCATATTTTGTCCTTGTCCTTTTTTTAAACCAGGAAAGGACGCGATTTGTCCTTTTATAGTAATTATTTGTTATTAATAATATTTTTCTTATTATTGCATTCTATGGAATGTAATGAAATAACGATGGCATTTTTGAATTATTGATGTATTGGTATTATAATTTATCTACTAACATTTAGTTTACAGTTTTCTCTAAAAGGTGACGGTAGCAGACGAAGAGGTATATCCTTTGGTGTTTTGGTGATAACTTCAAACCTTCAGAACTCGCTTCAGCAGAGTAAAAAATATCTGTGTTGACTTGTCAAATTTGTTAATTGTTACTTTTATGCTCATGCTCTCATCTTCATCGAGAGACTATCTGGATCAAGTTTTACTCGTTAATATTTTATTATAGCTTATTAATGCTAAATAACTGCTTTATCAGTTTAAAAAATTAAAATCTAAATTAGATATTAGCAACTAACATTTGAAGGTTAGATATCTTATTGTGTTTTATTTGTTTTAGTCAAAAATAAAATCTAAATCTTACACATAATTCGGAACATGATTGCCGAAAAAGAATGTCCTTTTTTGTAATTTTATAAAGTTGGCAACCCTAGATTTGTACAAAATATGTAGAATTGATGGAAGGTAATGTGCTGGCCATATCAGATTTTTTTATAAGAAGTTCAATTTGCTCTATAATCTGTGCTAACACCTATAGGAAACTGTCTTTTTCTGCATCAAGAAACGCACATGCAAACAAGACCATTATTCTAACCCTTCTTTATATTTTTTAAAGATATTGTTGTTAAATCATGTAAATCAACACGAGACACAAAAATGGTAAATTACACAACAATGTATTCGAACTATGTTGACAATTCCAAATTATTTCCTGAACAGAGTTGCGACATACGTCGCCTTATTAACGGATTCTATAACCTGTGACCTGAGGGACAAAAAAAATAGTTCATTTATTTTATCAAGAATCATACACTTTTATTGCGCAATGTCATTCTTACGTGGAAAATACTATATATTTATCGTTGTAACTCGATAATGCAAAACTTAATTAATATGTGTGTGTCCAATATATCTATGTGCTAACGTTTTAAATTATTCAATCATTTATTTTCATCAGTTATTAAATATAATAAACACAGTACCCACATATGTACATTTATTAAATATTAATAATGAAAAATAACTTTTTGTTATGTTTAATTATTAATGCCAGACCAACGTATGTACATATGTTTATTAAAATGGTAACAAAAACATACAGAGCGCATCCACCATTTTTTGCACTTAACAAATTATATTATTACAAGTTGCACCTAATTTACATATGCACACGCAAATAAAAACAGATTTCATTTATTATATACGTATTTAGTCTGCATACGGTCACTTTTCTCTCTAATATTTTAATAGAATAATTAACATGTTTTTACACTTATTCTGCTGAGTATTTACTATCCTTGAAACTTGCAGTTTTCAGCCATTTTCAGATAATATAAAAACTTTATCCCTGGATATAACTGTTTTAAATGCTGAAATACAATCCCTCTTACTATTCTATATTAAGTAACGTATTTAACATTTATTGCAAAGTGATATGTTTATAATTTCATTGTAATATACAATTGCACACCTACATAAAAATCGATCACTTCGCAATTTGTTGTTACTTCTCGCATATCCAGATTTTAGTGAATAAGCAGGTTTTAAGGTCACTAGGATCCGATTTTCACATCTTCACAATGATGGCTGTGTATGTGTGTGTGTGTGTGTATGTGTGAGTGTGTGTGAGTGTATGTGAGTGTGTGGTGTGTGTGTAGGTGTGTGTGAACATGTGTACCTGTATGTGCCTGGAAGTTGGAGGGAAGGTTTCTCAAATTCTGTAAGACTAAAGACTAATTTAACTACGTATACCTTAATCTGACAATAATGTGAATGGGAAGACTTGAAAAGGTTTTGATAACAATTGGACAACCTGAAGTAGTAGTTTATAAAAAAATCTTATAAATATTATTTTTTGGAAATTTGTGTTATTACAAAGATTAAAGATTATAAAATTCTCTATCCGATACATTTAACATTTTTATAATATCTTCTATAGATTTAGGCACAGAGAATTATAAATATATAAAATAATCCGTTGTAATGAATGTTTGTAATTGACAGAAAAATGTCTTTGTCAAAAATCCAAATACATTACAGAAAACTTTTTCTGGGTAGTAGGTACATTTAATATTTCTTATTTTATTATTAATTAAATAATTAAAATTATAGATACATATATTACATTAGAAATATAGCCAACCTCTTCAATGAATTTGAAGAATCTCGAACATTTAGAAGAGTATGAGGAAACTTATTTATATAATGAATTATAAAATATAAAAGTATATGAATAATAGATGTAATTAGAATTTTTTTTGTGTACCAGAAATGTTAAATACAATACGTACTTATATAGCCTAATATGGAAATGGCGAGAAGTCTTGAGTTGGCCACAACAGATTTTGTTTTAGAAACTAGACTTCTTATTAAAATAAAACTTATGATGTTCGAAAAAATATTTATTACGCTTTAACATGAACCTAAATTTAACTAGAATGCTTATTTTTTATCAAGTGCAGAAACCTATATCAAAAACAGTACATATTTACGTGGTTGCTACCATAAGTATAACACAGTTTTGACAGATTGCAGTTAATGCTTGCATTAATATAAACATAATTTGTTCTTCAGTGTTGTATCAGTTTTTAATGTAAATGTTTGCATGCATTTCATTTTAAAACTTTTCATTTAAGAACACGAAAGAAATTCTAAATTATTTAAGCTTATGTTAAAGCGTAAGTTTTATTTTAATCAGATTCTAAGAACCATAAAACGTACTTATTCACTAAAATATTGATATTGGATTTTTAACAAAATTCTTTAAAATATCTCTTACATAAGGAGGTAAAAATAAGAATATTATTTCAATAATAACCAAAGCAATCATGTCACGTGTGTACACGATTTTAATAGCTGTGTTATTGTATTAAATATTATTGACTGTGTTTCGAAATATGATTTATTCATAAAATTTCTCTTAAACTGTATTTAAATTTCGTGAAATTGTAAAATGTTGTTACGAGAATTCTGCAAATTCAATTCATTACATTCGTTTATGTAAATGCAATAAACAAAATTATTTTTATTTGCAAATATTAGGGTGCATAATAAATTAATCAGGTAGAAATAAAATGTAAAATTCGTTCAGTAAAAATATACATATAGACCAGAATAGAATGCATACTGGATATTACCTATGCAAAGGTAATTAAACTAAATAATTAATAAATTTCCCAAACGCAATCATATAACTAGAATTTTATGTAAATAAATAAATATATCATCATGGTGGTCTATTCATTATAAAGCCTAGTCTAGTACATGCGGCGCATCCACCAAATTTCTCATATATATTCTGTACACATTATTTGAATATACAGAATATATATAATAAATCTATAATTAACTGCCACTAATATTTTAATATTAAAAGAATAATGTTCTCCACCATAATAATAAATTAGAACATGGCTCATTTATATTAAAAATATACCCTGAAACTGCATGATAAGGTAGATATTATTTTTTTAAATATTTAAGTTTTTAATGCTGTAATGCAGGACCACATTGGTAAAGAGATTTCTAATGAAATTAAGCGTGTTCATGTATTTGTACCCACACATGTTAGTACATATCCCGTGCACACATGACTGACTACATGTGATAATGATTAACACACATGAACAACCCCTTCATGTGAATTTTTGCTCCTGTCTAAATAATTGACAATAAATCGCCTCCGAATATTCAACATTACGGCCTACTAATTAATAACAAGATATGCCCGCAATATTGCTCTAATATTGTTCAGTTTTTAGTGAGTTGTATATTTTACTGTATAAATACAGAGTTTAATATGCGTAAAACTTTGTTCAGAATTAAAAGTTGCATATTATGTTTTTGGTTTCTTTATAATTTTAAATAGTATATTATATAACTAGTGCTGAAAGTTGTGAAATACCCTTTCAGTACGTGTTGTACACGATATTTTTCCGACGACCACAAAAATGAAAAGAATATAAAATTTACATAAAAATATTAAAACAGATTATGTTAACATCATTGCTATCAGAATTCACCAAAAATTATGTTAAAATTTGATAAATCAGGGTCCAGCCTTCTTAATTTGTGTAAATTCACCAAATTATTTCCAACTGTCAAATTTTTAAATACTAATTGTTAGGTTAGTTCGCTCAGTTAATGCAGCGTGTGATAAAATCATATCACACAGTTGCGGACGGATCTGATTGGCTAACGAAATTTCATATCACACAGCTTTGCTAGTGATGTGCAATGACCAACTTTCAGTAATAGTTCAGCGTGTGAATTTATGTACTTTTCGTAGTGGTCGTCGGAAAAAGAAATTTCATATTTTCGGTTTATTAGTATCAGTATCCATGACACTTGTTTTCTTTTTTCTGATTCTCAAAAATTATTTGTTAACGTCGAACATCAATTTGACTTATGGAAAAGAAACAAAATAATTAATATATAAACAATAATACACCTTTTTTCACAAAATAGTTAGTACATTTCGACTGCAAAGCAATCATCATCAGTTGTACTACAATAGAAACATAACATTTATAAATATATCAAAATTATTTCAAATTTTTATGTCAAAGTCACAATATTTATATTATACTTGATAATTTAGTTTAACAATTTTGTTAACAAATTTTAGTAGTGTATTCTGCAGTGGTTACAAATCAGTGTTTCATAAATTTTGTGAATGTTTTTTTCATTTCAATAGCTTCCAACATGTTAAGATTTTTGTGGTAATTAACTTTTAAACATTTAACATCATCAAGAGAAGTTATGACCTGTTTCATGATAGTGTAGGGCTATGGCTGAATTTAAAATGTTTTTACTTTTAAGATGATAAATATGCTCTTTAAATCTAGTACTAATTTTCCATTTGTTTGGCCGATATACAATTTATCACATTGGTTACATTTTATTAAATAAATTCCAGAACAGTCAGATTTGTTTCTATAGAAAATGTTTTTATCTTCACGTAACTCAAATACTTAATTTAAATAATTAATGTTTATTCGAATGACGAACTTGTCTTTATTATAATGAAACATTATGATGGAAGTAGTAATAGTCAAATCGACATTTATAAATTATTTATGAAAACTAGAAAAAAAAAAAAAAACTAGTGTCAAGGCTATTGCTACAAATACTCCGAAATTTTCAAATTTTTTTTACCTTCCGTCACCTTTAGGTAAGGAAGGTATTGTCTTTGGTCAAAAAATTCGGTGGTGAGTTTTTAATGA
The DNA here is from genome assembly GCA_943142095.1 of Ophonus ardosiacus. Taxonomy (NCBI): domain Eukaryota; kingdom Metazoa; phylum Arthropoda; class Insecta; order Coleoptera; family Carabidae; genus Ophonus; species Ophonus ardosiacus. The sequence continues at coordinate 31,285,035 of OW964832.1, read as the reverse complement.
ATAAGCACGTTTTAGGGTCCCTACAATACGAATATACCATTTTTAAGATGATGTCTGTATGTGTGTGTGTGTGTGTGTCCGTGTGTGTGTCCGTGTGTGTGTGTGTGTGTGTGTGTCCGTGTGTGTGTGTGTCCGTGTGTGACAAATTTTTCTCCGACGATAACTCCAATACTACAATTCTAAAAATTATAATTCTTTCGTATTCCTCTTCTGTACGACCATATGAAGAGTTGATTAGATTTTGGTTATAATTACTCCACCGGAAGTACCCTTATTTGAAGATTTTAACAGTTTTTCCTAAAAAAACGCAGTTAAATATTATTTTTTGACATTTTGTTATTATACATATTAAAGAAAATACTCTTCTCTATATGGTTTTATTATACATTTTCCTTCATAATCAATAGATGTAGATTTAAAGCGTTATAAAGAAATTAATTTTGAAAAATTAGTCTGCTTTGCAATTTATCATGGAAACAGATGATATATTAAAAAATTCTAATTGACAGATGTCAGTTGGAAGTGCAAATCCAAATATGGAGCGTATAGGATCTAAAATTGATATGGCATAGTGTTCCTCGCAAGTGACATGCAGAGAAAGGCCAAAGAGAAGACGGAAGGACTGTATCGCAAAAGACTTGAGAAAGAAAGGACTGTGTGATGCGTTGGACAAGAATGAGTGGAAGAGAAGAGGAAACAGCGACCCCTAATAAAATAGGGGAAAGAAGAAATGAAGGAAGTGTCTAGTGCATTTTACCTAGTGTATATTTATGTTATAATTTTATTGGATTTATAGAACCATTTCGAATCAACTTTTGGTATAGAATTTTTAAAAAATAGTATGTGTTCGTGATCGATTTTACATGATATTATATAGAATCTGTTCCAAGGACTTTTTGGTATGGGATTTGTACAAAATACATCGAATTGACGGAAGGTCTTGTGCTGGCCACAATAGATTTTTTTAAAGTGTGAAGGAACAAAATACGCAATAAAAATGTAAAAACAGTTTTATAACTTTTAATTTTGTACAACTTTGCACTGTACAGTCTGTGCCATAAAATGAACAGGATAGCAGGAAATTGTATTAAACTAAAATTCTGTGTTACATCCCCATGTTCACCCCTAGCCGCCCCCACCATATGTCTGCGTATATGTTATGTATGTGTGTGTATCCTTCAAAAATAATATTATGTAAATTATTTTCGTAAAGAAGTTACGCTATAAGAGAAAACGTACGCACATGTATTATTAAAATATATACCTACATCTAAAGTTACCTGTGCTCTCCTACCATATAAAAAATTGCTTTTTATTTAAGTACACTTTTCCCAAGAAATATATATGTGATACAATACAAGTATAGTGTCTGTTCGCGAATTTGTGGACATGGATTCAATTCTAACAGAAGCCAGAATTATTTAGGAGTTTTAGTGGCACAAATTTTGACCCCTGTGATGAACTCTCCAAACCAGTAATGAGGTGACGGTAAACTAGCATACGGTATGAATATGTCATCAACATTACCGATATCCTTATGCAATATACACAGCAGATTGGCACACAAAGCAATAAATAATATAACGTGATAATATATTTACTTATTTACATTAATTTAAAATTGAATTATACGTATTATCCTAGTAAATAAAACAATATTTGGGTATGGTCATATATAATTTTCATCTTCAGTAACCTTTAGCAAGGAAGGTATCGTCTTTGGTAATAAAATTGATTGTCTGTATGTGTGTGTGTGTGTATGTGTGTTTGTGTGTGTGTGTGTGTGTGTGTGTGTGTGTGTGTGTCCATGAGTCCGTGTGTGTCCGTATACGTCTGAAAATTTTTCTCCAACTGTAACTCCAATACTACAATTCTAAAAATTATAATTCTTTCATATTTCTCTTCTTTACATCTGTAGAAAGAGCTGATTAGATTTTGGTTATAATTTATCAACCGCAAGTTCCCTTATTTGAAGTTTTTGACAGTTTTTTCTTTAGAAAACGCAGATAAATATATTTTTTGACATTTTATGTGATTATCATTATGAAAGAATATCTTATTGTCTATACGGTTTGATCATTTATTTTCTTTCATATTCGATAGATAAAGAGTTAAAGAATTATAAAGATATTAACTTTCATAAATCAACCAGCTTTGGAATAATCATGGAAACAGCTGACATTCAAATAATTCTAATTGACAGATGTCAGTGTCAATTGCAATTTACATAGTGTATGTTCGTTCTAGAATTTTATTCGATTTATAGAATCTTTTTCAAGGAACTCTCAGTATATGGGACTTGTATATGTTCGTGTTACAATTTTACATTCAAATAATTCTAATTGACAGATGTCAGTGTCAATTGCAATTTACATAGTGTATGTTCGTTCTAGAATTTTATTCGATTTATAGAATCTTTTTCAAGGAACTCTCAGTCTATGGGACTTGTATATGTTCGTGTTACAATTTTACTGGATACATAGAAATGTTTCTAAGGAACTTTTGGGTTTTGTACAAAATACATAGAATTGAAGGAAGGTAATGTTTCGACAGCGAATGCTACGTTCATCAAGGAGGTATATCAGAACAATGCCAAAATAATATTTTATTTATATATTATGAGTTCTGATAGCTTCTTTCAATACTTTAAAAATAGTTTTGTATGTAATGAGGCTTCGTCAATCAGTAAAGTACAAAACTTGTGCATATAATTTTCCCGTTGAACGAACCGCAAATTTAAATTTCTCCGTTGTTATTTAAATTCTTCGCTGGATAATTTATTATAATGATGAATTATAATTGGCCGGATTTTTCGCTGTAACAGCAATGGAGACATTTCATGTACACGTAGTGTGTAACTGTTATTTCTCTCAGGAAGAGGAAATAGTATCCGCATTTAATGAAATATCGTTGGAACTGCTGGAAGAGGTAGGAAAGTATCCAATTGTATTCTGTGTGGAGCGGTTGCATTTTACTGCTCAATAATTCGCTATTACTGGCGTGTGTTCTCGCCAAAATATTATTTTATCTCCACACTAAAACACAAATTCTTACTAGCATTACTATGTCTCATTTCATTTCATTTCAATGATATAGTTATTTCAAACCGATATGCGCATATTATATTACAATAGTTGTATCAAGAGAACTATAGGGTGGTGCTAAAAATAGCATACTTATTTTTTAGGACAGTATGCTTAAATATAAAGCCCTTTTTTATATGGCGGCTTCAGCACAAGTAACTTTAGACGTATATATTTTAATAATAACAGCGCTTTTGTTTACCTTACGAAAATAATTTACATACTATACTATACATCATACGGTATAAGATGGCGTCGAATGATGTGCAAAATAATAGTGCTTCTGTCAACAAATGTAAAAAATGTAAAAAATGTAAACAAACCGCGTTAAGTGGTGCAAAGTGTGTGACGTGTGGTACAATATCACATAATAGTTGTGTTAAATTCTTGAAAAATATTAAAATAATTAACGACACAACAATAAATTGTTGTTTAACAAATGACGCCGATGACCTTGACTCATCTTTCATCAGTGTTACTGAAGACTCTTACAGTGCGCATAGAATAGAAATCAAATATCTAAAAGAAATAGTGGCAAATAAAGACGTAATCATTAAAAATCAAAATGACTTAATAAAATCTTTAAAAGAACAAATAAATTTATTAAATATGCATTCTAATAATAAAACATCTACGCCATCTAACCCAAAATTTAATAACATTAAGACGAAACCTGTGAATAATAAAACTATTAGTGCTTCTGCTGTACCGGCGGACCAACTCAAACAAAAAACTGTCAATGAATGTAAACAAATGACTAAGCAAAACGGAGTGTCTAACAATGTTATTGATAAACCGGTTGAAAATATAGATACAAATTTAAAACAAACTAACTTTTCAACGGAGAAATCTGTAAACGGTAAATTTAAAAATAAACGGTTTTCCACGCCACCCGTGATAGGTAATCTTGATTCTACCAACTCAACTTCTTTGAAGGCTGCTCAAATACAACCAGCATTCTTGCATGTTTATAAATTACATCCAGATACAAAGGAAGACGATATAAAAAACTATTTAGTGCCACTTTTTCCGGAGGTTACGTGTGAACAATTAATTTCAAAGTACCCTACTTATTATGCTTCTTTCAAACTGACTGTTTCGCAAACAAACCGTGAAAGAGCTATGGACCCGTCTCTCTGGCCTAGTGGCACCCATATCAACAAGTTTTTTCAGATAAGGGCCCCAAGGAAAATTCCATAATTCAGGAAAATATATCTGCTACTGAAGACTTCGCTACGAGCAATGTAGCTCAAAACTCTTTTAATAACATAATTTGTAAAAATTTTAATATGAGTATATTTCATATCAACATTCAGTCATTGAGCAATAAAATAGATACATTAAATTTATATTTAAATGATTATCCATTTGATATTCTTTGTGTGACAGAACACTGGCTCAATGAAGAATCTCTAAAAACTGTCAATTTAACTTTTTATAACTTAACTACCTTTTTTTGCAGAGATTTACGTGGACATGGTGGTGTGGCAATTTTCGCCAGAAACACTATAAATTATAAAGCTATTGATTTAGTGGAATTTAATTTGGCATATCAATTTGAAGTTTGTGGAATTGAGTTGACCGATTATCATACTATTATTATTGCGATATATAGAACCGGTAAAGGTAACTTCAGTGTATTTCTGACTATATTTGAACAAGTGTTATATAAACTCAGCTGTCATTATAAGAAGATAATTATTGTAGGAGATTTCAATACAGAGTTTTCTGATATTAGTGAGAAAAAGGAATCTATCGATCTTAAAAATTTATTAAACTCTTACGGGTTAAAAAATACTATTGCAACGCCTACCAGAGTTACAAAGAATTCATCTAGTTGTATAGATAATATTATTACTAATTTTAATAACCATAACTTTGAAGCAGGAGTTTTAAATTCTTGTCTCTCTGATCATCATGGTCAATTTTTTGTTTTTTTCAACAAGTGCCTTACCGACGAAAAACAATTTAAAAGTGTTAGAAATTTTTCTCAAAAAAATATTCAAAACTTTAAATACGCTTTATATATTAATGATTTTCACAATATTTTTGTTGATTGCTCTTTGCCTACTGAAAAGCACGCTGAGTACCTATTTTATTGTTTATCTTATTTCATTGATATTTATTTTCCAGAGAGAAAACGTTTGGTTAAAACAAACTGTCCACCTGTCAATTGGTACAACACATCTCTTAAAAAGTCAAGAGAAGAGTTAGAAGCCTTAAGTATTTGTTTCAATAGTACTAAAAGTGATTACTTTCATAAACTATATAAAGCAAAACTTAAGAGTTACAGAACTGAAATAAAGGAAACTAAAGTTAGCGCTTATAGTGATTTTATACAAAGATCCGATAACAAGTGTAAAGATAGTTGGCGTTTAATAAACTTTGAACGAAACATTATTAACCGAAATATTCACCCTGATCTCTCTCCTGATGAATTCAATGATTATTTTAGTACAGTTGCAATCAATGTCATAAAAAATATTTCTGAAGGTCATCTTAAGGCGGAGGATATTTTAATGAGAACAAGTATCTCTTTAAATTGTGAATTTATTCTTTACCCTACGGACATAGTAGAAGTTTCGCATGCTATTAAGTCATTAAAAAATTCTAATTGTCTAGATTTATATAATATGAACAATAATTTTATAAAAAATTTAGAAGAATTTATTGCTGAACCTTTAACTGTACTAATTAATAAATGCTTTGCTGAGGGCGTGTACCCAAAAGCCTTTAAGAAAACAAAAGTGATCCCCCTGTTTAAAAAAGGAGACTGTAATAAAGTGGAGAATTATAGACCCATCTCTATTATAGCCACGATTTCCAAAATTATTGAAATTATTGTAAAAAATCGTTTAATTGAGTATTTTGATAAAAATAAATTACTTGATAATCAACAGTTTGGTTTTCGTAGTGGTCGCTCTACAACCCAGGCTGTGCTAAATATTATGTACGATATAATTGAGGGCCTCGAAAATGGTGATCACATAGCTTTGACACTTTGCGATCTGTCAAAAGCGTTCGACTGTGTTTCACACGAACTTCTTTTAATGAAACTAGAGCATTATGGCATTAAAGGTTTAGCATTAAAATTTTTCTCCTCGTATTTACAAGATCGTGAACAATGTGTATTTATAAATGGTGTAGTATCAGATAATAAAAAGATAGAGCATGGGGTTCCACAAGGCTCTATTTTGGGTCCTCTGTTCTTTATTATTTACATAAATGATTTTAGTGACTTTGTTCGGCCATGCAATAGTATTCTGTTTGCGGATGATACCACCCTCATTAGTAAAAATAATAACTTTGATACTCTGTTACAAAATAGTAATAACGATATAAACCGAGCTAAAGAATGGTTTGCCGCAAATAACTTATTGTTAAATGAGGACAAAACGCAAAAAATAATTATATCAAACAGGACAAATTGCAAGCAAGGGAAACCTGTAAATATTCTGGGTTTTTATATTGAACCATCTCTTAATGGTTCTTCACATGTTTTAGTTCTTAGTAAGAAACTATCCGGAATATTATTCTTACTTAGACGTTTGAAACATTCTGTAGATATGATTACTTTAAAAGTTAGCTATTTTTCTTTATTCCACTCACTAATATCTTACGGGACAATTCTGTGGGGGAACTCTCCAAATGCAATAAAAATCTTTCGGATGCAGAAAACAGCTATACGAATCATGCTAGGCCTTAAATATAGAGACCATTGTAAACAAGGCTTTAAAGATTTAGGTATATTGACTCTACCATCTATTTATATTTTAAACTCAGTACTTGAAGTACATAAATTCAATTTAAATTTCACTAAAAATGGAGATTGCCACCGTTATAACACTAGATCTGCAAACTTATTGCGCAAACCTGCTTACAGGCTACAGAAGTCTGTTAAGTGTTCATTAAATTTAGACCTGTATAATAAATTGCCCGAGAAAATAAAAAATATGAATCACAAAACTTTTAAAAACAGAATTAAAAATTTTCTGGTAAAACATGCTTTTTATGATGTAGAAGAATATCTGAATGTTGATATGAAACAAATTTTGTAACATATGTTTATTCACAATTCATTGTTTTTATTTTGTAATTATTTGACGTACTATAAACTTGTCTAATACAATGTAATATAGTTAAATAAATTATTATTATTATTATTATTATTATTATTATTTTTAAAGGATACATGCACATACACACACGTACCTATACATGTACATAAAAGCCAGATAGAAATGTTTATAATAGGAATAATCTATTAGAAAAGTGTAGGAGCAGAAGATACATACATACAGGAGAAAAACGAAAATACGTGACATAGACATTTAACATGGGAAAATATATTTTTAAATATTATCTCTCCTGTAAAACTTTATACGATGCTTTGTACATTTTGGGTACCAAGTTTCTTAAGTTTACGCTTGTGGTACTCGAATAAACTTAATTTAAAAACTATCAAATCAAGTAACATGTCAAAAATAAGTATCTCGGTTACTAAGACCGAAAATCAGATATACGATACACGTCACAAATCGTTCACTCGTTATTATCTCTGCATTTCTACTGACCCACTCCCCTCTCTTCAAAACATTCTTCGTAACATCACTTATACCATATTATAAATCTTTTCATTATATGTAAGACACTTATAATTTTATTTTAAATATGTTTGCATTTGTATACGCGTATAAAACTTTTGGTGGCAGCGTCATACGTAACACATTCATATTTAATGCCGCAAATATAAATAAAAATTGGATTACAAGAATTTCTAAAGGAACTTAAGAGTTTCCAAAGGATCTGAGAATTTCCAAAGTATCTCAAGAGTTCCTTAAAAAAATTTTAAAAGTCCCTAAAAAATCACGAAGTTTCTTAACGGATCATAAGAATTCTTGGGGTTTCTACAGGAACTAAAAAGTTTTTAACGGATCTCAAGAATTCCCAAAAAATCTGTATAATTTCTAAAGGATCTCAATCGTTCGTAAAATATTTCAAGATTTGCTATAGGATCCTATAGATCCTAAAGGATCTCAGTAAAAAATATCTGAAGAGTTATTAAAGCTTCTTAACATTTTTTTTAACACATATGTATTATACATAAATAAACATTGACTATGAAGAGGTCATAAGAAAAAAAAACATGAATAGGATTATCTTCTTTACCATCTTTGGCCGCTTGGACAAGTCCGACGGCTAGAACCGCCAACACGACATGTGCCATGGCTAGGTGAGCATCGTCCTCACACACACTTCACAAGCACCTGGTGGCCACCTGGTGAACACTGTACTTCCACACGGACACGGACGCGGGACGCTGCAGGAGCGATACGCCTGCCTCCGGATCGCGGAACGCACTGCTGCCCGCCGAACGCACCGCACATGCGCACAACCGCAGCAGGATTCATCCACCGCGCAGGATCTAACCTGGGGATATGCTACCCCTACTCTGCCTACACCTACAGGGGATGTGACAGGGGGATGCAGGAATTAAATGGGAAAAATTGATACAAGATGGGATGGCATGGGACACGTACATGTAGTAATGTCGATGAAGGATTCTGCACTTACGAAATGTGTTTTCAAGTTCAGCACAAACTTTCTCTCATGACTTTGTCAGCGGACGACACTACCACTGCTTTCTGGGAGGTGGTGTACCCAGATCTCTTCTACAGTAACACATCTCTTCATAAACATCAGCTTCATAACGGAGCAGCAAATCATACAACTTCTGGAAACAAATACTTTTCTGATCAACCGTCAGAGTTGCTAATGTAACAGGTACGGTAGTGATTTTAAAATCCTGCTGTTAAAAAACAAAAATAGGTGAACGAGATGGGTAGCGTTTACTTGATCCGAAAGTTGAAACACTAATTTTATTAATACGAAATTTAATGCCAACACTCTCCGTATTTTAAAAGTCCTCTGATAGAAGGTCACGTGCAAAAAGGATTCAACGGATTCAGACTCAGTCAGAGACATGAACAACAAGAATAAAACAACAGGATGTCACTAAGATAACACATATCAAACAAAAAGTTCAGAATACAAGAAGGAGTCAGAGAGAAAACTCTGATTTACAAGGTGGTGACTTGGACGACGCAGTATAGGGGTTTCAATGGTAAAATCTTAATGGCCAGTTATTTTAGGTAAAAAGTTTAAAATAAAAGTTGTAAAGATTAAAATTGTGCATCTGAATCAATAAGCATTATTAATTTTGGATGCTTTGTAACGGTAGAAATTAGGTATGAAAATATTGAAAATCACCCCAAAAATAGCGATTAGCCATGAAAAACAAAAAATAAAATGACAAATATTGTTCAGTTGAAGAGATATTATATATATAATTCTGAATTAAAATGAACTAACTTAAATTGACAGATAAATGGTTAAACGTTTGTTACTTTATTTGTTTTAATGGGATCTTCCATCATAACAAAAAATAATAAAATGAACACTTTGTACTTAAAGTGCTACTCAATAAATAATGATTAAGATAAAAAAACACTTCTTTAATAATTGCATTAGGAGTCATTTGATATTTGTTGTCAATAATAATAATAATAATAATAATAATAGACTTTATTGCACCATAAAAGTACAAATGGGGTAAGATTCAGCTAAAGCTGGTTTTCAACTCCCCCAAAGAAAATATAAATATATATACATAAAAATTAATAATTAATAGCAGTGGTTAATTAATAAAGAAACGAAATGTGGTATTTGCGAATAAAATTGAATTGAAGGAACATACATTACAAAAACTAATATTGAGATCACAGGTCAGGTACAGGTATTAATAATTTAGTCATATAATAAAAAAAAATAAATAATAACAAGAACACAAGTTTACATAAAGCAAATTAAAATAGATGAAATTGACCTTGACCTCAATAAACAATCAAAGTGAAATATGGAATGAAATGTCACTGTTACGTCACACTATTGCTATCTTTCTCTCGCAGCCTACTGTAGAGTCTAGTGCGGAGCGAGAGAAAGATAGAAGAGTCACCATGACGTCATATTGACTTTAAAAATAAAAAGTAGTTAAACTTAAGACAACTAAGAATTTTTAAAACTACGAATTGCTTAAAAATTAAACGACCTTTCATTTTAAATAATAAAAAAAATAGAGTGGAGGACCCCATTCTATGGCTATCGCTATTTTTGAGGTATCTTTCGGCATTTCCATACCTAATTTCTGCCTTTACAAAGCATGCAAAATATATTTCGCTTATTGACTTATATGCAGAATTTTAAGCTCTACAACTTTTATTTGAAACTATTTTACCTAAATTATTAGAGGAGCAAATAACTGCACATTAAGATTTTACCATTAAAATCTCTATGATGTGTCGTCCAAGTCACCACCTTGTATAATCAGACTATTTAAATTATAAGCGAACATTCTTATGGGCCCAATTCTTTTTGTGAACTCTAGAGAAGATCAAAAACTGTAAAGAGTCATCCCCGTCAACAAAAGTTAAAGGGGTATTACAAGTATAAAAAGTATCTTTACTGGTCATTGTCCTCTGAAGTAATACTTAAATAAAGCAGAAAACAATATCTGTGGACTATACCAAGAGGACGAAGAAACTTCGGAGAACATTAAATGTGAACGTCCAGATGTAGCTTTAAGCAGGTTTACCTATATGCTAAAAGGTAACACACTGCTAATGAAATCGGGAAACTGACTCCAGAAAAATAAGATAGAACCATATTACAATAGATAATAATAGTAGCTTTCGAATGTATTAATTGTTATTTGTTAATAATAATAAAAATAATAATAATAAATCTTTATCGACCAACAGGATAAATCCAATTACAAAGAAATGCTAAAATACATTCTCATATAGAAAGAGAGATCTAATACAAAATAAAAATATATGTATATCAAATTAATAAATTACTTAATTTATTTGTGAATACACTGAAATTATCATCAAAATCTAACTCAGAGCACATTAAATTATAAACACGACAAATCACATTAACCGGTGACTTATAATGAAAATTTTTTGGTTAAAAAATTATCCAATTGAATCCCTTTATTGCTGACCACGTGTGCGAAAGTAACCAATTAAAACAAACTTACATTGATAATTATCCTAAGACAATTATCACTTATGTCACTAAGTTGCTAAGTAACAAACAGTTTTTGACATATATATAATTAAAGATTAATTGTTTTAATTTAAAAATGTCATTTTCACGCTGTCAATGAAAATGATGATTTGATCAACAAAATTATAAAAGAAAACACATCAGAAAATACTGTATTAAATAAAAAACTAAATGTGGAGAATATTTATGGACTTTTGTATGTCTTATCTTCTTCTCTTTGGTCTCACTCAAAGATGTCTCATTCTCATTGCACGCTTCACAGTGAACATTGAACATATTCATAGCCACATTCACGTTCATAGCTACTAGTGGCATCTACTGGGCTATGTTAGACACAAAATTCTGTCAAATACAAATTTTGGGCAAATTTAATGTTAAAACTGCAAAAAATTTTCTCACCGAATACCCCTCGATCATTGATAAATACTTATAATTTTATCACACTTCCTCAAGCTCGTTGCTTTTAGGTAACACCACCTCCGCCTTCGGCGTCGGGCTTTCGGTAACTGTCATAAAATTATTTTGTAATTATCAATGTCCTCGGGATATTATAGCTGATAAATTCCAACGACTAGTTTTTAACCAATCATGATGCAAAACACTTGAAAATTCAACCAATGGGAACAGTATTATACTGATAAAACCTTGTTACCCCGATAAAACCCCGTTACCCCGATAATTTTCCGCTACCAAGTAAATAAACAGTTGTTATGGTTTATAACTGTCAGTGTGACAATTAATGTGTCAAATTTCATTTTGCGTTGTCTTTGGAATTTATCTCACCAAATACCACACGACCTCTCAGATTTTCTCAGATAAACTTTTATTTTTAAGCACTCATTTTTTTTGCTTTTAAGCAAAATCACTCAAGCAAACTGACATTAGGTAAAACCTGTTCGGGAAAAAATTACAAAGAAATGTATTATTGTTTCTAGTACTATAAACATTAACGAGAAAATTTAATTGGGAAAGCAGTTCACCATCGTCAATATAATTATTAATAATTTTATACAAAAATACAATCTGTTGTTTAATATGCCTATTCATTAATAGTTCTAAAGTGAAAGTACTGACAAGAGTTACATAATCAGTATTTTACAAAATCTCTTCTGAATACCTTCTACATTAATTAAATACTGTTGCGCAGGAAACCAAATAATAGAGCCGTAGTATAATTTACTGAAAACTAGAGATTCAAACAAAGTTTTATAACAAAGAAAATTTTTAAATTGAGATTTGGAGTTTAGTTTGGAATCCAAACTATGTGTTGAAATAAATCATTGCCTAAACTTAATGGTTATTATAATATAGGTATTGATAATAAAATATTGTGAATAAAATGAGAATGGCGTCCTTATTCGTAGTGAAAAATTAAATTTTCCAACTTGACTATTTGACATCATCAGCGGTAGCAAAGACGTTGATGGCTTTGGATGGTTTCCCGATCCGATAATGAATTGACTGTGATTATTGCTTTTTTGTGTCGCAACCCACAGCTCGTCCCCAGCCCATCCCAGTCTCGATTATTTTTTCATTTTTCTGCGCGACAGTTTAAACTGCTGTAATGGAAATTGTCCGATTTTGATTTATGCATCGAAGAAGCTGCTGGATATAATGTCCTTCCTCTCCCGCTAGTTAAACATAAAGGAAGGAAATTTATTTTTTGGTCATTTATATTTTAACGAGGATGAAATTTGGCTTCCATTTCATAAATTGTGTTCCAGTCTTTTTAAGCGTTTTATTCCCCATAGAGTTTACTTTTAAATATTTAAATGTGGAACAGGTAATATTAATTAATTTCTTTCTAATGCGCCAAGCACAAATGTTTTACGCTACAGCACTTTATTTTACAGGTTTTTTTTTAAGATTTATATCTATATATATAAGCAGACAGCGTTTACCAGCAGTTATCTTAGGACACTTATATATCTTCAGAATAAAATAAATAAATGAATAAATGCAAGAACTAGATGAAAAGAAAGTAGTTAGTTTTTACGCAGTTAGCGTTGATAGGATACTTCGGAACACATTACATGTGAATGTTTAGCTGTACCTCACGGCAAATGAGATCGGGAAATGGACTGTTGGAGCGACAAGACCAGGTTTATGTTGAATTAAGTTATAAATTTAAAGGGTTATCGCTCAGGCAGCTGTAGACACGTCTTTCGCTCCTATTAGAGCTCATCAGTACAGCATAGCTAGTTAATAGGTGGACACTAACTAGAGGTAGTAATTAAAAAATCTGATGTGGCCAACACAAAACCTCCCGCTATTTAATTTTTATTAATTTAAATACATACCTACCTACGTATTTACTAACGCTGCAAACTGTTCCATTGCAGAAAACTATTGCTTTATTTACTATTTTCTTTTTAAAATGTCACAATTATTAATTTGAAGTGATAAGTTTTCTGATAGTGACATTTACTGTCAGTTACATTCATTTGAAAAATGAACTGTGTAACAAAGGAATAGTTTTTATCTTAGGCTTCGCGACTAATAAAAAAAAATATTTTTAAATTTATCTGTAAAATATATAGAAAAAGTATTAATGTATTCCTGTAGAATATTCAATAATCTTTAATTTTCATAAGACATAAAATTCGAAAAAATGGCATTTAATGGTATTTTTTGAAGAAAAACCACTATAAGCTTCAGGTAAAGTGCCATTTCCGGTTATCCGATTTACACCAAAATCTAATGGCTTCTTTTCATATTAGAATAGGCTAGAAATACAAGGTTTCAGAATTTTCTGAATGATAATATTTGAGTTAGAGCGAAGACAAAATCCATACACACACATACACACATACAGACATCATCGTGAAAATGTTAAAAATGGATTCTAGGGACCTTAAAACGTGGTCATTTACTAAAATCTCAATATGAGATTTTTAGCACGATCCCTATACCTCCCTTACCAAGGGTAGCGGGAGGTAAAAAACCAACAAACCATTGATAGTATTTGGGTAATCGTGTCCACAAGATCCACACACACGGACACACACACGGTTTTTTTGATTACTACCTCTAGTTAGTGTCCACCTATTAACTAGCTATGCTGTACTGATGAGTTCTAATAAGAGCGAAACACGTGTCTACAGTCTGAGCGATAACCCTAGGAAAAAAGAATTGTTTATAAAAATCTCTATTCGATACATTTTAAATCTTTATTATATATTCCATAGAGTTAAAGATAAAAAAATATATAAAATAAGAAGTAAATGAATCTTGCAGCCCATGGAAAACAAGTGGAAAAATTAAAAAGTTTGTAATTGACAGATAAATGTGTGTGTCAAACAGCCAGATACATTACTTAAGACTTTCTGGGAAGTATATTTAATATTTCTTATTCCTTCACCGCTCGGCTCTGGGGTCGTGCGTTCGATTCCCACCAGGGGCTTGGATGTTTGTGTATGTCCTAAATTATCACACTCGAAATAAAATTGTCATTGGCCAATTGGCACCGTACCGAAGTCCATGGGGGTAGAAAAAAATATATTTCTTATTTTATTATTAATTAAATATTTATAATTATAGACACATGTATTACATATACCTTTCAGAAATACCGTCAATCTCATCAATGAATTGGAAGAATCTCGAACATTAGAAGAATAAGAGTGAATAGAATGAATTAAAAAATATAAAAATATGTAAAGAAGATATGGGTTTTTGTGTGTATCAGAAATGTCAAATATGTACAATACATAACCTAATATGGAAATGGCGAGAGGTATTGTGCTGGCCACAACAGATTTTTTTTTTTACTATTGTTGATTTGCATAATAAAGAAATAAAACAAACAAACTCAAAAAGTAGATGGTCTATTAGTCCTATGAACAGATTGATTTGTAAACGGGCAGTATCATAGTTTGTTTTTGAAAGTGAAGTGTTGCATTGAAATTACGCAAACGTTTTTATTTAAGTACAATTCATTTGCTTTGTCGTACAAATTACGATGTTCGCAAATATTGCTTATTAACAAAAAATATCAATTTGTTCTTGTGAATCCATCTTTAAAATGTCAACAACTCATAAACAGAAAAGACAACTGACAGATGAAGCAATTTTATACCTTACCGCCATGTTTATTAGTTATTTCTTGTTAATGGTTGAATTTGAAATTTACATTAGGAAATATAAAATATAGTCTGTGAGGGTATTTCTTGACTGGAATGGTAATTAGGGTTGAAAAAAAATATAGTTATATTCCAAAACTAAACTTCAAATTTATTAATTATAAATTGTTCATAAACCATCATATGCGTTTTAAGTGAGTTTATATTTTAAAATCTAAATTATAAATTGTAAATTCGTAAATTATATTCATTGTAAACAAGCCCTAACTGGTTTCATGAGAACTCAAGGACTGAACTGAAAACCCTCAACCAAATAATAATTATTGTTGATTTTACATTATTAACTAGGACAATGAGAACTCATCATAATCGTTTGCCAAAGAGTTTATTGTCCGGAAGTATTTTTAATAGTTTGTTGAATGAGTCATGTGCGTTTGATATAAGTCGTAATTAAATTTAAAGTCGGTTAGTTAATGATTAGTAGCTAGTAAAGCTCTTCTTAACTAGTGTCTAGTTAAACTTGTATCTGTAGTGTTAGTGTTCCCGGTAGCTGTACGTAGAGGCGGTTGCCGTGCCGTTGTTTCACGGTAGGACGAACCGGCAATAAAATTTTATCACTTGAAGTGCAGCTACTTATTCGGATTAGTCCGTGTGTTAAATGGCTGGAGCGTGAGATCCAGGACTTGGCTAATTCCACCCAACTCTCCCACGCTTATAACGCAAAGGTAAATACTTCATTACCCGCACTAATTATGCTGGATAAAACCCCAGGAAAATCACACATACATACATACATACATACATCCACATTCCTACAATAAATTAATAAATATATCAGTACCACTTATAACACTTCCAGTTTGATGTAACACAGTGCTTCCACCATATTTCTCTTGTATAATATACCGTCCACTGCATATAAATAGATCACTATATATTTTAGCGGTGTTATGTCAAAATTGTTAGAGAGGTAGTTTTGAAAAACAAGTTGTAGGGATTGGCGATCCACAGAACAAAAATCTGATGTGGCCAACACATTACCTTCCGTCAATTCTATGTATTTTATATAAATCCCATACCCAAAGTTCATTGGAAAAGATTCTATATCCAGTAAAACTGTAACACGAACATATATTGTTTCCTACAAATTCCATGCCGAAAGTTATTATAACACAAACATTAATTCTATGTAAATTGCATTTGACACTGACTTGACTAGACTTGAATATATATCAGCAGTTTCCATGGTTATAGCGTAGTTAGCTGGTTTATGAAAGTTAATTTCATTATGTCTTTAACTTGCATTTTTTCAAGAATAACTGTTAAGAACTTCAAATAAGGGTACTTCCGGATGAACAATTCGAATTAAATCGAATCAGCTCGTAATATGGATGTAAAGAAGAGGAAAACGAAAGAAGGAGGATTTATAATTTTTTAAATTGTAGTGTTGGAGTTATCGTCGGAGAAATTTTTATCACACACACACATACACACACAGACACACACTTACATACATACATACATACATACATACATACATACATACATACATACATACATACGTACATGCATACATACATACATACATACATACATACATACATACATACATACATACATACATACATGCATACATACATACATACATACATACATACATACATACATACATACATACATACATACATACATACATACATACATACATACATACATACATACATACATACAGATATCGAAATACTAATAAAATCGTATTCTAGGGACCCTAAAACGTGCTTATTCATTAAAAACTCGCTACCGAATATTCTGACGAAAGGCAATACCTTTACTATAATTTAGTTAGTGTATCTATTTTATTTTTTTCTGTGTGAAAAAGCCACTGAAATATATACTAACTGGAATGCGCGTACGAACCGTGATTGTGAAGCATATTGAAAGCCTGCTGCTGGAGTAGTCGGCAAACATCGAGACAGTTCGTGAGTAGACGGAAATTATTTCGTGTGGCGCATGTTTAAATAAATGAAGCATAATATGAAAACAGTGCAGCATACGCTGATAGGTAGAGTATGCGAGTTCCCGTTAGTTTATATTTCAGTGGAAAAAGCCCTCAACTAATTAATATTTAATAACTTATAATAAATGAGGAGGACATGTGGATATGTTGACGCTGAATCGATCCACTACTATACTTTTCGTCAAATAAGTATGGACAGGAGATTTCTACACCGTCACTGGTACGAGACTACCCTATACGTGTGTATTTCAGTTTGATGACCTTCAACAGGTTCGTTTTACGCCACCTTTACGCGCTAGGGTAGGCGTATGTAAGATATCTGCCTAGGTGTCTAAGAGTAAAGATTTTTTTTTATTTTGATATCAATGTTAATACCATAAAACTTTAGCTTTATTACTATGTATTTGGACAGCCTTTTACGCAAAGGCAATATGTCTAGTAGTCTAGTCTGGTTCTTGCGCTGAACCGCCCTGCACACGAACACCGTTACTCCGTATATATTTCACAATATCGTGTAAAAAGACTGACTTCTCCTTCGAACTTATTAACAACGTTGTGAATGACATTATGCAGTGGTGTAACAACAATAGTTTAAAACTAAATATTGAAAAAACATCTTTCATCCAATTCCGTTTAAACACTACCAGTGCAGTGCGTGTTGATTCATCAGATGTGCGCATCGCAAAAGCAAATACCACTAAATGTCTTGGTATTTTCCTTGACGAAGACACTAAATGGACCACTCAAATTTCACATGTCACCAATAAACTGAATAAGTGCTGTTACTGCTGTCGAATTCTAACCACAATACTAGACACTAAAAACCTTATAATGGTTTATTACGGTTATTTTTACTCTACTGTAAGTTATGGTATTATAATATGGGGCTCCTCACCTCTTTTGAAGGATGTTTTTATAGTTCAAAAGAGAATAATTAGAATTATTCAGAAACTTCATCCACAGAGTTCATGTAAAGGGCAGTTTCAAAAACTCGGCATTCTCACAGTTCCGTCTATATATATACTTGAAATAGTTAAATTTGTGTTAAAAAACTTAAATAACTTTACTCCCTTAACAACAGTATATTCAACTAGACAACGAAACACCGTTTTACTTGTACCTAGACATAGAACACAAGCTTTTGAACTAACAAGTGAATATGTTGGTATAAAAATATATAATGCCCTACCCACTAATTTAAAAAATGAATCGCACAAAACTATCATTAATACCTTAAAACGCATTCTGATACATAAAGAATATTACAATCTAGCGGATTTCTATTCGGACTGTGCGAATAACCTTCTACATCAATGAATATAAATGTAAACAATTGCTTCCATCATGTTTATTTACCTGTATGAAGCTGCGCAGCGCTGCTAAAAAGCGTGCGTATGTATTAGTTACCTACGTTTTTTTTTGCACTTAAAAAACTGTAGTATATTCCTTCAGAATATTAATGTAGCTATTTATTTGTATTTAATATGTATATCTTCTTAGTTTTTATATTTTGTTTTTGATACATTATTTATTTAGGAATAGTAGATATTAATAGGAATATAAATAATTATAGAATGTAACACACCATACACTCACAAGTAATTAATTATGTTTTTGTACTTCGTATATTTTCTATCTGTCATTACTTACATTCAACATTTAACTACATGTATTTATTATTATAAATTTTTGTAAAACTTTATCCACTTATCATTGTTTATCTGTTTATCTGATACATATTTTTGTTAAAACATTATTGTATGGTTAGGTGGAAGAACAGCCACGGCTGAACCTCGCCTTTTGATCATTATCAATAAAGATTATTATTATTATTATTATTATTATTATTATTCTGTGACACTGTTGCCAATTCAGAGACAATTTTGACAATACTAACTTATGAAGAAGCGGCAACACCGGAGGGCAAGGGAGAGGGTGCGGCTAAAGGAAAAAGTTGAACATCAGTTTATAATTATTTGACGACGAGTATAATCATAAAGAAGAATAATTACACTATTTTTCTCGTGATCCATTGCTGATGGAATTTGTAATTATTGTAGTTACCTATTTGCGTATAAACTTTATGTGAGGTACACCTATAAAATCGGTAAATGGATTTAAATTTCCAATTGAGATAGTGTTGTTTGTGTAGATAAGACTCTTGTCTAATAAAAATTTTAATATCGCTCTGAATAAGACCGAACGTAAACTCTTATCGTAAATTCACAATCCGGTTTAGTGTCATTTCGTTGTTTACTTTTTCAACTTTTAACTCATTTCATTTACTCGATCCTATCTTATGAGACGCAGAATTCCTTACATGGACTATAACTTAATAACATTACATGCTTTCTCTCTCTAATAGTTGTAAGAGCTTGTGAGAATGATAAGGATAGCTATAGTCGTTTCTATCAACACGCTAAGAACCCATCAGTTGATAGTATCGATATTAACGCCTAGTCCACCTCTGGTAAAAGTTCTGTCCTGTGCTCTAACATTTATGACTTGTAAAATAGAATAACTCAATTTAAATGTAAATTCGGAACATAATTTATTTATTGCAATAAAATTTATACTAGTGCTAGAACATTTATTCTCAAGATAAAATTCACGTTGTCTCGTGTTCCAACAAAGGGCTAGTATATTTTTTTAAATAACATAACTTAATGTCTGTAAGTCTTTAAAACATTTTTTTCTCCAGCTTATATATAGAGAGCTACAGCGCATCAAATTAAAAATTGACTATACTGTTTTTAACAAGGAGGAGTAAATGTGCAGTGTTTTAACTTTGTCAATCATTTATAGATTATTTTAGAGAAAATTACTTCAAATAAAAGTTGCGTAAAATTATTTTTTTAACCGTTATTTGAAGTTTTTCCCTAAAAATAATCCATTTACGATTATCAAAGTTAAAACACTGCACATTTACTCCTCCTGGTTAAAAAAAAAGAAAACAAAGTACAGGGTGGTGACATTTAGGGGTGAACATAGGATTTTAACATGGTATATTAGTTTTGTGAAATTTCCTGCTTTCATGTTCATTTTACGGCAAAAACTATAGAGTGCAAAGTTGTTCAGAATTAAAAGTTACATAAACAACAATTTTTACATTTTTTGTTTTTGGGTTCTTTGCAATTTTAAAAAGAAATTTCAAATTTTCGGTTTATTAGTAACAACATAAATTATTTATAAACGTCAAAGGTCAATTTGATTTATGGAATATAAATTCCGTATTCTTTTGTAACTATTTCCATCATAATGTGCCTTTATAAAATACACACATTTCAGATTCGAATAAACATTCATTTCTTATGGGTCCCGTGGCCGCGTGCCTGAGTGTCTGGTCGCGAACCTGGGGAACTGGGTTCAATCCCGACAGACGCCAAATATTTCCAATTTTAAATGGCACAAAAGTGACCCCTGTGGTGCACTCTCCGCACCAGCTATGAGTGCCCGTGAGGTGACGCCTGGTAAGCGCCCACACGGTAAAATATATCGTCATCATTACCGATGTCTACATGTGTTGTAGATCCTGACACACCCAGTAATGGGTAATATGCCGTGATGATATATTTATTTATTTATATCTTTTCCATATGTTAAATTGAAGTTTGAAGTTTATAAATAATTTATGAGAACCAGAAAAAAACAAATTCCATGGCCATTGCTACTAATAAACCGAAATATTGGAGTTTCTTTTTATAATTGTGAAGAAATCAAAAACATAATAAAACAGCAGTTTTACATGAACTTTTAGTTCTGTACAACTTTGTTCTCTACAGTTTTTGCCGTAAAATAAATAGGAAAGCAAGAAATTTCATAAATCTAAAATCATGTGTTAAATCCCTATGTTCATCCTTAACCGCCACCACACTATATATAACATTCGGGGTTGGTCACTAAGATATCCGGTAAAAATAAAAGTCCCTCACTGAATATAATTTGAATAATAAAATTTAATTAGTTAGGACCATCGCCGAGGCAGGAAAATGTTTTCTTGTTGCTATATATGGTGCAAACATAAATAAAAAAATCTGTTGTGGCCAGCACAAGACCTTCCGTCAATTCCATGTATTTTGTACAAATCCCATACCAAAAGGTCCTTGGATCAGATTCTATATACTATCATGTAAAATCGAACACGAACACATACTATTTTTTACAAATTCCATACCAAAAGTTCATTTGAAAAGGTTCTATAAATCCAATAAAATTATAACATAAACTACACTAAGTAATGTCCTTCCATCTTCTCTTTGGCCTTTCTCTGCGTGTCACTTGCGAGCAACACTATGACATACCAATTTTAGATCCTATACTTTTTTCCATATTTGGTTTTGCACTTGCAACTGACATCTGTCAATTAAATTTTTTTGAATAATTATGTCAGCTGTTTCCATGATAAATAACAAAGCTGACTAAATTTTGAAAATTAATTTCTTTGTAATGCTTTAACTATACATCTATTGAATATGAAGGAAAATGAATAATCAAACCATATAGAGAAGAATATTTTCTTTAATAAATATAATAAGAAAATGTCAAAAAATAATATTTAACTGCATTTTTTTAAGAAAAACTGTTAAAAACTTCAAATAAGGGTACTTCCGGTTGACCAATTATAACCAAAATCTAATCAGCTCTTCATATGGTTGTAAAGAAGAGGAATATGAAAAAATCATAATTTTTAGAATTGTAGTTTTGGAGATATCGTCGGAGAAAAATTTGTCACACACACACACACACAGACACACACACAGACACACACACAGACACACACACGGACACACATACACACATACAGACATCATCTTAAAAATAGTACATTCGTATTGTAGGGACCCTAAAACGTGCTTATACATTAAAAACTCACCACCGAATTTTTTGACCAAAAACAACACCTTCCTTTTGACGGAAGGTAAAAATCCGTTGTGGCCAGCACAAGACCTTCCGTCAATTCCATGTATTTTGTACAAATCCCATACCAAAAGGTCCTTGGAACAGATTCTATATAATATCATGTAAAATCGAACACGAACACATACTATTTTTTACAAATTCCATTCTAAAAGTTCATTTGAAAAGGTTCTTTAAATCCTATAAAATTATAACGTAAACTACACTAAGTCATTCCATTTCTCTTTGGCCTTTCTTTGCATGTCACTTGCGAGTAACAATATGACATACCAATTTTAGATCCTATACTTTCCATATTTGGTTTTGCACTTGCAATTGACATCTGTCAAATAATTTTTTTTGAATAATTATGTCAGCTGTTCCATGATAAATTGCAAAGTTGACTAATTTTTTTAAATTAATTTCTTTATAATGCTTTAAATTTACATCTATTGAATATGAAGGAAAATGTATAATTAAACCGTATAGAGAAGAGCATTTTCTTTAATATATATATATATATATATATATATATATATATATATATATATATATATATATATATATATATATATATATATAATAACAAAATGTCAAAAAATAATATTTAACTGCGTTTTTTTAAGAAAAACTGTTAAAAACTTCAAAAAAGGGTACTTCCGGTGGATCGATTATAACCAAAATCTAATCAATTCTTCATATAGATGTACAGAAGAGGAATACGAAAGAATTATAATTTTTAGAATTGTAGTATTGGAGTTATCGTCGGAGAAAAATTTGTCACACACGGACACACATACACACACACACACACGGACACACATACACACACACATACATACATACATACATACATACATACAGACATCATCTTAAAAATAGTAAATTTGTATGGTAGGGACCCTAAAACGTGCTTATTCATTAAAAATTCACCACCGAATTTTTTGACCAAAGACAATACCTTCCTTACCTAAAGGTGACGGAAGGTAAAAAGAGCTGTTGTGGCCAGCACTGTATCTCCCGCGATTACATCTGATGATGCTGCAACTGGCGAAATTGTACAATAAAGTAAAAGACCATTGTTCTTGTGAAACTCAACCGAAGTTTATTATTTTTTTTAACTTTTATTAATTTTAATACATACCTACATATGCTGGAAACTATATTATGTTCCTTTGCATTCATATATTATAACTATTGTTTTATTTACTATTACTATTTTCTTTTTAAAAAGTTACCATTATTAATTTGAAACGATAGGTTTCTTGACAATGACATTTATCTGTCAGTTACATACATTTGATTTCTGAACTATGCAACTAAGGAACTATGTTTATCTTTCTTTAAAACATAGGCTTCGCGATTTATATAATAGATTATTTTATATATTTATCTATAAAATATATAAAAAAATATCTGATATGGACACCACATGACGTCCTTGTACGCCTGTTACACTATACATATTTTGTTAATAATTAAAATATGTTACATTCTTTATTTTTTTGTTATTTTTTGTTCTAATTCATGGCAAACTTAATTACAGAAACCAAAAAATACATAATTTTTAAATTTACATATCTCGCTTATATAAAAACTTTTATTTGAAGCATTTATTATTAAAATCAAAATATCAGCATTTTTTTCAAGAAAAACTGATAACAGCTTCAAGTAAAGTATAACTTCCAATTAGGCTATTTTAACCAAAATCTATTATGTTATTCCTATTGATATAAGAGTACTATATACCAAATTTGAAAAGTTTTGGATTATATTCTAATACAGTTTTTCATTAAAATCTATTATAGGCTTCAAGTAAAGTACCACTTCCGGGTAGACCATTTTAACGAAAAATCTATTATATTATTCTCATTGATATAAAAGTATTATATACCAAATTTTAAAACTTTTGGAATATATTTTAGTATAATTTTTCATGAAAATCTATTATAGGCTTCAAGTAAAGTACTACTCCCGAAAGTTATGTAATGACCAAAAAGGGAGGTGCACAACTAGATGTTATAACAGTCCTAAATACAAAATTTTAACTTTCTACGGCTTCTCGTTTTTTAGTTATGCGAGATACGTACTTACAGACGTCAGGTCGAAATTAGTCAAAATGGATTCAGGGATGGTCAAAATGGATATTTCCGTTGAAATCTAGTATTATCCGGGGTTTCGTGGCCGCGTGCCTGAGTGTCTGGTCGCGAAACTGGGGAATGGGGTTCGATCTCGACCGACGCCAAATATTTCAAATTTTAAATGACAGAAAAGTTACCCCTGTGTTGTACTCTCCACGCCAGCAATAAGTGACCGTGAGGTGACATTCAAATCATCTACGCACACTTCTTCACACTTTAAACCAAAAGGACCCAAGTTTTTTTAGGATAAAATCTGATTAATCAATTTAGGACGGCTCCTCACAAGGGATTTTTGGGATCTTTTCTGGTAATTCTTAGAGACCTTAAAACATATTCCCATGGGAATTAGCCGTCTAATAATTAGCTCCGACTTTAGACGAATTTTGACTCAAATTGACTATTCTATTCGTCCCTTTGTCGGGTAACTGTGCATATGCTAAAGTTAAACTGGTAAAGCGATCGATATTAATATTCATTTTTTGAGGAATTTTTCGTGCTTTTGTGGCTGTGCTTTGCGTGTTGGGTGCGTCATTTCCATATGATGGACATTCGATTAAAACTCATATTTGTTTCGTGGAGCCGTGAAAGCTTAATTCTTTCGATAAATTAGCAATGAAATAGAGCATAGAGTAGAGTTCATTTACAAAATGATATTAAATTCTTTTGTCAATCAATTGTAGGCCGTGGGTGAATATCAATTACGCGGGGCGGAATATAAAAGGAACGGGCCGGCGCCTCCACCAATACTCACTCTTTTGTGTCGTAAATTACAATTAACTCAAAAAGTCATTTATCACGATGGAATTTTGTATTGTAAGACAGGGAGAAGTGCACTAGTGCTGTCCTTGTCTGACACGTCCCCGTGCTATGAATTATAATTACCAATGAAACATGATATATGGCCAAATGATACACTGCCACAGTGGCTCTGCTTATTCTGTACACCTCATCGCTTTCTATTACACCACTCATACATTTTTACCGCTCAATCAACTGGGCTTTCGCTTCCAACCAAATAAGAAATTAAATACTTAACATGTCAAATATAAACAGACTATTCCCCACCCAACTACTGACTGAGTTCATTGTAGCTTAACTTTATAAATTACATATTAATACGCATAATAATTTAGCTAGTTTACATTTTCAGTAAATTATAAAATCTACACAAATGTTTAGCAATTCTTACAAAATTCTTTCGGCTACTTAAATAGACTTAAAACTTTGAAAAACTATGCGCCAAATTGCTGGTGACAATAGTTTGACCGGTGTTTTACGGGTCATATTCTAGCCGAGATTCAGCTTCTACCAAGATCCTTTACCTTGCAAAACATTAGGGCCAATAGTCACAGAAAAAATGTACACGGCGTACGGATACAATACCTAATAGAATTAAAGTCGAAGGAAATTTCTGACCATTTGCATAAGTTTTATAATTTAGTTGTTGAAAATGTTAACCGGCCGAACTAATAGGAGTTTGGGCTAGTATCAGAGATATACAGATGCACGGTGATGAAAACCAACTAATATTCACGTGACCTGAGTGATTCTCAATATTTTACTCCGCTCAAATAAGTATTAACAGTTGTATTGTTCTGTCAACTGTCAAATTTTGTTTAAATATTCGTTACGTACTTGCGTGGATAAATTACATTATCGACAATAGTCTTTTCGAAGACTCTTAGACGTATTTATTTCATTATTTTCTTAGTAAGTGAGTTACAAAAATAATTTTAAAAGCTTAATTAATGAGGACTTTTAGCTTAAGTTACCATCTAAAATGGTTTTATTGGACGAATACCACAAATTTATAATCGAATCGTATTTGTAATCGTTTACAAACTATTATTGAGTTACGAGAAGCAATCGTAAATGCTGTAAATCAAATTACATCTCAACACTTGGTGAATGTATTCGAAAATATGAAGCGAAGAGTTAATTTATGTTTACAGGTTAATGGGCAACATTTCTAACAGTTATTGTAAATTGTTTTGTTATTTTTAAATTATATTGTTGAATTGAATAAAGTTACTAAAATAAAAATTCTTTATAATAATAACTCGTACGCCCATGAATTTACATACCAAACTTTTCTTCCTAAAAGTTTAGTTTTGATGTCATTAAGAAAAGTTGCGGATTATGTAACTATCACTTGGTGTTTATCACCCTGTATAATACAATTGGTTAGGAAAGTCTGTAGTTCTATAAGACGGTGCAGATGTTAGCAGCATCCACTGTGAAACATGAACAAATATTGCATGAGAATGCTTTAATGGTTGACCATACTAAGACCACTGATGTGAGGTAGACTAGAGCAAATAAAATGAGAAAAGCAATACCGATTGTATGGTCATGTAATAAGAATAAACGAAAACTTCGTATCGAAAAGAGTGACCAAAAAGACGATGAGTCAACCACATAAAAGAAGGCATGAAGCATGCCAAACTAACTCCAGGATATGCCTTATATTAGGCCAGTTCTCTGTCATTGCTTGTTTTGCAAAGAATTTCTAGATATTTCTCACCAATAATAATAATAATAATAATAACAATAATAATAACAATTTCTTTGTTAATAGCATCCAAAAAAATACATTACTAAGGGCGAGATTCAGCTAAAAGCTGTTTTACCACCTAACCTAATTTACAAGAAAAACATACATGTTAATAATATTTATAGTATAAATACAGAATAAAGAAGCAACAACTAATAACATTGTAATAATTTGATGACTTAAATACAGTTTGAAAATTTTAATATCTGCTTAAAATCAATGGCAGATAAAACTTTAAAATCTGGAGTTAAGTTGTTATATAGGCTGTATCCGAAGTAGCATTTTGACATTTAGTTTTTAGGATTTAGGTCTTCTTCACATAAATATAACTCCAAATGGCACACTAACGACATCCAAAAATGAATCATACAATTCGATTTAATTTGATGCCTCAGATTAAATGTTAATATTATATTTCATAAAATAGAAGTTAAGAAGCTATTCTTCGACAGTAAATTTGACATTTTACATAAATTATAGCAACGAACATGATTTATTTAATTAGTGTTCGTCAACTTCAAGGCATTGTATGCTCCTGCAAAACCCTAAAATCTAATTCCTAAATCATTAATAATGACATTATTTAGGGCATATAAGTTTAGGGTTTAGGGAGATAAAAGTTCAACAACGGACACAACCATAGACTGGGGGCTAAATACGAAAATGAACCTTGGAATTAATTTTTCTTAAATGAAGGAACTTTAAACAAAGAAGAACCACAAAGGAAATACTTAAAATCTTTTTCCTTTTAGTTTGAACGATAAATATAAAGGTGTTTTAACTAAATTGTGAACTAAACTAATGCAGGGCGGCGCATCAGGCCTACAAGTAGTTGACGCCTTGAACCAAAACAAACTGAGTGGACAATGCAAATATGTGAACTATACAGAAACGCAGGAATAAACGTAAAGAAGAATAAAAATACGAGGGATGTTTTACAATGCTTTGTATAGTGAACAAACATACTGACCGTAGGACATTTTCTCCTTGGATTAGGGGTTTTCTTGAAGGATTTGTAAACATAAATAATGATCGAACGGATGACGAAATGTAAAACTTTCCTCAACTAGTATTAGTTCTAATTCCAAATATATTTCGTATTATAGATAATTGTCAAAAAGAAGATACTATTCTCTGTATTTATTATAATAATTATAGAGAACATTGTCTTATTATAATATGTATTATGCGGCGTGTTCATATCTGAATCTCCAGAGAAGCTGGAAACTTTTTGAAGTGTCTCCGGCGAAATTCAATTCTCTGTCTGTATTCAGCTCCAATTATCGTCATCTTACACATGTACAACATCCGGGCGGTAAAAATACCCCTTCTCTATGTTCACTGAAGGGGGAAGGGGGGACGACATCGATCGCTTCACCCATGTTTCCTGCTTCCGGTGATTACTGTTAATTATCCTTATCTAATTGGAAATTTACGTGTGTACTACCGGTAGCAACTTCCGTATGAGATCAGGAGAAACACATCCCTAATTTGGGCCAAGATCATAACATATACACTCACGGAAAATATTATTTTTAGGGGAATTACATTGTACGTACAATATGTCTGAAGGGAAAATGGTGGAGGCGCTGACTAGCTTAACTACATATTAATAAATGTAGCTAAACTTTTAATTATTGGACAGTTTTTTGTAAATATCTTAATCCTATCGACTTAAATGACTAGAATAATATTACTTCATAACAATTTTTCTACGCACTTACAAGTATAACGGGCGTCTACTTTTTTTAAAGATCATAGGAACTACAATGGTAGAATCTTCATATGGCTGTAAATGCTGCCCTATAAAAAATCTGTTGTTGGCAGCATAATACCTCTCGCCATTTTCATATTAGGCTATATAAGTATTATATTTAATATTTTTGGTACACACAAAAAATTCTAATTACATCTATCTTTATTTTTCAATTCATTCTATAAACAAGTTTCCTCCTAATCTTCTAAATGTTTGAGATTCTTCCTATGCATTGACGAGATTGGCGGTATTTCTGAAGGGTATATGATGATAGATATGGTAGATATAATACATATATATGCAGGGTGTCTCTTAAATAGGGGAACATGGCTTAACCACAGATTCCTGAGGCTAAAATAAGACGATTTAACTAAATTTGCTTCTACCGGAAAGTGTACCATTTAGCCAGAATTCTGCTTCAAAGTTCTTCGAAAAAAAATTATTTTTTAATAACAGGAAGCTTTATTCGATTTGGATGAAATTTGGTATGACAGTTTATATGGTTATAAGTCATTTTTTAAGATGATACTTGCTATTATTAGTGAACCACTAGTGTATGGAACTTAGGTGTCCCAACATTAATTACACAGTAACTTTTTAATGGGCACGCAGATAACGTGAAATTATTTTTTTCAAAAAGATACATTCAATAGTAAACTTTTCTCTCTCTATGTAATTTGTGATATCTGTTACGGTTCACACAGAAAAAAATTAAATCTGAGTGACTGCACCGCTAAATTTTTAAAATAAATTTAATCTAGCAGTCTGTCCAAATGCCAAACATTTAATTTTTAATGACAGTAACGAGTTGTCAATCTTCACAACTTGTTTAGGAGTAAGTTAAGAAATGTAATCGTCTTATTTACAATAATGGTAGTAAAATATTATTAGGCCGAACAAAGGGATGTTATTAATTTTAGAATAATGCGAATATTTGACAACCCATAAACAATTATTACTGTCATTAAAATGAGTTGTTTCACATTTGGATAGACTACTGATAAAATTTATTTTAAAAAAATTACGGTGCAGTCACTCAGGTTTTATTATTTTCTGTGTGAACCGTAACAGATATCACAAATTATGCAGAGAGAGAAAAGTTTACTATTGAATGTATCTTTCTGAAAAAAAATAATTTCACGTTATCGGCGTGGCCATTAAAAAGTTACTGTCTAATTAATGTTGGGACACCTAAGTTTCATACACTAATGGTACACTAATAACAGCAAGTATCATCTTAAAAGATAACTTATAACCATATAAACTGTCATACCAAATTTCATCCAAATCGAATAAAGCGTTCTGTTATTGTCAACAAAATTAATTTTTTTGAAGCAGAATACTGGCTAAATGGTACACTTTCCGGTAGAAGCAAGTTTAGTTAAATCGTCTTATTTTAGCCTCAGGAATCTGTGGTTAAGCCATGTCCCCCTATTTAAGAGACACCTTGTATATATATAGCAAGCGCATATTTAGTTGAAGCAGATACTGTACATATTTTGGCTAATAAATTAATCCTCTTTATTTTTATACCAATTGTAGATGTTGACGGAGTCTTTTTCTCGTTACAACATTAGCATATGATAATTACTATTACATCTCGACTTGTCCAAGTACGAATTTTAGGTTTTCCGCATTCAAGAAGTGCCAATTTAATGTGCGGCAGCTATATCTACAATGTATCGGATAGAGAATTTTATATTCTTTAATATATTTTTAAGAAACTACTACTTCCAGTTGTTCAATTATTACGAAAACCTTTCAAGCTCTTTCCATTAATGACAAATTAAGGAATACGTAGTGAAATTGGTCTTTAGTCTTATAGAATTTCAGTTTGTAGAGACTCTCAAACGGACTTATTCACTAAAATCTGAATATGCGATTTTTAGCATGAATCCAATACCTATCTTAGCGAGAGGTAAAAAGTGTAAATACAAAAAAATGTACAGAATTAAATGCTGTCTGGATTTTAGTCGTGGCCGAGCTGATTTTTTTTGGAACGTAGCATGACACTACGCTCGTAGCAATACCATTGGAGTTCTTTCTCGTTATGGATAGCCACATCTCGCTATATTAATATAAGTTCCAGTAAAAGCCAAAAAATGGATTCAAGTCGGACAGCAGTACTGGGCTATGTTTACCTCATGCTATATGAATTAGAATAAGCCTCCAAATCAACTATCAGTTCAAGATTGACTGCGATAAAAAGATATAAATATAAATCAGTGTTGGTTGTATGAGATTGTGAATGTGTGCGTGAATCAGAGGGATGTTTGCTCGCTCTGTGAACACCCACACAGCCCCGTGTGCTAATTGAAACCACGACACTGCGAATGTCCGGACCATGCGCTAATTTACTGCCTTTTATTTTACGCTTGCGACGTTTATATCCCGCATACGACACAAGCACCAACGGAATACTTACACAATAATACTATTCTTTCATGTTGAAAGCTGCCAGCAAATAAATATATACGCATTCAAACATTACATACATTTTGTTTGGATTTAATAATAAACAGGTCCCTTAGTTGATATATATGTACAGGGTGTTAATACTAAGTCGTTACACCCGAAAATGGTGGTTAGAACTCATTAAAACAAACAACTTTTCTTAGTTCCAATTTTTTATTTGGAGCCTCGGTTCGTAGTTATTGCAGTTCTTTTGTTTTTCGAAAAATCGTCATAACTCCATTATTTTAAAGACTATTGATTTTTTTTTCTTTCAAATTTACCTTTAGGCTCTCTAATACATTTGGCATTTACAATTATTTTTTATTTTTCCAAATGACAAAATGGCGATGGATCAAAAATTTCAATACATGATTTTTTGATAACTACTCCATCGATTTTCGAAAGTAAAACATTTATAAAATCCTTAAAATATCTACTACAATATTTGTCATAAACATTTTTTTCAATCTATCTAAAAAAAGTATATTCATTTACTTGACTTACATATGTGCACTGTGTGTAAAAAAACCTAATTCGGAGTAGGCTATGAACACAGAAACGTATGTCTGATTACAATTTAGTTCAAAAATCAAGTTGTCACAATTGATCGCGAAATGTATTTTTAAGGAGAAAAGATACATACATACATAAGGAGGATACAGATTATTGCCATTCACCGTTTTCTAATTTATTTCTATTTCTAAAATAAGGATACAAGAATATTTCTTTAGATAACATTTTTGACAATATCTGTGAAATTGACATTTAATTAAATACATTCAAATTGATATAGGTTTTTTTGTTAACAGCCTGCTCCAAGTTAGGATTATTTTTGAACACACTACACTGATGTAAGTCAAGTAAATGAATAGATACTTTTTTTTTGATAGATTGAAAAAAATGTTTATGACAAATATTGTAGTAGATATTTTAGGGATTTTATAAATGTTTTACTTTCGAAAATCGATGGAGTGATTATCAAAAAATCATGTATTGAAATTTTTGATCAATCGCCATTTTGTCATTTGAAAAAATAAAAAATAATTGTAAATCCCAAATGTTTTAGAGAGTCTAAACGTAACTTTAAAAGAAAAAACTTTTTCAATAGTCCTTAAAATATGGGACTTATGATGATTTTTCGAAAAACAAAAGAACTCCAATAACTACGAACCGGGGCACCAAATCAAAAATTGGAACTAAAAAAAGTTGTTTGTTTTAATGAGTTCTAACTACCATTTTCGGGTGTAACGACTTAGTATTAACACCTGTATATACAGGGTGTCTCTTAAATAGGGGGACATGGCTTAACCACAGATTCCTGAGGCTAAAATAAGACGATTTAACCAAACTTGCTTCTACCGGAAAGTGTACCATTTAGCCAGAATTCTGCTTCAAAGTTCTTCGAAAAAAAATTAATTTTGCTTATAATATTCGGACGCTTTATTCGATTTGGATGAAATTTGGTATGACAGTTTATATGGTTATAAGTCATCTTTTAAGGTGATACTTGTTATTATTAGTGAACCACTAGTGTATGAAACTTAGGTCTCCCAACATTAATTAGACCGTAACTTTTTAATGGCAATGCCGAAAACGTGAAAATATTTTTCTTCAAAAAGATACATTCAATAGCAAACTTTTGTCTCTCTGTGTAATTTGTGATATCTGTTACGGTTCAAACAGAAAAAAATAAAATCTGAGTGTCTGTACTGCTAAATTTTTTAAATAAATTTAATCTAGCAGTCTATCCAAATGTCAAACAAAAAATTTTTAATGACAGTAACGAGTTGTCAATCTTCACAACTTGTTTAGAAGTAAGCTAAGATATGTAATCGTCTTATTTATAATAATGGTAGTAAAATACTATTAGGCCGAACACACGGATGTTAATAATTTTAGAATATTGCGAAGAAAATTTTTGACAACCCGTAAAACAATTGTTACTGTCATTAAAAATTACTTGTTTGACATTTGGATAGACTGCTAGATTAAATTTATTTTAAAAATTTAGCAGTGCAGACACTCAGATTTTATTTTTTTCTGTGTGAACCGTAACAGATATCACAAATTACACAGAGAGACAAAAGTTTACTATTAAATGTATCTTTCTGAAGAAAAATAATTTCACGTTTTCCTTATTGCCATTAAAAAGTTACGGTCTAATTAATGTTGGGAGACCTAAGTTTTGTACACTATTGGTTCACTAATAATAGCAAGTATCACCTTAAAAGATGCCCTATAACCATATAAACAGTCATACCAAATTTCATCCAAATCGAATAAAGCGTCCGATTATTATAAGCAAAATTAATTTTTTTTCGAAGAACTTTGAAGCCGATTTCTGGCTAAATGGTACACTTTCCGGTAGAAGCAAGTTTGGTTAAATCGTCTTATTTTAGCCTCAGGAATCTGTGGTTAAGCCATGTCCCCCTATTTAAGAGACACCCTGTATATATATATATATATATATATATATATATATATATATATATATATATATATATATATATATAGGGTTAGTTAAAAGTATGGAGACAGCGATTTATTGTCGTTAATATTTATTTTAGGAAATTATGTTCAATATAAAAGTTTTTTAAGAAATTTTGATCTACATTTGAGAATACTTGAATTTTATTTTTCTTCAATTGTTTTTGAGTTACGCTTGTCCGCGTAATTTTTTTAAATGGGAACCTATTAATTTTACTCTACCATTCGATAGAGTGTTTTTTCTCTTTACAACGGTATGTTTGTTTTTTTGTTTTTCAATTTATTTTAATAACATTTTTACCAGGAAAACACCGGTTCAAGTATTTACGAATAGTAGGTTCATCTAAGACAGGCAAAATTATTTCCAATAAAGCTGTCGGTCAAAAGTTTATCATTAAAAACAAATTAATAACTAAGTAAATTACATCGCTCGAGTTTGTTTATCGCTTCGCTTTTGTCTATCTTAGATGTATCTACTATTCGTAAATACTTGAACCGGTGTTTTTTCTTGTAAAAATGTTATTATAATAAATTGAAAAACAAACATACTGTTGTAAAGAGAAAAAAACACTGTATCGAATGGTAGGGTAAAATTAATAGGTTCCCATTTAAAAAAATTACCCGGACAAGCGTAACTCAATAATAATTTAAGAAAAATAAAATTCAAGTATTCACAAATGTAGATCAAATTTCTTAAAAATGAATATTAACGACAATAAATCGCCGTCTCCATACTTTTAACTAACCCTGTATGTGTATGTATATATATATATATATGTATATATATACCGAGTTTCAACATTTTTTATGGATTTTATTAATTTTAGAACTGAAATGTAAATACAAAAAATGTTCAAGAATTAAATGGTTTTAATAATTATATGCATAATGTAAGGAAAAAATTTTGAGAGAAGTCCGATCAAGGTCACCTTGTTTATCTCTGTCATTTCCAATTACCTAAAGTATATGCGACAAGAATGGATTTAACCCTCTTTTCTTTCAAAAATTCATATTGTTTCGACTAAGTTAGGATATTTCATTTTAAAATGATGCTCGTTGTTGACAATACTTTCGCTGTAAAGTAAGTTTATTTATTTATTCATAATATTACCGTGGGTCATAGCCCTACGAATAACATTATTTTCTTACACTTAAGGCCTATTTATAATAAAGTAACGCAAGCGGTAACGCAGTTGCAGTAAGGTAACGCAAAAGATAAATGTACGGTACATCATATACCGTTTTATAATGAAACGCAACGCAGAGCCGCAAAAGTAACGTAACGCAACGCAACGCCAAAGCTGACCAACTTTCATCTTTCTACCTTACTTTTGTACCTCTAGCCAATCAGAATTCAGTGTTTCAGTTTTACTATAAAAATCTGTATTATCGATATGTTCGTGAACTGTAAAAATTACATAATAAATTCTATATTTTATGGTTAGACCGGTTAGATTTTCAAAGCGATACGAAGAATAACTATGTCATGTGTCACAAGGACTATAAATAAAAACGAGTTGAATTTCAACAATATATACAGAATTCTTTTGATTGGTTAGAAATGCAACCTTCGTTATTATAAATCACATATTTTGTGTTTGCGTTACTGATTACGTTGCGTCGTTGCGTTGCGTTTTACGTTACTTCATTATAAATAGGCCTTAAAGGCCTATTTATAATGAAGTAACGTTAAACGCAACGCAACAGCGTAACGTGACCTGTAACGCAAACACAAAGTCTGTGATTTATAATAAACGCAAAAGATAGCACTTCTAACCAATCAGAAGAATTCGGTATACTTCTTTGAAATTCGGCTCACCATTATTTATTGTCTTTATCTGAAACACATAAGTATAAATAAGATTAGTATATAAAATAATTTAAATAGAAATGTACAGAGTATTTATTTTGTAGTTGTGACAGTTCACAAACATGTCGATAATATTTTATTGTACAACTCAAATACTGAATTCTGATTGGCTAGCGGTACAGCAGTAAGGTAGAAAGATGAGAGTTGGTCATCTTCCGAGTTGCGTTTATTGCGTTGCTGATTGTGGTGATGCATTACTTTTCATTATAAAGCATCATATAGCAATACCATGCGCTCATCATTTGCGTTATCTTAAGGCCTATTTATAATGAAGTAACGTAAAACGCAACGCAACGACGCAACGTAATCAGTAACGCAAACACAAAATATGTGATTTATAATAACACCAAAGATAGCACTTCTAACCAATCAAAAGAATTCTGTGCATATCGTTGAAATTCAACTCGCTTTTATTTAGTCTTTATGACACATGACATATAAATAAGTGTATAAAATAATTTGAATAGAAATGGACAGTGACGACGATATAGCACCGGCAATGTTGTTTCTTATTCAGTGATTCTCATAATTATTCTTCGCATCGCTTTGAAAATCTAACCGGCCTAACCACAAAATGTAGAATTTATTATGTAATTTTGACAGTTCACGAACATGTCGATAATACAGATTTTTTATAGTAAAACTGAAACACTGAATTCTGATTGGCTAGAGGTACAAAAGTAAGGTAGAAAGATGAAAGTTGGTCAGCTTTGGCGTTGCGTTGCGTTACGTTACTTCTGCGGCTCTGCGTTGCGTTTCATTATAAAACGGTATATGCTGTACCGTACATTTATCTTTTGCGTTACCTTACTGCAACTGCGTTACCGTTTACGTTACTTCATTGAAAAGGGGCCTTTACACTTGCCAGTTGACTTATTTGTAAATGCTTTTACTGTAACATATATTTTTATAATAATAAAATAACAGTAATATCTTATGTACCCTCATAAAATCTAAGTAAATGATACTATTAAATTTGACAGAATTGGCGGAGCTAAAAACTTAATATATACAATTTATAGATGACTTTGATCGAACTTCTGTATATGGTTTGGACACGAAAAATAAATAAATATCGCAGTCAGTGTTAGACTGATAGTTGATTAGCTGCATTATGTCAGTGTCAATGGTTTGATTAGATTGTCAGTTTATTTTTCAAAAATGGCAAAAGAAGTATGTGTTTTTTATACTCCTGGATTTTACTTAAAAGCTGTGCAACTAGTATGTGCTGGAAATGCATTATATTCTTATCCTTTTTCTAGCTTCTGGCTGTTATAGGTACAATTATATTCGCATGTTTTCTCAACTGGAACAACCAAGATAAAAAAATTAAAATGTCCCTTTCTTTGGCCCTACCGAACGCTATAATAACGACATTTTTACTTATACTAATTATAGTGTATGAGTCACCAATGGTTTTTACAGAATTTTGTCTTAATGGAACTACTGGTGTTGTAAATTTGGCGATGGTTGTGGTGTTATTGTGGAACATGGGAGACGACGAATGTATACCTTTTTATTTATTACTAGCAATTTGTTTGGTGCTTGGAATACTTATGCTATTTGATACAGTTAGGCTAATCAGAGATATTTAAGAGATATATTACAAAACTTATACAATATGTGAAAAATATACGATTTTATCAATTAAAAGATGTTTTGCTTGGAGAATGGATAAGATATCAACAAAGTTTAATTTGTAAAAAGAATTATGCTCCATTTGTCTATTTTTCATATAATATTGACGAATCTAACAACTCCTAATTTGCCTGGAACAGCTAAAGCACTAAGGTGTCAGTTTTACAGAACGAATAATAACAAAAAAATCATCTCTAGCTGTTACAGCAAGAACCTAATCTTTGACCAAATTCTTCAGACTCCAGTAACCCCTAGTATACTCTATGTTCTGTAGTTTCCGGTATAACTAATGTTCTTGGAACATTCTTGACAGTATAGGCATTGTAACAATTTTTGAATTTTATTTCTCTGGCCGCGTGCCTGAGTGTCTGGTCGCGAACATGGGGGAACCGGGTTCGCTCCCGACTGACGCCAAATATTTCCAATTTTAAATGACACAAAAGTAACCCCTGTGGTGCACTCTTCACGCCAACTATGAGTGCCCGTGAGGTGACGCCTGGTAAGCGCGCACACGGTAAAATATATCGTCATCATTACCGATGTCTACATGTGTTGTAGATACTGGCACACCCAGAAATGGGTAATATGCCGTGATGATATATTTATTTATTTTATTTATCTGTTGACACTTAAATAGTACGTAAATGAAGGGACACAATCATTTATCTAAATATTAATAATTAATGTTAGTGTCAAATATTGAAAAATCTAAACAATCTTATATGTATATCTTAACAGAAATAGTTATTTAAGTAGTAAGGACAGTAAGTGCTTTCTACCGGTTGATGATGTTGGAGATCGAGACGAAGTCTAATGCCCGTATTCATAGACACTCGTAAAAATTTTAAACGGTTCGTTATAATATTTATCAAATTAAAACAATCGACATTGAAAGAAAAATCAAAATTTTATTTGTCAAGTTTTATTCTATTTGTCAAAAATTATAACGAGCCGTTTTGAAACTTTACGAGTGTTTATGAAGATGGGCATAAATCTCCAATACATATGGTACCGGTAGAAGAACACTTACTG
Source organism: Ophonus ardosiacus (assembly GCA_943142095.1). Taxonomy (NCBI): domain Eukaryota; kingdom Metazoa; phylum Arthropoda; class Insecta; order Coleoptera; family Carabidae; genus Ophonus; species Ophonus ardosiacus. The sequence continues at coordinate 31,246,895 of OW964832.1, read as the reverse complement.
ACCGCAATGCTTATTACGTTTTTCATACGATAATTAATAATTAAGCGCAATGCGTAAATTTTTTTATCATATGGCAACGTTTACTACCATTTCCAGCTTTGCAGAAGGATTAATGCTTAAGATCTAAGAGAAATTCGTAAGAACAAAAGTTTGCAAACTACTAACCCGAACTGTCAACTGTCCGTCTATATTATAATTGTTTAATTGATAATTTGTCAGTATGGATATACATACAGAAAATTATGTACCGTGAGTATTTTTTAACATGAAACATTGGGTTTGTCAATGGTTACGAGTTGATATTTGATTGACAGCTATGTATTTGCCCGTTCCATTTAAAATGAAACATAGGGAACGAATCTGGCAGAAGTATTATATTTAAATATTGTAAAAAATTTAGCGGAGTCAGAAAACCACTCGAGAGAACTAAACATATTTCGGGCACAAGGTGCACACAGTATTTTTTCTACATCTAAATTTAATTTTTGGAAAACAGATATAATTATGTATACAAAATTAACCTCTAATGACATCTTGTCAATATGACAGATAACCGTTAAATTTTCCTATAAGTTATGATTTGACATTTGATTGACAGCAATGTAATTTGTCTGTCTCATTGAAAATGACACATGGGGAATGAATTTGACAGAAGTATTATATTTAAATATTGTAAGAAATTTAGCCGAGTCAGAAAACCACTCGGGCACAAGGTGCACGCTATATTTTTTTTACAACTAATTTTAATTTAGAATGCAGGTATAATTATTTAAACAAAATTAACTTCTATTGACGTCTTATCAAATGTCAAATTCGTTCCCTATGTTTCATTTTAAATGGAACGGCAAATGCATTGCTGTCAATCAAATGTCAAGTCGTAACCATGAATATGACAAACTCAATGTTTCACGTCAAAAAAAATACTCACGGTATATAACATATTAAAAAAGAATTGTTGCTGGTAAATTGTCATAATGAGTTAAGCTTTATGCATTAATCATTACGCATTAATTATTAAAGCATTAGGTGGAAATGAGGCTTTAGATTTGAAAATTATTTTGTCATATTAAAAAAATTTGTTGTCATTTTTTTAAAGTAAGCTTTGGTCGTTGTTTTTATTTACTTACCGCCATTATCTCCTGTAGTGGTAGCACGCACTTTAAAATTCTATCTAAAGAGGCATTTGTTTTCGCTTTTCGCCACGAAGCGAAAATTTGGTAGCATACGTGTATCAAATTATTCGCCTGCAAGCGTACGACTCGAGGCGAAAGTGTCAAAGTAACGTCATTATTTTGCCACAATTCTATTTAAAGCCAATTTATATATAATTTATACATTTATTATATACAACTGTCATAATATTTTTTTATTTTAATAATATAAAATCCAATAATTTCCGAATCAAAAAACGAATATAGAATTCTAAAGTGCATGCTACCAAGATTCGTAAAAGTAAAATCGTATTCGCCTGCTTTCTATGATAGAATTCTAAAGTGCGTGCTACCACTCCTGATCGGTAAGTGATGTGTATGTAATTTAATATTTTAATTTGTAAATAGAGCCTACTGCCTTGGAAACCCTATCAGTAAAGATTTGGAAAACCCGATCTTGCAAAAATATTATAAAATTACGAATAATTATATAACTATCTACATGTTTTATATCTAATGGTGGGTTTATGCTCGCAAAATTTAAGAATAAAAATAAGAATAAGAATAGTGATAAAGTTAAAACAGTTATAACATACGACTCGGTTTATGCTGCAGAAATAAGAATAAGGAATAAGAAATAGGAATAAGGAATAAGCCAAAGTTCGTTTACTTTTAACTTTACGCCTTATTCTTATTCCTGTAAGCGAAGAGCGCATGCGTGTCAACTGTCAAATATTTCAAACAAAAATATTGGTCATTCACATTGACGTATTATAACTAACGTTAGTTATAATACGTCAATGGTCATTCATCATTCATTTATAATAATCGGTATTGGCGAAACATAATTATGTCAAATTTAGTGATGGATTCTCTTCTTTCCCAATTAATTGAATTAGTGCAGACAAAATAATATTTTGATTGTACTTCATTTTAACAAATTAAAAAATAATAATAATAAAATTATAAATCTTATAAATGTCAAATCAACGCTGCTACCACTATGAGAATAATAAATGTAACTACTTTTCACTAACCTAAAAACTTTAATATCACTACTCTTATTCTTACGCTTATTCTTATAACTGGCAGCATAAACACCACTTATCGTTATGTTTAAAATTATTCTTAACACTATTCTTATTTTTATTCCTATTCTTAAATTTTTCAGCATAAACCCACCTTAAAATATGTAAATATTTTTGTTTTATATAAATATTTTTGGGTGATCCGGTTTTTTATCGGTTAATGTATATTATTTATGCAAGTTGCTGTAATACTGTACAATTATTAAACACTTCTTTTTACTAATTTGTGTAGTAGTGAATTGCTCTTCTGGTGACGTAGACTTGGTGTGTCATCTTGGGATGAAGTAATGTAGTTGCTGTGTGCAGGTGACGTCAGATACGTAGAGGGAAGGGTGTAGAGGGAACTCTTCTATTGCTCGCTTTTAAAGTTTTTAACAAAATTGGATTTCTATCTTCGTTCGTTTGACTTCATCTAATTGGGTCATGTGCCCTGTCACAGACAAAAAACGTCTTGTCTCTCAATTGCCGAGTACAAGACATCGTCCACCAATCACGGCTCATTATAGCACTTCGATATCGAGAGAAATTCATCGAAAATTACTTACCTAAATGCTAAAATATTCTGCTACGTTTAATTTTTATAATTCTTCTTTGCTAAGTGAAAGTCGGTTCTTCCCCGAGTAACGAGAATTGTAAAAACAGTTAAAATACAGCGGGAGAGGAAATAAGAAGTCCAACAAGAACAAAAGATAATCTAACCAAGTGAACATCGTCATTGACGCGAGAAAAACAAATGGTAAAACAAAAGAGCGTGCAGGGTACGTGCCCAGAAACCACAAGCAGCAAACGACGAGTAGGAAAGGTTTCTCCCGCTGCCGTTAAATGAAAACTTACATTGATTATCAAATCAGGGTGAACCAATCATACGTGCATTGAACACGGATTTTCTTGCATTTTAATACAAAACTATCAAACTATAATACTGTCATCGCCATCCTTATATTCCAAATTATAATTTCATTGTTTGTATGACTAAATTTTCTGTCTGATTTGCGAATAATTCTCACCTCTCGTACTGTCTCTCACAAAAGAAAAAAATTAGAATGATAAATTTGCCATTTGTGGCCATTGAGGTGATAAATTATGAAAACCTATTTCCCTTTTGTGCCTTTGTAACACACTCTGAAAACCAAATTTATCGAATTTTATGAAATGCTAATCACAAGATGCAATTTAAAAAAAATACACCTTACGCAACTTACAGTGTGGTTCTAACTCCGAAACAGTTGACAGAATTAAAATATCGGATATGAATAGAGCCCTAAAATTACATAGAATTTCATGCCGAATTTAATATTTTGAAACCGTGCTATCCTATTTCAACTTTATGAGAGTGGTGAATGAAAAAAGTGTAATGAGCTGATTTGAAATTTGGTTTAACTCGCAAATAGTCTCCGAAACTTTAATGCAACTGAAAATCTTTTGGAAACCATTAACAAAAATATAGTAAAGACTGTTATTAATAATTTCAAGCAATTATTCAAATCTTCAATAATTTACTTAATTCGAAACTACGACGAATGTGAGTTGTTATAAATAACTATTAAAAATTTAACATTGTTTATTTTTTGTATAATTTAAGTTTCTTATTTTCATAAATTGTTATTCTGGCTAATTTTTCTTATATTTAATATAAGATTTTTATACAGTCGCTCTATTTTTGTCGCACCTCACATCCGTATTCAAATACTAAACTAAGACTGTGTCCAATGTCGCACTTTGGCATTTAGTATTTAGGATTTATGTAGGTCTTCTTCACATAAATACAACTCCGAATGGCACACTAATGACATCCATTGGCTTATATGGCAACACCTTAGAACAACAAAAACGAATTACACAATTCGATTTAAGTGATTCTTGTGATTACATGAAAATAGAAGCCAATAAGCTATTATTTCATAGTAAATTTAAAGTTTTTTACAAATTATAGCAACGACCATGATTTAAAAAAATATGTATCGTTATGACTCGTTACTAGGCGATAAGTCGTTATGATAACGATTTTTGCCAGAACCTTATTCTGTTAATTTATTTATCGTTACGAATCGTTACATATCATTATTTCACATCGTTTAATAACAAGTTCACATGCATCGTTGAAGTCGTAAAGTTAGACATATTTTGAAAACAAAAATAAAAATGGCTGAAGAAGATATTTTGTTAATTGTAGCTGAGAAAGAGATTCTGCAAAGATGAGTATTTATTCACTTCTGTACACTAATTACATATATTATACTTTTAAGTATTAGACATTTTATTTATATTTCAGAAATATATTTAAAAATTTAGATTTTGATAATATTTAGTGGACGAAGGACTCCAGGCTGTTTTGCATGTTGATAAGGGTAGAAAAAAAGAAAAATCCAAGGTTTTTTTCTACCCTTAGATAATATTATTTAATATATTGATATATAATATAATATAGAATATAGATGCACTATCTATGTTTTTAAAAATTATATATTTGTATAGGGATGCCAGAGTATATAATCGTACACTGCGTGATACATATTCTTCCAATTCTTCAGTGGACAATTTATTAATTCTTAATGAACTGTTATTTTCCAGTTCTTCAACATATATTTCATACTGTCTTTGAGTTGTCCTCGAAGCCCTTTTCTTTATATCCATTGTCAAATTCAATTAAATAAACAAACAATGAATCGATATGTCAAATTTAAATTGAAAAACATATAAAAATTTATTCTGTCAAAATATACATGAAGTTAGATATTATCGTTATAACCCTGATAACGATAATTTATGACGATATGATTAGTAGAATAGGTTTTTGGCATTTGTCGTTATTAAAGTCGTTTAACCAAATACTTAGCGACAGTCGTTCAGTAACGACATCGTTATACATTTTTTTAGTAGAATAGGCCTGTGTGTCCGATGTTGCACTTTTATCAGAAGTAATATCACAAGACGTTCTGATTTTATCGATAAATTTTTATTTTGCACGATTTTTTTTTTTGCTTAGCAACAAACACGAAAGCTAACTGCATGGTAAATCCCGACTCCGAAGGAGGAGGGGTTTTACCTAATGTCAGTTTGCTTAAGTGATTTTGCTTAAAAGCAGAAAAATGAGTGCTTAAAAATAAAAATTTATCTGAGAAAACCTAAGGGGTCGTGTGGTATTTGGTGAGATAAATTCCAAAGACAACGCAAAATGAAACTTGACACATTGACAGTTATAAACAATAACAACTGTTCATTTACTTGGTAGCGGAAAATTAGTGTGTTTTGCATCATGATTGGTTAAAAACTAGTCGTTATAATTTATCACCCTAATATCTAAATCCTAAATTTATATGCCATAAATTAGATTTTAGGGTTTAAAGTTGAAGCGCACTAATTAAAAAATTATGTTCGTTGTTATAATTTGTACAAAACATTAAACTTATTGTCAAATAATAGCTTTTTATCTTCTATTTTATGAAATATGATATTAACATTTAATCTGAAACATCACATTAAATCGAATTATATAATTAATTTTTTTGTACTAAAGTATTGCCAACAAATGAATATCATTAGTTTGTCATTCGGAGTTGTATTTATGTGAAGAACACCTAAATCCTAAATACTAAATGCCATAATGCAATATCGGATACAGCCTTAGTGCACGTGAACTTCAAGATCATCGACCTTTAAACTAATGGACCAAGTGTCTCCTATTCTTTTATTGTTAGAATAATGCTCCAACATAAAAGGATAGAAATATATATTCTGTCTTTCAACAGTACGGAAGTTCTCAGTTAAAGTATACTGCGTATACGTTCGTACTCATTGTACATCTTTTTCAGACATATGTAAACCTCTATACATCGCTCTCTATCACTAAATAGTTGTCAAAATCTACATTTGACGTTTCGTGACTGTGTATTATTTACTTTTTTGGAGAATATTTACAATTATTTCTGTCAATATATACGTAAATATATGTGTTGTAAGGTGTGTGTGCGACAAAATAATGGGGAAACGGTATATTTCGTGCAGTCAGCAGTACGTACGCGGTTCAGCTGTGTCATTTCATACGTAAGTTCGTAAAATATAGTCTAACCTATTCCTAGTATCTACCTTTATTGATATCATGAAAATTAAATTTTAATTGCCGGAATAGAATAGAATTCACTAATCCAAAAATGAGGATTAGCTTAAACTTTTTTGTGAATCGGACTGTTAGCGATTATGCAATAACAAGTGGGGACAAATCAATTTTTTTATTTTGCCCCGTTTTCTTAACTTCCGTACTGTTTAAGGATAGAGATATTGTGTCTGCACCGTTATGGCGGCACAAGTGTTTTGCTCGTACGCTGCGTCTATTAGTTTAAAGGTCGATGTTCAAGGTATAGTGTGCTCCTGCAAAACCCTAAAATCTAATCCTAAATAATGACGTTATCTAGGGCATGTAAATTTAGGATTTAGATATTAAGATGATAAAACTGCCTAAATACTTATAAAATGTAGTACAGTACTTTTAAATTACTCATTTAACGTCCATAAGATTTTATAAATGTCACCTATAAATTATATAAAAAAGTTTGAAAATATATTGAATATTTAAAATATGTGGGAGTATTATTATCGGTTCTTTATGTAAACTTTAAAATCTTTTGTCAAAATTTTGTGTAAAAAATTGTGTTTGGCATAAAAGTTTGGGAATTAAATATGCTATTAAATTCTTCCTCCATTGATATATCTCTATATGGATATCGACGCGTCAGCAATATACGTTGCGTATTGAGTGATATAAGAATATGAGATGCTGCCTGGTGCTTCAAAGGAGCCGAATTATACACAACCAAATTGAATTTCATACGGAGGCTCCTCCACCATCTCCTTCGATGGATGTGTATATACTACACAATATTTTACGGGACAGAAGGTGTTCCACACTCTAAAACAATTATTTTAATAAATCCACCATCTTGTTTTTCTATCAATATTCGATCAGAAAAAATCCTGCCGGGATTCGAACTCTCCAGCAAGATAATATCGCTATCGATCCAAAACAGAGAAAGAGGCGACACTTGGTAGAGAACGTCACACGCCAAATAATTATCATTTTGCACATATATTACAAAAGTTATTTATGATATAAATATTAAAAGTGACATTTTATTTTGTAAGAAGTAAGTTTCGAACACGATGCGAAGCGACACATATCATTTATTATTTTCTCATTTAAATTTGTATTTCTAATAATTTTTGAACATTTCGATTTGTTGTTCCATTCGTCATTACCAAGTAACAATTCACTTTTAACACTCGTGTTAAAAGTAACAACGTTTTAAACTGTCATTATGAACTCCATAGCAATTACCAAAAATTACACTTTTTTCACATGTCAATTAAAAAAATTTTTAAATCACTCTCACAAAATTTTAACTCACTCTGCAACAAATAATGCATTTAAAATAACATCAGGTACGAAAATAACACACCATAATATTTATTAGACATTATCAGCCATTTTCATTATTTTTCACGGCACAAATGACAGACAATAAAGCATTTTAAATACATGACTTGACGTCTATCAGCGACGATTGTCATGCTCAGCCTGCTAACTGATCAGTTTTTTACTTTGTCAAAATTAAATATTATAATGGTTTTTATTAGTATTTCGTCAAAATTGAATAAAATATTGTACAAACCACGTGAGCTAAGAATGTTTATTCACTTGAAAAATTTAACTTTCTTCTCATGAATAAACATAAACTTAGATCACTTGGTGTGTAAATAACTATTAAAGAAGTCCGATCAAGGTCATTTGTATCATGAACAAATTAATAAATTGGCATACATATATCTCTCTCATTTGCAATGACTAGAAGCGTGTGCAACAAGGATCGATATAACACGCTTATCTTTCAAAAATTCATATTTCGCCTAAATTTGGACATCCATTTTAAAACCATGCTCGTTGTTGACAATACTTACGCTGTAACTTAAGTTTAGTTACTAATTCAAATATTTTAACTTGATTCACAGCCACTCGCATAGAAGCTATTTTCTATCAGTGCCACTGCCACTGGAACTGTCACATTTTTTACATATCTGGTTTAAAATTTTTAAATAAACTTACCAGTTGATTAATTTTAGAATTTTAAGTGCTTTGAATGTAACATTTACTTTTATAATAACAAAATAACAATAGTATCTTTCATACCCTCATAAAAACTAAGTAAACGGCACACTCAATTTGACAGATTAGTTGAAGCTAAAATCATAATTCATACAATTTGTAGATGATCTTGATCAAACTTCTTTAAAAAAAACTGTAGATTATTAAGATTATATATTTAAACAATGTACAATGTCCTTATATAGGTAGGTATTATTTATTTATTGTGATTTTTGTGTGTTGCGGAAAGAGTATTCGTTTGCTTGGCGAGATAACTGCGAAATCCTTTGCGGTAATTTGTTTGAGTAACAGCTGAGTCCTGCGACAAACAAACAACGTCATCGCTATCTACGATAACTCCTCTTTTCAATTAGAAATTCAGTACACAGAGTTTTACACAACTTTCAAACACAAATAATATTTCTTATTACTAAAATATTTGTAAGACTTACTGGCTAAAACATAAGTTTACATTGCCTGCTTCCTTTTCACATAAAGAAATAAATATTAACAAGATGATATTTTGAAAAGTAATAGCCCCTTTTGCGGTTCGTAATTTTCAGGGCATATATATATATATATATATATATATATATATATATATTTTATTTAAGGGCAGTATAGTAAGACATTAAGGGTTGTTAGGCTAGTAAAACAATAGAGGGTCAGCATGGCTACTTTTATGACGTCATAAACCTCCCTCACAATTATTACACGGGTCATAGGTCACTCAATATCTTCCGAATATTACATTCTGTTAGGGGATAAATTTCTCCAGATAAAATAGAACTTGTAATTTAATAACGAGCATCAGGTGATACTCGCAATGTATAAGTGCTCTTATAATATTGTAAATAAATGTGAAGTTTTCGTTTATTCGCTAGTTTGTTGAAATAATTTTGAACAAATGCTTTGATAGTGTAATATAAACACACAGCCCAGGTTGTCAGCGTGTCAATTATACGTATATACGTATGCATAATTACCTCTAGTATGGTCCCCTACTACATAGCTAAATATTTGAACTCAATTAGCAGCTATACGCATTAGTTCACTCATACGAATCGTACCGCTACATATAAATAGACCGCTGTATATTTCCACGCTGTTATTGCAAAATTATTAAGAAGGTAGTTTAAAAAAAATAACAATTTAAATATTAACATTCTATATTCACTATATAATAATTGTTTACTATTTGTATTATAGTTCAAATTTTCATTACCACTGGACCGTCATTCAACATTTCTTTTACTTTCATACAAACACAAATGATATCTGGTGTGGTAACGTAAATTCCGACAAATGTTATTTAAAAAAACAAAAGAACTTCTAAGTAAAACAATGTCTTATAAAGAATCAGATGTCGGCCGCGGCTAACTAGTAACCACAGGCGCGTTTCGCTGTTATTGCAGCTCATCAGTATGGTGTAATTGCCGTTTCTTTGCATAGTCAATCCAACAACTGGGCACGGCGACAAATATACATCTTATGGCTTAAGAGGTAACTAACCACATATAGAGCCATCTTTACATCTTTCAAAGAGTCGCCCAGTTGATGGACTGTCTCTGCAGAGAGGCGGTAATTGCACCACACTGATGAGCTGCAATAACAGCAAAACGCGTCTGTTTACTTATTTTGTTTCATTTTTTTTTTACTCATTTACTAAAAATATTTTTGAGATTTGAAAAAGTCGTTACCAAAAGATTGACACTGTAATTCGAACACAATTTTATAGTACATTCTCCCAAAGTTTGGCACTTTCCTATTGACTCACCCTGTATTAAAACGTCCGTCCATCCAAAATTTACCTGCAGTCATACAAGCTTACGTTAAGTATATTTTCTTATATGAGGCTTACTCTAAAATTATTGACGATTGATTTATTTTAGACCTAGTTTTTCAATCTTCTGACAAAGTTCCTCATAAAATTATCTATCCAATAAACTAAAAACTGCTCATCGAAATGAGGTATTCCACAATAACAAAAAAAAAATTTTAAAAATCAATTTAACATAAATTATGGCTCAATAAATAATAGTTAAAACAATGAAAACATTTTTTAAATAATTACTTTATGAGATATTTCTCATTTGCTGAAAGGGAAAATTGACGTCATACAATTGTTATCTTTCTCTCGCAGCGTACTCAGAGCAGTGTGTGTGAGAAAGACAAGTATAGGGGAAATGTGACGTTACATTGATATTTTCAATTCGTTAGGAAATTATATTTATCGGCCATTTTGTTAGGAGATTAAAAACCGGGCCTTAGAATTTTATTTTAAATAAAGTAGTTCACGCTTCATCTTTCTTTCCTTCCACTTCTTTAAAGCTCCTAGCAAATGTTCTTTTGGAATGCTTTTTAATTTCTCAAAATATCGTGAAATATTTATTTGTATGTAAACTTCTATCCATCTAAATTTGCCAGCAATCATATTAGCTTTAATTGTTAAATTACCGTAGTATTAAACTTATTAGTTATATTTAAACATTCACCCATCCAAATTTGGTCAGCAATCCTTCAAGCTTTGAAGCTTTATATATTCTCATATTCCTGGTCCGGTCCGTTCACCATCCTTTTCTTCTTCATAGTATCAACTTCTTGACCCATTGAATCTTTTTAAGGACACCCTTTTCCTTAATTGAATTTGGCGAAGGTGTTTAGGGCAAACGGATCGTATCCCTGGCCCTGCAGTGCCCTTCAGGGGGATCGTGTAACCCTCCTGGGCTCGGATGGCCTCCGTTCTGTATGTATATCACACGAGAGGACACAGACTATGAATATTTTTAATTGGCGACATGGTCCCAATGCAATCATGGACATTTTTTCCCTTTGCAAATGAATATTCAAATTTTTAAGACGCTTATTTATATTCATTTCCACACAATGTCATTAAAAATAAGATTGTAATTTAGTTTCCAGTAATTATCGGCTGATAATTATATTTCATTGTCAATGTATATTATAGACATTACTTAATCACCCACACCCTAGAATGGGTAAGAGTTACACCTTTTGGGATTTCACCAATCAAATTCTCGTATTTCAGTCTATAAGTATACCAATTTTTATCGAAATATTCGTACGAATAACTTTTTTATTAAATATTTTTCAATTTAATACAAATGAAAATTATTTAAATATATTCGCATATACAAATGCATTTAAAAATTTCAACCAATGATGTGTAGTCACGTGATATCGATCGACCAATCATATCGACCTTCTTCGTTCGACTTGTTTACTAGTTCTGTTACACTGAGTCAGTTTTTTTTTTTTATTAACTAGCTATGCTGCACTGATGAGCTTTAATAAGAGCGAAACACGTGTGTACAGCTGCATTTGAGCGATAACCCTAGGAAAAAAGAATTGTTTACAAATTTTGCGCTCAAGAAAAATTATTGTTTTTGTCATATTATATGTTCATATATATTTTACATTTTTTCATGAATTTTATTTTTATAAAATTGCAAATACAATAAATAATAAATTATATTTTAAACAAATTTTTAAATTCATGTATTCATCTATTTTAAATACATTTTTAAATTCCTGGCCAGACAATGACGTGCAAGTCTATTCCAATATATTGAAATAAATATAAAATACATACAAACACAATAAATGTTTAGTTTCATATTTATATCCATATTTTAGCTGTGGCTGCTCATAATAAATATATACAGGGTGTTAATTAAAAAGCAGGCCTTAAGCGTTTAACATAGGGTATCAGTTTTCCTGCGCAAAACTTATTACTTAATTTTAGACAAAGATATTTCAAATGGATGTTATAGAGAATTAAATTCTACACTCGAATCACTAATCAAATTTTATTTTACATATTTAATAAGCTGTAAATTCCAATTTGAAATTTCATAAATATTACTCATTTGTAGCGATAGAAATGCATGTCGACTGAACTGTCAGAAATTCGATTTTCAAATAAAAATTACAGATAATTATATTCTATACCGAAGTCCCTAAAAATATTATCTAAATCACTGTACAGGTTTTATTTATTTTATTTTGTAACCTACAAAATTTTGTGTAAATTCCATGGCTATCACTACAAATGAGCAATATTTATAAAATTCAAAATGGATTTTATAGTTTATTAAATATACAAAATAAAATCTGATTAGTGATTTAGGTGCAGAATTTAATTCTCTATTTTTTTTATTTCGAACATTTTTTGTCTAAAATTAAATTGATAATTTTGCGCAAGGAAAAATTGATTTCCCATGTTAAAAGCCTATGGCCCGCTTTTTAATTTATATCCTGTACATGTATATAATATTCTATTGTATTTTCGTAAATTTGGAATCATAGGCACCCTTGCCTGTGACGTCATAGGCTCATCGTGCAAGCAATTCGGTCATTGATTCCATATCGAGTTTGTATTAATTCATTTGTTTCTGTCAAGTGTTTGTTTATTGGAATTTTGTGCAGTGTTATTAATTAATTTTTAATTAAAATCTGGGTAGTAATAATTAAATATTTATTTAAATGGTTAACCAAGTATTGTGATGTATATTTTAATTGGGGAAACATTTTTAATAGTGAAAAACAATAAATAAATTTTTGTGAACTCGGCCAACAGGTACGACACAGACAGATATTTGTTAACTTAGAAATTTTTCATTGTTGTGCTATGCTCTTTCAGTTGCGTGGGTGTTATATGTAAATCCAGAAATGTCAATATAAATTTGTTTTTCTATGTCCTACCATTTTCAAATATTACTTTATATTAGTAAAAATATTTCAAAACTCAATATTGAACAATATTAAAGTGATTAAATGTTCACAATTGAAAAACTTTTAGCAAAAGCAACCAAAGTCAAAATAGTAAATATGAGTTATAGCCCAGGCAAATTAGTCCAAAAAAAGACCGTGCTTCCCGAAAAATATTACAAAGCTGGAAATGATTTTAATATACTTTGAGCATCCCAAATAGAAGTTATATAAGTTTGCGACAGTTTCTGAGGTGAGCTTAACTTTTGGGAGACGAAAAACCACGAAATTTTGGGACATTTTTCAGTTTTTTGCTTATAACTCGAAAACGGTGCAACCTATAGAAAATTATACTCTTTCTAAAATTAAAATACACAAAATTTCGCGTCAAACGAGCTTTTAAACGTCAAATTCTGTTTAGCGGTTTAGCCTCAATCGATAGTCAAAAATCAGCAATTTTTACCAACTTGGTTGCAAAGTGGGTTATGCTTATGTTTACACGCCTTTAACTCAAAAACGGCTATTTCATATAAAAAATGCCAAATTATGGAAGTTTATTTTAAAATTCACTCATTCCTGCATACAGATACCCAAAAAAAACCGAAAGTAGTAGTAGCGCTGAATTTCCGCTAAGAGCTATTTTTGAAGTTAAAGCACTTTTGAACCCCAAATCATCCACATTCGTCCAGTTATTCGAATTTAAAGGCAATTTCATAAAGGTCTACTTTTCAGACGAATGAAATTACCATGGCAGTCCAAATGATAATAAAAAGTTTCAAAAATGAGAAAGCCATATCAGAAAAAGTGATTATGTAGTTTAAATTGATTAATAAATTTCCGAAAAACATAATCCCTATTCCAATCATTTTCTTTTTTTCGATGTTCTTCTTCATTTTGAAGAAGATCGTTTGTGGAAGGAAAAATCGATTTCTAGTTCTTCGCCTTCGTCAGAGAAGGGATCCTGCTCAGTTCCTTTTTCAACTATGTCGATTTCTTCGTCCTACGGAGCGGTCTCAAGTTACACTTCATCTTCAGTAAGGGAATTCCTGCATGTGTGTCTTTTGCAGTGGGCACATATGGCGGAGCATTTTGTAACAGCCACGTGTGTGAACTCAAAATTTGTGTAATTCAGTATTTTCATAGAATGAACTCCGTGACTGTTGCAAATCGCTGACATGCGGCTGGCGATCTTCCGCTCAGTGTTTTTGCAGAATATTGGGAAAAGCGGAATATTACCAGCAAAAGTGTCAACGTTGTCAATTGAACTAGCCTAGGAAATGTTCGTATCCACGGACGAGAGGGATTCTCAGCTCGATCGTGGAGGCGAACAGTCATACGAAATTTTGTTCAATTTCATACATATTTTATATTTCTTTGCTTTATATTATTTTTGTGTGTAACATTGTTTTTCTAAATTTTAATTATAATTATTATTTTTCTAAAATATTTAATTATTTGTGAAACAACCCCGTCAACCCCTTCCAGAGTCAGCACAGATCAGCGTAGTGACACAGGTAAGTATAACTTTAATTTATATTCTTACTGTGGCTGTCTGAGCTTTAATTCAGTACGTCAACGGAGGGTGATTTTCACTACACCCTACGCACCCGCCCGTTACAATTTGATGCCAGCTTTTCTGCAGGAACAAGCAGTTTCGCATCCTTCTGTGCAGATGCAGGATATGATATTTACTAGTTTCTGGGGCGCTGGGGTTTGGGCTGTTGGAATTGGAATTATACCGTATTTGGTGGTCTTCCATCCCCTCTGCTGTGGTTCAAGAATGTTATTTTCCATACATGCCCCCTGGGGGGAGTGCTGGTGAGCAGCCGCTTCAGTAGGAGGCAAACATGTCGAATTGAAATTATTTTTTGATAGTGGTAGGTGGCCCGTCGTTTGGTTCTCCTAATAAAACGGAATGCCTCCATGGCCAAAAAGGGGACAACCGAGTGCCAATTTGAAACCACAATAAATTATAAGGAGACCCTTCAATAGTAATATACATTTCTTCAAGCAGTACCAAATGCTGAATTAACATTAAAACTAACTAGGCAACTAATTTACCTTTAAATAATAACTGGACGAATGTATGATTTGGGGTTCAAAAGTCTTTTAACTTCAAAAATAGCTCCTATCGGAAATTCAGCGCTACGACTTCTTTCGTTTTTTTTTGTGTGTATCATGAGTGTAGGAATGAGTAAATTTTAAAAACATTTATAATTTGACTTTTTTTTTATATGAAGGAGCCGTTTTTGTGTTACAGGCGTGTGAAAATGAGCATAACCCACTTTTCAACCAAATTGGTAAAAATAGCTGAATTTTGACGATCGATTGTGGCTAAACCGCTGAACCAAATTTAACATTTAAGAGCTCCTTAGACGCGAAATTTTGAGCTTTTTAATTTTAGATAGAATAAAATTTTCTATAAGATGCACCGTTCTCAAGTTATAAGCGAAAAACTGAAAAATGTCCCAAAATTTCGTGGTTTTTTGGCTCCCAGAAGTTAAGCTCACCTCAGAAACTGTCGCAAACTCACATGACTCTTATTTGGGATGCTCAAAATGGATTAAAATCATTTCCAGCTTTGTAATATTTTTCGGGAAGCAAAAGTTTAATTTGCCTGGGCTATTAAATAAATAATACAACTTGACAGTGTACATCTCGATTATTAATAAAATTAATAATTCATGGAAGTTTCGATGGTTCAATCAGCATCAAATGGTTGGTCAAATTATTTGGTTGTTGAAATTAACCTGATACATTGTCTATTAAGATTTGTTTGCCAGCCCGTGGCAGTTTAAAGTTTGGGCATTTTTTTTATTAGTCGCGAAGCCTAAGATAAACACAATAATTCCTTTGTTACACAGTTCATATTTCAAATGAATGTAACTGACAGTAAATGTCACTGTCAAAAAACTAATCACTTCAAATTAATAATAGTGACATTTTAAAAAGAAAATAGTAAATAAATCAATAGTTTTATGCAGTGGAACAGTTTGCAGCGTTAGTAAATACGTAAGTATGTATTTAAATTAATAAAAATGGATAGGGATGTGTGTGGAAGGATGATTGTTGCGTAACTATTATTGTGGTCCAGATGCGGTTATTCGCTACCGAAAATCAGTCACTTTAATATGTTCTTATGTATGAATGCTATGATGATTGTGGACAAGGCGAAAGAAGAATGTTGTTAATGAGTAAAGTGAGTTAGCTGAGCTCTTACTCTTATCCCTTTTCTTATTGCTACTATTGTTTCCGGGTTTTTGCTAACCCACTAAGTGGGAAACGCGTGATTTTATGTATGTATGTAAAAATTAAATAGAGGGAGGTTTTGTGTTGGCCACATCAGATTTTTTGATATTCTCAACATGCCATTTTCCTTCACTAATCAAGAGTATGTAGACATGCAAATGATTTTTGGCGAGACATTACAAAATAGTCGTGCTACTGCAAGACGGTACAACGAGTTATTTCCTTCGAGCATATACTGACTAGAGAAGTAACTCCCTATACCAATGCATAGGATGAAGTGATTGGAAGACATGTAGGCGGAGGGCCGGAAGTCATGGTGAACTGCGGGCAGTGTTTTCTTGTGTTATATGTTACTGCTTGTCATTTTACTGTAACCAAACCTTATTTTTTGCGTGTAGTTTGTGAGTATATCTCGGAGTATATCAAATTGTAAAGAAAAATGCAAATAAAGTAAGGATATTTCCTTTCATGTGTAAATAACTGGGATTTGTTTTACAAATAATATATTAAACAAAGTGTAACTTTTAGGTTTCCTACTAATAATGACGTAAGAGACTGAAATTTATTGGAAACAAAGGTGATTTACCTATTTCATAAGCAGCAATTAGTCATTACTTTGTAGAAAAGGTAGTACAAATATTAAGATAATACATACATACATAAAATCACGCGTGTCCCACTTAGTGGGTTAGCAAAAGCCCGAAAACAATAAGAAAAGGGATGAAAGTAAGAGCTCAACTAAATCACTTAACTCTTTAATAAGATAATACGCAGTCCACAATACACCACGGCTTCAATACGCAGCTCGCAATACACTATGGCTTCCGTATGTGTTCCGATCACAACAAACACCGTAAGGCGGCCTCTAGTCAGTATATGCTCGAAGGTTATTTCCAAATAGACGTCAATAATCTTATATATCATTTGTGACAGATGTGACATATTTTGTTTTCAGGGAACACATTGATTTTTACTTTTTTACAAAATTTTGAACTATGACGCGATTGGTCAGTATTAAAGGCCTCTAGTTCTTGTAGAAAGCATGTTAAACAAAAATTATTGCAAGATTTACTATCCATGGGGCCAGTTCTACCACGGGTTAAGCGTTGTACACTTACTTACATAACATCCTTTATGTAAAAGTAAGGAAGCTAGAATGCTTCTTCTCTGATTATCTCAAATTGAAAAAAATGTATTAGCTAACAAGCTCTTCAATTGTTAACACCTAAAGTATACCACAGTCGAAAAAATTCCCACATTTAATATAAAATATGTGCTGTTTATATTTAAATTTGGCAATTTTAACTAAGCAAATACAACAAGAAAATAGTCGTTCGGGTGTGTGAGTAAACGGCTTCATGGCACCGTCTCCACTTTAATTGCATTTGGACGTGTTGTTCTTTTTCTCCTAACCGAGGATTGCAAACTGAGAGAGTAAAAAAGCGCTCCCGTTTCATTTAAATAAATACATGATCGGTTCTCGAGAGAGAGAGGAGGTATTTTTGCAAAGGTAGCCACAGCCACAATAAAGGGGGCAAAGTATACAATATTGCTCGAAGGAAGTTTGTGTTTACCGCATAATTCTACTTCAAACAATGCAGCGTGCACCGTAAACAAACCACATAGACCGCATTGTCGATATTTGATAGAAACATTTTGCTATCTACGACTTATTTTCATAATTTAATTAGGCAGTTACAAATTCCGCACAATTCCTGGAATATTCCATCAATAACCAAGCCTTTCATAAATATATTAACTAGCCATGAAAAGAAAAGATTAGAACAGCAATTTAAATTTACTTTTGTATACAAGTATTACATCGTTTCAATAGCAACTATAATCCATTATAAAAATATACCTTTGACTTGTCCGCAAAATTCCTTTCAACAGCCGGTTAAGTTTGTTATTGTCCATAATTTTTTACCACTTAGGCCCATATTCATAAACACTCGTAAAAATTTTAAACGGTTCGTTATAATTTTTGACAAATAGAATCAAACTTGACAAATAAAATTTCGATTTTTCTTTCAATGTCGACTTTTTTATAGGATAAAAATTATAACTAACCGTTTAAAATTTTTACGAATGTTTATGAATATGGGCATTAGTGTTTTTTGAGATTTGGAAACAAAAAAATAGTCACAGAAGGCTAGATCTGGATGGTCAATTTCTACGAAACCACATTCAACAACGGCATCTTGTCTTGTGGGTGGCGCGTTGTCGTGGAGCTACAGGACACCTTGCATAACAACACAAACTGACAGATATTAGAACTAACATTACTGCAAAAAAATCTGTTGTGGCCAGCACAAAACCTTCCGTCAATTTGATGTATTTTGTACAAATCCCATACCAAAAGGTCCTTGGAACAGATTCTATATAATATACTATTTCTATTCTATAAATCCAATAAAATTATAACATAAACATACACTAAGTAAAATGCACTTGACACTTCTTCTTATTCTTCAGCTTCCCCTATTTTATTAGAGGTAGCTGTTTCCTCTTTTCTTCCACTCATTCCTGTCCAACATATCTTCTTGACACAGGCATTCCTTTCAGTCTTCTGCGATACAGTCCTTCCATCTTCTCTTTGGCCTTTCTCTGTGTGTCACTTGCGAGGAGCACTATGACATACCAATTTTGTGATCCTACACTTTCCATATTTGGTTTTGCACTTGCAACTGATATCTGTCAATTAGATTTTTTTTAATATATCAGCATCAGCTGTTTCCATGATAAATAGCAAAGCTGACTAATTTTTGAAAATTAATTTCTTTATAATGCTTTAAATCTACATCTATTGAATATGAAGGAAAATGTATAATCAAACTGTATAGAGAAGAATATTTTCTTTAATATGTATAATAACAAAATGTCAAAAAACAATATTTAACTGCGTTTTTTTAAGAAAAACTGTTAAAAACTTCAAATAAGGGTACTTCCGGTGGATCAATTATAACCAAAATGTAATCTACTCTTCATATGGATGTACAGAAGAGGAATACGAAAGAATTATAATTTTTAGAATTGTAGTATTGGAGTTATCGTCGGAGAAAAATTTTTCACACACGGACACACACATACACACACACACGGACACAAACACACACACGGACACAAACACACACACGGACACACACACACACACACACACACACACACACACACATACATACATACATACATACATACATACATACATACATACATACATACATACATACATACATACATACATACAGACATCATCTTCAAAATAGTAAATTTGTATTGTAGGGACCCCAAAACGTGCTTATTCATTAAAAACTCACCACCGAATTTTTTGACCAAAGACAGTACCTTCCTTACCTAAAGGTGACGGAAGGTAAAACAATATATTGAAAAACTAAATTAAAATTAAAAACTTCCTAGTCCGGGAATATAAAAACGACCCCTGGTATAGATAATTATTTATCTTTTTATTCATGATCATCGTATATAACGTTACAGATATATACAGAATGTCTTTGAAGTAGGGGGACATGGCTTATCAAAAGATTATTGGGCCCAATTTAAACAAACTTACGTATATCTGAAAGTGCACCGTTTAGACAGTATTCTGTTTCGAAGTTCTTCTAAAAAAATTATCTTGCTTATAATAATGGAACGCTTGGTTAGATTAGAATGAAATTTAGCATTACATTTTATAAGGATATAGTTCATCTTTTGACATGGTATTTGTTATTGTTAGTGAACACCAGTGTTATGAAACTTGGGTATACCGACCATAATTAGACAATTAGTTTTAAAAAGTTCACTGCGCAGTCACATTTTATTTTTTCTGTATAAATCGTCATAGTTGTAGATATCGCAACTGGCGCAAAGATAGAAAGTCGTGACACTTATTATTATAATAAGACGATTAAAAATAGTGTCAGCGTACTCCTAAATAATTTGAGAAGATTAATCGATTATTCATTATTTTTGATCTTTACCAAGTTCCAACGAAGGACAGGAAAAAGGAAGGGCACAGGACGAGGAATGAAAAAATAGCGGCATCGAACGGTAAGTGAATTTATATATTATTTTTGCACGTTAAATTCTCGTATCTTAGGGGTATGAATATTGATACAGGATGGTGTATGTTTTTTTCTGGGGCTGCTAATTTCATTCTATACTTCTATACACGTAATTAAGTTATCAGGCGATATTAAGAGCTCTTGGGGAAACTGTTTTGTTTTTACATTTTTGCTAAATGGATTTTAATGACGACGGAGCAAAGTTTACTAATTTCTATTCGATGAGAATATAAATATAAAAATAAATATAGAACATGTTATATTAAAAACATATTAGGTATACTTCGTTTTCAAACTAAGAGTACGTTTAAAATTTCGCTAGATAAGCAGTTATTGCAAAAATATTGCTCTAATAATAGTACAATAGCGAACTCTAGGTGAAACAATGTTAAATAAAGTATTAAGAAAACAATCGCCATGTTTCACAAGATTTCAGAGCCTGAATTAACCTTTCGGCCATCATGAGATGCCGGCCGTGCTGAGCTAGTATCCATAGACGCGTTTCGCTCTGTAACCACATGCAGAGCCCTCTATTGAAGAATAAACACTGGCAGCTATTGAAACGATAATAGTACAATAGCGACCTCTAGGTGAAACAATGTTAAATAAACATGGCAAGTGTTTTCTTAATACTTTATAAAACATTGCTCGTTGAGTAGAGTTGTTAACATAAGACAGACGGATCTCTCGAGGACAAAATTGCTTTGTTTCTTTTAAAATGAAAACACTTTTTTGCACAAGATCTTAAAAATAATATGTGGTGTGCTCAATGGAACTATTTAAGAGATATTTTTAATTATTTAAACAACAGTCAGTACGACTACACTGAGTTACTGGATACCAATAAAGATAATTTAACTACGACAGACAAATTATCATCATTCTATAAAAAGATTATTCTCTGAAAAAAGCAAGTAGCAAAAAACAATCTGAAGATTATATAGAATGTCCCCTGAGGAAACCAACAAATTTGCTCCATTTATTCTAGGGGTTAAATATTTTAAGTAAAAAAGGATAAACTATGGGTCAATTCTTCTCCGTTTTAGAAATATCGACAGAAACACGCAAACATTTTAACAATCAAGTAGTCTGCTCTAATAAGAGGACTAGGTAAGTAGTTTCATTATTGTTTAGTTTGACGTGTCAGTAGCACTAAATGTCAATCAAAATTCTCCAAACTTGGCTTCGACGAATACCGGTCCTGTATGATGTGGAACTACGTAATTTAGATAACGTCAACGGTATTCTTCCAATGCAGTTCTATCGCTTCCATTACAAACACCATGCAACAAGCATATTCCACATTAGTAAAAGTTCTAGGCATGTTAAATGATTGTGCTTTCACAGTTCGTACTACTGATACGTCAAATAAAACAATATGTGAACAATAGCTACTTACCTAGCACTTTTCGATTGTTAAAGATTTTGCGAGTTTTTGTCGATATCTCTGAAAGTATTGACCCATAGTTTATATGAACTTTTTTTACTTAAAATGACCCCAAGATTACATGATTATAGTTTGTCGGTTTCCTCAGGGGACATTCTGTATATGAACTTAGGTACTTTTTTATCTTCCGTCATGGGTAAGGAAGGTATTAGTCAAAAATTTGGTGGTGTTTTAATAAATAAACACGTTTTCGAGTCCCAAGAATACGATTTTACTAGTTGTACGATAATGTATGTATGTGTGTGTGTGTCTGTAAGTGTAGGACAAAAATTTCCATGACGATAACTCCTATACTAAAATTCTAAAAATTATAATTCTCTCATATTCTTTTTCTTTACAACCATATGAAGCGCTGATTAGATTTTGGTTATAAATGGTCAACCGGAAGTTCCCTTATTTGAAATTCTTAACAGTTTTTCATGAAAAAAAGCAGGTAAATATAATTTTTCGACATTTTATGTGATTACTAATATGAAAGAATGTATTATTATCTACACGGTTTGATTCATATTCAATCGATATAGAGTTAAAGAATTACAAAGAGATTAACTTTCATAAATTTGCCAGCTTTACTATAATCATGGAAACAGCTGATATATTCAAATAATTTGCATAGTGTATATATATATATATATATATATATATATATATATATATATATATATATATATCTTCCAATGAACTTTTGGTATGGGATTTTTACAAAATACATAGAATTGACGGAAGGTAATGTGCTGGCCACATCAGATTTTTTTCTGTTTCAATTATAAGTGTTCCGCCTAAAGTTCTTGCTCATAAAAGTGTTCCGCGATAGTGAAACTATCTTAACCAATGAGGATGGGTAACAGGCGTTACCCCATTAGGTCCCAAAACTGTCGTAGAGAGCGAGAGAGAGTAAAATCCTTAATATTTGTATTAAAATTGTGAAACAGGTGTATACAGCTGTTGCAATAATTTTTCATAGGTCTGTTAAAAATTGAATAAAGTGTTTGTGTGTGTATGTATCTCGAGCGTAGTAAATCGCTTAGTTTAGAATATATTGTAGAGCTGGGCTGAACCGCGTCTAAATTAATTGGCGTAACTTAGTTTCGGCGCGTTAAATTTATAGCAAACTCGTTGTTCGCGACGCCATGAATTGCAAATTCTAATTGACCTGAAGCCGGCCGCTGTCCATCGCCATCGCCCACTCCAATCTAGTCCCACTGTTTGCTAATTGATTTATCCCTAAACACCCAAAATCCAAAGAACGCAGCCACCACTAACACTATATTCCCGCTCTACCAAGACTACAAACATACAGGGTACGGGTATATCTATAGTTGGAACTGACAATAAGTTTATCTCTACTGTACGCAAAAATAAGAAATATTGCCTAAATAGGGCCTTAATGAATGTTAAGTTGCAGAAATCTATAAAAGTATGGAAGCTAGACAGTTATCTCTTTGATTATCTTAACTTAAATGGTTGACATATGGATCGTACAGCAATGTCATCTCCTGACTGCTCCTGATAGCTTTATAAACTTAAATGTTTGTGTACTGAGCTTACATTCATATTTTTTATAAGATGTCAAAATCCTGTAAGCATTCTAACCAATTTTTAACAAAATTTTCAAGAAAGAATTTTAATTTTCTTGGAAGAAGGCTGGGAAACAACGGATATTTTATTTTAAAATCTGGTCTAAAACTCTAGTTTTAAAACCGCTGATGAGTGCGCGATTTATTTCCGTTGGTATTTTTCAAAAAATTAATTTAGCTGTTGTAACCACATTGTAACGCTGTTAATACAGTTTTTCAAAATTATAAACAAATAAAATCTACAAAAAATACAAATGCAAGTAATATTCTATTTATATATAAATAAATAAATAAATAAATAAATCACGGCATATGATCCGTTACTGGGGGCTGCCAATCTGCTTTGTACTAGGGCTGTCAATGAAATCCGGATATCCGGATTTTTATTTTTAAAATATCCGTTTTTTATATCCGGGTAGATTTTTCAATACGGATAACCGAATATCCGGCTTTTTCAATCCTGAAAACCGAATAACCGAATATCCTGATTTTTCAATCCGGAAAACAGGATAACCGAATATCTGAATTATTCTATCTGTTTATAATTTATAATAATAATTACTAATTTTTAAATATCATTGTGGGGTTAGTCGTGTCATACGGAAATGCGACAACTTTGCCCCAATTTAACCGAATCGTATCTCTTACGGTTTCAGAGATCCCAATGGTTAGACTCGAAAAACGGGCACCCTGTATACATATTTTGGCCAACCTATTCAAGGAATTATAATATAAATATGTGAATTAAATAGGCACTAAATAAAATCATGTTATTACTTATATTTTTTCCAATGATTACCTTTGTTCTTGTTAATCTACAAAATTACGTATAAGAATAGGTATGCATATGGTTAATATTTGTAAGTTGTAACTTATATTGTAAGTATTAGGACCTAGGGGTATTTGGTTTTTACCTGTTATCGGTTTTCCGGATATATCCATTACCGGTTTTCCGGAATTATTCAGATACCGGTTTCTCCGGATATTCGGATACCGGTTTATCCGTATTTCAAACCGGATACCGGTTTTTTCGGATACCGGATACCCACTTATCCGGATATCCGGATTGGTATTTTTACGGATATTGACAGCCCTACTTTGTACACAGATATCAGTAATGACAGCAAGAATAAATCATGCCAAAACGGCGTGTTTGGAACTAGAGTTTCTTTTTGACCGTTATTGTGATGTTTCCCGGCCTTATATTTATAACGTAACGCAGGCTATAGCTCGAATTAACGTGACGTCATGTTCGGCTCTTCCCGAGTTTACCCACTTCAAAGATGGACAAAGGTTGTTTTTGCTAAGAGCGCCTCAATTTTGATTTAACTCTCTCTCTCTTTCTCTCTTCAAACAGCTTTGAGCGCATGAGGTGACGCCTGCTACAAGTCCTCAACGGTTTAAATTTTAATTAAACTTAGTCATATTCCAGAAATATGGTAATCTACCGATTTTTTAATACTTTTTTCTGCTAATATATAAAAATGCGATGTTAAAATTCAAATTAGTGAACGAGATATGATTTCATGAATGTCTGAAATTGTTTGTGATGTCAAAGTCCCGAATTAGTCAAACAGTTAATTAATTTATTTTCATTAAAACTTGTTTCTCTTGTCAAATTAATTAGTAATGAATACAGAAATAAAGAAAAATGTTTAAAATAAATAAAATATTTTTAAAAAAAATATTATTTCAATCTATTTCATGAAACATTTTGACAATGTCATTAGGATGACAATGGTGTTGCTATAGTTCTTATTTTTAATGGGGAAGTTTAGCATGGTAAAAATTCTACATAACATACTATTTTCTCACAAATATAACACAAATGACTGCTGAAATTGATATTAAAAATTAAAATTATTGCTCCATTTATTTATAATTAATATTTTTTGGATAAACTTTAAGTACGTCACAAGTAAGTTATGCGCAAACTCAGACAGAACTGTGAAATCGAACCACTTGAACGTAGGTCGTAACAAAGCGTAAAAGCGCTTCACTGGTAACCGCAATCGCGTCCGTCAGTGTATAAGTCGACATACGTTACGCCAAGCCTCTACCGACGTCATCACAGCTTAAAATCGGCTTCTCCGGAAAATCTGGGCATTTTTGAAAAAAATAAAACATGTTACATCATTTTTCAAGTCGTTTCCCATGGAATAAAAAAATCTGTTGTGGCCAGCACAAGACCTCTCGCCATTTCCATATTAGACTATATAAGTATTGCTATCGAACCGTCGTTTTATAACAAAATATTACAGGACTTTACCCAAATATTGTTTTTTTATTGTATTTAACATGTCTTCTGCACACATATAATTCTAATTATATCTATTTTTCATTGTATGAGGGAGTTTCTAAATGTCACAAATTCTTCCAATTCATTAACCAGATTGGCGGTATTTCTGATGGATATATGCATATTACCTACAATTTCAAATATTTAATTAATAAAACAATAAGAAAGATTAAATGTACTTCCCAGAAAAAGCTATCAAAATGTCACTAAAACTGTTGATTTTGAGACTGAAATCTGTCATTTACAAATTATATTATAAACATTTGACTTTGTCAACTGGTTTCCTTAGTGTAGTTTCGCCTACTCGACTTGTTATATCCCGATATTCTATATATTATAGCGTCTTTATCTCTAAATTTATAGAAGATGTAATAAAAAATTTAAATGTATCAGGTGTAGAATTTGGTTCTTCAAAATTAGTAATACCAAAAATTTTCAAAAATTAATATTTGGAAGAATTTCTTTTAAAAACTACTACTTCCGGTTGTTCAATTGTTACCAAAACCTCTTCAGCTCTTCCCAGGAATGTCAGATTGAGGAATCCATAGTTAAACAGTTCTTAAGTCTTATAGTTTTTGAGGAATCGTGGCTACAACATCCAGACATACACACATACACACATACACACATACACACATCCACACACACAGACATCATTTTAAAAATGTTATAAACGGATTATAGGGACCTTAAATCGTGCTTATTCACTAAAATCTGGGTATGCAAATTTTAGCATGAATCCAATACCTCTTTTAGCGAGAAGTAAAAATCAAAAAAAAATCACTAAACTTCCCCATTCAACGAAAACAACGAATAGTAGGTCTAGTTTGCCCGAATTCATTCGAAATTTTACGATAATAACCGATTAGTAGTCTAGGGACGTTCCAGAGTCTGTGGTGTCACGTTTACAAGAATTAAGCATTTTTATTTCAACAAAGTAACGTATGCTACCTTATAAATATTGAAGTTTACTATTTCTTTGCAATGGTAGAATACCCTATTAAAT
Organism: Ophonus ardosiacus; assembly: GCA_943142095.1. Classification (NCBI taxonomy): domain Eukaryota; kingdom Metazoa; phylum Arthropoda; class Insecta; order Coleoptera; family Carabidae; genus Ophonus; species Ophonus ardosiacus. Next base: position 31,220,147 of record OW964832.1, on the reverse strand, counting down.
TTTAAAGGAACTAAATCAAATTTTTCATTTTGGAAGCGAATAACAGAACACCTTTTTGTGTTTGGTGTTTACAAGAATGTCCATTTCTGCTTCACGTTAGTGTCCCAACTTTTTGTTGTTAGTATAATAGGTATTGTAGAGAATAGGGTAATCTAATCGATGGTTATCTGATTAGAATTTAGTGTCTGGCACGCGTGACCGCGGTTTTCTCATAACAAGGGATCGGACGGGCTTGGAGAGTACGGCCACGGCGTACGGGTTCCGTTCTCATAACAGCGGCCATCAAATTTAAACACGATTTATGAAGGACATTATCTACCGGCGGACATTGTTCCAGCCAGCCCCAAGAATAGTTTACCCCTTCTAGCTAATCAACCATCAATTATCGGGTGCTCAATGCGAGATGCGAGAGGGAGAACCTACGTACACAGGGAAACTTTCGCATCCAAATATGTATTACAATCTCTTTAGTAACGTGTTATGCGTGAGCTATAAACCTAAACTTTAAAGAGATGTTAAACTATACAGGAAGTCTCAGGACGAGCTTATGCTATCTATATTTTAAATACTATTTAATATAATTTAACGAAATTTGGTATCTAGAGGTTATCCTACATGCCCGTTTCAACTATTTCAAAGCAGTAGCACTTCCGGTTTGGCCGGAAATTGACCTCAACTTTCTTATTTTAAATGGAATACGCTATATTTTATTTTACCATTGAATGCATCGGAAAATTTTACATATGAAGCAATAAAAACATTTTACTCATGATTAACTACTTCCTAAGTGATGACATACGACGGGTTGTTTTTATATTCCCGGACTAGCCATGAAAAGAAAAGATTAGAACAGCAACAGAAATTTATTTTCCAATATAGGCATCTTGCTTTTGGATACAAGTATAACCATTTCAATAACATTTTTAATCCATTATAAAAATATTCCTTTGTTTGTCCGCAAAATGCCTTTCAACAGCCGCTACAACTTCGTTATCGTCTCTAAATTTTGTTCTGCTTAGCGTTTTTATTTTTTTATGATTTTGAAACAAAAAATATACACAGGTGGCTAAATTATCACACACTTTACCAACCAATAAAATACCGTTAATAAAATATATTTAAAAAAATAAAGAAAATTTCAAAATCCCTAAACGATGACGTAAACCGCTTGATTCGCTAGACAGCCCATACATAGGCATCGGATTATTTGTTACACGAGAAATAAATGATTTTTTTTTATATTTTATAATATGTTCAATTGTATTGACTGACGATGGAAATTATGTGGAAATATTATTAATATTACGTTGAGGGAAATACAAATTAATAAAATTTTATTAATTAAATTTTTAATAAAATATCTTGTACTATAAATATATTTAATAAAATTTGTTTACAGATATAGAAAATATAAAATAAACAAAGATGAAAATGAACAAGAAGAAAAAATATAAATGGCAAAATATAGAACAAACAATGCGAAAAACAGAAACTGAATCCTCTGATTTCAAATAAAAATTTAAAATTAGTCAACCGGAACGCACATGACAGTTGGCTTTTAGGGCATATTTATAATGAAATAACGTTAAACGCAATGCATCGGCGCAACACGACCGGTAACGCATACACAAAATCTGTAATTTATAATAAACGCCAATAACAGCACTTCTAACCAATCGAAAGAATTCATTATATTTTCTTGAAATTCGGCTCACTTTTATTTATTGTCTATAGAACATAGGTATAAATAAGGTTAGTATAAATAAAATAATTTAAATACAAATGAACAATGTGTTTTAATAGTAAAACTAAAACACTGAACTCTGATTGGCTAGCGGTATAGCAGTAAGAAAGAAAGATGAGAGTTGATTATCTTCTGCATTGCGTTTATTGCGTTACTGATTGTGGTACTGCGTTACTTTTCATTGTAAATCAGCAGATAGCAATACCATGGGCTCAAGTTTTGTGTTAGCTTACTGCAGCTACGTTACCGCTTGCGTTACTTCATTATAAATAGGCCTTTAGGCATTTTTTTTTTTAATGCTAATTTATTTATATATGAATATTTAATGTATTTTTCCTTAATATGAAATAAAGAATAATAATATATTTATATGTACTATCGCGATTTTTAACTGAACATAATATGTAGTTGTCAAAGTTTGCCATATTTCAAAATGATGTACCTACTCATCTACAACTGAAGAAAAAGTACAAATCATAACATGGTATATGTCCAATATGAGTCTAATACAAGTTTTCGATGTATTTGCTGCTACTTTTAATAATCGACCCAGTCCAGCAATTATTAGAAAAATCTATAATAACTATAAAACTGTAGATTGCGTCAATGCACAGCTTTAAAATAAAATCAGAACAAGTATGAAGAAACTTTCAGTTATACAGTTAAATTAAGATGACAATAATACTCTTTCGATAAGAATTTCTGAAACTGACAGATGACAGTTTGATGACTTTGACAACTCCTTATGTTCAGTGTAAATAAAACGCGATAAAACATTGATGTCAATCATTTTAAATGTAACGATGGTAATGATATATGTACGTCCATGTTCACTTATAAAAATATCTGTTGTGGCCAGCACAAGACCTCTCGCCATTTCCATATTAGGCTATATAAGTATTGTACATATTTAACACCTCTGGTACAGACAAAACACATATCTTATATATTTATATATTTTTTAATTCATTCTATGAACAAGTTTCCTCTTATTCTTTCAAATCATTGATGAGATTGACGGTATTTCTGAAGGGTATATATGTAATAATTATAAATATTTAATTAATAATAAAATAAGAATTTTTTGAATTAATTCAGCCGTTACTTTGTGATACATTTTTTAATCAAGAAATTAAACTATACTTGTTACTTTGTTAATATCACTACTTTATTCAATATTTTGTTACTAGTTTCGACCAATTCGGTCATCATCAGAAATTTCTGATGATGACCGAACTGGTCGAAACTAGTAACAAAATATTGAATAAAGTAGTGATATTAACAAAGTAACAAGTATAGTTTTATTTCTTGAATAAAATAAAAAATGTACTTCCCAGAAAAGGTAATATCTCTGGTATTTTGACACTAACATTTATTTGTCAATTACAAAAATTTTAATTTTTCCACTTTTTTCAATGGAGTGCAAGATTAATAACAGGATATTATTTTACATATTTATATTTATCTATCTCTGAATCTATAGAAGATATAATAAATATTTTAAATATATCGGATAGAGAATTTTACATACTTTAATATTTGTAATAACATAAATTTTCAAAAAATAATATTTAGATTATTTTGTTAATTAACTAATACTAATACCGGTTGTCCAATTGTTACAAAAATCTAGTCAGTTCTTCTTAGTAATGTCAGATGAGGAAACCACAGGTAAACATGTCTTAAGTCTTATAGTATTTAAGAAATCGTGGTTCCAACATCCATACGCAGATATAGCCACACACACGCACGCGCGCACACACACACACACACACACACACACACACACACACACACACACGGACATCATCGTAAAATGTTATAATCGGATTCTAGGGACCTTAAAACTTATCCACTAAAATTCTTATACAGGGTGTAAATTTTAAAACGGGCCATAGGGCTATAACATAGAAAAACAGTTTTTAGACGCCAAAAGTTTCTATTTTAATTTATTGAAAAAAGGATTAGCGCATATTATAAAGAAAAATATTACGATTTTTTTAATACATTAACACATTACATTTCTGTTTCATATAAAGCTAGAAAATAAATTTAAAAATTTGTACAATTAAGAAAAAATAACAATAGCCATGAAACTGACAGTAACAAAACATTGTCATCTTTTAATAACATGATAGGGGACAATTAAAGATTAAAGTTATTAATTTATGAACTAATATAAAATAACATAAAATAAAGAAAACACTAGGATATTTAATTAAGAAACAATTATATTTATTGTAATAGGTATTTTCAAATTAAAGATGATCTACATGTAATTAGAAATAAGTTATAAGAAACGAGAAAAACTGCAAAGTATAAGGGAAAAATAATTTGTAATTTTTCTTCATGAGACAAATTATCCATGATTTCTAGTTAATAAAACGAAAATAATAATAATTTAACAAATAATGTCCAAAAAACGTTTATCAATGTCAGTCTTAAGTCAAAAATAGTTTTGTTTTGTTTCTGTCAGTTTCAAGACTAATAATATTTTTTCTTAATTGTGCAAATTTTTAAATTTATATTCTGGCTTTATATGAAACAAAAATGTAATGTGTTTGGTATCAAAAAATTCGTAATTTTTTCCTTTATAATATGCACTAATTCTTTATTCAATAAATTAATATAGAAACTTTTGGCGTCTAAAAAACTGTTTTTCCATGTTATAGCCCTATGACCCGTTTTAAAATTTACACCCTGTATATTTTTGTTAACGAAAGGTAAAAAACTCTCGGTATAAACCCGCATATATATAAAATGCTGTGTAATCAAAATGAGGCTAAGAGTTAGTAATCCCTAAATCAGAATAGGCAATGGTTAGCAGTCGATGAAAACGAAATTTTGCTTAGTAATGTCTATGTTGTGCTTATGGGATACATAGGCATTATTTAAATTTAGGATTCGGCGGTGAGTTTTTTAAAATTTCATTTTCGAGATTTGACTAAGTTTTTTTTTTTTTAAATTAGCATCAATATTTGACAAGAGTATTTCTTTTAAAACGTCAGTTTTGTAACCTTTTTCTAAGTTCTGTATTGAACGAAAAGTGATCGCACATTTATTCCTGAGATGTAAGCGTCCCTCTACCTGTGCGGTGGTGTTTCGTTATGCATACAGTGCGTTTCGGTGAATATAAATTGTCCGTTGTAGTGGAAGCTGAGCCGCTTTGAACGGCGTGAAAAATACATGCGTCATCTGAATCCAAATCGTTGTAAACTCCACTAACTCTATCCTCTCGCCGTCGAAGGGAAATGCCCGTAAGTGTCTTTTCCCGTCGGCGCAATTAAACCGTCGCGAAGGGAAAAAATCACAATTGTGTTCGTTATTTTTAATGAACGATCATTAAAGCTTCTACGCGGTGGCCAACGTGATGTGATGTGACTTTTCCACGCTCAGAACTTTCCTAATATATAATAAATCGGGCGGGCGTTTGCCTTGTTAACAACCAACATATATAGGACAAAGCTAACTTTTCAATTTACTCAACAAATCAAGACTTCAAAAAGTTTTGAACCTCTGCAGGCAATACAGGTATAAGTAATTGTAGTAGATACACTTCGTCTTATAAATACATGTAAAAGCCATTTAGTATATTCCTTTGTATTTTCATGGAAAAATGGTATAATGAAACAACGCACGAAGAAAACAACAAACTAATAACTAAATAAGGTCTAATCTAGTTTTAAAAGATGTTAGACAAACTTGAAATACGCAAATCTATCTATAGGTTAGTTCGACAGATGGCCGAAACGTGAAATTGTTAACGTTTTGGGGATTATAGTAAAATTAAATACAAAATTAGTTTAAATGACTACATTTGGTATTGAACTAAACATTAATAAAGAAATTAACTAAATATATATTATGTATTTAAATTTTCTATTTACTTACCTAAATTCATTAGATAAATTGCCGAAAATCTATTTCGGATTAGTGATTTTTAAATTATACTAACGTTAACCGTTTATGTTTATATGTTAGATATGTTATTCATAAAACAAGATAAAAATAACATTAATTCGCAGACTGATATAGAACACCTTAGCCTAATATATAACAATTTAATTAATATTAAAAGTAAACAAACTAAAAATATAAAATAAAATCAACAGAATATTAAAATTTACACGGAAACACAACAAATCATCTGTCATCAAGGAGTTCGCCGTCCCACATCTGGATTCTCACACCCACTCATCTATTGGTCCTGCATTAATTAATCTAAAATAATCCAAATGGGGTCCCATGGCCGCGTGCCTGAGTGTCTGGTCGCGAACCTGGGGGAACCGGGTTCGATCCCGACAGACGCCAAATATTTCCAATTTTAAAAATGGCACAAAAGTGACCCCTGTGGTGCACTCTCTACACCAGCTATGAGTGCCCGTGAGGTGACGCCTAGTAAGCGCCCACACGGTAATATATATCGTCATCATTACCGATGTCTACATGTGTTGTAGATACTGGCACACCCAGAAATGGATAATATGCCGTGATGATATATTTATTTTATTTATTTAAATAATCCAAATTAGTCCTCAACTTTGATTTTTCATAAATGTTTTATACGTGACTATAGTTATTTGTATTTCCATGTGTATTGTATTCATCCAAGACAAGTTTTTAATTTTTTGACGATTTTCTCTCTGTGATATGTTGTTTTGAAACTATTTATTTATTTATTTATTCATATTTATTTATTTATATTTGTGTGATTTCTTTTTTCGAGTAGACCATTCTGTAAGTTTGCATTTTATAGTTTATGTAATTTATAATTATTTTGTGTTCGTATGTTATTATTTCGCTTTTGTGTCATATTGTAGAGCCCTGAGGAAGACTATTATATAGTCGAAACGTCGGCGTGAATAAATTTTATTAATTAACTGCAAGTCCAAAGATTTTTTACTTTCCCGTATTAGACATATTGCCTAATAAAATAATATCCAATTATAATTAGACAAAATTTCAATTCTATTTTTTTGTGTAATATACGAAAAAGTGAGCGGTCCGGACTTTTGTCCTTAAATCGAATCAGCACACTCATTCAAAATGCCCAAGACAAAGTCAGAACGTCAGCGCGCAGATTAACTCGATAATGTAGAATTTCAAACATGATTGTTAGCAGAACTTAATTCAGAAATTATTTAAAATTTCGAAAAAGAAATGGTCTTACCAAATAGACAGCGGTTCAGGTTGAGCGAATTTCAAGATACTGCAGAGCATGAAGGAATCAACATTTTATAGAAACACACACACACACACACACACACACGCACGCACGCACGCACGCACGCACGCGCGCGCCCGCAAAGAGAGAGAGAGAGAGATCATAATCGCCCAAATGTTTCTTAGGTGCGACTGACTGAAGTCCTTTGGGCATTTCTTAGCAGAAAAGTATATAATAAAACTGCGTCACATTGAAGATAATGACCCGCTATCACTGTTGTAAAATTAGATTTCTTATCTCCATAGCTTTTACGAACAAACTTTTATGTCAACGTTTCAATAAAAAAATTCTTTCTATTTGATGAAGAGGTCCAATTTTTTCTCAAAACTTTTGTTACATACGTTAAAATTAAGAAAAGGTTTGCAAAATGCTTTTTATGGAGTATTGTGCTGTATGGATGCGAAACATGAACCTTGAGGAAGAAGGAGTAATAGTACCTGGAAATTTTGAGATGTGGCTGCGGCGACGATTGGAGAAAGTTGAATGGAGATAGTCAGGAATGAGGTTCTGAAAAGAATTGAAAAAAGATCAGAACTTAAAGAGTAATAAGAAAGAGGAACATAACGAGTATGTGTACCGTTGTGGACGTATACCAGACTTGCCCTCAAACCTGTCTGCATTAACTGGTAGTTATACATGGTCACTTTGTGGAACTTAGTGGGTATCTTGTTAAAATATTTAGTGCAGTAGAGTCCACTCTAGATAATTCCGTATCCAATTAATCGGGAGTGAATGAGGATGAGGGACAATTATCGGCGGGCGGTAATCGACAGACAGACGGACAGATCCCAGAGCCAATTGACTGGATTAACCAATCAGACATTCAAGTAGCACAACGCGCAGCGGCTGCGGCTGCGGCTACGGCTACGCCACTTCATACAGCGAGGCACACACCGAACCTCTCAAACTATTACATATTCATATTACACATTAATATATCACTAGGAATAACCTTCATTCGCAACAATAAAACAATATGTTGATAGACAAAAACAAAGGGTAATAATTATTGTTTGTCGTGTATAACTAATTTGGTGGAGGCACTTTGGAAAATGTTGTGCCCAAATTAGTGGGATGTGATACTTTTTTTTATTTAAATATAAGGTGATTACATTTTTTGGTTTATAACTGGCTTCTGAGATTTCCAAGGTACCATTTTTTGAGTTATTGCATGGTAATATTGTAGCAGCTAAACACGAAAATTAAAAATTATGTACACACGTTAAAAAATGTAGGATAAGATGCCGTAAGGCGCGTCAATATATCTTTTACCTAAATTAGGAAATAGTGAAAAGATAATGTCAGCCACCGGGATTTGAACCCAGATCCACTGTCTTGCCGGGACAACGCTCTACCAATTGAGCTATGGCGGACTTCACACGATTTTATTTTTACCTCTTGCTAAGAGAGGTATTGAAATCATGTTAAAATCGCATTCCAAATTTTAGTGGATAAGCACATTTTAAAGTCTTTATATTCCGATTATAACATATTTACGATGATGTCCATGTGTGTGTATGTGTGTGTGAATGTGTGTGTGTGTGTGGATGCTGGAACCACGGTTTCTCAAATACTATAAGACTTTAAAAAAATTATCCGCAGTTTCCTCAATTTGAGATTCCTGGGAAGAGCTGATTAGATTTTGGTAACAATTGGACAACCGGAAGTAATAGTTTAGAATTCGAAGATGTGATCAGGAGCTTGATTCATGGAATATGACGAATCAGTTGATCATTGATTTTAATTAATAGTTTAGCTTGATTTTTAATTGTGAATTGGGTTGATTCAGAATCAGCGTTGATCTTTGAATCACTTATGATAAAGGAATGGTGAATTCGGCCGTTAGTGTTTCAGAAAGTAATGTCACCATTTAGCATTTACGTATATCTGTCATACAGCATTAATTAAGTAGACAAATAGTCTTTCTCTTTCTAATACAAAATGTTGATAAGCTACTATTATATACGAGGGATTGTTTTTATATTCCCGGATTAGACAGTTTACAATTTTAATATAATTTTTCATTATATTGTTTATAAATCATATGAGCCTTGGCAAAGTGTGACAATTTATAAAACAATTGCAGCAATATTAGTTCTATTATGTCAGTTTGTGTTGTCACGCAAGGTGTCCTGTTGCTCCACGATAATGCACCAACCCACAAGCTAAAACTTTTCAAAAGCTGCCATTGCTGAATGTGGCTTCGTAGAAATTGATCGTCCGCCTTATAGTCAAAATCTAGTCACCCGTGACTATTTTTGCTTTTCAAATCTCAAAAAGACACTAATAGCCGAGACAGACGACAAAAATTAATGATAATTAACGGTTAGATATAGTATGCGCACGTGAACTTGAGACTATTGACAGATGTCAAAACTGTGTCTATTAACACACCAGAAAATATTGAATGTAGTAAGCTCGTGCTACTTATTGTACTGTACTCATACAGTACAAAACTACAATCAATATTTTCTGGTTTGTTAATAGACGCAATTTTGACATCTGTCAATAATCTGAAGTTCACGTACGCATACTATATCTAACCGTTAATGATCATTAATTTTTGTCGTCTGTCTCGGGTATAAGGGGAAAAATTTAGGGATGACAAACAAAGGAATATTTTTTTAATGGTTTAAGGATGTTATTGAAATGATATAATACTTGTATCCAAAAGAAAGGGGCCTATATTGAAAAATAAATTTCTGTTGCTGTTCTAATCTCTTCCTTTCATGCCTAGTCCGGGAATATAAAAACGACCCTTCGTAAAGTGCTGTGTATTCTTTCTTCGATCAAGTGACCTTGAATAGTAATCTCTCGTGAATCAGTCTATAGGAGACAAATCTGAACTAGAAGATGACCCTTTAAATGCCGGTCGAACTATTATCACTCGTCATTTGTTCCACAGTTCTTGTAAGTTTTAAGTCTATATTTAATGCAAGTAGTCGAAAAAAAAATGTCTCATCATATCTGTAGGGCTCGTATACCATAATCAATAAATGTACGTACAGTAGTATAATATATTTAAAACAAAATGTGTCTAATTATGTGTATTGGTCTGAATATGTGAATCCTCTCTGTCCATCTAAAATAATGATGATCGTGACGGGCAAATTAACCTCGCGAGCTTTTAAGAGCTTTATGCTGAAGCTCTCGACCTATATCCGTCAGCCAGCTAGTGTCACCTCTCACATTAACATAACAATCAATATACAAGTACACACACACCACCCACTACCGGGTGTATCAACCTGACAGCCCGGGATATTCAAACATGAATAACAACGCTACGAACACTTTTAATTTCCACCGGGAAATTGGAACACAGCAAAGCCAAGCCGAGCCATGGAAGAATACCGAAATTTTAAATTCATTATAACAGTGTAACGGGGCAAGAATAAATTTGTACCACGACCACCACCAAGTTTTATCGATGTTACGTTTCATAATTTGCAAAATAAAAAAAAACTGATGTGGCCAACACACTACCTCCCGCCATTTAACTTTTATTCATTTAAATTAGGGTGACCCGATCTTAGATCACGAAAGGAGGACACAGCAGACAAAAAAGGATGATTTTTAGTAGAAAAGGATGACAAAATAATAATAGCAAAAACAAACATGTATTTTATTAAACACTTGAAAAGAAATAAAAAAATAACATTTATTTGAACTTAGGAACAATTTAGCTGGTCGACAGCGCGAGTACCGAGTCTCAATGAACAAAACCGATTCTTATTAGACGGCAATGCCTGCGACGAATTCAGCACGTGCTAGTGCGGAAAAAAGTTGTGTTCTAGTACTGTGAGGTAAAAACGATTTTTTTCATTATTTCGTAAGTATGAATGCATACTTGTAGAAAATTTAATAGTCTTTAATTTTTATGATAACATAAATTGCGAAAAGTTAGTATTTTTCGAAGAAAATCTATTCTTCAAGTAAAGTGCCATTTCCAGAGATCTGATTTACATCAAAATATATTCTTTCCATATTAGAAAAACAAGGTTTCAGAATTTTCTGAATGATATTGAGTTAGAGCGTAGACAAAATCCATACACATACACACACATACAGATATCTTCGTGAAAATGTTAAAATAGGATTCTGGAGACCTTAAAACGTGGTCATTTAACAAAATCTTGATATGTAATTTTTAGCGCGATCTCTATACCTCTCTTACCAAGGGTAGCGGCAGGTAAAATATTGTTATCATTGATGATATTAATATTTTAAGGGCGAAGTCTTTTAAGTATTTGTATATAATTTATTAAAATTTGATCAAGGTAATCTGTGTCATGAACGAATTAACAAACTGGTATACATTTATGTGTCTCATTACATATAGGTATCACATAAGTTTTCGGAAAAATTTTGAAAGGACGATGCTGTGGTTTAAGGACAGTATATTGAATCTGCTTATTACTACAACAACTTTTTGGTCGTTATTTACAAAAAAAAGATATACGAAAATCTGTAAAAGCACCGAAATGAAAACAATTAAGAACCCAAAATAAATTTTAAAACTCGGCAAAGACTCATGGGGCGAGTCAGAATTGATCGTCGTATAGAATAAAACTGGCCACTAGCTGTATATTAAATACGAATGCTAAAGCTTAAGCTATGTTAATTGATTTAGTAATAAGCAGATTCAATATGCTTTCCATAAACCACAGTATCGTCCATTCAAAGTGTTTTTGAAAACTTGTGACATATGTTATTATCATATCTTTCGATTCGTTTCTATATTGTATAGATTTATTTTTGTGGGCAGCAGTTATGTTCAACGTAGCGTGCATATAATACTGTAATACCGTAATAGGGTAGTTATTTTTCCGTATCAATGTCGGGTGTTATACCTTCGTTAAGTCGTATTACCCGATCTTATTAAAGGAATCAATCGAATTAATTAATTTACGTTAGCGCGCGATCTGTCACGCCTGGCCGCCAATTCATTACCACTGATTTCAATCCAATTCATTACGGGCCAATCACTTCAATACATCTAATACTGAAGGTAGACGAGGGGAAAAATCCTGCTCCTCAGGTAAACATGTTCCATCCTCTATTAAAAGATAAGGGATGAAGCAGCGGTTCATTAATGCAAACGACACTGAAGCTAGGACAACACTTTTTAGACTCTTTGCTACAAGAAACACGGGAAAGACTTTGTTATCTTATTATAGATTGGATTACTCACAGACAAAACATACAAGCAAAAGGATGGTCCTACCACATTAAATAATACTATTAATAACATAATAAATACAGGAAATTAAAAAATGGAAAATTATTAATGTTATATTAAATAATTGTATTTAAAATACTGGGTATTATTTCAGTAAGCATACAACGCTTAACCGATGATAGAACTTGCCGTACGAGGGGTCGTTTTTATATTGCCGGACTAGGCAATATTCAATTTTAATGTAATTTTTCATTATATTGTTTTTTAGTCACATAAGCCTTGGTAACGTGTGTGACAATTTACAAAATAATTGCAGAAATATTAGTTCTAATATCTTGTAGTTGTGTTATCACGCAAGATGTCCTGATGCTTCACGACAATGCACCAGCCTGCAAGTCAAGACTTTCAAAAGAAGCCGAAGCAAAATTCGTAGAAATTGACCATGCGCCTTATAGTCCAGATCTAACCTCCTACGATTATATTTTGTATCCAAATCTCAGAAAAACGCTAAGCAGAAAAAAAATAGGGACGATAACGAACTTGAGCGGCTGTTGAAAGGTATTTTGCAGACAAAAAAATATATTTTTATAATGAATTAAAGATGTTATTGAAACGATGTAATACTTGGTATCAAAAAGCAAGGGGCTTATTGAGAAAAATATATTTTTGTTGCTGTCCTATCTTTTCTTTTCACGCCTAGTCCGGAAATACAAAAACGACCCCTCGTATATCTGGCAATATTTTTTCTTTTACATACTTTTTATATGAACTGAAGCCCCTTAAAGTTGACCAATGGGTGCTTACTAAATTTTATTTAAAATCGAAAATTTGTGAAAATGAAAGGAATGCTTATAGGTTATGTTCAAATAACTGTCAGTCTGACTTTCAATGTTGCTAATCTCGGACATTGAAATTATTGTAAAGAACAAAAAAAAAATATGTATGTTTAACGACGATTTCAAATAAACGTTTTGTTTTCAATAGCGTACAATTTAAATTCGGTTTATTACTTATAGGAAGGTATGTTTTTCCAAAAATATGTGTTGATAAATACCTAGTGTGACATTTTTTCCAAAGAACATATTGAATTTTATTTTTTTACAAAATATTGAATTATGACGTAATTGATCAGTTTTAAGGGGTTCCAGTTCTTATAGAAAGCATGTAGAGCAAAAATTGCTAGATTTACTATGTATGGGATTAGTTCTACCATCGGTTTAGCGTTTTACGCTTACATAACACCTTGTGCCTGTATGTCTTGTGCTATAGGTTATTCATTTGTCCCAATACGACATAAATAAATTACATTTTTCAAGAAACATGTATAGTAATTAAAAACTAAAATCGAGTCTTAAAGTTAAATTATAATTGTTGTATTGAGAGCTTCTTGACTGGATGGATGTTTGGGATATTTGAATAAAAGTCCTGGATTGCATTGAATGATAATTTATTTCAAAATCGGCCGATTTTGAAATAAATTATCATTGACTACAACCCAGGACTTTTATTCAAATATCCCATTAAATTATAATTGATCAAGAAAAATCCCCTAACCTTAATAATAATTTTTAAAACCTACATACGTATCAGAATGTTTTGATCTCTGGCAAGGTTTTCAGGCTAAGTACTCTTAACGAACATAGTAACCTTAAAATTTAATTTTAAAAACTAAATATGTATTTCGAGAACTAAGTTATCATCATCAATAGTACAACAAGTAAAAGTTAAACAGAGTAGCCAAGATTACTCAATATGCCAACCATGCCACAGGTCCTGTCCTGACAACTCTAAAAAAAAAAAATAAGAGAGAGAATAGAGATTATATAGGGACGGGAATCATGGGTGAATGATTAAAAATTAATATAGTTTCATTAAAATTTAAATCGTCGAATAATAATGAGTCATTCAAATCTGAAACGTCCAATAACTTTAAAGGTCTAAAATTAAATTAGTTTTGAGAAATCTCAAGTACTCTGTTTTATTATTTTGTAGTTTCTACTGATGATGAGAACGTAGTTCTCGAAATACGTATATAGTTTTCTAAAAATGATTGATAAGGTTAAGGGATTTTTCTTTTTTAGTTATGTGTGGTAATTGTTAATTCTGTGCTGTGTTTCATAAAGGGGCTGCTTAGTGTTTACGGGCGAATAGTAATTTCCTGCCAGTGACAATCACAACACTTACTTAAGGCTAATGCCCAACATACTGCGCGCAATGAATTTGAAAAGGAAGCCACTACTAGAATATATTATTTAATAAGCGCACATTTTAATAATTTTTATTACATCTTCTCATTTCCTTTCGTGCAGGAAATTAATTACTTTTTCGTGGATTTTTTATGAGATATTTAATTAAATTTTTAGTGTGAATTAAAGCTATTTCATACGTAATTATAGGAGCATTTCTCGCGATAAATGTTTTATTACGGGCGAGGAAAAAGAAACCGTGGAAGTAAAAGGAGTAGGTTTAATATAGTGAGGTATAGGGTAGCGTAAAGTAGAAGTAGAGAGAGTTGAAGCAGAGCGTTCAGCGTTCGGTTCGATATCGGGCTTGGGCTTGACTACAAACTGATATTGTTTCTAAAGACTCGTGTAATCTTTTGATGAAGTTTTCGAGCGCTCTAAGTCCCTTCTGCCTCATTGATAAACTTCTGCACTCCTGGAATTAATACCAACACCCGGATTCAATACAATGCACTTACCCAAAGAATATATTTCAATCACCGAGAAATAAATCGCAGACTTACATTTTTACCAGCGGTGACCCTAGGTAATGGAGTTATAGAGATCGTGCTAAAAATTGCATATAGAGATTTTAGTGAATAAGCACGTTTTGATGTCCCCAGAATCCGATTTTAACATTTTCACAACTATGTCTATGGGTATGTGTGTGTGTGTGTGTGTGTATGTATGTGTGTGTACTATCATTCTGAAAAATCTGAAACTGTGTATTCTGGCTCTATTTAAATATGGAGACAGCCCATTAAATTTTGGTGCAACTCAAATAACCGGAAATAGCACTTTCCTTGAAGCTCAAAACAGTTTTCCTGCGAAAAATGCATTTAAATTACATTTTTCGCTATTTATGTTATAAAGATTAAAGATTATTAATTTTTTTGCAGGTTTGCATTTATACTTTTTCTATATATTTTATGCATGAATTTATGAAATAATTTACAAAATATGAAAGGGGAACCCAAGTGTGACGTAGATAATAAAGAGAAAGATGGTTTTTTAAATAAAAACCATAAAAACTCTTAATCACACTGTTCTAGATTAAAAATGTGACTGGTTTCGGCTACTTAGCCATCATCAGACCAATCGGAGACTACAATAAAGCAGAAATATACATGGTAAAATATAACAAATGAATAAGTAATAACGCATTATTTATGCATTCGTTATTATTTTACCAAGTATATTTCTCTCTTATTGTAGTCTCTGGTTGGTCTGACGATGGCTACTAAGTAGCCGAAACCGATCACATTTTTAATCTAGAACTGTGTGATTAATGCCCGTATTCATAAACATTCGTAAAAAAAATTAAACGATTCGTTATAATATTTATCCAATAAAAACAGTCGACATTGAAAGAAAAATCTAAATTTTATTTGTCAAGTTTTATTCTATTTGTCAAAAATTATAACGAACCGTTTTGAAACTTTATGAGTGTGTATGAATATGGGCATAAGAGTTTTTATGGTTTTTATTTAAAAAAAAAACCTCCTTCTTATTTATAAAATAAATCTCGGAGCCTATTCTTTAAACACATATCTGCTTGGTTACACCAGTTTAGATCTCAAATGTATGTAGCTGATAGTTAAATGTAACTGTCAAAAAACTAATCATTTCAAAGTAGTAATTTTGACGTTTTAAAAAAAATAGTGAAAGGAACAATAATTAAATGGAAAAGAAATTAATAAAGTTTCCAGTATTAGTAAATATGTAGATCTGTATTTAAATTAATAAAAATTAAATGGAGGAAGTACTGTGCTGGGCACATCAGATTTTTATACCTTGGTAATGAATTTAGAATTTAGATAGGTACTAAAGTGATTTGATGTAAAAACTCGCCATCCAAGTTCAACTGTAGTTCTTTAACCCTTAAGGGGGTGGAATGGTGGAAATATGAGATGAAAAATATCCTAGTTAATTATACTCGTACTTCATTTCTAAATAAATTGGAGTTGAGATCAGCTGAAGTCACTCACCTTATATTGAAATAAATATAAATTTTACTAAAGAATTGTTATTCGCAGATGATACAAATATAGATACCTCTAAAAACTTCTCTCTACTCTTATGTAATTCTTCAAATGTAATTATTATCGACACGGGTTTTGGGGTCTTTCTATTGTTACAAACTAAAGTATAAAATGGGCTTAATTCTATGAGCACCCTAGTAAAGTTATATCTAATTTTTCTGGTGGATTTATTTCCTGCATGCCCGAGAAAAATACAAAACTATTCTTGAAAATTTAGTTTCATTACTCATTTGAAACGAAGTACAGACAAAAAATAACAAACTAGTATAAAAGTACTTTAATAAAAAAGGCTGGGTACTTTTTTGTGAATTGTGCTTGTGTACGAATGTATGTCCGTACGTATTATCTTGGCAGGTGTATAGGGTTGCGCTGTGCAACAAATTAATTCCGTGTCGAGATGAGACAAATGCAAACGCGCCATTCTTAAAATATTAAATCGTCCATGTGACACAAACGTTTAGACTATTCCCATTATTTATCCTTAGGGGTAGGATAATCATCACAGTCTAACATGCACTGCGTTGGAGAGTTCAGTTTTTGGCAGCGGTACAAAAGAAACATTTAAGCAGCGCGTTTCTATTTATACTTGAATATTCTTGTCAAGTCTGTCGGAATTTTTTCCATGGAAACTTTTTGCCTGGGTAAAAAGAACAATGGCTGCCATATTATTGAACATTATAACTGTCTGGCAGTGTGACCAACTGCATCGTAAAGATGTAAAGTCCCCACCAGATGCACTACAAGCACGACCCAGAGAGGAAATTAACCACGATATTTTTCAGTTGATATTACTACCTCCTTACGGTTAAAGAACTAAAGTTTGGTGGTCAGTTTTTGCAAAAAATCGTCACAGTTTTGAATCTTAGTCAGTTACATTAGTGAATTTGATTAAATTTTTGAAATAGGATTGGTTTTAATACTCTCAAATATTCATTTTAAAATTCGTCCAGTTATTTTGCAAAGGATTAATGTCCGTATTCATAAACACTCGTAAAAATTTTAAACGGTTTGTTATAATTTTTATCCATAAAAAGAGTCGACATGAATTGAAATTTTATTTGTTAAGTTTAATTCTATTTGTCAAAAATTATAACGAGCCGTTTTGAACCTTTACGAGTGTTTATGAATATGGGCATAAGTGTTTTATAAAGACAGATTTTACAATCTGCCTAATAAGTCCCATAAGTTTTGCCACAAACTTCAACAATTTTTTTTACCTTCCATCACCTTCAGGTAAGGAAGGTAATGTTTTGAGTTTTTAATGAATAAGCACGTTTTAGGGTCCCTAGAATACGATTTTACTAATTTTACGATTATGTATGTATGTACATATTCGACGATAACTCCAATACCATAATTCTAAAAATTATAATTATTTCGTATTCCTCTTCTTTACGTCCATATGAAGAGCTGATTAGGTTTTGGTTATAATTGGTTCTTAACAGTTTTCTTGAACAGTTTTTCTTGAAAAAACGCAGTTAAATATCATTTTTACCTTCCATCACCTTTAGGTAAGGAAGGTATTGTCTTTGGTCAAAAAATTCGGTGGTGAGTTTTTAATGAATAAGCACGTTTTAGGGTCCCTACAATACGAATATACCATTTTTAAGATGATGTATGTATGTATATGTGTGTGTGTGTCTGTGTGTGTATGTGTGTCCGTGTGTGACAAATTTTTCTCCGACGATAACTCCAATACTACAATTCTAAAAATTATAATTCTTTCGTATTCCTCTTCTGTACAGCCATATGAAGAGTTGATTACATTTTGGTTATAACTGATTCACCGGAAGTACCCTTATTTGAAGTTTTTAACAGTTTTTCTTAAAAAAACGCAGTTAAATATTATTTTTTGACTTTTTATACGGTTTGATTATACATTTTCCTTCATATTCAATAGATGTAGATTTAAAGCGTTATAAAGGAATTAATTTTCAAAAATTAGTCAGCTTTGCTATTTATCATGTAAACAGCTGATAGGTATATACAAAAAATTTTAAGTGACAGATGTCAGTTGCAAGTGCAAAACCAAATATAGAAAGTATAGGATCTAAAATTGAAATGTCATAGTGTTCCTCGCAAGTGACATGCAGAGAAAGGCCAAAGAGAAGATGGAAAGACTGTATCGCAGAAGACTTGAGAAAGAAAGGACTGTGTGAAGAAGATGCGTTGGACAGGAATGAGTGGAAGAGAAAATGAAACAGCGACCCCTAATAAAATAGGGGAAAGCTGAAGAAGAAATAAAGGAAGTGTCAAGTGCATTTTACTTAGTGTGTGTTTATGTTATAATTTTATTGGATTTGTAGAACCTTTTCAAATGAACTTTTGGTATGGAATTTGTAAAAAATAGTATGTGTTCGTGTTCGATTTTACATGATATTATATAGAATCTGTTCCAAGAACCTTTTGGTATCGGATTTGTACAAAATACATTGAATTGACGGAAGGTTTTGTGCTGGCCACAACAGATTTTTTGATATTTTATGTGATTATCAGTATGAAAGAATATCTTATTGTTTATTCAGTTTGATTAAACTTTTTTCTTTTATTTTAATTGTGTCGAAATTTTGGATGAAAATATGAAAAATGAGCCGATTTTCAAATGTTTAAAATATTAAAAGAATTTTTTGTGAGTTTAAGTTATTAATAAATCGCGAAACTGTACTAAACTGCCAATTTGCAAAACTCCTAGATTTTTCCAGGCAAAACTCCCTATTGCTTGGTTTAGTTTCCATGGTAGGATTCTTTTATTCGTTCATTCTTTGTCCTTTATCCTGTCGTTTACCTAAGACTTAACTATCCTTTATTAGCCCTACAAATTGCAAGATAAATTCTTTAATAAAGAAAGGAAAAAAGGACCAACTATAACAAAATATTTTTCAGATTTTTATAATTAAATTTCGATTTTCCATAAGGGTAAATATGTAAAGTAGGTATATAATGTTATATATTTTCATAAAACTCTTTCCTTGTTGAGGGTAAATATGCATCCATTTTATCGCGCAGAGGGCTGTGAATAATAAACAGATGAAGTGCGAACTCTACCCTTATACTCGCCTCCTAACTTTTGACATATTTCCACCGTGAATGTAATTGATGAAACGTGGTTGGTATCCTACCTAAGTGATTACGTATGTATTATATGGGTAAAGGTATTGTGGTAAAGAAAAACGCTGGTGGTAAAGCGCTTACGATGCCAATGTCATTATTTACGACGTTGCGGTCATGTGATCGGCCCGATGCGCGTTTGTTACTTCCTACAAAGGAACTGCCATGCCTCTGTTGTTAGGCCAACACAAACATGCGGAAAATATCACACAGAACAGATAGAAAAGAAACTAGAATTTATTCTGCTATTGTTTTGTCCCGTTTTCTTATTTTTTTTTTTTTTTAAGAATGTATACATCGATTACATTTATTTAAGATTCACGGCATAGTTTAATGTTTGTATGAATCAAATGGTATTGGTAGTGATGGAAACATAGTTCTGATATTAGCAGATCTCAAAAAGTTTTGTATACAAGACAATTACGTCGTTTATTAGCCTAAATTTGTACAATTTTATAATGAATTATTCCATTCTTAAACTAAAATAATACTCTATTTTACGATTATTCATGAGGATTATACATACCTAAAAACGAAAATCATAGTAAAAAATCTGATGTGGCCAACACAAAACCTTCCGCTATTTAATTTTTATTAATTTAAATACATACCTACGTATTTACTAATGCTGCAAACTATATTATGTTCCATTGCATGTAACTATTGCTTTATTAACTATTTTCTTTTCAAAATTACACTATTATTAGTTTGAAGTGATTAGTTTTTTGACAGCGACATTTACCTGTTAGTTACATACATTTAATATATGAACTGCGTAGCAAAGGAATTGTGTTTATCTTACGCTTCGGGATTTAAATGAAGATTAATTTTTAAATTTATCTATAAAATATATAGAAAAAGTATTAATATATACCTGTAGAAAATTCAATAATCTTTAATTTTCATAATGACATAAAATGCGAAAAAATGCCATTTAATGCTATTTTTTGAAGAAAAACCATTATGAGCTTCAAGTAAAGTACCATTGCCGGTTATCCGAATTACATCAAAATCTAAGGGTTTCTTTCCATATTAGAATAGGATCGAAATATAAGGTTTCAAAATTTTCTGAATGATAGTATATGAATTAGAGCGTGGACAAAATCCATACACATATATACACACACACACACACACACACACACACACAACACACACATACATTATCGTAAAAATGTTAAAATCGGATCCTAGGGACCTTAAAACGTGGTCATTTACTAAAATATGTGATTTTTGAGAGAAATAAAATTACACGAACTTTATTCTTTAATCCTTCATATTTGTTTCAGAATAACAACTGACTAGAAAAAACATCGAATGCCTACTTAAATAATATTATATTATATATGTCACATATCAAATCAATTTCAACGTCAAAAATAATAATTACACCCTTCAAATCCCCCTTTAATTATTATTTTTGCCATTTCTATCAACAATTCCTATAAATAATAAATGTTTTGTCATAACTTGTTGGGGTACATCTTTCCATAAAAACTTGTTCTTGTAAATCCGCGTTTAGATAGGCAGATTTTACATCATAGAATCTTCTAATGGATTTTTTAATTACTGATAATGCTAGTAATGTTCTTACGGATTCCCATTTTATTACTGGACTATATGATTCATTGTAATCAATTCCTAATTTTTGTCCTGCTCCAACAGCAACTAATCTTGCTTTGTAAGTTTTTATATTGTTAATTAAATCATGTTTGATTCTGTAAACCCATTTACTTTTTATAATTTTCTTGTCGGTCGGTCTTTTAACTTTTCTCCATACTTGATATTGATTTATTGTTTCGATTTCTTCATTCATTGCATTTTTCCATTTATCAGCTTCTTTTGATTTACTAGCATCTTCAAAATTCCAGGATTCTTCATAATAGTTCTGAATTATTTCTGTATTTTCTTCTTGTGAAATAAATTCTTCTTCTGTGTTTTTATTCTCAAAGTTTTTTATAAAATTACATTTTATGTCCTTTCTATTTTTTAAAAAATATGAACCTTGAGTTGTCTCTTCAAATTTTACATCAATCGATTCATGGATTTTACCTTCTTCTGGGACGAATATTCTGTATGCTTTTCTTTCTTTGGAGTAACCAACAAAAATTCCTTCTTTTGATTTTGATTCCAATTTTAATCTTCTTGGACTTTCGTATTTGTAAAAACACAAACATCCATATATTTTTAAATGTTTTATAGATGGTTTTCTTTCTTTTCCACATTTATCATAAATAAATGCTCCGTCTTTATTTAACATTACGGTATTACCATTATTTGCCAAATTTGGTATTGACAAAAGATTATCTCGAAGTTTTGGTACATAAAGGACATTTTCTATTCTGACATTGTTTATTTCTTCATTTTCATTCTGAATAGATGCTTTAATAATTCCTCTCGCCGTAGCTTCTATTTCTCTTCCTTCTTCAGCAACTTTAATTTCTTTTTCTTCTGGATAACAGTCTTCTAACCATTCTTTCGTTGAAGTCATATGTGACGTACATGCAGAATCTAAATACCATTTTTGTGTATTTGTGATCTGATTATCTTCATTAACTCTTAAAGCAAATTCATTCGTAGTATTGGCTATATTGGCTTTTTCTCGTCGAAACCATTTCTTTTTGTCGTAATTATTTTTGTTTCTGTACTATACCTCCCTTACCAAGGGTAGAGGGAGGTAAAAAGTTAAATATCAAGTCATAATTATTTCAAAATTCCACCTGGTCACAAATCTAAAAAGAAATCATTCCTAAATTCATATTCGAAAAATAACAATGAGACACCCTAACTTTCATGTCACCACGGGACGTGTTTTCTCTTCTGTTTCCAAATGTCATATTCAAATTTCGCATAACTATCTTTCTCTAAAGGTCTTAGTAAGACAAAGATGAAGCTATTAGACATACGTATCGAAGATACCATAAGTAAGACAGAGATAAATATACAATTACTTGTTGTTTAGAGGTTCAAAAATCAATGACGTGAAGATCAAGTAAGAAAAATTAGTGTAACATTCATTTTAATAAACAAATGAAGTTCTCCTCGAAAATACCCTAATACTCCCCTGTATCAAGTTTCAAGTACCAAGCATCAAATCTCAGTTTGAAAATCGTCTATAAGCTCAGTGCGTGCGGAGTAAAAAAAATAATAAGCCTTCCGATCTGGGATCCAAGCAATCAGTGATGAGAGTAGTGCGTGGCGTCGCCGAGAGATGGCACCTGGTGACGCTGTGCGTGACCCGCATGGAAATAGGATCCTTACAAGGATACAGGACAATAACAAAGATAGAGAAATGTTGGAGAAGGGTTGTAGAACTATTACCCAAAATATTGATGGTTGGAGCGAATGAAAGTTGACGTTTAAATTATTTTATAGACGTAGTTACTTTTCATAACTTTGTCTTATGATTTGAACTTTAAAAGAAACTGGCCTGTATTTACTCCGTTAGAGAAGACGAAAAATGTACCACTGGAATACTAGGAGGCATTTAATATGACCTTTGCAACAGGATTCAGGGATGTATCTAAAAAATTTAATACCGCGAATTATGACTCGTTCGTTTCAGGTGCAAGCAACTCTCAAGGCGGAACTACCGTTAGATGAAATTAAAAAATAATTCTGCTTCATGTAATTGTTAATAAACTAAATAGTTTAAAAGTCAAAATATTTTGTTATAATCAAAATTAACGAAAACTGTTTCAAATATTTTAAATGCACCCCTATTTTATTATTCTACTATTATTCCGGTTGTCCAATTGTTATCAAAACCTTTTCAGCTCTTCTCATTAATGTCAGACTGAGGAATACAGGATGTTAATTAAAATCTGGCCATAGCCGTTTAATATGGAAAAACAGTTTTTCTTTGCGCAAAAGTCCCCAATTCATTTTAGACAATGTTTCAAATAAAAATTGTAAGTAATTATATTCTACGTCTAAATCACAGATTTAATTTTTCACGTTTGGTAACTTGTAAAATCGAATTTGAAATTGTATAAATATTGCTCATTTGTAGCGATAGCCTTGGAATTGAAACAAAGTTACAATTCTACAAATTCTATTTTCAAATGAAATTTACAGAATTCAATTCTGTACCTAAATCACTACACAAATATTATTTTTAAAATCTAACACTCAAATAACTTTTATTATTATTTTTTACTTTTTCAATTACTTTATATAATTTATTTGTAATTTTGTTTCAATTCTATGGCTATCGCTACAAATGAGTAATATTTATACAATTTCAAATTCGATTTTACAGGTTATCAAACGTGCAAAATGAAATATGTTGGGGACTTTTGCGCAAAGAAAAAACTGTTTTCCCATGTTAATCGCCTAGGGCCAGATTTTTAGTTAGCACCCTGTATGTATATTAATAATTCTAATTTTATAAATCACCGTAATAATTATTTATTTGTTTATGAATACATGGATTACCTATTTAATTTTAAAAATTATAGTAGTAATAAGCCGTGTTGTTGATAATGGTGATTATGAACATAATGGGTGTGATTCAGTGGGTTGTATTAGGTTGTTTTAAGATCTGTATTAAGAGTTGTATTAAAAAACCGGATTGCCTAGGAAATTAAAACACTTCTTAAAATGGGTTACATCTGTTTTAAGTATTATATTAACCTTAATGCCTAATGTCAAATATGAAATATTGAAGTAAAGATTATTTTTTTCAATTTTTTTTTGTGTATGTAATTTTAAGTTATTTAAAAAGAAAAGATATTAGTGCAAAAATCCAGTAAATAACCATTTCAGTAAAAATATTTATATTACGTAACAGATTATTACATATTTATTTTTTAATAGGCACCAGTTAATGGCCACGGAAACTACATATAACAAAATAAACATTATTTTCAAGTTCTTGATATATTGAAATAATTATTCAAATCATAATATACCTAAACAATATTTGATATTACATTTTTTATTTAAACTAATTTGACGATTATTCTACTAATTGTTAATTGTATTTTCTATTGTTGCAAATTTTTAGAACAAGAAGACGTCCTGAGTTGAGCGTTGAAGTCCTGCCTAAGAATTCCTGCTTTGCCAGTAGAAACTCTTCCACGGACTTAATTCACTCTTTATATGTTTTTATATCCCTTTAAATAAATAAATAAATAAATATATCATCACGGCATATTACCCATTTCTGGGTGTGCCAATCTGCTTTATCGCAGATATCGGTAATGATGATGACATATTTCTACCGTGCGGGCGATTACCAGGCGTCACCTCACGGGCACTCATTGCTGGCGTGGAGAGTGCACCACAGGGGTGCATAATACAACAATATATGCATAAACAAATAAATGACAACTACGTTCATATATAAAATAATGTAAAGAACTGTTTAGATGTATTTCAACAATGAATTTCTGTAACTTAGTTACAATGAACAGTGTTAAGTGTTCAAATTAAATTGTATAATTAAGGAAGACAGATTTGTGAAAAATTCATTAATCTCACTGGGATTTGAACCCAGGACCTTCCGATATCTAGTCGGACACTCTACCAACTGAGCTATGAGATCCCGTGAAGTTCTTGAATTTTTCACACGTCGCATACACCGTTGTAGACGAGTTGCGTTCAAATCCCAGTCTTGCTCTTGTAAGAATCTCTGACGTTTAGAAACTTCCTCAAACAATGAAAAAATAGATATTATTGAAATTGTATGTGTGCAGAAGACATGTTAAATACAATAAAACAATATTTGGGTAAAGTTCTGTAATATTTTTGTTATAATACGACGGTTCGATAGCGAAGTAAAATACAATATTTACATAGCTTAATATGGAAATGGCGAGAGGTCTTGTGCTGGCCACAACAGATTTTTAGTTCAGGAATTGAAGGGCAACTATATTGTAAACCAAAGGGTTTTCATTAATTCTGTGCAAGACAAATGGAAAGCGCTAGTTCGAATCTTCCCGAAACTTTATTTTCCGGCCCTTTAGCTTTATGAATTAACGAATTTAAGAGTTAGACCTTTCGGAAAACTGAAAGTTCATATTTCGGAAACGGTTGTATTTTTAGCGTGTTTCCTGAAAACGCTGTTTACGAATGAGTAAAATGGTTAAAGTACTCCATACCAAAGTTTCAAGGGCGTAGGGCAAGGTTTTTTTTTATTTACGAACTTTTTTGATATTTTTTTGTTTGCACCATAATTTTACAATTTGTTTTTTAAGCACTATAAACAGTAAAATAACTATATATATATGAAAAGGACGGGTTTTAATCTACCCGATAAGCTATTTTCCAGCTCTTTAACCCTTCAAATAGTCAATTTAAAGCAAAACAACCCCTAAAAAACTGGGTTTTCAGCGTTTTCCTTAAAAAAAGCCGTGGTTCTCAGGAGTAGTTACAAAGGGATTTGTCCTACTCCACACGATGCTCTGCATTTACGACCTACACTGGCGAGCTAAATAAGGACTAGACTTGCAGTCACATGTAACCAGCTCGGCTAGGATGCTTTTCTAGCTTCTCCCGGAAACATCCGTCTCGTGTCTCAACGCGATAACCTACCCCGAACACGGTTAACCGTTATATCAAACAAAAACTTTACCTTGTCTTCAATTATTCGTTACCATTACCCATTAAATGATGATTACATACGTTGCCTCCGGATGAGGAGAGCACATAAATAAACGCCATAAGAAAACTTCCTGTGTTAGCATTCAGGTTCGTTTAATCTTTTCTCATTTGAGTCTGGCAGATGCATGCATTACCAATCCAGAGCGATACGACGATACGTCGACGAGCTGCACCAACAAAAGAATTAAACTGTCTTTAGAAACATTCACACAAGTGTGAAGCGATCCATCAGAATAAACAAATGGTTTCACATAGCGTTGCGAATACTTAACATAACAGTGCATCTAATTATGGATATCGCGCAGGAAACCTACCTACCCAGCCCCTCTGACCGTGATGTTAAATAAATAAGGAACCCGAAAACCCACATCAAAGTTTCGAATCTGGTACCTCTTTCCTGACTCATCCATTCAATATCAAGCATGCCTCAATTCGTAGGTGTTTTCTTTTCACATTCACTCTCCCTAGCTGCCGTGTGGCAAAAATACTACTTCAATTACATGTTTTTAACAAGTATACACTTTATTGCGCGCAATGCCATTCTTACGTAAATAATACTAAAACTTATAAAACTGCTATTATTTTCATGTTCTACATGTCCGATTCCTGGAAAACATATGCTAGTCATTTGTTCCCAGGTATTAATTTTATTGATAAATAGTCGATATTTCAAATTCGAATTGTTTGGATATTATAAGGACATTTATGAAAGTTATATTTAGTTATTCTACTCATGGTTGAATATGAGAACAATATAATAATTAGACATATAGTCATATTCCTTTGACTATAAGTTCTTATGGTTGAGTATAAGAACAAGATAATAATTAGATATACAGTCATATTCCTTTGACTTTAACTTCTCATGGTTGAACATGAGAACAAGATAATATTTTATAACCGTTATTATTATAAGAAAAATAAAGTTTCCTACCAAGTCATCCATCGATGGCTCGAAAGCTGCATCCAAATTCTCCAAGTTTCTAAGGCATCAGACCAACCAAAGGCCTGCCTATTAAATAATAATTATTAGAGTACCTATGGTATTTGTTAAGCCATTTAACAAACTCTTCGATAAAATTTCGGATGACACACGTGTATTCATTACACAAGATTCGTAAAAAAGTAACTCTTTTCTCACAGTTTTTAAATGGTTTCAAATAGTGCGGACAAAATCACCCGCAGTTACTATAATGTTAATATGAATGTTTATCGCAATCAAGATGAGATAAACATTCATATATTATATGCAAAAGCTGTGCATGACTCTGCACTATTTTTTATCAAATGCATGATAACCGCGTCAAATTTGGCTCCACTTTGTCAGGTGGTTATACAAGAGGAAAGTGCACCACTTTGCAAATGCTTAGTAACTCTAGTGCAAATATTTTACGCACTACGCAGATAAAACTGTTTCAGGCAGTCCCACAACTTTGCCAGATTGGAACTAGTTAATTTTTATTCTACGATTCGACTCGTGATTATAAAGTATTTTTGCATTAACAATAATATTAGCGCTCGAACCAAATAAATTGAATAAGGCTAAAAATAATAAAAGCTAAATTAAACACACCACATAATATCTATATCTTATCATTATGCCCCAATAACAACACTTTTGTTATCCCTATTCACTATCTTTGACCATAATAACAACACTATTGTAGATAGGTCTTTTAAATTAGACAAATGACTAAATCAGCAACATTGAGGTGTTACATTACTAAATGCATATTTCACGACACAAAATTAACAATTCAAAACTTTTTTCCTTTAAAAACAATTTTACATTTCTAATCAAAATAAATATTTATATTTTGGAAACTAAGGCTCAGAGAATTTTTTCATTATTTTTCCCGTAATCAGCATGTCCGAATTAAGAGAAAATTATACTTTTCATTTAAAAAAAGGATGATCGGATTTTTAGAGGGGCACTGAAGGTACCATATTGTTGATTTTTGCTTTGACTAACTGTACCAGCTTGACACGACAATTGAAAATGCAACAGAGCACTCAGTGCGCACTAGTGCAGTGAATCGAAAACGCTAAAAGTCATTGTAATACACAATAAATCCCCATTTTTTCTTTAGTTTTGTTCTTCTTTTACTTGTTTTTGATTTTATTTCAAAGTTTATATTTCTTTGTCCCGACAATTAAAAATCCAACAACCCCCCTACTGCTTACATGGTCACCCTAGTTAGTGTCAGTGTTTTTAATGAATAAGCATGTTTTAGGGTTACTAAAATACGATTTTACTAGTTTTACGATGATGTCTGTATGTGTGTCCGTATGTGACAAATTTTTCTCCGACGATAACTCAAATATTACAATTCTAAAAATTATAATTCTTTCGTATTCCTTTTCTTTGCATTCATGTGAAGAGGTGATTAGATTTTGGTTATAATTGGTCAACCAGAAGTTCCCTTATTTTAAATACTTAGCAGTTTTTCTTGAGAAAACGCAGTTAATATCATTTTTTGATATTTTATGTGAGTATCGATATGAAATAATATCTTATTCTCTATATGGTTTGATTATACATTTTCCTTCATATTCAGTAGATATAGAAATAAAGAAATATAAAAAAAAATAACTTTCAGAAATCAGGCAGTTTTGCTATAATCACGGAAATAGCTGATATATTCAAATAATTCTAATTGAGCGATGGCAGTGTCAAGTGCAATTTACGTGGTACATGCTGTTATAATTTTAATGGAATTATAGAATCTTTTCCAAGAAACCCTCGGTATGGAATTTGTAAAAAATAGTATATGTTCGTGTTACAATTTTACTGGATATATAGAATCTTTTCCAATAAACTTTTGGTATAGGATATGTCCAAAATATATCAAATTAACGGAAAGTCTTGTGCTGGCCAAAACAGATTTTTTTAATAGTTTAAAGTACCTACACTCCAATCATCTCACAACATAACTCATCTAAATACCTTCTTGTAAGAATAAACCTCTTCATCTTCTCTTATTTTTCTGCGCGTTACATCCCTTGTATTGTGTCGCATGTCTACACATTGTGAGCTAATTAGAATGATAATACCGCACACAGGTGCATAACGAATGACTTCTGTATGATAATTTCTTTTGTGTTGTTACCTGTACGCCTGCTAGGCTGCATACAGTTTCTACCATATACTGAAACTCCTGTTGTGCGAGGTGATTGATTGTATAGTTAATCACACACCTCCATAGACGGAAGGATGAAGTACATAAAAATATTATTATAGGAATTAATAGCTCTCGCTAGGAGAATCATGCTAAAAATCGCATATACAGATTTTAGTGGTTAAGCACGTTTTAAGGTCCTTAGAATCCGATTATAACACTTTACTATGATATCCGTATATGTGTGTATGTGTGTGGATGTTGGAACCACGGTTTCTCAAATACTATAGACTTAAGACAAGTTTAACTGCGGTTTCCTTAATCTAACATTACTGGGAAGAGTTGATCAGATTTTGGTAAAAAAAGGACAACCGGAAATACTAGTTCCTTTAAAAATACTAAGTATTATGTTTTGAAAATTTATGTTATTACAAATATTAAAGAATATAAAAATTTCCATCCTACACATTTAAAATATTTATATATCTTCTACAGACTTTGAGAAACATAAATATATAAAATAATTGAGTTGTTCTCATTTTTCATCCACTACTCGCCCTTCAAATTCGACATGAATTTTTGCTTGCTATCATGTATCGTACAGAATGTGTCTAATGACAGGTGCGTAGATTTAAAGATGTTCAATCTATTATAGAAATTTCTTTGGAATTTTAGTGTGTTTTATTTGAAAACTACTCAATCGCTAAAATTGTGTAATACATAACAAGAAAGAGAAATTCATGCTGAATTCATATTTTGAAACAGCGTTATCTTATTTTAAACCATGTGAGAGTGGTGAATGAAAAAAGAGTAATGAGCAAAATTGAAAATGTGTCTATAAATGCCAAAAATATTGCAAGAATTTTTATATGACTTTTAAGTATTAAATTTTAAAAGATATTGTTCTTCAAAGAGCCTCAAATTTGAAAATATCACGAATATCCATTAGATAACTATTTTACAATTAAATATTAAAATTTTGAATTTTGAAAATGTCACGTAACCTGAAACAGAATGTGACGTCAAAGTACACACAGATTAACATGTGATAAACTATCGCTTACTTTTATTTATATAAATAACGTAAACTGTTTTCCTATTAGCTATGAATGATGTATGTACTCCGACGTC
The DNA here is from genome assembly GCA_943142095.1 of Ophonus ardosiacus. NCBI lineage: Eukaryota > Metazoa > Arthropoda > Insecta > Coleoptera > Carabidae > Ophonus > Ophonus ardosiacus. The sequence goes on along the minus strand of OW964832.1, from coordinate 31,189,769 downwards.
ACAGGAGTGGTTTTTTTTTTCATGACTATTTCTGGCGTCAATCTTTTTATAATTTACGAAAATAACAATAAATTATTATTATTAATACTATGAAAAATATTGCATAAACTTTCATTTAAAATACTTTTAAAAATGTGAAACCGGCTCATTATTTAAAATTATAACGGCTGCATGGAATATTGTTCATTTTTTTGGTTATTCTGGGTAATTTATGTTCGATACTGAATAGTTTAATAATAACAAAATAATAGTAGTCTCCTATGTACCTCCATAAAATCTAAATAAACGACAGTATTAGCTAAAATATTAACTCAAGCAATTCGCATATGAGCATGGCCAAACTTCTTTAAAACATTATACTGTACCTATCGCAGTTTTCATCAAAGATAATACTTCTTTTGCCTATTGGGTAATAATTCATGGACCATGTTTAAATAATTTTAAAGTTTTTAGTTCCCACTATTAATTTTTTCTAATGAAAAGTGATGCCCCCTAGTGGCAGCCCCTTATTCGACGTGCATTCGTGCAACGTCAGTGGCGTAGCTCGTTCAATCTAAATTAATGTTAGTAGCGGGTTCACCAAGCTTACCACCTATATATAATTCATATTAATTGTTTTCCTTGGTTGGGATGCACGCGAACTGATCGCTATCTTTGAATTCTCCTCAGTACACCCCTGAACAGTTATCATATTTTCAATATATTTCAATTAAAGCGGTTGGAAGTGTGCCACGCAACTTTATTTTTCTGTTTTTCTGCAGTATCACTTCTAGATATTTCTATAAAGTCTATGAACCCAAGCCCATAACATCTCAGCCGGTTAACGTTTTCAACAAATTATAAAACCTACGCAAATGGTGAGAAATTTCTTTATTAGTAATACTAACTTTAATTCTATTTTCTGTGCGTATTGCCCCATATGTATTGAGAGGTAGGTTTTCCTCATATACCTATTAACTAATATATTGCTAATGCTCGTATCTTTCCCATAAGAGTAGGTGAAGGAAACACTGTGAAATGGAAATATAATTTCTGCATAAGTCTATCTCTCACAAACACCCAACCGGCAATTATGCGCATGCTCGGAAATCTTGACTACTATTGGCTAAAGCTGACATCGTCGCTGGCTGGGCTGTGTTCCAAAATCCTGCTCTTAGAGTACGAAATTATTCAAAGTCGTTTCAAAAATAATAACCTTACTCTCAGAGTTTACTCAACCTGTTCCAAAACAGCCAGAGTTTACTCCAAAGTGATGTTCTACTTAATCTACTAACGAGGAGGGTATAGAAATTACTCCACAAAATTTTTAAACGTAGATGCTCACGATTCTCAACATATGAAAGTAATTTGCCTTCTTGAGGAAGAAAACATGCTTTTGGTTGCAAATAAACATAAGTTGGCGTGTATTACGAGCATACTTTTATAATAAAAGCGCTTTTATGGAGCGTACTTTCACATTATATTAAGGAGAGTGCTCCATAAAAGCGCTTTTATTACGGGCTTGACATTAATGTTGTAATTATAAGTAGTAATTTAGTTTCAATTTTTTACTTCAACAAAACTCTCATTCGTTCCAAAACACAACACATCATACTCTACGCCAAAACTTGGTATTCTTGGTTTTGGAACGCTGCCCTGGTGATGCAGCGAGCACATGGTTTGACTTTGACGTTTGATTTCATTTCTGTTTGTAGTTGCACTTCGAAAGCATTTGCTTTGTGTTTCATACAGTAATTTATTGTCACCGAAATAAATTAATCCTGACCAGATTGTATTCCTATTATTTTCACAGTACAACAAAGTAAATTATTTAATTCAAATTTAGCACTAGAATATGTCATTTTTTTTTTATTATTACTAATATTTATATTCAATAATTTACATACAAAATAAAAAGTAGGTACATTGTTTAATTTCTCAAATTTAAAATTTCTCGCGCTAGTCGTTAATAAACATAACTCTGTGATTCGCAAAAAGTGATCATGATTTCCTCGTTAGCCAATAGTAGTCAAGGTTTCCAAGCATGCGCATAATTCGCGGTTGGTTGTTTGTGTGAGATAGACTTATGCAGAAATGATATTTCCATTACACAGTGTTTCCTTCAAGAAAAGCAAAGGATCCGCAATATATTAGTTAATAGGTATATGGTTTACCTGTACGCATTGGTTTGTTACGAAGTTGTTTTTTATGTCAAAAGTAAACATTCTCGCTAGAAGCAAGTCTGGACAAGAAAATAACCCTTAAAATGCCGGTCAAACTATTATCACCAGTATTTTGGCTCACAGTTTTTAAAGTCTTAACTCAATATTTAAAGAAGCCGAAAGAATTTTGTAGAAATTTCTATCCATTTGTGTAGATTTTCTAATTTTTTTAAAATGTAAACCGGCCGAACTGTTATGGGTTTGGGCTCGTATATGTGTTCCTATAGCAACTTATAGACCTTATAGAAAAATAGCATTCTCTCCTAAGGTGTATAAATTACAGTAAATGTAGATAATGTGAGGCATTGCCCGGCAAACGTAGAAGATCACTTAAAATTGTTTTCGTTTGTAATTTAACTGACTATATCATTCATAAGTTATAACCCAAAAGGAATGTAGGGTTTTTCTTAGTTACTACGTATTACAGCAGTTATTATTAAATAACTATGGCGAACGAATATACGAATGATGGTATATTCGAATATACAAAGTTTCGTACATTCGTTCAACATGGTCACTTATTGCACGTTTGATTATTTTGTTTTATGAACTCAGAACTGTCAATGTCATTCTGAAATTTATTTACGCAGGGTATAGAGTACAATCTTTTTCCTTCGAACACAGTACAAAGTACATAAATGAATCTGTAGTTTGAAATGAAGAGAAAAATTATGTTTTGTGTGATTTATGTAGATCTCTGAAATGACATTTCAGAGTGCACCTATTATTTGACATCAAGACAAATTAAAATTTAGACAAATTACTGATTAATCACTAGACCAGAAACTGCACTGTGGCTAGTGCCAACCTATTTTGAAATACGAACATTTTAATATAATATTACACAGCTATATTTAAAAACGTAGTTTATATAGCATACATTTGACAATACTTACAGAAAAAATAGATTACCTGTATACAACTCGACAATCAAAAATTCGACGTGTTGCCTATAGAAAAATTTCCAGGCAACACGTTTCGTATTATCGAAAATTTTCAATCGTTTCGTTGTATAATATATGAATATAACATAACAACAAACCTCAATTAATGTACAGAACTCACCCCGAATTTTTGAAGACTGTTTTTTGTGCGTTAGGTGAAATTAAAATTGATACATTTGGTTGAATTGCAAGAAAAAGTAGTTTTGGGACAGTTTCTACATTTACCGACAATGTGCACACTATCCCACTATCTACATAGGTGCAAAACGATTTTATTGTGCCGTATTTAGTATTTATTTTTGGCTGATATGATAATAAATAATTTAAAAACAAAGCGAATACTAAAATAGGGAAACTACATTTTATTAAAGTGAGTGTTCTCTGCAAGTTATAAAGATTTAAATGTATGTTTCTCCGTGGAACAAATATATGTAATTTATATGCTACATTTCTAGCTAAAATTATATTTATTGCATACATATTCCGCCCCATATTTTGAAAGTAATTTAGACAAATTTAGTTGCTTTATATTAATATAAATTTCCACGTGAGTCTAGAGTCTAGATATTTTTTTTGGTGTTAATAAAACCATAATGAATTTCTGAAGTTAAAATATTGTATTTGATTTATAATTTAGCTGGTGCGGTGTTGTTCGTTGCTATTGTTTGATAATGAAGCTTGAGACAGATTTGTAGAGCATTGTGACGTTAGGCGAACAAATGGACAAATAAATAAATTGGTAGCGTTATGGATGTAATGAAACCGCGGGACAATTCCGCTGAATTTTCATTTCTGCGACAATAAACGGTAATGCGCTGTTTTCAATTACAAGCCTCGCCCAATTTTAATTAAAATCATTGTATGCACAACTTACTACTCACAATGCAATACTCTTTATTTACTCCTACATTTCTATAAGTCATAACGTATGCCCCACAAGTTTTGACACAAATTCCAACAATTTTTACCTCTCGCTAAGAGAAGTGTTGGATTCATGCTAAAAATCAAATATCCTGATTTTAATTAATAAACACAATTTAAGGTCCCTACAATCCGATTTTAACATTTTTACGATGATATCTGTGTGTGTGTGTGTGTGTGTGTGTGTGTGTACGTGTGGTGTAAAGTTGGTTCCTCAGTAACCAAAAAGCCGGATTTATAGTTTACATAACATAACATAACAAAACATAGCATAACATAACGTAACATAACATAAGAATTTTTTTAGATTTTATAGTACGAAACATAAGCATAAGACATAGCACGAGAAAAAGAAGAATTGTTCTGAAAAATGTTCATAATGTAGTATTATTACTATATTCATTACTGTTTTCACATTTCATTTTGTCATTCTTTGTACACGTTAAATTTTAGAACTTTTCGCAAAAACGTGATTTGTTTAGATAAAAATGGCTGATGACGATGCTATGATAGTAGCTGTTGCAGTATCTTGAGCATTATTATTATTAACTCTGCACAATAATTTAACTTTATTTAACGTCAATATCTCATCAGAAACAAAAACTAACCTCACAATTTGTTTGTAAACAACAAGCAGATGCGAGTACTCCAACGCTCCAAGATTTCGCTGCTCTTCCAATAGAGCCGAATTGAGCCGAATATTCCCGAACACAATAACATAACATAACGAAATAAAATATAGTCATTTCTTATGTTATGTTATGCTATGTTATAAAACTATAAAATGCCATACGGACTTATGTGTTTTCATATTTTCACTATGTTATGCTATGCTATGTTATGTAAACTATAAATCCGGCTTAAGGCTTAAGATCTGTTTAACTATGAATTAATTTATCTGACATTCATGGGAATAGATGAAAGGTTTTAACAATTGGACAACCGGAAGTAGTAGTTTCTTAAAAAAATCCTTCTAAATATTATCTTTTTGAAAATTTGTGTTATTACTAATATTGAAGAACATAAAATTCTACATCTGATACATTTAAAATTGTTATTGTATCTTCTATAAATTTAGAGATAAAGACACTATAATATATAAAATAATCGGATGTAATAAATCGCACAGGCTAAACTACACCAAGGAAACCAGTTATAACATATTTTGTAAATGACAGATAAATGTCAGTGTTAAAAATCAACAATTTTAGAGACATTCAAAGCTTTTTCGAGGAAGTACATTTAATTTTTCTTATTGTTTTATTAATTGCATATATAAAATGATAGGTAAAACTCATATATCCATAAGAAATACTGCCAAACTTGTTAATGAATTGGAAGAATCTCTGACATTTAGGAACTTCCTCGTACAATGAAAAAAATAGATATAATTAGAATTGTGTGCACAAGACATGTTAAATACAATAAAAAACAATATTTGGGTAAAATTCTGTATTTTTTTTTATTATTATTATTATAAAATGACTTTTCGACAGCGAATATTTATATAACATAAAATAGAAATGGCGAGAGGTATAGTGTTGGCCACAACATATTATTTTTAATAACATTTACTTAAGGTTTTGTAATACTTAATAATTAACTGTTCGATAAGGAACAAAATTACACACTTTAATTAAACAAAGATAGGCGTTTTCTTCTACAAGGCGCAACTTTTTGCGGACACCTAGCATTAGGTTTTGGACGATATTTACCGATATCTGCGTATAAAGCAAATGGGGTATTCCACCCAATTTTTTTTATTATTTTAAATAACTTCATTCAGTTTTGAAGCAATTCATAGTATTAAAAAAATCTTAATTGTTCCTAGTTTAACAGTATTTTATTTTCGAGAAATCAGTGTAACGTCACATTTCCCCTATAATTGTCCTTCTCACACACACTGCTCTGAGTACGCTGCGAGAGAAAGATAGCAATTGTATGACGTCGATTTTCCCTTTTAGCAAATGTGAAATATCTCTTAAAGTAATTATTTAAAAAATGTTTTCATTGTTTTAACTATTATTACCTCTCGCTAAGAGAGGTATTGGATTCATGCTAAAATTCACATATCCAGATTTAATTGAATAAGCACGATTTAAGGTCCCTACAATCCGATTATAACATTTTTAAAATGATGTCTGTGTGTGTGTGTGTGTGTGTGTGTGTGTGGATGTGTGTATGTGTGTGTGTGTGTATGTATGTATGTATGTCTGGATGTTGTAGTCACGATTCCTCAAAAACTATAAGACTTAAAAAATATTTAACTGCAGTTTCCTCAATCTGACATTCCTGGGAAGAGCTGAAAAGGTTTTGGTAACAATTGAACAACCGGAAGTAGTAGTTTCTTAGAAAAAATCTTCTAAATATAATTTTTTGAGAGTTTTTTTTATTAAATATTGAAGAACATACAATTCTCCATCTAATACACTTAAATTTTTGATTATATCTTGTATAGATTTAGAGATAAAGACTCTATGATTTATAGAGTAAACTAATCGCAGAGGCCAAGGCACTAAGGAAACCAGTTGACAAATTCCAATGTTTATAACATGACACATGTCATTGTCAAATAACAGTTTTAGTGACATTCTGATAGCTTTTTCTGGGAAGTATATTTAACTTTTCTTATTGTTTTATTAATTAAATATTTGAAATTATAGGTAAAATTATGGTAAAATGCATAAATCCATCAGAAATACCGCCAATCTGGTTAATGAATTGGAACAATCTTTGACATTTAGAAAAACTTCCTCATACAATGAAAAATAGATATAATTAGAATTATATGTGTGCAGAAGACATGTTAAATATAATAAAAAACAATATTTGGGTAATGTTCTGTAAGATTTTGTTATAAATCGACGGTTCGAAAGCGAAGTGCAATACAATACTTATATAGCCTAATATGGAAATGGCGAGAGGTCTTGTGCTGGCCACAACAGATTTTTTCTTGAGCCATACTTTATGTTAAATTGAATTTTTTTAAATTTTTTTTGTTATGGTGGAATACCCCATTGGCACACCCAACAATAAGTAACATGCCGTGGTAATATATTTATTATCTGAATAATTGTAGTGTTACCTCCATATTCGTATTAAGTTCAGTGCTAGTGTTCACATATTTATAAACCTTCTATCATGTATAATTTTCAGAGGTAAGATGAGACGAGATGTATCGTCTTACTAGAAGACGCGATAAACAGAATATTCAACCCTTAATGCACCCCGTACCTTTAACCAAGGGTAGAACATGGAAAGACAAAGTACAGATCCCATAGGAAATATTTACTAACTTAGCTTACACTAGAGTAATACGTTATTTACTATATTTACATCTCCACAAAAGACACACGACTTTGCGCAAATTTTTACCTCTTGCTAAGAGAGGAATTAAATTCATGCTAAAAATCTCATATCCAGATTTTAGTAAATAAGCACGTTTTAAGGTCCCTAGAATCCAACATTTTTACGATGATGTCTGATGATGTGTGTGCATGTGTGGGTGGCTGGATATTGGAGGGACGGTTTCTCTTTTCTCTAATTCTACTAACTAAAGATCAATTTAACTACGTATTTTCTTAATCTGACATTAATGGATTAATGGGAAGAGCTGAAAAGGTTTTGGTAACAATTGGACAACCGGAAGTAGTAGTTTCGTAAAAACAATCTTCTAAATATTATTTTTTAGAAATTTATGTCATTACAAAGAATATAAAATTCTCTATCCAACACACTGAACAATTTTATTATATCTTCTATACATTCATATATAGAGAATTATAGATATATAAAATAATCCATTGTATAATGAATCAAACAGCCCATTGAAACCAGTTGAAAAATTAAAATGTTTGTAATTGACATAAAAGTCGGTGTCAAAAATCCAGAGACATTACTGAAGACTTTTTTTGGGAAGTATATTTCATATTTCTTATTTATCATTAATTAAATTAAATATTTAAAATTATAGATATAGCAGCCGCACGTTAAGTTGGCACTGTCCTTGAATGCGAAAATCCTATAATTCGTACATAGACAAGTCGAAATGTAATAGTAATTATAATATGCTATTGTTATAACAAAAAAAGACACCGTCAACATCTAAAATTGATATAAAAAGGAAGGGGATTCATTTATAAGTGTCAACCAAACACGCACTTGCTATACATATATTTCATTATATACCCTTAAGAAATACCGCCAATCTCGTGAAAAATTGGAAGAATTTCGAATATTTAGAAGAGTAGGAGGAAACTTGTTCATAGAATGAATTAAAAAATAAAGAATGGATGTAATTTGAATTATTTGTGTGTACCAGAAATGTTAATTTACAATACTTATATAGTAGAGAGGTATTGTGCTGGCCACAACTTATTTTCTATGTACATAGTAATAAGTGTGTGTAGGTGTAAAAAGTATGATTGAGACGGGATGTTGTCCTGTCCTTGTGGGTGTTAGACAAATAAGCATCTCCGGAAATCTCAGTGTGAGATCGGAAACTCATTATGAGGGGTAAAAACAGCGGAGCATCGCGGCTGCACAGCCGTCTCGTATCTCCGACAGACTGTGCGATTTCTCACGTTTAAAATTAATGATCGGTTCCGGGAAAGACGCCCGGAGAACTCCGGACAGGACAGACACACTTGCACCTAACTACCGCCGCGAGTATACTACACTGCTCTATGAACAGGCAAACTTACTCAAAAGTACAACTATTACCCCAAATATTACATTACAAGGGTATTGGCTCCCATACAACACGAAAATTGATAATTGGTGTACCAGCCAAAACTCATAATAGTTCGACCGGTTTACATTTTCAACAAACAAAGAAACCCATGCGAATACAAAATATGTTATTCAAATATTCCACAATAGGGTCCTCCACCGTAGTAACAAATTAAAACAAGGGTCAGTTGTATTAAAACTAGACCTTAAAATTGTATATTAAGGACTATCAAAGTTTAAAAATAGTTATTAGTTTCTAACATAATCGAGTTTTTATTACCATTTCCTCATCTCTATATCTACGACACACATTTATTCTATTCCAAATTCTTACTACTTTCAAACCTTCTGCTGTCGCCTTATTGAAATACGGAATCCATTTGCAAGTATATAAATGCAGAAAATAACAACAATAAAACAACAGAAATAAACAGATAGTAAAAGATATGTTGAATGACATAGGCTACCAGTGGTAATCAAATCTTGGACTATAATATATACGTAGTATTTTTATTAATTATCACATTAAATTACTTATTATCCACCCATATTTCCAATTATTGACCACAAGGGTTTTATAAGTGCTGAAAAAATAAATTTATGTGAATCCAATTATTAACGAAATCCACTGTTTGAGAACAAAATCATCTCTATATCTGCGTCACAGAATATTAAAAAAAATATTACTGCTAAACGAATAACAATAAAGACTTTCTAAAATTACATATCACTTTCAGTTTAGTTGAAGTTTTATAAAAAAATATTAAAAAAATATAGTGGAGGACCCTATTTAATATTGTGTTATATCGCATTTATTAGTAATACAAGCTTTAATTCTAGATATTGTATTCCTAATTTCTGCACTTTTTTCTGTGAGTATAGCCTCATATGTCTTGCAAGGTAGATTTTACTCTACGCACTCGATATTTTCGAAGTTATTTTTACTTCTCGCTAAGAGAGGTATTAGATTCATGCTAAAAATCGAATATCCAGATTTTAGTGAATAAGCACGGTTTAAGGTCCCTAAAATCCAATTATAACATTTTTACGATGATATCTCTGTGTGTGTGTATGTGTGTGTGTGTGTGTGTGTGTATGTGTGTGTGGATGTTGGGCCCACGATTCATTCCTCAAAAACTATAATACTTAAGACCTGTTTAACTACGTATTCCTCAATCTGACAATAATGGAAAGAGATAAAAAGGTTTTGATACCAAATGGACAACCGGAAGTAAAAGTTTAAAAAAAAACTTCTAAATATTATTTTTTGAAAATTTTTATTACAAATATTGAACAACATCTTCTATAGATTTAGAGATAAAGAAAATATAATACATAGAATAATCAGTTGTCAAATTCAAATGTAATGTAATTAACAGATAAATGTCAGTGTCAAAAATTAACAGTTTTAATAACATTACTGAAATCTTTTCATGGGAAGCACATTTAATATTTCTTATTAAATATTTAAAATTGTAGTTAGGTATTTATACTATTAGTAATATATATCCTTAAGAAATACCGCCAATCCCGTCAATGAATTGGGACCATCTTGGACATTTTAGAAGAGTAGGACAATATTCCTTATAGAATGTAAGAATAGATATAATTAGAAGTACTTATGTAACAGAACGAGATGTATTGTGCTGGCCACAACATTTTTTACCTCTCGCTAAGAGAGGTATTGGAATCATGCTAAAAATCACATATACAGATTTTAATGAATAAGCACGTTTCAAGGTCACTAGAATCCGATTTTAACATTTTTACATTGATGTCTGTGTGTGTGTGTGTGTGTGTGTGTGTGTGTGAATGTGTGTATGTGTGTGTGTGTGTGTATGGCTGGATGTTGGACGGACGATTCCTCAAAAACTAGAAGACTTAAGACCTGTTTAACTATGAATTCATCAATCTGACATTCCTGGGAAGAGCTGAAAAGGTTTTGGTAACAATTGAACAACCGGAAGTAGTAGTTTTTAAAAGAAATTCTTCCAAATATTAATTTTTGAAAATTTTTCATATTACTAATTTTGAAGAACAAAATTCTACACCTGATACATTTAAATTTTTTATTATATCTTCTATAAATTTAGAGATAAAGACGCTATAATATATAGAATATCGGGATATAACAAGTCGAGTAGGCGAAACTACACTAAGGAAACCAGTTGACAAAGTCAAATGTTTATAATATAATTTGTAAATGACAGATTTCAGTGTCAAATGTCAACAGTTTTAGTGACATTTTGATAGCTTTCTTATTGTTTTATTAATTAAATATTTGAAATTATAGGTAATATGCATATATCCATCAGAAATACCGCCAATCTGGCTAATGAATTGGAAGAATCTGTGACATGTAGACACTTCTTCATACAATGAAAAATAGATATAATTAGAATTATATGTGTGCAGAAGACATTTTAAATACAATAAAAAACAATATTTGGGTAAAGTTCTGTAATATTTTGTTATAAAACGACGGTTCGATAGCAAAGTGCAATACAATATTTATATAGCCTAATATGGAAACGGCGAGAGGTCTTGTGCTGGCCACAACAGATTTTTTTTTTTATTGTGTCAAAAGTAAAGGGTCTCGTTAGAAGTTAAATCTGGATTAGAAGATGATCCTTAAAATGCTGATCTAACTATTATCACCAGTCATTTGGCCCACAGTTTTTTTATAGTTTCAAGTCTATAAAGTAGCCGAAAAAACTTTGTTCAAATTTCTAACCAATTGTGTAGATTTTATAATTTGTTGAAAATATTAAACGGCCGAATTATGAGTCTGGGCTCGTATTACCCCTAATATTGCATTACAAAGGTGTCATTTTTTAGTTATTTGCTTAGTAAAATTGTATCAGCTGGGCACGAAAATTAAAAATTAGTGTGCATATGTAGAAAAGTCCACAGAATCGAATAGCGAAACACCCTTTCATGTATCTTTTACCGCTCATTAGCTGTATGCAGCCAAAGTCAAAATAAAAAACTTGTAAAATTTCCATTCACAATAATTTTGGATTACTAACAATTTCATATTTTGTTTGTACACATGTCCTAGGTGGGTTTTCAGTGCAGCCAACGCCAACCGATTTTGTGTATCCCAATAGAAACTTGGAAATCACGTATATGTTGTGCGTCTTCTTTTTTCTCTCTGGGTGGAGTGTGTATGTGTTTTTACAGCGCGATATAAATGTGACACAGTTATTAAAAATCCGCCTCTGCCTTTATTGGAGTCGATGTCAAAGCTCGGCTTTTATTAACTTTTTATATTAATATTTCCGCATAGCGGATCCCCACTTACGAACGTTATAGTACCGTCGTATACTCACTATTAAATCTAAATTATATAGCAATATACGATATTAATATACGGGTAATATTAACTAAATGCATGCTCCATTCTCTGTATGAATACAGCCTGCGTTTTATTGGAATATTTTGCAATGGCAATTACTATAAAACTAAAATAAATCATTGAGTAAAAAATAATAATAAGCCAAGCAATAGAGAGCCATTTGATCGAAGAAAAAATCCAGGAGTTTTGTTGTAGTAACTCGTGAACCGCTCATCGGAAAAAATCGTGTAATTATATGCAAGAGAATTTCATGCCGAATTCAAATTTGTAAACCGTAGTGACTTATCTTTAAACATGCCAGAGTGGTGGATTAAAAAATAAAAATCGTAGGAAATCATTAACAAAAATAATTTTTAAATAAAATCGCAGCATCTTGATAGACCGTTGTCAAACAGAATTTATAAATCAACAAAAAAAGTTGTTCAGTTTGACAGAAAGAGAAGAATTTTATTATTCTTAAATGTTTAAATTTTATGTTATTACGAAAATCTTGAACGCCACAGAGCCAATATGCAAGTAACGAACTCAGCTGATTATAAACCTCAGCTGCGTCCTTTATTTGCCTCATATCGGCCTGATGACGTTAATAACTATAACTTTATAATATTTAACAGTTAAACGAAGAAGACTCTATATAAATGTTAATATTTAAAACTAGAAAAACAAATTAGAAATGTGTTATTTGCAAGGTAGCGTCGAAGTGTAAGTGTAACCGAAAATCGTTGCCTATAGCCAAATAGATGATCGCTGGAGGGAAATTTATTTTACTTAGATTGGTAGCCACCACTACAGAAAGCGTCGAGCTTATAATTATGTATTTGAAATCGTTGTTATGTATTTTGGTTGTCACATATGAAATAGAAGTAGCCTTGAAAGAAATGTCATGCTATGTATGTATTCTGCAATAAAAAGACGTATTAAAAAGAATTGAAGCTAATAACTGAAGCAAAAAGTATACATATATAAAAGTACTTTTGTTTTCAATAACTGCCAGTGCTTCACGGCGTTCATCGGTAGATGGCTCTACATGCGATTAATTACCTCATAAACCATCTATCTTGAATAAGATGTATAGCTTACGCCGTGCCCAGATGGTGATTGTCTCTGCATAGAGACGTCAGTTACACCCCACTTATGAGCTCCAACAAGAACGAAACGAGTCTGTGGTTACTAACTGGGCAAGGCCAGCAACTGCAAGATGACCGAGAGGTTGAGTCAGATCCTGAAATCTTGTGAAACATGGAGTGTTTTTCTAATTCTTTATTAGACATTGTGTCGCCTAGAGTTTGTAACTGTACTTTTGTTTTCAATTTGTAAAACTCCTGGAGTTTTTCCGAGCAAGTATGGCTTTGAATTTCCGAACTCTATTAGTTCCTGAAATATGTATTTGGGTTCAAATATAAACATATGAGCGACAAAGTAGAAAAAACGCTTGCTGTTCGAATTTCTAACTACAAAATGTTGAGAAATGTCACTTGTCTACATTTTAATGGGACCGTTTAATCAGGAACTAATGGCGCTGTAGTTACTTACACATTTACCACCTCCACAAGTCAATCTGACATATGACTGTTCTGACGGTATATTACATAACCAAACAAATTGCCATATTGTTGTGTAAAGGAATACAAAAATAAAATAGGGCAATCATTTACAAAAACGAAAGTAAAAAATCTGATGTGGCCAACCCAAAACCTCTCGCTATTTAATTTTTATCAATTTAAATACATACTTACATATTTACTAATGCTGCAAACTATATTAAGTATATTACATTGCATATAACTATTGCTTTATTTACTATTTTCTTTTTAAAATGTCACTTTTCTTAATTTGAAGTGATTAGTTTTTTGACAGTGACATTCACCTGTCAGTTACATTCATTTGAAATATGAACTGTGTAACAAAGGAATTGTGTTTATTGTGTTTTGTGTTTTTTAGGCTTGGGAATTTATATAAAAAAAAAGATTTTTAAATTTATCTGTAAAATATATAGAACAAATAATAATGTAGAAAATTCAATAATCTTTCATATTTATAATGACATAAAATGCGAAAAAATGCCATTTAATGGTATTTTTTGAAGAAAAACCATTATGAGCTTCAAGTAAAGTGCCATTTTCGTTTATCTGATTTACACCAAAATCTAATGGTTGCTTTTCGTATTAGAATAGGGTAGAAATACAAGGTTTCAGAATTTTCTGAATATACACACACATATACACACATACACACACACACACACACACACAGACATCATCGTGAAAATGTTAAAATTGGATTCTAGGGACCTTAAAACGTGGTCATTTACTAAAATCTCGATATGCTATTTTTAGTACGATCCCTACACCTCCCTTACCAAGGGTAGCGGGAGGTAAAAAAGATTAGAATGAAGCAATTGCCCAAGAAGAATGGAAAATAGCGATAAATTAAAATTTAAAAATGTAATAATTATTTATTGAGTAGTATTTTATTATTTTTTGTTATGGGGGAGGACCCAATTGTGGCGACCGTAGAAAAAATCTTGTGTATGTTTCTAGCACAAATGGACATTGTCGATTTCGAGAGAATCTAGTCAACATCTAATACACAAATAGCTCTTTTGGGTAATAACCCTAAAATGGATGGATATACATATCTGGCGACTTAAATTATTTACTGGATGTTAAGTAATAGAAAAATAATCATTGATGAAATAATTAGACTTTTTTATAAGAGGTTATTGTAAAAATGCTCAAACTTTACAATGTAATAATTTGTAACTAATAAAACTCCTCAATAGGAAAAAGTGTAGCGCAGTAAAATACGCTGGTGAACAGATGGAATTCCTATCGCCATTGCCATAGCGTCGTTGGTATAGTAGAATCCATTGTATAAGCCGCTCTATATAAGAAATAAGAAAATGAAAAGGTAATCCATGTTAATACAGCTTCCCCGCTTCCATAGCGTACATCAGTAAAGTGTCACTCCCAGAGCGAGTAAAGTAGGAATTCTCGTTTCAAATGAAGTGAATTTTTGTCGTTCGCCAAAAACTAGAATTGAAAATGAAGAACGTGTAGTTTATTTGAAAACTGTGCGCCGTACCCGTTCAGTTACGAAAATTGCTTTTCTTTCATTACACGCCGCCTGACACACCGCTCGATACAAAAACACGCCAGATGTAATTTCTTACAACAATATCAAATAATAACGTGTAATGATATACCATGATGGCTGATGGCTCCTCATTATAAAAACACCATTTGTTAGCGTCTCTTGAAATGAAATTGTATAATATTCCCTTTAGTATTCGTTCATATAAACGTCAGTGGCAATCATATTTATCTCCCTTGCAATACAGATCGTTTGAGAACTGCTAGCACTACAAATGAACTATTAAATCCTCTCTAGAGACAAATAGAAATGCATCTGTTTCCAATAATCGTATTATTTGAACGGTGCACTGCTAAATAATTGCATTTAATCGTCTTTTCCCTTGTATCATAAATTTAATTGGTTCCACTTTTGCTATGACACTCGTACACACAATTATTTATACACATAATATGGGAAACAGTTTTTCTCCAAATATACTTCGCAGTTATGAATTTAATTATTTTTTTTAGAAACTAAACCTCAGATTAAAATAAAAATTATGCTGTTTGAAAGATCATTTAATAAGCTTTAACATGTGCCTAAATTAATTAGAATTATTTTCGTCTTCTATAACAAAAAATTCTAAAATGTAATGCATGAAACAAATGAATATTTACACTTAGAATCTGATACAATACAAAGTATGTGCAAATTAATGCAGACAATAACTGCAATCTGTCAAAACTGTGTTATACTCGTGATAGCAACCAAGTAAATATATCCTGTTTTTGATATCGATTTTTGTACATAATAAAAAATAATCTTGATAAATTTAGACTCATTTTAACGCCTATTAAATAATCTAACAAAATGCATAAGTTTTATTTTAATCTAGTTTCTGTTTTATATATCTTTGTAAAGTAATTCTTGCAGTGTTTTCTCCACATAGCTGTGAGTGCCTGTGAGGTGAAGCCTGATAAGCCTTCTCATATAATAATATACATAATATATTTATATTTAATATTAACGATTGTTGAAAAGCATAAATGCATGATTTTACTGATATTAATTTAATTTATAATAAATTATGAAAATTATTTTTAATTACTTTTGCTCTAGAAATTGTAATCCATTATTTAAACAAAATATAATTTGTATAGTTATGTAATTTTGTCCGTACAATCGAATGGCGATGTCGGCGGATATGTATCTGTACTCGTTTTAGGATTATTATTCAAAAATTAAATCGTTGAGGCTTAAGAAAAATATTTAAAAATATATACACTAGATTTTAAAATTTAATCAAAGTTGGCAGAGATACAGACTTATAAGTATCAGTAATTTATTTTATAAAATTCTGCACAATATCCCTCGCACTTCGCTGTCGAAACGTCGTTTTATAATAAAAAAAATCTGATATAGCCAACACAAAACCTCCCGCTATTTAATTTTTATTAATTTAAATACATACCTACGTATTTATACCAACGCTGCAAACTGTTCCATTGCAGAAAACTATTGCTTTATTTACTATTTTCTTTTTAAAATGTCACTATTATTAATTTGAAGTGATTAGTTTTTTGACAGTGACATTTACTGTCAGTTATATTCATTTGAATATGTATAAACTGTGTAACAAAGGAATTGTGTGTATCTTAGGCTTGGGGACTAATAAAAAAATATTTTTAAATTTATCTGCAAAATACATAGAAAAAGTATTAATGTATTCCTGTAGAAAATTCAATAATCTTTAATTTTCATAAGACATAAAATGCGAAAAAATGGCATTTAATGGTATTTTTTGAAGAAAAACCATTATGAGCTAAAATGCCATTTCCGGTTATCCGATTTACACCAAAATCTAATGGCTTCTTTTCATATTAGAATAGGATAGAAATACAAGGTTTCAGAATTTTCTGAATGATAGTATTTGAGTTAGAGCGAAGACAAAATCCATAAACATAACATACACACACACATACACACATACAGACATCATCGTGAAAATGTTAAAATTGGATTCTAGTGACCTTGAAACGTGGTCATTTACTAAAATCTCGATATGTGATTTTTAGCACGATCTCTATACCTCCCTTACCAGCGGGAGGTAAATTTTGAAGAACTTTACCCAAATATCGTTTTTTATTGTATTTGATTTGTTTTGTGCATACTTAAAATTCTAATTATATCTGTTTTTTATTTTTCATTGTATGAGAAAGTTCCTAAATGTCAGAGATTCTTCCACTTCATTAACAAGATTGGTGGTATTTCTTATGGATATATGCATTCTACCTATTATTTTAAATATTTAATTAATAAAACAATAAGAAATATTAATTGTACTCAGAAAAATCTTTCAGATTGTCAATAGAACTACTGATTTACGACACTGACATTTATCTGCCATTATAAACTAGGTTACAAATATTTGAATTACTCAACTGGTTTCTTTGTCTGTGCGATTTGTTCCATATATACTACAGTGACTTTATCTGTCATCTATAGAATATATAATAATTTTAAATGTCTCAGTTGTAGAATTTTATGTTCTTCAATATTAGTAATATAATTAATTATAAAAAAAAATATTTTTAGAAGATTTTTTAAAGAAACTACTACTTCCAGTTGTCCATTTATTACCAAAACCTTTTCAGCTCTTCCCGTGAATGTCAGATTGACGAAGTCATAAACTTGTCTTACGTCATCAGACATTATCGTAAATTCGTAAAATTGTTAAATCGGTTTGTATAGACCTAAACTCGTGTTTATTCTCTAAAATCTGGATAAGCGATTTTTATCATGAATCCAATACCTATTCTTAGCGAGAGGTGGGAGGGGGCTCCATATTTTCCTTGTCCCGGGGACTATGTTACAATAAATCCGGCCCTGGTGAAGAGTATTTTTCTTATAGGGTGTTTTCGTCAAAGTTAGAAAGATTTACGTCAGTAGTCGTTTGCAATTCCGTGAAAAGTTTTATATCTCGTACTCGAGGACACTTCTCTCTCTCCGACATACTACAAATATTTTTATTTCACTCGTCATCTCACCTTGCACACCTGTCTGTCTGTCTGTTCATCTTTCAAAAAACGTTTTCCTCGTAATTTCCTACACAGGGAATGAACCGTCTTGGGGAGGCTGTTTGTCTTACACTAAATTACATCCAGCTGTGAATTATGGGACACATTATTGGAAATATTCTAACCCGGCGTTACAAACGACTTACACCTAGACTTAGCACAATTAGCGCCTGCTTAACGTGACACATAAGTCACTTACATCGTGAGATATGTGCCATAAAAATATTATGTGGTCGGCGCATTACCATACCAAAAAAAATCTGATGTGGCCAACACAAAACATATAACTATTGCTTTATTTACGATTTTCTTTATTATTTAATATGTTACTATTATTAATTTGAAGTGATTAGTTTTTTGACATTGACGTTTACCTGTCAGTTACATTCATTTGAAAAATGAACTGTGTAACAAAGGAATTGTGTTTATCTTAGGCTACGGGATTGAAAATAAAAATGAATTTTAAATTTATCTGTAAAATATATAGAAAAAGTATTAATGTATGCCTTTAGAAAATTCAATATTCTTTAATTATTATAATGACATAAAATACGAAAAAATGGCATTTAATGGTAATTTTTGAAGAAAAACTATTATGAGCTTCAAAGTGCCATTTTTGTTTGTCCGAATTATACCAAAAGCTAATGGCTTCTTTTCATATTAGAATAGGGTGGAAATACAAGGTTTCAGAATTTTCTGAATGATAGTACTTATTTGAGTTAGAGCGAAGACAAAATCCATACACATACACACACACACATACACACACACACATACACACACACACACACACATACACACACATACAGACATCATCGTGAAAATGTTAAAATTGGATTCTAGGGACCTTAAAACGTGGTCATTTACTAAAATCGCGATATGTGATTTTTAGCACGATCCCTATACCTCCCTTACCAAGGGTAGCGGGAGGTAAAAAATATAATAGAATGTTTCTGACCTAAACTTACAGATGACACGAACTCCATATAATATATTATATAATTGAATTGGAATAAATACTTTATTTCTTACTGTAATTGCACTATATAGTCTAGTCAATAGAATTTTTTATCCAACAAAAGATGGCGTAGAAACGATTTTAACATACAGTCGTACAAAAAAATATCCGTACCACAATAATTTCAATCTATTTTAGGAAAAGTAGCTATCTAAAACTCAATACATTTAATATTTTTTTAATTCAAAATGAAAAGCATTATGTTATGTTCTAATATATAAAAAATAAACAAATAATATAGTTATTATCTTTTTTTTTTAGGGTAAACATTGAAAGTATTCATAATTTCATGACAAAAAAGTCTCCGTACGATAACCAAATCATTTAAATAATAAACCATTTATTTATGTTTATAAAGAAATGTATTATTTTGATTGGTTTCCTTTGGGTATTCCCCTAGTAACTGAGCGACGAGCCATTGAATGTACCAAATTTTTAGTCACCGATGGCATTAGTCTGTCATTCTTCTTGTAATTTATTATTATTTTCTTTTTTGGTTCATATTGAAGTTGAGTTTTTGGTCACTTTCTCGAAAACAGTGGTCCATATCAAAATTTTATAAGAATACAAAATTAAAGCTCGTAAATTTTTGTACAAAAAAACGTTTCTTACATTTTCTACGTACGATGAGTTCAAAGATTTATGTTAAAAAATAGAATAACAATGAGGTTTATTTACACGATTTATTTCCTTTGCTTTAATCGGACGAATAAGAAAAAAAAATAACCGTTTTTTAATTAATATTATTTATAAGAAAATTATATCTGAAAATATAATATTTAAATTGCCGCCTTTTCTCTTGCCTGATGACGTCAGACGAACACTCACCAATGGGGGAGTGGCTTACATACGCAGCCTTGACATCTCTCATTTGCTACTACTGACTTTTGTATTTATTAACATAGTTGTAAAAAAAGTGTTTTCTGTCAGTGTGTTCAACCAAATAGAACTGATAATAGTGAAAAACTATTTCTAGAAGTACCTTGACACAAAGAAAGAAGAATGGCAAAACATTTACAAAATCTAAACTTCTTTGTTGTGAAGGTTATTTTAATATAAATATTTTTTTAGATAATTAATGACCATTAAATATTTTTTTAATCTTTAGCTGGATAATGATAACCGAAAATTGGATTGACGTTAATGTATAATACCATGTTTTTCTTTTTCATTTTCTTTCCACTTAATTCATCAGCTAGTATCCACAGGTACAGTAATTTGGCGCCAATTCAAAAAGTATACTTTTACATTGCTACAGAAAATCATATTTCATAATATTATAGAACGTACTTATTCGAATTTCAGAAGAAAAAATATATTTTTTTCTGTAATACCCCACTTATGAAAGAAATTTAAATCACTCAAAAATTAAACAATATTAGATATTTAAAAAGTGTCAAAATTTTATATAAAAAAATGGGCTTTAAACAGATTTGCAGATTTTAAAATTTTAGAGGAATTTAATGTAAGTTTAAGTTGTTAATATGCAACTCGTCGTATAGTACACAATATGAAAGAAAATTTCATGTTGAAATCTAATTTTCAAACCGCGTTGTTGTATTTTTAACCGGATCGCCGTGGTGAATGAATTTGTAGGAAAGCTTTTACAAAAATTATTTTGAAAACCACTATTGACTGGATTAGAATGTTTCTGAACTTATATACTCGTGCACTGCAAATAACTCCATATAACGTATTTTGTAATTGTATTGAAATAAATACTTTATTTTGCATTGCAATCACTATTTTTCTACAAATCCCTGCACAAATTTATCACGTTTCACTGCTCAACAGCCATTTTCGATATTATGTACAATTCCACAGCTCGAAGTTTAGTTAGTTGTAGTAGGTAAAATACTCGTACAATCGTTTATTCAAACAAAAAATAAATGTACATATTTGATTTTTGAATAAATATGTATGTAGGTCTTATAATGATTATGTGTGATCTATTTAATATTTATTAATAATTATAGCGAATAGTGACAAAATAATTACACACAGTTGTATGTAAATATTCATTATTTATTTGCTCATTCTAATTATTGTTAAATAATTTATATCAAAGCATTGAAATAATTAATTTTTGTGAGGTCATTTTCATATTTGTATTTACTATAATTTCAGTATTTCGCCGCTATTTTCTACATTTACTTGAAAATGGATTCCGAATTTCAAAAAGGCGAAAGCAGAAGGCTTATTGAAAGTATTAAAAATTTGGAAGTAGTGCCACAGATTTTAATTTGTTAGTATGACGGTGGATCTTTTTAAAATCAACACCATTTTTAAGAACAAATCTCCAATTTATAATAGTACGACTAACGAATGAAACTGATAAAATTCCCTACATTAAATTATTAAATAGAAAAAATAGTACAAAGAACGCATTTCACAATTGACGATTACTTTGTTCTCACAAAATAAAATGACATTTATGACATTCGTTCTTTAATATACTATTATAGATGCGGTTTCTTTCAAAAACTTTGGCCCTTGATTTGAGAGTTTTTACGAGTACAAGTACCCATTGAAATACTGGACTAGTAATGCATTACTATGTTTTGCTGAAAATAAATGGATGACTCTGCAGTAGTAGTTTCATTAAAAAAATCTTTTAAATATTACTTTTTGTTATTACAAATATTGAAGAACATAAAATTATCCATCTAATACAATTAAAATTTTTATATCATCTATAGATTTAGAGATAAAGAAAATATAATATATAGAATAATCTGTTGCAATAAATCGCCAGATGTCAAATTCATATATTTGTAATTGACAGATAAATGTTAGTGTTAAAAATCAATCAGTTTTACTGACATTACTGATAGTTTTTTCTAGGAAGTAGGTAAATTTAATATTTCTTATTAAATTAATTAATTATTTAAAGTTGTGAGTAGGTATTTATATTAACAGTAATATATCAGTCCCGTCAATTAATTGGAACCATAGCGCCGAACTCTAAGTGAAACAATGTTTAATAAAGTATTATGAAAACTGCGTCTGAATCAACCTTCCGGCCATTCCACTATTGTACTATTATTATTTCAATAGCTGCCAGTGCTTTTTGGCGATTCTTCGATAGATGGCTCTGAATGTGGTTACATTTACCTCTTAACCCAACTATCTTGTATGAGATGTTTATATCTCTCGCTGTGCTCAGTTGTGTATTGTCTCTACAAAGACACGGCAGTTACACCATGCTGATGAGCTCCAACAAGAGCGAAACGCGTCTATGGTTACTAGCTGGGCACGGCCGGCGTCTTATGATGGCCGAAAGGCTGATTCAGACGCTGAAATCTTGTGAAGAATGATAAGTGTTTTCTTAAGAATTATTTGTGTACAAGAAATGATAAATTCGATACTTATGTAACAAAACGGAAAAGACGAGAGGTATTGTTCTGGCCACAACTTTTTAATATTTATCTCATTTACTTATGATAGACATATACATATTTAATTTTTATCTTCATTATACGAATACATAACCTACCTTTATTTATAACTGGTTTACGATAAATTTCATTTGCAAATATAATTTTGTATTTAAATACATTCATATTAAATACATACAAAACATATTTACTTGGGTAGTTAGGAAGCACTTACCGCCCCTATTACTTAAATACCTATTATTGTTATTTAATCTTATTTTGTTGTCAAAGTCATATTTTTACCTCCCGCTACCATTGGTAAGGGAGGTATAGGGATCGTCCTAAAAATGTAATATCGAGATTTTAGTATATGACCACGTTTTAAGGTCCCTAGAATCCATTTTTAACATTTTCACGATGATGTCTGTATGTGTGTATGTGTGTGTGTGTGTGTGTATGTGTGTATGTGTACGAATTTTGTTTGCACTCTAACTCAAATACTATCATTCAGAAAATTCTGAAACCTTGTATTTTTACCCTATTCTAATAGGAATAGAAGCCATTAGATTTTGGTGTAAATCGGATAAACGGAAATGGTACTTTACTCATAATGGTTTTTCTTCAAAAAATACCATTAAATGCCATTTTTTCGAATTTTATGTCTTATGAAAATTAAAGATTATTGAATTTTCTACAGGAATACATTAATACTTTTTCTATATATTTTACAGATAAATTTAAAAATAATTTTTTTTATTAGTCGCGAAGCCTAAGATAAAAACTATTCCTTTGTTACACAGTTCATTTTTCAAATGAATTTAACTGACAGTTAATGTCACTGTCAGAAAACTTATCACTTCAAATTAATAATAGTGACATTTTAAAAAGAAAATAGTAAATAAAGCAATAGTTTTCTGCAATGGAACAATTTGCAGCGTTAGTAAATACGTAGGTAGGTATGTTTTTAAATTAATAAAAATTAAATAGCGGGAGGTTTTGTGTTGGCCACATCAGATTTTTTTTTTAATAAACATGGTATTGTTAATAAAGTGATATACACTTTGTGTAAGACAAAGTGATGTTTGTAGAGAACTTGAAGGCTTGAAGTTACGGTCTGGTGGCGACAACTTGTAAGAAAAACCCGACTGATGTCCTTGGTCATTTGTCCCTCCTTCAGACACCAGTACCATTCAATAACAATCACTGCATACGGCAAAAAATACACCCTTCGCCTCCACCAATGTTCTCTGTGCTGTTAGGCGAACGACCATACTGCACTGATAATGAATTTGTAATAATTGGATGAATGGTCAGTGAGCTCGCGTGATTGGTTAATGCAGTGTATTATCGAGATTTGATTGAATTTGATTATCAGCGGCACTGTGTTGTATTCACTGCTACTAGTACAGTATGGAAAACTGTAGTACTAATGCCATGCAGACACACCAAATACACGCATATAATTAATGAGAGCTTACAGGTGGAATACTACATAATATGGACTAGGACTAGAGTTCACAGCAACGACAAATCATTGCAAATACGCGAATTAAATTTATATAAATATTCATAAATCTTCTCATTATCTCCGAGCTTAACAATTACTGAACAATTCGTACAAAATCAAATATCATTGAACTCTACACAAATACCCACATACAGTTTAATTTTTTAAAGTCTGAGCAAAGACTTCTGTATCATGAACGAATTAACAAATTGGCATACATTTATCTCTCTCATTTGAAGTGACAAGAAGAGAGTTCGATAAGAATGGATATGAAACGCTTTTCTTTCAAAAATTCATATTATTTCGACCAAGTTTTGACCTTGCATTTTAAAACAAAACTCGTTGATGACTATACTTTCGCTGCGACGGAAATTCATTTATTAATTCTAATATATTACCTTGATTTATAGCCATACGTATCGCATTATTTTATGTCCGTCATTAACACTGTGTCAGTATATTTTTCACATATTTGGTTTTACATTTACAAATAAATTTACCAGTTTTTTCTACAGTAACAAAATAACAGTTTTATCTTAAGCTAGGTTTCCACTTGCAAAGATTATTGGCGCCAATTTTAGTGGCACCAGTATATGTTTCAACAATTTCAACCTGCAACATATTAAAAATGGCGTCAATTGAGCAAGCCTTAATAAGGTAATTCGAATTTTGAGTATTAGAGCTCCAAAAAAATATTTAATATTTTAACTTTAGCAGAGTTTACATCAAAATCTTTGACTGAGTCAGACATAACCTCAATTTTTTTTCTTAATTCATCATCTCTGTTATTTCGATCTTTATGGGATGAAATTTTTTATTCCAATATTGCTCGTATGCCTCCAGAAACTGAATTATTAGTTTCGATGTCCTCTTTTTAAAGCTTTTACCTGTAATGAACTAACCTTCTAACCCATAGATACTATCCACATGTAACACCCCACAAATTAATATCAAAAATTTACCTATCTTGGTTTCCAATTCTGACCGAGCGAAGTCAAAATTGTTAGGAAATTAATAATACAAATTTTAACTCAAACAAAATATAATTTCAAAAATAGAAAAAAGTATATATAAAAACTTTTTTGTCATGAAATTATGAATACTTTCAATGTTTACCTCATAATATAAATAAATTAATCGAATTATTTGTTTATTTTATATTAATAATAACGTAATATACTGCGTTTTATTTTGGATTAAAAGGAAATTATATATATTGGGTTTTAGACTGCTATTTTTCATAAAATACATTAAAACTACTGTCGTACGGAGACTTTTTTGTATGACTGTATATATTAAATTTTAGATTCTTAGTTAAATAGTTTACATGTTGCAATCATTACAAAATAACTAAACTGTTACGCAATAATACATTAACAATAAAAAATGTAAAAAAATATACAAAAGAAGAAAACCTACCTTAAGTAGATTCTAGAAGAGAAAGAAGTCTCCTGGATTGAGTCGTGATCACAGGGATTCGGTTTCACCTGGAAGTAACTTCTTTTACAAAATTTTGACCCTACACCCTCGAAAGAACTTTGAAGACTGCCGCGCCCATATACCGCATAAGATGCGTCGCCTTTGTTTAGATAAAGTACAGTCGTACGATCAAATGTTAAATATGAAAATAATAAAACATTTACAGTCATTACATGCCATTGCACTGGCGTGTTGTGTATCTAAATGGCGCCAAAAAGTATAACTACTTCATACTTTTACTGGCGCATTGATTAGTGGTGCCAGTCCATTAGCTCCAGTTGAATTAGTATGTTTCCATATGCAATTAAATTGACGCTAATAATCTTTGCATGTGGAAACCTAGTTTTGTGTACTCGTACCCTCATAAAAACTAAGTAAACGACACTAATGAATTTAACAGGTGGAGCTAAAATCTTAATTCATACCACCTTGATAAACTTCTTTAAAATATTAGACTGTAAATACCTAAAATGTCATTGCGAAACGAAAAATAAAGAGAGCATTGCGAGATTTGCAAGAGGAAAATCTATCTTTGTTTATACAGTCTGAGTAATAATATAAAAATAGACTTTTGAAACAGTAATATTCGTGAAATTAATGGAGATGCAGTCCTTTGATAGCAATTCGTTTACTGAAACATAAATAATACCAACGTTTCGGTTTTCGGTCTCAATTAGACCATCAACAGGGTTCTGGAAGACATAATGTGGTACATACATATATCATATTTAACATTTTTAATGTTAGTTAAAATTTGTTAAAAATATAATAAATTACACAAAGTAAAATCAAAGTAACTAAAATATCACAAATGTTAAATATGATTTATGTAGTATGTTATATGTGTTCCAGAACCCTGATGATCTAATTAAGACCGAAACGTTCGTATTGTTTATGTTTCAATAAACGAATTGCTATCAAAGGACTTTCGAAATCATTATTATCAATCAATTAAAATAAAATATCAGTAATATTTGTACTAAAATAGTTTAAAAGCATACGAAAAGAAGACTGGTTGTGAGCTTTTGACAAGTGGAAGGAAAGAATGATTGTGTGTATTATTGTTTTATTTTATTTTTTTTTATTTTATTTAACTTCGACTTTCCAACAGGACCATATCCCAATAACAGGAAACCACATACAACATAAATGCAAAATAAAAAATCTGTTGTGGCCAGCACAAGACCTCTCGCCATTTCCATATAAGGCTATAATATAAGTATTGTATTGTACTTCTCTATCGAACCGTCGATTTAAAACAAAAAAATACAGAACTTTAACCAAATATTGTTTTTTATTATATTTAACATGTCTTCTGCACACATATAATTCTAATTATATCTATTTTTCATTGTATGAGGAAGTTCCTATATATCTTCCAATTCATTAACCAGATTGGCGGTATTTCTGATGGATATATGCATTTTACCTATAATTTCAAATATTTCATTAATAAAATAATAAGAAAGATTAAATATACTTCCCAGAAAAAGCTATCAGAAAGCCACTAAAACTGTTGATGTTTAACACTGACATATGTCATTTTCAAACTATGTTATAAACATTTGAATTTGTCAAGTCGTTTCCTTAGTGCCTTAGCCTCTGCGATTAGAATCTGCTATATATTATAGTGTCTTTATCTCTAAATCTATACAAGATATAATAAAAATTTTAAGTGTATTAGATGGAAAATTTTGTTCTTCAATATTTGTAATAACAAAAATTTCCAAAAAATTATATGTATTTAGAAGAAATTTTCTAAGAAACTACTACTTCCGGTTGTTCAATTGTTACCAAAACCTTTTCAGCTCTTCCCAGGAATATCAGATTGAGGAAACTGCAGTTAAATATTTTTTAAGTCTTATAGTTTTTGAGGAATCGTGTCTACAACATCCAGACATACATACACACATACACACATCCACACACACACACACACACAGAGACACCATTTTAAAAATGTTATAATCGGATTCTAGGAACCTTAAATCGTGCTTATTCAATAAAATCTGAACATGCAAATTTTAGCATGAATCCAATACCTCTCTTAGCGAGAAGTAAAAATACAATAGCAATTAAGTTACATTAGAAATAATAATATAGCAGTATATAATTTCATGATACAAATAACCAACTACAATGAAAACATAATAGAAAAGTTAATAACAAATAACTAATTAAAGGACAGTACTACATTTGTCACTTGTTTTTTAAACTGTGATATACTAAAAAGAAATATATCAATTGAATTAGTATAAGACATATATTTATTGTAAAAAAATGGTAGACGATTTAATGCAGAATTGAAAGCAGCATTAGTTCTATTAAATCCTAAACAGAATAAATCCGTTGCTCTAGTCGTATAAATTCGTACGCGAAAGCCCAAACTGTTTAATAGATCAGGACAATCAACTCTATTATTTACTAATTTATATAAAAATATCAAGTCAATTACGATTCGCCGTTTTTCCAGAGGTAAAATATTAATTTCAAAATTATTAAATTTATATCTAATAAATTTACAAAATTTTTCTTGAATACGCTCTATTCTTTTAATATGAATAGCATACTGAGGTGACCAATAAATTGTTGCAAATTCTAATTGACTTCGAACTAAAGAAAAATATAAAATTTTTAAGGTTTTGGGATTTTTAAACTTCTTTGATGACCTGATAAGAAAACCAAGCATTTTAAATGCTTTCTTTGTTACGTTGTCGACATGTACATCGAAAATAAGTTTTTTATCATAAAGAATTCCTAAATCCCTTACTTCTGAGACAGGATTAATTATTTTACCAGCGAAAGTGTAAGAATAGCAAACATCAGATCTATTTCTAGAAAATGTGATAGAATGACATTTGTTAATATTTAAATACAGACGATTATCTTTAGTATACTGATAGAAACGATTTAGATCAGATTGAATGGATTTACAGTCATTGATGTTATTTACCGAATGATACATCTTTAGGTCATCAGCATATAACAAAAAATTACAAAATTTGAAACATTGGGAGATATCATTGATAAAAATGTTGAATAAGAGCGGTCCTAAATGGGAACCTTGAGGAACACCAGACGGAATATATATATATATATATATATATATATATATATATATATATATATATATATATATATATATATATCGTGCGACTGAAATCCATTAATCATTACTCTTTGACTTCTTCCGGTTAAGTAAGAAGTGAACCAGTCAAGGAGGCTTCCACACACACCGAAATCAGCAAGTTTGTTTATTAGTAATATTAATGTTGTTAAAGATAACTACTGTAAACATATTTAAAATAAAATTCTAAAATATATTAAACATGTTATTCTCAATTATTTTGAGCGTGATCCTTTTATTATCAATACGATACCATACAATTATTTAAATATCTGTCAAAAGTAAAGTCATTATTTGGCAGAAACCTTACCTTCATAAGTAACCTATTTAACTGAATAAAAATCGCCTCAAAATTCAAACAGTGTTGGTTGAAATCGGCTATGATAATGTAGAGTATTCCTTAATGCAAATACAGAAAGATTTCTCCCCTTGTTAAAGTGAAAATTGCCGGTTATAGGCAGTAGAAGTCATGTGAAATCGCTATAAAGAACATTGAATGTTCGCGCAAAGCACTGCTTTCAATTGTAACGTCATATAAAATGTCTAAGTAATAAGCACATTCGCAGAACATTTCCAACCGATTCTATATGTTCGGAGAACACTAAATATCTAATTATTTTACTGCTACAGGTACGAAGAATAGAAATACTATCACATGGAATATTGCATTCTGACGGCCTGAGGGTTGTGAATAATCTATCCATCTATTCATCTGCGCTTCGTATGATTAGCTTGATTGTGAAGTCTTTGATGAAGAACTACTTCAAAGGGCAATAGACGCATTGCCACCCATCATCCAATTAATAGTTTTTGTGTTCGGACAACGCATCGAACGGACAAACAGACTATAGAGTCGAGTGATAAATTTCAATTGTGGATATTTGAAAATTTCAGCCGTTGCTTTTTTGCAATGTTTACTGATTCTCTATTCGATTGACAAGTTTTTTATCAATAGACTGGTCTTGCTAGTTTTTTACGGTATCAATACATGGAATTTATTAGCAGTTTTTACGGAGAAAATAAATTGAACGACGTAAATTAACAACGAAATCTAACGCGCACATTGTACGCAATTTATCTATATTTAACAAACTATTAAATAGAGAAAATCTTTCTCTAATAACATAATTTTTCACCACCAGCCTATGAAAATATTATTATTAATTCTTTATTAGATAATAATCAATTTTAAAAACAAAACTACGTATATGTATATTATAATCCAAGTTTGATTTCCATTTACTGGTTAAAAACTAAAATGGAGTCTTAAGGTTAAATTATAACTAAAAAATCCCTTAACAATAATTAAAAAAATATATATATACGTATTTCGAATTGAAATCGCAGCCTTTAACTTTTTGATTAATAGATTGACCAAATTCCCTTTAAACAAAATACGTTTTGAAAATGAACTGAAATATATTAAAGACACAGCTAAAGCTACAGCTAAATATAATGCGTAGCCGGTTAAAACCATTGATAAACTAATCCATAAATTTAAAATCGTCAATCTGTATTCAATTTCAAAACTCTAACGCAAACTAATAATAAAAATAATAATAAATATACAGGCTGTCTCTTAAATAGGGGGACATGGCTTAACCACAGATTCCTGAGGTTAAAATAAGACGATTTAACTAAACTTATTTCCACCGGAAAGTGTACCATTTAGCCAGAATTCTGCTTCAAAGTTCTTCGAAAAAATATTAATTTTGCTTATAATAACAGAACGCTTTATACCATTTGGATGAAATTTGGTATGACAGTTCATATGGTTATAAGTCATCTTTTAAGGTGATACTTGTTATTATTAGTGAACCACTAGTGTGTGAAACTTAAGTGTCCCAACATTGATTCGACCGTAACTTTTTAATGGCCACGCCGATAACATAAAAAAAACCCGAAAGATACATTCAATAGTAAACTTTTCACTCTATGTTTAATTTATGATATCTGTTACGGTTCAGACAGAAAAAAATAAAACCTGAGTGACTGCATCGTGAATTTTTTTTAAATAAATTTAATCTAGCAGTCTGCCCAAATGTCAAACACCTAATTTTTAATTTTACTTGAAACTAGTGGTTCTGGTATACCCAAAATGTTTCTGCGCTTTTTAAGAAATTACCGCCCCATTGTTTGAGGGTTGCTGTGCCCTGCACAGTCTGCAAGTTCCGACGGAAGAGACGTCAACGTCTCACTCTTTCTTTCTTTTAAACCGCTGCACTGATTAATGGCTGTTAATAATGACAGAACCGAGACTTAATTATAAACTTTTACAATTATTTCTTATTGACCGAGGAAATGATGAAGTGCCAGACACTTTACTCCACATTTCTTTATCATCGCTCTCTTAAAACTAAGACAAAAACTTCCTATTATAATACGAAACATATAAGCGTACATTCTTTTTGTTTAATTCAAAAAGAAATTCATATATTTTCGATTCTTGTAAAGTTCTTTCAAGGAGTTTATTATTCGTAAAGTCGCCAGTAGTTTTGTGCTGCAAACTTTGTATAAGTTTGATTAAAAAAAGTTAAAGTGACTACTCAGTGAAGTAAAAAGTTAATGCCGTGAATGTTTAAGCTTTCGCAAGCCACAGGGCAGTAAATAATATATAGGAAGTGTATATATATTTGATAGAATCACCGCTAACATGGCGCTATCTTTTGCCCGTTTTAATTGAAGCAGTAGAGGATGATATACGGTCGGTTTAAGGCAAACTCGGACACTTACATACACGCCATTTTCCTGTAGACAGAATTTACTATCGCCACAAATTATATTGCATTACGCCACTATTTATATGGTCAATAAATTGTCCCAGAGATTTACAATGGCCATGGCCAGCAGATTGAAAATAGCCGCTAAAAAGAATTTGATAAACGTGAACTACAAGGGTTAGCCAATACGTTCTAAACACTAAACTGGTAGAGTTTAATGCCCTAATAGCTGCAGCGATATACATAAAACAAGGACAAGCAGAAGGTACTCTGTGTTTGTAGCAAAAAGTTATAGTTGAGGGGAAATCAATCATTTTAAAACTATAAAGCCTCATTTGCACCGAATGTTTTTATGCTTAATGCATAATGATTAGTACTTATGACTTAATGCATTATGACAATTTACTAGGGTACCATTTCCAGCTACTTTGTTTAGTGACTAATTCAAAAGAAACGTCACAATTTATTTCCTTATTACTTGTTGTTTAGCTGACTGCCATCGCAGCAGCAAATCTTTTTACCTCCCGCTACCTTAGGTAAGGAAGGTATAGGAATCGTGCTAAAAATCGCATATAGAGATTTTAGTGAATAAGCACGTTTTGATGTCCCCAGAATCCGATTTTAATATTTTTACAATGATGTCTGAGGGTATGTGGGTGTGAGTGTGTAATGCCCGTATTCATAGTCAGTACTTCGCCTCGATTCATACTTGGGTATGCCTTGAGTACCAGATTTCGTTCCATAGTCGATACTTGTTTCTCCACTCGTACTTCGATCGAAGGTTTTACTTGAGGCGAGTTCCAAGCAACCTTGAGTAATGCTCAAGTAATGATTGATGCCTTTTTTAAAAAAAATAGGTAGACTTGATCAACATATAAAAAAAACTGTGAAACTGTCATTTCCATCGCATGTGACATCTAAATTAAATGATGAACTATGAAGATAATCAACAATTTTTAGAATTTATAGACAGAATAGAAGAAGCCTTAATAATAACAATAAAAAATAATTGATTCAAGAAGATATCCGTGATATAACTAATGTATCTGTAACCAGTGACATATATGTAGATTATTTATTTATATTATAAAAATTATTTTGTTTATAATAACAGAACACTTTATTCGAATTTGGATGACATTTGGTATGACAGTCCATATGATTGTCATTTTGTAAGATGATAATTGTTATTATTAGTGAACCACTAGTGTATGAAACTTAGGTGTCCCAACATTGATTAGACTGAAACTTTTTAATGGCCACGCCGATTGACGTGAAATTATTATTTATTTTTTTTTTTTTTTCAGAAAGATACATTCAATAGTAAACTTTTTTGTCTTTATGAAATTTGTGATATCTGTTACGGTTCACACAAAAAAGAATAAAACCTGAGTGACTGCATCGTGAATTTTTAAAATAAATTTAATCTAGTAGTCTATCCAAATGTAAAACAACTAATTTTTAATGATAGTCACAATTGTTTATGGGCTGTCAAAAATTTCCTTCCGCATTTTTTTTTTTTAATTAATAACATTCGTTTGTTCGGTCTAATAGTAATTTACTACCATTATTGTAAATAAGACGATTATATATCTTAGCTTACTCCTAAACAATTTGAGAAGATTGACAACTCGTTACTGTCATTATAAATTAGATGTTTGGCAGACTACTAGATAAAATTTATTTTAAAAATTTAGCGGTGCAGACACTCAGATTTTTTTTGTGTGAACCGTAACAGATATCACAAATTGCACAGAGAGAGAAAAGTTTACTATTGAATATATCTTTCTAAAATAAAATAATTTCTATTAAAAAGTTACGGTCTAATCAATGTTGGGACACCTAAGTATCATACACTAGTGGTTCACTAATAATAACAAGTATCATCTTAAAAGAAGACTTATAACCATATGAACTGTCATACCACATTTCATCCAAATCGTATAAAGCGTTCTGTTATTATAAGCAAATTTTTTTTTTTCGAAGAATTTTGTAGCAGAATACTGACTAAATGGTACTTTTTCTGCTAGGTAATCGTCTTATTTTAGCCTCAGGAATCTGACGTTAAGCCATGTCCCCCTATTTTAGAGACACCCCGTATAGAGACCAAAGAAGATTAGCTTTATAAGAAGCCATTGGAATTGGAAAAGCTTAAGTAGTGATTCTGTCGAGACGAGATATTTCTCGATTCTCGTCTCGTCTCGTACTCGAGATTTCTGGTCTCGGCGAGACGAGACAAAGATGTAAAAAATATTAATTACTTATAACAATAAAATTTGCTCAAGTTTTAGGTTATAAGCAACAAATTTTGACAGATAAAACGACATATATTTATCCTTTTGTTTAAATAGCTATTAATACAAAATTGTATAAATTTAATAATTAGTTTATGGGACTAAAATATACTTCTTAAATTTTCATCGAGAAATCTCGGCGAGAATCTCGGCCGAGACGAGACTCTATTAAACGAGACGAGAAAAATTTCGAGACGAGACATAATTCTATGAATTTGAAACGAGACGAGACGAGACAATGAATTTCTCGTCTCGTCTCGTCTCGACCGAATCACTAAGCTTAAGTGTTGTTAGATCTGATGATACTAATATTATGGTGAAACTAGTGATCCAATAAAAAATATATTTGTGAAACTTAAAACCCTGTATTTCAATATTTAAAAAATATTTTTATTTTGCCACGAATATATGAACAATTTATTTTGTTGAAGAGGGATTTATATTAATTAATTCAATCATAGTTCCTTTCTATATTTATGTAATACTTTCATAGGGTTAATCTTCCCATGGTTCGTCTGGTGTAGATGTGCAGATAAGGAGTTTTCCGTGAAGCTGCGTCGCTTCCGTTGCGGGCGATTAAAAAAGTTTGTTTCTAAATCACGGGGTAATTGCGATGTCCGACTGGCTGATAAGGTAATTCGGCGCGCGCCCGTGCCCCGTAAAAACCCACACCGAAAAACGCAAATTATGTGTAAGCTTTAAATAGGCTCATATTTCGCGCTACAATTTATTTTACAAACGGACGTTTTAATGATAGCCTTTTGTAGATAAGTACCGCGGAAAAAATTTGTGTGCTTTGCCTGAAAAATATATACAATTACGGCCATTTATCATTTTACCCGCTCAGAATAGGGCTGTCTCTCTCTAAACATCTACTCTCGAACGTTTACACACAACAACTATACGTAAGAAATGATAATAGATATATGAATATGGGTATATTTCTCTACTGTCGTGTTAGGTGTTAACAAATACTCGAAATCTCAGTAATAACGCATTTATTCCTGCAAAACCGCAACGTTTCAGTATACTCTTACCTTCTTCATTCGATTATAAGCATAGTTTTGCAAAAGGTAGATCTACTGCTACAAGCCTAATGTGGTTGACTTTTACTAATAAATTCATATCCGGAAAGGCACCGTTTCGAGCCACAGGCTCTTTAAACAGTAATAATTATCTACCTTAATTTTCGTTGGTTGTGACCTATCACTCCAGTTATTAATTTTGTTTATTTTAATTTTTAGCTATGGATTGCAGACTCATTTTGAATACGCTTATTGCGCTAGCATAGTATTAATGCATGGCTAAGTGTACGGCAGCATAGAAATTCAAACAAATCCTAGCGTTTTTTCAAGCAATTATTATAATCCGTACTACAAAAATAAATAAAATTATTTTAAAAATTTATAATAAACAAAATTAATAAGTGAACTGATAGGTCATAACCAACAAAAATAAAGGTAGATAATTAAGCCTCATTTCCACCGATTTTTTTAATGCGCATTACATAATAATCAGTGCATAAGGCTTAATGCATTAAAACAATTTACTAGAATACATTTTCCAGCTACTTTATTCAGTGACTAATTCAACAGAAATGTAATAATTTTTTCCCTTATTACTTGTTATGTAGCAGATTGCCATGGCAGCAGCAATTTTTTTACCTCTCGCTATGAGATGAATGAAAAATAGATATAATTAAAATTATATGTGTGCAGAAGACATGTTAAATACAATAAAAGACAATATTTGGGTAATGTTCTGTAATATTTTGTTATAAAACGACGGTTCGAAAGCGAAGTACAATTCAATACTTATATAGCCTAATATGAAAATGGCGAGAGGTCTTGTGCTGGCCACAACAGATTTTTTAATATGTTATATACATAATTTTCTGTATCTACGTCCATACCGAAAAATTAAAATTTAATAATTATAAAATAGACTGACAGTTGACAGTTCAGGTTAGAAATTCGCACACTTTTGTTTTTAGTTCTTAAGCATTAATCCTTATGCAAAGCTGGAAATGATAGTAAACGTTGCTTTGCACTTATTTATTAATTATAGCTCTTACGCATTAGGACAATCGGTGAAAATGAGGCTTTACTCTTTTAAAAGCTTGTAACTCGAAAATTGTGTATTCCCAGATATGAATATATTTGTATAAGCTTTGACTATATAATAATATTTGGTATTATATGTTCAAAGGCAAAAGTTAGTCTACATACCTTAAATTTGTAACGTTATATTCATTAACATCCCATAAGTATACATTTAAAAAATATCTGATGTGGACACCACATAACTTCCTTGTACGCCTGTTGAACTATACATATTTTTTTAATAATTAAAATATGTATTATACACAGAAAAAAAAACAATCTAAATTGTAGTCAAATTAACTAAACAAAATATATTAAAATTAAATAAAATAAGTATTTAAAATAACTATTTACATATTTAAATTAACGATTTTTTACAAAATATTTATTATCTATTTCGGGTTAGTTAAAATGCTAAATTAAGATTTGTAAATTATACTAATTTATTAGACATATTGCCCAATAAAATAATATCTAATTATAATTAGACAAAATTTCAATTCTTTTTTTTCTGTGTAGCAGACCCAATCATAAAATTGCACGTATTTGACATAATTTGTCATTAACATTAAATTCTTTATTTTTTTGTTATTTTTTGTCTTAATTCGTAGCAAACTTAATTGAAACATTTATTTCTAAAATCAAAATAACACCATTTTTTTCAAGAAAAAATAATAACAGGTTCAAGTAAAGTATCACTTCCGGTTAGACTATTTTAACCAAAATCTATTATGCTATTCCCATTTATATAAAAGTATTATATACCAAATTTGAAAAGTTTTGGATTATATTTTAATATAGTTTTTCATTAAAATCTATTATAGGCTTCAAGTAACTTCCGGGTAGTCCATTTTAACTGAAATCTATTATGTAATTTCCATTGATATAAAAGTCTTATATACTAAATTTGAAAAGTTTTGGAATATATTTTAATATAGTTTTTCATTAAAATCTATTTTAGGCTTCAAGTAAAGTACCACTTTCGAAAGTTATATAATGACCAAAAAGGGAGATGCACAACTAGATGTTATAACAGTCCTAAATACAAAATTTTAACTTTCTACGGCTTCCCGTTTTTCAGTTATGCGAGATACGTACGTACAGATGTCACGACGAAATTAGTCAAAACGAATTCAGGGATCGTCAAAATGGATATTTCCTTTGAAATCTGTAAACCCAAATTTTTCGCGATTACAATACTTCCTTTACTTCGTACAAGGAAGTAAAAAACAGATTTAAAATTATGCAAAGAAATTTGTAAGATTAGTAACCTATTCTCATTGTCGCACTAAACTATTCCTTTGTATTTTTATTGTATAAGGGTGTTTAAACTGTTTATTTCGATCCTTTGGGTCTCGATGAGACAGAGTATAGTTTTGGATACTCCGTTTAACATTTTGTATACTTCGTGCTAATGATGATGAGAACTTAGTTCTCGAAATACATATTTAGTTTTATTAATATAAATTTTAAGTAAGGGGTAATTTTTACTAGTTTTAGTTATAATTTAACCTTAGAGGCTCTTGCTACTATTAGTTAAAGGTGTCTACGATTCCAAAATCGGAAATAAATATTATTAGGAATTTCAAAAGCGAAAAATTATTTTGTTTAGATTTGCTGATTTTGATGCGTGGCATTAAATTGTCGTATGTACAGTATGTCTGGTGGAAAATGCAAAACAATTGAACATCAAATACACAACTTATTCAACAAAATAACATTTTTTTTAATGGAATGCCATATTGAAAATGGTACCATTTAAAAGAATTTTATTATCTGAATATAAAAGTTCATATCACTATGCCTCTAAAATTAAAAACAAAAGAGTTATTTCAAGTTGAAATTTAAATATTTTATTTCATATTTTGATACAAATACAATATTGTTGCTATGGAAAGAACAAAAACAATTAACTAAATTAATTATTAACTCTTAAACTTAAAAAAATTGTTCAAAATGTTGACCATTTCTTTCACGACAAATGTGTGCTCTTTTGATCACAGACTTCATTGTTTTAGTCAACATCCTTTTTGATATTAGAGCACAGGCAGCAGTAATTCTGTTTTTTAATTCATCAACCGTATTCACTGGTCTTTGATATACTTTATCTTCAATAAAACCCCAGACAAAAAAATCTAGGGGCGTAAGGTCAGGTGACCGTGCTGGCCACGGAACAGGGCCATATGTGCCAATCCATTTTTGAGGGAATCTATCATTCAAATAGTGCCTCACTGCTAGCGCATTGTGTGCTGGAGCACCATCCTGTTGAAAGAACTTCATATTTCGTGCAACGTTTAATGGCATATTATCAAGATAGTTCTCGAAAATATCTTGAAGAAAATGTAAATATACTTCTTGAGTCAAACTTCTTTCAAGAAAATAAGGGCCAATCAAATATGTATCTAATACAACTAACCAAACGTTAACACCGAAATGACCTTGAAAACTTGTCTGTTGGGTCCAAAAATTATTTTGGTCACTCCACCGATAATGAATATTACTGTTAAAGAAGCCATTTTGCGAAAAATAAGATTCATCGGACCATAATATTTGATGGCTAATTTTATAATCCCGTCGATGCTCGTTTAATATCCACTGGCAAAATTCAAGCCTTTTTTCAAAATCACGATCTTGTAAATGATGAATTTTACGACATTTATATGGTTTGAATTTATTTTTATTCAAAATTTTTCTTACCGAATCTTTATTAACGTTAGTATTAGTTTCAATTTCTCGTAATGATACTTCTTCAGTATTTTCCATTTTGTAGTAAATATACGCCAAAACATTTTCTACATTTTCTTCGTTTTCTGTCACTTAATCACGTTTTCTTTTTTCTTCACGTAATTTAGCGGTTTCTCTTAAGCGGATTTCAATTTTCCTAAAATATGTTGAGGTCTATTAGGATATAGTTCTAAATACTTTTGCGCACTGGCTACAGAATTTTTATTGCACTATGCATAAACAAAAAGCATATCAACTAATTCATCATTAATATATTTTTCCATTTTGTTGACAGCATCTATCAATAAAATGTCAATTGTTTTTTGTTTAATGTTAGTTTCTGTTGTTTCCATTGCAACAATGATATATGTGTATTAAAATATGAAATAAAATATTTAAATTTCAACTTGAAATAACTCTTATTTATTTTGTTGAATAAGTCGCGTATTTGATGTTCTATTGTTTTGTATTTTCCACCGTTAAATTTCTCGTATAATATCGCCCAACTTTGTCCATTTAATCGTCTTTCTATCTCTTCAAATAAGAAAGTTAGCAATGGTGGCCCGCTTACAGCAGACACACTATACATATACAAGAAATAGGATGTATATGAAAAACAAAAAAAAAAAAAATTTGCTGTCCTTTTGTAACAAAGTAGTCTAAAGTTAATAAATAAAATTTAAAAAACTTAAAAAATAAGTAAGAATATCTTGTTCGCATGTAACAATAATAATGTTCTTTATTGAGCGGTGATGTAACAACGTGTAAAGCGCGCACCGTTTGTTTTTAATTACACCTATTCGCCACACATGGTGTTCTCGTTGTTCTCTGTACATGACATAAGTTGAAAAGTCTTGTTCTGACTGTAAGAGTTTGAAGACTCCTGCGCCAAACTTTTAATCGGATTAATTTGGTTTTATAGATTGGGCTGTATTTGGCATTTGTGTTGATGTGCAACTGCAGCTCTGGATACTTACATCAATTTGTGCTCGTGACAGCCAAAGAGATTATCGCCAAATACTTTTCAGATATAATGAAAGCCCAGATCGAAGCAGGAAAGCACTTTTCTCAACGAACGACGTTTTCGAACCAAGTTAAGCTACGAGCACCAGCCTTTATTCCATCAAGATAAAAATTATGCTTTTAGAATTTCTAAATATATTATGTTTTGTAGTTTTCTTTATGCACTATTTACTATTTACCGAGTGTCTAGGTCTGGATATACTCCATATTTTATCCTTTGTTCGTGTATTAAATATTTACATGACAAACAACTAATGCTAATACCTTTTATATGAGAAGAAAGTTTAATGTACTAAGGGCCGATTTAAACAGTTTTAAAAGTAAGAGACCAAACTCACAATACATAGTTTGGTCGGTTTACATTTTCCAAAAACAAATTATGAAACCTTAGTAAATGGTTGAGAAATTTATTATACGAATTATTTGTAATTAAACATAGGTAAATATAAATATATTATGTATGTATATCAATATATTATTAAATGCGAGGGTTTATCAGACGTCGCCTCATAGGCACTCACAGCTATACTGTAGAAAACACCGCAAAAATTGCTTTAAAAACATATACAGTGAAACCCCTCTTAAAAGACACACCCCTCAATAGCGGACACCCCTCTTAGCTGACAGTAGGGTTGCCAACTGACCTTTTTTGGAAAGGACAGTCCTTTTTTGAGCATATTTTGTCCTTGGCCTTTTTTAAACCAGGAAAGGACGTGATTTGTCCTTTTATAGTAAATTTTGTTATTAATGATATTTTTCTTATTATAAATATGAAAATGAAATAATTATTTCACATTTTATGTAATGAAACAATGATAGAATTTTTAAATTATTGTTGCAGGGTTAACTAGTGTTTACTTGTCAAATTTCTTAACTGTTACTCTTATGCTCATGCTCTCCTCCTCGTTATTATTTTATTATAATTTATTAGCGCTAAATAACTGCTTTATCAGTTTAAAAAATTAAAATGTAAAATTAGATATTGGCAGTTAACATTTTAAGGTTAGATATCTTATTGTGTTTTACTTCTTTTCTTCATAAAATATTGATTTTAATTTTTATTAAATTTATTAAATTT
Organism: Ophonus ardosiacus; assembly: GCA_943142095.1. Lineage (NCBI taxonomy): Eukaryota > Metazoa > Arthropoda > Insecta > Coleoptera > Carabidae > Ophonus > Ophonus ardosiacus. Next base: position 31,149,013 of record OW964832.1, on the reverse strand, counting down.
GCTTTATTGTAAAAAAAACTATATTTTATCTTGCATTAAAACACCTTTGACCTTGAAAATTTTCAAAAATCGCCTGCTGCGCATTTTTTCTCTAATTTTAAATCCTACACAGAATTCTGTTAGCTGTAGAGTTTGGGGTAGTACAACCGGTAGTATTTTTTTAATAGATATTATTTATAATTATCTATTGATTTAAATATGAAATTTTTCATTTGACCGTAAATTACGAATGAAAATCAAAATAAATTAATCTAACTTGACAGATAAATTGTTTAATACATTTGTTAATTTTATGTCTTTTTTTTTGTTTTAATTCCATGACTATCACTATTTTTAGGTGTGATTTTCGACATTTTCATAACCAATTTCTGCCATAAAGCATGAAGAATTAATTTTGCTTATTAATTCAAGTACAGAATCTTAAGCTCTTCAACTTTTGTTTAAAGCTCTTTTACCTAGAATAATTAGGGAAGCAGGAAATTAAGAATGTATGATTTTACATGTTAAAATCCTATCTCCAGGTGTTCCAGTCACCATCCTGTATATATTTTACAAGACCTATTTGTTTGTAAGGAGGTAGAATGGTGCTAACACGACATGGTTGGGGAAACTTCTATAAAACGGACACCCCTCTATAACGGACAAAAACTGGAGTCCCATCGGTGTCCACTATAGAAGTTTCAGCATTTATACAAATTTGTGTGTTATATTTTTATATTTAAACATTCTATGATCCTAGTAGTATAAATTTTTGTTGCTTCGTGGCAGCACCAACGTGTTCAAATTCGCAGTTTTTATAAATATATTCAACAAAATAAAATATTAATAAAATCGTGAAATCGTGCTTTTCGGCGCGAGTTAACATTAGCGTGTAGCAGACTTGTTTTTACCGGTAGGTTATATGGGTTATACGCATATTTATAATATAATAAATGATTTAAGTGACATTGTAATGACACGATGGGGTCCTGTGGCCGCGTGCCTGAGTGTCTGGTCGCGAACCTGGGGGAACCGGGTTCGATCCCGACAGACGCCAAATATTTCCAATTTTAAATGGCACAAAAGTGACCCCTGTGGTGCACTCTCCACGCCAGCAATGAGTGCCCGTGAGGTGACGCCTGGTAAGCGCCCACACGGTAAAATATATCATCCTCATTATCGATGTCTACATGTGTTGTAGATACTGGCACACCCACAAATGGGTAATATGCCGTGATGATATATTTATTTATTTGTAATAACACGATGTGTTGTATATACATAGTTGGAAAGAGGACTTTCATCGTACGTTATTCTGTTTTTAACCGTGTATGAGTTGTGCATGAAAATATAAGAAATAAACTAAATTGAAAATACACAAAATTTCAATAAAAAAAAAAATCATGTAAATTCAAACGTCTGCAACTCGAAATCCGATGATATAAAAAATCATGCCTGACATGAAAAGGAAGAGAATTTTATGCTGAATATAGACTTTTATCGTCTGTTATTCTATCTTTAACCGTGTATAAGTGGTGCATTAAAATATAAGAAATTAACTAAATTGAAAATACACAAAATTTGAATGAAAAATCATGTAACTTCAAACGTCTGTATCTCGAGATACGATAATGTAAAAAAATCATGTGTGACATGAAAAGAAATAGAATGTCATGCTGAATACAGAATTTCATTGTCCGTTATTCTATCTTTAACCGCGTATGAGTGGTGCATGAAAATATGAGAAATGAACTAAACTGAAAATCACAAAATTTCGTTGAAAAATCATGTAACTTCAAACGTCTGTAACTCGAAATCCGTTGATGTAAAAAGATCATGCGTGATATGAAAAAAAGAAAATTTCATGCTAAATACAGACTTTCATTGTCGATATTTATGTAATTAATTCAGAAATGAACACAAGATGGTACTAGAAGTTTTGATTTTATTGTACATAGAAATTAATTGAATTATTAATCAAATTTTATGAAGGCTCAGTGTTTTCATCCTTTGTTAAACTGTATATCTATAACAAGAGCAACTGTGGAAAAATCTTTAATTAACCCAAGTTAAGAATCCACCAAGGTTACCGTTTGTGTATCTATACAGCCGTCAAACTTTCGAGCAATCCATCATTTAAGAATTAAAAATGTGAGGAAAGTTTGATGATTGATTGAACGTTGCTGTATATCAAGAAAACATGAATATATATCTTCCACTACACATACAAGCCTAAAAATTAAGATTTAAACGCGTTCACCCCAGTAATGGATTTCGCTCAGATTTGCTATGTGCCATTAATACTAATTTCTCTGATCTCAACAGACACCTTACTCATATATTCATGTTTCTATTTACATATATTATTCAGAAATATACTCTCTCTATATTCGTATCATTATATATAATTATTTCAATGTTCATCCATCCGTTTTATAGATGTATTTAACAAAACTTTGCATGTCTTGAATCACTTAGACGGTATAGGGGAAATATTATATAGAAAAATTAGGGATCAAAGTAATACAAGAAAAAAATCTGTTGTGACCAGCTCAAGACCTGTCGCCATTTCCATATTAGGCTATATGTACATATTGTATTTAACATTTCTCGTACAGACACAAAAATTCTAATTACCTCTATTATTAACATATTTTTATATTTTTCAATTCATTCTATAAATAAGTTTCCACCTACTGTTCTAAATATTCGAGATTCTTCAAATTCATTGACGAGATTGGCGGTATTTCTAATGCATATGTACTTATAATTTAAAATATTTAATTAATAATAAAATAAGAAATATTAAATGTACTTCCCAGAAATAGCTTTCAGCAATAGATCTGGATTTTTGACGCTGACATTTTTCTGTCAATTACAAACATTTTAATTTTGCAACTGGTTTCCACGGAATTATTTGGGCTGTGAGATTCATTACAACAGATTATTTTACATATTTATAATTCTCTATCCCTATCTAAATCTATAGAAGCCATAATAAAAATGTTATGTATCGGATAGCGAATTTTATATTCTTTAATATTAGTAATAACATAAATTTCCGAAAAATATTTAGAAGATTTTTTTAAGAAACTACTAATTCCGGTTGTCCAATTGCTACCAAAACCTTTTCTTATTTAGAATTTGAGAAACCGTCTCTCCAACATCCAGACACATTTTTAGAAATAAATACATGATTAATGTTCCCTTGAAACAAGTTTATTCTACTTTAAAATAACTTATAGGTATTGAATTCATATAATTATTTAAATTGGTATAACTTTTGTTGCTCTTGTCATAATGAAGTAAACTAAAAAATTATAATTTATAATATTTAAGGGTAATGACAATCAGAATTTATTACTACTCTGCCTTTAAATTTGTTGTTAAGGTTAAGGGGTTTTTTCTTTAGTTATAACCGGGGATGGTAACCATAAAAAATATATGTTTGGGTTACGGTTTCGGTCATCGTGAAAATAAAAATTCGGTTTTGATTTGGGTTTCGGTTTCTATACAGCAATAGGTTTTGGTATACCGGTTTTACTAAAAGGGTTTCGGTTTTGCAAAATAATTTACGAGAATAATAATATTATTAATTTTGCACAATTATTATAATAATACAAAAAGTGTCCACAAACACGTGAACAATATTCTACTTTCCCATGTTAAATGCCTATATAAATGTAACATGTAACGGATTTCGAGCACCACCCGATTGAGGTACTACGTTGACTACGTTGAAAATTGAAATACTTTTCGACAAAAAACAATAAAAAATAAATGGAAAATTTATATTTATACCTTTTTATACATAAGTATTTTAATAATAAAAAATTACAATATTTAACAACTAAAAAGAGACCTGTATATAATGCGGTTAACCGATAAATAAAAAAGTGTTTTGCTTTCGGTTCCGGTTTTGTATCTGTTTCGAATTTCGGTACAGGTTTCGGTTTCGGTTCTCATTTTTTTTCGGTATTTTTCGGTTAATGGTTTCGATTCTGGTTTCGGTTACCATCCCTGGTTATAACTTTACCTTAAGACTCCATTTTAGTTTTATAATTAATGGATTCTAATATTTTTCCTCTCACTAAGAGAGGTATTGGATTCATGCTAAAAATCGCATATCCAGATTTTAGTGAATAAGCACGTTTCAAGATCCCTAGAATTCGATTTTACTAGTTTTACGATGTGTGTGTGTGTGTGTGTGTGTGTGTCTGTGTGTGACAAATTTTTCTCCGACGATAATTCCAATACTACAATTAGCTGATTAGATTTTGGTTATAAATAGTCAACCGAAAGTTCCCATATTTGAAATTCTTAATATGAAACAATATCTTATTGTCTATACGGTTTGAATACACATTTTTCTTCATATTCAATAGATATAAAGTTAAAGAATTACAAAGAGATTAACTTTCATAAATCAACCAGCTTTGCTATAGTCAGGGAAACAGCTGATATATTCAAAAAATTCTAATTGACAGATGTCAGTGTCAAGTGCAATTTACATAGTGTATGTTCATGTAATAATTTTGTTGGATTTGTAGATTTTTTAAATATGCGCAGATAGAACTTTGATCCTATAAAATATTTGAAAAATTTAAAGTACATAGTTCTAACCGCCTATTTTTGTAATATTTTTTCCGGTCACTAAGCATACCATTATAATTTTTCTTCCATATTCTATAATCTTACAATATAATTAAATCCATAATAAGAGTTAATGAACGTAATTCGATAACAGTAATGTGTTCAAATAATAGTAAGATAAAATTTTAAATCAGTTTCCTCACCATTTTACTTCCTTGCAGTTACAACCTTGTTATTCTGAACCCGCGATATGACAATGTTTTAATGCAGAAAATTTTGGGACAAATGAGCGAGTCACACGTCACATAATCAAGTAGACTATGGTTAAATCAATAAATACTTTGAATTGACAAACCGATCCCGGTTCTCCAATTTTCAGACTGTAGTCCGGACTGAAAGAGTCTGAATTTTCTTCCCCGGCCGTAATAGCCGTTGCAAATCATTTTAGAATGTTTTGTTGCTTTCAATCTTGAGATAGGTTTTTATGTAAAATACGCGGGTCGGAGTTTATGTATCGAAAACACAACAGGGAGCATTACTCTAAATTAAAAACCGGTCGAGTATACTTCACCAGCGGGCTAAAGGCTAAATCTTAATTACGCGGAAGAAAATACCGCAGATATACAATTCTTTCTCCTCGAAATGTTATGTGCAAAAACGTATCAATCCACAGTTGGATAATTGAATATTTAACATTATAAATAATGCTGACACGACAGTTGAGTATGTGATCTATGGCGGGGCTCATTCTCTGTGATATATTCACGTGACATTAACGCGCCTATGTTGAATTTATCAAGCGTTTCACACGCATCCGTGCGAACTACATAGCTACCTACAGGCCGTTCAAAAACTAATGTAAGATAGTTAATAATGGAGAACAAAATAAGTGGAAAAATCTTAATAGACATGAACCTGAACAAAGTTTAAAAAGAATAAATGTTCTAAGACAGACATAGGCGCCGATTTGTAGAGTGCATGGAGTCAAGTGCACTGTGCACCCGATAAAATAATTTGTCGGGTGCAAAAGTATGGATTTGCACTCGACAAAAATTTGAACCATTAAAACATTTTATATTATATTTATATTATTGTTATACATCTCAAGTTGCATTCGTTACTAATCATTGATTAATATAATAACTTTTTATACATTACTAAAATTATTTTTATTTTCGCACTTAACAAGTAAAGCCATTTTACACAGCACAGCCGAATATAGGACTTTAACATATAAAATCAGACGTTCGTAATGTCCTACTTCCGTATGTCGACTGATACACTGACGCACGCGGTTACGGTTACCAGTGAAGCGCTTTTATGCTTTGTTACGACCTACGTTCAAGTGGTTCGATTTCACCGTTCTGTCTGAGTTTGCGCATAACTGACTTGTGACGTACTTAGAGTTTACCTAAAGAATATTAATTATAAATAAATGGAGCAATAATTTTAATTTTTAATTTCAATTTCAGCAGTCATTTGTGTTATATTTGTGAGAAATTGTATGTTATGTAGAATTTTTACCATACTAAACTTCCCCATTGAAACTAAAATTAAACATTTTTCATCATTTTGTATCAATTTCATGGCTTCATCTCTATCGTGCAATCATATGCAATTAATTTTGTTATTGATTCAAATGAATAATTTTATGACCAACGCAACTTTTATTTGAAGATTTTTTTTCTAAAAGCATCCTATATAGGTATATAATCTCAATTTTTTGTTCGGTGACTGCACCCATCAAAATTTTTCAGAGTCGGCGCCTATGAAGACAGATTTCGATGGGCGATAAAATAATAGATATGCAGAATTACAAAATTATTCTAGCTAACATTAATTTTATTGGATGTGAAAATCATATAAACTTAATATGGAAAAATTTGATAATTGAATCGTCTAGTTTCAAAACCGGTTAAATCACGTTAGGTCAAATTTTGGGAAATCGCAAAAAACCTTTTTGATATGTTCCAAATGAATAATTACGATATATAAAAATATCAGTGCACATATAATGTTGAGAATATAATTAATTAGTCATGTGACATGTTTTCCGCCAATCAACATTCAGAATCTCTCTAGTTACATGCCTGCCACAGCAATGATAAAAAACAAAGAAATTATAACCTTATTTGTATTTGTTCCTAAGGGATTTTTACAACATTGACAGTTAATTTTAACAAAAATTCATTATATTCTCTCATTAAATATAAGCTCCTCCGGACTCATGAAATCTACAACTCTGTTCCACTCGAAAATATCATCGATGATCACTTATATACGTATGATGATAAAGAACCAGACACCACTCTGTGGTCAGAATTTAAATTTAAAAAATATGTTGTTGCCAGCACAATACCTCTCATCATTTTCATATTAGGCTATATAAGTATTGTATTTAACATTTTTGGTACACACAAAAAATTCTAATTACATTTATTCTTTATTTTTCAATTCATTCTATGAACAAGTTTCCTCCTACTCTTCTAAATGTTCGAGATTCTTTCAATTCATTGTCGAGATTGGTGGTATTTCTGAAGGTTATATGATGAAGATATGTATTGTAACATTGTAAGCACGTATTTAGTTGATACTGATACTACATACTTTGGCTTATAAATGAATCCCCTTTCTTTTTATACCAATTTTAGATTTGACGGAGTCTTTTCCTCGTTATAACAACAAAATATTATATTTCTATTACATTTCCACTTGTCCATGTACGAATTCTATATCTAATTATAATTTCACATGTTTAATTAATGATAAAATAAGAAATATTAAAAGTACTTCCCAGAAAAAGTCTTCAATAATGTCTGGATTTTTGGCATTGTCATTTATGTCAATTACAAACATATTAATTTTTCAACTGGTTTCCATAGGCTAATTGATTCATTATATAGAATGGATTATTTTATATATTTATAATTCAGTCTATCTCTAAATCTATAGAAGACATAAAGAAAATATTTAATGTATTGGATAGAGAATTTTATTTTCTTTCATATTTTATACCATAAATTTTCCAATTACTACCAAAATCTAATCAGCTCTTAATAATAATAAACTTTATTATTCAACAGGACTGCTGTCCCAATTACAGAATAATATTAAAGTACATGAAAGGAGAACATAATGATTAAATATAAAATACATAATGCATTAAGAAAAAACAAATAAAGTTACAATAAAATGGAGTTAATTTTGTTTTTGAATTCATTCAAATTCATAAAGATATCTAATATTGTACAATTGTTATTATATTGATACTGTTTATAAAACCCAACGAGCACTATTTCCTACTATTTCCTTATTACATGATTGTAAAGAAACAATATTATTGAACAAAATATGCACCCAATTGGGCATATGACTTCCAAATCACTTCTGTGATTGACTAATTTTGATTTGCTGTCATTAGATCCCAACCGGTTGTGAATTTGTCGAGTTTTGAAACTAACCTGATATTTTAAATGTAAATATCACATGGATTTATAAGTTATGATATTCAAACACCACACCAAGTTATGGAGAATGAGAAAACGAATCCAATGCAGTATCAAACTCATTTTTGACCAAAAGTGGATTTATCGATTTTTGAAACTAGACGATTCAATTGTTAATTAATGTATTGACTTTACTGTATACATCATCACGGCTTTTTATCCATTTCTGTGTGTACCAATCTGCTTCTCATTCCCAATTTCTACAATTGGTCATTTATAACACAATATTTTTCCATTGTGTAATATATCTAACTAGACATCTTCTGGTTTATTTGTGTGCATAATTCTTGCAGGTTTTCTACTTCGCGAGGGTGGTTGGTATACCAATGTGTATGTGTACGTACATAGCTTGTCGTGGGCTTGCTCGTTGGTATAAATAGCAGGCCTCCGTGAGTCTTGCAAACGCTAATTGCGCATTCTATCCACGGTTGCATCAACCCCAGGTGAGAAATGGCTTTTAATTATGTCGACTCCGCACTTCACCCACCACCCAGAACATTTATAATTTGTTTTCATAACTTTACTGTCTATCTGAAACATCATCCACCACCAACTTCAACATATCGCGAAGTTTACAATTTTGAATCTAACTGTATCACAATATTTTTTTCATAATACCACACTGTTACTATGATATAACAGGACTAAAAACAAAAGTGAAAAGATAAAAATAACGGACGCTGCCCGTTATTTTTACCTCTCGCTAAGAGAGGTATTGGATTCATGCTAAAATTCGCATGTTCAGATTTTATTGAATAAGCACGATTTAAGGTTCCTAGAATCCGATTATAACATTTTTAAAATGATGTCTGTGTGTGGATGTGTGTATGTGTGTATGTGTGTATGTCTGGATGTTGTAGACACGATTCCTCAAAAACTATAAGAATTAAAAAATATTTAACTGCAGTTTTCTCAATCTGACATTCCTGGGAAGAGCTGAAAAGGTTTTGGTAACAATTGAACAACCGGAAGTAGTAGTTTCTTAGAAAAATTCTTCTAAATATAATTTTTTGGGAATTATTTTTATTAAATATTGAAGAACATAAAATTCTCCATCTAATACACTTAAAAATTTTATTATATCTTGTATAGATTTAGAGATAAAGACACTATAAATTTATAGAGTAATCTAATCGCAGAGGCTAAGGCACTAAGGAAACCAGTTGACAAATTCCAATGTTTATAATATAGTTTTAGTGATATTCTGATAGCTTTTTCTGGGAAGTATATTTATTCTTTCTTATTGTTTTATTAATTAAATATTTGAAATTATAGGTAAAATTGTGGTAAAATGCATATATCCATCAGAAATACCGCCAATCTGGTTAATGAATTGGAAGAATCTCTGTCATTTAGAAACTTCCTCATACAATAAAAAATAGATATAATTGGAATTATATGTGTGCAGAAGACATGTTAAATACAATAAAAAACAATATTTGGGTAAAGTTCTTTAATATTTTGTTATAAAACGACGGTTCGAAAGCGAAGTGCAATACAATACTTATATTGCCTAATATGAAAATGGCGAGAGGTCTTGTGCTGGCAATACAGATTTTTTAGTTATAATTTAACCTTGACTCCATTTTAGTTTTTAATCAAAAAACGATGGTTTTCTAATAGGTGTCAGCACTGATTATACAGCGAATGTTCCTAGAGAAATAACATCATCTTGATGGACCGTTGTCAAGGAGAATTTATAAATCAACATAAAACTTGTTCAGTATGACAGAAAGAGAAGAATTTTATTATTCCTAAATATTTAAATTTTATATTATTACGAAAAATCTTGAACGTCACATGGCAGATATGCGAATAATGAACTCGGCTGATTATAAACCTCAGCCGCGTCCGTTATTTGCCTCATATCGGCCTAATGACGTTAATAACTATAACTTTATAATATTTAACAGTTAAACGAAGAAGACTCTATATAAATGTTAATATTTAAAACTAGAAAAACAAATTAGAAATGGGTTATTTGCAAGGTAGCGTCGAAGTGTAAGTGTAACCGAAATCGTTGCCTAGAGCCAAGTAGATGATCGCTGGAGGGAAATTTATTTTTCTTAAATTGGTAGCCACCACTACGGAAAGCGTCGAGCTACCGGGAACTCTTTTTAGTTAATGTTTGCGAAAGCTGCAGGTTTTTATCTCCCGCTGCCCTTGGGAAGGGAGGTATACTAACGTGGATCGTGCTAAAAATCGCATATCAAAATTTTAGTAATGACCACGTTTTAAGGTCCCTAGAATCTAATTTTAACATTTCCATGATGATATCTATATGTGTGAATGTGTTTGTGTGAACGTACATATGTGTATGTATGAATTTTGTCAACGCTCTATCTCAGGGACTATTATTCAGAAAATTCTGAATCCTTATATTTCGACCCTATTCTAATATGAAAAAAACCATTTTGGTGTAAATCGAATAACCGGAAATGGTACTTTACTTGAAGCTCATAATAGTTTTTCATCAAAAAATACCATTAACTGTCATTTTTCGCGTTTTATGTCTTTATTAAAATTAAAGATTATTGAATTTTCTACAGGTATGCATGCATAAATTTAAAAAAATAATCTTTTTAGGCCTATGTTTCAAAGATAAACACAATTGAGGAGTGTTCATTCAAAAGTTGATATGTCCATTTTTTGTCAAAAATGAGTTATACATGTGTTCGCCTTAAATCTAGTCATCCGAATCGATTGCCATGCTCGGTTTCAAGAAAACTGTCCCATATAAACTTAACAATAAAAATTGAGTTTCAATCAAAAGTTAATATGTCCACTGGACATGTTAACTATTGGTTGAAACTTTTTAGTTTTGACCAAATCTTAACATGTCCTTTGAATAAGTAACACAGTTTTATTAATTTCAAACGAAGCTATAAATGTCCACTATATAATGTTCATATAAAATTGAATATGAAGATTTATACAGAAGTGTAGGAAGAGTAATGAGGTTAGGGAAAGAATGGAAAATATATAATATCAAAGTACTACAATATATATATATATATATATATATATATATATATATATATATATATATAATGACTGGCCTAAAGGACACTAAAAGGATTCATATAATGAAATGTATGGGAGAGAATAGAGAATACATTCAACTTAAAGGACATGAATACTAGTATTATAGTTTAGTGATTTGGAACAATCCGTACGTCTCTTGAAAAGAGGAAAGAATGACAGAAATGGAATTGGATGTACTAAAAAATATTAATAAAATAAGTACACATAAAAAAGGATGTAGACCATCTGGCAAGAGATAGAAGAGTTTGAATGGTACAAAAAAAGTTTGAATAAACACTTCAGAATGTAAACATGAAAATGAAGATAATGAGGAGTGTGATTGTGAAGAATTTGATACAGGAGTTCACCTTTAAACGAAAAGTATTATGTACCTACTGGAATGATTTTTGTTTTAAATTTTCATATTTTTTGTAAAACTTGAATATAAAAAGGATGTCGACACTAATTAGAAGGTTTTTTTTTTAATTCATGAAAGTTTAAATTAAACTTAATTTCTTAATAAGTTAACAAAAAATCCAAACAAAATTCAACATTTCCCAATTTTTCCATGCAAAAGTTAACATTTCCCAATTTTTTCATGCAAAAGTTAACATGTCCAAATATTTTTTTTTAATTTAAGCTAATTGAAAACATATACAAATATTATATTATCGGATATTTAATAACATTTACTAACTGAATTATATATGAAGTAATCGAATTCAAAAAATATATAGCAGGGACATAGTAAGTTTTTCGCGTTTTTCTCAAAACTGTTTATGATGGACATAATTAAGTTTTGAATGAACACTCCTCAATTCCTTTGTTACACAGTTTTTGTTTCAAATATCGCTGTCCAAGAACTAATCTCTTCAAATTAATAATGGTGAGATTTTAAAAAGAAAATAGTTAATAAAGTAATAGTTATATGCAAAGGACCTTAATATAGTTTGCAGCATTAGTAAATATATAGGTATATATTTTAAATTAATAAAAATTAAATATCGAGATCTATTGCGTTGGCTACATCAGATTTTTTATTACGTATATAGTCGTCTTCAGAGCAGCGTGCAATCAACAAATTCTACGTTCTCCTGGAGAAATCACTATCTGAAATCTTTCAAGATGCAAAAAAAAAAAAAAAATACAGAAATGAGGTAAGGAAAAAAATGACTGTATATGAACTGCACAATCAAAAATTTCGCTTGATACCTCCCGCTTTTTAATTTTTATTAATTTAAATACATACCTACATATGTATTAATCCTGCAAACTATATTAAGTTCCTTGCATATATCTATTACTTTACATGATCCATTTTGTTAATGTGTAGTTGTAAACTTATATTTGACACCTTTATATTTATGTATGATGGAAAATATATTATTTTTACTAACCTTAATTTCATTAGACTCAATGCAATCTTTTTAACACGGTTTCATTATTAATTTTAATGTAATTGCTTCCTGACAGTGACATTTGTTTAAATATGTTTATATATACGGTGCACACCCAAAAAAGGTGATGGGAAATGCGACGAGGCAGCTGAAGGCACTTTCAGAAAATGGTTCTTACGAGTGTTTTAAACTGTTAACTATACTATATCTATTGTACGAAAGGTGGAACAAGTGTATATAAATGCAGGAGGGGACCACTTTAAATAAAATTAATGTAAAAATGTTGTTCCTTTTTTCAATAGTTTTATTGACCAATTCCTGGAAGCCGGGAACAATTTGACAAAACTATACTAAAAAATTTTTGAAGTATGTATCGACAAAAATATTGCCCGTATATTCTCAGTTATTTAATTTCCCTTTTTTGTTATAATTTATATTTGTTGAACAAAATTTCCATATTATTATTTGCACAATAAAAACCCGATGCATACATAATGTCCGCCTCTCCTTTCCGTTTGCTGTGGGCTGCTTTCCTCCAGAGAATTTTTATGTAGCATAGTTGAAATAAAATTCCGATATGAGCAAACAGGCAAATAGGAATGTAAGTAAGTAGTAGTAGCCTCTCCACTATGCACTATGCCATGCCAGGTATGCGAACTCGTGAATGGGGTAAAAAGCAGAATTTAATATATTTACCGCTGGCGAGTTTTTGCAGCATTAGGGCACATTGTGCAGTTACAGGCAAGGGAGTGGTACTCCACGTTGGAGCATGGAGTTTGGAGCAGCATGGAGCACGGTGAAGGGAAAGGTCATGCCCAGCCAAATGGCACACGGAGGCGAAGCTGTCCCGATGGACGACACAACGTTTTTAAAGTTCATATATTGACGATAAAAACCTTGCCCTTATTAATTCAATGGACATTGACGCAACTGCCCGGGGTGCACTTTTTAACTCTAATTCTACCCAGAACACACATGCACGTCTACTTTTAACTATTATTATATTATCATACATGTACACCAGAAATTCTACGTAGCTATGTGCAAACTTACTGTTGGTAGGTGTTTATAAAATTTTAAAAAGTAATAGATATTTACACGCCAAGTGAGCTAAGGTACTGTTTGTTCATGAGAAGAAAGTTTAGCTTACTTAATTTCTTCGAGTGAATAAACATTCTTAGCTCACGTGGTTTGTACAATATTTTATTCAATTTTGACGAAATAATAATAAAAACCATTATAATATTTAATTTTGACAAAATAAAAAACTGATAGTTAGTAGGCTGAGCATGACAATCGTCGCTGATAGACGTCAAATCATCTATTTAAAATGCTTTATTGTCTGTCATTTGTTCCGTGAAAAGTAATGAAAATGGCTGATAATGTCTGATAAATATTATGGTAAGGGTTATTTTCGTACCTGATATTTTAAATGCATTATTTGTTGCAGAATGAGTTAAAATTTTGTGAGAGTGATTTAAAAAAAATTAATTCACTTGTGAATAAAGTATTACTTATAGTTGTTGCTATGGAGTTAATATTAACAGTTTAAAACGTCAAAATGGAATAAAAATAATTAATAATTTTATGCCACCCTGCAACTTAAAAACTACACTGTTCAGAATGTTAAAAAATAAGGATGACAAATTTTGGGTACATAATACAGACCAAAATGAGTAAAAAATGTTTCATAACATATAACATGGGTCTGACCTTCAAGTGTTTCCGAAAAAAAGGCCATTTTGTATTAGAATCGGAAACAAATTAACAAAGATAGTAATCAAATAAAATTTTGACTGTCAGTAAAACGACTAAAAAATAAGATTTTATATTGAAATTTAAATAGTTACAAAGTTATGTCAAATACTATTTTTGTATTAAGAGCGCAAAAGGGGATCATTAACAAGTATTATATTGATGAAAACTATATTTTATAATATCTGACAGGTAAAATATCATAAAATTTGTTTCAAATTTTTTTTCATTATCACGGCTAACACTATAAAGAAGTAACTTTTATCAAATTTTAAATTCAATTTCTTTGTTTACGAAAAGTGTAAAAGAAAATGTGATTATTGATTTCGATGCAGAATTTAATTCTCTACAATATTTATTTGAAGCGTTTTTGTCTAAAATTAATAGGCCACTTTTACGGAAGAAAAAACTGATTTCCCATGTTAAACTCCTAGGGCCCGGTTTTCGTGTTACACCCGGTGTATAATTATGATATTTTATTATTTTTATATGTTACATTTTTGTTTATATATTGTGTATTGTATTTTGTTTTATATTTGTATTTTTATTGTATTGCCACACGATAAATAATAAATAGTAATAATAATAATAATAATAATAAATAATAGCGTATGTCTTAATTTAAAAGTATTTAACTAAATGTCAATTTGACACGAGACATTGTTAAAAATGTTATATAAAGAAATACAAGCTTTTCTTGAATCTTATTTTAGAAATAGAAATAAATTAGAAAACTGCGAATGGCAATATTCTATTGATGCTTGTTACAATGTATTTCAGGAAAATGGGGTCATTTAAAAAAAAATAATTGTCAATTTTTTTTATAAAATCATGAAATCCATCTCCTTTAATTTATTTATTTATTTATTTATTTATTTTCTGTACAAGGAGAACCAACAGTCAATTGACCAATAACAGGTTCTCACGAACAATACAAATAGTTTTGCAAATAAATACATATATACATATAAATATCAATTGCACGGAAAATAAGGTGATACAACATAAAAAAAGTAATGAAAAAAGGAAATATTGTGCGTGTGCTTGTAATATCTATGAGATTTCATGTATAATGGCAGTTTTAAATTGCGGAAAAGAAAGGTGAAATATATCTATATGATTAAACAATGAATTATATGAATTAATAATTCTGTTGATTCCAGAGTGCTTTGAACTATTTGTGTTAGACTGTTGTATATGAAATAAAGATTGTTGTCTAGTATTTCTACTCGGAATATGGAAGTTAATCAGGCACAGTATATTTAATGTATCATACTTGTTATTTATAGTTTTGTATAAAAAGACCATATCATTTACTAATCTTCTGTTTCTAAGTGATACAATACCGAAATATTGCAATCTCTCAGAATGACCTGGAATGTTGACATTAAATTTAATACACAACAGTCTAACAAATTTTTTTTGAATATTTTCTAATAAGTTAATTGTGTTATTGTAATTCGGATTCCATACAATGGAAGCATATTCTAATTTAGATCTTACTATACTATTAAATAAGTAAATTAGAGACTTTGGATTCTCAAAATGTTTGCTGTGACGGAAGATGAATCCAAGAACTTTATAGGAATCTTTTACTATGTTGTTGCAGTGATATCCGAAAGCCATTGTAGGTTCAAAGTTAATTCCAAGATCTCTAATTACTGATTTATTTTCCAATGCGACATTATCAATTGCATAATTATAATATATTTTATGACGATTTCTCGTAAAATTCATGATGTAGCATTTGGTTATATTAAGTAATAAATAATTATCTATACAATAGTCATGCAAACGGTTTAAGTCCTCTTCAAATTTATTGCAGTCTTCAATATTTCTTATAGACTTATAAATTTTTAAATCATCTGCATACAGAAGGAAATGACAATATTTGAAACATTTGTATATATCATTAATAAATAAAAGAAACAATAAAGGACCAAGATGTGAGCCTTGGGGCACACCAGATAGAACAGAAAATAGAGTAGACTTAAAACCGTTGCAGTATACGAATTGGGATCTGTTAGAAACGTACGATTCTATCCATCGAAGTAAGGAACCATGAAAACCTAATAATTTTAATTTACGTATTAAAGTAGGGAGATGCAATAAATACAGTAATAGAAAATTATTTGAAATACGCAGCTTTTCATTCATAAATTTGCTAATAAACTTTCGCGCTTTTAAACACGGACTAAATTTGTGACGCCACAAATTCATACACAAAGACAATTCTCTCTCACACATACATGCTTCACAACATGAAACAGTAACCTAACCTAAAAGTGTGACAGCTGACAGCAAAATATACAAGAGAGAAGATTATTATTACTTTCTATTTCTTTAAAAGTACTAGTGCAGTATAAGGTATGTAAATAAACCATTTATTTAAATAAATATCAAACCAAATAATCATAGTTCTAAATTAAACCAGTAGAGCTAGTCTGTCGTATCCGTGAATATGTGTCGTCAGCCGTTGAAATATTTGAAATTAAACGCAACTTTTAAAAAATCATATCTCTGATTCTAAAGACTTGTAAGATGTAAAACATACACATACATGTTTAATTTGACCTATTTTTTCAAGAAAAAAATAAATCAGGAAATGTGAAATGACCCCATTGCATTTCAAGGTGATTTTTCAATTGAATAATTCTCAGTCGTACGTTTCTCTATTTATAGCCTACTCCAAGTTAAGGTTTTTTTTAACACCTATAGTTATTTAGTTATTTATGTTCGACAATGAAAATTATTGTTTATATTTGAATGTAAACACGGTCAGAAGACTAGCTTATAACCAGGGATGATAACCGAAACTGGAACCGAAACCATTGACCGAAAAATACCGAAAAAAAATGAGAACCGACGCCGAAACCTGTACCGAAATTCGAAACAGATACAAAACCGGAACCGAAAGCAAAACCCTTTTTTATTTATCGGTTAACCGGATTATATAAAGATCTCTTGTTGTTAAACATTGTAAATTTTTATTATTAAAATATATAAAAAAGTATAATAGTTATTTATGTATTAAGAGCGTAAGGAGGCTTTTATGGCCTGCGGCGGGATTTTGAGCCCGAGGCGTAAGCCGAGGGATAAAAACACGTCAAAGGCCATAAAAGCAAGTTACGCTCGTAGTACATACAAAACTTTATGTACGGACGAAAATTTTCAAATTATGAGTGTTAGAAAAATTGTATCGAAAAGAATTTGTCCTCATACATCCAGTATCTAGTGTTGCTATGAAAGCGGAAAACAACAGTTTATTGTTTGTTTATTAGTTATGTCATTTGAGTTTTATTTTGTGTATCTCCGTGCTTTCCATATGAATATCACAAAATTAATTTTCATTTTTCATTAAAGAATATAAAAATTTTCGATTTGTAATAAAAACTTTTCATGTTGCCTGTTTAAATTGTTTATATTGTAAGTTATAATTTGGTTTGACGTTTCATTATAGCTCGGCGGGCTATAATGAGGCCCGCGGGCTATAAAATATTGTTCATGTCAAAGAAATTCGTGTTTACTTGTCAAATTATGATACGTCCGTGTATAAACATAAATTTATTTTCTACGTAGTACCTCAATCGGATGGCGCTCGAAATCCGTTACATTTACATAGGCATTTAACATGGGAAATTAGAATATTTTTATATTTGCTTCCCAAAAACTGATTGTTATAAAAATTTGTACACGTGTTTGTGGACACTTTTTGCAATAATTATAATAATTAATAATATTTAATAATAATTTTTATTCTCGTAAATTACTTTTGCAAAACCGAAACCCTTTTAGTAAAACCGGTATACCAAAACCGATTGCTGTATAAAAACCGAAACCCAAATCAGAACCGAATTTTTATTTTCACAATCACCGAAACCGTAACCCAAACCGATATTTTTTATGGTTACAATCCCTGCTTATAACTACGGTCATTTTAAACGTTGTTAGTTTAAAAACATAGATATATCTTTATAAGTAAATTTTCCTTGTGTTGACATTTCTTGCATCCGGCTGACATCTAGTATTTTATGTATTCTCTGCCTGTGGCGATTTCCACAGCAGTCTGAAGGATTTGCGATCTATTTTTACACAATCAAATGTTAAATTGTTGACATTTGTATGGAATTTACGTGGACAGTTTATCTACGAGATTCCGGGTTAATTTCCAGCATTTGAATTTCAAATGGCTCGGACGCTACGCTACCGGACCCGACCAACGAAACATCAATAAATTTGTTACGTTAAGAAAATATATTCTTTGTAGCAGAAATGCCTAACGTGTATTTATTGCCTTCCGAATTCCCAATAGGATACTGGCTTCTGGCGTGGGTATACTGCTACCCGAAATATAACTACCCTTACAGATCTTTATTGCACAATGATATCATCACCCATCCTATTTACAACTACGAAGAGCCAAGCATCACTTTAAAAAACATTTTATTTTTGTCAATCGCTTATGGATTATTTTAGAGAATAATACTATGGGGTCATTTCACATTTTCTGATTTATTTTTTTCTTGAAAAAATAGGTTAAATTAAACATGTACGAGTATGTGTATGTTTTACATCTTACAAGTCTTTAGAATCAGAGATATGATTTTTTAAAAGTTGCGTTTAATTTCAAATATTTCATCGGCTGACGACACATATTCACGGATACGACAGTCGGGCTCTACCGGTTTAATTTAGAACTGTGATTATTCGGTTTGGTATTTATTTAAATAAATTGTTTATTTACATACCTTGTACTGCACTAGTACTTTTAAAGAAATAGAAAGTAATAATAATCTTCTATTTTGTATATTTTGCTGTCAGCTGTCACACTTTTAGGTTAGGTTACTGATTCATGTTGTGAAGCGTGTGTGTGTGAGAGAGAATTGTCTTTGTGTGAGTATGAATTTATGTCGTCACAAATTTAGTCCGTGTTTAAAAGCGCGAAAGTTTATTAGCAAATTTATGAATGAAAAGTCGCATATTTCAAATTATTTTCTATTACTATATTTATTAAATGAGATGAATTTCATGATTTTATAAAAAAAATCGATAATTATTTTTTTTGAAATGACCCCATTAGTTTTTCTATAACTGCTTTCTCACAGATATTGTTAATGATAATGGCATATTCGTACCGAGCCGACATTTACCAGGCGTCACCTCATAGGCACTCATTGCTGGCGTGATAATAATAAAAATAATAATAATAATAATAATAATAATAATAATAACAATATCGTTATGGAGATTATTTGGCTACCCAACGTGTTTTTTTGTAGAAAAATGAAATAAAAATCTTTTTCTTTTTCTTCACTTTTTACCTCTCACGAAGAGAGGTATTTGATTTATGCTAAAAACCGCATATCCAGATTTTAATGAATCAGCATATTTTAAGGTCCCTAAAATCCGATTTGAACATTTTTACGATGAAGTCTGTGTGTGTGTGGATGTGTGTATGTGTATGTTAAACGAAGTATTCCTCTATCTAACATTCATGGGAAGAGCTGAAAAGGTTTTGGTAACAATTGGACAACCGGAAGTAGTAGTTTCCTAGAAAAAATTTTCTAAATATTATTTTTTGGAAATAGAAGAACATAAAATTCTCCATCTAATAATACACTTAAAATTTTATATCTTCTATAGATTTAGAGATAAAGACACTATACAGTGTGTCCCATTTAGAAGTGCCACCATTGGGATCTCGAGAACTATAAAAGATACGATGACGGTTAAATGGAACTTTTTGTGCGCGTTTGGGAGGCCATCTCAGATGTGCTTTTGTTTTTCCAAAAATTCTCATAGGGCACTAGATAATGACGAAAAACTGAATATTGTTGATTTTTTCTTTTTCAAATAACTTCTAAACTATTAGTAATTGAGAAAAATGTTTCAAATATAAAAGATAGATATTTTTATTAACTAACCAGTGGCGTACCAAATAAATTTTTATATTCGTAAATTTTCGAGATATAACACAAACTTATAATCATTTTTTCTTTTTTCAATGATGTAAGGGTTATTATGTTTTATATTTGTTTTTCTCCAAAAATTTAATTTTTTTCTTTATTTTTGTGAATTTTCTTATTATTTCTCAAAAAAAAAAATGTTATTTTTATTAATTATATTGTATTTGATCGATATAATTTATTTTATGCCTTTATTACTTAATATTTTTATTCTAGACATAATTACAAATTACACTATAATGTGCCAAGGGCGACCTGATACAAAATATTATAAAAATTAATTTGATACGAGTTTTGAGAAAATTTTTCTAACGAAATAAATTATTTAAATACAAGAAGTATTTCTAAATAGAAATCTACCAATATTTTCAAAATAATTGTAAATTTAATACAAAATAAGGAAAAAATAATAATTTTGAAGGCAAAACAAATATAAAGCATAATAACCCTTACAACATTGAAAACAAAACAAAATAGTTATTTATTTGAGACTAAAATCAGATATTGGTTCCATTTAAAAAAATATAAGTTTGTGTTATATCTCGAAAATTTACGGATATAAAAATTTGTTTCGCACACCACTGGTTAGTTAATAAAAATATCTATCTTTTATATTTGAAACGTTTTTCTCAATTACCAATAGTTTAGAAGTTTTTTTGAAAAAGAAAAAATCAACAATAATCAATTTTTCGTCATTATCTAGTGCCCTATAATATTTTTTGGAAAAACAAAAGCACATCTGGGATGACCTCTCAAAGTCGCTCAAAAAGTTCCATTTAACCGACATCGTATCTCTTATAGTTCTCGAGATCCCAATGGTGGCACTTCTAAATGGGACACACTGTATAATCGGATGTAATAAATCTCACAAGCTACACTAAGGAAATCAGTTGACAAATTCAAGTGTTTGTAAATGACAGATGTCAGTGTCAAAAATCAACAGTTTTAGTGACATTCTGAAAGCTTTTCCTGGGAAGTACATTTAATCTTTCTTATTGTTTTATTAAATAAATATTTAAAATTATAGGTAAAATGCATATATCCATCAGAAATACCTCCAATCTTGTTAATGAATTGGAAGAACCTCTGCTATTTAGGAACTACCTCAAACAATGAAAAATATAATTAGAATTGTATGTGTGCAGAAGACATGTTATATACAATAAAAAACAATAATTGGGTAAAGTTCTGTAATACTACAATGTGGCCGTAAGCAGTTCGTCGCTTTGTAAAATGACCTTTGACCTGGGTCAAACATGTTGATGAATTGTTACCTAAGCTGGCAAGAGTTACATTTATTTTAAGACAATTAAAAAATTACCTTAATATTGAAACTCTTAAGATGACATATTTTGCACTATTCCATTCTTTGATAAGTTATGGTGTAATTCTTTGGGGTAACTCTTCTCACGCTAACAGAGTTTTTAAAGCACAAAAACAAGTAATAAGGATCATTAATGGTGTTAATTACAGAGATCATTGTAAACCTCATTTCATATTTTTAGGAATAATGCCTCTACCTTGTCTATTCATTTACACTACTCTTTTAGAAATTCATCGTAATAAGAGTAATTTCTCGACTGTATCAATGCATCACGATTATTGCACTAGAAATTCGAATCTTTTGAAAATTCCAAAATTTAGACTAAATAAATCAAAGAACAATTCTCTGAATTTCAACTTGCACAACGTTTTACCTGAATCAAGTAAGACCGTACCATATAATATTTTTAAATCTAAACTTAAAACCTATCTTTTGAGGCATTGTTTTTATTCAGTAGATGAATATTTTCAACAAACAAAAGACTGTAATATTTTATAAACAATTTTGTACATATATATTTATATATTTTTATTGTTATCATTTTAATATCATGAACGTAATAATTAATGACTTGCTACAAACAATTAATGTATCGTAGTTAAAAATATATGAAATATGAAATATAGCCAGTTTGTAAAATTTCGCAAAGGTATCAAAAGGTTAACAATCTAACCCCATTTTATAGAACAACGGATTTTACGGCTGCGACATATATAATTCTGGTTTTGCATTTAGAATGTATCTTTTCTTTGAAATATCAATATTGCTGTTATACGCATGCACTTAGGTGCGAACAACGTCGTATCTTAAGGGATATTAAAAACCCATAATTCACTCCGAAGACAGTTTATCAACATTAAATATACCCTCTCTCTCCCACATATAATGCCATCTTTGTCTCACTCCCGTCGATACCACAAAACGCTAAAAACATATTTCATTTGGGAAATTTTTAGATAGCAGGATTTATTCGCCACGTAAAATAAAATGCATTATGTTTGAACCGCCATGTGTTCGATATATGTGAGAGGTTAATCATCTGTATTAGTGACCTATGACCCGTGTGGTAATGAGATAGGCTATTGTTTTACACTCCACCCCTATTATTCAGGGTTAGATAATAATACAATACCAAAAAATTCTGTAATTTAATACACATCGTTTTGTATGTATATCAATTGATTCTAATTCACTTTACATATTTTGTATTTAGGAAGTGTATACATAAAACATGTGATTTCAATATATCAGATAATAAATAAAATACTTCATTTAAATAATATGTAAATTGATATTTTTGCATTCACTAATTTATAAAAATTCATGTTGAAAATTAAATATAAATATAAACAATATGTTTTATTTTTAAATGCTTTTAAAATTATAAAGCTTTTAGTATTAAATAAATAATTTATGCTACCAACACGTAGAGGTGTTTCAATGATATTTCTTTGACGGCAACTATATCAATATTTTTTTTAAAAAATCTGTTGTGGCCATCATGACCTTCCGTCAATTCGATGTATTTTGTACAAATCACATACCAAAAGGTCCTTGGAACAGATTCTATATAATATCATGTAAAATCGAACACGAACACATACTATTTTTTACAAATTCTATACCAAAAGTTCATTCGAAAAGTTTCTATAAATTCAATAAAATTACAACATAAATATACACTAAGTAAAATGCACAAGACACTTCCTTCATTTCTTCTTTAGCTATCCCCTATTTTATTAGGGGTCGCTGTTTCCTCTTGTCTTCCACTCATTCCAGTACAACGCATCTTCTTCACAAAATCCTTCCTTTCTCAAGTCTTTTGCGATACAGTCCTTCCATCTTCTCTTTGGCCTTTCTCTGCAAGTCACTTGCGAGGAACACTATGACATATCAATTTTAGATCCTATACCTTCCATATTTGGTTTTGCACTTATAACTGACATCTGTCAATTAGAATTTTTTGAATATATCATCTGTTTCCATGACAAATAGCAAAGCTGACTAATTTTTCAAAATTAATTTCTTTATAACGCTTTAAATCTACATATATTGATTATGAAGGAAAATGAATAATCAAACCATATAGAGAAGAGTATTTTCTTTAATATGTATAATAACAAAATGTCAAAAAATAATATTTAACTGCGTTTTTTTTTAGGAAAAACTGTTAAAAACTTCAAATAAGGATACTTCCGGTGGATTAATTATAACCAAAATCTAATCAACTCTTAATATGGATGTACAGAAGAGGAATACAAAAGAATTATAATTTTTAGAATTGTAGTATTGGAGTTATCGTCGGGGAAAAATTTGTCACACACGGACACACGCACACACGGCCACACACACACGGACACACGGACACACACACACACACATACATACATACATACAGACATCATCTTAAAAATGGTATATTCGTATTGTAGGGACCCTAAAACGTGCTTATTCATTAAAAACTCTCCACCGAATTTTTTGACCAAAGACAATACCTTCCTTACCTAAAGGTGACGGAAGGTAAAAAATAATATCGCATAAAATAAATAAGATATGAACTTGTACATTACGGAATTAGATTCCTCGCAAAATTCTCTATAAGATAGGATATGTTTTATTTATTTAACATTTTTTATAAGTTCACCATAAATTAAAATATTTTATACATATCCATTGAATCTTGTCTTATGCTGAACCAGTGTATTTTGTATGAGGTAAAAATATGATACATTTTACAATAACACGGTGTTTTAATAAAGTTTTATTCTGCCCAACGTATTGTCTGGAGATCCCTGTTTCCAAAGTTTGCACCACATATGGCATTATTTTGTGTATAAATATCTAAGACGTCCAACGTACTTGTCTGGAAATGCCATTATTTTATCTCACAACTTAGCTTGAACTTTATATTCTACATATTTTTTCCGAAAACTTGTGACATGTGTTATCATATTTATTTATTTTGAATTGTCACAGCAGTCTGTATGTATTTTAAATTTATATCAATATAATGAAATTAACTTGCTCATTATTGTCGGGCCAGGAAAAATTACTTTTAAAATAAATGACAATATTTTATTTTTATCTATGAAATACGGAAATACATATATTTAGAATATAATAGAATAGAATATTATCCATTATATTTGTATTTTTATGAACAAAAACTCATTAAAAAATGTATATACGAATATGACATTTAAAACATATTTTCTAATTTTAGGGACAAGTATATGTAATTAATATTATTACTGTTATCTATTAAATATTT
This sequence comes from Ophonus ardosiacus, assembly GCA_943142095.1. Lineage (NCBI taxonomy): Eukaryota > Metazoa > Arthropoda > Insecta > Coleoptera > Carabidae > Ophonus > Ophonus ardosiacus. The sequence continues at coordinate 31,124,198 of OW964832.1, read as the reverse complement.
AAATAATTCAACATGTTATTATCATATAAAGCCATTTCGGCCTTTACAAAATTACAATACCAATATTTCAATGTGTTATGACTTACCATTTCGCCTGCACATGGGACCAAATTTTCAATCATAGTTTATTTTCCTAAAAACCACTAACACGGTAAAAATATATATCACAAAAGTGTCATCGGCACTTAAACAAACATTTTGCACTGTTTTACACCCGGTTCCATAAGTTTTTCCACTCAAAACACTAGAAGCATTTTTTTTATAATTGTTTATCAATGCAGCACATCATACCAACAATAACCAAGTCCTTTAATGTAACCGAATGAAGAAGATGAGTCATTTCTGATTTAAAATTGAACAGTAATCAGAGTTTGTTATGATAATTATTTTGTAAAAAGTAATACTTGCAAGAAATAAATATATTTTTACTTTTATTCATTATCTCCGAAATTAAAGCGAAAATAAAAAAAAGTTTCAAGAAGACTATCCTTTATTTTTAATTACATATATTTTTTATTCTAACAAACAGTCAAAATCTTTTTAGTTTAGCCAGAAAATAAATTTTCTCGAATTTCTTAATAACAATTTAATACTACTGTTGCACTTTATGCAGAAATTTGTAAACTATATTTTTTATGTTGTGTTGTAAGTACGTTGATGAATCGTGTAAATGGGAGAAGATCCATACTATCAACTAATAAATTGACCAATCAGATTTAAAAAGAGGTCTATTTGATCCGGAAACGGAAACAAAAATTATTTAAACAAATGTCATTTGCATTTCGATCGTTTGAGCTATAAAAAAATTGTTTAATTATTTATTTGAAATAACAATAGTTTTTGTCTTTTTATAATAATGTGGTAAAAACTATAAGGTCGAACAATCGGATATGTTACTAGTTTTAAAATATTGCGAAAGAAATTTTTGACAACTCATAAACAATTGTTACTGCCTAATATACGTATGTAAATTTAGTTAAATCTGTTACATCCGCGACTGGGGTGTAACAGAAGTAGCGATGTTAAACGATTTAAGTAGGAGTATACTTACCTGCTCTCCATTGCTTCGGCTGGTGGTAAGCTGATCATTGCACTGATTATGTAGCACAAATTATTAGCAGGAAACAATTTAGAAAAAAATATAGATTTATTTGTACAGCTAAATTAAGTACGAAATAGGTAATAATTTACAGAGTTAATTTAGTTTAATACAAATTTGCTTACAACAAATATAAGGAATTAGTTAAAGACAAAAGACTAAACCTTAAACCGGTTGGACTGAGAATTGCAGTCATAGGTTATAAAATAGTTAAACACAAAAGTAACCAAAAATAAATAAGATATTGACAAAAACAAGTTAAAAAATAAACAAAATAAATACAAAACGATCGATATTTAGCAATTTATTTATCATACCTAAGAGTAGACTACCCCTGAAGATCTAAAGTCTCATCTTCAGCTGGGTTGAGTCGAATCAGAGACAGAGGGAAGCTGTATCTAAGTGACTGTTATTGACTTTCCCGTAATTATATTTAACATTCTATTTATATCAATAAAATGTAAAATTGCAATAATTTTGCTGAATGACAAATGCAATACCCTCGCGCATAGCCAAGAAGACTAATAATATTAAATTAACATAAATTGCAAATAATTTTGTTAAAACGAAATATTTAAACAAACCTGATTTGTTACAAATCGTCTTATTTTAAGCCCAGAAATATATAGTTAAGCCATTTCCCCCTTTTTCAGAGAGATCCTAGATTCAAATCCAAGTGAAGCCCATGATTTTTTCACAAAATCTTTCTCCATTAATTAGAAATTTCTTTGATCATTAGGGCTTACTTAAACGATTTAAACATATGTATAGATTTAATTACAAATAATTATTATCATATTATCAACGTTAAAAAGATAATATTGTTGGTGTAATGTTGCGAAGGGTTGTTTTATATTCGCAGGATTGTTTTAAGGGCATGAGGGTAAAGGGATGAATAGTATATAAATCGTAACATCTGGCTCGTTGATGTGTTATGCATAACGCTGTTGGTTGCTGTTTCGCGCAGTGTAATTTTGCGTGTGCGCCTGGCAGATAAAAATATTTCCGCAAGTTAATTGAGTGTAGAATTTCCTGCAAGTGAAAATGACTTTTCGTTTTGAAATAAGTGATAAACTGAGGGTAGCTACAGCTGGCGGTACGGTTCCCCGTCCCCCTTGTCCTTGGGTTAAATAAGTAAATGTAAATAATTGAGCAACCACATATATTAGGCCCGAATCCCGGGGTTGTAAAAATACGAGTTGCGTCCTTCTGAATATTTTACACTCTGTACGAACGAGATAAACTCCCACCCTTTCAATATTTATCCAGTGAACAATAAACGACGTATAAGACTATGGTTTGTAGGTACCACAATATAAAATACCCAATAATTTCAATTTATTTTAGGAAAAATAGCAGTCTAAAACCCAATAGTTCTTTCAGCAGACAATTTTAATTTCATACACAAGAACGGTCCGCCAAATAATTCGCGTCTTCAGTGAATGGCTATTGTATAATAACAAAAATAAGCTTAAGGAGGTTCAAGCAAATCTCGTGTAAAAATTAATTTCTAACTTCATGGTTTCAAATTTTGTAATTATCACGATGGATGTCTTATCCAACTATTCTATAAATTAGAAAACAATCCATCGTCTAGTTTCTTATAAAAACGCTTATAAAGTAGATGTTTCTATACATAAGGTTTTACGGCAGAAACATTTCCGTATACCTTTTTATTTGTTTTATATTGATCTTTCCAACTTTGATGAACAAAAAGCAAATATACTAAAACTGAATACTTGTAGCATATTATAAGAGGTTTATAATGTCTTTTTACCATTCAAATTAACCTGAAAATTAATGTTAAACATTATATTTCATTTTACATCGATAGCAGCGGAATAGATGAAGGACTTGGCAACGTTGCACGTCCCAGCTGATATAAAGGAAAAAGATTGTAGCTGTTATAGATATTTATTTTTTTTCGAATATGATAAAGCTATTTATTTTTGTGCTTTTTAAAATTTGTGATTACTGAAATTGATATATAAATTTAATATAATAGTTTTACAAGACGCACTTTTGCCACATAACTTTCTTCGATCACATATTTTCAAAATACTAGTCATTTCAGTACTTTTTTATTAAATACAAATTAACTATATACTTATAAGCTCAATAATAATAATAATAATAATAATAATAATAATAATAATAATAATAATGTATTTATTTGTTATGAAGTCCTTGACTTATACAAATTTTCTTACATACTAGATATCAATTTTGCCTATATATATATATGTACAATTTATTTTGCAGAGACATTTCTATTGCCCTCTGCTGGAAACCTCGTTACATGTGCAGAGTAGCTTATAGTGACCTCTGCTGTCACTCGGACTCATCTGGGTCTGCAGGTTCTTTTTATTAAAATCTGACTCGTGCGGGACTCGAACGCTGTCCCACACGAGCAGCCTTGTGTTGCCAGGCGAGGACTATAACCGCACCACCACAGATGACCGATGATAAGCTCAATAGACGTTTATTAATTAAAATTATAAGTTTTTCCAACTATTTTAGCAATTAAAAGAACAAAAAAATGTAAATATAATTTTGACTCATTAGTTCCGATGCAATCTCCATCATCATCATTGGCTAAAACTTTGTTGTGGTTACAAGCAATGTGATTTGATTCGTCACGATACTTTTGCCGTTCCGCTGTGTAAATTGTTACTGCGTTTAATATATACAGAAATTTGAACAAAAAATTATAATTATTTATGTGTTAATTTTTCTTTGCAAAACCTCATAGTTTTTGAACGTCAGTACACTCCCCGTATGTATGTATATTATTCTATATGGTGGTGTGTAGTGAAGGGGTATTTCGGCATAGTCATGCATGTAGCAAATAGCGATTAAAATGATTGTTTACGCAAACAAATGACGCTGCGTTGCGGTTGCATCCTGCTGGTCCTCTCGTCCTGCAGCCTGTGCATGCGCAGGAAAGCGGATGAACGCGACCACCAACTAATCATATTAGTAAGCGTTACGTCCATCATACCATTACTAATACCGCGAAGCTTTTTACCCTAACTGCATTATCATATACCAAGCGATATCTACTAACTTCCTCCCTCTTTCGCTATTAAAATACACTATAACAACTAACAACAGGTAAACGTTATATAGAATAAAATGTCGCAACGCCCGTCAATCTATCTTTTACCGTTCATCAGCTATAGCCCGGCAAAATGAAAAAACATATGATATTTCTACAAAAAATAAAAAATTATATATCAAAAACTAACACCCAGGAATTTTTTTATTATTTTTCCAGTAATCAGCGCATTTGAATTAAGGGGATGTGATACTTTATCATTTAAATGGAGGCTGTTTACATATTCTTGATTTTAATAGGCTGGATACGAAACTTGAAAATTGGTGCACATATGAAAAACAGAATCGAATACCGCAACACCCGTCCATCTATCTTTTATTGTTCATTAGCTATAGCCCGGCATAAAACTTTATATTTCGAATACTAAAACCCAGGAATTTTTTTTATTATTTTTTCTGTAATCAGTGCATTTGAATTAAGAGGATGTGATACATTTTTTTATTTAAATAGGCTGTTCACATATTCTTGTATTTAACAGGCTACTGAGTTTCCCAATATACCATTTTTTACTATATTGCACGCTAATATGGTTTCAGCTGGACAAGAAACTTGAAAATGGGCTACTTGCATGGTACTGAAAATCCGATTTCTATCACTATATACGTATGTTATGTTGAAAACATACGAGGTGTATTCAAAAACTATCGCGAATTTTGAATTTTCGCGGATTACGTATATTCGAATTTCGATCTTTTTGTGGCTTTATGTTGGTACTCATGTCTCTCACTTATGTCGACAAGCTCGGCCATTTTGAATGTTCACTTAATTGTTGACAGCTGCTTTGCTTGCACGTGTTTTGGATCGTCTTCGATTTTTACCTATTCAAAGAAATGGAACAAAGAACCTGTATCAAATTTTGTGTGAAAAACGAAATTAAGTGCGCGGATGCATTCCGAATGTTGACTGTGGCATACGGAGAAGCTACCTTGGACCAAAGCAACGTTTATCGGTGGTACAAAATGTTCTCAGAAGGCCGAGAAGATGTGAACGACGAAAAGCGTGCCGGACGCCCGAGCACTTCAACAACAGACGAAAAAATTAATGAAGTGGAGAAAATGATATTGGCCAATTGTCGAATCACCGTTAGAGAAGTTGCTGAGGACCTAAACATATCGATTGGCTCGTGCCATTCGATTTTTATCAATGATTTGGGCATGAGACGGGTCGCCGCGAAATTTGTACCAAAATTGCTCAATTGCTCGTTGCTTGTGCGCGACTTTTTAGCCAAAAACAACACACTAATGATGCCGCAGCCACCGTATTCCCCAGATCTGGCCCCCTGTGACTTTTTCTTGTTTCCTAAACTGAAGAGGCCCATGAAAGGACGACGTTACGCTACGCTTGACGAGATAAAGACGGCATCGAAGGAGGAGCTGAACAAGATAAAAAAAAATGATTTTTTGAAGTGCTTTGAAGATTGGAAAAACCGTTGGCACAAGTGTATAATATCTCATGGGGATTACTTTGAAGGGGACAAAATAGATATTCATGAATAAATAAATAATTTTTGAAAAAACACAAAATTCGCGATATTTTTTGAACACACCTCGTATATAAAAATATAAATTTTATTTTAAAAAAGTTGTTTGTTTTTTAGTAAATTAAGAAAGAAAATTTTCTGTGACGTCATTATATTGAACTGAAAAAGAGAACCATGTTTAAGAATGTAACTTATAGATGGCATTGCGTGCGAGAAAGTTTTAATTTGAATTTGACATTTTGCTCTCTCTGGGCTCTCAAATATATTAATTACTTCACAAATAAACACATATGTAGTTACATGTAATTTAAAATATCGATACAGAAAAGACAAACTAAAATACTAACCTCCAAACTATTGTTGAAACGGCAAACAGGAGATCTACATTACCCTTACAAACAAACGTTATGGCTTTACGATCACTCATTGGTGCGGCGTAATTTTACGTGGCGGGAATTCAAATAATAAAATTTCATTATTTTTTTTCTGGCTAATTAATAAAAATTTTGTCAAAAGAACAAATATGGGTAGCAAGTGTTTACCTGCTCTTCAAAAATATGGAATAAAAAAAAACGTACGCAAGTAGGCCATTGGTGCACATATGAAGAAAAGCCCACAGAATTGATTGACGTAACGCCCCTCTATCTATCTTTTATCGTTCATTAGTTATAACCCGGCAAAGTGAAAAAATCGTATGGCATTTCCACAGGAAATAAAAATTTATGTATCAAGAATAGAGATGCATTCGGGCGGGCCGGGCCGGGCTTTGAGGTTTGGATCGACTCGGCCCGAAAATAAAAATTACCGGCCCGACTCGAAGATCGACTCGACAAAAAAATTAGCTAGCCCGGCTCGAAAATTGACTCGAAATCGGGCCGGGCTTCGGGCCGGGCCGGGCCAAAGCTCGAAATTGGGTTCATCCGGCATTCCTAATGTTGATTTTTATGTTAAGGCGAAATGTTTAACTTTTTTCGTGTCAAACTTATAAAAAACCTCTACATTCTTATAACTTTCAACATTAGTTAACATAAGTAGTTAAAAAAGAGACCCTTCTAGTGTAAGTTTGTTATAAAAATTACAGACCTACGAGTAATTAACACTTTGTTTACCAAAGAATTTAAACAACTTTTTCACAAATCTTATATAAAAAAATAGAATTTTAATTTACATAAGGATTTTTTATCTAACTTTGTTTCTGCTCAAAAATAGGACAGGAAACCATTATGGTAGGAAGAAAAATCACTTTTATTGAAGTAATAACAATAATAATAGCATCATCACAATATAATTATTATGCTTTAATGAATAACTTTGAATTCTTGAAGTAAAATAACACATTTTTATTTATTAATATGTGAACTGTGTTGTTATTAAATCATTTTGATCCTTTTTAACTTCATCCATTTTCATTAAAATATTAAGGAAACTGCATTTGAATGAACTATAAGATTTTTCGGGCTGGCCCGAAAAGCTCGAATTTTCGGGCCGGGCCAAAATCAAACGTCCGACTCGCCTCGATTTTTGAAAATGATTAGCTCGATTCGGCCCGATAAAAAATATCTTCGGCCCGGATCGATGATCGACTCGAAATCGAGGCGGGCTTCGGGCCGGGCCGGGTCAAAGCTCGAAATCGAGTGCATCTCTAATCAAGAACTAAAATCCAGAGATTTTTTAAAATTATTTTTCCGGTAATCAGCCTATCTGAATTAAGGAGATGTGATACTTTTTTCTTTAAATATAGGCTGTTTAAATATCGATTGCCGCAGCACCCGTCCTTCTATCTTTTACTGTTAATTAGCTATAGCCCAGCAAAGTGGAAATAACATATGAGATCTTCCAAATTTTTTTGCAGTGGAAAAATCATTATTATTTAAAGGAAGATAAGATACACATTGGTAAAAATATGATACATAAAGTACGTAACTGTTTTCAAAACAATGTTGGCAATTTTAAGGGAGGAGCGCTTTCCGCTGTGTTTATAGTGTTAATAGTTTTCCAAGTAGTCTCGTTGACATTTTAATTATTGATAGTTGATTCATAGTATGATTGAGTGTGTAGCCAGACTGAGGAAAGCACAGATACATCACAGCATTATGACCATTCATCGTTGTTACATACTGATCTATCACAATCACTGTCAACATACACACACATACAACACCGTCATTGGCTGCATGACCTTCACATTTACTCCGTTTTACTGAAAGCTCTAAGCTGTAAGCTTGGGCTCGATCTTCCTTCAGTTTCATTTCACGGCTGACTTGACAATAAGAAAAGTCTCTAATCCAACACCTAGCTAGCAAATATATTTATGTGCAAATATATTCAGATTGCTCTTATCAACGCCACGCGTTATTCTGTTCCCTGTTAAGACGGATCAGTATAAACTCAATTTACATTCGGAACATTTTGATGGAACATTTGAATTTATTTAAACTATGCACAGAAAATACAATACCTGTTGTCTATACGTATGATTGAATCAGGCATGTTTAATAATATAATCTTACCGTTACAAAAAAGCATTTACGAATTTTATTATAGTTCATTTGTATTATTGTTCCAGCCCTCTTATTTATAAGTTTTTATTATTATTTATACGAATGGTCTTATTCTTTTATTCACATGTTTATTATTGTTATTTTATAGCCACTCCTCGAACTGTTCGTTTAACAAAAATAGCATTTACGTTGAAGGACCAGCAAGATTACTAGATTAGGCAACAAATCCATTCAATGCATGTTGTCATTTTAACAGAGCGGCATAAATAATGGTTCATTGTCATTCAATGTAAAAGCAAGCAGTGACAGTTATGTATGTGCCCGCCTTTTTATAATTACGATATTTATAATTTTATTGCTAGACACGACAGCTATTCTTCTTATTTTGCAAAAAAAAAATCTGTTGTGGCCAGCACAAGACCTCTCGCCATTTCCATATAAGGCTACATAAGTATTGTATTGCACTTCGCTATCGAACCGTCGATTTATAACAAAAAATTACAGAACTTTACCCAAATATTGTTTTTTATTATATTTAACATGTCTTCTGCACACATATAATTCTAATTATATCTATTTTTCATTGTATGAGGAAGTTCCTATTTGTCCCAGATTCTTCCAATTCATTAACCAGATTGGTGGTATTTCTGATGGATATATGCATTTTACCTATAATTTCAAATATTTCATTAATAAAATAATAAGAAAGATTAAATATACTTCCCAGAAAAAACTATCAGAATGTCACTAAAACTGTTGATTTTTGACACTGACATAATATGTCCATTTACAAACTATGTTATAAACATTTGAATTTGTCAAGTGGTTTCCTTAGTGCCTTAACCTCTGCGATTGGAATATTCTATATATTATAGTGTCTTTATCTCTAAATCTATACAAGATATAATAAAAATTAGTATTAGATGGAGAATTTTGTTCTTCAATATTTGTAATAACAAAAATTTCCAAAAAATTATATTTAGAAAAATTTTTCTAAGAAACTATTACTTCCGGTTGTCCAATTGTAACCAAAACCTTTTCAGCTCTTCCCAGGAATATCAGATTGAGGAAACTGCAGTTAAACATTTAAGTCTTATAGTTTTTGAGGAATCGTCCCTCCAACATCCAGACACACATACACACATACACACATCCACACACACACACACACACAAACACACAAACACACAAACATACAAACACACACACACACACAGACAACATTTTAAAAATGTTATAATCGGATTCTAGGAACCTTAAATGGTGCTTATTCAATAAAATCTGTATATGCGAATTTTAGCATCAATCCAATACCTCTCTTAGCGAGAGGTAAAAAACGCAAATTAAAATTCGCAATTTACAGCATATTTTAGAGTGCCATTGAATTACTGATGTTTTATTTATTTTTATTTGAGATTCAACTTTTTTGAATGTTATAATAATATACCATTGATGAATCATTTTGTACTTTCTTTTTATGTTTAATTACACTTTTAATAATTATATAAAATTATTTATTGACAAAAATAGAATTATGAGATCTGTCAAATTAAAAAATTAATCATCAGTAATTCAATGGCACTTTGAAATTTGCTGTAACTTGCGAATTTTAATTGACGTTTTTTTTTGTAAAATAAAATGAAATTGTAATTAATTTTAGTCTTATATTGTGTAGTTTTTAATTCTGGACAACTTTTTTATTTACAACTTTTCTCTAAATTTAATAGGTCAGTAACTATAACAAAATGAAAAAAATAACATTGTATTCCCTATATTACAGATTTCAAGTAGACATCCGGTATAAGTTACTCTCAAATACCGCTCCGGTTTTTTAGGAGTTGCTAGTTAGGTTACATTGCAGTTTGTATTTAAAAAAAAACACACACACACACACACACAGACTGCAACCTAACCTAACTAGCAACACATAATTGGTAGACAATGGTTGTTAGGTGGATCAGATTTCAGTAGTTGATCTTTCAACGCCGTCCACAACGCGTTGTGGCTGTTTTTTTTTTTCGCTCATTAAGCGATTTCGGTGTTTTCTGTATCTGTATCCATACCGAAAAATTAAAAATTGACAGATCAGGTTAGAAGTTTGCAATCTTTTGTTCTTTGCTTTGCTCATAGTTCTTAAGCAAAGCTGGAAATGGTAGTAAATTTTGCCATATGGTAAACATTTTTAAGTATTGCATTTAGTTATTAATTACGCATTAGGACAATCGGTCGAAATGAGACTTAATACCTACTCCTATCATTGAATGCCCAAATGCTAATTACAGCGGTGTATTTGCTTTCATGTTCTCCATTCCATAGCATAGAATCTTTTCAATGAGTCTGTAGTTAATGAACTTGTAAGTATTTAGCTTTTGATAAATTTAAAATCGAGGCAAAACCAGCGTTCAGAGAACCTGTGCGTATAATGAAATAAAGGACTTTTCATATTCTACAGATGTGGATGTGATGTGCTGTCGCCTTTCATAGTTTTAATTACTGTTCGTATTTGCACCTTTTATGACATGAGTATGTAGAGATTTCATCTCATCTCCTACTGGGCGAGTTTTGCGCGTGAAAGGTTAAAATTTAAAATAGCGGGCTTGGGTGTTTAATTGGCATCTGTGTGTGGAGATACGGGGTTCCGTCTCGCATTAATTGCCGTAAGAGGATTGTCACAGCCTGCAATTATCTGCCAGGCATGCCAACCGCAAAAATTTAATGAACCTCCCAAGAGGAGCTAACTTGCAAATTTAACAAATGTCGACTACCACAAGAACTCTAACAGTCACTCTTTTCTATTGTTACTATTACCTTCAAAAGCTATTTATGTATTAAGAGCGCAGAATGGGTATTGTCGATTGAGAGGTTGTTCTCTCCAAATCAACAACGTCCATTTGCGCTAGAAACACACAAGATTTTTTCTACAGTCACCACAATGGGGTCCATAACAAAAAATAATAAAATGTACACTTTGTACTTACAATACTATTCAATAAATAACGATTATAATTTTTAATTTTAATTTACCTGTCGTTTTCCATTCATCTTGAGCTAGTGCTTCAATCTAATCTTCTAATCTAAGCATTTTTTACTTTCGTTTTTGTAAATTAAGGCCCTATTTTATTTGTATATTCCTTTATACAGCAATACAGCATTTTGTTTCGTTATGTAAAATACCGACAGAGCAGTCATATATCAGATTTACTTGTGGAGGTGATAAATTTTTAAGTAAATACAGCGCCATTAGTTCCTGACTAAACGTTCCCATTAAGAATGTAGACAAGTGACATTTGTCAACATTTTATAGTTAGAAATTCGAACAGCGAGCGTTTTTTCCACTTTGCCGCGCATAAGCGGCAAAGTAACATTTTGCGTTGACAAAAGCGAGCGCAAATGTCTACTTTGTATATAGATTGAAGAAAAAAATCATTTTTAAACAAAATTAAAGATACCATTTTCATTAGCAACATTTATTATAATATTATTATATTTATTCTTGACTAATTGGCTTAGAATCTACATTTTATATTTTACAACTGAATTGTGGTAATACATCTATTAGCTTAAAATTAAATTAACCCCCTGTTTCTTGATGACTACTTTCATCCAGTCTTCTCCTACCCATGAATCGTCTAACAGAACTTTTTCTTTTCTTCTTTCTCTCCGAACTTCCCTGCACGATATCCTTAAATGGCTAAATGTATTCTCTTCTCCCCCACATAACATAGTATACACCTTTTTTCATCACTTGATATCCAGTATTTATTGTTTCTCTCTTCACTACCACATCTGAATCCGACAATCATTTTGATATTTTTCTTGTCGTCCAATATATACCGTAGTATTAACGTCGATGGAATTTATATTTATATATATATATATCGTTCGCAGTAATTCGAATTATTGGTGTTACATTGTTGTTCTTGCTCTTTTATATCCCAATCTTTCTAATGTAGTTCAAATTGTATGTTTTCTCCATTTATGCGTAGCCTCTGCCTCTATATTTGTACCGTGGAATATCCATTCCTTTTTTCGTAAGCTTTTCTTGCTTGTCCCCATTTTGTTAGTTTGTTGTTTTCCTCTCCTTGTCTTATTACCCGCCAGTATTCTTGCAAAATTGAGTTTTGATTATTTCTTACTCGTTCCTCAAATTTCCTGCTCTCTTTCTGTTTCTACTCTAATTTTTAATGCTTTCATTTCTTCCATTGCTATACATTTTAAAAACATTCAAAACATATTTCGCTTTGAAACCGAGTTATTATTTCTGAATTTGGAATCATAGACATCCTTGCCTGTGACGTCACAGATGATCCTGCTGGTCAAACCGCACTTTGGCTTTACGCGCCATGTTGGTATTAATTCATTTGTTCTGTCAACAATGCAAGGTTACTGTGAATTTGTGCATAGTTTTTTATTTATGTTTAAAAGAAATCAGTGTGTTTTCAATAAAATATTTGTGTTAAATGTTTATTTAAATGTCAAACTAAGTTTTGTGATATATATTTCAAGTGGGGAAACATTTTAATAGTGAAAAAACAGTGGATGAAACTTTATGTACAAGACATAGAAATTCAGATGCAAAATTAGAAGTAGAAATGGTATGTAATAACTATTAATGAAATACATAATTACAAACAGTACAAGTAGAGCGAGAATTAATAAAATATTCTTGATCAAATACTTTTCTAGTTATAAAGGACAAAATGCATGAATATTTAGGTAAGGAAGACATGTCTTGATAGAGACTTGTAACTTAGGAAGACTTTAATTAACGAACGAAGTCGCAACTTTGATGTCAAGTACACATACTGCAATTACTTCCCCAGTAATGAAAAATCTATACAGAACACACGGGCCCATTTCACACACACACACGCACACCCAAAAAAGGGTTGTTTACTCACTCTACAATCCGTAGATGTTACAGCAATTAAACATTTACACGAACACGAATGAAAAACACCATAAATACTGCCAGATTTTCTGATACACACGTACAATACAAGAGAACTTTTGTTATAATAGAAAAAGTTTCTGGAAACTGGAGAAATAGTTTGAAGTGAGACGTAAATATATACATTGACTGTTCGATTTGATATATTTTATTCCACCAGTAATATATATTTCCCCTGTGGTGTTTTATTTTTATTATTTATTGTAATAATACTTCAATCATCCGTGTTTTCATTTTATACGTTATTTTGTTAATACATTTTGCGGAAATTAAATGTTCTATTGCCGCCAGATTAGTAATTAAAAACATATTTTACGATGTTTGATAAAAAATAACGAGAATTTTGACATAAAAATTCAACCAAAGATCAACAATAAATTAAAACAGTTAATATCGGCTAAATATTATAAAAATTAGTAGTATTATTTAAATATATTCGCATATATAAATGCATTTAAATATTTCAATCAATAACGTGAGATCACGTGGTATCGATCGACAAATCAGGTCGATCTTCTACTTTGGCTACCTAGAAAGACTTGTTGTTTATGTTGTTCCCTTGTTATCGCCATAATGTGTTACATTTATAAACAATTATGAAAAAAATGCTTCTAGAGTTTTGAGTGGAAAAACTTTTGTAACCGAGTGTAAAATAGTGCAAAATGTTTGTTAAGTGCCAATGAAACTTTTGTGATATATATTTTTACCGTTTAGGTGGTTTTAGTGAAATAAACTGTGAATGATAATTTGGCCCCATACGTGTCCGCGAAATGGTAAGTCTCATAAACACATTGAAATATTGGTATTTTAGTTAATAGAATACAATAAGTTTTTTACAAATACTTGTCCCTAAAAATAGGAGATATATTTGAAATGTCATATTATATGTTCATATATTCTACATTTTTATGAGTTTTGTATTCTAAATAAACAAATCTCGTAAAAGATAATATTCTATTCCAAATATGTATATTTTTTTCTATATTTCATAAATTATAATAAAATATTGTCGTTTAGTTTAAATAAAATTTTAAATTCCTGGCCAGACAATAAGCAAGTTTTCATGTCTATTCCAAATTATTCCAATATATTGATACAAATTTAAAATACATGCACACAGCCGTGTCGACTCAAAATATTAGTTATTTATTATATAAGTGTGGAATGTCATATATTAGTCAAGTTTAGCCACGAGGCCCGGAGGGCAAGTGGCTAATTTTCTTTAGTAACTATTTAACTAATATGTATTCCACACGAGTGTAATACAACATTTTAACCAAACACTTTTTTTTAAACATCTTAAATCATTTTTATATTTTCGTTCATCGTTTGACACTGACATGTCAATAAATATATTTAAAATTATAAAGTAGCCATTGAATGGTTGTTGTTTTGTTATATTGTTATTGAAAAAAATTCTGCAATAATTATTGTCTCTCATTGGGAATTATTTGAAAGAAAAATAAAAGCATAAGCAGTATCTTTCAGTAGCGTACGTAGGGTGGGGGGGCAAAGGGGGCATCCACCCCGGGCGGCACTTTGCTAGGGGGCGGCACCGCGGCACATTCCCTATCGTTGACTTAATATTAAAAAGATTACCAACGGGGAAATAATTATAGTCAGTTCAGTTTGAAACTCAATAACTTTCTTAAAAAAAAAATTAAATGTGAAACGCTATCATTTATAGACTATATGCAGTTTCTATATAAAATATTCAAAAAAATTTATTTAAAAATGATTAGTTTAATTTTATTACTTTTTCAATATTTATGCGCATGAACGCATGGTGTGCTTTAACAATAAAAATTATTACTACTACTCTACTAATCAATTTAAAATAAAAAAATATTAATATTTTATATTAAAATTTCATTTAGAGTCAACATACCAAATTTCAAATGTAAGTTAATAATAGAAGCTGAGATCTAACACTTTTACTTTTTTAATTATAAACAAAATGTAAACAAATCGAAAAAAATAACGTTTAAATTATTCACAAAGCTCATGGTTACATAATATTAAAATTTGATTTTTTCTATTCATATTGGTATTGGTATTTTTCATACCCCTTTACATCGCTTGAAAAAATGTAACTTTCAATTATAAGGCATTTGCCTTTGATTGAAAAAAAAATTTCGCGCCTTTTTCTCTATATACCTTTACAAAATTTCTTTTTGTGTTTTTGAGAATTTTAAATTTTGCAAGAAAGGGGTAGGGGGCGGCAAATTTGTCATCTGCCCCGGGCGGCAAAACCCTACGCTACGCCACTGGTATCGTTGAATTTAATTCTGATGCCAGGAAACCACAAACTCGTTTCATCAACCGTAGATGACAGCTGTCCTTTTTTAAATATAAATAACCTAAATATCTTTTAACATAAATGTTAATATTGATTTAAATAAGTTTTATAATGTTAAATTATTTCAATAATAAAATAATTTTGCAAACTTGCTTTTTATTTATATCAAAAAAACGCAAAAATCAGTAATAATTCCTCCGTGACTTCCTAAATATTCTCTTACGGAGTGAGTAATGTTGTACATTAGTTATTTCGCAAAACCATAGTAACAAGTACATACATTATGAGTCAGTGTTGGGTAAATAAATATACGGTCATACAAAAAAATCTCCGTACGACAATAATAGGAAAAATAGCATAATCTGAAACCCAATATATTTATTTTTTACCTTTCGTCTTTGGTCAAAAAAATCGGTGTTAAGTCTGATGAATAAGCACGTTTTGGTATCCCTAGAATACGGTTTTACTAGTTTTTCGATGATGCCTGTACGTGTGTGTGTGTGTGTGTGTGTGTGTGTGTTTGCTGTGTGTGACAAAAATGTCCCCGACGATAACTTCAATACTACAATTCTAAAAATTAATTCTTTCGTAGTCCTCTTCTTTACATTCATAGGAAGAGCTGATTAGATTTTGCTTATAATTTAACAATTTTTCTTGAAAATTTAACATATAATTAAAAAATGTAAATATAAACAGGATGTTCCATTTAACACGTTGGCTACGGAAGTCAAAAATGCTTGATTTCGGTGCGGTATTGGCCCCCGGAGTCCAAGTGCAAACTTTCTGTATATGAATGACCGGGCTCCGGCGACCAGTGATGTTTGGAACATAAATTACTATATTTTGGCTACTATTAAAACTGAGTATGTTCATACAGGAAATTGTTACTAGGTCATGTATGTAGCTAGCTCTAAAAATTCAAATTTTCTGTATTTATTATATTACTGAATTAATTTTAATTTCGAAATAACATAATTAAATAAAAATGTTTGAAATACAATTAATTAGATACATATTTATAACGACAGGTTTATTTTAGGTAAATTATTCGCATTTTCTGCTTATTTATTTATTTTAATTCTTTGTTGTTCCTGATTATTACTAATCAAAGGTAAAATTTGTTTTCATCAACTACCCATAGTATATGCGTCTCGTTCACTATTTTATTTTATTACGATATTACTTTTGTGATGTGCAATCAAACTTGCATTGGTCGCCGGAAACCAATACCTCACTGAAGTAAAAATTATTATTTCAGTACGGTGCTGGTTTCCGGAGACCAATAACGAATTATTTGAAATATGTAAAATATATGACAAGTACTTTTCGTAGCTACATTTAAAATATTTCTAGGACCCTTAGTTAAAAAGATATAACATTCCTAAGTTGGGGAAGTTTTATAAAAAATGGCACTAGACAAATGCAAGTTTTTAGTCCCCGGCGACCAATGCCGCAGTCAACGTGTTAAAATAAGAAAATTGGTGCCACTTCCTGTTAAACTGGAAGTGATATGTTTATTATTTATACAAATACAAATAAATTTTCAATTAGATATCTTTATAAATAAAGAAATTACTAGGAGTGCCCCGCTTTCTTTATGGACATCCGGTATATCGGCAAACCATAATGCGGTTACCTCCGTATTTAACTCTTACTTTTAAATGTCTTTTTTAATTATTTATTAGGTTTTCTAGCAACGCAAGGTAAATATTTAAAAGAAACAAAAGAAATTGAAATTATTGTCGCCGGAGACTTTTTTTGTATTACTGAAACACATTTTGATTCTGCATTGCGGATGTAAAGAAATTTTATATTTCTGCATGTAGTCTTGTATAAATTTGAAATATTTGAAAGATTGTGTTATATATGAGTGTCCATTTGCTGCCCTATATATCTTACATGACAGTTGCATCTCCTATATCGTGTATCTAAGTCAAAACATGTTGTACAAATCCTTGAATGTTGTATATGTCAGCGCTAATGGATGTGCGATCGGGATCGTGACATTCTGACACCCACACAACACGCCCTATTTAAATACACACCCGACTGGCACATATTAAAAACTTTGGGCATGAATAATACGACACCGTCTCGTCTCATTTGACATTAAAAAGAGAGAAATTGCGCCGTGACAGTAGTGTGTGAAACCCTTCGGAGCAGGTGCAAGACGTAATGTGTCCGCTGCTATATTTTATCCCTGTACAGCTGTTGAATCTTATTTCCACCAGCGAATGTTTTATGAGTAAAGTTTATTCGCAAGAGGGTCGCTCTTCTCACACATATACACACATGAGGAGATAAGATGCATACATGGAGTCATTGCATAATTAACTTCAAACATCTACTAACTTTTCTTTAATTACTTCACAGAACTTTTCTCTATGACAATTTAAATTACTGTCTAATGCTTTTTGATCCAACAGAAAATAAAATGTATACAGTTCAATTTTGAAAGAAGGTCATCTGTACCATAAACGAATTAACAAATCGACCTACATTTATCCAAACCGTAACATTTTAGCAAACCCAAACCCCGAACCGAACCTCAGATATAATTTTCAATTGAACCCGAGTCGGAACGGAACCGGGTATTAAAATTCGGGTTCAGGGTTCAATAGTCCAGTCAATGGAGACCAAAAAAGACCTTTGCTTACAAAAGGTGGGGAAAAAACGATTTTAACGTATGTTGTTTGCGTCGAGACGAGGATGAAATTTCGATACGATTACAGATAAACATTATTGCGTATTTAATACGTGTACGTGTCAAAATTTCTAATGAAAAAATCTGTTGTGGCCAGCACAAGACCTCTCGCCATTTCCATATTAGGCTATATATGTATTGTATTGCACTTCGCTTTCGAACCGTCGTTTTATAACAAAATATTACAGAACTTTACCCAAATATTGTTTTTTATTGTATTTAACATGTCTTCTGCACACATATAATTCTAATTATATCTATTTTATATCATTTTCATGTCAGTGATTGTTCCAATTCATTAACCAGATTGGCGGAATTTCTGATGGATATATGCATTTTACTACAATTTTACCTATAATTTCAAATATTTAATTAATAAAACAATAAGAAAAATTAAATATACTTCCCAGAAAAGCTATCAGAATGTCACTAAAAATGTTGATATTTGACAATGACATGTGTCATGTTATAAACATTGGAATTTGTCAACTGGTTTCCTTAGTGCCTTGGCCTCTGCGATTAGTGTACTCTATAAATTATAGTGTCTTTATCTCTAAATCTATACAAGATATAATAAAAATTTTAAGTGTATTAGATAGAGAATTTTATGTTCTTCAATATTTAATAAAAAAAACTCCCAAAAAATTATATTTAGAAGAATTTTTTTAGGAAAGTACTACTTCCGGTTGTTCAATTGTTACCAAAACCTTTTCAGCTCTTCCCAGGAATGTCAGATTGAAGAAACTGCAGTTAAATATTTTTTAAGTCTTACAGTTTTTGAGGAATCGTCCCTCCAACATCCATACATACACACACATACACACACATACACACATCCACACACACACACAGACATCATCGTAAAAATGTTATAATCGGGTTCTAGGGACCTTAAATCGTGCTTATTCACAAAAATCTGGATATGCGAATTTTAGCATGATTCCAATACCTCTCTTAGCGAGAGGTAAAAATGAAAACTTAGCCGATTTGCAGATGTTTCAAATTGTAGAGAAATTTCATATAAGTTTAAATTATTAATAATTCGCGAACCGCTCATCGGAGAAAAAATCGTTTAACATAACATGCAGGGCCGGACCATAGTATAGACAAATAAGAGAAATGTCTGGGGCTCGGTTTTTTGAGGGGCCCGGTTAAACCGTCCACTTTGAAAAAAAAATCTGATGTGGCCAGCACATGATCTCCCGCAAATTCCATGTTTAAAATAGTAATGAGCTTTAAGTAAAGTATTTTTTTCCTTTTCGGTTGATCGTTTGTAAACAAAATCTAATTTGTTGTTTTGTCTGTAAAACGAAATTAATTTCGTGCCAAAAATAATCGATTATCATGTGCCTATAGCACTCACCATCAACTATAACAGTTCGACCTTCATCATTTTCGAAAAAGTAAGTTCCAATGACGCCACCTGACTATAGTGCGCACCAAACAGCCTCATTTGGACATGTAATGGTACCTCGTAAATCACATGAAGATTTTCCACTGCCCATATGTGGCAATTTTGCTTATTAACATACCCAGAGAGGAGAAAATGTACCTCACCAAAGAAAAAGATAATCCTTGAAAAATCATCATCAACTTCCAAGTGCTCTAAAACGCAATCTGTGTAAATTCTTTGCTGTACATGATCCATTTCGTAAATGTGTAGTTGTAAACCAATATTGGACATTTTGAAAACACGTACTACTTATACTGACAGATTTATATTTACAAATCAAATATATTTCTACTAAATTCTTCTTAACACGGTTTCATTATTAATGTAAATGTGACAGTGACATTTGTTTAAATACGTCAAAATTGTTATTAAAGTTTTGTTTGACGCATGGGTCAGAAGATGTACAAAAATAAATTATTTTATAAATTTATATTTAAAGTTATATTATCGTAGAATTGAAGATTGTACCATTATATTATATTTTTATTAGTATTCAATGCAATTTTTTCAAGAAAAACTGGTAAAAGCTTGTATAAGTGATACTTCCGGTTATCTGATATACACTAAAAACTAATCAACTCTTCCCACATTAGTATATATAGAATGGGTATACAAAATTTTAAAATTTTCTGATTGATAGTATTTGAGTAATCGTGTACACAGGATCCACACACACACACATACATACCCACAGACATCATTATAAAAATGTTAAAATCGGATTCTGGGGACATCAAAACCTGCTTATTCACTAAAATCTCTATATGCGTTTTTAGCACGATCCCTATACCTCCCTTACCTAGGATAGCGGGAGGTAAAAAATGTAAAAATAAAATAAAAGTTTCGTTTTATTTTACAAAATAAATAAAAGTTTATCCATATACTCAATTTAAATTTAATCTAAAACTACGTAGAAAAAGTTACAAAGACAACAAACTCAAATGACAATGTATCAATTGAATCTGAAGATACCACATTACTAAAAAAAAATGGTACAGTGAAGACATTGATACAAAAGAATTGGATGACGAACTGTTACAATTCCTATTACTTTGTAAAAGACAAAATTTAATGTTGCCATCTGACATGCTACGATTTATAAAGACTTCAAAATTGTATCGATATTTCCAAATATGGAAATCATATTATGTATATTTTTAAATTTGCCTGAATCGAATGCATCTGGTGAAAGATCGTTTTCGGTGTTAAAATGCGTAAAAAACTACACGAAACTCATTAAGTCAAACAAAATTAACTTCTTTAGCTGTACTATACATAGAACAAAATGCGTTGGACAATATTAATTACGAAGAAATAATTGATAAATTTGCAGAATTGAAAGCCAGAACAAAGGATTTTTGAATTAATTTCATAATCATTTTTTCAAAAGTATAGTTTTGACATTTAAAAGAAAAAATTCTAAATTTCGTTTTCTTAATTTATGACATACACACAAAAAATTCCAATTCTATTGATTGTATTTATATATAATCAAACGCATGTTTATAATTATATTAACAATGGTGCACTCTCCACACCAGCTATGAGTGCCCGTGAGGTGACGCCTGGTAAGAGCCCACACGGTAAAATATATCATCATCATTACCGATGTCTACATATGTGTAGATAATGGCACACCCAGAAATGGGTAATATGCCGTGATGATATATTTATTTATTTATTAACAATGGAAACTGTATTAAAGATTTTTGAAAAACTGACTATTTTTGTTAATTATTATTATATACCTATCATTTATTATTTTGTTACAAAGTTTTCGTAAAATTTACATAACAACCCGGGTGTAGGGGCCCGGCAGGAAAAAATGTCTAGGGCCCTAAAATAGGTTAATCCGTCCCTGATGACATGAAGGACAAATCTAAACTGAATTAAAATTTTCAAACCGCGGTTTCGTATCTTTAACCGGGTCAGAGTGGTTGATGAATTTGTAGGAATCCGTTGAAAATAGTGTTGCCACAAGACCAAGACCGGTCTTGGTCTTGGTCTCGTCTCGTCTTGGTCTTGTCGAGACGAGACCATCATTTGGTCTCGACTAGAAAAGTCGAGACGAGACGAGACCAGCATCAAGTCTTGTCGAGAAAGTCTTGAAGTCTCGACAAGACTCTCGACTTCAGATCAAAGGTATTTTTTTAAACATATATTCTAAGGGCCGGTTTTTTAATATCTGGTTAAAATTTAAACTAAGAGTTAAATAAACAAAATTGAAACGAAATGAACTGTCAAATGACAGGTTTATCGCTGCTGTCAAGAAAACGATGCAATATTGTTTACTTAACTAGAAGTTAAAATTTTAACCAGAGATTGAAAAACCGGCCCTAAAAGTGCTTCAAAAACTGAGAGTATTGCTGTAAATACTGTTTGAAAATTCGAATAAATAAGAAAGAAATTAATTTTTCAAATTTTGTAATTTTCTACTTTCATAGTTGTGTTCCAGAAACAGTAATTTAAGTAAATATGATGTATTCCTTATTCTTCTAAATAATCCAAATGTAAGTTTTAAATGAATTTAAATTACAATGTAGGTGGGATGAAATGAAAGAAGTAGGTATAAATTTAGAATTCTTATGTTATAAATAAAAATGTAGTTAGTCATATATTTATATGTTATTTATTTGCCAAAAAAATACACTTATTCCAAAAATTATAATAAACGTATTTAGAATAATAATGGTATATTTAATAAAAACTGTAGGTAGTTACATAAACACAATTCTCTAACAAAAAAAGTCTTATTTGAAAAATATAAATAAATTTTAATACACGTGCTTAAATTTATAAAATTAATAACTAAGAAACTTTAATAATAACAGTTTTACGGTTTAATGAATTATAAATAGATTAACTTTCAAAAATCTGTCAGCTTTACTATAATCATAGAAACAGCTGATATATTCAAAAAATTGTAATTGACAGATTTCAGTGTCAAGTACAATTTACACAATGATTGTTCGTGTTATAATTTTATTTGATTTATAGAATTTTTGCAAGGAACTTTCGGTATGGAATTTGTAAAAAATAGTATATGTTTGTGTTACAATTTTATTAAATATATAGAATATTTTCTGGGGAACTTTTGATGTGGGATTTGTACAAAATGCATCAAATTGACGGAAGGTCTTGTGATAGCCACAACAGTTTTTTTATGTACTAAAACTTCTTTTACATGTTGTAAAAGGTAGAGTTAAAAATAAAATCAAGGCATGGAGTAAAAAAGGATAGAATTTTTTGGAGATATCTAATAATTCTTCATATGGTATTTCTTTCTCAAGAGGTTTCTCTTTCCACTTATGAAACCATAATAATGATTCCTCATAAAAATTGTCTATGTTATGTTTCATTTAATTCTTGTATCATCCGTTTATACTTTTCTTTATTACATGGTTTTTTATTTTTAGGATGCAAAATTGATAGATTGACTAAAGTATTGTATTCTGTAATATTTGAAATTGGGTTGGGCAAACCTACCTACTTTTATTACTAGCAGATGTCTGAAAGTGGTTGTTATTGTCTGGTAATATGCAGCATTTATAGCACAGGCCGTTGTAAAATTTATTGTTCCATTATTAGATTTTTACAAGAAAAGAAATGTGTTATTTTTTACCCAATTTTTTTTTATATTATATTATATTAGGGATTAGGAAAAACAGTTTGTTTTACACATTTGTGCATACAAAGTTTTAAGGAAATTGTTAAGAAGGGCTTGTACATTACGACTTTTATATTTACATTTCCTTTAAGGCTTTAAGTCAACGTTGATTATTGTTTTCATTTTTTTCATAAGAATGAATTAGGTATTTATACAATGTATTTAATTTTCTCATGGGGGGGCAAGCGCAAACTTTTGAAATAAAGCAGAGGTTCTCAACCTGTGGTACGCGTACCAAGGGATATGTGAAAGGCTAGTTTTGTTATGTGCCTATTTAACATTTATTTATTAAAATATAAAAAAATAGCGAAAAAATTACTTTTTTGGAGATTTTTGTCTATTTACTTACTGCTTCATTTTAAACATATTGGTACATAACTGTTTAACTATTGCTAATAATTCTGTGGCTAAGGAATTGAAATTATATATTTTATGTTTAGTAATGAGAAACAATACTCGATATATACGTATATTTTCATATTAATTATTTCAAGAGCTCAATTATCAAGTTGATGATATTCATAGAAAACTTAATAATAAATATCTAAAATATTATTTGGAATATTTGAATCGCGATTGTACTGGTGTTCTTAGAATTTTATGTACTATTAGATGCGATTATACAAAAATTGTTTATGGAGGCAAAGTCGAGAGTCTTGTCGAGACTCGAGACGAGACGAGACTGACATCAAGTCTCGTCTCGACAAGACCAAGACGAGACCACTCTAGTCGAGACCAAGTCAAGACCAAGACAAGACCGACCCCAAGTCTCGTCTCGTCTCGACTTCCGGCAACACTAGTTGAAAAAATTATTATAATTTATTTCTTTTGATGCCACGACGAATGTTAACTGTTACAAATAAAAAAAAACTATTAGACTTAAGTATTAAAAACTTAATATTGTGTATTTTTTGAGTGATTAAATATTCTTTCATAAGTTGTTCTGGTTACTTATTTTTGAACATACTTCCTTGAGAGTTCACCCTAGGTAAAAAATGAAAAAACACTTTTTGTACAAAAAGTAACGAGCTTTAATTTTGTATTCTTGTAAAATTTTGTTACGGGCCATTTTTTTCGAGATAATAGCGAAAAACTCATTTTTTGCCCCTTTGATCCAAGATGGCGGCCCACGCCGAGCCTCCCCAAGGACACAAATTTGAATTTTTCAGCCACGTCTCGACGCAAACAACATACGTTAAAATCATTTTTTCCCCACCTTTTATAGGATAAAAACTTCGATTGACTACAATTCCGATTCGTTCATTTTCAGTTCGAAACTCAAGCGTACTCAGCTGATCTGCGTTGCTGCCTGTGTTGACTGTTCGTGAAATTGTGTTGCATTATTAATTCCAATTCACATTTAAATTATTTCTTTATAAAAATTGTTATTCAAAAAAGCCGTTGTTGCCAGCACATTACCTCTCGCCATTTCCATTTTAGGCTATATAAGTATTGTATTACACTCCGCTGACGAAACGTAGTTTTATAATAAAAAATCTGATGTGGCCAGCACATGAACTCCCGCCAATTCCATGTTTAAAATAGCAATGAGCATTAAGTAAAATATCACTTCCGGTTGATCGTTTGTAAACAAAATCTAATTTGTTGTTCTAATAAATAGAAAAGGTTGTAATACGAAATTTTGAATTATATTTTATTATGGTTTTCCTTGAAAATCAGTTAAGAGCTCCAAATCAAGTCCAACTCTAATATGTTGTTTCAAATTATATACCAGTTTTAAATACCAAATTTGAGAAGTTTTGGATTGAATTTGACAGAATGGCCGGAGGTAATATTTAAATTCATACAATTCGTAAATGACCTTGATCGGACTTCTTTAATAAATTAGACTGTAGTTCCCTTAATAAATAGTAATCAAAAATCAATTTAATGTCCTGCTTGATAAATATTGTCCCAATAGCTAGATAATATTGCAAATTTTTTGTGTAATTTTCATTTCTTTTATAAATTGTTATTTCGGTTAATTATTTTTAAACGAAACTCTTTGACAATGTGATTGGCCAACCTCCCCGATGTAATAAATAATTGGAAACAATAACAATTGACAATGGAATGAAAATATCATGCATTGGTGCGGAAAATATGAAAATTGAATTGATCAGGACAGCATTGAATGTATATTACGTTGCGGTATTGCGAGATTTTATTAATTAAAAGGAAAGCTCATTTTTAGCGTTTTTACTGTAGGAACGTGATCCAGGTGGCTGCGGAAAAATTAATTAAATTTATGGCGGCGAACGAAACATGCGTTAGCTCATTACGCTATAAAAACAAAAAATATTTAACGGTATTTCTTGACGCACCAACCTTTATTAACACCTCACAAATATTGCCTTGTATTATTTTATCCATCATTACTTGTACATACTTCAATAAAAGTTTTAAAAAATCAGATGTGGCCAGCACATAACCTCCAATTCCATGTTTAAAATAGCAATGAGCTCTAAGTAAAGAACCACTTCCTGTTGATCATCTTTACACAAAATCTGATCTGTTGTTCCAATAAATAGAAAAGTCTGCAATACGAAATTTTGGATTATATTTTATTATGTTTTCCTCAAAAATCTATTAAAAGCTCTAAATAAACGAAAATATACATATATCGTGAGCGTAAAGTTATAAAAACTAGAAAAATATTGTTCGTAGGGTAATCGCTCAATAGCAGCTGTAGACACGTGTTTCGCTCTTATTAGAGCTCATCAGTACAGCATAGCTAGTTAATAGATGGACATTAACTAGAGATAGTAATTAGAAAACCGACAAATTGTAACAGCACTAGTAAGCAGCCAAATACACATTTGTTGCTTCGGTCAGCATTTCCACGGATTTGTGGATAAATACAACGTCGCAGCGGCGGTAATTTATAACCACCCACCAGACCCGTTACTTGGACCCCAAGGTAAATAAACGAAAATATACATATATCGTGAGCGTAAAGTTATAAAAACTAGAAAAATATTGTTCGTAGGGTAATCGCTCAATAGCAGCTGTAGACACGTGTTTCGCTCTTATTAGAGCTCATCAGTACAGCATAGCTAGTTAATAGATGGACATTAACTAGAGATAGTAATTATTTACCTTGGGGTCCAAGTAACGGGTCTGGTGGGTGGTTATAAATTACCGCCGCTGCGACGTTGTATTTATCCACAAATCCGTGGAAATGCTGACCGAAGCAACAAATGTGTATTTGGCTGCTTACTAGTGCTGTTACAATTTGTCGGTTTTCTAATTACTATCTCTAGTTAATGTCCATCTATTAACTAGCTATGCTGTACTGATGAGCTCTAATAAGAGCGAAACACGTGTCTACAGCTGCTATTGAGCGATTACCCTACGAACAATATTTTTCTAGTTTTTATAACTTTACGCTCACGATATATGTATATTTTCGTTTATTTACCTCGGGTCTGGTGGGTGGTTATAAATTACCGCCGCTGCGACGTTGTATTTATCCACAAATCCGTGGAAATGCTGACCGAAGCAACAAATGTGTATTTGGCTGCTTACTAGTGCTGTTACAATTTGTCGGTTTTCTAATTACTATCTCTAGTTAATGTCCATCTATTAACTAGCTATGCTGTACTGATGAGCTCTAATAAGAGCGAAACACCTGTCTACAGCTGCTATTGAGCGATTACCCTACGAACAATATTTTTCTAGTTTTTATAACTTTACGCTCACGATATATGTATATTTTCGTTTATTTACCTTGGGGTCCAAGTAACGGGTCTGGTGGGTGGTTATAAATTACCGCCGCTGCGACGTTGTATTTATCCACAAATCCGTGGAAATGCTGACCGAAGCAACAAATGTGTATTTGGCTGCTTACTAGTGCTGTTACAATTTGTCGGTTTTCTAATTACTATCTCTAGTTAATGTCCATCTATTAACTAGCTATGCTGTACTGATGAGCTCTAATAAGAGCGAAACACGTGTCTACAGCTGCTATTGAGCGATTACCCTACGAACAATATTTTTCTAGTTTTTATAACTTTACGCTCACGATATATGTATATTTTCGTTTATTTACCTTGGGGTCCAAGTAACGGGTCTGGTGGGTGGTTATAAATTACCGCCGCTGCGACGTTGTATTTATCCACAAATCCGTGGAAATGCTGACCGAAGCAACAAATGTGTATTTGGCTGCTTACTAGTGCTGTTACAATTTGTCGGTTTTCTAATTACTATCTCTAGTTAATGTCCATCTATTAACTAGCTATGCTGTACTGATGAGCTCTAATAAGAGCGAAACACGTGTCTACAGCTGCTATTGAGCGAGTACCCTACGAACAATATTTTTCTAGCTCTAAATAAAGTACCACTTCCGGTTTTCCAATTGTACTCAAAATCTAATAAAGTCTTTATATAAATGCAGAAAGCTTAAATACATCGTCACATACAGACAGACATCTTTGTAAAAATAGTAAAAAAAACATATGGAGACCCTAATTTGTTCTGATTCACTGAAAACTCACTATCGAATTAGTGAAAACATTACCTCCCTTACCTATGTATGTTGGCGAAAGGTAAAAATTATAATATTTCGCTTTAAAACAGTGAATTTGGAATCGTAGATACCATTGCTTATGATATCACAGACGTTCCGTGCTGGCAAACTGCACGCTGGTTCCGCGCGCCATGTTAGATATTAATTCGCTTGTTTCTATCAACAAGCCCTTAGTAATTGTTGATCTCAATTTAGTTTTTCAATAATTATCAATTAAAATCAGTGGCGTCTTTATGAAATTTATGTATTAAACGTTTATTTAAGTGTTTATCTAAATGTGTCGACATAAAATACAGTGAAGAAAATTGTTTTAAACAGTGAAAAATTGTGAATAAAACTTAGAATACAGAAAATTTTACATTTTCACGCAAGATTAAAAGTAGATATTGGTTGTAATGATTATTGTTTGATCATTTTAATTACATTTGAAAATTTAATTAACTCTGGAATAAATATATGTACATATGATAATGTAATTATGATCGCGCATCAAAATAAATTCAATTAATATAATGTCTAGCTGGAAATATAATCTGTATAGGGCAGGTATTTCCATTTAGCGTTTAAGGCGAGTAAAAATGCGCTTATAATAAATAAATACATAGTCGAGAAGCAGACAGGCAAGCTAGCTAGGCAACGTAGGTATGGAATTAACGCGGGCAACTTCATTTGCATTGCATTTTGTACCGGATTTGCCTTGTGATGAGTTTTATTTTTTACGGCCGGTGTAATTCTGAGATAGGTGCAGTGCACAGCTTAATCCCAACCAGAATACTCAACGCCCTAATGCTTAACACCCTTCTACATTAAATTGTTTTCGTACATACATTTTCTTTACTCGGGGCGAGACAAAAAATTAATTTTGCAGAGGAAAACGGTAGAGAAAACGAATATTATTTAAATAATATCTATAGGGTGATTGGCAAACCTTCGTTGACTTAGCAATGTTTTATAATCTGGCTAGACTTTTTATAAAATGACAAACAGCGTCCATTGGACAATTTCGTTTGTCATTATTTATCTAAATATAACAATAATAACCTAATCTAACCAAATACACAAAATTAAGCTTGGAAAACTTCAAATATTCATATTACAGTGTGATCGTAAGTTGTTCGTCGTTTCATAAAAGGACTAGGTGTTTTATTAAAAGACCTATTGTATTCAGAATTTAACGTAGAATTCAAAATTGTAAAATTTTACAGGAATATTCCATTTAAAGTAAGAAAGTTGATGCAACTTTCAGCAACTGGAAGTGCTATACATAAAAATTATGCCACGTTTTTTAAGTTTACACATATGAATTTTCAGTTAAATATTTTAATAAAGATTATAGGTGGACAACCGGTATACAGGCAATTTTTGAATTATTGTATATATTATTATATTTCGAATTTTAAATGGCACAAAAGTGACCTCAGTGGTGAACTCTCCACGCCAGCAATGAGTGCGGTAGAAATATGTCATCATCATTACCGAAATCTGTGTACAACGCAGATTGGCATACTCAGAAATGGGTAATATGCCGTGATGATATACATATTTATTTATTTAAAAATATGATTATGTTTATTTTGTTGTAATTAAAATACATTTGTAATTTAAATATTTCAGATTAAAATTTGATAAATATGGAAATTAATACATTTTCTGTCATATTTAATTTATTTAAAATTATTATTAGTACATTAAATTTAAATATATACAAAATTAATCAGAATCTTCTGATTGTTCATTCTCTTCTTCATCGTCCTTAATTTGCGCCAACTTTTTAATAAGTTCCTTTGCTGGATTAAACACTCCATTTGTCTGCGCGTTACATATCGCACATCTCGCTGTTTTCTGAAACCGTTCTAAGACGCATTTTTCACAAAAATAATGCTTACATTTAGTTACAACCGGATTTTGAAACGACTTTCTGCAAAGATGGCATTTGAAGGGCAAATCATCACCATCATCATGAATTTCATATCGAGTATCATCATCAGATTCTCGACCATATTCACCTGCTGCCACCTCCCGTTCTAACTGCCAACCATGTTTGTAGTCACTTCGGTCATGTAGAAATTTACAACTGTCGCCGAATCCACAATATCCTGTTTCTTTGTAGTCTTTGCAGATGTCGGGCTGATAGTCCCATCGAACAGTTGAACGCAGATTTGATGGTGCGCGGATTGGTCCTCTGCGGACTAAACCGGAACTAGCATTGCCAGCCGCTGTGTCTTTTGGTTTATAATATTGAGCGTAATTGTTTAAACCCCGATATACTTTGTCATCTTCTTGTCCTTCTAAATTTTTGTTGATTTCTAGCTTTTTTTCAAAAATAGCTTGGGCGTCCCGATCGGTTTCTGTTTCGGTTTCCAAGGTAGCGGTAGCTCCTTGATCTGAAGGTCCTGATGGTGCAGCACTTCTCGATGATTTATAATTTACTGAAATGATTTCTTCTTCGCTTTCTGTATTCGGTATATCTCCATCTTTATGTTTTTTATTAGAAGTGCTTTGTATATTTGGATTTGATTTGCGTTTTCGTTCGGAAGGGCGTACTACGGAGCTTTCTTCTTTTGTTTCTGGGCCATCTACAGGAAAAAAATTAGGTTAATATATAAATATATATGAAATGAATTCTAACTTACTGTCTTCCTCAGATGATGATTTTCTCTTTCGTGACCCTCTTCCTTTTAGATTTCTTTTTTTGAATAAAGTCTCTTGTTTGGCAGACATTTCAAATTTTTGACGTTTGCTTGGGTGAGAAATTAGTTGTAATTATATCACAAAATATAAATAGTGCCAACATAAATTGCCTCATGTCAGTGTCACCAACCGTTTGAGATTCAAATATAGGCCACGAGTAGACAGGTGACTCGAGCGACCTTGAAGTGCTTGGAATCAGCTGATTTGTATGCGCCTGACACTTGATAAGAACAATGTGATGATATTTTAATTTTGAATAGTTAAAAAGCTGTTATTTTTAATTTCATGTGTTTTACTGCTAAAAAATTGTAAAATTATAACATTTTACCAGTACAAAATCAGAATAAGTCAAAAAATTGACCGGTAGTATGTACTCAAAATTTTAATCACCGTAACTAACTAATTACCATGGCTACCATTTAAAAATACATTGGAATGATTAAAAAACAACTGAATTTGTTATTTTAGTCATAGCTCATAGCTTAATCACCCCTGATTAAGAGTAAATACTACCAGTTGTCTATGTTCTTATCAAAGTGATACGCGCACACAAATCAGCTGATTCCAAGTACTTCAATGTCGCTCGAGTCACGTGTCTGCTAGCGCACTATAGTAAAATATCTGATGTGGACAACACATGACTTCCTTGTACGCCTGGCGTTACACTATACATATTTTGTTAATAATTAAAATATGTATTATTACAGACCCAATCATTAAATTGCACGTATTGGACATAATTTAACATTGACATTAAATTCTTTATTTTTTTGTTATTTTTTGTCCTAATTCATAGCAAACTTAATTACAGAAACCAAAAAGTACATAATTTTTAAATTTACATATCTCGCTTATACAAAGAGCTAATTTAATCATACTTGATATTTTCGACGGAGAATTCAATTTTCTAAAAGCATTTATTGTTAAATTCAAAATAACACCATTTTTTTTTAAGAAAAACTGATAACAGCTTTAAGTAAAGTATCACTTCCGGTTAGACTATTTTAACCAAAATCTATTATGTTATTTCCATTAATATAAAAGTATAAAATACCAAATTTATCTATCTATTATAGGCTTCAAGTAAAGTACTACTTCCGGTTAGACCATTTTAACTAAAATCTAATATATTATTCCCGTTGATATAAGAGTCTTATATACCAAATTTGAAAAGTTTTGGATTATATTTTAATATAGTTTTTCATTAAAATCTATTATAGGCTTCAAGTAAAGTACCACTTCCGGTTAGACCATTTTAACTAAAATCTAATATATTATTCCCATTGATATAAGAGTCTTATATACCAAATTTGAAAAGTTTTGGATTATATTTTAATATAGTTTATCATTAAAATCTATTATAGGCTTCAAGTAAAGTACCACTTCCGAAAGTTATGTAATGACCAAAAAGGGAGGTGCACAACTAGATGTTAGTCCTAAATATAAAATTTTAACTTTCTACGGCTTCCCGTTTTTCAGTTATGCGAGATACGTACGTACGTACAGACGTCACGCCGAAATTAGTCAAAATGGATTCAGGGATGCTCAAAATAGATATTTCCGTTGAAATCTGGAAACCGAAATTTTTCGCGATTACAATACTTCCTTTACTTCGTACAAGGAAGTAAAAATACCAAATAGTAGAAGCATAGTAGTATTTATTCTCAATCTTTTTTGGATTATTTAAGAGACAAGTAAAAAATAAAATGGCACGCCACTACCTAGAATATTTGTGGTTGTACGTCATCATTTCTTGCATCTATTGACATAAATTGCCTTTTCTTGACGACCACTCTACATACACCGCAGTTAATAGTATAATTATAGTACTGTTGGCAACACTGCTTCAACCTAACCTAACATCACAATTTAGGCGGGATTTAAGTTTAATGAAAGTTTGCAACGATGGATACAACAAACTTAATTGATAGTATTAGAAAATATTTGAAGAATAAAATATTAACAAATAAATACAGATTAAATATATATGAAAAAGAAAGACAAATGTTGTATAATATTATTAAACTCACAATAACAAACGGAGAATCGAATTCAGCACTATTAATGGGACCAAGAGAATGCGGCAAAACAACAGTAAGACATTTAGCTTAATATACAGTATATCCTATTGACAACAATTAAAAATTGCAGCTGATGAAGAGTGTTCTAGACGAATTAGACAACAACCTTAACCTTGGATCAAATACTGTTAAAATCGAATTAAACGGCTTGATTCACACAGATGATAAACTGGCTTTAAAGAGTTGCACCCGTCAAATGAACTTGGAAAACGCTGTTGCTGGGAAAGTTTTTACTACTTTCGCAGATAATTTAAGTTATTTGTTACAATGTTTACGATCTGGAGAGCGGAAAACATTTAAAAGTTTACTCTTTATTATCGAAGAGTTTGATTTGTTCTGCTTTCATGACAATCAAACATTGTTGTACAATTTGTTAGATATGACACACAATGCAGAGATTCCTATATGCGTAATTGGTATCACTTGTAGAATAGATGTCGTTGAATTATTTGAAAAAAGAGTTAAATCTAGATTTTCACATAGAGTTATCAATTTATTCCCTAATTCAGAGGATATTGAATGTCGGATTAATATGATAGAAACTTTATTAAAAATTGATAGTTGTAAACAAACTTCAATAACAAAATATTGGAATCCAAAAATTGTAAACTTAACTAAAGATAAAAAATTTATTTCCTGTATGAAAAGACTGTATGACCTCACTACAAGTGAGCGAGTGTTGAGAAATATATTAATACAAATAGTTTCACAATTAAACATAATTAATTGTGAAATAAAAGTGGAGCAATTCATTGAACATGTTAAGAAATTCGAAGCGGGCCATCGTGTTCAACAATTAAAAAGTTTAACTGTATTAGAAATAGGATTATTGATCGCCATGCAACAGCATTCAGAGATATTCGACGAACCATTCAATTTCGAGATGATTCTAGAACGTTATAATAAATTTTCCAGTGGAAATAAAAATTTGGTTGCCCCTAGAGCAGTTATGCTAAAGGCTTTTGAACATATTAAATCGTTAGAACTTATACAAATTTCTTCAACAGGGCATAAATCACAAGCAGAATATGAATTATATAGTTTGGCAATTGTGTCAAGTCATCTTAAGGACGCGATCACAAATTCTCAGTTGCCTACGGAAGTCGTACACTGGTACAGTGCCAAATTAATGTGAATAAATATATAAAAGCTAGATTCTAAAATACCTACCACCCTTGAAATTCCATTTTTTTGTTGTAATGTCTTCTTTTAGCTAAAATATAACAAGGAAGCACAAAATCAGAACAGGGCGCTGGAAGCAGAAATTTATACTTTTTTTTCAAAAATAAAGTTAAATTTTACCTATTTTAAAGGCCGTATTTGTGAAAATTATTACTTCAATTTCAGAAAAAGTAAATTCATTTTCACAAAAATTATATGAAAATATCAATATACGTTTTCCGAAATTGAATTTACTTTTTTGAAATTGACAAGGTGTAGACTTCCTAAATAAATAAATTTTTGTACGGTTTTGTTATTTTATATTTACCAATAAATTATGAATACAATTGCTGTTTATTTAACATAAAAGTGTTGTGTATAAACGAAAATGGAATGACAAACAGAGAAATTACAGAACTGCGTGGACGTTTTAGATGCAAAATATTATAACTACAAACTTTACATATGTTAGTACCATTAACCAAACTAAATAATATACGTACAATAATTTGTTATTAGATTTATAGCTTTACTACTCTAATTTTTTTTGTTTTTTTATAAAGATTTTATGATTTTTTTGTTGTTTTACATTTTTGTGGGGGGTCTACTCCACTTGGCGGCTATTGTGTTGTCTACTCGATGTTATAGAGCATACAGAGGTTAGCATTAGCGGCGAGACCAGGTGGTACCAGGGGACTACTAGGCGCTAGAACAGCAAACCCCAAAAACATAAACGTGCGGACAAGAACAGCGCGATCTGGACGATCAGCCCCGAACACCACCACGACATGCTGGCACCCCAGTCGCTCCTCCGCTGCTTCTAGAAGAGCCACGAACGCATCTCGGGAGCCCTCAGGTAGAATGTGAGGTGGCAGTGCCACGTAGAGCACCCTGCCCACTAGAAGAGTGTCCCAAGTGCCCCCGATAGATCCTCCGGCGCCGCGGGTCTTAAAAGTGAGCCGCTTTGCGTCCCCCGCGGCCGGTGGAGGGCCCCCGTGCACTCCGGGGGCATCAGGACCACCACAGAGGCCCTGCGCCCAGAGACATGTTAAAGCAATCGGCTTGGGAAGCCGACGCGGCGGAACGCTTACTGCTTAACAACCAGTTGTCTCTGAAACACACAAAAATGTTCAATAATCTAACCTAATGCATCAGAAATGGGATCAGATTGCGCTCTCAACCATAACATTTTAAAATTAATTTAAAAAATTTGAAATGTCTAAGCAACAGTATACATTAATTATTAACTTTCTGTAACCAAATTGAAAAGCCTATTTTTACCGATCGCAGAGAAACAATCATTCACATTCCACAATAATATAAACAAAGAACAGTACTCGTCAACGCATTGCTGATAACATTCCGATAAGAACGGTACGCATACAGCCATCTCTTATTACGTGGTATCTTATTCTCCGAATCGCTTCTAATCACAAACTGACTACTGGGCTACATCTACATATAGTCAAATTCAAATTGCATAAGACAAACAACTTTTGTTGCCAGAAAAACAAACGCAAATCTTTAGATTCCCAAAAGTTCCATTTGCGTAAATACATTGTAAATATTGGCAAAGCAATGGTTCTAATAATAAAACATCAACAGTTGCTCTTGGGAGGTTGTAAGATAGTCAATGGTGCGTGATGGGACAAATTAATTACGTCAATTCCAAACAATTATCGGTCAACTACGCGATACAACCGCTGTATCTCTGACTACATCATGGAAAAGTACTGGCAGCATGCTATACTTTTCTCATAAATCCGATAAATTAATTTAGAAATATATTGTCAATACGTTGATGTATTATTAAATATTATGGTTATTAATAACTCTAGATAAGATAAGCAAAGCATCAGGCGGATCCGAGAACAAAATAATCACACACGTCTCTGATAAATCTCGGAAATATTGAATGCGTATTACATTATCAGCTGTCACGTACGTATTTGTAAAAGGAATCATCTGGTAATTTAATTTAGCGTGTAGGTTCAATGAATAGTAATAGTAGGACATTGACACACTTTAAGATTTAGAAATTCGGAAGACGGAAACATAATAACATAAACAAATTAGATGATTTGATAATAAAATGATGTGATACTTACGAACTACTACTCTTTATTAACGCAGGCATGGCTTCAAGATCACTACTAGAAATACTACTTTCTGAACAATTCAATGCCTCGGAGGCACTAATAATCATAGCTAAAATAAAAGAAAAAAACGGTTGACAAAATTCGCACCGAAAACGAACAGATGTAACTATTTGTTAATGTGCTCTTGAACGTAGAAGAAACTAACAAACAATGGCGAGCACCGAGGCTTACTTTTTATTATAGAAAGTCACTATCTCTTCTTCCTACTCTCCCTACTCTTTATCAGAGTTATATAAGCGACCTCTACAACCGCCAAGTTCGGATGCACGTTTTCCCAATCGGAAATTTACCGGACTAAATTCACCGATTCAATAACAATAAACAATACAGAATCTTACACGACTTTATTTTAAATACGAAATTTGGTATCAAGGGTTTTTTGACATTCAGCAGAACATTTTACATATGAAACAATAAAAACATTTTACTCATAGTTCAACATTTTTTATTTTTTCTCTAAAAATGACTTGTTATCACTCTATATCTCGAGAGTGTAATCAAATTTCTGTAATTTGTAAAAAACAATTTTATAAAGAAAGCTTTTGTCTACACTAATATAAATTAATAATCGACGATTTTTGAAAAATGTAATTTCAACGTAAACTTAAAATTGAAGTTTTTTAAACGGAACACCCATTTTTTATTATTTTACATTTATGGGGTATTCCATTTAAAAAAAAAATTGTTTTTTGAACTTTGTTTAGACGTAGAAATTACATTTTTCAAAAATTGTCGATTATTAATTTATATTAGTATAAACAAAAGCTTTCTTTATAAAACTGTTTTTACAGATTATAAAAATGCGATTCCATTTTTGAGATACACTATTAAAGAATTTGCCGTTTTTAGAAAACCAAAAAAGTTTACGTCGGAAGTGGTTGATTATTGGGAAAACTGCTTTGAAAATATTTTAGTTGGAAGTTAGATACGAAATTTCGTAAAGTATAATTTTTAAAATAAAGATAGTGTAAGCACGTCCTGAGACATCCTATATAATTATTATTATGCAGTGTTAATTGATTTCAAGATCGTGAACGTGAAGATTAGAAAGATACTATAGGAATAAATGTTTATTTGCATAAAAATGAAATAAAGTAAACATTTCTCAGAAATAGAACATCACATGTTTTGATAAGATGATTATCGCAGGAAATAATAAATAATATGTACGTGTCAATTATTATTATCTTGTATTGGAAATATCTGGGCCAATATTCAAATTTTGTACATATTTTACAAGTGTATATTTGTAAAACTATTCCATATCACATATACTAAAAATACGTTATAAAAACAGAATTACAGCTAAAAGAAATGCGATGTTCCCTGATACTATAAACTTATGCGTGGAACTTTTCCTGTTCTCCAAACCAATAAAATATAAAAATCTATATGTACATAACAATTAAAACCACAACAGTACACCCTTAGTCCAGTCAATGGAGACAAAAAATGAAAAAATCAAATTTCCGACCGTGGGGAGAACCCTTTTTTGTAAATACCAGCTTTAATTTTGTATTTTTTTGTTTGCGAGAAAATAGCCAAAAACAACAAAAAACTTATTTTTTGCTAATCTAAGATGGCGGTTCGCGCCGATCCTCCCCAAGGTCAAAAACTTGAATTATTCCCGTCCCGACTTAAACAACATTATGTATGTTAAAATCGTTTCTACTCCACCTTTTTTAGGGTAAAAACCTCTATTGACTGGATTATCTATATATCACTGATTAAAACTATTTTCTCTGTGGAATAGCTCTCATAATAAGACCTACTGCAAACGGCCAGAGGATAAAAAACGCTAATAAACTAGGAGAAACACTAGCGAACGTTATTTTGTGGCTGCTTTTGCGCACTTTTTCCAAACTGGTAACTTTGCAATTCAACCGCTCTAAATCAGCTTGAAGACTCTGGATCGTACGTTGAATTTCAGCGTTGATATTAATTTTCGGGGTTCGGGTGTGCGAGCGGCCTACATGTCCATTAGAAACCGGTTCAGCATGGCCGTTCATTAATTTTGTATCAGGTTCAGAATCCATTGTATCGATGTATTCATCGTCACTATGATCGCTTTCTTGTGCATTCTCCTAGAAAATAAAAATATACATGAAAGTGGAAGTAGATATTTATCATTATGGTTGTATACTTGTGATTCCGGTGGTGGAGTTACAGCTGGACTCAATCTCGTTGGAGATGCTTCCCTGCTTGCAAAAGGTGAATTAGGTTGACTTCTAACTCTTTCTATGACATCTCCAGCCACTAATTCTAAATCTCCCATGTTGATAGAATCTAATTCGTGTTGGGCTTCCAAAAAATTAGCTACGTTGTCCGTATAGCTCATAGTCTCGACTATGCGGTGTAGCTCAGCTACATAGGCGTCCATGGCAGCTTGACCCGACATATCTCCTAACCGAGCCCAGGCGTTATATTTCGCTCGACCTACTACGTCCCAAAACGCGGGCCTAGTGCCTTTACAAGGGCCTAGGGTGGCTTGTTTGAAATACGCGTAAAATCTAAGCATGAGTTCATTACTAGGTTGATAGGAGCCTAAAACATAAACAACATATTAGTAACTTAAACTTTCTTATTTGCTATTAACGTATGTAATAAAAGTTTTGTCTAATCTCGTTTTCACTGGACGTAATCAATAAATAATAGTTGTTTTATAATACACCACGTTAAAATTGCCAGATAAAAAGATAGCCGAAACATGAAATTGTTAATGTTTTTTGGGATCAAAATATTGGACAGACGACTATTTACCAAAGTGGGCGACCCGAACTTTTGCCCCCAAATCGAATCAGCATTCTCATTCAAAATGCTCAAGAAAAAGGAAGTACATCATAGCGCAAATTAACTCGACAATTTAGAATTTTAAAGATGATTGTAAGCAGAAATGATTTTAAATTTCGAAAAAAAAAAAAATAGAAACGGTCCAGTTTGAGCGAATCTGCAGATGCTACAGAGCATTAAGGAGCCAACATTTATACAAAACACACAAACAAGAATATTTTTGACGATTCGAGAAATAAATTTAACATCGTCCACAGAAGATATGGTCCCCTATAAGTGTTGTAAAATTAGATTTATCTTCTTAGTTATGCCCTTATGTCAATGTTTCAATAAAAAATTCTTCTATTTGTTGAAGAGGTCTAACTTTTTCCAAAAACTTTTGTTACATATGTTAATAATCATTGCAATTGGTGAAAGTACTATGAAAAAATACTAAAATTATGTAATAAAAATGCGTAAATATTTTTATAGTTTTTATTTACAAACATTGAATACATAAAATAAATATTATCATACGGGAAATAATAGTGTTTAAACATTAGAAAGTAATGTGCGGATGAACATTTTACGATGACATTAAATGTATAATGTATTTAATAGCCTTCGAACATTTTCTGTTAAGTACACGGAAATTCTTCGTCACAGAAGTATTTTTTTTTTACCGAAATTGTCAAATTGATATTCAATTTTAGTGACGTATTAGTTAGCCTTGAGAATTTTAAATAGATCCAAAAACCATAAAAAAAAACAGGTATATTGAGAGATAATGACAATTTTTTATCAATAAACTTGATGGTCTCATGTATATCATCTACACTTCTTCTTATTAGTATATCGAGTAAAAATGTAAGTAGAACGATCTAAAGTCTACATTTAAATGAGGACGAACGAATAGTTTCTGCCTGCAATTTACTTGCATTTTTCAAGGATATTTCTCGCGATTTTTGGAAGTAGAAAGGCTAAAATTGTCATAACCGGTTTTGAAAAATATACCAGATATTCCAGACTAGTTATTACAATAAGAGAATCTTCAACAATGTACTGATAAGAATTGCATCGCGTATTGTTAGTTCAGTGACCTTCTAGCGAAAGTGAAAAATAGAAATATACATAAACACCAATTAAAATTATACGCATGTTGAAATTTTAAATTGTAATTGTTGCAGATAAAATGTTAATGGAAAAAACATGCACTCTGTCTAAACAAAAAATCATGTTTTACAAAATAAATGTAATGTAACAAAGGTTGATTTATATATCTTATCAGTTGACTTTTCAACAATTTAGCAATTCACTACAGATTAAAGACCATAAAGTATTGTAGATCAATATACAAAGCACTAAAAAAATGTTTATCTCGATTAACAAACATCAAGGTTAATCAGATGAAAACAAAGTAAAAATGAGGTTATTGTTAAGTGGAATGACTGTTTAGTTATTAGAATAATATTACTGGCACTTATGCTAAACAAGTATATAGAATGAATTTGTGCTGAGTAAAGTCGATGCTTATGAGGTACATACCATTTTTTGGTAAACTCCGAATTACATTAACAGCTGCGTGAAACTTCTCTTCGGATGTCATTTTTCTATCTTAATATTAATTAGACTACAGTAATTCCTAATTATAAACAGCACTATGTAAATAGTTATCACATATTTGTTTGACGTCTCTGCAGACTGATTTGCTAAAAACGACTGATCTTGAAGTCACTCGACTCGGACATCTTGACAGTGCTGCCATCTACAATATCGAACATAAATAGAGCGACAAAGGAATCAATAAAAAATACTCTCCCATATTTTAAATTTTCAAACTTTTTATATAATTTAAAGGTAACATATTCACTTATCGACGTTAAATGATTAATTCGAAATTATCGTACTAAATTTCACAAGTACTTATGTATTTGAATACGGATGCGAGAAAAATAGAGCGATTGTTTAAAAATCTTGTATTTACTTAAAAAAAAAACCAGATTTGCAATTTATGAACGAAACTTAAATTACACAAAAATAAACAATGTTACATATAATTTAATACTTTAATAATTATATAACAGCTTGTATTCGCCGTGGCATCGAATTAAGTAAATTAACAATTATTTTGTTATTTATAGATTTTCATAGTTTTATGAGATCCTACAAAGTCACTCTATTTATGTGCGATACGGTACTTAATATTAAAAGGGAACAATGGGCTACTTGCGTACCTTTTTTTATTTCATATTTTTGAAGAGCAGGTAAAATCTTGCTACCCCTATTTTTTCTTTTGACAAATTTTTTATTAATTAGCCAGAAAATAAATAATGAAATTTGATTATTTGAATTACCGCCATGTATGACGTAGAATTACGCCGCACCAATGAGTGATCGTAAAGCCATAGAGTTTGTTTGTACGGGCAATGTAGATTTCCTGTTTGACGTTTCAACAATAGTCTGAAGGTTAGTATTTTAGTTTGTTTTTCTCGTATCGATATTTTAAATTACATGTAACTACCTATTTGTTTATTTGTGAAGTAATTAATATATTTGAGAGCCCAGAGAGAGCAAAATGTCAAATTCAAATTAAAACTTTCTCGCACGCAATGCCATCTATAAGTTACATTCTTAAACATGGTTCTCTTCCTCGGTTCAATATAATGATGTCACAGAAAATTTTCTTAATTTACTAGAAAACAAATAATTTTTTAAAAATAAAATTTATATTTTTTTATATATGTTTTCAACATAACATTACGTATATAGTGATAGAAATCGGATTTTCAGTACCATGCAAGTAGCCCATTGCACTCAGTTAATATCAATAAGAAAACAAACAAAATAGAGAGGAATCTTTTATTGTACAATAATTAATATAATATAGTGCTAATTGTATTGCATTGTCCATAATTTCGCAATAAAGTTGCAAAACTTTAAAGTACATAATGGAGGCCCAATAGTTAGCTACAAAAATTTCCTACGATTACATTATATCTGTACACGCGCACATTTGTTCTGGATAGGATTAGGAAAAGGACTATATTTAGTTACTGTACAGCGTTTTGGACTTGTTTCTCTTCTTAGATGTTGACAACGGCTACAAAGGACAAAAGAAAGGATATTAATATTGTTCAGGATTTAAGTTCAGCGTGTGGCACCTTATCAGCTACAATAGCTTTAATATCTTCCGCATCTAGTGTTTCATATTTTAACAAAGCTTCTGCAAGAGCTTTATGTTCTCGTTGATGCAACCTCAATATGTTTTTAGCTCGTTCGTAACTTTCTGTCATAATGCGTTTGATTTCTGAGTCGATTAATTCGGCTGTACTTGGCCCTAAAGGTTCGGGAAGAGCACCTCGGGCCCCTGTTTCTGTTAATGTACGAAGCCCTACTCTTTCAGACATGCCCCAGTCTCTGACCATGTGTGTGGCGATGGCTGTAGCTTGTTTTAAATCACTACTTGCCCCGGAAGTTATCCGTTCTGGACCGAAAACTAATTCTTCGGCGGCTCGTCCACCCATCATTGTGTCCATCATGGCAAGTAATTGGGTTTTTGTAACATGATATCTTTCTTTTTCTGGGATGTAAGCCGTGTGTCCTAACGAAGGCCCCCGAGGGATGATTGTAACTTTATGTAATGGATGGGAGTGTTTTGTGTAATACGCGACTATGGCGTGACCACCTTCGTGGTATGCGGTTATTTTATTTGCTTCTTCATCAGGGATTCGGCCCTTTCTTTCTGGGCCCATTAACACTTTGTCTCGTGCGGATTCTAAATATTTCATGCTGACACAATCGGCTCCATCAATAGCTGCGCGCAAGGCTGCTTGGTTGACCATGTTTTCTAAATCGGCTCCTGTAAAACCAGTTGTTCCTCGTGCTAATAATTCTATGTCAACCTCTTTTGCAATAACCTATAAATAAGAAATTAAATATATGTTATAATACCACAAATGAAACGTGCAACACATATTTTTTTTAAAAAAACAGTGAATTTGGAATCGCAAGTTCCATTGCCTGTGACGTCACAGGCTTTCCGTGCAAGCAAACCCATTACACCGCGCGCTGATTCCGCACGCCATGATATTAATTCATTTGTTTTTATCAACAAGTGCTTGGTAACTGCAGATTTTCGCCATTTTTTTTTTTTATTAATTACTAATTAAAATAGTAGTGTCTTTATGAAATTTGGGTGTTAAATGTTTATCTAGGTAATTCGACATAAAATACAGTGAAGGAAATAGTTTTAACAGTGAATAAAACAAACAGACATTTTCACATATTCATGCGAGATTAGAAGTAGATATTGGTGTGTAATGATTATTTATTTTATTTAATCATTTTAATTTCGTTTGAAAATTGGAATATATATGATCACGCATCAAAATAAGTTCAATTAAAATAATGCCTCGCTATTTTGTGTTAAGTAAAATAAATAGAATGCAAAGTCTTGTGCATTTAATAAAAATGGGCTAGATTCTAGAATACCAAACACCCTTTTTTGTTGCGTTGTCTTCTTTTA
This sequence comes from Ophonus ardosiacus, assembly GCA_943142095.1. Classification (NCBI taxonomy): domain Eukaryota; kingdom Metazoa; phylum Arthropoda; class Insecta; order Coleoptera; family Carabidae; genus Ophonus; species Ophonus ardosiacus. Next base: position 31,081,012 of record OW964832.1, on the reverse strand, counting down.
GCTAAATATAACAAAGAAACACAATCTTAGAGCACGGAAGCAGGTATTTATAATTTTTTTTGCAAAACTAGTCAGATTTTACTTATTCTAAAGGATGTATGTACTTATGAAAATTATGACTTTATCGCTTACAATTTTTCAAAAAATACTTAAACGTAATCTAACGCACAGAGCTCAATTTGGCGATATGATTATTAGTTTTTTTAGGCTGTATTTGTGAAAATGTGACTTTTTCACTTGCTAATTTTCAAAAAAAAATAATTTTTTTGAGTAGTAAGTATTCTAGACTTTAATCTAAATTCAATTAAAATAATGTCTCGCTACTGTGTAAAATAAATATCATGCAAAGCCTTATCCATTTAATAAAAATGTAATAAATATTTGAAAACCGTAAATAATAATATTGAACTATTTCCGAAATGATGTAGAGGAGGTAATATACTACCGCGAGATATTTGCTGGTATACTTTTTAAAAAACATCGTACCTTGCTCAAATAGAGATTTAATATTTCGAGTCGTCCTGTGTAATCTGGCGTTGGAACCGAAACTTCAACATCGAATCTCCCCGGTCGAAGTAAAGCCGGGTCTAAATCATCTCTTCTGTTAGTAGCTCCTAATACAATAACACCTTCATTTTGATGAAAACCATCCATTTCGCTCAACAGTTGATTAATAGTTTGATTCGCATACGGATGCAAAACAGAATTAGTTCTCTTGGCGCCAACAGAATCAATTTCATCAATAAATATAACACAAGGCGCGCGCTCTTTCGCTGCTTTAAACAAATCCCGGACACGTCTCGCTCCTTGACCGACCAAAATTTCATCAAATTCCGGTCCTGCTGCGTGGAAAAATGGTACTCCGGCTTCACCTGCTACCGCCCTAGCGAGAAGTGTTTTTCCTGTACCAGGTGGACCTACCAATAAAACTCCTTTAGGTAGTTTGCCTCCTAAAGTGCTGAATTTTTCAGGACTTCGCAGGAACTCAACAACGTCTTTGAGTTCTTGTTTGGCCTCATCCGCGCCTTTAACATCAGCGAATGTTACGTGGATTTCTTCAGGGTCGACTTCTACTTGATTTCCTAGTTGGATACGGAATACTGATCCGGAAGCTGATGCAGCTAAAGATGCAACGATTGCGATGAAAATTATTATTGTTAGTAGTTGTTGGACGACGCGTAAATATCGAGTGGCTTTACCACCACCTGCGGACCGTCCACCACTTGGTGACTGACCCACTAAATAACCTTCAGCAAAGGCTATTTTCATCCTTTGTTTTTCCGCTTCTGAAAGTTGGGCTTCATTTTGTGTTAATAGTTCTTTAAAACGTTCATTGTTCTCCGGTGCTATTTTCTGTTCAGATTCCACGTCTCCACCTACACCTAATTATTAAATATTTATGCATGGTTATTATACACTGCTCGTTATAAAAAATGCAACATCCATAATGGGGTATTTCACTGCATTTTTACCTCCCGCCAAACCGTAGGTAAGGGAGGTAATGTTTTCGGTCCAAAAATTCGATAGTGAGTTTTCAGTGAATAAGCACGAATTAGGGTCCCCACAACATGTTTTTGCTATTATTTTTACATTGATGTCTGTCTGTGTGTGTGACGATTTTTTCGTCCACGATAATTCTTATATGAAACTTCCAATAATTTCTATTTTCCGTATTTAAGCTTTCTGCACTAATTTAAAAAGTTGATTAGATTTTAGGTAAAATTGGATAACCGGAAGTGGTACTTTATTTGAAGTCCATAACAGTTTTTAATGAAAAACTATATTAAAATATAACCCAAAACATTTCATTTTTAATATTTACAACTTCTATATCAAGATGGACATATTAAATTTTGGTTAAAATTGATAAACCGGAAGTGATACTTTATTTGAAACTCTGAAAAATATGATATAATCCGAAACTATTCAAATTTAGTATTTAAGACTTCTGTATTAATGAGAACGACATTTTAGATTTTTTTAAAAAATAATAAACCGGAGTGGTGCTTTACTTGAAGCTCTAAATAGATTTTCTTGAAGAAATATAGTAAAATATGATCCAAAACTTTTCAAATTTGTTATTTAAAACTCATATATAATTTAAAACAACATATTAGATTAAAACTATATATGATAAACCGGAAGTGGCACTTAATTTGGAACTCTTAACAGATTTTGAGGAAAAACAATACAATATAATCCAAAATTTCGTATTACAGACTTTTCTATTTATTGGAACAACAAATTAGATTTTGTTTACAAAACCATCAACCGGAAGTGATACTTTACTTAAAGCCCATTGCTATTTTAAACACGGAATTGGCGGGAAGTCATGTGCTGGCCAAATCAGTTTTTTAAAAATATTTTTCTGGAAGTACTACTTTTTAAAAATACAAATATGAATTTGTAATAAACGTAATTATTCCTCTAGTAGGGGCCGTATGGCGAATTCAAATATTGTGCTCCTGACAGGACGCCGTCTAATAAAAGTACGATCATCATGTTGGCATAAATTATATTTGTATTCGTCAGAAAACAACTGAAAGCCATTCCACTAACCACTTCTTCGCTCGGGCACCACTCTAGTCAGTTTCGACGGTGCCGGCCATAGTCCAAAATTAATTAAACGTACGGGCGGACATTAGAACTCGTGTTACCTGTCTCCATTGTAAAAGTAATGTACTTGATGTTGCTTGGGACAAACAAAGCCATGTGCAGTAAATGGTGATTTTTTAAACATCATTTAAAGACAACAGTAATTCCTTCACATAACTATTAGGAGAATTGCCTATCTCAATTCCTTCAAGATGTTGCATTTTTTGTGGCGAACAGTATAAAGACTTTGTTCTTACCTAACGAACTTTTAAGTCTTGTAGTCAATGTAGGATTGCGCAATTTCTCAGCCTTAACATTTCGGTCAGTTTTAAAACCTCTGACTTGGACATTGAATACAAAATTATTTGTCGTTAATAAACTATTCACCAACTTAGAGTAGAAACCGTCAGATAATCGAAATTTGTCGTTTTTTATATATAAACTGGGTACTGCATCAGATTTCAAGTCTGATTCGGAAAACCCATGTTTATTTTCAAAAAAACTACTACTCGAGACGTATGATACATTAAACTTATTTAGAAAATGATTCTGATAAAGTATTTGTGGGTTTAAATGTTTGGCAAATGTAAAATCACAATTTTTCACAGCTTCTTGGAAACTCTCTGGACATATCTGATTCGGTTCTTTATTCTTTTTGCCTTTCTTCGTTAAATAAGCAGTCTGGCGTGGCGTTAAAATAGCAGACACTTGTGAAAGATGAAATATAGCCTACAAACAAAATAGTTTAACCTTGCTGACACAAAGTTCACTCTGCCAAGTAATTTCTGCATTTCACTCACTTGGTTTTGATTTTGTATTGAGAACATGTTACATTCGGCGGCACTAGAAAATTTTCAATTTTTTTTATAGTGTTTTTTTGGGATTCTATCTAAAATTATGAATTATAACCTTTCTGTCAGTTATTTTAATTTGCACAATAGACATATTGTAGTGGAAATGGAAATCATACTTACCGGTTAAGCATGTCACGTAGTCATCGCAGAAATTTTAGTTTAAGGAAGCTATACATGGGTGACGCTACATGAAATCGATGTTTTGAAAACAGCTTGGAAATGTTTGGCGCGCCTTTACACAGATGACGCTAGTGGATTTATTCCAGAACATTTGGAATTTTCATTGTTATATGTTTGATGTATTGACATTTTTTTGTTTTATAAAACATAAATACAAAAAAATGGGGTCATCTACGATTTTTTAACTTTTTTTATTAAACTTTATCAAAACTGAAAGCGATTTTTAGTTTTAGAATGTCTAAATTGTTATTCATTAAACCATAATCATTTTTACCTCCCGTTACCCTTGATAAGAGAGATATAGAGATAGTGCTAAAAAGGCTAAAAATCACATTTCGAGATTTTTGTAAATGACTACGTTGTAAGGTCCCTAGAATCCAATTTTATCATTTTCACGATGATGTCTGATGCGCTCTAATTCAAATATCATTCAGAAAATTCGGAAACCTTGTATTTCGACCATGTTCTAATATGGAAAGAAACTATTAGATTTTGGTGTAAATCGGATAACCGGAAATGCCACTTTATTTGAAGCTCATAATGGTTTTTCTTTAAAAATAACATTAAATGTCATTTTTTCGCATTTTATGTCATTATAAAAATGAAAGATTATTGAATTTTCTACAGATATAAATTAATACTTTTTCTGTATATTTTACAGATAAATTTAAAAAATAATCTTATTTATAAATCTCAGAGCCTTTGATTTAAATTTAAATCTTAAGATTCCTTTGTTACACAGTTCATATTTCAAATGTATCTGACAAATAAATGTACTGTCAAAAAACTAATCATTTCAAATTGATAATAGTGACATTTTATAAAGAAAATAGTAACTAAAGCCATACAAAGAACTTAATATAAATTATAAAATAAATAAATAAATATATCATCACGGAATATTACCCATTTCTGGGTGTGCCAGTATCTACAACACATGTAGACATCGGTAATGATGACGATATATTTTACCGTGTGGGGCCCCACGGGCACTCCTAGCTGGTGTGGAGACAGCGAGACAGGGGTCATTTTTGTGCCATTTAAAATTGGAAACAGGCGCCAACTGTCGGGATCGAACCCGGTTCCCCCGGGTTCGCGACCAGACATTTAGGCCCGCGGCCACAGAACCCCATAAATTATCAAATAATTAAAAAGATAGTATTATTCTAAATGAACTTAATATAGTTTGCAGCATTAGTAAGTATAGTCCAGGCCGGGACACGAAAGATGTACTATGGAAAATATGTTAGCACAAATCACTGTCTAATATATCCGCTCCGTTTAAATCCACAGGAAACACAATTAATTTACTTTCCGCATTCCTAATGGTATAATATATAACATTTGCCCAAATAAGTATTAAAGCAACGCAGCCTTTCTTATACTGGCAGTTGATCTGTGCAATTGGTGTTCGTATTAGTTCCTGGCTTGTTTACCCTCGGATCTAAATGAGTTAGAACCATAAAGTTACTATAATAATTATTATTTCACGGCGTCTATGGCATTTCATGATATGAGGATATGAGCGTTTCCTTCCCTTATCCCACAGGTGAAGATTGGTGTCCCGTACTATAGGTACCTATATAGGTATGTATTTAAATCAGGGCATAAAACCGGTTTAAAAAACCGATAACCGATATTTTGAATGAAAAATCGAGAACGTTAACCGTTATTTTTAAAGATAAAAATAACGGTAACCTTTAATCAAAAAAATTTAAACCTGTTTTAGTGAATAATAACCTGTATTTTTACAAAATTTAGTTCTGTACAAAAAAATAAAAATATTCTTTCGTGCTCCTTCTTGCTTTTTAATAAAATGCACAAGTCTACTTTCGATGCGATGTTTTTTATATGTTAGGAACTTATATTTATCGTCCAATTTGTTAGAAAATTGAAATACCAAACCTATATATTGATAAACGTTTTTTCGTAATCATAATACGATTTTTTTTATATTAATAAAAAATTTATTTTACATAATCTGATATTTTTTCTTATATAAATTTATGACTGAAAGAATAACTTTTTGTTTTGTTTGTAAATAAAATGTTATTTTTTTGTAATCTATATTTATAGATAATAAAAATGATAAAATTGAATTATTTTATTTGTTATACTTTTAGTTTTCCAAAATAATTTGAATAATTTTTTTAAATAAAGAAATATTTTTATTTTTTAACTGGTTTAAACCGGTTTACTAGTTTAAAAATCGGTTTTTGAACGAAAACCGTTATTATTATTACGTTCGTGATATCGGTTAACCGTTAACCAGTATTTTTTCAGTTATGTATATGCCCTGATTTAAATTAATAAAAATTAAATAACGGGAGGTATTGTGTTGGCCACATCAGACTTTTTTTCTAATATTGTACGACGTCGATGTTTTAAGCTCATTTTGTTCTCGCAAACAGTGGAGTTCACCACCATAGTAACAAATTGGAACATGGGTCGTTTATATTTATTTTAAAACTACGTATTAAAAGTTATTAATTTTTAAATATATTCGACCTTTTAATGCCCTAAACATCTACTATATCGTTTTGTAATTTTCCTGTTTTCCCAGTGATCCTAAATTTTGTTTAGAGAGGATTAGTAAGTGTCGCCTAGCTGATACTAAAAGTCCAAAGTGTCATTAACGACGTCTAGGAATAAAAGTAAATTTGCACACTCAGAAAAAATATATAATTTTTTCCACTTCTGGAATTGTCAATATGCTTCTATTTACAGATGTCGTTGCTGACATAGAAAGTTTTGGCCATAAAGACAACTTTTATAAAATTTGAATTACTCTCAAGAAGAATTTTAGAAATAAAATACGCAGGATTAATGTTCCCTTGAAACACGTTTATACTGCGTTAAAATAACTTATATTGTATTTATAAAATTTATTTAATTTGTATAACTTTTATTTTATTTTTAACTGGAATCTCAGGGTTTATTTTCTGAATATCAACGTGTATCTCATCTAACTGTTTAAAAAATATGAATCAGTATTTGTAAATCATGGGTCGTAATAAGATTGTATCCAGTAAGACTCATTTTAAAATTCCCCATTTTACTTGAGAGTAATTGAAAATTTATAAAGGTTGCCATATTTATGTTGAATTACGTAGACTACTATACTCTTTTTTTAACCGGAAAGAGTAAATGTGCAGTGTTTTAGCGCTGTCAATCGTTTATTGATTATTTTAGAGGAAAATACTTCAAATATAAGTTGCATACAATTAATTTTTCTGTAACTGTTATTTCAATAAACGTTTGACAAAGCTATAACACTGTTAAAATACAATAGAGTGGCAAACAAAACTTGAACTGTTTGTATGCCACAAAAGTTATTTTAAGTATATTTATATATTTTTATAGATCAATTAATTGTATCGCCAATTACTAGCGAACTCCAGTGTTTGAGAACAAAATGAACTTCACACCAACGCCATAAAATATGAAGAAATTATTACAGCTTAACGAATATCAATTGAAACTTTCTAGATCTATAGATATCTTTCAATTTAGTTTCCTACAAATATGCGGCATGGCCAAGTTATATTGGTATATTGTTAGCAGAACGTGTAGCAACAAAGTGATCGAATATGGCATTAATCAGAAAAACTTCCCGAGTCCATTATCCTCGATGACAAATAGCCTTTGGTCCATCCTCCTCTGGAAAAATATTATCTATTATGTGACAACAACACATGTACGCTCTCGGGGTGATCTAAATCTTACTTTACGCAGCAACCATGATCTCTCATCCTCACCCCCCTATTCTTCCCTCTTCACCCCTCGACCATCAACGCTGCTATAAATTAGTCGGGGAGTAAGTAAATTTCTGCGTCAAATTATGTAAATGTGACAGCGCAGAACGTGGAACTATTTTAATAATCAGCGCGTATCATATCCCCTTGACGGACATCATGAATAATTTATTCAATTATTTGTTTGCGTTCGCCCTGTAAATAATATAAACTGGATGGATCCCTCTTTAAGCGAAATCATCCACGCGTTCACACTAACAACCCTTAACTCTCTCGGGAGAAAAATAGTCCATAATGCGTTTCATTTAACATTTACGTATTCAATTATTCAATTATATTACGATTAATCTTTTCATTACTCTAATTTTTCCCTATATTCATGAAACCAAACCTGCTCTGGCTTAGCATGTGGTGTTTAAAACCATGAACATACTTAGCTCGTATGTTTCTCTATAAACAAAAACTTAACGCACAAAACTCGGTCCGAGTTTTCCATACGTGACTTTTGTGCGTTAAGTTATTGTTGTTAATTGTACCGTATATATTTCCGTTGTCATAATAAACTTTACCTTCACTTTAACACTTTAAATTAAAATTAAAATTGTGTTCGTTTTCAGAATACAACTTTAGCACTTTAATGAGCAGATTAGCATTACTTCAAATTAAAGATAAAGTCTTAGGGCTGCTTTTAATGAAGAAATTTAATCTTCACTTAAAATTTATTTCCATTGGAAATTTAATGAAAAGAAAATATGCAGCAATGATTTAAGTGTCATAAGAACGGGGAAACTGATTCGAATTTGTTCATTGCATTAAATTTGCTTGTCAACCAAATTTTAAGTGAAGATTATTTTTTTTTAAAAAACCGGCCCTTGGAGTAATTTTAATTAAAGTCTTAAAGTGACCCTGATTATGAAAACGGCCCTAAAGGTGATCATTATTGACTTTATAATATATTGTTACAGATTTCATTACTCGGAGGAGCAACATCGTTGGATTGCGACAGGATTTCTACAAAAGGTCAGAGAATATTTATGTATTATTTTTTTTTCCTGAATTATTGGAACATCCATATGGACATACAATAATGTAATATGATCACACTTCAAAATCAGCAAGTCTAACAAAAAAACTTTTTGCTTCAAATTGTATTTTGTATAGAACGGGACACGAATCTTGACCTCAGGGTAATGGAAAGAAATGCTCATATCGTGATATTCTATAAACGCTGTTAAGTAATAATTATATTACAGTAACTTTGTTCTTCGAACTCATTTGTATACCTACGCTTATGATCTTAATGGATCCGAGTGTAAAGAAGACAGGAACTGAAACGAACAACAATTGCACAGATCAACTGTCAATATAGGAAAGGCTGCGTTGCTTTAAAATTTATTTGGTCAACTGTTATATGTTATATTTATATGGTACGAGCGAAGTAAATTAATTGTATTTCGTTTTAACTCATTTGTGTACTCTTACAATCCGAGTAAAAACAAGACAGGAACTAATAAGAACACCAATTCCACAGATAAACTGCCAATATAAGAAAGGCTGCGTAGCTTTAATACTTATTTGGGCAAATGTTATATTAGGTATGCGCGTAGTAAATTAACTGTATTTCATGTGGATTTAAACGAAATGCACATATTAGACTGTGCTTTGTGCTAACATATTTTTCATAGTTCACTTTTTGTGTCCCGCACTATACTCTTGCCTGTGACGTCACATGCGTTCCGTGCAGGCAAAACCAGTCGCTGATTCCACGCGCTATTTTTTTATTAATTCATTTGTTCTGTCAGCTGTCAACATTGTTTAGTTACTGTAGATTTTTGTGTTGTTCTTTATTAATTATTATTAATTAAAATCAGCCTTGTCTATGAAATTTGTGTGTTACCGTGAGTATTTTTGAACGTGAAACATTGGGTTTGTTATATCCATAGTTACGATTCGACATTTGATTGACAGCAATGTAATTGCGTGTCCCATTTAAAATGAAACATAGGAAACGAATTTGACATTTGATAAGACGTCAGTAGAGGTTAATTTTGTTTAAATAATTATACCTGCTTTCCAAATTAAATTTAGTGTACCTTGTGCTCGAGTGATTTTCTAACTTGGCCAAATTTCTTACAATATTTAAATATAATACTCTGTAAAATTCATTCCCTATGTTTTCAATGAGACAGGCAAATATATTACTGTCAATCAAATGTCAAGTCGAAACTTATAGGAAAATTCAGCGGTTATCTGTCATATTGACAAGACGTCATTAGAGGTTAATTTTGTTTAAATAATTATACCTTTTTTCTACAAATTAAATTTAGTTGCAAAAAAAATATTGTATGCCCGAAATATGTTTAGTGCTCTCGAGTGGTTTTCTCACTTAACTAAATTTCTGACTTAGCTAACATCTGTCAAATTCGTTCCCTATGTTTCATTTTAAATGGGACACGCAAATACATTGCTGTCAATCAAATGTCAAATCGTAACCATGGACATGAAAACCCAATGTTTCACGTTAAAAAATACTCACGGTATATGTTTATGTAATTATTAATCTTATTGTTCTATTATAAATTATTGCTAAGAAAATAGTTTTCATAGTGAAAAACAGTGAATGAAACTTTGGATACAAAACAATTTACAAATTTACATAATTCATTTTAATAATAATATACAGGGTAGTTCAGTGTTTCAAAACCCTTTAATTACTAAACTGGATTTATATTTGGTATATCGTCGCCGTAAACTTAAAATCTATACAATGTAATAGGTTTTTGGAAACACAAAAATAGCTATTTTTAGTACAAGTGAGCAAAGTTTGTCTTTTTCTCACGCGTCCGGAAATTGGTCACACGAGCGGGAGCGATTGCGCCAACTGGACAAGTGAGAAAAAGACATGCTCACTTGTAATTATTTCCACAATCTTGAAATATAATTTTTTTAAAAAAACGAAACATTGTACTTTTTTATTAATAAAAAACTCAACAGTACATATGTTTAAAATTGAATTTAATGTAAAGTTAACTACAAAAATTTATTGTTCCTACATGTATAATGGTAGATATTTATTGTACAATTTGTAACTCCATCAAAATTTATGACTCCTGACGTAGATTATTATCCGGGAGAGCCACATTCTAGAGATGGCAGCACTAATAACTGACTTATAGGGAAAACATCGTATTTTACGTTTGTGCTAGTTGTATTTTGAGGCTTTGTTTTGAGGATATTTTGTTATTTTTAATTGAAATCAAATATATTTATCATAATGTCAGATATATACATATATTTAAATGATGCTATGCGGCCTATGGTCGAAGGAGAAGCAGTATATAAGGGTAAAATAAGATTCAAAATTGAGGTTAACTGCATGTTAACTACTTATTTAATTATTTTTAGCTGGACATTTTATCTTGTGCGGATATAAGACAGATAAACAGAATAATATAGAAATAAATTAACTGTGTGTTCAAACATCTAATTTGAAAGGGGCTAACCACTCAATCGTAATAACACTAAATACAAATGCACATCAAGTTCTTTGTTTTGCACGTCTTCCTCTTGCTCAATTTCTGATTTTTTGTAGTTTCTTCTTCTTCCCTGTCTTTCCTATACACAATTTAAAATAAATATATAATATTAAAGAATAATAGTTACTACTTACAGGTAACGTCTCTATTTTTCTTCTCTGTACAGGGGTTTTGTCGAATTTTCTTTGCTGTAATTTTTAGCTTGCTATATCATTTTTTTTTAAATATTTTTCTTTCATTGACTACAAAAACAACCTAATAATGTTTTGAAGCATAAATTTTTATAAATACTTACATGGAATAAAATCGCTTAGGTAAAAATGTGAACAAACGTTCATGAACGGTGATATGTCCTTTTCGATTTTTAACGCGATTTTCCACTTATTTTTTAATATTTTTCTTTTTGGGAAATAATGAACGAATATGCCAGCACTTCCATAATTATTACACTGCGGTACAGAACAATATCTCTTCGATTTGCTGGTCATTTTTAGTTGTTGTTTGTTTACTTATAACCCTGTATGACAGCACAACGTTTTCCCTACAACTTATATGTTTTATTTTGCCACCAGATGTCAGACACTTTGTTGGCTCTTACCAATAGGCTTGTGTGAATTTACTTTGCTCACTTGTAATTCAACATGCTACTTTGCTCACTATTCTAAGTTGCATAATGATGAATTTTGTTAACGATTGTGGAAAATAGTATATTATGTGGCTAGTGTGTGAAGCTGAAATTTTTACATGAGGGTGGAGTTTGAGACACGAGCCGAAGGCGAGTGTTGTAAACCACCCGAATGTAAAATAGGCTTCACACACGTGTCACATACTATACTTTTTCTTCGACTTTGCAATAAAATATAATTTTTTCTTCACATTGTCATTCTTTTAACATAAAGTCTCTGTGTTATCGACTTGTGTAACCATGGTTACCAACTCTAAGGGGGTTTAACAGCTTTATTTTATTAAAATACAATTCAGTTTGTAATACATATTTAAAATAATAAAGTAACACTTCACGCACAATGTACAAAAAATCAAACTTCACACATAAAACTTGATACGTGAAGTACTCATTTCACGTATGGGAGTAGAAAAAATCTTTTATTTTAGAAACGTGATAGAGGGTTTTGCATTCGATGCGGAATTAGTTATCACAACATAGTAATCATGTACCTCAGAAATCTCAAAAAGAGAGATTCGTTATTTTGACTTTGCAACGACAATATTTAATTATCTACCCGAAGACGGCTTTCGGACTATGTGTTGAGTATATGAGATTGTTGGGATTTAGCTTGTCTCATGATTAGGGTGTGTCTGATTGCCCGTCCCTGTATTGTTTAGCACGAATCACTTAATTTATCAGTGAGAGATCGTGTCAAGTCACCAGCGATCCATTACCACGCAGCGCTCTTCATTGATTGTTACATAACGAGGCCACGCGATCATATTTAACACTATAAAACTATACGTTGGTACCTCTCTCTTGGTGGTATCGAGATAAGGCATCTCCTAATTGATTATTCATGGCATTAGGAGAAAAGAAAAAGCCATAGGTTAGGTTAGGGTGTATTTATAATTGCTGGGAGATGAGATGAAAGAGTAAAAAATGGGTGTAATTATTATTAGGGCAGGGTGTAGGGCAGAGTAGAGTAGAACAGAGTAGAGTAGGATAGGGTAGAGTAGAGCGCATGCGATGTCCGGATGTTCGCGGACGTGGACGATAAAGAGGATCTCAATTTGCGAAGCGGACCGCCCACTATCCGAACGAGGATCACCCAGCCATTACACCAGACAACAGGGCCGTATTAACCAACAAAAATTTCCGGAACACACAAATATTTAATCCTTAAAGCATATAACAATAAACTATAATTATATGGTGAATATACTCGTAAAGAGCTAAACAAAAATACAATACTTGTGAACAATTTCTCGACTGCGGTTAGGTGTTAGGTATTAACGGAATAAAATAGTAAGCAGAACTGCAGTCAAAAATTTATTATATAGTTTTCTTTTTGCTTACTATTTTATCCAATCAACAATATCCGTCGTTTATTCCACCTTATGCTAGATATTAACAATTACACGAAATCTCAGTAATTCAGCATTTATTTTCTTATACAATCGACGTTTTTACACTTACACTTTGTTTCAAATACATTCATTTAATGACTTTAATGTGTTTAGGTTTAATATCTTATATTTACCCTGAAGAAGGTATACTATACGAGTATATATACAGAAACATTGAATTTGTAAAAATAAGTGCTAAATGACTTTTATAGGAGTTTATCATATTTATTTTCTTAACAATAAGTATATTCGTCGCTAATTTTTACCACCATCAACGATATAAAAACTTGTGACGTCACCTAGTGATCATTTCTGTATTAATTTTAGATTTATTTTATATCAAAAAATTATTTGAAAATCCCGCTGAATCTCGTTTTCTAGCTTAGAAATTAAATAAAAATATTTTCCAAGCGAAATAAAACAAATTGAACTGTTACAAAATAGTGTAATATCTCGCTGCTTCGCGTAGTCATTTTTGTACTTATTCATTAAATATATTTTTTAGTTGACCGTGTATTAATAGGTTATATTAATGTAGGAAATCATTCACTAATGACTCCTATTAATGCATGCTTTAATAAACGATTTTAGTTCGTAACTAATTAACCATAGATACCATATACCATGGCTGAATAATTGTTAATCGCATAAACACATGAACACATAAACACACAAACACCCAAACACACAAACACACAAACAAAGTCTTATGTGTCAGACGTTACTAACCTAAATTTTTTTGTTATGGAATAAAATTAGATTTTACTATTCAGTAAAATATGGTCAACTGAAAAATATTGTAACTAACACGTGTTTTAATTGGAGATTAATGATCTCAACAATTAACGCGTGTCAATCATTAATTATTAATAATTAAATAAATATTCTACTCTAAAACAAGTAGATCAATACATTTCAATTGCAAACAATAAGTTAACAAGTAACAACCTATGGTGTTTCCTCCACTATAGCTGTGAACGCCTATGAGTTGACTCCTAATAAATCTCCTCATATGCAATAATGTACGTAATATATTTATATTTAACTATGTAAATATAAATAATATTAATAATTTTATATAAAAGTTTTTTATTTTGAATTTTAACACAAGTTGAAAACAAAATTTATTAAATTACAGTTATTTATTAATATTAATGTAATGTAATTTTTTGCTCGTTTTTTTGTTTGATTTTGAAAGTGTGCACAAAATAATGTGCAAAGTGCACGAAATAACGTGCACAGTGTGTGACACGTTGCTATGATTACATAATTTATGAATAATGGCATATTTCGCATATTGATCAGTGACATAAATTTTTTGACAGTTGTAGAAAAAATAAATTCTGTATGTCTGAGATTTCGAGTAAATGTTAACATACACATGAGGTGACGCCTGATAAATGCAAAAACAAATATCTCATTTTCCATTTGTGAATCTCGCTATTTCTTTCTATCCGAGTCCCTCCCTGGAGAAAATCGGCGTTTAGTACTGAGTAAGCGTTTCCAGCAGAAAAGAAAAAAAGTCGTTAAGTCTTCGTCGCCGCAATTATTATAATAAAACTCACACAGCGACAACGACAAGCAAAATCAGCGATGCTATGCTCGGCCATTCTGCCACGTCGGCTTTGTTACATTTAAATTTAAAATGAAACGACTTTCACGCCAAAATCTCACGGAATACATTTTCATTTGCCGTCGGAACATGGAGGATTTCAATAATAAAATTTGTACAAATTATACTTAAATAGAATAGGATGCTCCATCACAGTGTAACATATTTATTAGAAGATGGGTCATTTATTATCTTAATACTGTATGAAACGGACTTTCAAAATTTAAAAAAGAAATTCGCTGTGTCACATTCGTTAACATTACTGCCTATAACATGCGGTATGTATAGACTGCTTTTAATAGGGCACCTGCACCTGCACGTGACGTTTCAACATGGCGGCCACCAGCTGATCTTGGACAACCAAACCTTCAGTTTGCATTGTATCTTACGGAGAAATATCGTGCCGTAAGCTTTTATTGTGTTTTTACAGCACTTGTTGTTTTATTTGGGAAAAACTGATTAGAGTGTGTAAAAGTGAGTATATGACGAGTGTTTTCCGTAAAAAATAAGTCAGGACATTCTTATTATTTAATGAGTTCCAGGTTATTAAATTAAAACTAACCCAATCCTATTTTTTTGTGTATGCTTTTATTGCATATAAAATAATTTAAACATAATCGGATAGGATCATATTGTATGAATGTTTAAATATATGTAATTTTCTTTAATAATATATATAAAAAACATGAAAAAATATTTTTTAAATGACAGAATTACAAATTTTGAATTAAGTTTTTTTTAGTAACAGAAAATATATATATATATTTGTGTCTGTTTCTCACAAAGATTTAAAATTTAGATAGGTTATTATTGATTTCATATTGATTTTTAAAAGGCATTTATAATCCTCGCCAAAACAATGTCAATGTATAAGGTTCCACATTATGTATCCACTTAAATTTGTCGATTTAACGTACTTTGGCTTCCAAAGATAAATTTTTAACGTATAAACTCAATAAGCTCATTTATATACAATAAAAATACAGAATATGACAATAAGAAAAATGAACTCGAAGATAAATAAATATATATCTCAAATTTAATTTTCTTTATAAATTAAAAAAATCTAATAATTCAATTTATTTTAATTTCAATATTCATGTTTTCATTCAACAATACACATAAAAAAAACTTATACAAACTCAAATGAATGTAATACAACCTGATGCTACATGCTACTTATTTCAATTTAATATTTTTTAAAATATATTTATAAATACGACTGCTTTGTTTTACTAGTAAATAATTCATACACTTATCTGTAATTATGGCTAATTACATTTTAAAATAGCATGTATAAATTTAGGAAAAACTGAATTTCTTGTACAGAAAACACATTCGCTGCATAAGACGCAATGTTAAACTGAAGCTTGGTTGCCCGAGATCAGCTGATCATCCGCCATGTTGTGACGTAGGTGCAGGTGCCCTATTGAGAAGAACCTAAAAAAATCTGATGTGGCCAGTACAATACCGACCGCCAATTCTGTGTATTTTGTACAAATTCCATACCAAAAGTTCCTTGGAAAAGATTCTATATATAAGTCAATCGTAACACACCGACATATACTATTTTCTACAAATTTCATACCGAGAGTTCCTTGGAAAAGATTTTATAAATCCAATAAAATTATAATACGAACATGGATTATGTAAATTGTACTCGACACTGACATCTGTTAGAATTATTTGAATATATCAGCTATTTCTATGATTACCTATAGCAAAGCTGGTTAATTTATGAAAGTTAATCTCTTTATAATTCTTTAACTCTATATTATATCTAATCAAACACTATAGACAATTATTCTCTCTTCTTTCATATTGATTACCAGATAAAATGTCAAAAAATGATTTTTTCTAGAAAAACTGCTATGAACTTCCGGTTGAACATTTATAACCAAAATCTAATCAGCTATTTATATATGGATGTATAAAGAAGAGGAATACGAAATAATTATAATTTTTAGAATTGGAGTTATCGTCGGAGAAAAATTTGTCACACAGGGACACATAGACACAGGCACATATACAGACATTTCGTAAAACTTGTATAAAACAAAGGAGTCCTGCAGCCACGTGCCTGAGTGTCTGGTCACGAATCCGGGGTTACCGGGTTCGATCCCGACCGACGCCAAATATTTCGAATTTTAAATGGCACAAAAGTGTCCCCTGTGGTGCACTCTCCACGCCAGCAATGAGTGCCCGTGAGGTGACGCCTGGTAAGCGCCCGCTCGGTACAAATATGTCATTATCATTACCGATATCTGCGATAAAGCAGATTGGCATACCCAGAAATGGGTAATATGCCGTGATGATATATTTATTTATTTAGTATAAAATAAATATAAACTCATAGTCTAGTGACCATAAAACGTGTTTATTCATTAAAAACACGCCACCGATTTTTCTTACCAAAGACAATAAGGTGACAGAAGGTAAAAAAAAAATAATGCTGTACCCATTTTTTGTGTTACAAACGTTTTATCTGACAGGGAAATGATCAAGAACTTGATAATATGCAGGGGTGGGGTGGGGGTTAGATATGAATGCGTTATGAATAATTTAGGGGCGTTTGTAGCAGTAATGATATACGCCGTCTTTGCGGGGGATGAAGAGAATATACATTACAACTTCAATCATCGTTATTCACGATGATTGACTCAAACACACAGCCAACGCCAAATGCTCATTCCTCATTGTTATAATACGGGGCTACGATATATATGTATGTATGTTCATAATCATATGCACCGCATGTCTCGTGTTAACATCTGTACAAATTGTTGTTATTATTAATACACTGCTATAATTCTGTGCATAATTTTCATATAAAAATAATTAATTTTCCTCAATTAAAAAAATCTGTTCTAGCTAGCACAATATCTCACACTATTTCCATGTTATGCTATATATGTATAGGTATTCTATTGCACTTCGCTGCCGAAACTTAATTTTATAACAAAAAAAAATTACATTTCTTGTTCACACAAAATATTCTAATTCTTTTATTCTGTGTGTTCTACCAATTCAGATTGGCGGTATTTCTTACGGATATATCCAATTTACCTATAACTTTAAACATTTAATTAATAAAACAATAAAAAAGATTAAATCTACTTCCCATAAGAAGCGTTCAGTAATGTAACTAAAATTGTTGATTTTTGATATTCCTATTGTTTCTATTCAAAAAGACTGGAAAGGACAATTTTTGAAATGTTTTTTTTCAGTACTTTCTAAAAATTGTTTTATTTGCTTAATAACTCTGAAAATTGGTATAATTATGTATTATGTATATTCGTAAAATCGATTGATGATTTTCCCAAGTTAGTATCTCGACCCATTTTTAAGTTACAGTCCTAAAAAGACATACCCATTATTGGCTAAAAATTTCAAAATTTTCAAAAATCCAATATTAACACTCTTAGATACTTCTCAACGTGCTGATATTCCAAATTTTGAACCCGCAGGTCGATCTTTATCCGTTCCCGAGATATTTTTGTTCGATCGAAGTTGGACCCCAAAATTTTAGTGTTATAGCCGAAAAATGGGTGGAAATACTGACATTTCAAAAATTGTCCTTTACAACGTTTTTCAATAGTAATAATAGGAATATCAAAAATCAATAGTTTTAGTGACATTACTGAAAGTTTTTTCTGGGTGCACGAACACGAAAACTGGCGAATGTTCTGGAAACCATTGCCAATGCTTTTCTTATGTAAACTTTAAAAAAAAAATCTGATGTGGACACCACAAGACTTCCTTGTACCCCTGTTAAACTATACATATTTTGTTAATAATTAAAATATGTATTATAACAGACCCAATCATAAAATTGCACGTATTTGATATAATTTGACAGTGATATTAAGTTCTTTATTTTTTTGTTATTTTTTGTCCTAATCCATAGCAAACTTAATTACAAAAACCAAAAAGTACATAATTTTTAAATTTATATATCTCGCTTATATGAAGAGCTAATTTAATCAAACTTGCTGTCTTAGACGCAGAATTCAATTATCTAAATCTTTTATTTGAAGCATATTTCTAAAATCAAAATAACATTGTTTTCTTAAGAAAAACTGATAACAGCTTCAAGTAAAGTGTCACTTCCGGTTAGATCATTTTAACCAAGATCTATTTTGTTATTCCTATTGATATAAAAGTCTTATATACCAAATTTGAAAAGTTTTGGATTATATTTTAATATAGTTTTTCATTAAAATCTATTATAGGCTTCAAGTAAAGAATCACTTCCGGTTAGACCATTTTAACTAAAATCTATTATGTTATTCCCATCGATATAAAAGCCTTATATACAAAATTTGAAAAGTTTTGGATTATATTTTAATATAGTTTTTCCTTTTTCATTAAAATCTATTATAGGCTTCAAGTGAAGTATCACTTCTGCAAGTTATGTAATGATCAAAAGGGGAGAGAGGTGCACAACTACATGTTATAACAGTCCTAAATACAAAATTTTAACTTTCTACGGCTTCCCGTTTTTTAGTTATGCGAGATACGCAAATACGTACGTACGTACGTAATACAGACGTCACGACGAAATTAGTCAAAATAAAAATTAATTCAGGGATGGTCGAAATGGATATTTCCGTTGAAATCTGGAAACCGAAATTTTTCGCGATTACAATACTTCCTTTACTTTGTACAAGGAAGTAATTAATTATAAAAAAAAAAAAAAAAAAATGCAAATTTTGAACTCTACTCCCACAATTCCGCAAAACGATGTAGATTTGTATAGACGTCAAACTTTCACTTTTATATATTATATGTATTACCTTACTAAAAGTTGTATACCACTTTTTACCTGTTGATAAAATATGTCTTATACTCATTATTTATATTTACAAATATGCGATCAATTTTCTTATTCCTTTGATAATAATCATGGTAAATAACCGTTTGTATGACAATATAATGAAGCTAACCGCACGATTCATTGTTTCCATAACTAATGAAATTCATTGCTTGATTACTTTCTCAGAACATGGCGATTTACTAGAACTGAGAACCGTATCATTGTTCATTCATATGATCGGTTCGTATAGGAAACGTCTCGCCATCGGCTTCTTTGACTGAAATTCGACTCATTAAAATTCAAATTCCTTCTTCGGCTGCGCGATGCATACAATCCTATAGCTCTTTATCTACAATCATAATTGAAATACTGAGCTACTGTCTTGATACAATCGTTGAAGAAGGAAATATTAACTTTTAAACAAGTTAAGAATTTTTATATAAACACCTGGGTTTTTTATTGTTCTTTGAAATATATTTAATTGCTCGTAACGTTGGAAAAGAGGAGAATACTAATCTTTTTTTATATATTTAACAAAATGTTGATATAGAGCGAGGGTATATACTGTATAAGTGTATACTGTGGACGTTCGGAAGCAGCAATATATCATACAAACAGTTGGGACCTCCCAGTATACAATTTGGCAAAATTATAGCTGTGCTAATGGTGTCATTGTTGTGCTGTGCCGACGACAGTGGCGTAGGGATCAACTTTTACTACCCCCACAAACATAAATCCATCTACAGATGAAATATCATCTTCCAATATACCACAAAATCTAACAAAAGAAAAATCAATTATACAGAGTGATCAAAAATAACTGATTCAATTGGCAATACTTGAAAAATATTTGAAATTGGTAAGATTGATACATAAATTTATTTCCTGTTTTTGACAGTGTTGACAATGACATTTGAAAATATAATTTGAGTACATTTACAGCTTATTAAAATGGTTGTTGTTTCCCGTACCCACGTACATTTATTTCTTACATTACCCATAAAGCAATAATCTAAAGCTTTTCAATCAACAAAATCCTATTATCTGTTAGGCCCCTCCTCTGACATAACCTTTTTGTATTTATTATCAAAATGATATGTCAAATAGTATTTCCGCCTTCACTTGGCCATTTCTTTTTGATCACTCTGTAGTATCGAACAATACAAATCAAAATAATGATTTAATAGTTTTTATTATATTACTACTATTTTAAGAAAGGCTACAGTTATATTTTCCGATATTAAAAATCGGAAATAATGTTTGTCTATTTGTACTTTTTAATTCTTATTGATGAAAGGGAACCCAAAGTGTGCCATAGATAAATCAGGAAGGACAGTTTTTAAAAATAAAAACCATAAAATTCTTGATCACATTGTTCTATTACAAAATTGGTGACCGGTTTCGCCTACTTAGTATAGCTATCCTCAGACACTCACTCCTGAATATTAATTCTGAAAAATTAATTTTCTACAAAAAATATACAGGTGTTAATTATATATCTGGCCATAGGCGTTTAACATATATGAAACAGTTTTACTTTGGTGCTTTGGTTTGGTAATCTGTAAAACCGAATTTGAAATTTTACAAATATTGCTCATTTGTAGCGATATCCATGGAATTGGAACAAAATTACAAAGAAATTCCTATCGTTTAAACACTATGAAAAAAAATAATAAAAGTTCTTTACGAGATAGATTTTAATAATATTAATAATACCTGCGTAGTAATTTAGGTGCAGACTTGAATTATCCGTAACTTTTATTTGAAAACAGAATTTCTGACAGATCAAACGATAGGTACGCATTTATTTGTAACTACAGGTGTTTTTTGGCGATACACTGGTTCAAAAACGGTTTAACCCGGTTCAAACCATTACATTTTAGCGTTGCAACGGTGACGTCACTGACGCAAGCAGTTAAACCGTGTTCAAACCGTTTTGTCAGCCGGTTCAAAACAGTTTGTTTTTAGGTTAATATTATGTAAGGTACCAAAATGATTATTAATAAACCGAATAAACTAGTAAATGTTGAAATGGAAAATAATTTGCCGTTAAATACAAATAAAATAAAAATAAAACAAACTTACTCTGATATTACTATTACAGCAGTTCATTTTAATTTTTAAGGTTAGAAACTTAAAATGACAAATGTCCGTGGTTCAAAACATTTCATTTTAGCGTAGTATGGACTTATGACGTCATTTATGCTACTGGTTCAAAATTGATGACGTTTCGGTTCAAACCGTTTTTGAACCAGTGTATCGCCAAAAAACAGCTTATGTTTCAATTCCATGGCTATAGCTACAGATGAGCAATATTTATACAATTTCAAATTCGATTTTATGAGTTACGTAACGTGTAAAATTAATTAGAGGCTTTTGCGCAAAGAAAAACTGTTTTCCCATGTTAAACGCCTATGACCAGATTTTTAATTAACACCCTGTATATGCGGCAGACGACAGGGCTTGTAGTTTGAAACAGGAGTGTAGTATATTTTAAAATTTATTTCTGTTTAACTGGAAGGGTAGCGTTGTTCTTGTTATGGTAGCGGGTGTACTCATGGGCGTTGAACATCACGTGGCTTCTGTAATGAAGCTGCGTTAACTCGATTAGGCCTTAATCACTTGCCTGGCCCCGCCTACAAGTCTGATGACTATCACAACATCCTCCAAACTCTGAACTCTCTTTTGTGTAAATAATTCATAGCCGGTAGTGAGAGAGATTTCACTTTGCCGCAAAGGAAATACCTCGTTCTGCAAATTAACAACGCGCCGATTAAACGCCGTCAAAGTCAAGTAGGCGGCGATCTGGCAAATTTGTCACTTTTGACACGGGGTGAAATTTGTAAGCCAGGGTAGTAAGGCCAGGTGTGGCAGACCGTGGTAATCGCTCGAGGGTCCAACGGTGAATGTATTATACACAGAAGCTGTAACTGAAATTTAGACATGGACTATATAGGAGGGATGACAATAATAACAAACAAAAATTATTTCAATTATAAGTTTAATATTAAAATGCGTATATACATTCATATTACAATAAAATAGATCATGAAACTGGTATACATCGCATACAAAGCCATTAAATTTTAAAATAAATTATAAAATAAAAAATATATCATCATCATCACGGCATTATCCATTGCTGAATGTGCCAACCTGCTTTATACACAGATATCGGTAATGACGATGACATATTTATACTGCCCCAGCGTTTACCAGGCTTCACCGCACGAGCACTCATTGTTGGCGTAGAGAGTACACCACATGCAGGGGTCAATTTATAATATTTAGAATTTAGTTAAATTTTCACAATGGGCTACTTGCGTACCTTTTTTTATTTAATATTTTTGAAGAGCAGGTACAAACTTGCTACCCATATTTTTTCTTTTGGCAAAATATTTATTAATTAGCCAGAAAAAAAATAATAAAATTTGATTATTTGAATTCCCGCCATGTATGACGTAAAATTACGCCGCACCAATGAATGGTCGTAAAGCCATAGCGTTTGTTTGTACGGATAATGTAGATCTCCTGTTTGACGTTTCAACAATAGTTTGGAGGTTATAGTATTTTAGTTTGTCGTTTTGGTATCGATATTTTAAATTACATGTAACTACCTATGTGTTTATTTGTGAAGTAATTAATATATTTGAGAGCCCAGAGAGAGAAAAAAATGAACTAATGTCAAATTCAAATTAAAATTTTCTCGCACGCATGCCATCTATACGTTACATTTTTAAACATATGGTTTCCTTTTCCATTTTAATATAATGACGTCACAGAAAATTTTCTTTTTTAATTTACTAAAAAACAAATATTTTTTTAAAAATAAAATTTATATTTTTACATTATGTTTTCAACATAACATTACGTATATATAGTGATAGAAATCGGATTTTCAGTACCACGCAAGTAGCCCATTATTGTTTAAAACAAAAATAATCTTCATTATTAATTCTGATTTTTTGAACAATTAGAATTTTATAGTTTTGTGGTTCTTTCTCCACTACAGTTTGGAGAACCCGTAAGGTGACGTCTGATAAATGCCCTTTAGGTTACGGATAGATACAAGGTGATCGGCGAAAGTCCACCACCAAGAATACATATTTCATTTTTGAAAGATACAGTAAAATGTAAATAAGCAAAGGGGCTCATAATATGATCGTAGTAAGAATTTTGTCTCACTTCCGGTTTTAGCGGAAATGGATGCAACTTTAAATCTAGCTTAGAGAATCGATATTTTTATATTCTTTCCAGAATTTTTACTACACGATTGTCTTATGATTCCCTTTGTCTAGTTACTTTTCTTATTAACATTTTTTTTTTTGTATTTCTCAAAATAAACGAAATATTTTTGGTGCCAGTTTTTCGCCGATTACCTTACAATTTTGTATATAGCGGATTAAAATATTTCCGTAATACAATTATTATTCATTTGGATTTGTACGCGATGCATTATTTGTGAGCATTTTCGACTCGCGGTAACACAAATACTACAATGTTTATTGCTAATATTACAATGTTTTGTCACCACAGTCTTTGTCCTTAAATATTGCACATATCACTCTCGAGTTAATCACTGCGTAGAACTAAACCTTCCTTGGTTAGCAAACTCCGGATAAAATCCCATCCCAGCTGCACACTTCTCTAGTTGTTGATGTTGAGATCTCACTGCGAATCTGTTGACATGCACAGGGATTGGAACTACGATTTTTGCTGCCGCTTGGGAACTTTTAGTGCCGGCAAGGCCTGCTTTTACTCTCTTCCATTTCGCGCGTCGGTTTTGGAACCAGATTTTCACTTGGACTTCGCTTAGTTTTAAAGCCGCGGCTATCTGGCTTCTCTCAGTAAGAGACAGATATTTTTTAGCGTGAAATTCTCGCTCTAATTCTAAGAGTTGTTCACTAGTAAAGGCTGTTCTTCTACGACGTGTTTTCCCAGGGGTAGTTGAAGTTGAAGGTGGGTTTTCATCTTCTATTTCTGCATCATCATCTGAACCTAAACACAAAATTATTACGTGTTAACTAATACTGAAAATCTCAATTCTCACTAGGAATAGAACTGGTATGTAATGACTATTTACAAGATACTTTGAAGGGGACTATTTTAAGATATAGGATATAGTTTGGTTTACAAAAGATGACTATTCAAGGTTATTTATAAACCATCTGATATAATATTCATTTCCCATAAACGTAAACAATAAATATTCGTTAATATCGTTAATCACCCCAATTCTATAAGGAAGTTGTTAAGTCTTAGTAACGTTGCTAAAAATTATAACCAATAGAAACAAAAGGCTGCCATTTTCATATTTTATTCAGTGTTCGCAATTATAATTGGTTATTTGCTATAGCAATGTTGCTAAGTTTTAACAACTTTCTTACAGAATTAGGGCGAATATATTTATCTAATTCCGTTTTAAAAAGTCGAATTTTACATAACCTTTTGACGTTATGAAATATCTTTTTTTACATAATTGATACGAAATCAGTTTTGTAAAAATCTTTACTTACGCAACTGACAACTGATACAAAAAGAAACAAGAATATGGCAATAATGTTTTCTTTAATTTCAAGTTTAGAATTATTGACTTACATCCAATTCCTCTATATCAGAAGAAAGATCTATATCTGTTTCAAAAGACATTCAGAGCTCATTTTCAATAATGATACGCATACACTAACATAAGCATTAAATTAAAAAATTCATTTATTTGCACAGCAACACTTTGGTAAATTGATTTTGAAATATGTATATTGAGCTGTCATAGAAAAACCTAGAAGGTAGGTTAGGTACTTTAAAATTATTTTAGCAGAATTAGTTAAAATTTTATACATAATACGTTAAGAAAACGTGATATTCTTTGACTCACATAATTTGCAAAACTCGCTTCGCTCGTTTTTGCAAATTTTACATTCATCGAACAACATCACTCTTTTCATAGCTGATTATGTAAATAACTATTAACTGAAAAAATAAATGTAATTTATTTGAAAATGTTGTTTATAAATAATGTTTTTCTCAAAGTTCCATCTTCTTCACCTATATACGTTTTTGTATGAAACATAAATAAAGGCTTGAAGTAAACCAAGTAATAATAATTTTATTGAAATGTCAACATCACTGGATAAATATTAATATAGAGAGGCCAGTGTACAGAATAATTACATATTTGTGAATCTACGACATACGTCACTATTAATTTTAGTGTATTAGAAAGTAATTGCATCATTTACGCATATCTGTCATAAATTATTAAATTCTCTTTCTAATACAAAATGTTGCTAAGCTACAGCCATATAAAGAGGCTGTGTATTCTTTCTTTGAACAAGTGACCTTGAATAATCATCTTTTCTGAATCAGACTTTAGCGTTTACGAAAATCAAAACTGTGGCAATCTGAACTATAATATAGTAGTATACCTACATAGTTATTTATTAAATATTTTATTAGATTTCTTATTATTCCTGCATACTTTCAATTATTGGGCACAAAAATTATTTATATATTTTATAAATGCTAGAAAATTATTTTTTGAAAAATTAGCATATATGTACATATAGATGCATGCATTGAAAGATTTTAGCCAATGACGTGAGATCACGTGATATCGATGAGCAAATCAGATCGATCTTCTTCGTTCGGCTACTTAAAAAGACTTGTTGTTTATTATCGGCATAATGTGTTACATTTATAAACATTTATAAAATAAATGCTTCTAGTTTTGAGTGGAAAAACTTTTGGGACCGGGTGTACAATAGTGCAAAATGTATGTTTAAGTGCCGATGAGACTTTTGTGATAAATATTTTGCCGTGTGAGTAGTTTTTAGTGGACTAAACTGAGAATGAAAATTTGGTCACATGTGCTCCAGAAAAGGTGAGTCATATCACAATGAAATATTGATATTGTAATTATGTAGAAGGCCGAAATGTCTTCATATGATGATAATAATGTATTGTGTTATTTAAATATTTAATAGATTATAGTAATATTTATACATATTCTGGTCTTTAAAATATGAAGTAGATTTTGAATGTCATGTGTCATATGTTCATGTATATTCTACATTTTTTTATGATTTTATATTCATAAAAATACATATACCTATAATAGATAATATTCTATTTCAAATATATTTTTTTTCTATATTTCATACATTAAAATAAAATATTATCATTTATTTTAAATATAATTTTAAATAGTTGGAGTAACGATGATCGACTGGAGATTGATGTGGGAGAAAATAAAGTATTCGGAACTGCAGTCTATACGCTTTTATTGATTTGAAACCTACGTTTCGATCATTATTATGATCCTCTTCAGAATTAAATTAAGTCAGAAAAAATGATGAAAGTATTTGTAACTACCGTTAACAAACATCGAAAATGAATATGTGAAATACATGTTATAATAGTGATGAAAACTATAAATATAATATAACGGACCAGATAGAAGTACCTACAATTTTATAATATTATTAAAATTGTACATTCTATCTGGTCCGTTATATTATATATATAGTTTTCATCGCTTTTATAACGTGTATTTCACATATTCATTTTCGATGTTTGTTAACGGTAGTTACAAATATTTTCATCATTTTTTCTGACTTGATTTAACCCTGAAGAAGATCATAGTAATAAAAGCGTACAGACTGCAGTTCCGAATACTTTATTTTCTCCTACATAATTTTAAATACCTGGCCAGACAATAATGAGCAAGTCTATTCCACATTATTCCAATATATTGATATAAATTTAAAATACGTACACACAAAATACAGGTATTAATATTATATATTATATCCATATTTTAGCTATGTGGCTAAGAAATGCCCTAAAGTCTGCAATCAATTAATACATATTAGATCTTCTTTACATTTCCGTATACTTAGTTCGGTAAATAAGTAGTCGTCTGCAGGGCCGTAGCCAGAACTAAATATTAGACAGGGCTCATATTTTTTCAACCAGGGCTTACGTATATTACTTTTATTTTTTTTCTAAATATCTAATAGTTAGGAGCACAGATATATTAGTGCTTTTTTTTTTAAAGCAAATTTTGGGATCCTTAGGAATTTTGTAATTTTAAAAATTGTGAATAAATCAAAAACGTAATAAAAAAATGTTTTGCATGCAACTTTTAATGCTATACAATGCTGTACAATTTTGCACTCAGTAGTTTTTGCCGCAGAATGAACAGGCGAATAGAAAAACTAAAATCCCGTGTACACATGTAATCCGATGACGCTTTTTGGCATTTAGTATTTAGGTTCTACTTTACATAAATACAACTTGTAATGGTGAACTAATTACTAGAGTTCGAAATATATGCAAACTGCCTATTAAGTGCATGCTTACATAATTTTAAGAAAATCAAATTTTGCGAAGTAAAATAAGTGCATATTTTGCAAAATTTTTGACATTTGGATAATTTTAAATTATTACTTCAAAGAAAAACAACAGCAATATAATTTATTTGACATATCATTTCAATGCAATATTGATAATTTAAGTTACGTTGGTTCAACCGGTTTTTAGATATTGTTACATTTATATTTAAAATTTTAAATAGATGAATTGAAATAAGTACTTAGTTTTAAGTAAAAAAAATGTATTATGTGCAATTATGTATTGGTAATAATTAAACATAACGGCCTACATGCATATAAGAACATATATACGAGCATATTTTAGTATATTTTTAATGCATATTTTTAATTTTTTTAGTGAAAATCTTGCGTACTCTACTATTGACATTTATGGGTTTATATGGGAACACTTGAGAACAACAAAAACAAAAGTGATTTATACAATTCGATTTAACTTGATGCTTCAGAGTAAATGTTAATATTAGGTATATTTCATAAAATAGAAACTATGAAACTATTCTTAGGCTGTGTCCGATGTTGCATTTTTATCACTCTAATATCTGAATCCTAAATTTATATGCCGTAAATCTAGTGATTATTTAGGATTTTAAGAATTAGATTTTAGGGTTACAAATATTCGTACATTAATCTTGATATACGTAATTATACTATGTTTTCTACATGTAAGCCTGATTATTTTTACCAGGGCTCAATATTATTTTACCAGGGCTTAGCCCTGGCCAGCCCCCCTCTAGCTACGGCCCTGGTCGTCTGTCCAATATTTTAATCCCCAAAAGCCAAAAACTTTAACAATTTCACGTTTCGGATATCTGGCCAACTAATGTATAGATAGATTTTCGTATTTCTAGTTTATTGTATAACATCTTTCAAAACTTATTCTGGTAATTTTATCATGGTATAATATAAAACAACTATTATGTTTCTATTACGTCCAGTAACCAAGACAACTGGATAAGACAGTATTTAGTAAAAAAAATTTGGAGCATAAAATTCTTAAATATAAATTCATACCTACACATAAATAATATACATTATTTTATAATTAAGAATCTGTGAGATCTTACCCTGAAGAAGGTACAAGTGTATACAAAAACATCAGTTTTGTAAGAATAAAAAAATGCTGTAAGACAGACTTTTCGTTAACAATTAATCTATAATCGAAAAATGTTCCTTTCTACAATAGATTAATACATCAACCCCTGGCGCCAGAAAGAGTTTTGAAAGCCGTCACGTTTGGTAATTAATTTACGTATTTAAACAATACGGCGGTAAATATGACAGACAATCACAAAAAAACTAAGTTGTGTGAGACAATGTACATGCACACACGTTTGTCTGCGCGGCTTCTTTACATGAAGACGTGTGAAGCATGGAGATTCAACAGACCAGACGCCCGAAAAATACGTGCCGAATTCTTAAACGCGCAAAACCCAACCCATCAACAAGAATTTATTTGTGTGTGTACTGGGAAAAGAATAATAAGATTTAGGGCATGGTTCAAAACAGTCTATAGTTTGAAATTATTATTCAGTTGACCTTACACTGTCAACAGGAGAAGATGGTTTTAAATTTCGTTTGGGCTACATATCTCACAGCACGGATGAAGGTAAAATAAATTACCGAAACGTTTGGAAGAGGAGATGTAATTTATAATTTATATATCCATCATCCGACGACCTTCCTAAATTATACATTATTCTTGGATACGATCATAAAATTTATTATTATTTGAGTTACGTATAACAACAATAAAAATCAAAATGTACCTACATTTTAACTACCATGCAGGGGTGCATATCCAACGCCCAAATATTCAAAACCAGAATATTCAAACCCATAATATTCAAAAGTAGAATATGCTTACACAGAATCATTCAAATCCCGAATATTGAAAAAAAAATCGCGCCTGCGCGACAGCGTATCGGCAACTAACCTGAACCAACCGCCGTAAACATAACCTAAAAATACCTCCGCTTGGCCACGAGACCACGCCCACATATTCAGTAACTAAATAAAAATGCAATGATCAAATAAACGAAAAGGTTCAGTCCTAAGATTTTCCACTAAATAACCACCTTCATAAATACTCGAGTCGGCTGTCTTAATTTCTATTTTCTATCAAGAAACTTTTAGGTTCCTGTGTGGGAAATTAGAACTACAACTACAATCGTATGAGTGATTTGAGTGGTAGCAGTATTGCCAATTTAGTGATTTTGTCACTAAATCTAGTAAAATTGATGATTCAAATACGATTTATTTTATAAATATCTTGAGGTCTAATGATTTTCATGTACCTATATCTAGCGACATTTCCAGTTGTAAAATATGTTCCGATTAGTAATTCGTATTTTACAAGTACATTATGTTACTTACTTCACTCTTTTCATAAAGCACTATGCATCAGGTTTGTGTTCTGCAAGTGCATGCCACAAAATACAAAAAAAAAAAATAGGCGCGAGGTTTTTGAAAATATAGATGCTTCGGGTGAAAACCCATTTCATCACTTATTTAATTCAACATTTAAAATACTATGTTTAATTACAATCAATATTAAGTAAGTAATCAGTTACCTAACTAATATTGTAAATGCTTTTCTTTTTACCTATAATCCGATTATAACATTTTTACGATGATGTCCGTGTGTGTGTATGTGTGGATGTTGGAACTACGGTTTCTCAAATATTATAAAACTTAAAAAATATTTAACTGCAGTTTCCTCAATCTGACATTCCTGGGAAGAGCTAATTAAAATTTGGTAACAATTGGATAACCGGAAGTAATAGTTTCTTTAAAAAAATCTTCTAAATATTATTTTTGGAAAATTTTTGTTATTACTAATATTGAAGAATATAAGAATCTCTATCCGATACATTATATAAAATAATAAGTTGTAAATTTATCTCGCAGCCCATGGAAAACAAGTGGAAAAATTAAAATGTTTGTAGGTAATTGACAGATAAATGTGTGTCAAAAAGCCAGAGGCATTACTGAAGACTTTTTCTGGGAAGTACATGTAATATTTCTTATTTTATTATTAATTAAATATTTATAATTATAGATACGTATATTACATATACCCTTCAGAAATACCGCCAATCTAATCAATGAACTCGAAGAATCTCGAACATTAGAAGAATAAGAGTGAATAGAATGAATTAAAAAATATGTAAAGAAGATATGTGTTTTTGTATATATTAGAAATGTCAAA
This sequence comes from Ophonus ardosiacus, assembly GCA_943142095.1. NCBI lineage: Eukaryota > Metazoa > Arthropoda > Insecta > Coleoptera > Carabidae > Ophonus > Ophonus ardosiacus. Next base: position 31,049,987 of record OW964832.1, on the reverse strand, counting down.
TATGTACAATACTTATATAGCCTAATATGGAAATGGCGAGAGGTCTTGTGCTGGCCACAACAGATTTTTTAATATTAAGTAGTAGTTATATTATTATGCTATAGTGAAACTAGAGTGAAGTCAAAAATATATACTGAAGTATTTAAATATCTTTAAATATCGTAGAGCTCCCAATATAAGGGGCCCGACATTAGCGGCCGCCCCGGGCCTCCGAAGAAGTTAATCCGCCACTTATTCATGGGGTTGTATACGCCAAAATTTGTACGTCGGAAATTTATAAGCCACATACTTAAAATTATTAACAAACCGGCCCTAAATGATTTATTTTTTATTAACAGCGTTCTGTCAAATAATCAACCAGAGTTTTCCAACAAAGCAGTTGTGGTTAAAAAACTAAATTGAATATAAATAAAATTTATAATTTAATAACCTTTACCCGATATCCCGATAATAATGTTTTTTACAGATATTTGCAACGGGTACAGGTTGTTCTCAATATTATATAACCGAGATTTTAATATACCCTCCATTCTGCAGGTTATCAGTAAATATTGTTGTTCAATTCTATTTAATTTCGATAATATTCATTTAATTAATTCTGATAATAACAATTGAATGTACCGCGTCAAACAAGTTGCGATATAAAGTACAACAATATTGTATAAAGCATTATAAAATGATTTGTATTTTGTCAGGCCATAGAAAATATATCACTATTGAAAGTATTGTTCTTAATTCAATTATAAAGCTAATGGCCTTAAACCATTAGATTTTGCTTACTCACAAATTCAAGTGTATAATCTGACATTTCAAAAAATTCTTTTGAATTTCAGTTTATAAATTGTATTTATGTATTGTAAGTTTAAAACTATTTATTGACTTTTAAATAAAATAAGTCTATTCATTGTTCTTTCTGTAAATTGAGAAATGTGTGGTGAATAATATTTTGCCCTGTGCGGTAGTTTCAATGGCCCGCCCACAGAGCTGCAGGGTCTGAATCCCTCGAGTCAGTCTCACATAAAGCGGTTTGTGCTGACCGCTGCTCTTTTTGTTAAACACACCCTTCACCAAATCACAGCATACTAGGACAAAACTAAAGATTTGCACAAGCTTCACATCCCTCAGCAGCAATTGATGTGGAAATGAAAATAAATAAATAATATTAAACACCCTTGGCTTGTGAGGGATGTATTTGTAATTGAATTGGTAATGTAATCCTGGTAATCTAATCAATGGATAAGTTGTAAACCTAGTTGTAATTGTAAACGATTAGAAGTAATTCGTTTAGATGTAACATTAACACTAACAGAAATAGAGGGTTATGTAGGGTGAGTTTTCGGGGCTCACACGATCATTATTATACAATTAATAGCTGTATAATGACAGGTTGTCATTTAATATAATTATAGATGTTGAAATTTATATTCATAACGCTTATGCCACACTGAGTATGTATTTTTTCTAATATTAGGATACTAGCTGAACCCGTTGCAAATATTTGCGACAAACAATATTATGGGGTAAATTATAAATTTTATACATAAGTATTCAATTTTTTTAACCAGCACCGCTTTCTTGAACACATTGACACATAGCAAGAACTCTGGTTGAGTATTTGACACAACACTGTTAATAATAAATAAATTATTTGGGGCTGGTTTGTTAATAGAGAGTTATTGCAGCTTCAACGCAAAAATAATGTGCACTTTAAAGTCACGTGGCTGACCGAATGCGCATGCGTACTAATAAGGTGCACGTTAAATGAATAAGGAGACACGTTATATGCGATGCAATAGCGAACGATTAGCGTCACATGTTCTGTATTTGCTGAGGAAAATTGCGAATGTAACTTCGTTTGTGTTGCTTTTAGCGTTAACGTTAGCGTGAATGTGAATACACTAATTAAATGCGGTAAACATTGAAATTGAAAGTCCTTTATTTTAAAATAAGTTGTTTTCTACATAACGTTAACATTTACGTTGTTTCAATTTAGAGTTGCAATAACTCCCTAATAATTTTAATTTCAAACCGGTATATTATATAAAAAATAATTCCCTAGGGCATTATGAGAAGTTGCTATTAACACTGGGTTATAGCCTAAAAAACAAGCACACGCATTCATAGCCTACTATTTCGTAAATCTGATTAAAACTTTCTAATCTGTAATCTGTAGAATATTAATAAATTATAGTGACAGTAAACGATGAAGGCACCACGGGAGTTAAACGAACAGTAGTGCCCCCGATCAACGTATATCCTTGATACCTTAATGACTACATTGCTAATTATTTGAAAACGAAAAAGGTTATGATAATAAACTGCAAAATTTGGTGATGATTCATATTCGCGTTTTTATTTAATCACTCTACCCGAGTGATTACGTGTACACCCGAATGCTCTCGAACTTATTGTCAATGCTTTTCTTATGTAAACTTTGAAAATTAATTAAAAAAGAACTAAGCAAAATTTTGAATTGTAACTACTTTTACGTCATTACGATGATTGACTCAAAACACACAGCCAACGCCAAATGCTCATTCCTTATTGTTATAATACGGGGCTACTATATATATATATATGTTATGTATGTTCATAATCATATGCACCGCATGTCTCGTGTTAACATCTGTACAAATTGTTGTTATTATTAACATATTGCTATAATTCTGTGCATAATTTTCACATAAACATAATTAACAAACAATATACTCTTTTAGGAAATTTTTCCTCAATTAAAAAAATCTGTTATTGACAATAGGTTATCGTAAGTTTGAACAAAGGTGCAATATATATTATTCTGTCATTAATGTATTACTATGGATACGTAGTAAATTCTGATAAGTTCATTTAGCATTGACAACCTACCATTTCAGATTGGCGGTATTTCTAACCGATATATGCATTTTACCTATAATTTTAAATGTTTAATTAAAAAAATAATAAAAAAGATTACTTAACCCATTGTACCCATGCACCTACTTACCAGGAAAATCTTTCAGTAATGTCACTAAAACTGTTGATTTTTGATATTCCTATTATTTATATTCAAAAAACGATGAAAAGGACAATTTTTAAAATTATTTTTTTCAGTATTTTCTTTCTAAAAATTGTTTTATTTGCTTAATTACTCTGATAATTAGTATAATTATGAAGTTATATTCGTAGAAACGATTATGTAATTTTGCCAATCGAATGGTGATATCAGTAAGTCAGAATTTCCACCCATTTTAGGGTTATATCCCAAAATGGGTGTTTTTGTGATTCAAACTTTGAACACAAATATCTCGGGAACGGTTTCAAAATTTGGAATCAGCGCGTTGAGAAGTAGGTATCTAACAGTGTAAAAATTGAATTTTTCAAAATTTTGAACCAAAAATGGTTATGTCTTTTTAGGACTTCAACTTAAAAATGGGTCGAGATACCAACTTAAGGAAATCATCAATCGATTTTACGAATATCTTAAGAAAATCAACAATCGATTCTACGAATATAACTACATAATTATATATTAATTTTCGAGTTGTTGCACATACAACAATTTTTAGAAAGAAGATACTGAAAAAAACATCATTTCAAAAATTATTCTTTTCAACGATTTTGAATAGGAATAATAGGAATATCAAAAATCAACAGTTTTAGTGACATTACTGAAAACTTTATCTGGGTGCACGAATGCTCCGGAAACCAATGCCAATGCTTTTCTTATGTAAACTTTAAAAATTAATTATAAAAAAAACTGTGCAAAATTTTGAACTTACTCCCACGACACGTCGGGAAGCTGAAAGAACAACTCTACAAAATTTGTATAGATGTCAAATTTTCATTTTTATGTATAAGGTACCTGGGTAATAAAAACAGGTATTTGCATTAACATTTTAAACAGTTATTTATCTGGCATTTGAAGTTTAGTTGCAAAAGTTACCACTTTTATAAACAAATATTCTACCTTGTGATTTTGGTCCACTCTGTGATAAGTCCTGCACTTCATGCCTCGAATTTTCACTTCCTTCTGAGTCACTGTCCTGATTTTGGGGCGGCGCAATTGGGTTTGGATGTGGGGCTCCCCTTAAGGGCAGATAAGGAGGTGGAGGAGCGTACCACGGGTACATGGCAAACAGAACATGGGGTGCGGGTGCTGCGGGTGGTCTCGTGGGCCCCACGTCGCCGGACATTAGGGCTTCAATGCTGAATGGCCGGGGCACCGGTTTCAAAGAGGTGGACGTCGGTTGGGAAGACTCCATCATAGAGGTTTCTTCCTGAGGATAAAAAATCGGAGGTGAATTAGCGACAGATGAGACATGCAAAAAAATTGTGTACATTTTTTTTGCTATATTGAGTCTTGATTGACAATTAAGGCGTCAAAATTAAAAGAAAACGTGAAAATTTTAATAAGTTAAAAAAGAGAATAGGTATATTTGTAATTAAACACAAAGAAGAACTTGGTCCACAATAAAAAAATGTAAAAACTCGGTTACTTGATTTTTGAGTATAACCAGTACATCTGAACTGTTAAGTATAGTTTATCAGGCGTCGCCTCTGAGCAACAGTTTTCAAAGCTGAAGTGGAGAGTGTACCACAAGTTTTATAATATAAAAATAACTACTTAATATAGTGTCTTTCAATAGGGGTGACAGTTTTTTCAATACAGAAATTTCTCGGTTTCTGATTTTATTTATTTTTTTACTATCAGGTGTCAAAATATTCACTATAGTTTGCAGTTTCATCATGCAGCATTTGACCCTTCCCGAACGTTTAGAAATTATAAAAAAATATTACCAAATTTCAAGCTCAGTTGTGGGTGCTCAAACGTTTGTTTACCAGAGAATTGGGTCCCCCGTCACCATTATTCTGGGCAGGCTATACGCCGCACTGTGTAAAAGTTTGTGCGTAAATTCACTTTACAAGACATTAGGCCACCAACAAGACAACGAAATGTGTGAAACGAGGAGAATATCGCAGCTGCAGCGGCTAGTATTACCGATGAGCCAAACGATCTCAACATGGCTTTCTTATTATTCTTAGGCGTCAACTTGGAGAATTTGAGCCTACATCCTTATAAAGACGTATTAACTCAAGAAATGAAATCATAACAGATTGCGTCGGGAGTTTGCTGATTGGGCCCTTAAGCACTTGGAAGATAATCATGATTTTGGCCAAAGAATCATCTTCTCAGACGAGGCGTATTTTTTGAAGAATAGCTTTGTTAACAAACAAAATTGCTGTTAATGGTGCGAGACATGAAATGCCGTTACATTCTGAAAATCTCACTGTTTGGTGCGATTTATGGCATGGCGGCGCCATCGGACCTTATTATATCTTCCAAAAATTGGAACGATTGTTTGCCTCAGTGGAAACAAAGCCGTGGTGGATATTTGAACGACATATTGTTCCACACATAATTGCATTGTCCAAGCTTCAAAATAAAGCAAATACTAAATTGATACGTCAAACCGTTTTTGTTTTATTTAAAATTAAAATCCTATCACTCTTAATGAAAGACCCTTTACAATTGATGCCTACGTAAGTATAGTGAAATTCATATAACAAGAACACTTCGTCGTAAAACGATTTAGCAATTGCACCAATAAGACAACAATGGTGACCCTAAGTTTGTGGTTGCCGATCCTTTATAAATCATAGCAGCAGGCTATTCCACGATCGGTACTGTTATAGTTTATTAGGGATTGGCAACCACAAGCTTAGGATCACCAATGTTGATTTATTGGTGCAACTGCTACATCGTTTTACGACAAAGTGTTCTTATTAAATGAATTTCACTATAACAAGTAACATGTATCATAAGTTTTCGGAAAAACAAAATTGAATGGCGGGTACAACGATTTAAGGTCAGTATATTTTGAATCTGCTTATTACTACAATAATTAACATAGCTTAACTGCTTAAGCCTTAAGATTTAATATTCATATTTTTAATATAGAACTAGTGGCCCGATTTCTTTTATTTGACGAAGAATACATTTAATTTGCCCCCATAAGTCTTTGGCGAGATTTAAAATTTATTTTGCATACTTTCTGAAAAATTATGTGCTTTAATTGTTTGCATTTTAGGGCTCTACACATCGTCGTTCAATTTTCTTCAATAGGTCTCGCCTGGGTACGTTATAAGGATTGTTTTCGCGAACTACTAGCGGTATAATTTTGCCTGATTACTTTTGGAGTAATTTCCTTCTCAATGGGGTCCCGTGGCCGCGTGCCTGAGTGTCTAGTCGCGAATCTGGGGGAACCGAGTCCGATCCCGACCGGCGCCAAATATTTCGAATTTTAAATGGCACAAAAGTGACCCCTGTGGTGCATTCTCTACGCCAGCAATGAGTGCCCGTGAGGTGAACGCCCGCACGGTACAAACATGTCATCATCATTACCGATATCTGCGACAAAGCAGATTGGCACACCTAGAACTAGGTAATATGCCGTGATGATATATTTATTTTTTATTTATTTCCTTCTCAAATCTGTAATTACGTTGTTAAGTTTGACGTTTTTAGAATTGGTTCACGCTTTATTTATTTAAGTACGATTTAAATAATTTTTAATTGTTAAAAATTAAATTTAAAAGATTCGATATTGTAGCCGGCGGTAAAATATTGTAAAATGTTCTTACATTATTTCCATTTAAATCTATTTTAAAAACGCTAATAGCAATAGGAAGGCCCTGGGTTGTAATACCGGTAAAATACATGAATTTAAAAAATAGATCTTTCCAATTATTTATGAATTTCATAAATTGAATTATTCAGGCAACTGTATACAAACAATTTAATAGCTAAAAATAATTATTGTGGTATAATTTCCATATCAGCTAGTGACGTTCAATAAAAGTTTTTAAACTGTAAGAGTATGTAATAAGTAGTGTACAAATTGTAACGGCTATATAAAGCCAATAAATCCATTGTGGTGGTTGGGTGCATGATTCATTGATCTATTGAATATTAATCTTTGTTCGAGTTTAGTACCAAAATATGCCATAAATACAAAAATATCTTTCCTTACCTATTCATTTTCCAATTAAAAATCCAAATAAATTCCAAAGTCCACCACTATATAACAATCCACACACATACACACACTTTTGTCACATATCACTATCTACATCCACCTGCACATCATCCCCTACTCTCATACACCTAGAGATCGTCCTCGTAGTGTGTCCACTAGGCTCGCGTACAAAGAACTGTCATTACGACCGATTAAAATTTAAGATGTGTCACGGACTCACGTTGGGCGGAGTCTTTGTTGGAGACGCCGCCCCATCGTGCTGTTGGCCGCGACGCAGCCAATGGAAATAGAGATTGGATTGGACTCTGTGGGTATCGCTAATTATTCATTAAATAGATCCACAGATCTGGAGATCTGTCATCGGTTAATGCATTATTTAATTATTACTGGGGGTAGGATTAAAGTGAAATCTAACAATTAAGCATACTAACTGTTACTAATTACTTGTTTATTTATTCATATATTTGGTACATAAAGTTCACATTAACTGTAAAAGTTTTTTCAATAGTAATTACCAGGAGAGGATTGAAAAGGGAGTTACACGGATCAGGGCGTATTGTAAAACTTCAAAACCCATATATGCGCTATTTCCAATTTTCAAAAACGTAGTTCATTTTTGTTCAAGTAGACCACAAGTCACTGTCTATCTAACTAAGAAATAACAAATACCACATGTACTGTCGTCTCTCTGCTACATGTATGTTTTATGTACAGAGTGGAACAAAAAAAAAAAAAAAAAAAAACATTCTTATTAAGCACGCTACACAGAAAATTGATGTAGGTCTACATGGGCCTACTTTTTGAAACAACTTTCATAAGCGCCACATGAATTTTCGATCGTCTTTTGTTTTTGAGCTACAGACTAAAACTTGATTTTCGCTTATTTTGAAAATATCTCATATCTCGCTTATTATAAAAGAAAAACAAAAAAATGTTTAAATGATTTTTATATTGTCTTTTAGCCTGTAACTTAAAAATAAAAGACGACTGAAAATTCACGTATAGTGCATAACAGTTATCTCAAAAAGTTGATTCATAAATACCTACATGCATTAATTTTCTGTAGCGTAGATAGAGAAATATACGTCATCAATGTGACGAACAGAAACACTACGAATCAGACTCCAGATCTATCTATGACGTACGTATGACGACAAAAATTTCTCCCACTACTCCTAGTTTGTTTCTACGAACATTCAGCTCTTGCAGTTATAAAGATAATTTCATTTAATACGAGGGTTATACATTGTCCCTAATATATTTTTCAACATAATCACCGTGTACTTGAAGACGCTTACTCCACCACTGAAATATATACTAACTGGAACTCGCATACTCTACCTATCAGCGTACGCTGCACTGAAGCCCCATTGAACAATAATAGCTGGTCCTGTTCGCGCACTTTCATGTCGAACCGAACCTAGCCGAATAATTCGTATCATAGCTATGATCGCTTTATTTTCATGTTTATGCTACTCACATACATTTTATTTAAACCTGCGCCACACGAAATAATTTTCGTCTACTCACGAACTGTCCCGATGTTTGCCGGCTACTCCAGCAGCCAGCTTTCAATATGCCTTCACAGTCACGGTACGTACGCGCATTCCAGTTAGTATATATTTCAGTGGTTCTAACATAAGCACTAACACCGTTTTGAAAAAATCGCTGTCTTTATCGTAGAAAAAATTCTGAACTGTTGCCAGAAACATCTTCGTTAATGTCGTCGTATACTTTATTCCTTTAGCTTGGGAAATAAATAAAAATCACTAGGCACTAAATCAAATGAATACGGTGGATGTATTCTAACAACAGTTTGAAAATGACATCTGAAATACGTTCATGTTTCTTTTTCTCTTTTCTTTAATGCAGTCACGAATTTTTGCAAATAATATTGCGTAATACTGATCAGTGATTGTGTAACCACGTGTCAGATAATCAATCATTAATTAAGATTCCATCAGCATCCCAAAATACAGTAGAATTAATCTGAATAGAGATCCTCGATGTCGGCAGTCCTTTCCTTACTTTGACATTCAATTCGGGATCGAAGTGGTGCCCACGTTTCTTCAACTATAACAAAGCAAGTCAAAAAACTGTTTGGACTTTGATTAAACAAAGCCAAAAGCCAAAATGACTCTCTCTCGGACATCAACAAATCAACCATCTTGATTTTGCATACACCTTATGAAGTCTTGTAAATTATTGGCATTAGAATAATCAAATTTAGCAATTCGATTTCGATTGATAGATTTTGGGTGTAGATAGCAATGGGGTCCTCCACCATAACAAAAAAATTATAAAATGTACACCTTATACTTAAACTACTATTCAACAAATACCGATTAATATACAAAAAACATTTTTTTAATTATTACTTTACGAGATATTTGAAATTTGTTCAGTGTCACTGTGACGTCACACTATTGCTATCTTTCTTTTGCAGCCTACTATAGAGTCTGGTGCAGAGCGAGAGATTGATAGGAGTGCCGTCGTGACGTCATGCTGACCTTGAAAACTAAATGCAATGGGGGATTACGGCTCAATCGAATTAAAGGAAAATAGTAAAAAAATACGAATGTATATGCTGAATAACGAATATTAATAAAAAAAATGAAATGGTATAATTGAGATATTTCGGAAATAAAGGGTTTTTTGTTATAGCGCTTCGACACTAATATGAAAATATTTTGATTGGCGACCGAGAAACCGCCTATACATGCATTACAAATAGCGTGTTAGGAGGTGGGATTACTACCAATGGAAGTTAAGAAATTCAAATTCGAAAGGAGGGGCTAACATTCCTGTACTACAGTTTCCAAACAGTTTTTATTTTAACATAAATTTCTTGCATTAAATTTAATAATTTAAATACACCTGTAATTATAAAGTATGTAGACTTATACAGTGTTATAATATTCATTTATTTTTATGTAAATATAACTTAAAATAGCATATATTTCAAGAACATTTAGGTCCATGATGAAAACAGTTTGATATAAAAACACATAAATGTGACGTCACGTCAATCTTTTCAAAATTCGGGAGACCATAACTCGCTTATTAATAGGAATTTTTTCACCGGATTTTCATCAATAGTCTTAGTTTTCCTAATATTTTCAGATGAAATTATAAAAAAAAAATGGTGTAATCCCCCATTAAACTAATGACAATTAAGAAATTTTAATACTACGAATTATTTCAAAAGTAAACGAACTTTCATTTAATATAATAAAAAAAATTAGAGTGGAGGACCCCATTTATTGTGTGGAAGGGCTCTGGTATTTGGTAAATATTATATTGTATGTTGATGTCTTCGGCAGGTAATAAGTGAAAACACGTGTTTGATGGTAAGGTGTTGGCAGTGTCTTTCGCGTGAAATTGACCGTGTGTTGAGTCTAAATATACGTGAAGAGTCGTCAGGCCAACAAGCGACGCCTAATTGCAATTTGTCGCTCGCGTTACATCGCTTGCTAAGCCAACAAGACAACTATGAAACGACATACATCAAGATAAATATAAATATCAACGCACGCAGAACCGGACTTACAAATTTACAAGCCAATAATAAATTGTAATACTTCCTGAAGTATTGAAATACCCTATAATAATTTTATATTATAACACTTCAAAATCAGCAAGCCAAACATAAAATAATGATTAAGTGTGATTAGCGAGCTTATTTGACTATTATTGTTTTATCTTTCAATCGTTTATTGATTATTTTAGAGAAAAATGCTTCAAATAAAAGATGCGTGCAATTAATTTTTCTGTAACTTTTGTTTTCTTTGAAGTATTTTTCTCTAAAATAATCCATAAACGATTGAGAGATAAAACAATGCTAATGAAATGCTCGCTAATTATCCTTATCCACACGTTCATATTAAGGGCTTTAGAAACACATATTTATTTCCGATTTTGGAATCATAGACCCCCTTGTCTGTGACGTCACAGGCGTTTCGTGCAGGCAAACCACTTGCTGATTCCACACACCATGTTTGGTATTAATTCAGTTGTTCTCTGTCAGCTATCAACAGTTCTTAGTTACTGAAGATATTCGCATAGTTTTATTTATTAATTATTACTTAAAATCAGTGAAATTCATGTGTTAAAGTTAAACGTTTATTTAATTGTTAATCTAATTGTTACGATATAAATTATAGTTAAGAAAACATATTTTTAATAGTGAAAACGGAATGAAACTCTGTATAGTACGAAACAATGCATTTAAAGATTTCAACCAATAACGTGAAGTCACGTGATATCGATTGACGTATTAGATCGATCTTCTTCGTTTGGCTACCTAAAAAGACTTGTTGTTTATTGTCGGCAGAACGTGTTTCATTTATTAACAATTATGAAAAAATGTTTCTAGTGTTTTGAATGGAAAAACTTTTGGAACCGGGTGTAAAATAGTACAAAATGTTTGATTAAGTGACGATGGGACTTTTGTGATATATATTTACCGTGTGAGTGGTTTTTAGTGGCTTAAACTGCGAATGAAAATTTGGTCCCACGTGCTTGCGAAATGGTAAGCCATAATGCATACATTGAAATATTTGTATGTCGAGAAGGTCTTGCAATAATTTTCGTATCTTCAAACTTTATTTGGTGGAATTCTTCCAAGGCATGTTCTGCAACGGACGATTTCTCAGGCTGGTTCAATCTGATCGATCGATGATGTTCGTTCAATCTTGTAGAGACAGTTCTACCAGTCTGGCCGATGTAAACTCTCCCGCATACACATGGAATTCTGTAAATCCCTGATGATTGAAGAGGGATGACGTCTTTCACTTGTTTCAACATATGTCGAAGTTTAACATATGGTGAAAACGAAATCTTCATGTTCTTCTTACGAAGAATTCTACCAATCTTGTCCGTTACGTTTTTAACATAAGGAAGCGATGCATATAATACGGCATATAGAAGGCACCAGTTTATGGTGCCGAAACGTTGGGTTTAAATTAATAAATACAGAACATAAACTAAAAAAAAGGAGTATTTTTCCAAATATAATATATTTTTTAAATGTTATTTTAATTATATTATCAATAAATCGAATTTATAGTGCTACTCTTAACTTTTCTATAACACTACAGAATTGTAAATCTAAATAAATTTTTTTAAAAATATATTCAATGTCATTTAACATTAATTTTCTTATTTTTCATCAAGTGCTTCATTCACTACCCGTATTCCTTCTGAAACCCGACCCGGTGTGCCCTACACCGAATTTTCAATACCATAAACTGGAAATATACATTTTACAATAATATTCAATTATTATTCGACTATTAAATAAATTAACTTGATCACATAAATTAGCATCGCAGGTAAATACAATTATTTTCTAAAATTAAATTAGTGTACCATGTAAACCTACTAATTTCGTGACGTCATTATCTAGTTACAAACTTTGATGACGTGACTACTCTGCCTAAATATTTTTACTATATATATATTGTAGTTCTATAGTAAGGCCGAAATGGATTCATATGCTAATAATACGTTGTGATATTTAAGTACTTAATAGATTACAGTAATAATTTTACATATACTTGTCCCTAAAATAGGAAATATATTTTAAATGTCATTATAATGTTCATATCGAGTATCGAGTATCGAGATGAGTTTTACATTAATAAAAATACAAATAATAGCTAATATTCTATTCGAAATATATTTATTTATTTATATATTTCATTTATTAAAATAAAATATTATCATTTATTTTAAATATAATATTACATTAGCCAGATGATAATGAGCAAGTTTAATCCACATTAATCCGATATATTGATACAAATTTAAAATACATACACACAAAATAAATGTATTATTATATTTACGTAAGTATATACATAAAAATACAACAGTATTAATTGAAATATGTATTACATATAATGCCCTGCCCATATTCATAAATACTTGTAAAGTTTCAAAACGGTTCGTTATAATTTTTGACAAATAGAATCAAACTAGACAAATAAAATTTCGATTTTTCTTTCAATGTCGACTGTTTTTGTTGGATAAAAATTATAACGAACCGTTTAAAATTTTTACGAGTGTTTATGAATACGGGCATAAGTTTATAAATATGAAGGAACTACGGTACTGTGTGAATATCTTATGCTCATTTGTAAGACATTAAGTCGTGGTTCTATTTCAACATTCGGGAATACATTTCTTCTATAATTTGCGGTGAAGTATGCATGATTGCTGGTGAGTGACAGGCGAGTTTACGAGGGGCGGAAGGGGTTCCCGTATCAAATGAGGGGCGCGTTTAAACAAAGTGGCGTCGCGCTCGCGTTAAGCGCTTTTCCGTGTAGCTGATTCCGATGCCATTGTCGTCGCCAGCCACCAATTAAACCCAAATATGCCCGAATAATAACCGCACACACAGATACAGAAACATACGAGAGATTATACATATTGAAATCTCACCGGGGTTTCAAAAATTAGTGGCCTAACAGCACTAGACGTACAATTATTTAAGTGTTAATAATGTCTCTCCGTAGTTCTTAGATTATATATTTAGAGAAATAAGCTAACTATACTCCATTCCAATTAAGAATGGACTTGGGCTTGGTAGCACTTCGACAACCCATTTCACATACATGAAACATGAATTATTAGCCATCTGAAAAAAATTAACTAATATCTTATTATAGCCATATTTTAACCAAATTAGTATAAACTTTACATGCATTTTTCTCAAAAAAAAAAAAAAAATTGTTAGGTAAGGGTCTGAATTCAGAATTAAATCCTCTAACGAAATAAATATATCACGGCATATTACCCATTACTGGGTGTGCTAGTATCTACAATGCATGTAGACATCGGTAATGCTGACGATATATTTTTACTGTGTGGGCGCTTACCAGGCGTCACCTCACGGGTAGGTACTCACAGCTGGTGTAGAGAGTGCACCTCAGGTATCACTTTTGTGCGATTAAAAGGTTGCACTGTTCGGAATCGAACCCAGGTCACAAAATAAATATTGCCACCCTCAGTTTTTCTATAACTGTATCTCGGTCTCGAATTTGGTTCCTTTTAACGCAGATTTAAATTTTGAAGTTGATAGTGATGATTTTGTATTTCGTCAAAAATGTCTTGAGAGGAACAGAGCATTGTGTGTCGGTTTGTTGTCGTCATGGAAAATCCATGAGTCGGTTTTTCACATTTCAGCCCTTTTTCTTCTCACCCGTGCCCCCTTGTAGTGCACGACCGAGGCACTAATCGTCTCCGATTTCTTTTCTTCCCGTTTTAAATCTTGTATAAACTGCTCGAAAACTTGAGTTCTATATAGACACTCATCACCATAACCTTTCTTCAATAAATCTTATGTTTATGTAGCGAATTTTTCAAGTTTCAAGCAAATTTTCAGAATGACGCTAAAATGATTCCGGCGGAGCACAAGAAAGCAGTTCGCTTCAATCAATGGCTACTTCTGAATGGTTTACCTAGCCATATTGAAATTTTACCCATGGATGGAGGCAGGATAAAAAATTAATATGACATATCGTGTAATGTTGCCAAATTTACAGGGAAGCCGTAAAAGATTTCGTTATTTTATTGCCACACAATCTTAGAATCACAGCTTAGACTTCTTTACAACTCTAGCTTTTACGTTTAAGGCGATTCTATAGCAGTCCTCAAAATGATGTAAAACATGAGATTCGCGCGAAACGCTACAGCTCACACTATTAAACTATTCATTAAAACTACACATATTACGAAAAAATAAAGTATGATCTACAAATTAACTATACACTTTTTGAAAAAAAAAAAAAAAAAAATAGGGGCCAAGTTATAACTTCTTGGAAAACAGCTATTTTTGATAGCTGATATCATCAGTCCTTTGCAAATTTCAAAATTTCAAGAAATAGAGGCTAAGGAATTTCGCTCGATAAACACTATTTTCTAGAATTCTTATTAATTTGCGCTCATAGTTCAATAGTACAGTCTTAGCTACACGCTACCTTTACTTCGTTGCGCTTCTCTAGCTCAGAAATACAGTAGGGGACGTATCATTGTGTCTTCTGGACGGTAGTTGAATCATATGCATATATTTGAGCGTAGCAATTATCTCGTCGCTATAGGATCATCTTAACAGCTGGCTAAAATTTTTTGCTTCATATTTTTTCGGTAAGGCAAACTTGGTTTGCGTTTAGACCAATCATAAAGCTGGAATCGTAAGGCCTAAGTTCATTCATAATGTGCCTCGCCCAGTTGTCCGTCGCCCAGTACATATACCATCCTATACTCTGTATTCATTCCTGATGCGTGTAATGTATGCTGCAGATCGAGTAACAATTAAACAATAAAAACGTGACGTGTGTATTAGTTCCGGTTGGAAGAGCAGAACGACACTAGCGCCGCGCGCGTTTTGTTCTCTGGACAGCTGTCGACCTATTGTTGCGCCGCGTCAATCAACAGCGCTAACGCTACAATGCATTGCACAGCGCGAATTATTATATTTCATAAATTTCCACACGCGCTTCTTTGGCGTGTCGTTAAAAATTATAAACAAGTTGTCGAGTGAATGATTCATGTGTGAAGCGACAGGTGCTATAATGAGCACGGTGCATAATTGATGCGTTAATTGACAAGCTCTAAGTTTGTGATACAGACTATGTTTGTAATATCTTACAATTACGTGTTTAATGCCATATGCAAATTGATTATAACTCATCTACCCCTTGTTGTTTCATCATGCGAGCTTTTTATAAGAAAATGATACATATTGAACGTTCAAATACTATATCATTAGCGTTTTATTTGTATGAGGGTGAATGGAAAAGTTTAAGGCCTAATACAGAAAGGGCATCGCCAGACACACATACACACACACACACACAATTATTTTTTGTGAAATTGTACGAACTGTCAACTGTCACTAGTTTGTTTTAATTGCAAGAAAATACAGATATTGTTTCTCATATATGTCAATAAAAAAAATTGACATCGTGTGTTATAATATGCAGGATATCTCTGAAATAGGGAGATACGACTTATTCAATATCCAATATTCCTGGGCCCAAAATAAGACGATTTAATTACACTTCACTATATCTGTCCGAAACTGACTAATCGGTTCACTTTTGGATATACATAGGTAAGTTTTGTTAAATCGTTTTATTTTGGGACCAGAAATACGTGGTTAAGCAAACCATCTCTCCCTATGGCAGATACACTTTGTATTCATTTAACAATATTTTTACCGTATTGAGTGTGATAGTATGTGATCATTATTAACTTTGAAATACATTGTTGCAGATTTTCATTGTTGGAAGGAGACATGTCAATGGATTCAACAGGAATTCTGCAAAAGGTCAGGAGAATTAATTTATTTATTTGATTTTTCCTGAAGTATTGAAACACCTGTATATATAATACATCAAAATCAGCAAGCCTAAACAAAACATAATATTTCGCTTAAAAAACACATATTTATTCCGGAATTTGAAATCATAGACACCTTGCCTGTTACGTCACAGGCATGCCGTGCTGGCAAACCGCTCGCTGATTTCACGCGCCATGTTTTTCTATTAATTCATTTGTTCTATAAACTGTTACCAATGCCTCGTTACTAAAGATTTTCACGTACTTTAATTTATTAATTACTAATTAAAATCAATGGTGTCTTTATGAAATTTGTGTGCTGAACGTTTGTTGAAATGTTTATTGATTATTGTGGTATAAGAAAATAGTTTTAATAATGAAAATTTATATACAAGACAGAAATTCGCATGCCAGCTTAGAAGTAGAATTGGTATGTAATTATCATTTGTTTGCTCATTTTAATTAAGTTTGACAATTAACTCTGGAATAAATATACAAAGTGTTTAATTGAACAAGGTATAAAATATTTTCCACGTATGAGGTTCGTTTCTTTGGATTCATTGGGCACTTACATCTGTATAAACAAAAATAACTATTATATACGAATTTAAATTTTGACTGCATTATAATAATAATAATAATAATAATAATAATAATAATGTTTATTTATACTGATAATAAACAGGGTAACCCCCAATTACATATTAACAGTTAGCATAGTATAAACATTTTACAATAGATGTTTAACTTATTCAATATCAATATCAATAAGGTGTCTTAAAAAATATTTTAAATAAATCTATTTTCTTACAATTAAACAAGTCGTCGTAAAGTCAAATCCTCGTATTTATTATACAGTAGGTTTTTAGAAAAAAAATCTAATCCTCATTTTTGGATTAGCGAATTCTACTCTAATTTTGACAGTTTATAACTTAAAATATAGTCTAATCTATTCCTAGTATCTACCTTTATTGATCATATCATGAAAATTAAATTTTAAATACGGGAATAGAATAGAATTCACTAATCAAAAAATGAGGATTAGCTTAAACTTTTTTGTGAATCGGGCTGTTTAATTTAGAAATGTTAGTTTGTATTAACTAATATTGTTGAGTTAAATAAGCAGTAGACATGAATATGAGATTTTCACCCTAGATTTTCATTTTCATATACGAGTATTTAATATTTACTCGGCACGCTTGTGCATTTTTTTTTTTTTTTTTTTCGAAACTTGATACAGGGTTTTGTATTCGATGCGGAATTAGTTACCAGAATGAAGTAATAAGTAATCTTGTAACTTAGAAATGTCAATGGTTTTGACTTTACAACGATATGCGAGAATTAAATCAGGTAGTTAGATTGGCGCGCTGCGTATCGGATTTTTTCTTAAAGTATACATATCGCATTCGAATATTTCGAACAAAAATCGCTGTTATAAACGCATGTGTGCATGTAAGAGGATTCAAGAGATATGTCTCCAACAAACTAACAAAAATGTAGACGCAATAAATCAGAGGCAGTAAGTACGTGGCGCACATATGTGTGAAGCCGAACATAAGCACAAAGAAAGTGCCGCAGTCGCATTGCGTGTCTCGTAGGCGCCCAGCCGGAACATGGCATTCATCTCAACCGCAACTCCTCAACACACAAACTCAAACTATGCTACCGCCTATATTTAACACCGCCATTATTTCTATATTAAATGAACCAGCAAACTGACTATCATTTTAAATTAGAAAACATTTTTAAACACTCTTTTAATGTTCCGAAAATCCATTACACACTACAAAGAAATAAATTACGCATGCAGATGCTTTACAAAAAACATTTTTAAATGAACTTTAGAATGTAGAAAGTGTTGTTACATCCAACAGTTTGAGGATTGTATTTCTTTTGAGACAAATGTTTGATGGTCACTGGAAAATTTAATACTTGTACATAACACAGATGGCAGCAAATTCTTTTCAGTAAACGTAAACATTCTGTCAAAGTAATCTCAAATTTTCATAACCAAAACATGTCATCTCGTAACAAGTAAGTCCCAAATAAAATACACATATTCTCATATCATTTACAAACATTACTATTAGTATAAAAATAATATCTGGGGCAATGGTATGCGTGGATTCCAATCTCCGAGGCGACATAACCATAGGTGCTGGAACAATCATCCATCCAAACGTAACAATAACCGCCGAAGCCGGGCCTATAATAATCGGCGAGTCTTGCTTGATCGAGGAACAAACTAAAATCATTCACCGCCTCCCAGTCGGCCAGCAACCTCCCTCCGATGGAGACCCAACTCCCGTACTCGTAATCGGTTCGCATAATGTTTTCGAAGTTGATTGCACTGTTGAGGCACCAAAAATTGGCGACAACAATGTCTTTGAGAGTAAATGTTACGTTGGAAATAAAGTTACGATAACTGATGGATGCATAGTAGGTGCTGGATGTAGATTAACAGCTCAGCAGATTTTGCCGGAAAGGACGGTTGTGTATGGGGAAGATTGTAGGACAAGAGTGGCACTTGATAGGCCCGCGCCCCAGACTTTGCAGTTGGAGACGCTGTCGAAAGTTTTGCCCAATTATCACCATCTTAGAAGGCCTAACAAGAAAAACTAGATTTTACTAAACCTAAATATATGTATAAAGGTTCGTAGCACGAGCGAGGTTCTAACAGCGGTGTCAGCTAGTACCATGTCAACCACTTGGCACATGCTTCAGGGTTATTATCAGCTATAATATCCCGAGGACATTGATAATTACGAAATAATTTTATGACAGTTACCGAAAGCGCGTTGCTTGGTAACAGCCCGACGCCGAAGGCGGAGGTGGTGTTACCTAAAAGCAACGAGCTTGAGGAAGTGTGATAAAATTATAAGTATTTATCAATGATCGAGGGGTATTCGGTGAGAATTTTTTTTGCAGTTTTAACATTAAATTTGCCTAAAATTTGTATTTGACAGAATTTTGTGTCTAACATAGCCCAGTAGATGTCACTAGTAGCTATGAACGTGAATGTAGCTATAAATATGTTCAGTGTGAAGTGTGCAATGAGAATGAGACATCTTTGAGTGAGACCAAAAAGAAGATAAGACATACAAAAGTCCATAAATATTCTCCACATTTAGTTTTTTATTTCATGCAGTATTTTCTGATGTGTTTTCTTCTATAATTTTGTTGATTAATTCATCATTTTCATTGACAGCGTGAAAATGACATTTTTAAATTAAAACAATTAATCTTTAATTATATGCCAAAAACTGTTTGTTACTTAGCAACTTAGTGACATAAGTGATAATTGTCTTAGGATAATTATCAGTGTAAGTTTGTTTTGATTGGTTACTTTCGCACACGTGGTCAGCAATAAAGGGATTCAATTGGATAATTTTTTAACCAAAAAATTTTCAAAATTAGTGGCACATACTTTAGGG
Organism: Ophonus ardosiacus; assembly: GCA_943142095.1. Classification (NCBI taxonomy): domain Eukaryota; kingdom Metazoa; phylum Arthropoda; class Insecta; order Coleoptera; family Carabidae; genus Ophonus; species Ophonus ardosiacus. The sequence goes on along the minus strand of OW964832.1, from coordinate 31,030,192 downwards.
TTATTATCAAAATCAGTGTTGCCAATATACTGATTAAGCTGAAAATGTACTGACAGCCACATACAATAAATTTGGCGGCATTATTTAATAATTATTTATGCAACAAAAGTATAAACAAACACAAGCTTTATGACATGAGGTTAATTATACAATATTTTTTATACGACCTTAAAAAATATTCCTGAAACAAATTAGAAATTTAACAGACAACAATATCAATACACCGAATCCCAAGTTCTCATTTGACAGACAACAGATCTGACTGAAGTTGTCTGAGGTTTTGTATACTGCAGTTCTCACTGTTCTGTCAGTATTACGAACATAAATGTATAGAAAAAACTAAATTTAGGTAAGATAAATTCCACACTTGTATTGATGGTGGCAGCTCTGTAAAGTATAAAGTAAATAAAATACGAAAATCGTTTACTTTACACCCCGTCTCCAGTGTGTAAAATATCAACTTTACACATCGGAGTATAAAAATTGTTTAATGTGATTTGTTTCTTGACTTGTAAAATAAACAATTTAAAATAATGAAGCCAAATTTATTGAATATGGCTGTCAGTAAATTTTCGGCTTAATCAGTATATTGGCAACACTGATTTTGTAAACAACCCTGAAGTATATGTCAAATCGATGACATGGGTTTAGTTGACACCGGTGCACGAACATCGGTGTTATGGTTCATTTCTCTTAAGATAATAGCGTTGGTTTAAATAGGGCCCTTTTATTGGTCAAAATGCAAGCCCAGTTCACAAAAGCAAAAAAAAATATCTGTCAGCTGTCATTTATCAAATAAAGTCCACAGAATTAAGTGATATTTAACCATGTTTCGTTATAATTTTTAATATTCAGGTCTTGTAAATTTTACAGATAAAAATATTTGTTATTAACAAAGTTAGGTGCCACGAATTTAAATCATTTATTTCATGTATGTAAAAACGGTCGACTCTCAAGCGCCATCTGCTAATTTCTTACATGAAATGAAGTATAGAACCAATGAGTTTTTCACGAATACGGGAAATTCAATTATTTTATTTATTATTGAGAATAACAAAACAAAATATTCATTTATTACTTTCATGGCACTCTAATTCTATATGTAACAAAAGTAACATTTATTTATTTATTCCATTCATGGCATTCTTATTATAGTCATATTAAATATAATATTTTGTCGGCTTTTAACTATATTTAGTATAGCCCAAATACTTTATTTTTTTTAATTTACAATTTTTATTTACATTATAGTCATATTTAAATAAAATTAATATTTTATACCTATGCATTTTTCTTTAAAAAAAATCGTTATGACAATGATTTATTTTTTTGTGAATAAAATCTTAAAAAAATAATTATTTGACATAATAGATTCCAAATAATAAAGAAAATAATGAAGGTGTTCCATATTCGTAAAAAAAATACAATACTTTTATTATTTAATTTATAACAATTCATAATAAAGCTTTAATATAAATAAAACTACATTATCTTGAGGCGTACTTTACAAATTAACAAAACAAATATTTATTCAGAGTTGCGTTATATTCAATCCTTATCTAAATTAGTTTACAACTATAGCATAACAGTAAAGAGATTATAATGTTTGCTCATAATATTTGTCGATCCCTCGTATGTGATGTTTTTAATTCGTCCATAAAGAGAGCAACTCCATGACAGTGTTGTAGAGCTGTACTGTCGACGGATAGCTCTCTTTATTTTCGAATTATTTAACAACAGAAGCGATTCTCAAACTGCATGCTGGCTTATATTCCTGGAATATAATAAATAAATTAGTTCCGACTAGGGTTGTAAACATAGTGTGTTAAAAAAATAACTCTGAGTATGCTATGAACAGAGAAAGGTGTGTTTTAATTCAGAAATATTTAATTAAATATCAATTTGATTCGAAATAGTTAAAAATTTAAAGAAATCAAAGCTTTTCTCTTTGAATCTTATTTTATAAATGAAAATAAATTAGAAAACGGCGAATGCCAGTATTCTTTTGCGTAATGAATTTCAGGAAAATTACATTTTAAGATAAATTTTGACTACTTGATTTTTGAATTGATAATGATGAGACATATGTTTCCCTGTTCATAGCCTACATCGAGTTACGTTTTTTTAACACACTTTACGGAATACAATAAATAAATTAGTTGCGACCAGCGATGTAAATACAATAAGCGATAATGCTTATCAGTCACGTATGTACACAGGCACAGGTACTAGTGTTCCAACTAAACGAACATATTATAATTTGTATGTAAATACTAAACGAGAAATCCGTAACAGAATAATTATCACCAATTTCCAGGCGTGTAACTATGTTTAGTAAATGTGTTAGCAACATTTCATGATGATAAAAGTTATCTATACTCATATTTTCATCAAAATTCTAAGTCACGTTTAAATTATTTTTGAAACAATAACAAAAATAAATTATAAGCCGGTTTTTCCACGTATAAAGCAAATAAATTCAGTTATTTACAACAAAACATAATTTTAATGACGCATAAATACATTTATGTTTTTTTTTTTGTAAAATTTCAACAATACTAACATCTACCTTGATTACAATATTAAAAAATGTATGATGTAATATAATAATAATAATAATATTGATACCTATTAATATTTGGTGTTACTCACGTCTACCTCACGTGCAAATGATGTGGCGTCGATAATACCTGGAGCTCATCTTCAGCTGGATATGCACTAGGTCCTCAATATCACTGTGACACGTAAACCTACCTATCGCGTTTATATACTATCCAGGTATTTGCTATGACGTCAGGTTTCTTATCATTAACACCTACAATTCAGAGCAGTTCGACTGCTACAATACGCATACATTCATACATGTATTTGAAATTTTTCTATAATTTAAGCTTTAAATATATTTTGAATATATTGGAAGTATCAAATTTATTAATACTGTACCAATAACAATGTACTTATATTATTTACATAATTATATAATTATTACAGTTTTTTTGGAAATGAGAGTATTTAGTATAAAGTAAATAGTGTCGCAACGTTTTATTATATATATTCCAACAGAATTTGTATAATAACGGGTGATTAGCTTTTGTAAACAAAGTTGTCTGGAAAAATCCATTGTTAATAAGAGTACCGTAAATTACTCTGACAAGATAAACATGAAAAAATTTAATCTGTTTATTAAATGGAACAAAATATGAACTATTGTAGGTTGTAAATATTCACAACGCGTGATGTAAATACTTATTTTTGAATCATTTTTCTATATTTATTAGTAAATAAGTTTAATATTTGCATAAACATTGTTAATATCTGAACATCAAAATCAACCATTCGAATGTTTTAAATGCATTTTGGCGCAAATTTATTTCTACTATTGGGAACACTGTCCATTTTTTTAAATTTTATTTTACGTTAAAACAGTTAAAATTAAATTATAACAATTAAAATAGTTTAAATACCAACATTTTGTATTTTAATTGTACATATTTTAATATAAAATACATTTTAAACTAGGTAGACAGTACAAAACCGTAGAGATATTCTAGAGTTGATTTTGCTTCCATTGCATAGACCAGATCAATATTATCCATAAACAAAATATTCTCTGTATCGTATTTATAATATAATCCACACAAATACATTTAATTTTAAGTAATACTTGTTATTTTTTGTATGCGATACTTCTATTTAAAGTCCCAAATGTTAAAACTTTTTTGTCATGCCCATGCGGCCATGCGTAGTGCATAAATCAGAATCTGAACTTCAAGAATCACAAGTTGTAAACTCTTATAACCTTTATTTGTATTTTAACACGTGTTATAAAATAAATAAATATTTATTATTACAATGGGTAAGAGAGGACGTGCAAGAAATCGCCGAAAAAGGTTTGCTGAAAATAAAAATGAGGTAAACTAAATACTTGGTCACATTATACAAGTTTTTTACACATTTTCTTTTACGTAGGGAGACAATGAAACAAATAAAAATAAAGACGATAGGAAACCATATCAAGACATTGTACGAGAGAACGAATCTTTTGTAACGTATTATAAAAGACAAGAAATATGCAAAGACAACGACTGGGACGAATTTCTCCAATCAATGAAAACCGATCTCCCATCAACATTCCGTATTACAGCTTCAAAAACTGAAGCCAGAACATTATTAGACATTGTTGAACACAAATATATTGACGAATGTCGAAAACAGGCACCAGATGACAAAGTAGATGCTTTCTTTCCTTTGCCTTGGTATCCTGGTAGACTCGCCTGGCAACTTGGACTTACAAGAAAGGACATTAGAAGGAATGAAGCGTATTATAGCTTACACAATTTTTTAATAAGTGAAACAGAGAATGGAACTATCAGCCGACAAGAAACTGTAAGTATGATACCGCCATTAGTTTTGGACGTGCAGTCTCATCACAAAATATTGGATATGTGCGCTGCTCCTGGTAGTAAAACTGCTCAAATTATTGAATTATTACATGCAGAAGAAACTGAAACTCCTTCAGGTTTTGTAGTAGCAAATGATATTGACAATAATCGATGTTATATGTTGGTACATCAAGCAAAACGATTGAATTCTCCCTGCATGGCAATCATCAACCACAATTCACAGTTTCTACCGAATATGACAATAAATAATGGCGAAAAACTTGAGTTTGATCGAATATTATGTGACGTTCCATGTTCGGGCGACGGAACTTTACGTAAAAATCCTGATATTTGGATGAAATGGACACCGGCAAATGGTTTAAATCAACACGGAATACAATTTCGGATAGCTAGACGAGGTGCTGAATTATTAACAATTGGAGGACGATTAGTGTATTCTACGTGTTCGTTGAATCCAGTGGAAAATGAAGCAGTTGTGGCCAGATTGTTACGACATTGTAATGGAGCCCTAAAACTTGTAAATGCTTCAGATCGTGTAAAAGGATTAAAATACGCTCCTGGTATTACTTCGTGGCTTGTATCTTCCAGAAATTTAGATTTTTATAATAATTTTGAGGAAGTTGATGAAAAGTGGCTGACTACGATCAGACCGGAAATGTTCCCGCCAAGTAAGGAGGAATGCGAAAAATTTGAAATACACAAATGGTAATAATTTTTGATAATACAGGTGTTTCTAGACTAGTGTAAAAAATTAATAGCTTATTCCTGAGTAAAAAAATGTTTCGTTTTAATAAGAACTTTAAAAGTGCACCTTGTCGGGCACATTTAAAATTGAACGTTTTTTCATCGTTATCTTTTTACCTATTGACATTTTTTTTATTTTTATAAACTATTAGGTACAGTACAATTACACAAAACAGACACTTTTGCTAAAACTTAATAAATATAGTAGTTTTTGAGATATTGTAATGTTTAGAAAAAATCAAATATCCAAAAAAATGGATAACAAAATCCATTAAATAAACACCAGATCAGCATATTCATTAGCACTAACATTGTCCATTGTTTTCTTAATTAAGAAAAATTGCACATAATGAAAATAAGGTAATTAAGATTAATTACAAACTTAAAATGATCTCAGGAATACGCTAATAATTTTTTTTTCACCAATCCTGATACACCCAATATACATTTTTTATAATATAATATTTTTAGCATGAGAATTTTTCCGCATTATCAAGACACTGGTGCATTTTTCGTTGCTGTATTTGAAAAAACGGGACCGATTATAAATAAAACAGAGAAAGAAGAAAAGCCAAACGAAAATGCAGTAGAAGATGAAATTGAGGAAGATCCACAACCAAATAAACGTATGAAAATGACAACAAAACAAAAACAGAAACTTAAAGGATTTAAAGAAGATCCATTTGTATTTTTTGAAGAAAATGAAGAAGTATGGGACAGTATTAAAAAATTCTACGACATTTCCAACGACTTCGACCCACGTTGTCTATTAACCCGTTGCCACGTCGGCAAAAAGAAAAACATATATTTATGTTCATCCGCTGTACGCGATTTAGTAACACAAAATCAACAATCTATAAAATTTATCAATACTGGAGTGAAAACTTTCGTTCGTTGTGATAACCGCCATATGCAGTGTGCTTTTCGGTTAGCCCACGAAGGATTAGAAAGTGTATCTTGGGCGTTACGTGGTCGTTTATTACAAGCAACAAGAGATGATTTGTTATTATTACTCGCGAATACAGATCCGCAGAAAGCACCCGCTTTAGACGATCTTGGAGAAGCTTTAAGGACACAAGCGACAGCTTTGTCTCCCGGAAGTTGCGTCATAAGATATTCTCATCCAAATCTCGCTTTGACAATCAGTTCTTGGCGAGGAACTAACACTTTAAGAGTTTATGTTACTGATTTCAATGCTGCACATTATTTAAGGCTGCTTGGTGGTGATTACTCACGTTTTGACCAAAATAAATTCCAGAAACCAGCCGAAGAAAATGATGAAACTAAAACAGAAGAACAGGAAGAGAAACAACAGGAGGATAGATAGTGTTAAATTTAAGTATTGGTATTGTGTTGAGAAATGTTTATTTAAAAATAAGAGCTTTTACAATGAAATACACGGTTATAAAACATGCACCTACTTAATAAAACAATCCCTATTATGAAGAAAAATAACAATAAACAGTCAAACAGTGTTCGTAATGTGGTTGTCATGGGGACGGCTGCGGCTGCCACACAGTACAGTGTAAAATGTGATATTAAGGTCTATTTATAATGAAGTAAAGTTAAATGCAACGCAACGGCGTAAATCTGTTATTTATAATAAATGCCAAAGATATCACTTCTAACCACTCAGAAGAATGCGATATATTTCGTTGAAATTCGGCTCATTTTTTTTTTTATTGTCTATATATGACATAGGCGTAGATACACAAGGTAAATATATAAAATAATTTAAATAGAAATGAAGTGTGACGAAAATAAAGTATTTATGGGAGTTAAAACTAATATTCGACTGTGTTTGGGATGAAGATGGTTACAGGAAGTAAAAATTCTTCGGGCTTGCAGTCAACTTATAAAATTTATTCATGCCAACGTTTCGACTATACAATAGTCTTCATCAGGGTTAGAATGGTCTTGTTGAAAAAAGAAACCACATGTGGATAACGAAACATAAAAAACGGACATTTAAAAAATAAATAAATAAATAAAAACTACATATCAGAGTGAAAATCGTCAAAAATTAAAAAACTTATCTTTGATGAGTACAATGGGCTACTTGCGAACCTTTTTTTTATTTAATATTTTTGAAGAGAAGGTAAAAACTTGCTACCCATATTTTTTCTTTTGACAAAATTTTTATTAATTAGCCAGAAAAAAAATAATGAAATTTGATTATTTGAATTCCCGCCATGAATGACGTAGAATTACGCCGCACCAATGAATAGTCGCAAAGCCAAGCGTGGTGCCGTCCCATAGTAATGGTATGTTTGTGCGGGTAATGTAGATCACCTGTTTGACGTTTCAATAACAGTTTGGAGGTTAGTATTTTAGTTTATCTTTTCGGTATCGATATTTTAAATTACAAGTAACTACCTATGTGTTTATTTATTAAGTAATTAATGTATTTGAGAGACCAGAGAGAGAGAGAAAAATGAACTAATGTCAAATTCAAATTAAAACTTTCTCGCACGCCATGCCATCTATTGATAACATTCTTATACATGCTTCCCCTCCCCCAGTTCAATATAAAGACGTCACAGAAAATTTTCTTTCTTAATTTAGTAAAAAACAAATAATTATTTCAAAATAAAATTTATATTTTTATATATGTTTTTAATATAACATTGCGTATATAGTGACAGAAATCAAATTTTCAGTACCACGCAAGTAGCCCATTAACATGGATGCTACAAATTACCACAGTAACGTAAAAACATTTATAAAAAACCAAAGTTGAGTCCTCATTTATTTAAAAAACCAAAGTTGACTTTGTTTTTTTATAAATGTTTTTACGTTACTGTGGTAATTTGTAGCATCCATGTTAATTGTACTCATCAAAGACAAGTTTTTTAATTTTTGCCGATTTTCACTCTGATATGTAGTTTTTAACTATTTATTTATTTATTCATGTTTTAAATGTCCGTTTTTTATGTTTCGTTATCCACATGTGGTTTCTTTTTTCAACAAGACCACTCTAGCCCTGATGAAGACTATTGTATAGTCGAAACGTTGGCATGAATAAATTTTATTAGTTGACTGCAAGTCCGAAGAATTTTTACTTCCTGTAATCATCTCTAAAGTATTTATGTTGTAGTTGTGACAGTTCACAATAATACAAATTTTTATAATAAAACTGAAACACATTGGCTAGTGTTACAGCAATAAGGTAGAAAGATGAGAGTTGGTCATCTACCTTGCGTTTATTTATAACGTTGTTGATTGTACGCTGCGTTACTTTTCACTATAAATCATCAGATTGCAATACCATGCGCTCATGTTTTGCATTACCTTACTGGAACTGCTTTACCGCTTGCGTTGCTTCATTATAAATAGGCCTTTAGTCCTATCAATGAAGACTAAAAAAGACCTAGACTATTACGTCTGCGTTAAAATCTTGACTTGCTTATGTTGATTTCTAGGGTTGTTAGAACACAAACATAAGTGCGCTCTCCAAGCAGATTCACCGTCTTCTAATGTAACTTTACAATGAGGACACCTCGCATGTCCTTCCTGTGGCTCCGGACAAAAAGGTTGGTGTTCTGCCCCACAACTCATACATCGGGCGCCCATACAACGGTCACATTCTCGACTTTGGTGAATTGCCAAAGCAGATACTTCCAAAACCAATCCACAACCTGTACACCGCGCTAAAATTGGACATTTGCGCCAATAGTGAGCGTTTAAGGCTTCGTCGCCACCGTTAATTTGACATAAACAAAAAATACATTTGCGGGATTCTATATTTTCTCCCATACCAGGAGAGGAGACTCCACTGGCCGAAGCAGAGCCCGAACTATTAGCTTCACTTCCACCTGTACTTCCTCCATTTTGTATTTTATCGGACGGAGCAGATTCGTCATTACTTGTTCGATTTTGTGGTTCAGGGCTAACACTATTCACTGATATTTGCTGAATAAGCCGATTACGTTCTAACAGAGCTTTTTTCCTTTGTACATCTATTTTATCAAACTCATGAAATAACTGTCTGTACAACAAATTCCGGCGTGTTATATCATCATCTGGTGGTAGTTGTTTACGCACTAAACGCGGATTAACTTTATAAACATGAACGAGAACTCTCTCCGCCGCTTTGCGAACAGGTTCAGCGGGATGGTGTAAACCAGACACGCCACATTCAGCCAATGTTCGACAGGCTAAACCGCTTGATTTATCCGCTGATATCCCTCGGGATATAATTAATTGTTCTACCATTTCTAAACGGCTTAACGCTAGTCGTGGATGAGTACTTCCACTCACAGGACGTGAAAGCTGTACAGGAATTTGATGAAGTTCTGCAACAGCACGAGTTTCTGCCATGCTTAAAATAGTATGAACTGCCATGTGGTGAATTCTCGCTGCTTGATCGCCAGCTTTTGTAAGCAATTCAGGCAGTAATCTATCCACACTTCTAGCTACTTCTGCTTGAGAAACTCTTCCCGGAACAAATTCCGCAAATAAAAGTCTAATAACTTCATTTGCTAAAGAATAAACGCTGAATACCTTATCTCTTAGAGCTCTGTGCAATAAAAAAACCGCTGCACGACAAGTTTTATTCGCTGTATGTAAACTAGACGCAGAATGCGCGCGCAATTCATCACGTAATCTTGCCAGACCTTCTTCTTTATCCGAATATTGTTTAGAATAAAATCGTTCAACTAATTCTGTCCCAAATACTAATATTGGTAAAGCGGCTTGTTTTTTCTCTCGTTCAGTGAGTTTTGACGATGTTTTAACATCAGGCTCCAGTTGACATTCTCGTAAGAATTCATTAGTTTGTGAATGTCTTAAAGCGGGAAGAGCCCTCTCTTCATATGCTTCGTAAGATGATTTGACGATAGCTCCAGCTGATTTATTTCGTCGACGAAATGAGCCAGTACGTTGTTGAGGCGGGCTGGCTGAACTATCGTGTGGAGAACGCGGTCGCGCGCCATGTAAAGGCGATGTTTGTTGAGGCTGCGGAGAACTGACAGGCACTTTTAACTGACTTGCGTCTTCATTTGCATCACATTCATCATTTCTAGAAGAAATTCCATTTGTTTCTAACAATTGTTCTACAGATAATTGTGTATAAACTTGTTTCCGATAATCTTCCATTTGAGTTTTTTTCTGTCGAGCCCTGTCATAATCTTCCACTTCAATAGCATGTCGTTTTTCTAATTCGTATTTACTCAGACGTTCTCCAGCTGTTCTCAATTGTTCCATAGCGTGTTTAAGTTTACGTGCATATTCAAATCTTTCATCTATAACAATTCAATAATATTTTTAGAAAATATACTAGTGGTCGTTTAAAATGCAACACCAAAAAAATATTAGAAATAATGAGATTGAGTGTACAAGTTGCGTATTATTAGTAGGGTAAACGATTTGAACAACTCCAAACAATAAAGAAAAAAATAATTAGAACTATACACACCGCGCGTCTTAATTTCCGCTACTATATACCGAGGTATGGCAAATAACATTTTTTGGTATTTTATTCCATCCTCTTTCGACTGCAATGCTCATTTCAAAGTAAGTCTCAATATTAATAATAGGGGATTCCACTCATATTGAATTTTTATATAAATTATTTCTTCCCATATAACTGTGTTATTGACGCAAATTACTTTTCTTTGTGTTTTTTAGAAATGCTAAAATATATTACACACTTTTAAAACGCGCGGATTTTTCCGGGCTTGATGACGCTACCCAGCCAGCTCTCTTTTATTGGCCGACACAGTAAGTAGGCGTTCCCATCATCATACCAGTGACTGCCAGACTGTTCCACCAGAGTTTTTGACTATGATGGTTATACGGCTACAAGCTGTTACAAATTTAAGATAAGTAAAAGAAAATAACAAAATGAAATTTTCAAGTATAAAGCGATATAACTGCACAACATTGACAAATGGTTTAGATTAGAACCACTGATAATAGCAGCCAAGGCAGCATTTGCCATTTAGGGAATTTTTGAATTTAAAAATACTATAACATATAAAAAAAAATCGTGGAATCCCCATTCCGCCAAACAAAGATGTGCGATCTTCAAAAGCTAGACGAATAAGATGACGGTCCTCTTTCTCTGATATCTTCATATGAATCCCAGATCCTGTCTGCCGTCTTTCTGCACATTTATTTGATCAAATGCACGTCGTTATTTTTTACGAGGTATATTTACTTGACAACAATCAAATTCGAACTGAATTTGAATAATTTTGTAAGAAATATTTAATAATCAAATTAGGGCAATAGTTAGGTTTAAACATTAAACTCAGCGATTTCAATCATTTACACTACTAATAATAAGCAACTTGTACACTCAATTTCAATATTTCTAATATTTTTTGGTGTTGCATTTTCAACGACAGCTAAAGTAGTAAATAATAATAATACAATACATACTTTTAACTGCAGCGTGTTTTTTGTGCTCCATATCTCGTATTAAATCTGCGACTTCTGGATCAACATACATCTCAAAAGCCAGATCATCGTAAGGCGATGTATGTTCCGGATCTAAATCTTCCTCATCTAGTGGCGTAGCCAATGCATTTACAGCAATCAGGCTAACTTGATTGTGAATATTATAGGTGTTCACATGATTTTTGCTAAGACTTATTTTGAGATGAGTCGCTGTACATCCAGGCACGCTCACAGACTTTAATTCTCTGGATTTGAACCCTGTACTTTGGTTGTCCGACAGGGTTATATATCCAAGATAATCCCATGTTAAGCTTGATATAGGAGTGTTCGATTCGTCGTCGCTTACCCATATTTCGAGTTTTTCCGCTAAACAAAACATGTAGTTTTATTATTATTATTATATTATTATTTGTTACTAATAACGTATGTATGTAACGAAAGTTTTGAGAAAAAATTTACATTCCAAATTTCCATTACTAAATTATGTCTAATCTAGACATAATAAATATATAATAGTTGTTTTATAATATACCATGTTAAAATTACTAGAAAAAGTTTTAAAAGACATTATACAAACTTCACATACGCAGATCTATCCACAGGTTGGTTGGACAGATAGTCGAAACATGAAATTGTTAACGATTTTGGATATACGACTATTTATCAAAAAAAAAGTGGGCGACCCGAACTTTTGCCCCCAAATCGAATCAGCAGAGTAATTCAAACTGCTTGAGACAAAGTTAGAACGTCATCGCGTAAATTAACTCGACAATTTAGAATGCTAAAGATGATTGTAAGCAGAATTTTGGTCAATAATAATTTCGAAAAAGAAATATAATCATATTGCGGCCTAGCTTGAGCGAATTTCCAGATGCTGCAAAGCATTAAGGAGCCAATATTTTATAGAAAACAATATTTCTCAGGCGCAATTAATTGATTTGGGTATTTCTTAGCAGAAAAGTATATAATAATGGCAGAGAATACCAAAACGAACAACAGTTACAGACAAGAGTATTTCTGACGATCCGATAAGTAGATTTAACATCTTCCAGAAACAAATGACATTAAAGATATTGGTCTCCTATTAGTGTTATGAAATTAGATTTTGTAGCAAAAGAAAATTTCTGTTTGATGAAGAGGTCTATCTTTTTCTGAAAACTTTTATTGGGTACATACTTAACTTACATATGAGGAACTGGTGCGCAAGCACTTGTATTTTGTCGAGCTTGGAGCAAGTTTCGAGGCGAAACACGAGGTCTTGCGGATAGGCCGGGGATCGTTCTGATTGCCATCCTCGAACGGTGGGCCCATGGATGGATAGTTCTGTGAGACCGTGGCGCGCGTCTTCGCTGGAGGCCCACAGCGCGCTTAATCGCACTTTTCGGGGCATCTTGACACCCGCATCTCGCACGCTTGCAGCTGTGGAATGTCCACTGTGCCATCGTCGGCCCCGGAGTATTGATCTACTTTCATACGCTTGCGCTCAACTCATTTACCCACACTCATTCAAATCATTAAACACAACTTTTGTTCATAAAAAATAATTAATTTATTATTTCTATATTTTTTACAAGTCCATTTCCTAATATATAAAAATCTTCAATAATCGCATCAATATTCACAATTAATTGTTCATTGGTCAATAATTTTTTTCCTGCAATATTTTGAACCTTAAAATCTATTTTTTCCATAATATTAGGTTTCCATAAAACTGTTATAACATCACCACCATGAATATCATTAAAGAATACGGCGAAATCATCGTAGTTTGCCTAAAAAATTAAATAATCACTCCTATAATCATTTATAAATTAATTCATAAAACTTACGCGCAATTCTTGCAAGTATAATTCAACTGGATTAAAATCTACAACCGGTATGACATTGGACTTAGTATCATCATATTCTGTTGATGTTTGCTTCTTATTACACTTAGTAAAAAGGGCTTCAAGTCTCCGCGCATTAAACTGATTATTCAAATGAATGATAACATGGTAACCAGACAAGTTAGGTTTAAAAAGTACATCTGGTGAAAACAGATTTGAAGAATGCACATGATTTTCCACAAACTGTAACGATTGACCGGCCAACAACCCTAAACGGTGAAGATGTTGAGCCGTAGGCCCTTCAGCAGTAACTCTAGATTTCGGATCCCAAGGGGTCATCAAACACATCGGCGGAAACATATCTCTTTCATTTCGAAATTCAGTTTCTAATTCTTCCCGTTGATCTGCCGTCATTTCCTCTGTTAAATCAAGCATCAACGGTTGACTTTTCCACGGATAATTTGCCAAAACGGACAAAAAACGCAAGAATGCCCTTTGTGGCAAAGCCACGCGCTCAGCCACGCATCCATATGCCACTAACAACTCTGTAACTGTTGGAGGAAGATCAAGAAGTTGGGCATGTAACCAACGTTGAGCCAAACATGCTGCTGGACCTAAAGCCGGACACCGGGCGTGCATGCCTGCTAAGGCGCCTCTCAATCGTGGTAGAAGAACACACTGCATCTCTCTTTTACCTCCCGATAATATCGCCTCCCGTGGATGATACAAATCAACTCGTATCGTCAACCCTCCGCTTACAACATGCAAAAAATCATACGAAGCTTTCGCAGGTAATCCAGTCCGTTTCAAACCTTTTACTGCGTCTAATAATAAGGCCCCACGTAATGCACGAACCGCTCCTAAATCTGCAGGCCAAGCACTGTGCTGTTGCAATTGCATCACGGCCTTAATACTCGGAATAAATTCGGGACAATTTTTCAATTCTTGACCCTGGTCTCGAAATCTGACTTGCTCATTTCTACACCAAGTATTGTTGCTATTAGCTTCATAGTTTTTTGGTTGCGGTGGATACGGATTTGAATGGCTAAACGATTCTGATATTCCTTGTACAGAAGCAACGCTTAAAGGAAGTTTTAAGTCGCGTAATTTCTTTGCCAGTTCATCGAACTCAGTTATCACTTTTAAATTAGCTTCTTCTATGTTTTTATCCAATATTTTATCTATTTGATCGTACATAATATTAAATTGTTCTAATTTGAATTTATCTTTTAATATATATTCAATAATATTTTTGCTGATTCGACGTTTATCTCGTATAAATTCTGCCGGCCAGTAAACTGCTTCACAAATAGTTCCATCTTTGAATCTAATACAAAAAATTAATTTTTGTTATAAATAAATAATGAAAATGCAACACCAAATAATATTAGGAATGAATAAATAAATAAGATTCAGCATACAAGTTGCTTATTATTTGTAAAGTAAACGATTAAAATTTTTGCTTGTGTATCTACCCATCTCTTTTATGATAATGCATTAGCGTACATATTTAAATTATATGGTATTCTATTATGAAGATAAAATTTTAATAATAATAATCCGTGATAAAATATATAAAAAGGTGTAAAATGGAAAACTAGTTAATACAACAAATATTAAAATGAAATGGAGAAAATTTTCAAATAAATGTTTAAAATATTTGTGCAACTTAAATTATATTTCTGTTCGGACGGTTATGTAAGACGCTTAAGAAAACAAAGTAACTATCAGTTTCTCTATCCTTAAAATAATTATAATATTTGTTCCTATTTCCTAATTTTCATTAAAAAATTATATATTTTATTAAATTGCATGCAATATTTATATCAATTTAGTAATAATAAAACTACAATTAAAATAACCTTCATTTATCTAAAATATTGCTAAATTTAAATTTAGCGCCTAATTTTCGAACTAAAATTTGTTTTCTTTGGTGTAAAAAAGTCTTCTGGTTACTGCATTCTCTTAACCGCACAACATTGACAAATGTTTTAGTCCCTCTGATAACAGCAACTGCTGAGAGAGATAGCATGATATAATGCCATTGCTCTCCACCACTGGGTTTGCTTACGTCGTAAGGCGGGAACCGCTGGATACCAAATATTTACCATTTTTTTTTCTTCCATAAGAAGCCGAATTAAAAAAAAGAAAAATTACGGAATTTCTGAATTTAAAAATACTATAACATAAAAAAATCGTAAAAATTCCCCATAATGCCAGTACTCCTCTCGCAACAAGTGTGGTACTAGAATTATACCAATGTACCGCTGACTCTAGAGTATCAGGAATATGTATTAAGCATTATAAGATATTGTACCCCGACGTCTTCGAAAAAGTATCCGAAAATCATTTTCGTACAAACAAAATCGCGATTCATCAGAAAAGATAATGTTATGTCATTCATGATTCCATAGTCGTCTTTCTCTGCACCAGTTCAATCGCAAAGATTTATAGCGGTGGAGGAAGTCTTAATAGTATCCATAGTCGTATAGACAGAGGGTATCTTATTACCCTCCACCACTGCTGTGCTAAAGCCGTCTGCCGTCTCCAAATGGGTGGAATTTATTTATTCCTAATATTTTTGGTGTTTTATTTTCAACGGTCGCTAGTGTAATATTTACCTTCTGAGTTCGGCTTTATCGCCCCAAAAACTTCTAAACATTGGAGCCTGCGGATCATAAGCCGTAGGACCTTTATCTATAACTCTATACATATTTGACGGATTAAATTTTATTCCAAAACTTACTAACAAATCAGGAATTGTCGGCGAAGAACCCACAGACCACAGAACAGTTTCTTTCGGTTTTGGTACAATACATTCCACACGATCTGTAAGTCCACTACGTAAAGTTTCACACAATTTATCCACTAATAATGGATATTTATAAGTCAAATAATCCAATTTCTTGTCGGATTCTATTTCATCATACACATTTTGTAGTTCAGAACAATTAAAAACATTTATTATTGCGTCGTATTGTTGAATAAACGGCATAGAAGTCATGAAAAGTTCTTGAAAAGCGTTCAAATCTGCTTGATCTAACAATAAAATAGCTTTTTGTGCTTCTTGACGAATTCTTTCAACTGGAATGTGCGAATGATTCCATTCCGCAGTTGATAAATGTGTAAAAAGAACGCGTACTGCTTGATACGAAGATTGGTGCCGATGTAATCGTCCATTTTTAGCTAAAGAAGTAACTAAATTCAACAATAATTCATTGTTTATTTGTAACAATCTTTGTCGCAACCATACTAATAATAATTTCAAGGCAGCACGCACCCCCATTAATTCTTCTAGAGTTTTTTCTGCAACTATTTGTCTTTCCTGTAAACCTACATCATGCCACAAAATAGAATTATACCAATGAGTAACCGTCATTGAATCTTTTTCCAGTTTTTCCTCATCAGAATTCGTAATATTTTTCCAATAAGACCATCGCAAATTACTTTTGTCTACATCGAATCTACTTAATTTAAATGTATCTTCTTCGGGACTTAAAATCACTTCGAAGATAGTTTTCTTAATTTCTGTAGTGATGTGCAATAATGGAAGCAATTCATTTCCGTTTAAAAAGCTGTAAGATATTGTAGAATTATCTGCCATTTTGTGAGATTTAAAATGTGTAGATATATAACTCAAATAAACAGCTCGCTTTACTAAATATCTTGCATTTAAATAATCCTTTGCATGAAAACATATTTTAGGTATAACAATATTTATAATTACGTTTATTTCTGGACCTATTGTTGCATCCAAAGGATATAACCCTACTAAGTGGGTTTTACAAGGTTTTATAAGTTTCATGGGTGCATCTTGATCTGTTTGTAAAGATAAAGGTATGTTTTTACGTATCTGTTTCACGATACCTTTTAACTTTCTAGATTTTTCTGTATCTAAACATACTCCAAAGTCTGATAAATTATAGTCATCATATTCTGGTATATTGTTCAAAAATGACTTAAAGTTTTCTAACCATAAGTGGATTTCTCTTTTACGTTTGTCTTTTATGGAAACTTCTTTAATTAGTTCTTCAGTTTGTAAACGAAATAAATTTGAATTAAATAGGATTTCTGTTTCTCTTAATTGATTTAATTCTTCTACAGTAGGAGGTTTATTTAAATCTTTATACGATATTTCTTCTGGTTCATCATATTTTTGTTTTTTGATTTGTTTTTCGTCAACATTATCTACTCCCCGTTTATTTTTTTTAATCTTCATCTGGAATATATACATATATCAAAAATAATACAATATAAGTTAAACTACTTATACCTCGGATATTATTTAAGTAGCACGTGTTTTTGTATATTTAGTAAATCTTATTCATATCAACCTCACTTTCGTACTTGCTTTCTTGCTTACTAGGCTTACTATGATTTTGTAGGGAATTTATATTTTTAGAATGGATGCATTGCACAAAGTGAGAGAGATAGTAAAAAATGAGATGTTTTCAAAGCGCAGTTGTTTTTCTGCGCATAGAGATGATAAAATGAAATAGTTGTCAGTTTTAAATTCAAAAAGCTTGGTATGAAATCAGATTTCTTAAAATGTTTACAACAGACAAATGCGAATTACTTAACTTCTGTATTAATTTTTAATGAAATTAACAACTTTTTTCTCATTTCTGGGTTTTTCGGAAATCTATGATACGATAATAATTGGGATGACGCATTACAAGAAGCTACGGAACAATATTTTCGAAATAATTTGTGTTTCTTAACACATTTTCCTTCTATTTGTTCCATAGTTTTGAGATATTTTTTGAACTTATAACATTTCAACAACGCTTCACAAACTAAGCACAAGCACATTCATTAAATGACAGATAATCCGTTGTTGCCAGTTGCGTTTATCATTAAATTTTACTATTGTTTAAATCTTAATTTTGACACAAAATCCATTTTTCTTTATTGGATATATCATATTTAAATTCAAAATTGCAATAATTTATTTGTTTTGGCATTATTAGAATAATTTTTAATTAATACAATCTGATTTAATTATATATCAATTATGTGGCAACAGAGCATCATCTCTACAAAGCTTTACAAAAATATCGCTAGATGACAGACTCAATATGACGTCAGAGGGCAATTACTGTGCAATGCATCCATTAGTAACTTACAAACATCTGTGTTTTATTTAACAACACTATTTTTTTTTAATTTATTCTATATTTAATAAGTGCAATGAAGACGTATTTCAATTATTTAGAACACATGTATTTAGTTCAAATTAAATTTTAAATGGATATTGTTGAACTCAACAGATGATGAAGACGTATTTCAATTATTTAGAACACATGTATTTAGTTCAAATTAAATTTTAAATGGATATTGTTGAACTCAACAGATGATTTAAGTTTGAAATGTGCGCCAGATTCGATCATCAAAAAATCAAAACTTGGCCTTCAAACCAACCAATCAGAAATTTAAAACTAAAAACGTGACACCTGAACGTGCCGAACTTTAAATAAGTATGGTTAGATTTAGGAAATTCACCAAACGCGATCGAGACGTCTTAATAGGGATTTAACATTGTGACGTCATAGGATCATGATTTTTAGAATCCTTCTATATTTTGCAGTTGAGCAGTTAGTTTTACACCGATGGAAAATTATAGTTATGTTTCAATCGTTTTTAAATATTATAGGGAAGAGTAATTATTATTTAAATAATTGTTTTATAGAAGCGAATCATTTAAATAAACGTTCGGCATAATTAAAGATACGGAAATGGACATTAAAAACTTGTTTTCTTTATATTTCATATATCTATATTAACTATACTATGATTTTAATAAAAATTCTGACATCTGACTCACTCACTTCACTATGTTGTAGGGAATTTATATTTGTAGAATTAGTAACTTATAACAAATAGGTATTTGAAGGTTGTACATTTTAACAGGAAATAATGATTCATTGTTGTAATTAATTATTTTTCATGAAGATATATATGTTATAAATTAAAGGAGTGTAACAATAATATTTAATATTAAAATATAATTAAAATGGCCGCCCCGCATAGGGAAGCAATCCAAAAGCAAATTCAGCAAGATTGGGCAAACCGCGAATATATTGAAGTAATAACAATCAGTATTAAAAAAATAACAGACTTCTTAAATTCTTTCGGTAATGTATTACTCCTATATGTGAAGAAGAAAGGTGTTTATGTTCAATTTTTAGATTTATCATGTCGATCTAAACTTGCCGTTTTAAATGAGAAACTCACAACTCTTGAACGAAAAATAGATTACTTAGAAGCTTGCGTAAGCATTTGATAGAGTGAATTATTGGTAATAAATTGAAATTATAAATTTGTGTTTGTAGGTAACCAAAGGGGAAACATTAACATAATATATTAATGTAAGAGAATTATTTATACTATCGTAATTTAATATATAATCTACATAATGTGAGCTTTATTAATATAGCAACTTTTATATTTATTGTATTTGATCAAATAAAATTCCACTTTGTATATTATTTAGTAATTTTTGGTTCATTTGCTTATATATTGGCAATGAATGATGGCTTGCCATTTCAGTTAACAGTATGTTATAATTTAAAATACAAATATTTTGATAATAGTTATTATAATATGGCTTTAACTGCTAGAGAATGTGCTGCATTATTAAAGTAAGTTAATAGTTATTTGTTTTATATGGAGTATAACCTAAACTTTTTAGTCTTTTATCCGAATCAAATGTGGAATCCTTAACTTTAGATGCTCTTGTAATACAACTGCATCAAATATTTAATAAACAAGATTTATTTAAAGTTGGAGGAGCTTTAGTATTATTACTTCAGCAACCAGATTTATTAACGCAAGCTCCTCAACGTATAACAGCTTTAACGTTATTACTAGAATTGTATAAGGGTGAACCATTAGTAAATAATCCATTCTCAAGCGTATTTCTACATTTATTGGTGAGTTATTGATATACACTCAGGTGCAAAAAAAACGGGCCACTATTTTTTTGTTAATTGTCTCTGGAACTATAACTACGGAGTCGGTTATGCCCATTTGCACCAACAAAGCTTAAATTTTAAGCTAGGCCTAAACAAAAAAAAGCAAATCGAAATTTTGACAGCAATATATTATAATTCATTTGACATTTCATTTCGATGCAATTTTGTCAATTTAAGCCGAGTTTAATATTTAAGTTACGTTGGTGCAACTGGCCATAATTAGA
Organism: Ophonus ardosiacus; assembly: GCA_943142095.1. Classification (NCBI taxonomy): domain Eukaryota; kingdom Metazoa; phylum Arthropoda; class Insecta; order Coleoptera; family Carabidae; genus Ophonus; species Ophonus ardosiacus. Next base: position 31,009,619 of record OW964832.1, on the reverse strand, counting down.
TAAAAGTTGTCATAATTAGGATGCCATTTTAGCAATGTATTGAGAAGAAATGCATAGGTCATTAGACAGACAAATTTGTAAATTTTGCAATTTTGTTTTAGCAAAACATCTATGCATACTATTTATTTTGGTTTGCACTTTAGGATACTTTTTAAATTCTTTTGTACGGCGAATTCATTTTTTATCATTATTGGATTTCAAGTTATAATACCTAAGTTACCCTACAATTTTATGTTTGATAATTATTATTGTCCATTAAATAAAACGGTAAGTATCATCTGTTACCTTTTTGTACTCTGTAAATTAGTCTGTCTGTCATTGGATAAAGTTAAAAGTTCTATTTAAAATGTTTCGAAAACAATGCTGTTAACAAAAATGCAAACAAAAGATATTTGGCCAGTACAATAGTTCTCGCCATATTCATATTAGGTTATATAAGTATTGTATTTAACATTTCTGGTAGACACAAAAAGTTCTAATTACATCAATTCTTTCGTTTTCAAGTCATTCTAAGAACAAGTTTCCTTTTACTCTTCTAAATGTTCGAGATTCTTCCAATTCATTGGCGAGATTGGCGGTATTTCTGAAGGGTATATGATGAAAAATATGTATAGCAAGCGAGTATTTAGTTGACATTGGTATTGTACATACTTTGGCGTATAAATGAATCCCCTTTCTTTTTATACCAATTTTAGATGTTAGAGTTTTTTCCTCCTTATAACAATAGTATATTATAATAGGCCCATAAACCATTTTTTTAATAATATTTTTAAATGAAAGTTCGTTTAATTTTGAAGCAATTCGTGATATCAAAAAGTCAATTTATCCGCGGTAACCACCGTCAATAGATGGCAGCATTGACATCTTCATAGTGGGGAAAACATTGTATTTTGTACATTGATGGTATAGAAGTAATCTCGAATTTTTGATTTAGTTCTCTTTATTTAGGTGCAATAATTAATTAAAATAAGATGTTTATCTCACTCGGAGATATCTACATATATTTAAATGGTGCAGTAAGGCCAACAGTGGAAGGAGAAGCAACATTTAAAGTTAAAGTAGTTAGTAGAAAAGTTTGTAAGGTAACATTGAAAATTTCTAATATTTTAGCGATCATATAATAATGTGTGGTTTCCAATTTGATAAAGAAAACAATGTGGAGATTCCCGGTCTTTGTTTACAAACATTTAATTTAAAAGGGATTCCACATAATATCCGCATTTGCCTTGAAAACAATGTACAACAGTGGAAGTGCAAACACTTTTGCACTTATGTTGTATTTGAAAAGACACTTTTAATTTATTGGTTTGAAAATCATTATTTATTATATAACTGCATCCATGTATGGTTCTAGGAAATCCAAAAAATTTATTCTCTAACGATTGCCTCATCAGAAGTTCTGCCACCAAAAGCAGAACTTACGAAATACATAATAACGCCTGCCGGTGTAACTTCAATTAGATATTTTAAAGTATGTCTTTTTTATAATTAAAATATGATCTTCTCCAGCAACTCAAACACTTTGATTTCTGAATATCAATTTCAGTGCACTCTAGCACTACTCTAACATTTCTGATTTTTTTAAAAATATTTCGGAATAGATATTTAAAATGTGTTGTTCTCTTATCAGGTATGAAAATAATTATTTTTAAAATTGTAAGTATTTCTAGCATTTCCCAAAAATATATTCTAGCTGTTGAATATGGTAAATTAAAAATGACTCTTATTACCTTAAGTGTATTATTCGTCTTTAATTTAAAAAGAAATATTTTTTTTAGTAGGACAGGCATTCTTTTTCAAAAGAGATCTTTTATTTGAGTTTTTTCCTGTAAATATTTTTTTTATATTAAAAAAAATATATTGAAACTGTTATACGATTTACCTTGATAATAATCCGAAGGCAGAAAATGAGCAGAACACACATTCATATATAGTGTCATTTTTCTTTTCTATTTTTAACGCAATTACCCATTTTTCGCATTTCTTTGTCTTTCGGGAAGTAGTGCATTGACATTTGTGCACTAACGTAATTATTGCACTGCGGTACAGAGCAATATTGCTTACATTTGCTAGACATTTCTCTCACTTTTGCTTGGTTCCTATGCTAGTACAATTCACATGCCGCAATGTTTTCCCCACGACTCGCATTTTTAATTTCGCCACCAGATGTCAGATACTTTGTTGGCTCTCATCAATAGCTGCATTTGATTTTTAAAGAAACCTATAGCTATCTTCCTCACACCAGTTTCTGTAGTAGGCTGCGCGAGAAAGATACCAGTAGTGTAACGTCATTTGTACCCTGGAAATAAATTCAAATATCTCGCAAAGTAATTATTATTTTTTTTTATCTTAATCGTTATGTATTGAGTAGTACTTTAAGGATAAAGTGTACATTTTATAATTTTTTGTTATGGTTTATGGGCCTATTGCTATTACTTCTCGACTTGTGCAAGAACCAATTTTAGGTTTTTCGCATTCAAGGACAGGGTCAACTTAACGTGCGGCAGCTATATCTCTAATTTTAAATATTTAATTAATGATAAAATATGGAATATTAAATGTACTTCCCAGAAAATACTTGAGTAATGTCTGGATTTTTGATATTGACATTTATGTCAATTACAAACATTTTAATTTTTCAACTGGTTTCCATGGGCTCTTTGATTCATTATACAATGGATTATTTTATATATTTGTAATTCTCTATTTCTAAATCTATAGAAGATATAATAAAAATGTTCAATGTATTGGATAGAGAATTTTATATTCTTTAATATTTTTAATAACATAAATTTCCAAAAAATAATATTTAGAAGATTTTCTTTTAAGACACTACTACTTCTGGTTGTCCAGTTGTTACCAAAACCTTTTAGCTCTTTCCAGGAATGTCAGATTGAGGAATTCAGAGTTAAACAGGTCTTAAGTCTTATAGTTTTTGAGGAATCGTCCTTCCAACATCCACACGTACACGAACACACACATACACAGATAGATATCATTGTAAAAATGTTAAAATCGGATGGTAGGAACCGTAAAACGTGCTTATTCACTAAAATCTGGATATGCAATTTTTAGCTTGAATCCATTACCTCTCTTAGCGAGAAGTAAAAAGTGGCTCGTTTTTTTTTCACCCGAGTGTAACTAAGTGATACAAAGTATGACTGTTATGTGTACGTAGCATCCTCATGAACAAAATTCTGGCTCAGGATTATTGGGTGGTTTGACAGTCGCAGAAAAAAAGGTATTGATGCAATTGATGAACCCAAGCGGTAACAAAGATGGACTGTTGAAAAAAACAGCCAAACAGTTATTATTAAGCGAAGCTACAGGTTGTGGTCCAGTCGAATTGACAACATTGCAGTTATTTTTGGCACAACGGACAGCGGAAAGACCAGCAGCTGCACGTGCCGGGCTGCCCGTTATTTTAGCCGATCCGGAAAATGCAACAGCTGATCAGGGAGAAACATTAACTGCCTTGGTACGCCATGCTAGTAGCACACTTCATCCAGAGCCTGTAATTTTAGCACCACCCTTACATCCAGCTACTGCTGAGCTTGTTTGGTTACATCGTACTGATCCATCGCGACACAACCCCGCGTATGATTTTTCTTTATGTGTTGCTCATGGTGCAGGACAAGAAGCAAGACGATTGATGGCTAGAGCATACGCTGGTTCCTTAACTCTTCAACAACAACAGCATTTATTACACGAGTTGGATGCAGACGCTAAACTTGTTTATCATATTGGTTTAACACCAAGCAAACTTCCAGATTTGGTAGAGAATAATCCACTTATTGCTATTGAAGTATTGCTGAAACTTATGCAATCAAAACAAATTACTGAATATTTCAGTGTTCTTGTTAATATGGAAATGTCGTTACATTCTATGGAAGTTGTGAATAGACTTACAACAACTGTAGATCTGCCGACGGAATTTGTGCATTTGTACATTTCTAATTGTATTTCAACGTGTGAAACCATCAAAGATCGATATATGCAAAATCGTTTGGTACGATTGGTGTGTGTATTCCTGCAATCTTTAATTCGTAATAAAATTATCAATGTGCAAGAGCTATTTATTGAAGTGCAAGCTTTTTGTATTGAGTTCTCGCGCATCAGAGAAGCTGCAGCACTTTTTCGATTGCTCAAACAATTGGAATCTGGTGAATTAGGACATGCTAATTCTTCTACGTCACCACCACCTCCAAAACATACACCGACTACGGCTTCGTAACCGTTTGTTTATTCATACAACCATATCATTATTTTCGTATACATGTGAATATCTATAGATTCTGAAACTAACTTTTGCTTATAGAAATGTACAAACAACTATACAACAAAATTGTTGGAAATTGTGTACATTGTTAAAAAAATATGAAAATTGGTATACTTATGTAATTTTACCCGAGGAATCGGATGTATACCCATTTTAGGGTTAGAATCTCAAAATTGGGTGTTTTTGATCCAACTTGGAACACAAATATCTCGGGAACGGATAAAGATATCGACCTCTGGTTTCAAAATTTGGAATCAGAATTTTGAAGTTTTTAGCCAAAAATGGGTATGTCTTTTTAGGACTGTAACTTAAATATTGGTAACTTGAGAAAATCATCAATTGATTCTACGAATATAACTACATAATTATATCAATTTTTAGAGTTATTAGGCAAATAAAACAATTTTTAGAAATAAAATAATGAAAGAAAAATCATTTAAAAAATGGCCTTTTCAGCATTTTTGAATAGAAATAATAGGAATAATAACAAAATTCAAGTATTCCATTCAAAAATAATTCCACTGACGCTATTCATAATAAAACGCTGAACTTTTAGCAAAATGCATATACAGTGTGTCCCATTTAGAAGTGCCACCATTGGGATCTCGAGAACTATAAGAGATACAATGTCGGTTAAATGGAACTTTTTGTGCGCCTTTGGAAGGCCATCTCAGATGTGCTTTTGTTTTTCCAAAAATTCTCATAGGGCACTAGATAATGACGAAAAACTGAATATTGTTGATTTTTTCTTTCTCAAATAACTTCTAAAATATCAGTAATTGAGAAAAACGTTTCAAATATAAAAGATAGATATTTTTATTAACTAACCAGTGGCGTACGAAATAAATTTTTATATCCGTAAATTTACGAGATATAACACAAACTTATATTTTTTTAAATGGAACCCATATCTGATTTTAGTCTCAAAAAAATCAATATTTTTTTCTCTTTTCAATGATGTAAGGGTTATTATGTTTTATATTTGTTTTGCTCCTAAAATTAAATTTTTCTCCTTATTTTTCTGAATTTTCTTATTATTTTCCAAAAAAACATTATTATTTTTATTAATTATATTGTATTTGATCAAAATAATTTGTTTTATGCCTTTATTACTTAATATTTTCATTTTAGACTCATAATTACAAATTACACTATGATGAGCCAAGGGCGACCTGATATACATACATACAAAATATTATAAAAATTAATTTGATACGAATTTTGAGCAAAATTTTCTAACGAAATAAATTATTTAAATACAAGGAGTATTTTCAAATAGAAATCTACCAATATTTTCAAAATAGTTGTAAATTTAATACAAAATAAGGAAAAAATAATAATTTTGAAGGCAAAACAAATATAAAACATAATAATCCTTACATCGTTGAAAAGAGAAAAAAATATTTATTTTTTTGAGACTAAAATCAGATATGGGTTCCATTTAAAAAAATATAAGTTTGTGTTATATCTCAAAACTTTACGGATATAAAAATTTATTCCGTACGCCACTGGTTAGTTAATAAAAATATCTATCTTTTATATTTGAAACTTTTTTCTCAATTATTAATAGTTTAGAAGTTATTTGAAAAAGAAAAAATCAACAATATTCAGTTTTTCGTCATTATCTAGTGCCCTATGAGAATTTTTGGAAAAATAAAAGCACATCTGAGATGGCCTCCCAAAGGCGCATAAAAAGTTCCATTTAACCGACATCGTATCTCTTATAGTTCTCGAGATCCCAATGGTGGCACCTCTAAATGGGACACACTGTATAGCTGGAGCAAATAGTAGATCATTTTGTGACGTCACAATGTTAAATCTCGATAAGTCGTCACGATCACATTTGCTGGTTGTACTATATTTTATGAAAGTTCAGCGTTTTGATTCGGCTGGCGTTAGTGGTATTATTTTTGTTATTCACTTGATATATGAGTCGCTTTCCATTTATCATAAGGAGTAGCACTTTGCTACCCCTATGACTGTTTTTGCGCATTCCATTGAGCGGATGATCCGGAGCTACTCGAGTTCTTCGTCCCTTCCCCCTTCAAGTACCACGAATTTTTTTGGAGTAGAGTAGACAGTAGACTACTCCGTTTGGTGACGCATGCGCTATTGGATATTGATTTGTCAATTGACGCATTTCGTTTGAGGTTATTAACGTGAAACATATCTTTGTCTGAAATACATTTATTTGACGCAGCATCAAATACAAATTACTTGGAGCGTAGCGCACAGATCTTAAAATACTGTTCCTTTTAGAGTAGTTGCGGATCAATAATGGGATCACGTAAAAGTGAAAACGACATTGCGATTATCGAGAAGTGAAAACGATATTCGTTTCCTTAGCGATTACGTAAAATTAGTCACTTACTACGTTTTTAACTTCGGTTATTTCCGTAAAGTGACTACGTTTTGCGAAAACGATATCGTTTATAGACTAATGTTTTTGTATTAAATAGTTTTGACAGATAATTTATATGAATGTCATTAAAAATTTAATCTAATATCAAAACGTATTATTCTAGCCTTTCGTTTATAACAGCAATGCTACAAGAATTGAAGAATGATAGAAGTTAAATTATCAATTAGTTACAGATGCCATGTATCATCTAATTTTGTTCCTTTTGATATTCCAGAAGAAAAATTTATGAAGTAAACAAAAATATTTCTAAATATATAATTAAAACTTTAAGAGACCATTTAAGAATACAAGTAGACAAGATTGTTATTTTAAAGTAATCTTGTTTTTATTACGTTTTGTATTTCAAGTAAGTAAAGTACGAATAGGCCACATTTAAATAACGGCGCATAATCTTCGGGCGGGCTGCGGAAAATGATCAATTCATAAATTTTAATTTTGTGTAAAAACTACAAAATATTAATCCCAAAACACAAGCTATACAGTGTCCCAAACTCTATGTTCAGTATAGGGTCTTATGGAGTACCATGTTGCCATGTTTACCTGCTATAAATCTGCAAGATAGAAAGAGCAAAATAGATGCCCAAAAAGAGATGAAATGTTCTGGGTACTTCATTGAATGTATTTATGACTGGTGTACTTTCAGTGTATCTAAACAGGTGGGTGAAAAGAAAAAAAAAATTAAATTAAATAATGAACTGGTCAATTTAATAATTTACAAAAAATATAAAATAATACAAATACAAAATGTAAGTAGGATTTAAAATCATAACAAGCGTAGATAAATGAAATGAATTAACATATAAACTAGTCAATTTAAAGTAAATAATATAAAACATTTTTGTACTTAATTGGACATTTTACAATCGTCGTCAACAATATAAATTCCCTATGTTACATATTTCCATTCTACGAAAAGATATAAAGTTAATACATATACGAGTACAATATATAGATGTAAAACAGCATAGGTGCGAAGAAAAAAATGAAATTGAATAACACACTGGTCAGTTTAATAATACATATTTTTTATTTAATTTATAACTTCTTATTTGACAATTTACTAATATTTAAGCTTGTTAGAAATACTGCATATATTTTGCATAGTTCATAAGTCTATTCTTTCTTTGTAATCTCCAATTTGAATGTATAATTTTTAAAATTCTAATTTCTAATGCATTTAATTAAGATTAGTATGCTGGGCGGTTTTAAAATATTGTATTGAAATTTTACTTATTACAGGACAGGTACAAATAGCCCTGCATATAAAACTATTTAGACAAATATTGGGTGTATACAATAAGCCCTTGAGTAAATAAGAGACCCTCACAAAACTTAAATTGTACCGTGTTAACTAATTTTGGTATAGTAATGAAAATTTATGAATGTTTCAATATATACATTGAAAAATTGGCAACATGGTACAGAAAACCTCCGTAAGAATAACATTGGCTATCTCCGCCACACTGAAGATAGAGTATGGGACACTGTATAGAATCGTTATCTCTGCTGCTTCGCAGAATGTAATAGTTATTAAAATTTCCTTTCTTGGATTTATTCTTGTAATGAATACTTTTACAGTTACTAGAATATCAACAATGCCAGAAAATATTTCTTTTAGGTAGTTCTTTCTACTTACTAACTAAGAAAATATCTAATCAACAAGATTTTAATTTTCTATCATAATTTTCAAAAGAGTAAAAATATAGCTATAGTAAATCATACGCATTTGGTTCTTTGCAACATGCTAGTATTAAAACATTCATGAATTTTTCGTAGATTCATTCTTGTAATCAATATTCGTTTTATAATTATCGTATTTCATTATAATTATTTCAATTTGATATATTAATTTAATGGCATTTCTTTCCAAAACGTCAAATTTAATTCACTGCTCACTACATTCTACATGTAAGTAAATTAGAAAAAGATATACCTACACCCAAATGTATGAAATAAAAAGAATTCACATTTTTTTTCGGTCCAAAACGATATCGTTTTCGGTTTTCACTATTTACGTGATCACATTTTCACTTGTCGACAGTCACAATATCGTTGTCACAGTTACATGATCCCATTCCAGTTCAGTTTAGGATCAGTTCGGTGCTACCTACTCCAAGAACTCTGCTAAATGGAAAGCAACTATGGATACAAATTTGCGGACACTTTACAACGTGACGAAGCGAATTAGCCAATCAAAAACTGGGGAGAAATTGTCAGATCGAAGGTCAGAGAGTGTACCGAATATTGGAGTAGGAGTTAGAGTATGATGACGTAATTTAAGAGTGTAGTGTGTTTTGGAACGAATGAGTTTTGTTGGAGTAAAAAATTGAAACTAAGTTAAAAATAATTTTAAAAAATTAACAAAACTACTTATAATTGTTTATAATAAACGCGCTAATACAGGCCAATGTGTTTACCAATGTTTATTTTCAACCAGAAGGATATTATATATTTCATATGTTGTGAATTGACTCCGAAAGCGTGACGTCAAAATCGACCGGGAATTACAAAACCTGAAAGTAGGCTTCCGGTTTCTTGACTGTATCTTGAAAGAGTTTATTGTGAACGAACCGAACTAGCGCCAAATTTAAATAGCTGTCATTTGTCTTTTTTGAAAATTAGAAAATTTAATGATGTGATTTTGTTACATATTCCTGTTTTATGTATTTAAAGTAAAAAATAAACTAAAATATATGCGTAATTTGTTTTATGAAACCTTATATTGAAGTAAATTTTAATAAATTCCAAGAAATAATGTTATTTGTGGCTATGTCATTCTTCAGCGAGGACGAAAAGATTTTCCTCTGATTCTATAGTTATCGACCTAGGCTATTGTTCAAAGAATTGGTATTCTGCACCTGATCACTTATTCTGTCCGTTCTTACTTTCAATTCAGTTCGTAGTAGCCAAATTTGGAAAAGCAGTCGAATTTAATCATTGTAAAGTGGCGAGTCACTTTCTCGCCGGTGATTTAATTCTCGCCGAGAGAGGTTTTTTAGTAGCCGAACTTTTACCAACAGTCGTTAATTTTTAATGATACCATAGTTTATGATGGAACAAATTCAGAAAACAAGAAATATTACGAGGGAAAAAAATACAAGTAGAAAGGGCCATAGGAGGAATTAAAACTTTTCAGATATTACATATGATTGCTTTTTTTAATGCCCTGTTCATCATTAATCCTTAAAGTTTGTGGGGCTTTGACAATTTTTTAATACCCGCTTATAAGTCGAAATATTTTACAATGAACAAAGTATGTAATCGAATTTTTGTAAATATGTACAAAGGCTTTTAATGAATACGTGTTACAAATTTACAGGGTATGTACGAGATGCAAAATAAAGTAACTTTTACTAATAAACTCATAAAATGGTAATTATCTTTCGCTAATTTTCGTTGGCTGTTACGATCTCTCACTGCAGTTATTAATCTTGTTTATATTATTTTTGCATCCCCTACATACCCTATAAATTTGTAACACGTATTCTTTAACACTCAATATTATTTATACGTATGTGACAAATATATTTTATTATATGATAATCTACTTTTCAAATTTTGCATACCTACTTCTTTTACTTTCCATGCCCAATATTTCTCATATGCGTTATTCATTTTATTAATTGTATATATTGCAAAATATTGTTATAAAATAAGCTTTATAAGAAACAATTTTTAATTCTAAAATAGTTTTATTTACACTTTATAGATATCAGCTTTGATGACAGCTATTTAAATTTAGCGCTAGTGCGGTTCGTTCACAACAAATTCTTTCAAGATGCAGTTAAGAAACCGGAAGCCTACTTTCAGGTTTTGTAATTCCCGGTCGATTTTGACGTCATCACTTTCGGAGTCAGATTGTGGAGTAATTTCTGTACACTCCTCGATAGTAGGGTAAGTAGAGTATCACTTTGGATTAAATTCTGGCAATTTTGGAACAGGTTAAGAGTAAACTGAGAGTAAGTTTTGGAACGATTTTGAGTAATTTCGTACTCTAGGGTAGGGTTTTGGAACGCAACCCTGAAGTTTCTGTTGGTAGCGTGGTTTAGAAGTTTTGCGTTTTGTTTTCATGATTTGGCAGTTTTCATATTGGAGTTTTTAGTGCGTATTAAGTTATTTTATATTTTTTGCCAAACTCTGAAAACAAAACGCATAAACGCTTTAAACTAAAACAAACTTCAGCTCCATCTGACAGTTTTCCCTGTTTTTGATTGGCTAATTGCTTCGTCCGGAACCTATATCCAGCTGATACAGACAAAGCAAAAATCATAAAATGGTCACTTCAGTGGTTCTCAAATATGGATACCAACTTTTCTATTTTCAATGGAAACATATATTTATTATTTGCTCATTCAATAGAGCTTTTTATTCTGCATCCAACGATATACAATTTTCATACCCTTACATAAAATTTTCGGGAAAAAAATGAATAAAGTTTTAAATGAATTCCCCCTAAAATATGATAATGATTGCCATAACTGAAAAAATTTAATATATTTAAATGAACTTGATTTTCAATTAAATGATTTATTGTTTTTACAAATTGCTCAAAATTATCTATTTTTAGTAATACATAATTGAAGTCTCTATATTACATTATTTCTAACTTTTCTTAATTTTCTTCCATCAATACTTCTTAATGTTTCTTCAATACAATCTTTCTGGAGTTGTAAAATATATATATATATATATATATATATATATATATATATATATATATATATATATATATATATATATAAAGTTTGGCTTGACGGGGATTTGAACTCCAACCTATAAACGTTCCTTGGTTCCGTAGTTCGGAGACAGGCATGCGAACCACACCATATTAAGGACTCTTAAAGTTTAAAAATAGTTATTAGTTTCGAAAATAATAGAGTTTTTATTACCATTTCCTCATTTCTATGTCTATGTCACACATTTATTCTATTCCAAATTCTTGATATGTTGAATGACATAGGCTACCAGTGGTAATCAAATCTTGACTATTATATACGTAGTATTTTTATTAATTATGACATTATAGTAATTTAACCTATCAAGGACAATAACGTCTGAGGTCAACAGTGTACTCTCCGAGGGCCTGCGGCCCGAGGTGTGTACGTTGACCAGTGGTAATCAAATCTTGACTATTATATACGTAGTATTTTTATTAATTATGACATTATAGTAATTTAACGTATCAAGGGTGTTATAATGACAATAACGCCTGAGGTCAACAGTGTACTCTCAGAGGGCCTGCGGCCCGAGGTGTGTACGTTGACCGAAGGGGTTATTGTCCGTTTAACACCCGTGGTGCGTTCAACGTTTAACGCCCGACCGATATATTATTTTAATAAAGATTTTTATCGATTTATGTTTTGTCATTGTGATTTGTGTTAGAGAAATTAATCTAATTACTTAAACGCTGTAACTAGGAAACGCAATATTCTTATTTGTTTACAATACCGATTTCATAGCAACAATTTTATAACACCATAGGGTGTTATTTGGTATATACCAACCCTGAAAGCAGGGTTGCTATGATAATAATAACATACCAGTCGGACGTTAAATTACTTATTATCCACCCATATTTCCAATTATTGTCCACAAGGGTTATTTTAACATATTTATACATTTTATAAGTGCTGAAAAAAATAAATTTATGTGACTTCAATTATTAGCGAAATCCACTGTTTGAGAACAAAATCATCTCTATATCTACGTCACAGAATATTAAAAAAAAATATTACGGCTTAACGAATAACAATGAAGACTTTTTAAAATTACATATCACTTTCAGTTTAGATGAAGTTTTGTAAAAAAATATAGTGGAGGACCCTATTGAAATCGGTTTGATATAAAATAATGAAACAAATATTTATTTATAATTTTCTTTAATTTATGAAATGACAATAAAATAATTAATAATAAATAACGTGCCACTTCTGAAGGGGTAAATAAAAAGTATAGTATTCCTACGAGTATTCGAAATTATTATTTTAAAAATACTTGATTTATTTACTATTAAATTACGTAAATTTATTTCCGATTAAAATTATTATTTAATTTTTTATTTCTGTCTGCGCACAAGCATTTTGCCGGTTCTTATGTCATTAACAAGTATAGATAACTAATTATTTAAAAAAATATACCTCCTAAAGTAAACAGTTATTTACAATTTGTCTTTCATAGTGAAAGGATGGTTGTACTCTCCTGGTTTGCTGGACCGTGCTCGACCATTCCTTTATTTTATTTGAATTTTGTAGTATTCAAATCTGTGGTAGTTACCTCTACCCTTAAAATAAGTTATTAAATTTTAATATTAAATTCATTAAATTAAAGTGCGCCTAGACCAGCCCAGGGCCCAGAAGGACAACGTGGGGATGCTCGCATATTTGTATAATGGTAGTTTGGTAAAATATCCAGGTGTATCCCCTGAGACAAGGTATGTGAAAACAGACTTCCCAGCAAATTGAAAGTTTATAAATTTTTACATTAAAATTAGATTTTTTTACATTTTGCTAATAAAATCATATTATTTGCTACATAGTAATCAATTAAAATATGGAAAATACAATACAATTCAAATTGACTATTATGCAATCATTAATACCTTTTCGTTACTTTAATTTTAATATTTCAAGTTTCTGCCATAATTTAAATAATTTATAACAATTTGTATTTTACAAACAAAATTTTGTTAATTTTTAAAATATTTTAGGTCAATAACTTCGTAATGTAGGGTATAAGGCAAAACAATACGATATAAATAGAATACAATGAATTGCACAACAATTCAAATTTTAATATTTTAAAATACAATACTTGTACTAATGTTACACAATGCATAAAATAGCTAAAATCTTATACTGGCTAAAGTTAAGTTTAACAAGGATTGTAGAAATTTATACTGATGGTTATATATAGTTGCTAAACCATTAAAAACATTAAATACCACAAAAATTTGGGTGCGGAAAGCAATATTTATATCGATTTTGGCATTTTTTCTGAAAAAAATTAGGTTAGATCAAGCACATATATTTCTATGTTTAAGTACGTACTTACGCTTCCATACGAATAATAGTGTTTCAGTTAATGTATATTTGCAGAATTATGTCTTTTTTCCCTTATTTTCCTTCGTTTTGTTAGGTATTGTTTTTGTAAGGATTTTTTTAAAAATGAGTGCGTTAGGTATTGTTTTTGTTAGGATTTTTTAAAACATTTCTTAAAACATGAGTGTGCGTTAGGTATTGTTTTTGTCAGGATTTTTTAAAAAAATTCTTAGAAAATGAGTGTGCGTTAGGTATTGTTTTCGTCAGAATTTTTTTAATTACTGACTTTCAATTTGAACGATGTTCGTGTTCTTACGTTTTCATATCATTTTAGGTTAAGTTGCATTTTTCCCTTAAATATCTATTAAAAATTACTTTTCTACCCCACTTTTGTGTTTTCATGTGGTATTTTACTGAAAAGTGTACTGTGTCTTAATAACAAGCATATCCAGTGTTCATTTCATTACAAAAAAGAACTTTATTATAGATAAAACTAGACTTTATTTTTACAAAAAATTATATAAATACCTGTTTCCGCACTCTCATTCTGTCTTTCCTTATTATATTTTAGCTAAAAGAAGACATTACAACAAAAAAATTGCAATTTCTACAATCCTTGTTAAACTTAACTCCAGCCCTTATACTTATATATATTTTTAAACTATTTAAAACTTACAATTTCAAAATTTATTTGCGAAACATACATTACTATAATTTGTCTCATAGATTGTGACATGGCTTTTTCCATTTATTTATTTAAATATACAAACTATGAAATACAATTTAAGGTAAATGACACACCCAACAATGGGTAATAAGCGGTAATGATATAATTGTTTTCTATTAAACAGGCTTGTATAAAATAAATTTAAAACTGAGTAGATACAATGTGGCATATAAAAATTGCCCGGGAAATTTTATACTGTAAGACTAGCTTTAATGGGGGATTACACCATTTTTTTTTTTTTATAATTTCATCTGAAAATATTTAGAAAACTAAGACTATTGATGAAAATCCGGTGAAAAAATTCTTATTAATGAGCGAGTTATGGTCTCCCGAATTTTGAAAAGATTGACGTGACGTCACATTTATGTGTTTTTATATCAAACTGTTTTCATCATGGACCTAAATGTTCTTAAAATATATGCTATTTTAAGTTACATTTACATAAAAATAAATGAATATTATAACACTGTATAAGTCTACATACTTTATAATTACAGGTGTATTTAAATTATTAAGTTTAATGCAAGAAATTTATGTTAAAATAAAAACTGTTTGAAAATTGCTGTACAGGAATGTTAGCCCCTCCTTTCGAATTTGAATTTCTTAACTTCCATTGGTAGTAATCCCCACCTCCTAACACGCTATTTGTAATGCATGTATAGGCGGTTTCTCGGTCGCCAATCAAAAAATATTTTCATATTAGTGTCGAAGCGCTATAACAAAAAACCCTTTATTTCCGAAATATCTCAATTATACCATTTCATTTTTTTATTAATATTCGTTATTCAGCATATACATTCGTATATTTTTACTATTTTCCTTTAATTCGATTGAGCCGTAAACCCCCATTAAGGTAGACATACATAAGTTAGCTTAGGATAAGTTAGTTATAGGATAGGGCGCCATACTTGTACTCAGTTTTTTTTTTTCATATTAAACAATAAATAGTTATTTATTAATAAACAATTATTTGAATATATTTCTATAATAATAACTTGGGAAAATCCTGTCTGCAAAATATGTTTCATTAGAAATTGTTTCGCTTTAATTTTTAATATTGAATAATACCAATTAATTTTAATTTTTAATAATCAATAATACCAATTCATTCTTTTAATTGAAATATTTTTCTATATATTTTTTTACTGTTATTGTATGCTAATTAGTTTTGGGTTCAAATCCCGCACTCAACAATTGTGAAACAGAGGAAATGTTTAAGTATTTGACCCAATTTTCAGATACATAATTTTTAACTTTTTACAAATTCAGAAATAATGACGTATCAAAATTGAATAAATAAGATCGTCATGCATTTTTATTTTGTCAAAATTAAATTCGTATTGATTGTTATAACTATTTTGTCAAAATTGAATAAAATATTGTATAAACTACGTGAGTTAAGAATATTTATTCATTTGAAGAAATTAACCAACTCGCTCTTACGGGCTCGTGGGTTAAACTTCTCATGAATAAACATTAGCTTAGCTAACTTCGTGTATAAATACTGTTATCAAATATAAATTTTACTATATTATATGCTTTTGAAAACTTACCTTTTTATAGTGTTACCTATTACAATTTTGCTAAGAAGTTGCTGTACTTACATTGCAATGAATGTTCAATTATTAATAAATGCGAACACAAAAATAATTAAGAATGAAAGGTGTGAGTGAGTGTACACCGACTGCTCTAGTACTACGGTCACGAAACGAGTACCTACGGTACTTGAGGCCTTGGGCTGTTGTGCCATAGATGAGATGAGTGAGTGTGGATCGAATACATGGGTAAAACAACAAAAAAAAAGAGAATAATATGAAAACAAAAACCAATTTTATTTATGAATGATCCCCTGAATGTCTTGTGTGATTGAAGTTTATTTAGTATTGATAAATATTTGATAAAAGACACAATAATTTCAACATTTATATTCAGACAATAAGATGTCATACCCAACTAGGGGTAAAGAACATTATAATACACAGGTATTTTGCATTTATACAGATCTTAAAATTAAAATGAAATGTTTAATAAGTCAAATAAAAACATTCATTGCAGTACAGCCTATAGTTAAGTTTAGTTTAAGGAGGCGTGTCGTCATCCTAACTTTTAATTTGTAATTCTAACTTAAATTGTAACTTTTGTCCCGGGTGAATTTGCTCGCGTAACCCGGCATAAGGTCCGGGTCGATATAGTCTATTTGAGAATGACTGGCAGTAATAAATCATTATTTGCAAGAGTAGTATTGGATTTTTGCCAGCAATGCGGCAAATAAAACTACCAGAAAAATCAGTTGTAACTACACTAGGATGGTCAAAATAAGCCGCACGCTTTGTACCTGGAACGAAACTTACTTGTCGAACAATAGAAATGCCGTCCGATAATCCCCGTCGGACTGTGTCATAGACGTAGATAGGATTTGTAGAGTGATCTGTTTATACATTTACTAAAAATAAAAGTTATTAATATTTAAATATAACTTTCTCAGTCATTATTATTATATTGCATACATTTAATATTTATATACATACATTCAATATTTACATTTTTATTTGTTACATACTAAAATTTATACTTATTTCATGTGTGTTGTCAAGATATTGGTACCTGTCATATTTCTATTAAATATACATATTACATTACATATACTTATATATTTATACATAAATTATTAAAAATCAGAATCTGATTCTGAATCTTGTCCTACTGAAATTATAAATGGCTCGATCGTTTCGACTATCCCTGTGCAAACAATTATTGGCGCGCCACTGGAATGTCTTTGACAGAATGATTTATTACTGCCAGTCATTCTCAAATAGACTATAACTTTCTCATATCCCGGCATGAAGTCCGGTTCGTTTCCGATCCGGCAAGGATCCCATTGGACCTGGACATCATCGTTCTTCTAGACTCCGTGGAATATAATCGTTACCGTAACTTTAATTTTTAAATGGTAGATTTCATGCCGGCATGAGGTGTCGGATTGTTTTAGTTTTTTTTTTTTTTTCAATTTGTTATTAGCTCGTGCTCGTGTAATCCGGTATGAGGTCCGGATCGATTAGGCCAGAAATCCAGGACCTGGACAACGGAGGACAACGAGAGATCGAGAAAGGAGCAAGTCTTCAAGGCGAATTAAAGACGCGAATATATTCGAAATTTGTTGCGAACCGGGTACGGGAAATTTTGAACAGATTTTGATAATATTGATCTTATTTTTTGTTGTGTCGGGAATATTTTTTTATAAATTGTAGTTTGGGGTTTGCAGGGTTAAATATTTGCCATAAATTCGTTCGCGAAAATCGATTTATAATGATATATGTGAGGTGGGATTTTGGGATTGTTTATATTATATTATCTTATATATACTCGTATATAATATAAATATGATATAATATATTTATTTTGTATGTTATTCCTTTTTCCTAGCGCACTGGGTATTTAGCGTGCCAGTATTTTTAGCACTGTAATGAATACTTATCAAATTCCGCCGGAAGTCTCTCGCGGGCATAAAAATGTTCGGTGGACTTTACACATGGTAAAAAAGCTTTGTTGCAGATTGCTAAAAGTAGTACCAGCAGCTAATTTCGTAATCACAATAAAGTTGTTTTTATCGTGAGGTGAGCAACCCTCGTCCAAGAAAACTTACCCTCCTATATGGATTGCACGGGGTCGGTTTTCGCGGAATGGGGAGGGCGCGGTCATAAGTCCAAACACTGTGTGGAATATGACGATGAGCAATAGTTTATAGGCGTATGCATATCAGTGGTTGGAACACGCTTGATCCCAGCAGGCCGCGTCCGTGAACAAGCCACAAATAGGTTCATTTCATCTCATTATCATTTTTGTTAGGGTTTCAGGCGCGGGCGATTCTATTTACAGTTAATATGAGTTCGTTAGGGTTTTGTAGGACACCTCAGTTGCGATTTAGACCGGGGTGGCTCTGTCCTCAATTCCTTTGAATCGCAGGATGTTTGGACAGGGTTCTCTGCCCAAGTGGAGAGACCTTGTTGTGGTGGCAGGGCTTAACCATACCCAAATTGGGGATGTGACCAACGTCTCTACAAATTATCGAATTAATCTGTCTGGTTAATATATTAACAAAATAATAATTTTGGCATATATTAATTCGATAATTTTTATTTAAATGCAATTATTTTAATAAATGAACAAATACAATATTATTATTATATCTCGTATCCAAACCATACACGCGGAATATAGTTATAAAAAATCTGATGACTTCCCGCCAATTTCATGTTTAAAATAGCAATGAGTTTTCTGTTTCATCGTTTGTAAACAAAATCTAATTTGTTGTTCCAATATATAGAAAAGTTTGTAATACAAAATTTTGGATTATATTTTATTATGTTTTTCCTCAAAAATCTGTTAAGAGCTTCAAGTAAAGTACCATTTCTGTTTTATCTACGTCAAAATCTAGTATGTTTCAAATTATGTACGAGTTTTAACTACCAAAGTTTTGGATCATATTTTAATAGATTTTAAGGAAAAATCATCAGACACACATTATTATAAAAATAGTAAAAACGTGTTGTGGAGACCCTAATTCGTGCTTATTCACTGAAAACTCACTATTGAATTTTTGGACCGAAAACGTTACCTCCCTTACCTATGATATGGCGGGAGGTAAAAATACATAATATGTACAAAATAAACTAATACGAAAATTGTCAATTTAGTAATTTTTCCAGAAAATAGCACATTTTAGAGCAGATGATGTTCCTATAGCCAGATCTTCTCTCGTGTATTCGTCTTCTAAGTTGGCGCACGTGAACAGGTGGGTTATTATTTATTCGTAACTACAATGACAAAGTAGGTTTCTTCTTGGTACCCCCGTTTGTACCTATGTATTTCACATTTTCCTACTTGACTTCATAGGCGATTTAAAATTTCCCGAATGGGCCATTTCTGGTCATTACCTGGTGGTAGTTTTTTCAAATAAAGTAAAATGCAAATAAAGTAAAAAGAAAATTATAAGTTATTTAACAATGAATTTAATTTGGATAATTTAAAATAAAATATTAGTTATCTTCTTGAGGATTTTTGAATGTCTTTGCTTATAACACAAAAAAATAGGAGTTGGATGCTTTAAATTTAAATATATTTTATCTTCA
The DNA here is from genome assembly GCA_943142095.1 of Ophonus ardosiacus. NCBI lineage: Eukaryota > Metazoa > Arthropoda > Insecta > Coleoptera > Carabidae > Ophonus > Ophonus ardosiacus. The sequence continues at coordinate 30,990,025 of OW964832.1, read as the reverse complement.
AAATATTCTAATTTTTATTTATTTTGAATGTTACAGGGTTCTGTGTAGTATGGCTGATACAACTTTCGAATGTTCCTACATGAAACCTGATTTCTTCCAATATCATCGTTGTATGTACCCTTATGCCCTCCCCATAAACCCTGTTTTGAAGGTATTTATGCCTATTACTATCTACTTATCAATAAAACCAAATTAGTTCATAATATTTCTTGCATTGTGATAGTATTTATGTATATTTTTTGGTAAAAATTGATGTATGCTGTTGTATAATGAATTTAAATTACATGTTATTATTTAAGAATCTAAATTAATAATTATTTTCAAATAAATACTCTTCATCCGTTCAAAATTGATAGGATTTCATCGTATTCGAGTTGGCGCTGTATTTCCACCAATCACAAGCTTCGTTATTTCCTCCAATCACAATCGTTATTTACGTCATAGGTATCGAATCACATGAGACCACGCCGTAAGCGTCAGTGTGTTGCGTCTTGCGTCACGTGTTTTGCTTACAGGTTGATGTAAGAAGTGGTTTTATGTTTTTGTGATATATTTTGTGGTTAAATTGACTTATTTATGTGTTATATATATATAAATGGACCTAGGGCAGTGGAATTCGAATGCTTAGTTGTAGTTTAAAAGGTAAATTACTTGATTTTGTAATAACTTTAAGGACAAGTCATGAAGTAACCTTATTTACATCTTCAAGTTCTACATGAATATGTATTTGTATGTTGAATTCACCATAACCCAGCCTTAACACATAACACATATAATATGTTGTTGCATTTAACATTCTTTTGCATTAGTAAAGTATTAATACATTCTTATACAACGCAGAATGTCTAATCTTGCATTTTGAAGGTTGTACATGATTTGCATCTTTCGGTAGCATATATTTAAGAATTTAAACGTAAAATCGTGTAGTGTAGATTTCTAGCTATAGTTTGAATGGTAAATTATTTAATTTTATAATAAATTTAAGGACAAAAATCATATTGAAATATCTAATGACGCTACGTATATCTTCGAGTTATAAATGTATATTTTTATTCATCATTAAACAGCAGCTGAGGGGTGAATCACTCCTACAATCATACAAATCGCTTACAATCAAAGATACATTCTTTACAATCGCAGTTTACATTCACTTCAGTCATTTACAATCCTTACAATCACGTTACAATCAATTACAATCCTTATAATCATATACAATCATGCTACAATCAGCTACAGTCATCACATTACAATCATGTACAATAGTATATATCTTAGGATAATGTTTGTCTTATTGAGGTGAACATATTCACTATTTTCCCTAGTATTTTTGTTTTAACTCAGGTTTAAGTGTACAAAAGGTAAGAAATTACTATTTTACACCGTATGTTTTATAAGTGCAGTATTAAATTATTTCGTTGAAGATCAGGTCACTGTTAATATAATTTTAAATACTATATGCAGAATGTCCAGTATAACTTGTCCAACACGGGGATCTCGAGAATAGGCCCATAAACCAATTTTTTAAAAATATTTTTAAATGATAATTCGTTTAATTTTGAAGCAATTCGTGGTATCAAAAAGTCATAATTGTTTTTTGTATAGCTGCATTTGATTTTTAAAGAAACCGATAGCTATCTTTCTCACACCAGTTTCTGTAGTAGGCTGCGCGAGAAAGATACCAATAGTCTGACGTCATCTGTACCCCTGGAAATAAATTCAAATATCTCGCAAAGTAATCATTAAAAAAATGTTTTTTTTATCTTAATCGTTATTTATTGAGTAGTACTTTAAGGATAAAGTGTACATTTTATCATTTTTTTGTTATGGTTTATGGGCCTATTGTAAGAGATACGAAGTAGATTGAATTATACAAAAGTTGCCCTATTAGGAGGCAATTTTATTTGATCGAGAATGTATAGGTCACTAGAAATAGGAGAAAATGTAAATTTTGCAAGTTTTTATTTTTGCAAATATTTTCGAATTGTGAATAATATTAGATTTCAATTAGCACATCTTTATTGCACTTTTTTATATTCATTTCAATGGCGATGGTGGATTTTGAGATATGATGTAATTGTTATATGTTCCACCCTTGAAGAGGAATTTTTTTTAACTATCCAACGACGAAGACAAACGCATCTTGCTTTGTCTGTGCTAAAGATGTATTTATTATTAAATTCATAGGGTAAAGACAATGGTTGGTCAATGGTTGTTGTAATAATTGATCAATTGAAAAACAAAGATAATAATTTCGCAAAGATAAAAATTGTAAAATGTACATTTTCCCTTATGCATTTTTACCTTCCGTCACCTTTAGGTAAGGAAGGTGTTGTCTTTGGTCAAAAAATTCGGTGGTGAGTTTTTAATGAATAAGCACGTTTTAGGGTCCCTACAATACAAATTTACTATTTTTAAGATGATGTCTGTATGTATGTATGTATGTATGTATGTATGTATGTGTGTGTGTCCGTGTGTGTGTGTGTATGTGTGTCCGTGTGTGGCAAATTTTTCTCCGACGATAACTCCAATACTACAATTCTAAAAATTATAATTCTTTCGTATTCCTCTTCTGTACATCCATATGAAGAGTTGATTAGATTTTGGTTATAATCGATCCACCGGAAGTACCCTTTTTTGAAGTTTTTAACAGTTTTTCTTAAAAAAACGCAGTTAAATATTATTTTTTCACATTTTGTTATTATATATATTAAAGAAAATACTCTTCTCTATACGGTTTAATTATACATTTTCCTTTATATTCAATAGATGTAAATTTAAAATTTAAATCATTATGAAGAAATTAATTTTCAAAAATTAGTCAGCTTTGCAATTTATCATGGAAACAGCTGATATAATTATTCAAAAAAATTAATTGACAGATGTCAGTAGCAAGTGCAAAACCAAATATGGAAAGTATAGGATCTAAAATTGGTATGTCATATTGTTACTCGCAAGTGACATGCAGAGAAAGGCCAAAGAGAAGATGGAAGGACATTACTTAGTGTAGTTTATGTTATAATTTTATTGGATTTAAAGAACCTTTTCAAATGAACTTTTAGTATGGAATTTGTAAAAAATAGTATGTGTTCGTGTTCGATTTTACATGATATTATATAGAATCTGTTCTAAGGACCTTTTGGTATGGGATTTGTACAAAATACATCGAATTGACGGAAGGTCTTGTGCTGGCCACAACAGATTTTTTCTCACGTAATGAAACACCATTAATGGCCCGTATTATCATCAAAATTGTAAAAAAGAACTGTCAAAACAGCCATGTTGATTAATAGAAAATTATACATAAGAGTGGAATTGCGATTTTGTTCACTTTTTACAGATTTGACTTATTTTTGACCGGCTTCGTATCTCAGTTCTCGAGATTGTACATTCTTGCGTACAATCATTACAATCCAAAGATTGTACAATCTTTTGTACAAAATTGAATGAGTGATTCACCCCTCGACAGCAGCTAATACCTACAATTTTACATTCGAGTATTTTTAATCTTGCTTTTTCAATATCGTATACAACTTTATCGAAATATCTTTCTAATGTTATGTAATGTAACGTTTATCCATAGTGGTGTGCTAAAGTTTTGGGCCAAATAGATTTTTAAACCATTATCATATAATTGTAAAGGTGATACAACAATCAAACAATGCACGAAATATTTTCCTATTATAAACCAGAAACTACGTAGATAAATAAAATTATGTAGTAACAAAATCATTTATCATGCTCTGCAAAAATTATTGCGCCAAAAATATACCTATTTCAAAACATCTAATAAATCTGTTCAATCTTATTTTGTTCTCTATATTTAATAGTTTATCATCATTCCTTTTGATACAATCACTGCAGAATACTGTCGAGACATTGATTTAATGAAATTTGTAATACTGTCTTGTGGTGTACATCTTGTCATTCATTTTCTAAATGGTTCTATAATTCAGGCTTGTTTTTCTTTTCCATCGCGGATGTTTAACTTCTGGCTTAAATCTTTTATTGGATTTAAATTCGGAGATTAGGGTGGTCAAACAAGAATTTGGATTTTTGTTGACCTAAAAATTAGTTTATTACTTTAAATTTTAGTTTAATTATTTTAGCGGTTTGCTTTGTTGGTTTACGGAGTCTGTTGCATCTTAGCTTGTCAGCTAATGATTTTGGCAATGTGTATTTGGTGATAATTCCATTTGCTGTGCTTTTTATCGATCATTAGGAAGTCTGCTATCTCACGAGAATCCTCTCCTTGTCGAGAAAGGTTTATTGCGGATTCTCATACCTGAAAATGGGTGTATTTCACCAATTTATTAGACAATAACAAGTTAATATTGAATTGTGTATTATTTATTTGTAAGTATTTACATTATATTAGAGTTTGGATTATAGTAACCTATATAACTACATTTGTGTGTAATTAGGTGAAAAATATAACTTAATATTGTGATAGTGAATATGTGATAGTGAATATATCAGTATTATATTATAATTGCTCTACTTTATTTCCTATTGATACAGTTTTTTTCTAAGATAGTCACAATATAGCAGTTAGTATATTCAAATTAAACATATATTTGTGTAAAAAACTTTGTGTTCAATTATTGATCTATTTTTAATTGTATCTCTGTATATAAATCTTTGCATAACTATTATTTATTTGAAAGTATTTATATTTATATTAAAGTAATCTATATCTCGATAAGTCCTAGAAAAAAAAATGTTATACATTATACTCGCAAAAATCTGCAATATTATGTAACAACTTATACGATACAATTTAATATATATTTGGCGATATATATTTCATTATTTATTTATTTACAAGTCCTCATAGAATAATATCATTACAATATGTAACACAAATAAAATGTATTATATAAATGACCAATAAAAACAGTAAAAAAGAATACAATTTCTCAATTGAAAAACCTATTTTCCTATCCTCAAAAATTGCTTTCCAGCAACCAGAAATTCACCAAAATACGAACTAGATCATCAAAATGAGATCAGCAAGATATGAACGATTTACGGCCTATAGGTAAGCAACCAGCAAAAAACGTTTCGACAGCACCACAAAACGATTGTCGATCCGCAACCTGCATTAATAATTTTAGCGCCTAAATTTCAACCTGGTGCACAGCAGATTACAAAAGCAAGTAGCCTACACGAAAAAATTCCTAGCCAGCAAAATCCGATCCGCGAGCACCAGCAAGGCTTCTGGTCGACAAAATCGCAAAAATCGTGTAAAATCGACGTTTTAGAGCCGTAGCGGCCGAAAAGTGGCACTTTACTGCCGTTACGAGCATTTTTGAGCTCTCGGACGATTTTTCAGCCGATCGCAAGGCATTTACCCACCAAAATTCAGAAATCCATTGATCGCAATAGTGTTGCTGACAAAATTTAAAAAGTCGTGTAGATTCGGCGATGTTCAGCGTGTAGCAAGACTACTAGTCACGAAAACGAGAATTTGTGAGCTCTCTGGCCGAACGGAACGTATTCCCCCACAAAAATTCAAATTTCTGACAATTCGGTAGGCTGTAGTAAGGCCTGGTGATCGAATCGTGAATCTCAAGTCTCCCACCACAGATTTCTAGCTATGTATAATACTGGCTGTCTGTTGAATTTACAGCCATTCGTGCAGCGGGAGTGGTGGCTTCCTACCGGTGACTCTTTGTCGTGAAATTACGTAATAACATCTATTTCAAGCTATATACAGGTTTCTAGAAATTTTTTGCTGGCTAGGCCCCAGGAACCAGCGGAGCGATCCGATCCTAGCTCCCAGCAACCCGCCTAGCACCCACGTGCTCGCCTTCGGCTCGTAGCCTAGGCGTGCTCGTGGATGGCTAGGGTGGGTTGCTGGTAGCTAGGATGGGATGCTCGGCTGGTTCCTGGTGGCTAGTACGCGGGATTCGAACCTGGATCTTTAGGATGGGAGATTTTTGTTGGTCGTCGTTCTGGTTGTGGATCTATAGGCTGTGAACTGGTATCTAGGCTGGATATGAACTTAGATGTTAGGATTGCAATTTTTTGTTTTGGAAATAGGGTATTAGAATGAAATATTATATATTATTATCGGTATTTATTGGTCATAAATATTACATAATGGTGTACATAATGCATTGCTATATTTTGCAAAGATATTGTCTTAATACAGAGATATATGTGAATGACAATTATATACATAAATAAATGTATCTTGATGTGTAACACTCTGAAATATGATATTTGAAATATAGGTTTGTTTTAATTATATATGTGAGAATATATGATATAAATTCTTTATTATGATTCGTTCAAATATACAAGTCGGCTAACATACATTATTGACAACAATCGATCGATTAATTGTTGAAAGAACTTTTATAAGGATCATTTGTTTTAACAAATAGAAATAATAGAAGACAATAAGTATGAATAAGATGATCATATATTTATAACAGAAAATCCTTACAAAGTTTTCCCCTAACATTTTTTGGATATTGAAAATATGTGCTAAGTTTAAAATAATATATTTTAAAACTTAGTATCTCTCTTGCTATAAACTTTTGGGATTCAAATTCGAATTCGCACATAGCTAAAAGATATTTTTAACATATGTAAACTATAGTTTAAACAAAATGAAAAGAAAATTTTGAGATGGATTTTTTTATTTAATTGTTGAAAATGACAATTAATATTTTTTCAATCATGTAAAAATATATCAAATGTATTTGAACTATTAGCTGCATTTGTTTTAAACACGTAGTTGTTAATATATTGATTAACTCTGTGGAATCGAAATATGAGGCCCAAAATTTTGTGATCTATATAAATAGGAATAATGTATCAATTTATCAGTTTCATATCTTAATTACTGCATTTCGAAATTTAAAATGTAATGTTTTTAATTGCGTCGAAACTCTTATTACGTCATTCTTACAGAAGACACAATTATTTTGTGATAGTTTCAAATTGACTTGATATATAGATGATTTGTATGTGTAAAATATCATTTTCCGCTCTAGATACACAATTAACTATTTTGCATTGTGGGTATATATTAAGAAGTGTATTTTAAATATAATAATACAAATTAGGTTTTTTTTAACTATGTTTTATTTAGAACGATCAGAGTATTAGATTACAAGTGTGTACTCGTATGTATGTAGGGGATGCAAATGATGGCACAGAAAAATAGAGCTAAGTCCCAATTACTTATATAGTTTCGAGATATTGAATTTGTAAAGTTTTAAATAAGTGCCATGTGATTCATATATTGTGCGTAGTAACGTTAAAATTAAATACTTCAAGAACTAAGAGTGATAGCAAATTATCCCAATCTTATTTTTATTTGTAGGATTATTTTCTATATGTAAACGTAATTTCAGCACGACAAGTATGTCTTTTGAAAATAGCAACTTAAAAACAGTATGTGAAAAACTAAAGAAAAAGCGACTTGTGTTTTCCAAATTTAGTAGTAGAGAATTATTTTTTACCTTTATACAAAATTTCAAAAGATTTAAATTGCTGTTTTTTTTATTATTTATTTCAAGACATTCATGTTTATTGAAAATATTAACTTTGAAAATGAATACCTAACATGAAAACTAAGAGAAATAGCTACTTATAATTTTAAAATTTAGATATTGGGAGTAATTTGCTATATGTATACTTAATTACAAAGGTTTAAATTGCTGGAAAAAAATCAGTAATGTTTATTTTAAGATTTGTATAATTATGTTTATTGAAAATAAATACTTTAAAAATGAATGTCACTAAAATTGAGAGACGTACTTTTCAAAGTGATATTAAGGAATTACTATATGGTAAACTAAATTTTAGAATATTCATATATTTGCTAAAAAAGTTTTCAGTAATGCTAGTTTCAAGACGAGTACATCTCTAATGAAAATATCAAGTTTAAAAATGAATGTCTCGTAAACTAAGAAAAATAACCACTTGTACTTTTAAAATTGAATGTAGGAGATTATTTTGAATATGAAAAATTATTTTCCAAATGTATGAATCGCTGAAAAAATCAGTAATGTTTAGACTTAGCTCTTTCGTTTCTTGTACACTTCAAATAATATGTAATATGTGTTTTTGATGTATGTATGTGAACCTAACGCAATACGCTTTGAGATGTTGAAATATAATTATAAAAATGAAAATATGTGAATTGTATAATGACATGATTTAAAAATGCTTATATGTATAAGTGTCTTCGACATTTGTTTATAAAGTTTTTATTAGTAGAGCAGATGATTTTTCAAGTTAAATGGTTATATCATATAAGTACATTACAGGTGTGAGCTGGTTTTATTTATTTATTTACATAAATTTGATAAATATGACGGGGTATACAAAATTCATGTTGGGGTTGTTTTGGGGTGCGATGCTCTGCAACAGGGTGACCCTCTCCCATGCGGTTATCAGGATTCATGAACTGCAACTCTCTCGGGTACTTTTGCAGTGTCGTCCGTTTAAGTGTACAGCTTATCTTTCTGCAACAATAGAAAATATACTCGAAAGCAACAAATATAAATTAGTGGTTAATGATCATACAAAATAATATGATTTTACTTGTAGATTATTAAGAATTGTTTCAAGTTGCATAATTATTATTTAAAAAAATATGAATGTGAAAGAAAGTGCGAGATATTCAATATAGCAAAAAAATAATTAAATATTTCAATTGATCAATTATAGATTTTAATGCATAATGTGTACGATATTCAAGAATTTTAAAAAAGAGGTATAAATTACATAATTTCCCCAATAAAAAATGACGTCACCATTTGTCGTATTATCGTACACATTCATAATTATTTTTATATGGAATAAAATATACGTAGTAAAATATATAGGACATACAATATGATGTATTAAATTATATACAGGGTGAACACAATTCGTGACATAGATGTTTAACATTAGAAAACATTTTTTTTTTTAAATATCTTTGTCGTAAAACTATATGGGATTCTTTATACATAGTATTTACAGAATGAAATGTTAAAAGATTGTATATGGTAGAAATATTAAATAATTATCAATTAATGCAAACTATTTTCGATATAATATGAAGAATTATTAAATACAGCTTACATCTTGTATCTATACTAGAATAATCCCTCCAAATTAATGGTTAATATATCAAATAAAAAATAAAACTATGAATGAAGTATTATAAAAGCAAAAAAAAAACTCACTTTGAATAAATGAAATCTATGGATATAACTCAAAGTCCTGCAGGTATCCTAATGTCCTCTCCAAGCACCAGGAAGTCGTCCTCGTGGTCACAGTACACCAGCGCACTACACACACGTCTTTACACTAGCACTGTAACAAAAAAACTGAAAGAATTAATCCATGAAATAGTTAGGGTATTAAATAATTTACCCCCCATAAATACTAGTCAACAATTAAATAATAACGAGTCATTATAAATAATAATTGCTTCTCACGTATTATGTAATTCGTTCACGGTGTTTTGAATTTTATGAATGTAGAAGTAGCGCGAAAAAATTTGAGTACACAAAATACAAAATTACATTTTTTTTTGTTATAACATTATATTAAATATGTATGTTCTTTTCAGATGCAGCCGTGTGAAAAGCCGACATCCTGGTGTTGAAGACTTCGCGACTTGGAGTACCGACATTGTAACCAGAAGCACTCAACAATGGTCAGTTACATTATAGCAAATATTTCTTGTAATCTCGCCCATAAGGACCACCTGTTAAATCTTCGTTGTCATGAAGACTATCTCTATAAAAAAAAAACCAATATAATACTATATGTAGTCCACAAAAAATCCGACTATTTTTCCTTAATTCGGACACGCTAATTAAGGAAAATTAATGAAAAAATTCTCTAGGTCTTAGTTTCCAAAATAGAAATTTTTAGTTTTAATGAAAATTGACAATATTTTTTGACTTTGACAGTCTATAACTAAGTTACATTGACGTACGTTGCGCCATTGGATTCTATAGACTTTTCTACATATGTTTACCAATTTCGAATAATCGTGTCTAGCTAGTATAGTAAGAGTAAGCAAAAGTGTAAAAAATGGTAACTTTAAACAATTCAGTAGTCCACTATAAATCCGACCACTCTGTATTTAAATGAAAAGTATCATTTTCTCTTAAATCAAGCATGCTGATTACGAGAAAAATAATGAAAAAAATCTCTAGGCCTTAGTTTCCAAAATAGAATTTTTTATTTTTAAAGCAAAATTGTCAATTTTTTACCTCCCGCTACCCTTGGTAAGGGAGGTATAGGGATCGTGCTAAAAATCTCATATCGAGATTTTAGTAAATGACCACGTTTTAAGGTCCCTAGAATCCATTTTTAACATTTTCACGATGATGTCTGTATGTGTGTGTATGTGTGTGTGTATGTATGTATGTATGTGTGTGTATGTATGTATGTGTGTGTGTGTGTGTGTGTGTATGTGTAGGGATTTTGTCTTCGCTCTAACTCAAATACTATCATTCAGAAAATTCTGAAACCTTGTATTTCTATCCTATTCTAATATAAAAAGAAGCCATTAGATTTTGGTGTAAATCGGATAACCGGAAATGGCACTTTACCTGAAGCTCATAATGGTTTTTCTTCAAAAAATATCATTAAATGCCATTTTTTCGCATTTTATGTCTTATGACAATTAAAGATTATTGAATTTTCTACAGGAATACATTAATACTTTTTCTATATATTTTGCAGATAAATTTAAAAATAATTTTTTTTATTAGTCCCGAAGCCTAAGATAAACACAATTCCTTTGTTATACAGTTTATATTTCAAATGAATGTAACTGACAGAAAATGTCACTGTCAAAAAACTAATCACTTCAAATTAATAATAGTGCATTTTAAAAAGAAAATAGTATATAAATCAATAGTTTTATGCAATGGAACAGTTTGCAGCGTTAGTAAATACGTAAGTATGTATTTAAATTAATAAATATGGATAGGAAAGTGTGGCGAAGGAAGATTGTTGCGTAACTGTTATTGTGGTCCGGATGGGGTTATTCGCTACCGAAAATCGGTCACTTTAATATGTTCTTATGTATGAATGCTACGATGATTGTGGACAAGGCGAAAGAAGAATGTTGTTAAAGAGTGAAGTGAGTCAGCTGAGCTCTTACTCTTATCCCTTTTCTTATTGTTACTATTGTTTCCGGGTATTTGCTAACCCCCTAAGTGGGAATCGCGTGAATTTATGTACGTATGTATGTAAAAATTAAATAGCGGGAGGTTTTGTGTTGGCCACATCAGATTTTTTACTTTAACGGACTATAACTAATGAATGGTAAAAGATACATTAACGGACGTTACGCCATTCGATTCTATGGAGTTTTCTACATATGTTTACCAATTTTGATTAACCGTGTCTAGCTAGTATAGTAAGAGTAAGCAAAAGTGAAAAAAATGGTAACTTTTAACAATTCAGTAGTCCACTAAAAATCCGACTATTCTGTATTTAAATGAAAATTATCATTTTCCCTTAATTCATGCTGCTTACGGGAAAAATAATGAAAAAAATCTCTAGGCCTTAGTTTCCAAAATAGAAATTTTTAATTTTAATGCAAAATTAACAATATTTTTTTAATTTGACTGACTATAACTAATGAATGGTAAAAAATACATTAATGGGCGTTGCGCCATTCGATTCTATGGAGTTTTCTACACATGTTTACCAATTTTGAATAACCGTGTCTAGCTAATATAGTAAGAGTAAGCAAAAGTGAACAAAATGGTAACTTTAAACAATTCATTAGTCCACTAATAATCCGGCCATTTTATTATTATTATTTAAATGGAAAGTATCATTTTCTCTTAATTCAAGCAGGCTGATTACGGAAAAAATAATGAGAAAAATCTTAATTTCCAAAACAGAAATTTTTATTTATAATGCAAAATTGACAATATTTGTTGACTTTGACGGACTATAACTAATGGATGGTAAAAGATACATTAACGGGAGTTGCGCCTTTCGATTCTATGGACTTTTCTACATATGTGTACAAATTTTGTATAATCGGGTCTAGCTAGTATAGTATGAGTAAGCAAAAATTAAAAAAAAAAAAAAAATGTTAACGTTAAAGAGTCAATATCCTAGTAACAATACAACCACCCTGTATTTAAATGAAAAGTATCATTTTCCCTTAATTCGGACACGCTGTTCATGGGAAAAATAATGGAAAATTTTTCTAGACCTTAGTTTCCAAAACAGATATTTTTATTTTTAATGGAAAAGATACATAAATAGGCGTTGCGCCATTAGATTCTATGTATTTTTCTACATATGTGTGCAAATATGTCATAGCTAAATGTCTATTGTGTATATCAACTTTAAAATGAAATTATTCAAAAACTAAGTGAAATAGTTGTTTTCTATAGGTACGTAATGTTGCAGGAATTTGAATTGCTGAAAACATTCATATTTGTTTCAAGATAGCTAAATGTCTTTTGTATATACCATGATAAAAATAAAGATAATTTAAAAACTAAGTGAAAATGAAGATATATGTGTTGCTTAATGACATGTTATTCGAGTTCTTAATGTTTAGGAGGATAACTTTTATTTATTTATTTATTTATTTACATAAATCTTGCAAATAAGTCTTGAGGGGCACCAAAACATGTTGGGGTGTCTTCAGTGTTATGCTCTGCAACAATATGATCATCTTCAACGCTGACATTAGCATAAATATCCTTCTGCAACTCACTCACATCCTTCTACGGTTCGGCCAAAACAGGACTGTAGCTCATCTCTGTTACATGTTTCTGTAACAATAAAATATATTCGAAATAATATTTGGATTAGTGGTTACAGATAATAATATGAATAGATTTAGAACTGTTTCAATCGCTTGTAATTATTAAAAATAAAATACCTAATATGAAAGTAAGTAAGTGTGAGAAATTCAATATTGAAAAGAATATTTAATTTTTTTAATTATTTAAATATGAAATATTTATAGTAAAATATATAGTACATCCAATAATATATATGATATTTGTGTATGGTAGTAATGCTATAAATATCTCTAAATTAATTCAAATTCTTTTCCACACATCAATAATTATAATTCAAATATAAAGTATATACTCGTATACACCCGAAATAATATTTAGAAATAATGGCTGATATACCCAATAATGGTTACTAAAAGTAGTTTAAAAATTTAAAAAAGAAACTTACTATGAATAAATTATTTCCCTAAGTATAAGTCCAAGTCTTGAAGATGTCCAAAAGTCCTCTCCAGGCACTAGGAAGTCGTCCTCGAAGGCACAGTACAGGAGCACACCACACTTCTGTTCACTAGCACTGTAACAATGAAACTGACAAAATTGATCTATGTAACAGTGAGGCATTAGATAATAAAAAAATAATAGTCAACAATCAAAATAATGAGTAATTATAAATTATTATAGTTGATATCTATGTATTATATAATTTTGTAGTCGCTCGTAAGTTTTTTTTTACCTCTCGCTAAGAGAGGTATTGGATTCATGCTAAAATTCGCACATCCAGATTTTATTGAATAAGCACGATTTAAGGTCCCTACAATCCGATTATAACATTTTTAAAATGATGTCTGTGTGTGTGTGTGGATGTGTGTGTATGTGTGTGTGTGTGTGTGTGTGTGTGTGTGTGTGTGTGTGTATGTATGTATGTATGTATGTATGTATGTATGTATGTATGTATGTATGTATGTATGTATGTCTGGATGTTGTAGTCACGATTCCTCAAAAACTATAAGACTTAAAAAATATTTAACTGCAGTTTCCTCAATCTGACATTCCTGGGAAGAGCTGAAAAGGTTTTGGTAACAATTGAACAACCGGAAGTAATAGTTTCTTAGAAAAAATCTTCTAAATATAATTTTTTGGGAGTTTTTTTTTATTAAATATTGAAGAACATAAAATTCTCCATCTAATACACTTAAAAATTTTATTATATCTTGTATAGATTTAGAGATAAAGACTCTATATAATTTATAGAGTAAACTAATCGCAGAGGCCAAGGCACTAAGGAAACCAGTTGACAAATTCCAATGTTTATAACATGACACATGTCATTGTCAAATATCAACAGTTTTAGTGACATTCTGATAGCTTTTTCTGGGAAGTATATTTAACTTTTCTTATTGTTTTATTAATTATATATTTGAAATTATAGGTAAAATTGTGGTAAAATGCATATATCTATCAGAAATACCGCCAATCTGGTTAATGAATTGGAACAATATTTGACATTTAGAAACTTCCTCATACAATGAAAAATAGATATAATTTGAATTATATGTGTGCAGAAGACATGCTAAATATAGTAAGAAACAATATTTGGGTAATGTTCTGTAAGATTTTGTTATAAAACGACGGTTCGAAAGAGAAGTGCAATACAATACTTATATAGCCTAATATGGAAATGGCGAGAGGTCTTGTGCTGGCCACAACAGATTTTTTTTTTTTAAATTAGTATTTGTAAATAAGGTCTATGGATTACACGCGAAATATAATTTATGAATTCTAGGGTTGATAGAAAGGGTGCTATTCAACCCTGAAAAAAAAAAAAAAAAATTGTGGCCAGCACAAGACCTTCCATTAATTTGATGTATTTTGTACAAATCCCAAAATTTCATCGGAAAATATTTTATAAATCCAATAAAATTATCACATGGATATACATTATGTATACTCAGACCTATATAAATATTCTAAAATTGCGTACATTCTCTTTAAAATCAAATAATATTATTACCAAGTTTATATCTCTACCCATTTTTGATTTATTGCCAGTAAAGTCAATATTTTCAAAAATCTATGTATCTAGATACTTCTCAATGCGCTGATTTCAAATTTTGGCCATTTTCAGGGGTTTTCAAGCTTATATTCATAAAAAATGAACCGGTTGGACAAATATTATGAAAATTGCTGTACTTATGTATTTTTGTCCGTGGGTTAATACCCAAAAATGGGGAGTTTTGAGCAAAATTTTAAATCTAAATATCTCGAGAATGAAACGAGATATCGACCTGCGGTTTCCAAATTTGGAATCAGCGCAAAAGTATCTAGATAAATAAAAATTAGATTTTTGAAAATTTTGAAGTTTTTATGCAAATGAGGGGGGGGGGGGGTATATTGACTTTTGGGGCAATAATTCAAAAATGGGTAGAGATAAAACTTGGTAGTAATATTATTTGATTGTAAAGAGAATGTTACGTAAGTGTACGCATTTTTAGAGTATTTGAACAAAAATAGATGAATGCTATAAAAAAGATTCTACGTACCCATTAAAATTATAACACGAACACATACTATTTTTTACAAGTTCTATACCAAAAGTTCCTTTGAAAAGATTCTATAAATCCAATAAAATTGTAACATGAACATACACTATGTAAATTGCACTTGACAATTCATTCTTTCTTCTTCAGTTTTCTCCAATTTTATTAGGGGTCACTGTTTCTTACTCTTCTCTTCCACTTATTCCTGTCTAATGCATCTTCTTTTTGACCAAATACAATACCTTCCTTACCTAAAGCAAAGTTAACGGAAGGTAAAAAAAGTGAGATAGCGACTTTCAGTTTTCAAATTTGAATTCAGGGGGTGTTTTTGATATGTACACTTAAGTTTCAGCAATTCGAATTACTGAAAAAAAAATCTATCATGTTTGTTTCAAGATAGGTAAATGTCTTTTGTGTGTACCATGATAAAAGTAAAATATTTGAAAAACTAAGTGAGATAGCGACTTGAAGTCTTCAAATTTGAATTCAGGGGGTTGTTTTCTGAATGTACACTACGTTTCATGAATTCGAATTGAAAATTTTAACTTTGGGGCTTAAAATTTCTGAAACTAAGTAAGATAGGAATTTGTACGTTTCAATTTTGTTTTGAGCATTCATCTCTGTATACATAAATATAGTTTTAAAATTGTTGAAATATTGACAAATACTTTTCTACAGGAAATTTCAACTTTAGATATTAATAGAGAAAAGCGGTATTAATAATACAGATAAATACGATTTGCAGATACAATAAATAAGTTATTACATTTATAATTTTATTACTAAATCATTTCTTTTTGCAGATGATCACGTTTTCGACGTTCCAGTAGTAAGAGACACAAACGTCGTGACTTGGAGCCGTCCGTGTATCTATAGTATCTCTCCGGACCTGATGGACATGATTTCGTTGTTGGATCAGGAAACCATCTCCTGCGCTATCGTGAAGTCGTGAACCCGTTTGCCTGGTCTCCAGACTTCAAATTCTGTGAAATATAAATGTAAGTTAAACTGTATATTCCACTAAACTATGTCATGCGTTGTTATTTTACATTTTTATTTATTACTCCTACACAATTAAAGATAGCAACTTGCGCCATGAAAATTTGGAATCTACATAAAATTCTCTTTAAGATACGTCCAATTATAATTTTAACTTTGATTGGTTCAGAAGTTACAGGGCGTTAAAATAAATGTATTTTAGTCAAATTTTATCTGTGCACTTGTTTCATATTTTCATTTATCACTACAAAAAGAATAAAGATAGTAAATAGGGAAGTAAAAATTTATATTTTACATAAAATTCACTATTTGGATACGACAGACACATTTGTTTTGTGTTGAACAACTTAGAAGAAATGAAAATGTAATATCAAAGGTTTGTACTTACCTACGGCGAATTTTCATAATATATCATCCTCTGTTATATCATCACTGTAATATATCATCATCGGCGATTTTCACAGATTAGAATACACTTTGTAGCAAATATTACGTAACACACACCAATTACAATAACTTGTATAACACTTGGTATTAGTAAGACAAAATATTACACTTTTACGAAGAATTATACTTGTTTTAATAATAGTAAAGACGATTTTTTTAAATATACATCAACTATAATAGTAAACTAACTCACGACACGACAATAAAATTTTGACTAAGGATTAAATAATGAACACTAACGGGAGGACAGAGACTTATGTAACATTTTAAATAATATCGAAAATTATAATAAGCGGAAATACGTTGGATAAGTTAAAAATAAATTTTGAATATTTAGATTTTATTGTAAAAAATAATAATGTACATATGCACATTTAAATTTAGATTTCTTTTGCAAAGTTTAAACAAATTGAAAATTATTTAAAGTTATTTAAATAATTTTAAGAAAGTTATAGGGCAAATCTAACTTTTTTAAAATATATAGCAAACTATACGATGTAAATAGAGAACAATTGCAATAAAAATTTCAAAGTTTTTCGTTTTCTACGTACACTACACGATTATTCACAGGCACACGATGTTCACTTCATCAAAGACCGAAAGGAACTGAAGTCTTTATTCTAAAAACATAATATTAATATTATCACGTAATACCCCCACTCTAATGAAGTGTTTATTTATTATATCTTTTGTACTTTGCCGCTCAAAATATACAATGTTTATGTTTGTTTACAGGTTCTGCGAAGGGCCTACTACACCCAGCAATAGGATACGGTAACTACAACACTGGATGATGATAATATATGATTTTTTATAAGAATAAATAAATAAAAGAGTAGTTTTCTTACCTTTCCTATGTAATAACAGAAGGGACAGGGAAATATCTTAATATTTAAGGATTTTTCCGAATTTTTCTATGCTATCTTTTAGTATTAAGTTCTCTAGGTACGAAAATAACCATCCGATAGAAGTCCGCCCTTTTATAAAGGGCAAAGGGCTTATTTGAGCCCTTGTGGAAAATTTGATCACGGATTTCATTTATGCAGATCCAAGTAGGTTTAACAACACTTGTCCGGATTTTCTAGCTCTTTTAGTTCAGGAATTAGCGCAGGCCCTTCGCCACAAACTTGAAGGGCAAATATATTGTAAACCAAAGTGTTTTCATCAATTCTGTGCAAGCCAATGAAAAGCGCGGGTTTAAATCTACCCGATACGCTATTTTCCGGCCCTTTTGCCTTATAAATTAACAATTTAAGTGTTAGTCCCTTTAAGAAGTTTTAAGGGCCCATATCTCGAAAACGGCTGGGTTTTCAGCGTTTTCCTTAAAACGCTGTTCCTTAGAGGAATTCGAATGAGTAATATAGGGTCAAATTACATCATACCAAAGTTTGAAGGGCGTAGGGCAAAATTTTTCTTTTTGTTTTGCACCATAATTTTATAGTTTGTTTTTTAAACATTATAAACAAAAAAATAACCATCTTATGAACTCTTTCTCATTCTTGTACCCGGAATCTGAAAAATTTTCGAAGAAATGCATTATATCTCCTGAACTACAAAAGGTTGAAGGCCCGGACAAGGTTTTTTAGACCAAATACGACCCGTAGAATACGAATCCGGTCTCACATTTAAAATATGAGAACTCTTCTCATTCCTGTTATCCTGATACTATCAAAAACTTGAGTAAAGTTAGGTTTAAGAAAAAAATGTTAATTGAAAAATTGTTGCTTTTTTGAAGGATTAGAAGGGCTGGAAAATAACCCTTTCGAACAGTGTTCACAGAATTGCAGTATACCCTTTGGTTCACAAGATATTTTACCCTAAACTTCGTATTGTTGATGAGGTCAATGACCTCAGGAAATGTAGTAATAAAAGCCTGTAGGGTAAATCTGAGGGTTAAACAAAAAGGATATAATAGGATTTAAAAGATAAACTTAAATTTTGATATATTCTGTTCTTTTATTATAATATAAACATAGTATACATTATTATATCACTATAAATATGTTATACAATACATTTTATTTACAGTTTCTATAGCTATATCCTGGGATGTCCTTAAGGCCCTTTGTTGAACCTGTAATCATAAAGAAAAACATTATTAAACATGGTTCATTGACGTCACAATAATATTGTACGCTTCTAACAATTATCTCGAAAAAGAAAAGTCGGAAAGGAAAATGTTTCAAATAAATGTTATTTAGAATTTAATTTGCACCAAAAAATCCTAATAAAACTTTCCCCTGAAGTCTATAATTTTCCCATTATTTCCAATAACCGACTTTAGACTTGAATAACTCCCCTAATATCAACCCCTATGGGCTCAGATTTCGCTATTCATTAGACCTTTGTCCTTAGTATACGTATACCAAATTTGAAACAAGTCTGAGTCAAAAAGTTTTTTTTGCCAAAAAAACTCCAAGGCTTTAGTCCATGGTTTTCACTTTCGATCGGGGAAAAAAATTTTGAGTTAGACATGGCATCCCCCTAATTCGACCCCAAGAATTACGAATCCGGCGTCCAAACTGTGAAATTACGAATAGATCTTACGTAATTCAATGACAATATCATGAAATGTAACAATGAATTTCATATAACAAACGGTCGTATGGTAAATCTGACATCGGATTCGTGATCTACGGGTCGTAATTAGTTTAATAAAAGTTGTACGGCCTTTCTACCCCTCATAGTTTCAGAGATATTTAACCCTAAACTTCGTATAGTTGATAAGGTCAATGACATCTTGAAATATAACAATGAAGCACGTAATAAACGCCCGAAGGGTAAATCTGACATCGAATTCGTGTTCTACGGGTTGTAATTAGTGTAATAAAACTTGTCCGGCCTTTCTACCCCTCATAGTTTAAAAAAGCAACAATTTTTAATTAATTTATTACTGATAGTCTATATAAATTTTACTTGTATTTGTAATTCACATTGTTGTATTTCATGTAACTACCCTTAATGTACTTTGTAAATAAATAATATACTTACCCTTGTCCTGAAAAATTAGAAAAAGGGATGTTCGAATAATAGTTTGTATAATTTTCACTTGTATTTATTGTTTATTTGTATTTTACACTGTTGTATTTAATGTAACTACGCTTAATGTACTTTGTAAATGAATAATATACTTACCCTCGTCCTGAAAAATTAGAAATAGGGATGTTTAAATAATAGTTTGTATAAATTTCACTTGTATTTATTGTTTATTTGTATTTTACACTATTGTATTTCATGTAACTACCCTTAATGTACTTTGTAAATAAATAATATACTTATCCTTGTCCTGAAAAATTAGAAATGGGGTTGTTTAAATAATAGTTTGTAAACATTTTACTTGTATTTATTGTTTATTTGTATTTTACATTGTTGTATTTCATGTAACTACCCTTAATGTACAATTACACAATAAAATATAAGTTAAGTTGTAAAGTGTTTATTTTTTAATCCTTTACTACCCTTACACGTATAGTTTTTAAAACGGTCGCCAGAGTGCAGCACCTATTAGAAAGGGGTTTGCGCCTAAAATATAGGCAACCAGAAATACTACTCCACCTTGAACAAACATACGTACATACACCCTAATGGGAATATAACCCAGTTAGTGAATATGGGACGAAAAGGCTCTATAAAAAAGATGTTTAAATACTGGGTTTAAATTCCCATTAGCTATACGTCTCATTTTAAGGCATTTAATTCAAAATTGATGTACGTTTCATATTTAGGGTGTTAAATTTGCCATTAGTTATTCCCAAAATGATGTATGTACGTACGTATGTTCACGAATAAAACTTTTTCGGGTTAAATTTACTCTAAGTGGGCACGTTTTTCGACAGGCGCTGCCCCCTGGTGGCCGTTTTAAAAACTACATACGTGTAGGGACTTAGAAAAAAAAATCAATTTTTAACTATACAAATATATTTTATATTATTAGAAATGACACAAGACTTTCTCTTAAAAATTAAAATTTATTGCTATTACAAAAGACTGTTTAACATAATAATAAATTTTTATTAGATTTGTAGACAATCTTTTAACGTTGCCAAACAGGCTTAGTTCTAAAATTGAAATGATTGTTACCAAGTAAAATTATCATTATTTTGATTGTAAATATTAAACTAGTTTGCATCTTTATTTTGTAATAAAAGTAACTTCCATTGCAAAATAAAGATGCAAAATTAATAATAAATATTCACAATCAAAATAAGGATTATTTTACTTAACATTTCACTTTTACAACTAAAGCCTATTTGGCAACGTTAAAAGATTGTCACTAAATTTGTTAACAAACTTAGTAAGAAATAATTATGAACAGAATTTTTAAACACAAATATCCTTTACGTTTCATTTGTTATAATTCTGTTCACAATTGTTACTAAATTTGTCAATAAATCTAATAACAATTTATGACAGTGTCAAACATGATTTAGTTATAAAACTAAAACGTTTGTTACCGAATATAATTATCATTATTATAGTTATATTATTTGTTGTTAATTACTTTGCATCTTTATTCTGTGACTGAATAAAGATGCAGTAGAATTGAACACAAATAATATAACCATCATTTTATTTGGTAACATTTCAGTTTTATAACTAATACGAAACTCTACATTTATATTATTGAAATATTGAGGTAAAATAATACTATATTAAGCAGTTTTGTTTACAATACTAATTTATTGCTATTACAAAAGACTGTTTAACATTATAATATACTTTTATTAGATTTGTTGACAAATTTAGTAACAATTGTGAACATAATTATAGTACAAAAGAATCGTAAAAAACATTTGTGTTTAAAAATTCGGTTCATAATTATTTCTCACATAGTTAACAAATTTGGTGACAATCTTTTAACGTTGCCAAACAGGCTTAGTTATAAAATTGAAATGATTGTTACCAAGTAAAATTAACATTATTTTGATTGTAAACATTATAAACTAGTTTGCATCTTTATTTTGTAATAAAAGTAACTTCCATTGTAAAATAAAGATGCAAAATTAATAATATTCACAATCAAAATAAGGATTATTTTACTAAACATTTCACTTTTACAACTAAAGCCTGTTTGGCAACGTTAAAATATTGTCACCAAATTTGTTAACTTAGTAAGAAATAATTATGAACAAAATTTTTAAACACAAATATCTTTTACGTTTCATGTGTTTATAATTCTGTTCACAATTGTTACTAAATTTGTCAACAAATCTAATAACAATTCATTATAAAGTTAAACATGGTTTAATTATAAAACTAAAACGTTTGTTGCCGAATAAAATTATCATATTAATAGTTGTATTATTTGTTGTTAATTATTTTGCATCTATATTCTGTGACTGAATAAAGATGCACTAGAATTGGACACAAATAATATTACCATAATTTTATTTGGCAACAAACATTTCAGTTTTATAACTAATACGAAACTCTACCTTTATATTATTTAAGTTTTAAGGTAAAATAATACTATATTAAGTAGAGTTTCGTTTACAATACTAATTTAACAAATTAAATCTTGGTGGTCCCTAAATAAGATTCCCTGTTCCCATTTTGAAAGGTACAAAGATTTCTTATTCAGTTTAAGACCGTTTCCGAAGTTTTATATTATATTATATATTTTGTTACCACCCAAACCTCCCACTTACCAAAATATATAATATTTATTAATACAAAGCTTCGTTTACAATACTTAAAATCTAACTTTGGCCTGACCGCGTCTAAATACTTAATAAAAATTACAATTTTTACTAAAACTACCTACTTTACAACTAAAGGAACATGGGTATTAATTTAAAATAAACGCAATAAAAGTTTGTTTTATTGTACATACATTTTAAACAAATGAAGAAGAAGCCATGGTCTGCGTCTCCAATCGGCACTGCAATCTTGAAGATAGTGGCGGTGGGGAGTTTTTTTTTTAACTTTAAAACTATCTTAGAACTAAAAACGAAACCCTTTATTTAATAAATAGTATATATAAGGGAAACACCGCCCTTAAATGCCAAACCCACGTTCCCTTATATATACCATTTATTAAATACAGTTCCGTGTACAATAATACTTATAATCTAACTTAAATTATTGTAGTTCCCCCCCAACTTAAATTAGTGAAGTGCGCAAAAAACCCTATCTTACGTTAAAGATCTATTTCAAAGAAAGACAAATCTAAAAAAGCCTATCTTACGTTAATAACGAATTCAAAGAAAAGCAAGTCTAAAAATGTGAAGTTACGTTAATTTTTCTCTCTCTCTCTCGAAAAGCAAAAACAACCCTTCCTACTTATATCTAAGCTATCTTATGTCTACGCGAACTATCTTATATCTAGATTAAACTAAGCTAAAGGCGAAGTGTGTGTGAGAGAGAGAGTGTACGAGCTAAGCAAATGGTGAGAACACCGTGGCGTCGAACGCCGTTGTTGGTTCTCACGGAAGTTTACGAGGGGGTTAAGCCGACCCCACGCGATGCAGAGCATTTACGGCCTACAAACCGAACTAGATAGAGACCCGGACAGCAGTCACACGTAACTGGCTAGGCAGGACGCCACCTATCTAGCTACTCCCGGAGACATTCGCCCGCGCCTCTCGCGGATACCCTACACCGAACGCGGTTATTAACCCGTGTGCTCAACAAAGTTAATTCAAACAAAAACTTTACCTATTCGTTGCCATTACCATTAAATGATGATTACGTTGCCTCCGGATGAGGAGAGCACATACGGCCATAAGAAAGCTTCCTGTGTAATTATACTTCTTAATCTCCCTTGATCCCTTGATCCCATCACATAGGAGTGAAGCGATAACAACAGGGTTTACAAGGTTGTGTGCTGTACATATCAGTCTACTCAATTATGGCTATCGCGCACGAAACCTACCTACCCAGCCCCTCTGACAGTGTTGTATAGTATTTGAAATATATGTAATTGAAATAAGTATTTGAATGAGATTTTTAATATTAATAAAATTACGCGATTAAGTTGAATATATAAAAAAAAAAACATTTTTACACTACCCTAACTTATCTTATTTGTTTTTAAATAATTGAAAGTAATATATTTGAAATATTGGTATATTTAAAATACTAAAAAAATTAAAGTATTTTATCAAACATATGAAATATTTTTATTTAGTATTTTGTATTTTCTATTTGAAATATGTTTTACAAAGTATTTAATACAACACTGCCCTCTGACCGTGTGAAGTTAATTGAATAAGGAACCCGAACACCCACATCAAAGTTTCGCACTGTTACCTCCTTCCTGACTCACTCATCCATCTACTCACTGATCCATGCCCCGATACGTTCGTATTTTCTTTTCCCAAGCACTCTCCCTAGCTACCGTCTGGGTAAGCCACGCGTACGGTTACCGCTGCAACCGTAGACGCACGATTTTATGATGATCGCCACGGAAAGCACTTCAAATTAATCAATTTATTTTTAATTTTTAAAGAAAACGTGTGTTTGCTCGACGGCGCGATGAGCCAAAGTTTAATTAAAAACTGAAAATACATTTCCAAGAACTTAAAACTATAGTATTCCTCACGTACGAATGGCATTGCACAAGTTCAATTCGCTTTATAATCTGTGCTGACATCTAATAAGAAAGCATCTTTTCCCGCATCAAGAAACGCACATGAATTGATAAATCAACGCTAAACACAAAAATGTTAGAACACTCGTCAATGTATACGAACTATGTTGACAGTTTCAAATTATTTCCTAATCAGAGTTACGACATATGTTACCTCATGAACAGATTTTATAAGTTATGTGCCAGAAAAACTACTTCAATTACGTGTCTTTAACAAGTATACACTTTATTGCGCGCAATGCCATTCTTACGTAAATAATACTAAAACTTATAAAACTATTATTATTTTAATCTTCTAGATGTCCGATTCCTGAAAGATAAATGCTAATCATTTGTTCCCAGATATTGATTTTATTGATAAATAGTCGATATTTAAATTTCAAATTGTTTTGATTTTATAAGGACATTTATGAAAGTTATATTTCGTTTCCTACAGTACTCAAAACTGAATTTGAGTTCAAGATAATATTTATATACCGTTGACTATAAGGTCTCATGGTTGAGTATGAGAACAAAATAATAATTATGCATAGTCATATTCCCTAAACTATAAGTTCTCATGGCTGAGTATGAGAACAAGATTATAATTAGGCATGTAGTCATATTTCTTTGACTATAAGTTCTCATGGTTGAGTATGAGAACAAAATAATAATTATGCATAGTCATATTCCCTAAACTATAAGTTCTCATGGCTGAGTATGAGAACAAGATGATAATTAGGCATGTAGTCATATTCCTTTGACTATAAGTTCTCATGGTTGAGTATGAGAATAAAATAATAATTATGCATAGTCATATTACCTAGACAATAAGTTCTCAAGGTTGAGTATGAGAACAAGATGATAATTAGGCATATAGTCATATTCCTTTGACTATAAGTTCTCATGGTTGATCATAAGAACAATATAATATTTTATAAACGTTACAATTATGAGAAAAATAAAGTTTCCTACCAGTTCATCCATCGATGGCCGTCTACGTAGATCCCTAAGGTTGGAAACTAAAGCAGCTTTTGTAGTGTTAAAATCCAAAGCTCGAAAGCTGTATCCAAATTCTCCAAGTTTCTTGACGCATCAGACCAACCAAAGGTCCACCTATTAAATATTAATTATTAGTTTGTGGTATTCTTGAAACCATTTAAAAAACTGTTGGAAAAAAAATTCGTATGGCAACCGTGTGTTCATTACGGAAGACACTTGAGAAAAGTATCGCTTTTTACCTCTCGCTAAGAGAAATATTGGATTTATGCTAAAATGATGTGTATGTGTGTCAGTGTATGTGTCTGTGTGTGTGTATGTGTCTGTGTGTGTGTGTGTGTGTGTGTGTCTGTGTGTGTGTCTGTGTGTGTGTCTGTGTGTGTGTGTCTGTGTGTGTGTGTCTGTGTGTGTGTGTCTGTGTGTGTGTGTGTGTCTGTGTGTGCGTGTGTCTGTCTGTGTGTGCGTGTGTCTGTGTGTGCGTGTGTCTGTGTGTGTGCGTGTGTCTGTGTGTGTGTCTGTGTGTGTGTGTCTGTGTGTGCGTGTGTCTGTGTGTGCGTGTTCCTGTGTGTGTGCGTGTGTCTGTGTGTGTGTCTCTGTGTGTGTGTGTGTGTCTCTGTGTGTGTGTCTGTGTGTGTGTGTCTGTCTGTGTATGTGTGTTTGTGTATGTGTGTCTGTGTATGTGTGTCTGTGTATGTGTGTCTGTGTATGTGTGTCTGTGTATGTGTGTCTGTGTATGTGTGTCTGTGTATGTGTGTCTGTGTATGTGTGTCTGTGTATGTGTGTCTGTGTATGTGTGTCTGTATCCCTGTTTGTGTCTGTGTATGTATTTGTTTGTATACGCATATATAGAATAATCTATTGCAATAAATCGAACAGTCCAGACAGAACAGTCCAGACTACACTAGTTGTCAAATTCAAATGTTTGTAATTGACAGATGTCACTGTCAAAAATCAACAGTTTTCTACCATTACTGAAAGATTTTTCTGGGAAGTAAGTACATTTAATAGTAATAGTACTTATATCCTTAAGAAATACCGCCATTCCCGTCAATAAATTGGAACCATTTTGAACATTTTAGAACAGTAGGACAAGATTCCTTATAGAATGAAAGAATAGATATAATTATTTGTGTTTACAAATGTTAAATTCTATACTTATGTAAAAAATGAAAATTGCGAGAGGTATTGTGCTGACCACAACAAATTTTTTTAAGTGATTTATGTAATGTGTTATATGTAATGAATTTAAGTGTACAATGCGATATTATATCCAACAGTTTCTAAATGGTTTCAAATGTATTTGATATTTGCTTTAATTTAATATTTTCGAAAGCACATTTCATAAAAAATAGTACAAAGGCCATCCATCCATACTAATATAATAAATGCGAAAGTAACTCTTGTCTGTCTGTTACGTTTTCACGCCTAAACCGCTGAACCAATTTTGATAAATTTTGGTAAAGAGATAGACTGGGTCATAGGCTACCTTTTGTCGCGAAAGTAAAACTTAAAAGGGTGCAATGGGGATGAAAGTTTGTATGGAGAACCCATCATTTCTCCCGCTGAACCAATTTTGATGAATTTTGGTATAGAGATAGATTGGACCTTAGAGAAGCACATAGGCTACCTTTTGTCTCGAATATAAAATTTGAAGGGGTGAAATAGGGGATGACAGTTTGTATAGAGAACCCATTATTTCTTCCGCTGAACCATTTTTGATGAATTTTGGTATATAGATTGGACCTTGGAGGACATAAGCTACCTTTTGTCGCAAAAAAAAAAACTTGAAGGGGTGAAATAGGGAATGAAAATTTGTATGAAGAACCCATCATTTCTCCCGCTGAACCAATTTTGATGAATTTTGGTATAGAGATAGATTGGACCTTAGAGAAGCACATAGGCTACCTTTTGTCGCGAAAATAAAACTTGAAGAGGGTGAAATAGGGGATGAAAGTTTGTATGAAGAACCCATCATTTCTCAAGTTAGGGATATAAAAATAATGTTTTTGCGTTTTTGAAAAATCATCCCTCAAGGCGGCACAATGAGGCACGATTTCAGAAGTACCCGTGACACGTTTAGAAAAGAGCGCTGTTAGGTGCGGTGCGGGGATCGGGTGGGCAGTGGGCGGAGCCTGTTAAATGTACGATGCGAGGAAGGTTGCCGGCTCCCTACGCAGCACTTTCTCCGAAGTAAATGTGAAAAATTACTGGTACACGTGTAGCTAATCGTTATTCTAGCTTTACCCGTGCGAAGCCGGGACGGGTCAGCTAGTTTATTATAATGTTAATATATGAATGTTTATCTCAAGCAACATAAGAAAAACATTCATATACGAGGGGAATTCAGATATGACCCGGCATTTTATTCTTAGAACCAAACGAATGGCTCTAGCGGCAATTCCTTCTTAACATTCTTGCAATGGGGTAGAAGGCGGGCATAATGTCATCATCACTTCAATAGTTTTTATTTAGTAATTGTCAAAATGACAGAGCAGGCAGTTCATGTTTCCGTTGCGCAACGCATAATAATTAGATTACTTGTGAATAAAACTGGAGCAGGTGAATGAGTTTGTGTATTTGGGTAGCATGATGTCGAGGGATGGACGAATTGACCGTGACATTAATAGGAGGGTGAGTGCGGGATGTAAGGTAATGGGTGCTCTGGGCACGTTTGCTCGTAACGTAAACGTATCTAGAGAAGCTCGGTTAAGTGTATATAATGGAGTGCTGGTGCCTGCTTTGATGTATGAAAGTGACTGCTGTGGAAATGAGGTATTAACGTGGTGTTTGTGGGTATACAAGACGGGATCGCGTGAGGAATAATTTGGTGTATGAAGAATGTATGGTTAGGAAGAATGTAGTTAAGAGAGTTAGAGTGAGTCAGTTGAGATGCTTTGGTTATGTGGAGAGAATGATGAGTGAACGACTTATAAAACGCATATATGTTGGTAAAGTTGAGGGTGTTAGATTGCGTGGCCGTCCAGTGTGTAAGTGGATGGATGTGATTGGTAGTGTTTTGAAGGAGCGTAAGTTTCCGAGTGGAAAGAGAAGAGCATGTATGAATACGATTATGAATGAGGCTGAGGCGAAAGAAGTTTTCCTGGATAGGAATGTGTGGGGAAGGATGATTGTAGCGAAAGATGATTTTTGTGTAACAATTATTGTGGTCCGGATGCGGTTATTCGCTACCGAAAATCGGTCACTTTAATATGTTATTATGTATGAATACGTTTATGAATGTGGCTGAGGTGAAAAAAGTGTGCATGGATAGGAATGTGTGGCGAAGGATGATTGTTGCGTAACTATTATTGTGGTCCGGATGCGGTTATTCGCTACCGAAAATCGGTCACATTAATATGTTCTTGTATGAATGTTATGATGATTTTGGACAGAAAGAAGAATGTTTTTAAGAGTGATTCAGTGGTGCTCTTACTTTCATTCCTTTTCTTATTGTTTTCGGGTTTTTGTTAACCCACTAAGTGGGAAACGCGTGATTTTATGTATGTATGTATGTATGTATGTATGTATGTATGTATGTATGTATGTATGTATGTATGTATGTACTTGTGAATGAGGGTGCCAAACCAAATGATATTTTGCAGACTTGAAGCACAATATGGGGAAAACTCATATACTTATTGTAGTTAAATAAAAAATTACAGCTAAATTCCGGTTTATATGCGCACGACTTACTCTGCAATATATTTTATCAAATGTTCTTTTGAAATATCAAATTAAAACAAATACATTTTTAACAAATTTAAATAAATCTATTCCATAATAACAGAATATTTTGTATACAGGTTTAAACAACAATTTCTTGTAGATTTCGACGTAAAAATTATTGACTTAGTGATCTCTGTCTAGATGTTTTATAATACGACGAATAATTTTCGGTCGTTTTGTAATACGAGCCCAACTCAGTTCGGCCGGTGTAAGTTTTCAACAAACAAGCTATAAAACTTACGCAAATGGAAAGTAATTCCAACAATTTTTTTTTTCAACTAGTTTAAAATAGATTTTAAACTTACAAAAACTGAATAATGCGTTAAAAATATGGACTTAATTCTTTCAGATTTGAACTCAGCCATGTTTCCTACAATTTTTTTTTTTTCAACTAGTTTAAAATAGATTTTAAACTTACAAAAACTGAATAATGAGTTAAAAATATGGACTTAATTCTTTCATATTTGAACTCAAGCCATGTTTCTTTGGCATGTATACACATTTTTATTAATTCAAGTTGATTGGTTTACAAATTATCGTCAAATTTGTAAATTTTGAACGAATTTTACCTTCCGTCACCTTTAGGTAAGAAAGGTATTGTCTTTGGTTAAAAAATTCGATGAGTTTTTAATGAATAAGCACGTTTTAGGGTCCCTAGAATACGATTTACTAGTTTTACGATGATGTCTGTATGTGACAATTTTTCTCCGACAACTCCAAAAGTACAATTCTAAAAATTATGATTCTTTCATATTCCTGTTCTTTACAACCACATGAAGAGCTGATTAGATTTTGGTTATAATTGGTCAACCGGAAGTACCATTATTTGAAGTTTTTAAGAGCTTTTCTTGGAAAAACGCAGTTAAAAATCATTTTTCGACATTTTATGTTATCAATATGAAATAATATCTTATTCTCTGTACGGTTTGATTGTACATTTTCCTTCATATTCAATAGATATAGAGTTATACATAGAGAGATTAAGAAAGATTAACTTCCAAAAATCAGCCAGCTTTGCTAAAATTATGGAAACAGCAGATATATTCAAATATTCTAATTGACAGTTGTCAGTGGCAAGTGCAAAACCAAAGTGGAAAGTATAGTTAGAAAGTGATATGTGACAAAGTGTCCCTCGCAAGTGACTTGCAGTTACAGCCTTTCCTCAAGATTGGAATTTTCAATGCTGGGAGTACGAGGAAGGCCAAAAAGAAGATGGAAGGACTATGTAGCAGAAAATTTGAGAGAATTGTGTGAAGAAGATGCGTTGGACAGGAATGAGTAGAAGAGAAAAGTAAGAAACAGCGACCCCTAATAAAATAGGGAAAAGTTGAAGGAGCAGGAATTTACATAATGTACGTTCGTGTTGAATTTATAAAATCTTTTCAAAAGAACCTTCGGTATGGAATTTGTAAAAAAATAGTGTACTCGTGTTACAATTTTACAGGATATACAGAATCTTTTTCAAGAAACTTTTAGTATGAGATTTGTACAAAATACAACGAATTGACGGAAGTTTTTGTGCTGGCCACAACAGATTTTTTTATATTTTTGTTAATAACACGTAAAACCACTCAACAGTTGTAAATGAAACTTGATATATACATGCACTATATCTCCCTAAATAATAATTTATATACAACATACAGTGTGTCCCATTTAGAGGTGCCACCATTGGGATTTCGAGAACTATAAGAGATACGATGTCGGTTAAATGGAACTTTTTGTGCGCCTTTGGGAGGCCATCTCAGATGTGCTTTTGTTTTTCCAAAAATTCTTATAGGGCACTAGATAATGTCGATGAACTGAATATTGTTGATTTTTTCTTTCTCAAATAACTTCTAAACTATTAGTAATTGAGAAAAACGTTTCAAATATAAAAAATAGATATTTTTATTAACTAATCAGTGGCGTACGAAATAAATTTTTATATCCGTAAATTTTCGAGATATAACACAAACATATATTTTTTTAAATGGAACCCATATCTGATTTTAGTCTCAAAAAAATAATTATTTTTGTCTCTTTTCAATGATGTAAGGGTTATTATGTATTATATTTGTTTTGCTCCTAAAATTTAATTTTTCTCTTTATTTTCCTGAATTTTCTTATTATTTCCCAAAAAAACATTATTATTTTTATTAATTATATTGTATTTGATCAAAATAATTTGTTTTGTGCCTTTATTACTTAATATTTTTATTCTAGACTCATAATTACAAATTACACTATGATGTGCGAAGGGCGACCTGATACAAAATTTTATAAAAATTAATTTGATACGAGTTTTGAGCAAAAAATTTTAACGAAATAAATTATTTAAATACAAGTATTTCCAAATAGAAATCTACCAATATTTTCAAAATAATTGTAGATTTAATACAAAATAAGGAAAAAATAATAATTTTGAAAGCAAAAGAAATATAAAACATAATAACCCTTACATCGTTGAAAAGAGAAAAAAATATTTATTTTTTTGAGACTAAAATCAGATATGGGTTCCATTTAAAAAAATATAAGTTTGTGTTATATCTCAAAAATTTACGGATATAAAAATTTATTACGCACGCCACTGATTAGTTAATAAAAATATCTATCTTTTATATTTGAAACTTTTTTCTCAATTATTAATAGATTAGAAGTTATTTGAGAAAGAAAAAATAAACAATATTCAGTTTTTCGTCATTATCTAGTGCCCTGTGAGTATTTTTGGAAAAATAAAAGCACATCTGAGATGGCCTCCCAAAGGTGCACAAAAAGTTCCATTTAACCGACATCGCATCTCTTATAGTTCTCGAGATCCCAATGGTGGCACCTCTAAAAGGGACACACTGTATACCCACAAAAAGCGGTTTTTAAATTATTGAATAATTTAGTTTATGCACGGACGTATCATAATTTGACAATTATACACGAATTTCTTTGACATAAATGTCATTTTATAGCCCGCCGGGTTATAATGAAACGTCAAACCAAATTATAACCCACAATATAAACAATTTAAACAGGCAACATGAAACGTTTTTATGACAAATCGAAAAATTTTATATTCTTTAATGAAAAATGAAAATTAATTTTGTGTTATATGTATATGGAAAGCACGGAGATACACAAAATAAAACTCAAATGACAGAACTAATAAACAAACAATAAACTATTGTTTTCCGCTTTCATAGCAACACTAGAAACTCTTTTCGATACAATTTTTCTAACACTCATAATTTGAAAATTTTCGTCCGTGCATAAAGTTATGTATGTACCATGAGCGTAACTTGCTTTTATGGCTTTTAACGTGTTTTTATCCCTCGGCTTACGCCTCGGGCTCAAAATCCCGCCACAAGCCATAAAAGCCTCTTTACGCTCTTAATACATGAATAACTATGATGTTATAAAAACTACTTTCCTTGGTGGTCCTGTTCCGTTTATTCAATAACTCAAACCAAACAATAGAAGATAATGAAATTTGGTTTATATAACAAAGAAACATGGCGGGGTTCGAATTTGAAAGAATTTTGACCGTACCTTTTTCGGAAACTGTTTTAAATACAGTTCAACTATCTAAAATTTATTCAGAATTGTTAGAAACTATTTTAAATTGTTCTCAACTGTCTAAAATGTATACAGAATCGCCGGAAACAATTTTAAATTGTTCTGAACTGTCTAAAATTTATTCAGAATTACCGGAAACAATTTTAAATTGTTCTCAACTGACGAAAATGTGATCAGAACTGCCGGAAACTATTTCAAATACTTCACAACTGTTTAAAATTAGTTCAGCCGGTTAACATTTTCAACAAACGAATTATAAAACCTATTCAAATTTCTTTCGACCAGTTTAAAACAGATTTTAAACTTACAAAAACTGAATGTTATTCAAGTATTCCGCCATTTAATATTGGGTTACATCGCCTGTATTAGTAATATATACCAGTTTTAATTATATTAGACATTGTATCCCTACGCCGAACATTTTCCCATGAGTATTCCATATGTGTTGCAAGGTATATTTTACTGTATGCACTTTGTTTTTATGAAGATGTTTTTCATTGTGCAAAAAGTAAAAGGTCTCGGTAGAAGCTAAATCTGGACTAGAAGATGACCCTTGAAAACTGTTCGTACTATTATCACCACTCATTTGGCCTGGTTTTGTGTAATTTTTATAATTTGTTGAAAATATTAACCGGTCGAATTATTATGAGTTTGGGCTCGTACATAGAAACAATTTATAAAGTATTGAAAATTTCACATTAGCAAATATTAACAATTTGGCAACATAAATAACTATCAATACAAGTGGATGATGAAAATTCCACGTACTAAAGAGATAGAACTGTTTCAACTAATCATTCAACTTTAATAGTATTAGCTAGTAACTAGATTTGAACTAGTTAATTTTTATTCTACGATTTGACTCGTAGATTATAAAATATTGTTGCAATACCAGCAAAGTTAGCTGTTCCAACCAAATAAATAAATACATTTAATAATGATCACAGAAATATCAAATAAGAGATAAAGATAAATATCCACTTACATTTGGTGATATCTTGCTGTCTGAACTGATAGGATTCTGTTCGCTGCTCTTTTAAATTTATATCTCGACTCTGCATATCATATTTCAAATGGTTTGGAACACTGCAGATTCCATGATTTCTACTGCAAAGAAAATAATTCATTGTAATATACAATAAATCGTTCATTTCGAATGACATTTGTATAAACTATTAAAATAGCTGTAACATTGTTTAAATTATTATTAATTTGCAAAAATAAGAAACCCCAAATATATGTATTTTATACGAATAAAATCACACTTACAAATCAAGTATATCTTTTGCTCTTTTTAACCTTTAAACTTTGATCTACCTATGTTTAGTCAAAAATACGAATATATACACCACTGACTATTTTACTAATCGATTTTCCATAAAAAATGTGAACAAATTCACAAATTTTCAGAACAATTATTGAAGTAAGTAACTTTTATGAATCAGAGTGTGTAGACGATACGAAAACAAACGTACGTACCCAAAATGGCGATTGTAGAAGGTTGTTATACTATCCAACCTGCATAACATTCGCTCAGACGTTAGCGCCAAAATGTTCGAACTAATCACCGACCGAGTTAATAATAAATTCTAATTAAGGGAAAATGATACTTTTCAAATAAGTACAGAGTGATCTGAATTTTACTGGGCTACTGACTATTTGAAGTTCGCATTTTGTGGTTTTTGAAAATTTATACACATATGTACAAGTCCATAGAATCGAATAGCGCAAAGCCCGTCAATCTATCTTTTACCGCTCATTAGTTATAGGCCGGTGAAGTGAAAAAACCATGACAGATTTCTAATCAAAACAAAAATTTCTATTTTGGAAATTAAATCCCACGGATTATTTTCCCGTAATCAGCATGTTCGAATTAAGGGAAAATGATACATACAGAATGATCGGGTTTTTACTGGGTTACTATTTGAAGTTCTTATTTTTTGTTCTTTTGCTGACTGTATCAGCGGAGCACGACAATTGAAAATTCATACACATATGTACAAAAGTCCATAGAATCGAATCGAAATAGGACGGCAAAATGAAAAAAAAAAACGAGATTTCTAAACAAAATAAAAATTTCTATTTTATATTTTCAATTATTATGTTCTTGCTCTTCTATGTTTATTTTTTTATTACTTAATGACCAGTAAATATTTTTCTATTACACATGATCCTATATGAAATTAAGACGATCCTATAGCAGTCCTCAAAATGATGTAAAACATGAGATTCGCGCGAAACGCTACAGCTCGCACTATTGAACTATTCATTACAAACCATACATATTTTGAAAGAAGAAAGTATGATCTACAAATTAACCGCAGACTTTTTGAAAATATTTTTTAGGGGCCAAGTTATGACTACTTGAAAAACAGCTATTTTTGATAGCTGATATCATCATTCCTATGTAAAATTTCAAAATTTCGTTTGGAACATATTGTTCATTGGTTTTATATTACTAGCATACTAAAAATTTATACTAAAATTCCTAGAAATAGAGGCTGAGGAGTTTCGCGCGATAAACACTATTTTCTAAAATTCTTATTAATTTGCACTCATAGTTCAGTAGTACAGTCTTAGCTAAGCGCTACCTTCACTTCGTTATGCTTCTCTACCTCAGATATACACTAGGGGACGTATCAATATTGTGTCTTCTGCGCTGTAGTTGAATCATCTGCATATTTTTGAGCGAAGCAGTTGCCTCGTCGCTATAGGATCATCTTAAGTACACAAATTTTTAAAAGTAAGGAAGCTAGAAAGTTTATTATGTGATAACCTTAAATTTAAAAAAAAATGGACAAAGATTATTTTTGCTAAAAGTTCCTCAATTATATAGTGGGACCAGTTAATACCACGTACTACACCAATATGTCACAAAAATATGAAATAATAGATAAAGATAAAAATCAAAACTTACTATTGATAATTTCTTGCCGAGCCGCTGTTGTCCGCTCTTTTACATTTCTAGCTCAATTCTAAATATCATTTTAACATGTCCGGACACTTTTGTTTCAACACTAAAAAAAAAAATTATTGTAGTACCAGTCAATTGAAAGGAAACTGGTTGGGAGCGATTCGAGCGTTGTATGGGGATATTGAAGCTGCTGTGAGAACAGATGGATAGTTTCGTATAAATGTTGGTGTTAAACATGGTTGTGGTATGCCTCCGTGGTTGTTTAATTTGTATATGAAGGAGTTGAGTGGATTGGATGGCGTACATAGTGGTGAAAGTATTATGCCTGCGTTGGCGTATGCGGAAGATGTTTTAAGTGAA
Organism: Ophonus ardosiacus; assembly: GCA_943142095.1. Lineage (NCBI taxonomy): Eukaryota > Metazoa > Arthropoda > Insecta > Coleoptera > Carabidae > Ophonus > Ophonus ardosiacus. The sequence continues at coordinate 30,954,184 of OW964832.1, read as the reverse complement.
AATGAAGAGCAACTGAGAATAATGATATAGAGAATAAACGAAGTTGGAAGAAGTATGAATTTAATGTTGAATGTTGATAAATCTAAGGTGTTAATATTTAAATCAAAACTTACATTTGATAATTTCTTGCCGAACCGCTGAATTTCTGTTGCTCGCTCTTTTACATTTCTAGTTCAATTCTAAATATCATAATTAATTTATTGCCGAACCGCTGAATTTCTGTTGTCGGCTCTTTTACATTTCTAGTTCAATTCTAAATATCATTTCAACATATCTGGACACTTTTGTTTTAACACTGAAAAGAAAATAATTTATTGTAATACACAACAAAATTGTACTGAAAACTTGACCTTCGAAAATATTTTACCGTATGATTTTAGTACGAAAAAATACATTATCAATGTAAATCACTATATAGTTGAGGTAATGTTTAAACTAACGATTGTTATTAATTTGCAAAAAAAGTTTACAATTAATCACTACTAAAACAAAATATTCACACACTACAAATGATTAGGTAACACTTTCCTATTACTTGTTGATTTTTAAATGACTATTGAAGCGATGAATAAAATATTAAATTATTATCTACTTGCTCTTCTATGTTTATTTTTTAATTTCTTAATGACCAGTAAATATTATTCTATTAAACATGATCCTATATGAAATTAAGTTACAGAAATTTTTAAAAGTAAGAAAGCTAGAAAGTTTATTCTGTAATCTCAAATTAAAAAAATGAACAAAGATTATTTTTGCTAAAAACTCTTCAATTATATAGTGGGACCAGTTTACACAATATGTTACAAAAATATGAAATAATAAAGATAAAAATCAAAACTTACTTTTGATAATTTCTTGCCGAACAGCTGAATTTCTGTTGTCCGCTCTTTTACATTTCGTCGGCCGACTATTGGAATATACAATGTCCACAAATATTACTTTCGAGAAAAACTGCTTTAAACATTTAAAATTTTATTGCAAAGAATGGTTAATTAATAGACCTGTTGATTTATTTTTGTTTGTATAGTTTCATTTTCCTTAACTTTGTATGAAATTTGTTAAATTATAATTTTTAAATTGTACGTGACAGAATTATGAAATCTGATTGTCTCTGGACTTGATTCAAAACAATTCTTAGTGTATGTCATTTTAAGGAGCATGGTATAAAACTACAAGTCTGTTTAAAGTACAAGCAGCACTGAATTTCATGTTATTCTATTGGCCGTGGTACAAAAAATACAGGGAAACCGAATTTGACTAAATCTTATTTTTTTTTTCAAAAAGTGGACTTGGTACATTCCAATAATCAACCGACGATTTCAGGCACAATTCTAAACATCATTTTCACATGTCTGGGGCACTTTTGTTTCAACACTGAAAAGAAAATAATTTATTGTAATACACAATAAAATTATTATTCTGAATGTTATTTGTCTATATAAAACACAATAGTGATTCATAAAAATAATAAAATTGTACTCAAAATTTGACCTTCAAAAATATTTTGCCGTATGATTTTAATATGAAAAAATACATTATCAATGTAAGTCACTATATAGTTGAGGCAATGTTTAAAGTTACGATTGTTAGTAATTTGCAACAATAGTTTACAACTAATCACTATTAAAACAATGAAATATTCACACACTATAAATGATTAGGTAACACTTTCCTGTTACTTGTTGATTTGCTCAATAACAAACCAGCTCAATTAAATTAATATTGAAGCGATGAATAAAATATTAAATTATTATGTACTTGCTCTTCTATGTTTATTTTTTTATTACTTAATGACCAGTAAATATGTTTCTATTAAACATGATCCTATATGAAATTAAGTTACAGAAATTTTTAAAAGGAAGCTAGAAAGTTTATTCTGTGATTACCTCAAATTAAAAAAAATTGACAAAAATATGAAAAAATAGATAAAGATAAAAATCAAAACTTACTTTTGATAATTTCTTGCCGAACCGCTGAATTTCTGTTGTCCGCTTTTTTACATTTCTAGCTCAATTCTAAATATCATTTTAACATATCTGGAAACTTGTTTCAACACTAAAAATTGTAATACCGGTCAATTGAAAGGAAACTGGTTGGGAGCGTTGTATGAAGGTAGTGAAGCTGCTGTGAGAATAGATGGATGGTTTCGTATAAATGTTGTTGTTAAACATGGTTGTGGTATGCCTACGTGGTTGTTTATTTTGTATATGGATGTGTTGTTGCAGAAGGCGATGAGTGGATTGGATGGTGTACATATTGGTGAAAGTAATGTGCCTGCGTTGGCGTATGCGGATGATATTGTTTTAAGTGAAAATGAAGAGCAACTGAGAAGAATAATAGAGAAAATAAACGAAGTTAGAAGAAGAATGAATTTAATGTTGAATGTTGATAAATCTAATGTGTTAATATTTGAAAGGAGTGAATTAGTGAATGAGTTTGTATATTTGGGTAGCATGATGTCCAGTAGTGGTAGCACGCACTATAGAATTCTATCATAGAAAGCAGGCGAGTACGATTTTACTTTTACGAATTTTGGTAGCACGCACTTTAGAATTCTATATTCGCTTTTTGATTCGGAAATTATTGGATTTTATACTACTAAAATAAAAAATATTATGACAGTTGTATATAATAAATATATAAATTGTATATAAATTGGCTTTGAATAGAACTGTGGCAAAATAATGACGTTACTTTGACACTTTCGCCTCAAGTTGAACGCTGGCAGGCGAATATTTTGAGACACGCATGCTACCAAATTTTCGCTTCGATGCGAAAATCGAAAACAAATGCCTGTTTTGATAGAATTCTAAAGTGCGTGCTACCACCACAGGATGGACGAATTGACCGAGAAATTTATAGGACGGTGAGTGCGGAATGTAAGGTAATAGGTACTCTGGGTACGTTTGCTCGTAACGTAAACGTATCTAGAGAGGCTCGGCTAAGTAGTGTATATAATGAAGTGCTAGTGCCTGCATTGATGTATGGAAGTGAATGTTAGGCATGGGCGAGAAAGCATAAAAAGAGAGTGACTGCCGTGGAAATGAGATATTTACGTGGTGTTTTTGGGGAAACAAGACGGGATCGTGTGAGGAATAATTTGGTATATGAAGAATGTATGGTTAGGAAAAATGTTGTTAAGAGAGTTGGAGTGAGTCAGTTGAGATGGTTTGGTCTTGTAAAGAGAATGACTGTAAAGTTGTAAAGTCAGGTATTGTGGTGACTGTCAAGACAACTATCGGAGTAGCTGGCAAGCGACTAACATGTTTTGTTATTACATTTAATTTAAAGCTAAAAGTTAGCCATGTATTGTTTATTTTGAAAAATCACAGGCATCTGAAAAAAAGGAATGCAACAAAAAAAAAGCTTCATAGCAACATAAATAAAAAAAATAATAATAAGTCAGTAATGAGCCAAGTAATGGTTCAGAAGTAATTTAGCTCCTCTTTCTTTCATTCCTTTTTTGGGCCTCAATTTATCTTAATACAAAATTATAATTCTCATAAAATCGTTTCTTTCTTTACTTAGTAGTGGGGCAAAATTATATTTTCAGGAAAGTGTAAAGTGTTGTGCATTTGTGTTGTGCTCCGAGACCGCTGTTGTACTAAACAGCGGACACACCTTAATCTACGAATTGGACCAACCGTGCTGTCGCCACTTGGCGGTTTTAATCCGGCGAATTACGCCCCTGCTTCTACACTGCCCTCCTCTCGAGTTCCTCCTGCAGGAGCTTCTGCCCGTATCCAGCCCTGCGCCCTTGGTGGCGTCACTCTGCCAGCCTCACAACCACGTGTGAGGCCTCCTCCTTCTGAACCTCCTACCTTACTGAATCTGGCCGTCACCGCTTCCAGACCAGTTACCGTCTGCAGAATTCATCCAGTCTTCCAAGTCCCATCAAGATCCTGCCTCCTAGTCACTTCCCGTTTTTTCTAGTCAAGGTCAGTGCTTCTTTAGTTTTTTGACAATCACCACAATCTCAGCTTGCGAGTTTTTGTTGTTTACTATTTAAAGTCTATTGGTCCTTCGAGCATTTTACATAATTATACATAATTTTTGGTCCTTCGAGCCGGATCTTCCACGGTAAAAATTTGATACTATGGAAATCCAATTAAAGTCATTGAAAGCCCTAGCAAAGGGCTATGAATCTCGTATAGTAAAATTGCACGAACTCGCGAAAAAATGCACTCCAACTGACACGCGTAATAATGAACGCTTCTTGGACGAATCCCAAGAAGTCGATTTGTTGAGAGATGAATTTAAAAACGCCTGTATCCGTATAAATGACCTTGAGCTGGCTAATGACACTGGTTTTGAACCTAGCTTCGAAACTCTAATGACTATTGAAATGTATTTTTCGAAAATCAAACGAACGCGTAGCGAGCTAGCTTTGTCGTCTCCCAAGGCACAACAGTCAAAGTCAGGTACGGAAATTAATAAAATTAAAAAACTTCCCCCTATTGAACTGCCATCATTTAATGGAAAAGTAGAAATGTGGCCATTATTTTACCAGTCGTTTAAATCAAACGTTCACGAGAACGTGGCGCTCACAAACGAGCAACGGATTAGTTATCTTATAGGTAAACTCACTGGTAATGCTTTGGAAGTAACGGGAGGGATATTGCCCACACCCGAAAATTACAATATTATTTGGGATGGCTTGGTAAAGCAATACCAGGATAATCGAACAATGGCTAAGCAATACTTAGATAACATTCTAAATATAAAGTCTAGTTCAAGAAACCCAAATGATTTAATAACATTTGTTAATAAATTCTCAGCTTCAGTCGAAGCTCTTAAACAACTCAAAATTCCAGACGTTCTGGATTTTGTTTTATTAAACTGCGCGTCTAAAAAGGTCGATTCAGAGATCGTACAACTATTTGATACGATATTCCGTAAAACGGAATTTCCCTCTTGCCAAACCTTTTTAGAATTTGTCCGGGATCAAGCAAAAATCCTGGAGCGGTCTTCATCTGTAAAAGGCCCACCAAAAATGGCGAAGCATCAGCGCACATTTTTGGCGGCAGATGAAACCCCAATCAAATCATTCAAACCAAAATCTTGTATTTTGTGTAACAGTGTGGAACATTCCAAACTGTATTATGGTGATAAATTCATTAAAATGTCAGTCCAAGACAGATTTGGGTTTATCAAATCTAAAAATGCATGTTATAATTGCTTATCCAATGTTCATGCAGGTAAAGCCTGTGCCTTGCTCACCACATGTCGGGTATGTCACGGGAAACACCATACACTTTTGCATTTTTCAACTCCTCCAAAATCTCCCGCCAAAAAAAAATAGCGGAATCGGAGAATGACACTTCATGTCATGTATCCATAAACAACCAAGGTTATATTCTATTGTCAACTGCACAAGTTTACGCTACAGATATAAACAAGGGTAAACAAGTTATCAGATGCTTGCTGGATAATGGGTCACAAAATAACCTTATAACTAAAGATTGTTGCAAACGATTAAAATTAAAAATTACTCCCCTTAAAAATTCAAAAGTCACGGGGATCGGGATGACAAGTCGCCCGGCTTTCGGGTATGTAAATCTTAAAATAGAATCCCGAGTTTCGCCCCATAGATACAATTTAAAGGCTCTGGTAGTCGAACATATAACGGATAACTTACCTTCTTGCAAGCTAACCGTTTCCAAATATCCGTCTTTCAAATCCATTCTCTTAGCCGATAATACTTGGAATATCCCGGGAAAAATCGACGTAATATTGGGGGCTCAAATATATCCGTCGCTGCTTCTCTCAAAACGAGTAGGAAGAGCTCCTACAGCTTATGAAACAACGTTAGGTTATGTTCTTTTAGGAGAACTTGACAATAAATTATTACAACAAGAGTCTTTTTCGTCCTTTTCTGCATTCACTCAAAATAACTTAGCATCCTGTTTACATAAGTTTTGGGAGCTAGAAGAAATGCCAAACAATGCAATAATGAGTCCTGAAAATGCTGAATGTGAGAAAATATTTGTACAAACGACCAAACGTTTGGAGAATGGCAGATATATGGTACACTTACCATTTCAGAAGGATCCAGATTTGCTGGGGAATTCTCGTTTAATGGCCGAACGCCGGCTATCTCATTTGGAAAAACGCTTTTCCCAGTCATTAAATTTACAAAGCCAGTATAACGCCATAATAAATGAGTATTTAGAAAAGGGTTATCTGTCAGAAGTAACGTCAAACGAAGACGGATACTTCATTCCACATCACGCTGTCATTCGTGAAGACAAGGCTACAACGAAAGTTAGAATAGTGCTAGACGCTAGCGCTAAAACTCATACGGGGCTATCGCTGAATGATTTATTATACCCGGGCCCAAATTTACAAGCAGACTTGTTCAATTTATTATTAAATTTCAGGCTATTTCCGATAGCTTTGACAGCTGACATAAAGCAAATGTACTTACAAGTTATGGTGTCAGAACATCACAGAAAATATCAGAAAATTCTTTATAGATTTAATCCCTCTGAAGCAATCAGAGTATTTCAATTCAATCGTATTTGTTTTGGCATAAAATCTAGCCCTTATTTAGCAATGAGAACTATCCACCAATTAGCTGACGATGAAGGTCAAAATTATCCAAATGTCGCGCAATTAGTAACCTCTGAAATGTACATGGACGACTTAGTTTTATCGGCATTAAATACAAACTTAGCCAGCAATATTATACGCGATTCAATTAACTTAATGTCAGCTGGCGGATTCGAATTAGTAAAATGGGCCAGTAATAATGAATCACTCATTGAAAGCTTACCAAATTCACACAAAACAAATCTAGACTTCTCTCATGGAGAACAGCTAAAAATTCTAGGCATGTCCTGGGCTCTGAAAACTGACACATTTACTTTCCAAACGTCAAACTTTGACACATCGCACTGTACGAAACGAATTATATTATCAACTGTTGCAAGATTGTTTGATGTACTTGGATTAGTCTCACCCGTTATACTATATGCCAAGCTGCTAATAAAGGAATTATGGCAAGCTGGGATATCATGGGATGACATCCCTCCCAACAATATTTCTGCAAAATTTGTCAATCTCATGTCAGAATTTATTTATTTGGAGGAAATGTCAATTCCTCGCCATATCGGTATTTCAGAAAACTGTAAAGTAAATCTTGTGGCTTTTTGCGATGCCAGCGAAGTTGCATACGGTTGCGCCATCTACCTACAAATAACGGAAGTTAACAATATTACAAGCAGATTACTATGTTCGAAATCAAAGGTAGCGCCCATGAAAATTATTACCCTGGCTAGACTTGAACTTTGCGCGGCGTTACTTATGGCAAGGTTGGTAAATTATGTCAGTGAAAAAATAATTAAAAAATATCCAATCGAAAATATATATGCATTTTCGGATTCTATGATTGTATTATCCTGGATAAAATCAGCTCCACATCGATGGTCAATATTTGTAAGCAACAGAGTAGCTCAAATACAAGAGAACTTGGACCCTAAATACTTCTTTCATGTATCAGGGAAACAGAATCCAAGTGATCTAATATCCAGAGGAGCACTCCCAACTCAATTAATTCATTGTAAATCATGGTGGCATGGTCCCAACTGGCTTCAATCAAAGGAGGAAAATTGGCCTATTAAGCAATTAAATCCTTTGCCAGTTGATCAACTACCTGAACTAAGATCAAAAACTTTTACTACTACCTCATCTACGAATGATTATTCCGTTTTATATACTTTGGCACAAAATATATCTTCTTGGCACAAGTTACTAAGAATAACAAGTTATATTTTAAAATTCGGTAAAAAACTGTTTTTTAAAACTTATATTTCCGCATCGGATTTAGCCATGGCAGAATCACATGTACTAAGGGCTTTACAAAGTATATATTTCCACGAAATAATAAGAACTCTGCAAAGAGGAAAACTTATAAAGGATAAACAAATACTAAAACTAGCGCCATTCCTAGACGAAAACGGAATATTGCGAGTAGGAGGAAGACTGTCCAACGCAATATTACCGTTTGAAGTCAAACATCCAGTTTTACTGCCCAAGTCAGACCACATAGTAGAACTAATCATAGATTATTATCATAATTCAAACTGTCATGCTGGAACAGATTTGCTGCTAGCAATAATTCGGCAAAAATACTGGATCATTGCTGGTAGAGGCGCCATCAAGCAAAAATTGTACAGATGCAACAAATGCTTCAGGACAAAACCGGTTAATACACAACCAAAAATGGGGGATTTACCTAACTATCGCGTAACTGAAGTAAAGCCATTCGCTCATACAGGCGTAGACTATGCAGGCCCAATTAAATTCATAAAATCTAGGCATAAAGGTCAGCACGCAAAAAAGGCATACATTTGTCTTTTTATTTGTTTAACAATAAAGGCCATTCATATTGAAGTAGTCTCGGATTTAACAGTAATCTCCTTTATTAACGCATTTAAAAGATTTTCATCAAGAAGGGGGCCCATTTCTCATTTATACTCAGATAATAGCACCACCTTTATAGGAGCTCGAAATAAATTCAACGAGCTATATAAATTTGTGCAGTCGACTATATTCCACAAAACACTATCCAGCGAATTAGCAATGAAGGGAATAGAATGGAAAACAATCCCTCCCTTCAGTGCTAATTTCGGAGGAATTTGGGAGGCCGCAATAAAAAGTTGTAAGAAACATCTATTTAGGGTCATAGGTAAACAATTGTTAAGCTACGAAGAGTTGATAACACTATTAACACAAATAGAAGCAGTCTTAAATTCCCGTCCTCTGTGTGCCCAAGGCTCAGAGCACAATCCAGAATTGTTGACCCCAGCCCATTTTTTACTTCAAACCCCATTAAAGCATTTACCTATTGCCGAAGTTAATCCCAATTTAATCCATCGTAAATACTTATTAGATTCATTAATAAAATCATACTGGGAAAAATGGCAGTTAGAATATTTGACAACATTACAAACACGCCAAAAATGGCTAACGTCAAGTAGTCCAATAAAGTTGGGGCAAATAGTCATAGTTAAAGAACATAGACTGCCCCCTTTAGACTGGCCACTAGGTATTATTACCAAATTATATTTTGGAAATGACAAAATAGCTCGCGTCGCGTTGGTTAAGTTGGAAAATAGCGTCATCAAACGCCCAGTTAATAAACTGTGCCCACTGCCAGCGCAATAGACAGCTCAATTGTCATCAATTTGCATTATTGTTATTAATTTATTTACTGTCACTCTGACACAACGTCACTTTGACACATTGTCAAGTAGACGTAACATCATTTGTTCATTGTCACTCGATTTTTCTGTCGAGTTGATCATTCGTTCCTTCTCGCTTCCTAGCAACCGTTCAATTGCAGTGCATTGTTGCGAGATCAAATAATTCATTGTTAGACGCGAATTTCTGGCGCCCGGGAATATGTAAAGTTGTAAAGTCAGGTATTGTGGTGACTGTCAAGACAACTATCGGAGTAGCTGGCAAGCGACTAACATGTTTTGTTATTACATTTAATTTAAAGCTAAAAGTTAGCCATGTATTGTTTATTTTGAAAAATCACAGGCATCTGAAAAAAAGGAATGCAACAAAAAAAAAGCTTCATAGCAACATAAATAAAAAAAATAATAATAAGTCAGTAATGAGCCAAGTAATGGTTCAGAAGTAATTTAGCTCCTCTTTCTTTCATTCCTTTTTTGGGCCTCAATTTATCTTAATACAAAATTATAATTCTCATAAAATCGTTTCTTTCTTTACTTAGTAGTGGGGCAAAATTATATTTTCAGGAAAGTGTAAAGTGTTGTGCATTTGTGTTGTGCTCCGAGACCGCTGTTGTACTAAACAGCGGACACACCTTAATCTACGAATTGGACCAACCGTGCTGTCGCCACTTGGCGGTTTTAATCCGGCGAATTACGCCCCTGCTTCTACACTGCCCTCCTCTCGAGTTCCTCCTGCAGGAGCTTCAGCCCGTATCCAGCCCTGCGCCCTTGGTGGCGTCACTCTGCCAGCCTCACAACCACGTGTGAGGCCTCCTCCTTCTGAACCTCCTACCTTACTGAATCTGGCCGTCACCGCTTCCAGACCAGTTACCGTCTGCAGAATTCATCCAGTCTTCCAAGTCCCATCAAGATCCTGCCTCCTAGTCACTTCCCGTTTTTTCTAGTCAAGGTCAGTGCTTCTTTAGTTTTTTGACAATCACCACAATCTCAGCTTGCGAGTTTTTGTTGTTTACTATTTAAAGTCTATTGGTCCTTCGAGCATTTTACATAATTATACAATGACGAGAGAACGGCTTGTAAAACGCATATATGTTGGCAAAGTTGAGGGTGTTCGATTGCGTGGCCGTCCAATGTGTAAGTGGATAGATGTGATCGGTAGTGTTCTAAAGGATCGTAAGTTTCCGAGTGGAAAGAGAAGAAGAGAATTTATGAATATGATTATGAATGTGGCTGAGGCGAAATAAGTGTGCCTGGATAGGAATGTGTGGCGAAGGATGATTATTTCAAAACATATGATGGTGTGAAGATGTATGGTTAGTAAAAATATTCTTTAGAGAATGGAGTGATTCATCTGAACGAGGTGAAAGAAGTGTGTATACAGGAATGTGGACTACCATTTAGAAATACATTGAGGTGATTAAAAAAACAACTAAATTTGTTACTTCAGTCAACGCTTAATCACCCCTGTTTAAGAGTAAATACTACCGGTCAATAAAATTGTACTCAAAACTTGACCTTCGAAAATATTTTGTCGTATGATTTTAATACGAAGAAATACATAATCAATGTAAATTACTATATGTATAGTGGAGACATTGTTTAAACTTACGATTGTTATTAATTTGCAACAATAGTTTACAATTTTTCGCTACTAAAACAAAATATTCACACGATAGAAATGATTAGGTAACTTTCCTTTTACTTGTTAATTTGTTCAATAATAAACCTGCTAAATTAAATGGTTATTGAATGCGATGAATAAAATAAAATAAAAATTTGGAATGTTTTTCACAATACTGTTTTCATATGGAAACTAAATATTAAACATCAAATATGTGCATTCTAACATGAACAACAGAATAGATATTTTCCTATGATTCATGCACATTATCCTCTATTTTATAAATTAATAAAATTTATATGTATGAAAACCCCTCAAAATACATAAAATCGTAGAAAATGCAAACTAAAATAAAGAGAATTTATCTGGAAACAATGTTTCCATTATTTTGAAGCAGATTTGGAATGTTTTACATACAGAAATATAAAGAAAAAAATCGCTTACAAATTTGTTCGCCTCACGAATTTTCTTTGATTCTGTAAAGATCATCATCCCAATTCTTAATTCATCACTATATTTCGTTTTTCTCCATAACTTTTCTCAATACATGTTCAAAAAATGAATTTTTCACACCAAACGTTTCAATTCAAGTTAACATGTCTTGGACTTGTTCGCAATACGCCTCATCAATTTTCTTGTACTAAAATATCGATTCCCACAAAAATTATTATCGCAATCGTTGAATTATTACTTTACTTCGTTTTTCTTCATAAATTTTCGCAAAGAAAGTAATATTTTACAGCGATAATTGAACTTTTTGCTTGCCATGTAGCGTATGGCATGTGCTCACAATGCAACGTGGAAGCGTGGGTATGCGCGCGCACATGAATCTACACAGCGCTTTCAAAAATGTTGAACTATTCGTTTAAATTTAAATTGTTCGAATTGAAAACGCTTTTTAAATTTGTTTACAACTGAATAATAGTTGTTGTAAAATACAAAATAGATCGTGCAATAGTTTAATGATAGAATGAACTTTTTTTTTTGTATTTGTCGAGATTTTTTAGTATTATTTGGTGTCGAAATTTGCTGTTCATTTAGCGTTAACCAGGGAGCATGTGTGGAATTCTACCACGGACGCGAACAGCTTTATATAATTTCATACTATAAATAAATCTTGAAGGGCGCAATAACACTTTCCTATTACTTGTTGATTTGCTCAATTATAAACCAGCTCAATTAAATGGCTATTGAATAAAAAATTAAATTATTATGTACTTGCTTTTCTATGTTTATTTTTTTATTTTTTAATGACCAGTAAATATTTTTCTATTAAACATAATCCTATATGAAATTAAGAACAGAAATTTTTAAAAGTAAGAAAGCTAGAAAGTTTATTCTGTGATTATCTCAAATTAAAAAAATGGACAAAGATTATTTTTGCTAAAAACTCTTCAATTATATAGTGAGACCAGTTTACACAATGTGTCACAAAAATATGAAATAATAAAGATAAAAATCAAAACTTACTTTTGATAATTTCTTGCCGAACAGCTGAATTTTTGTTGTCCGCTCTTTTATATTTCATTGGCCGACTATTGGAATATACTATGTCCACAAATATTACTTTCGAGAGAAACTGCTTTAAACATTTAAAATTTTATTGCAAAGAATGGTTAATTAATAGACCTGATGATTTATTTTTGTTTGTATAGTTTCATTTTCCATAACTTTGTATGAAATTTGTTAAATTATAATTTTTAAATTGTACGTGACAGAATTATGAAATCTGATTGGCTCTGCACTTGATTCAAAACAATTCTTAGTGTATGTCATTTTAAGAGGCATGGTATAAAACTATAAATCTGTTTAAAGTACAAGCAGCACTGAATTTCATGATCTTTCTTTTGGCCATGGTACAAAAAATACAGGGAATCAGAATTTGACTATATCTATTTTTTTTCAAAATGTGGACTTGGTACATTTCAATAATTAGCCGACGATTTCTAGCTCAATTCTAAATAGCATCATTTTAACATGTCTGGACACTTTTGTTTCAACACTGAAAAGAAAATAATTTATTGTAATACACAATAAAATTATTATTCTGAATAATATTTGTCTATATGAAACACAATAGTGATAGATAAAAATAATAAAATTGTACTCAAAACTTGACCTTCGAAAATATTTTGCCGTATGATTTTAATACGAAGAAACACATTATCAATGTAAATTACTATATAGTGGAGACATTCGAACCTATTCTGTAACTGTTGTTAATTTTTAGAAACTGGTTAAATATTTTAACCAATCAAGAATGTGTATGTATATAACAAAAAAATGGATTTTTATTCGTCAAATCAATAGCTATTGGACAATTTTTTTAAGCAGTTACAGAATAGACCTGATTGTTTAAACCATAGAGTTATAAAATATATATACACATAGAGGGCGCCTAAACACTCAAAGCTGATGTCATGCGGGGTAAGCTTGTGTTTGTACGGCGGCCATCTTGGGAAGATCAAGTGTATATAAGCGTTCTCTGGTTATTTGATTATTTTACGTTAATAATCGATTTTAATTTGTGTTATTTGAATGTGAAACGTTTGTAATTACATGTCAACGACTTGTGCCTTCGGTTGTAATAACCGAATGTCCGTAAAAACTCTAAAACAAGAAAAAGAAAATGAAAAAGCGATGACAATTCACAAGTAAGTATTATTTTACTTATACATATTATTAATGTTTAGTTCATATAATTTATTGTATTTTTTTACATATTTCATGTAAAAATATTAACTTATTTTTTGTAATAAATATGTTTGTACTTCGTATTTATTTGTATTGTAAACATCATAAATATATATTTTTATATGAAATTTCTAGCCTCAAATTATTTGCCTATTCGGTAAGTAGTTTTTGTAAGTTTCTATCTCAATCATTACAATTGTCATAAAATTCGAACAGTTTAATTTCTATAAAAAATATTTTATTAAAGTTTAATCTCAATACACTTCAAATTGAAGATTTTTACAATTTTTTGGTTCTTTCAAATTTAAATTTAATTAATTTTAATACATTTCTTACTGAATTAAAGCTTGTTAATTACAAATAGCTTCAATTTCTGTTACGTTATTGTATTTTTGTAACAAAACTGAAGAAAGCGCGCTTAAATACATTATAACGTTGATCGTCCCAAGATGGCGGCCACGAGATTCCCCTTCCGTCTCATGGCGACAAAAACTCTGTCAACATCTGTACTTTACGCTCTCTCTAGTCCTATTCTATACTCTAAGGTTTAAACTCACGAATGTTAATAATTTGCAACAAGAGTTTACAATTAATCACTACTTTCTTTTACATGTACACACATTTTTATTAATTCAAGTTGATTATGGTTTACAAATTATTAACAAATTTTGAACGTTTTTTTTTTTATATCTTTGTTAATAACACGTAAAACCACTCAACAGTTGTAAATGAAACTTGGTATATACATGCACTATACCTCCCTAAATAATAATTTATATACAATATATATATCCACAGAAAGTGGTTTTGAAATTATTGAATAATTTAGTTGATGTTGCTGTACCGTTTATTCAATAACTCAAACCAAACAATAGAAGATAATGAAATTTGGTTTATATATCAAAGAAACATGTCTGAGTTCGAATTTGAAAGAATTTTGACCGTATCTTTTGTGAAAACTATTTTAAATACATTTCAAATATCTAAAATTTATTCAGAATTGCTAGAAGCTATTTTAAATTGTTCTAAACTGTCTAAAATTTAATCATTATTCCCGGAAACTATTTCAAATTGTTCTCAACCGTCGAAAATGTAATCAGAACTGCCGGAAACTATTTCAAATACTTCACAACTGTTTAAAATTAGTTCAGCCGGTTAACATTTTCAACAAACGAATTATAAAACCTATTCAAATTTCTACAAATTTCTTTCGACCAGTTTAAAACATAGATTTTAAACTTACAAAAACTGAATGTTATTCAAGTATTCCGCCATTTAATATTGGGTATCACCTTTATTAGTAATATATACCAGTTTTATGTTAGGCATTGTATCCCTAAGCCGAACATTTTCCTACGAGTATTGATGAGAGCCAACAAAGTATCTGACATCTGGTGGCGAAATTAGAAATGCGAGTCATGGGAAAAACATTGCGGCATGTGAATTTTAGTAGCATAGGAACCAAGCAAAAGTGAGAGAAATGTCTTACAAATGTAAGCAATATTGCTCTGTATCGGAGTGCAATAATTACGTTAGTGCACAAATGTCAATGCACTACTTCCCGAAGGACAAACAAATGGGAAAAAATGGGTAATTGCGTTAAAAATAGGAAAGAAAGTGACACGATATACGAATATGTGTTCTGCTCATTTTCTGCCTTCGGATTATTATCAAGGTAAATCGTATAACAGTTTCAATATATTTTTTTTAATAATATAAAAAGAAATTTACAGGAGAAAACCCAAATAAAAGATCTCTTTTGAAAAAGAATGCCTGTCCTACTAAAAAAAATATTTCTTTTTAAATTAAAGACGAATAATACACTTATGCCCAGTTGCACCGCTGACACTTAAATTTTAAGTTAGACAAACAAAAAAAATGCAAATCGAAATTTTGACAGCGATATTCAATTATACATTTGACGTTTCGATACGATATTGTCAATTTAAGGAACACTTAAAATTTAAGGGTTGGCGGTGCAACCGGACATTAAGGTAATAAGTGTCATTTTTAATTTACCATATTCAACTGCTAGAATATATTTTTGGGAAATGCTAGAAATACTTACAATTTTAAAAACAATTATTTTCATACCTGATAAGAGAACAACACATTTTAAATACCTATTCCGAAATATTTTTTAAAAAATCAGAAATGTTAGAGTAGTGCTAGAGTGAACTGAAATTGATATTCAGAAATCAAAGAGGATAAGATCATATCTTAATTATAAAAAAGACATACTTTAAAATATCTAATAGAAGTTACACCGGCAGGCGTTATTATGTTTCGTAAGTTCTGCTTTTGGTGGCAGAACCTCTGATAAGGCAATCGTTAGAGATTTTTTTTGAATTTCCTAGAACCATACATGGATGCAGTTATATAATAAATAATGATTTTAAAACCAATAAATTAAAAGTGTCTTTCCAAATACAACGTACACTTCCACTGTTGTACATTGTTTTCAAGGCAAATGCGGATATTATGTGGAATCCCTTTTAAAATTAAATGTTTGTAAACAAAGACCGTGAATTTCCACATTATTTTCTTTATTAAATTGGAAACCACACATTATTATATGACCAGCTAAAATATTAGAAATTTTCAATGTTACCTTACAAACTTTTCTACTAACTACTTTATCTTTAAATGTTGCTTCTCCTTCCACTGTTGGCCTTACTGCACCATTTAAATTATGTAGATATCTCCGAGTGAGATAAGCATCTTATTTTAATTAATTATTTCACGTAAATAAAGAGAACTAAATCAAAAATTCGAGATTACTCCTATACCATCAGTGTACAAAATACAATGTTTTCCCCACTACGAAGATGTCAATGCTGCCATCTATTGATGGTGGTTACCGCGGATTGTTCCATATGTGTTGCAAGGTATATTTTACTGTATGCACTTGTTTTTTATGAAGATGTTTTTCATTGTGCCAAAAGTAAAAGGTCTCGGTAGAAGCTAAATCTGGGCTAGACGATGACCCTTGAAAACCGGTCGTACTAGTATCACCATTCATTTGGCCTAGTTTTTTTTTTTTTTTTTTTTAATTTGAAATCTATATTGAAAGTAGCAGAAAGAATTTTGTAGAAATTTGTGTAGATTTTTATAATTTGTTGAAAATGTTAACCGGTCGAATTATTATAAATTTAGGCTCGTAAATAGACAATTTATAAAGTACTGAAAATTTCACATTAGCAAATATTTTACAGCAT
Organism: Ophonus ardosiacus; assembly: GCA_943142095.1. Lineage (NCBI taxonomy): Eukaryota > Metazoa > Arthropoda > Insecta > Coleoptera > Carabidae > Ophonus > Ophonus ardosiacus. The sequence continues at coordinate 30,937,448 of OW964832.1, read as the reverse complement.
ATTTTTTTTTTGTAAAAATAAACCCTAGCAACATAAGTAACTATTATTATAGTTCAAACATTGTTTAAACTTCCTATTGTTATTAATTTGTAACAATATAAAACTATATATTTATTTTAACACATTGCATCTTTAACTGTGCACGAGTGGCAGATAAAAATATGATATTCCACGCTTTAGAGAGATAGATCTGTTTCAGCTAATCATTCAACTTTAATAGTATTGGCTAGTAACTAGATTTGAACTAGTTATTTTTTATTCTACGATTCGACTCGTAGATTATAAAATATTGTTACATTACTAGCAAAATTAGCTGCTCCAACCAAATAAAGAAATACATACATTTAATAATAACCACAGAAATATAAAATAAGAGATAAAGACAAAAATCCACTTACATTTGTTGATTTCTTGCTGTCTGAACTGCTAGGATTCTGTTCTCTGCTCTTTTAAATTTGTATCTCGACTCATCATATTTCAAATGCTCTGGAACACTGCAGATTCCATGATTTCTACTGAAAAGAAAATAATTCATTGTAATATACAATAAATCATTCATTTCGAATGACATTTGTATATTTGAGAAAGAATACTAATAGATAAAAATAATATATAAAGTTGTATTAACTATAGCTGTAACATTGTTTAAACTATTATTATTAATTTGCAATAAAATGAAACCCCAAATACATGTATTTTAAATAAATAATATTACACTTACAAATCAAGTACATCTTTTGCTCGTTTTAAGCTTCAAACTTTGCTTTATATTTAGTAAAAATACGAATAGATACACCACTGACTATTTTACTAATCGATTTCTCATAAAAAGGTGAACAAATTCACAAATTTTCAGAACAATTATTGAAGTAATTCAACTTTTATGGATCAAAGTGCGTAGACGACACGAAAACAAACGTACAACGTGTTCAAAATGGTGATTGTAGAAGGTTGTTATACAACCTACACGCTACATACCATTGGCTCTGACGTCAGCGCCAAAATGTTCGAACTAATTACCGACCGAGTTAATAATAAATTAATAATAATTGACTTTTCTAATATCTACAAAAACATATCGTCTTTATATATTTTTATATTTTTTAATTCATTCTATTCACTCTTATTCTTCAAATGTTCAAGAATCTTCCAATTCATTGATGAGATTGGCGGTATTTCTGAAGGGTATATGTAATATATGTATCTATAATTATAAATATTTAATTAATAATAAAATAAGAAATATTAAATGTACTTGAAGCTCCCATTTTTTTGGTTTTTTGCTTTCTCTGACTGTACCAGCGAAGCACAACAATTGAAAATGTATACACGTATGTACAAAAAATGGCGCAAAGCCCGACAATGTATCTTTTACCGTTCATTAGTTATAGGCCGGCACAGTGAAAAAACATTGAGAGATTTCTAATCAAAATAAAAATTTCCATTTTGGAAACTAAAGCAAGGGGAATTTTTTAATTATTTTTCCCGTAATCAGCGTGTTCGAATTAACAGGAAATGATACTTTTCATTTAAAAACAGGGTGGTTGGATTTTTACTAGACTACTAACCAGTTGAAGCTCCCATTTTTTTGGTTTGGTAAAAAAACGGGGAATGTTTACCTTCCGTCACCTTTAGGTAAGGAAGGTATTGTCTTTGGTCAAAAAAATCAGTGTTGAGTTTTTAATGAATAAGCACGTTTGATGGTCCCTCGAATACGAATTTACTATATTTAAGATGTCTGTATGTATGTGTATGTGTGTGTGTATGTGTGTGTATGTGTGTGTGTATGTGTGTATGTGTGTGTGTATGTATGTGTGTGTGTATGTGTATGTGTGTATGTGTATGTGTATGTGTATGTGTATGTGTATGTATGTGTGTGTGTGTGTGTGTGTGTGTGTGTGTGTGTGTGTGTGTGTGTATTAGCTTTGCTATTTATCATGGAAACATCTGATATATGCAAAAAATTCTAATTGACAGATGTCAGTGCCAAGTGCTAAATCAAATGTAGCAAGGCGACAGAGAAAATGAAGGACTGTATCGCAGAAGACTTGAGAGAGGAAGAACTGTGTGAAGAAGATGCGTTGGAGAGGAATGAGTGAAAGAGATGAGTAAGAAACAGTGACCCCTAATAAAATTGGAGAAAGCTGAAGAAGAAAGAAGGAATTGTCAAGTGCAATTCACACAGTGTATGTTCATGATATAATTTTATTGGATTTAAAGAATCTTTTCAAAGGAACTTTTGGTATGGAATTTGTAAAAAAATAGTATGTGTTCGTCTTATAATTTTACTGGATATATAGAATCTTTTCCAAGAAACATTTTATAGCATTTATACATTTTTATTTCAATACTTTTATTTCTAAAAATTCACACAGTTGTTCAAATACTCTAAAAATGCGTACACTTACGTAACATTCTCTTTACAATCAAATAATATTACTACCAAGTTTATATCGCTACCCATTTTTGAATTATTGCCTCAAATACCCCACATTAAAATAAAAACTTCAAAATTTTCAAAAATCTAAGTTTTATTTTTCTAGATACTTCTCAGTTCACTGATTCCAAATTTTGAAACCGCAGGTCGATATCTCTTTTCGTTCTCGAGGTATTTAGATTCAAAGTTTTGCTCAGAACTGCCCCATTTTTGGGTATTAACACTAAAATGGGTCGAGATATGAATTTGGCGACATCACCATTCAATTCTACGGACAAAAATACATAAGTATAGCAATTTTCATAATTTTTGTCCAACAGGTTCATTTCTTATGACTATAAGCTTGAAAACGGCCAAAATCTGAAAAAATCCTAAGGGGTACACTTTAGATTTTTGCGATTTTTGGCCATTTTCGGTTATTTTGCTTTAGAGATTGTATGCGGTGTTCAAAAATTATGAAAATTGGTGTACTTATGTAATTTTGCCCATAGAATCGAATAGTGTTGTCGCTAAATTCCTATCTCGACCCATTTTTGGGTTATTACCCAAAAATGAGCAGTTTTGAGCAAAACTTTGAATCTAAATATCTCGAGAACGAAAAGGGATATCGACCTGCGGTTTCAAAATTTGGAATCAGCGCATTGAAAAGTATCTAGATACATAAAAACTAGATTTTTGGAAATTTTGAAGTTTTTATCTAAATGTGGAGTATACTGACTTTTGGGGCAATAATTAAAAAATGGGTAAAGATAAAAATTTGGTAGTAATATTATTTGATTGTAAAGAGAATGTTACGTAAGTGTACGCATTTTTAGAGTATTTATTGATGATTATATATAATGTATATTCTGTATAGAATTTGTAAAAAATTGTATGTATTATGTTCGTGTTATAATTTTACAGGATATATAGAATCTTTTCCAGTGAACTTTTGGTATGGGATTTGTACAAAATACATCAAACTAACGGAAGGTCTTGTGCTGGCCACAACAGATTTTTTACCTCAAATTTTATTGAAAACAAAAATATCTTATTGTTAAAACGGCGCTCACGCCTTTATATCATTGCCCTTGATATTATTATCATTACTGATAACTGTGTAGATTGACACACCCACAAATATGTAATATACTGTGATGATTTATTTATTATCAAAAGAGAAAAATGAAAATATTTAGCATGACTTACATTAGAAGATCTCAGCAACCCGGCATCTCTGCAAACTCGTACTCGATTACTCAGGAACTCTGCAATTTCTATTCCCCTGAAAATTGAAAAATAAATTTGTTTTTGTTCAAATTTTAGTTTATCAATAGTATTTAATAGTTTACAAAATTGTACACAAAGCTTAATTGTAATTATGAAACATTTTATTCTATACGATACAAACACATTATCAACTTATGTAACCATTAATAGAGTTGGGATTTTATACCTTACGATTGTTATTAATTTGCAACAATAATTAACAATATTTCATTATTAAAACAATAATATATTTACAATAAATGCATTTTTCGCAACAAAATCAAATCGATGTTTCGTTGAAGACTGCTGGTATACGAGTAAGAACCTAGCAGACCGATTCAAGCGAGTTTAATTAGGAATGCCGTCACCGTAATTATGCTTAATTTCGTTAATTCTATGCAGTTAAAAATTTATTTAAGAAATAAAAATAAAACAAAATAAGGGATGAACTTTAAAATGCAATTATTCGTTAATATTCGAACGTAAAATTTTATACCAATAAAAATGATACCAAATTTAGTATCTAAATACCTAAGTTTTTAATTTATATTACAAATACACGAAGTGAGGAGCAACATTTCAAAAGGAATAATATCCATTTTGAGAAAAATAAACTTTTTATTACATAAAAACAGTTAAAAGAACAGATGTTTGGGATAGGTTTTCTTCAACAGTAACTTTAGGTAATAGACTATTCAAAATGTTCTTTATCTGTTTTTATGTAATAAAAAATGTTATTTTTCTCAAATTATTTTAAAGTGGATACTATTCCTTTTGAAATGTTGCTCCTCAAGTTCTTTAATAACAATAAAAAAAATTAATTAGCGGAAGATAAATTAATTCATACAAAATGTCGTACGGGTTCAGAGGACAAGATAGATATTGTAATTTGTTATTAATAATTTAGGGATCATATTGCTAAAATTATAAACACAGACTATGTCTTTGCAATAACAATAAAAATAAAATAGCGCTAATCTCATCAATGAATTAGAAGAATCTCGAATATTTAAAAGAATAAGAGGAAACATGTTCATAGAATGAATTTAAAAATATAAAAATATATAAAGTAGATATGTGTTTTTGTGTGTTTATTTATTTACATTATTTCAAATTCAAAATAATGTAGGTACTAAGGTCGTTCTTCTTAATTAAAATACAAAGTTGTTAAACGATGAGAATTAATAAAAATAATCCAACATTATACACTAGCTGTTTCTGCAGGTCGAGTTACATTCCGTTTCAATGTATAAAAAAATAAAATACCACTTACGTAATCACAGTGACGCCAAAAAGTAATTATTAAAATTAATATAATATAATTTACAGCCTTAATTATAGAAAGTAACAATTAAAATCGCTGGAGCCTCACATAGTCAATGCCACCACTACAGGGTTAAATTCGGTGGTAAAACTAAGTATTAATTCCATTCTACATAACAATTAAGTATTTTAGAAAACAAATCTTGTTATGTCATTACAACGACAAAATGCCCTGTAATAATAATAAAAATTGGCGATAATTTATATTAGTTATTACTGATTAGGTAAATAAAATTAAATTTAAACAGGTGGGCCATCTTATGTGCGACGAGGCTCGTATTTATGGATAAACAAAAGAAAAATTAACATGAAAAAAAAGTTGTAATTTCACTTACCTTCTATGCTAATCTCGGACCAGTGTAAAGCGTGGATTTTACGATGAAACTGGCAGCAAACAGCTTGTTTAAGTTGGAACAATGTTTTCAGCAACTATTATCGGCTCGGTATTGTTCATAAACATCAATAAATGTTCATAAATTTGATCACTTATTTCACCAAATGTTATTTAACAACATAATACTTCTTCAAAACAAACGTACACTTTCCCAATTTCATCATAAAATGGCATTAAAATATCGTAAACACTGTTTAAATGATTACCCAGTCACCAATCAGGTTTAATGAACACGGAATAACTTGGAATCTTGTGCAAAATTGTCACGACGGCAACATGGACTCAAACGAGAGTTGAATCTAGGACTGAAACCATAGAAGAGTATATTGGGTCACAGCAAACAGCTTGTTAAAATTGCATCAATGTTTTCAGCAATATCGGCTTTTATTTACCAAATGTTATTTAATACCACAATATTTTCTTCAAAACAAACGTACGCTTTATGAAGTTCATCATAAAATGTCATTAAAATATCGTAAACATTGTTTAAATAATAATTGTTGTTGCTGATAATTCCCAGTTAAGTTCCCGCCACGTAAATTTAAGATGGCGCCTTCGCGGAACAGAGCGACGCAAATTCAACAAGAGCTGAATCTAAACTGAATTGGATTGGACTAGGGTATATTCCAAAAATAACAAATTTTAACCGTGGTTAACCAAAAGTGTTCCAGTAATATCAAATGGTAAAAATTGTACATTTATGAAACATGGTACCGGTTAAAATGGTTGCAACCGAAGCGCACCAACGCAACCGTGATTTTTCCTCGGTTTTGTCGGTTACATCTTCTGTCCTTTTTCATAAGATGTCAGATTTTATATATTAGTGAGGTTAGATACTATTTATTGAGTCTTTGATGTTTGCATCTATTTTCTACGGTTTGCATTGTAACTATTTTAATTTTCCACTTTATAATTTAGGTTTATGAAAAACAATAGACGTAATGTTTTGATAGAAAACTTTTGGGTTCCCGCGAAAGAAACCGAACTGTTCCAAAAATAATAGTCACGTGACTATAACCAGTCGGTAACCGAAACCATGGTTTTGGTTATTATATTTTATTTTTGGAATATACCCTTAGATTTCTGGTCGGTGACTTGGATTGAATCATGGCGGCGACTCGCCGACTCGCGTAACTTTCGTAAAGAGAACGTGTGTTGGAGAGAGATAGAAGATATCCAATGTCAGATTGATAACGGATCATGTTGAATTATCAGTTATCATTAAATGATAAATAATATTTATAAAAATATGCCATTTTATATGCCATTCATGAAAAGTATGTAAAACATTTGTAGATCTTCATATTTCCGAGAAATCGGCGAAAATTCAACGACTTGAAGTTGGAACTATCAGCTGTTGACAAAAAAATGTTAATTGTTGATTATTGTTATTGACATTGTTTAAACATTATTGTAATATGTTTTTGAATGAAAATGATCGTTATTAATCGTATTTTAATATTCCATGTCTGCTTTTACCGAAATTAATAATAAATTGTAATACAGTATGTCCCCGGATTGAGTTTACAAGAGGAAAAAAAAATTTATTTTTGATTATACGAAAAAATGCCAAGGGAAGAAAAATTTTTGCTTGATTTAAAATGCATGTTTCAGTTATTAAAACTTTTAATTACTGTAAGGTTCTTTTGTTATAACGTTTTTTCGTATTTTGTCCTAATAATACAGTTATTACATAGAATCTAACATGATTTTAGTTAACTTTGAAATATTGACAAATGATTATTAATTCTAATTTCAGATAAAAAAGAGTTAATTGAATAAATTACAAGTATTTTGATTTTCGCCGTTTTTTACCTCTCGGTAAGAGGTATTGGATTCATGCTCAAAAATTCGCATGTTCAGATTTTATTGAATAAGCACGATTTAAGGTCCCTAGAATCCGATTATAACATTTTTAAAATGATGTCTGTGTGTGTGTGTTCTAAATATAATTTTTTGGGAGTTTTTTTTATTAAATGTTGAAGAACATAAAATTCTCCATCTAATACATTTAAAAATTTTATTATATCTTGTATAGATTTAGAGATAAAGACACTATAATTTATAGAGTAAACTAATCGCAGAGGCTAAGGCACTAAGGAAACCAGTTGACAAATTCCAATGTTTATAACATAGTTTGTAAATGACACATGTCAGTGTCAAAAATCAACAGTTTTAGTGACATTATGATAGCTTTTTCTGGGAAGAATATTTAATCTTTCTTATTGTTTTATTAATTAAATATTTGAAATTATGGGTAAAATTATGGTAAAATGCATATATCCATAAGAAATACCGCCAATCTGGTTAATGAATAGGAAGAATCTGTGACATTTAGAAACTTCCTCACACAATGAAATATAGATATAATTAGAATTATATGTGTGCAGAAGACATGTTAAATATAATAAAAAACAATATATGGGTAAAGTTCTGTAATATTTTGTTATAAAACGACGGTTCGAAAGCGAAGTGCAATACAATACTTATATAGCCTAATATGGAAATGGCGAGAGGTCTTGTGCTGGCCACAACAGATTTTTTTTTCTGAAATTAGATTAATAATCATTTGTCAATATTTCAAAGCTAACTAAAATCATGTTAGATTCAATGTAATAACTATTATTAGGAGGATAAAAAACGAAAAAACGTAACAATAAAAGAACCTTACATTAATTAAAAGTTTTAATAACTGAAACATGCGTTTTAATTCAAGCAAAAATTTTTCTTCCCTTAGCATTTTTTCGTAAAATCAAAAATAAAAAATTTTTTCCTCTTGTAAACTCAATCCGGGGACATACTGTATATACGTCAGGGTTACGTAGTACCTTTAACAATTATTTATATATTTGTTTACATAACTTTGCAATATATTTTTATCAAAAAATTATGCTTATTATTTATATTATATTTTATAAATAAATTTTCATTTATTCATAATTTGTCAAAATTTGTAGATTGTAGATTTGGCTCCGGGAATAGGGACACATATTGAACTATTTCATTAAATATTTCTGTAATTTATTAGTAAAAAAATCAATATTTAAACATTGTTTCACATATTTCCAATTATTATATTGTCCTAATTGATACATAAATGTATTTAAATGTTATTGTAAAAAACAGCTGATTCAAAGATGTTACTGAGTTACTATTTCAATCATATATCTTTAAAAATATCAAATATTCAGAACTATATTGCTGTTAAATAGCCTCCAATAATTGTAAATTATTGTACATTAACTTTTATTGATATATAAATAAAAATATGTACCCAAAATTCAGTTCAAGATATGCACAAAATCTGATAAAATGATTTTAGAATTTTATATCATCGTTCATTTGAAAGAATATCATATATTTCTTGAATAACAAACTAATTATCTTATCAATTCATATTAATACACGTTCTACAAATATATAATTATTCCGCGATTATTTTTCGAGAAAAAGGCCGTTTGAGTAATTTTTCGATAAAAATTGAGGTCTCAATCCGACCCTGATCACCGCACAGGGAAGTCAGCTTCTCCTGAAACATTTCTTGCAACATTGATATGAATCTCACCGCCGTTTGAATTGCCATTGTCAGAAATCCTCCGTTACACTGTCTCCTGTAGTTCACAGGGATGTCTGTTTTCAATAGGACGGAGTAAAATATAGGACTTCTTTTTGGTTCATTCTGTACAAAAATTAAGAACTATTGATAAAATAAATATGTACGAGCCCAAACTTATAATAGTTCCGTCGGTTTACATTTTCAACAAATTATGTAACTTACACAAATAGTTAGAATTTTCTACAAAACTGTTAGCCAAATAACGAATTATACGGCAATAAGTCTTTTTCTAGTCGAGACTTAGTTTCTACCGAGACCACTTTTGCTACAATGAGAAACAACTTTGTAGAAATGCAGTGCATACAGTAAAACCTACCTTGCAAGACATATGGGACAATACTCACAGAAAAAATGCAGGACTTAGGGATACATTTCTTAATACAATTAAAGCTAATATTACTAATAAAGGCGATTAACTTAATATTAAATAGCAGAATACTTGAATATCATTTTAAGTTTTTGTGAGTTTAAAATGTGTATTTTAAACTAATCGAAAGAAATTTGTAGAAATTTCTCAGCATTTGCGTAAGTTTTATAATTTGTTTGTTAAAACTATAAACCGGCCAGAATATTATGGGGTTGGGCTCGTAAATAACAATATAGAAATAAATAAAGGGGAAAGCAAACAAGATTTTATTATATAGATATAGATATATTTGAAAACTCCAATAATGTACAAAAAATATTTGTGTAATTAAATTATGTATGTTTGTCAATTTGTTCATCATCTTTTAATTTTGTGTTTGTGGATGGGTAATTTGTAATTGACAATAATTAATTTTTATAATATATGCGCACTATAATAAAAACTATGTAACTAGGAACAAGTGAGAACGTATCACGTACCCATGCCCGCCCCTAGCCAGCAACAAGGGCGGCGGCGCGGGACGGGGCAGCGGGGCGCCACGTCCCCAGCCGCGCGCACATATCACAATGTCAACCCCGAGGAGAGTGGAATAGCAGCAGAGCAGCCACCACAACCTCCAACTACAGGGTAACCATCAACCAACAACGAACGAACGAACGAATGCAGTTGCGATACGCATACGCTTCATCACGCATTTGTAATTTGTAGTAAACAAATAGACTCGATCTGCTTTGCTTTGCTTCGGAGTTAAGTGTGTCTCGTGGTGTATTGTATAGGTACAACTGCATGAATCATTACAATGTAACACGAATATTCAAATAACGTACTTTTAAATTATGTATAAAATATTAACAGTTACTATTTTTGGTAATGCATAGCATGAACACTCATTTGAAAGGAAGACCGACAATAAACAAATCCAAATAATAACAGATGCACGCATCAGGCGCGATTACGTAACTCAAATTTCTTCTTCAAAAAACGTCCAATAATAAAATATAAAGGTATTTAATCATATATAAATATAATGTGAATGTCCCGCAATATCTGTTTGTAGTATGTACAATTGCACGATCCACATTCTCATCTCTGTCTTCTCCAGACAAGGATGAGACCTGGCTTCCTAGTTGTCTCTAGCTTAACTTAACATAATTACAAGCAAATATATTTAATGCACTTTGTATGTGTACTATACACAAACTATCCTGTCTAGATTACAGCCTGCGGTACTTATAACCGATGAGGTACCTATGTAGATAATAATATATTCATATACATATATGTATAATATATTATATAATTATATATGTACTTTGAATGAATCAATCGTATGTACATCAACAATCAAATCAGGTCCCACTATCACACAACTGTTAACTGTACACTTGAAGGAAAGAGTGTTGAGGGCTTAGGGCTCTGGGCCTGGGCTCCGCTCGGCTCTCGATTCAAATCTTCACTCCGACAGAAGTTTCTGCAGTAATGACGACTTCTGATCACCTTGTCTGCCCATCTCCTCCGTAGTAGTCTATAACACAGACAACAACAATTAATTATAATATACTACTCCTAACAAACTTTAAATTAACAGTATGAACAAAATCAAATTGTTATTACAAGCTTAAAATCCAGTGCAAGCCACTTTCAAGGAAAACCAAATAAATAAAATACAAAAACTATTCTTATTCTAATATTTATATTAAATACACCAAAATATTAAACCAAATACAAAGTATCCAAAAGGAGTATCGGGTATTTGATGGTTAACTAAAACAAAAAAATATAAATAATTGAAATGGTTATTTATTTTTTAAATAAAGTCACTAAAATGGAAAATTAGTTAGCACAGATAATGTTGTCTGTTACGTTGCTGGCATTTCTCTAATCTCGAACGATGATTGTCAATTACGTGTTGATTGTTTCATCTTTATGGTAATAAAGGCCAATGATACCTCTTCTGGATCTTGCAGCCCAAACAATGATTTTTGAACTATCTAAAGGTCGCTAATTCTTTCTTTTAAGATTCTCAGTAGCCGGTAGAGGCATCATGCATTAGAGATAAGGTCACTGTGTAAACGCATAATAGACACTTACAGAATTCACGTCATATGCGAGAGAGATAGAAAGATCATGCTTCCAAACAAATCTCCCCTCGTGATTTGTTCGTTGTGCTTAATAAAAATGAGTTTAAAACCAGAAGATGTGCCTAGGGCAACTTTTTTGTTTGATAATATTGAAGATCATTCGATTATTCAACTAAAACGATGGCTGGAGCATAGAGACCTACGGCTGATGACAGGTCGTTGTTTGGTAGTGATAACCATAGCAACTTTTAGTTCTATGCTTTTTCGCTATGCGCTCGAACAAATTGCAATTGTGTGTCTATCACCAATCTTCATTCGAGATTAGAATAATGCCAGCAGCGTAACAGTCAATAAATGGACAATATCGTCTTTGCTAAATAAAAATTCAATTTAGTGACTTGGATTACCTATATCTTTTGTTTTATTTAACTATCAAATACTCGATACTCTTTTTGGACACCTATGGTTACTGTCATTCATCCCAAATATAAAACAAGACTCTTGTTTTTTGTGTTTGGGATAACTAGCACCACAAAAGAAAACTATTATTGTTAGTTAAGTGTTAAAATAACGCCCAGTGCACATGCAAGCATCAGCAGCACAAGACATATAAGCACACAGGGAACAAAAGAGAGGTTAATGATGAAGAAACGAGAAATAGCGACGGCGGCGGCGGCTTGTGGCTTACCCTGGAGGACGAGGACAGAGTCGGTGGTGGTTGCGGAGACATTGATCCCATATCTGACCCCATCGCACCCCAAAGTTTCGGGCTATCACTCGCACCTACACGCAACAATCACAGTCAATGCATCACCCACCATTTTGCTAAATAGACTATGTTTGTACGCCCAGGTTTATTATTTATAATATCCCAGTCAATTTTAGTTAAAATTTACTTTCAACAAAACCGTATTTTCATATTTACATTTTACGGATATATTAATTATATATCAATTTCTCCTCAAATTTCCTATAAAGATTTTTGAGAACATATGTGTACAAGTATATGTATACAGCAGAATTCATTTACTTGCATTCGAATGTATAGGTATATTGCTATTTTATGTTCAATCAGATTTACCAAAAATAATGGATTGCTTTTAATTTTTCTTATTGCGTTGAAATTGTTTTTAATAATATGTAATCCATAGAATGTAAAGCTGCTTTAATGACTGATTTTACCACCGTAACTTATTGAAACATGAAACGTTCCTTACATAACAATATGGCATCGAAATGAAATGACAAATGAATTGTAAGCATTTCTGTTAAAGTTTCGATTTTCATTTTTTTTTTTATGTGCAGCTTAAAATTTATGCCTTAACTGGACATACAAAAATTAAAATAGTTAAAAATTGAAATCGAATACAAAATTACTTCCAAAAACTATTGTGAAAACCCGAAAATATAAACTTGTATTATATACGCTTGGAGTGAATCAGTTACAAACGAGTTCCTTTGTTTTACTTTACAGTACTTTTTTTTATTAAAAAGATAAATTAAATCATTGACTTCTTCAAGTACGTGATTTAAATCAAATAATTTATAAGACAAACCTTAATACACTCTGCAGATGGTACATTTAGAACAAGCGTTACAAATGTTTGCTATATACACAGAATACACAATGTTGGACAATTTTCAAACAATAATATATTTGCAGGGAGCTTCTCGAACTAAAATATTTTATCTATAACACAGGTTATATTTTAGGTTGTTTTCAATGGTCACCTTGCCGAAAAGAGATTTAGCAAATGCCGCAATAATCTAACAATGGCCCTTTAAGTGTCCATCCTAAATCTTTTCTACATTCTAATCAGAGCCGATGCGATATATTAGGGGTTAGGGCATTAACTCAGTTTTAAAACTAAAATATGTTTTGTAAATGAAATATGTAAAAAAGTTTTATTTACTCTAGAAATTGCAATCAAATTATTATACATTTAAATAATATAGATCGTCTGATAAGATTTGCAGCGGTAATAAAACATAAGGGTTAAATTCAGAATAATATAGGAATAGTTTATTACGTGCTTAATCCACAATTGTATAATAAAAAATATGGAGTAAGACTTACTTCCACAATAAACCCTGCATAAATGATATGTTAACACAGGGTTAAATGATATTGTCGGAATATTCTCAACTACCTAATTTAGAAATAGAAATTTGTTTATTATTACCGCTGTTAACCTCTTATTTTATAAGTTTTGTTTGTGAATGTACAAAGTGAGGTATGCCTCAACGAATACAATGGGTGCAGGCAGTAGTGATAGAGTAACCAGGGAATACTCAGAGTAACTATAGCGCCACCCTAGCTGTAAACTTTCTAGAACTATTTAGACTATGAACAGGGGTGCCCAAACTATTTGAGAAGCGGGCCACATACGAAATTTTAAAATATATAGCGGGCCGGATATTCATTCTTATAGGAAATCCTATTGGATTATGTGTAAATCAACTTCTACACTAATATATTTTATACCTCTACAACTACACACTTTTCGAAAATTATTACAGCATGAAAATAGAGGAAAATTCTTTTGAACAAGTTGAGTGTTAAATAATATTAGTGAAAACTTGCACAACAAATGCAGTAATAAGTCTCAAGATCAGTTCAAAAATTACCGCGGGCCGGACAAGAAACCTTACGCGGGCCGTAGTTTGGGCCTCCTTAGTGGAAACTTGCACAACAAATGCAGTAATAAGTATCAAGATCAGTTCAAAAATTACCGCGGGCCTGACAAGGAACCTTACGCGGGCCGTAGGTTGGGCCCCCTGCTTAGCATATTGAAGTACGTAGTGTATTTAGGCGCAATTCGTTTTCATTGCAGTCTCGCGCACAGTATTAATACAAAAAAAGAATGTATGAAAATAGGAAAAATTTAATGTCTATATGCATATTTCTAATTTTATATAGAGATAACTTATTTAATGGCCCTGTCCTAATATTGTACAAAATTATGTCTTATAGATCTTTTTCGACGCAGAAATTTTTATTACAAAAAGTCAAAACATACAGGACGTTTCGTGCGTAAAATTAGCTCATCATCAGCTTTAAATATAACGCAAAATCAAAATAAATTGTAACATTTTAGTTTATATTTAAATTTAATATGTCGAAAATGTTGAACATATTTATGTAATTTTACAAACTTAATCTTTTAAATTGTATTTTATAGCTGATGATTGGCTAATTCTAAGCTTGAAACGTCTTGCATATATTGACTTTTTGTAATAAAAATACTTCTAACATTAAAACCAAAAATTCTTTTGACATAAAATACCAACCAGGTTCCCAAAATAAATTTAATTCTTACAGATCTGCAATTTTCTTAAAAATTAACAAAAACACATTTATTTTCGTTCATTAATACATAATTATACAAAATAGTGCTTTCGTTGCGATTCTGTTCATTATTTACACATTTGTAAGACTTTTCTACAAAATTTTCAAAGTAAATTTACCTCTTTTGTGTCATTTAATATATGCTAATGGCCTTATATATCGCACCGGATGTAGACTGCTGGAAAGATAGGATAGCTAGGTAGGTAACCGTTCACTTAGAAAGGGCATTTGCTAGATGTTTGAGGCAAGTGATAAATCTCTTTACAAAGTGGCCATTTAAAATGAACTAAAATATACCAACCTGTAGCCGTACCCCATTATCAGAGTTAAAGTCCACGTGTCCAGAACTTATATTCTTTTACTAATAAAGTGAGCGTGCTAAATTATAGGCCAAAAAACTGATTAAATGCATTTTTATTTATGAAATTAATGAATTTGAAATCTTTTCAGTTTAATGTTCTATAAATTTAAAACATGAAAACGAAGATCCCTAGTGAAATATAGTGTTACAAATCGCACATATGTATAACAGTCACCCTGTACATATTAAATATTATTAACAATGTACAATATGTACAACTACACACAAATTTAAGAATTCCAATATATTTAAAAAAGTTACACAGCACTCAAATTTTGTATAACCAAAATTCAGTGCCAAACAAAAAAAGGTTCCGAACACAACATAAACCACAAATCTATAATATATACACAAGATAGTGTTAGATACACAAATACAAAAATGATTCATAATTAATCCGTACCTGAGGTAGGCATCTCGAAAGATAAACCAAGGGCTTCTAAATCTGATGGTGAGACCTGCTGCTGGGACTGTCTTACGTTAGGGGGAGGAGCCTGCCCCGTGCGGGCCCCAACCACTGCCCGGAGCTCTTGTCTGACGAATTCTGAGGTAGTGTTCATCCCGTTTCCGGTACCAGCGCCGCCTAAGATGAAAGTCAGAAACAATTAGTCAAAATATAAAAAATATGGGATGATGAAGAACCCACTTAGGAATCATTGTTTATTATAAGTACATAGTTTACCTTGTTACGAAAGCGTGTGGGTAAACATAAACTACAAGTAGCACATGCTGCATAATGCATTTGACATTCGCAATGCGTTTTTAAATCAGATTAATATTTTCATAACATCTTCCAAATAAAAAAAAGAAACAAAACGAATTAACAATTTTCTAATAAAAATTCTATTCATCGCTATTTATTTTTTGTACTACCGACTTCGTAAGAGACTTCTACTACTCCAGTAAAATTTAGTAATGCGTAAGTAACAATTACTAGATTCCGTGGGAAAAAAGTAGTGATTATTTACTTTCCTTATTATTTAGAGAATATGTATTTATAAATTAATAATTTATGTATCCAGTCTTCAATGCTATCCAAATGATTTGCTTATTCAATCAACCATAGATTGTAATAACTAAAGAAAAACCCCCTTAACCTTAACAATAAATTTAAAAACTATATACGTATTTCGAGAACTAAGTTCTCATCGTCAGTAGAAACTACAAAGTAAAAACAGAGAAGTTAAAATTACTCAGCATGTAAACCATGCCAGAGGTCAAAACAGCTCTGTTTTTACTTTGTAGTTTCTACTGATGATGAGAACTTAGTTCTCGAAATACGTATATAGTTTTTAAATTTATTGTTAAGGTTAAGGGGTTTTTTCTTTAGTTATAACTTTACCTTAAGACTCCATTTTAGTTTTATAACATAGATTGTAACAATTCACAACTACCCTTTATGATAACAAATGTAGGTAAATATCTCGATTCTGATGCAGATTAGGTGTTAACAAATACTCGAAATAATAGTTCGTTCTAAGAGCAAAAATCTATTTTCTTACATTAGTTACTAATTGTAAATTTTTATTCATTTTTTTATTATTACATAACTGCCGGAAGTGGTATTTTACTTGCAGCTGCTAACAGTTTTTCTTCAAAAAAATGGTTTTATTTTGATTTTAGAAATAAATGCTTCTACTAAACGTTTTAGAGCATTAAATTTTGCGTCTAGCACATCAAGTATTATTAAACTAGCCCTTTGTATAAGCGTAATATGTAAATTTGAAAATTATATACTTTTTGGTTTTTGTAATTAAGTTTGCTATGGATTAGGACAAAAAAAAAAAAAAAAAAATAAATAAGAAAAAAATTAAAAATGTATGTGTACCTCCCATTTTGAAGTTAAATTAATATTTTATATTTTAGTTAGTAAAAAAAAAAATATGTATATTTTATAGGCGTACAAGGAAGTCATGTTATCAGATTTTTTTTAATGGACCCTTAACAAAATTAAATCCCAATTACAGAGTCGGTTCACATACACAGACATCCATGCCTTAGTGGGATTAGAACCCAGAACCTCGAGCGCGTTGCTCTAACCATTGAGCCACCGGAGCCGACAAACTAAATGTTTAAACGAATGTATTTAATTGAACATTATGTTATGTAAAAATTTGTAAGATCTTACTTACCCTGAAGAAGGTATAAGTGTATAGCGAAACGTCGGTTTTGTAAGAATAATGGCCATTTTCATAATCAGAATTTATTTATAATTACTTTGACTTTATCTTTAATTTGGAGTAATGCTAAGTTGCTCTCAAAAGTGATGAAGTTATAATATGAAAAAGAACACAACTTTAATTTTAATTTAAAGTGTTAAAGAGAAGATAAAACTCATTATGAAATCGGCCCTTATTACTGTACGGCTGAAATTTTGATTATTAAAACCTATTACGATAGCAGTGCTATCAAATTTATCTTAGTACAATATTAAAAGTTAATTTTGTATTAAATAGTAGTCGGTAGTAGAAAAAGTATTACAATATTAGCTGCGTAAGCCTTTTTCGGCCTCGGTAACTTCACAAGCCTCGAAATTTGCTCGGCCCGATGATAAACTACCTTCTTGGCCAAAAACAATTACGCAGCTAAGTTCAATAGCTTGCAAGTAATAAAAATATTTGTGCACAAAAGCTAATTGCGTGATGTATATGATATTAAGAAAAATACATCAGGCAAAAGCTATATCAACGCAAAAGCACATAAATATTAATTGATATAACATTTACTGAAAACAAAAGCATATATTAAACACAAAAAGCAACACATAAACATTTGCACTATTAATAACAACAAATATTAAAATGAGCACATATGGTGGCGTGACACGTGAGACACAGTGCGAGATGGTTCTGGCGGTTAGGTTTCAGGACTAAAGGACAGTTGTAGAGGGATCCCTGATGGTTTAATGAGAACTAGCGAACGATACGATCGAATGACGTGAAGCCAACAATGATGAAGTGAACGGTTTTTATTTGACACATATACGCTTGTTAATCACACAGTGAACGTGAGGCTAGGGGCGGCGCCATCTGTGCTGGAATGAGCGGACTCTGCTTTGCAAAGTGTATCATGATTGTAAAATGTACATCTTGCGAACTACTTCTTCCTTTCATTAACAATCTAACAAAAAGAAGACAATAGTTTGCCTTTCTATGAATGACTGTTGCACAAAATTGGGCAAAATACATCACAAAGGTAATTAAATATGACCCATAACATTAGAGCGGTGTAAGTTAAGTTTTTGTATAAAATAAATTAGTAGCACACGATGTCAAATTTTTTACCAGAATGGTGGTTAACAAACCAACAGAACTGTTTCCAAGTAAAATATCTATATAGGGTGGTTCTTTTAAAACAACCAATGTTTTTTTGGGAGAACTAATGACAATAGAGATAAATGTTATATAAAGAAAATGATGAAGAATAAGGGGCTAATATTTCAGTAATAAACCGAAAATTCAACTAGTCGTTCTCAAACTGTAGAACAAAATTCTATTTTTTTAAATGGTACCCTTTATTAGTCCATTATATATATTTTTTCTGATTTCAACAATATAAATATTGTATAGAGTTTATAACAATTATTTCGAGAAAAATGGTATTAAAAATTACAAATAATGTAATGAAAACCATCGTTACATTACTCCATCCATCCATCCATCATTTTTAACACCATATTTCTGGAAAAAATTGTTATACAACTCTATACATTATTTATATCACAGAAATCAGAAAAAAATCTGTAATGAACTAAAAAAAATTATATAGGGTACCATTTAAAAAAATATAAAATTTTGTTCGGCCGTTTGAGAAACACTGGTTTTTGATAATTTTTTTATATAACATTTTTCTCTAGTCATTAGTTCACTCAAAAAAAGGAGTGGGTCATTTTTTACATAAACTTTACTTCCACTCTTTTCAAAAGCTCATTCGATTACCAACACAAATGCATCAATAAAAAAAAAGTATTTTAAACATGAATAAATAATAAATAATATAGAAAAGTATATAAATATTTAAATAAATCAAAATTGTTTCTGTAAATATTCTTTTAAAAAAATCTATAAAATACTAGGTTTTTTTAAATATTATATTAATATAAACTTTTTTTAATTTACAACGCATTTCTGCTGAAGACAATAATGTATCATTTGATTATCTATAATTTGTGCCCAATTTTGCTGTTGCGTGAGTACGTGTATGTGAGAGTGTTAGAGTGTGTTCGTGAATGTGTGAAGCAAGTGAGGCAGTGAGTGTTTGGTGATTCGGTTGCAGGTCTTGTGTCGGTTGGTACACTTACCGCCCTGCAGGTGCGGCGGCGGGCCCCTGCCCCTATCAGCGCCATTGTACGCTAACTGTAAACCCGCCTGATCGTAACAGTACTGGGGGTCTTGTTGGTACATCATTGGGTGCTGGTGTTGATGTGGGTGGGGATGAGGGGGAGGATAGGGGGAGTGAAGGGTGCCGGGCCCCGGCCCGGGGGGATGGTCTCCCCGCCCGACATATGGCCGGGGGGATCCTAGGCCACCTGCAACACAACGCCACGAGTGCTAAATTATCTTCCCAATAGACGGTTCCGATATCCGAGCTTAATCACTTCATGTTCTAGAAATATTGTCTTGAAAACAGTAGTGGCAGTTGAATATGACCAGACAAACACAAAATATGTTATATTAGCGAAATTAAAACCAAATCAAATAAATCTATAATAATTCTCTATGCAGCGAAGTCATGCATCAGTAGAAATCCTCAAGTCAAATCTACCGAGCCTATCGACTATCTAATCTACGGATGCATTAAGGCTGGTTTATCCACATGAATAAGAATAAAACATGACCACAATACGCTTCAAATCATATCATAGGAGTTTCCAAGTTTATTTAAATGAGGCCCGAGAAAATCGATGGCGCGATATACCATAATTTACGTTTCTATACTTTTTCAAATTCAATTTCAGATAAAGTAACCTCAATTTAAAAAAAATAAAAAATAAATTTCAGAAAAAGTAACTTCAATTTCAGAAAAAGTAAATGGGCTACTTGCGTACCTTTTTTTTATTTAATATTTTTGAAGAGCAGGTAAAAACTTGCTACCCATATTTTTTCTTTTGACAAAATTTTTGTTAATTAGCCAGAAAAGAAATAATGAAATTTGATTATTTGAATTCCCGCCATGTATGACGTAGAATTACGCCGCACCAATGAATGGTCGTAAAGCCATTGCGTTTGTTTGTACAAGGTTTGTACAGGTAATGTAGATCTCCTGTTTGACGTTTCAACAATAGTTTGGAGGTTAGTATTTTAATTTATCTTTTTGGTATCGATATTTTAAATTACATGTAATTACCTATGAGTTTATTTGTGAAGTAATTAATATATTTGAGAGACCAGAGAGAGAGAAAAATGAACTAATGTCAAATTCAAATTAAAACTTTCTCGCATGCCATCTATACGTTACATTTTTAAACATGGTTCTCCAGTTAAATATAATGACGTCACAGAAAATTTTCTTTCTTAATTTACTAAAAAACAAATATTTTTTTTAAAATAAAATTTATATTTTTATATATGTTTTCAACATAACATTACATGTATAGTGACAGAATTCAATTGCGGAAAAGGTAATTTGATATTTTCATATAATTTTTATGAAATTGAAGTTACTTTTTCTGAAATTAAAGTTACTTTTGCTGAAGCTGAATTTACTTTTTCTTGAAGTTATTTTTTCTGAAACTGAAGTTGAAAAGGTATAGAATTGAGTAAGACGGATATGACAAACGCGCTGGGTACGTCATTTAATGTCACGTCAAAACCAACGTGAACTTGGCAGAGGCAATACATGTCCCCGGCTTGCGCGTTCAAACAGCCAATAACATTTGCCAGTGTCCAGCACGTCCCAAACATAGCTGATTCGATTTAAATGAATTAAAGTTTAATTTTAATATGTATTACGGTAATAAATATTAAAAAATTACCGATTATATTCACCTTAATACATACATACATGATGAACATTGATATCCAATAAGTATTTTTTAAAGACCTATTACGTCATTAGATTATTTTTCATATATTATATTACGACTTAATTAATAAAATATTCATGGCGACAATGAAGTCTGCGCATGAGAATCATGAGAAATAAAATTTTGTAATTTTGTGTTACGGTTATGTATTTTGTGCTTATTTTATTTTAAAATTACGCTAACGGTTAAGTGCTCCCGTATAAATTTATATTTTATGTTTTATTCCTTATGAAAAGTTGCATAAACCAACCTTTAAGTACTTCAGTATAATCCCTCAATTTTATAAAAACTTGGATTAAAAAATCTGCACACTACTTTTTCAAACCATGCTAGATATTTAATAAGTGGAAGACTCTAACAAGACCACATAAAGTAAATCAGTTTGTGCTATATGAAAACGAAAATAAAAATTTAGAAGAAATTTTTCATCAATAGAGTTGGAGTTGTGAAAAAGTAAAAGCAATATGAGAAGATAGGAGCGTGCGGATTTACCTGGCAGTTGCGTTGTAGCGGAGGGTGCACTAATAGTTCGCTGCAGCCGCATCTGCTGCTGGAACTGACTCTGGTTGAAGCCGGAGGTGGGCGATGCGGGTGGCGGGAACGTTTCAGCAGGGAACGGTGACTGTCTTGTTGCGGCGGACCCGGGACTGCCTATCGCTCGTTGTTGTTGCGTGGATTGTTGCCGTTGAACTTGGAACGCGCGGCTGGTGTTGTTGTAAGGACCCTACATTATACATTTTCAATTAAAAACTTAATCCACTAGCAGAATATAAAGTCTATACAAAAAATCATTTTGTATTATTAATTTTATGTAATTGTATGTCGTGTTAATATTCTAAAAATTTTGAAAATCGTATAAATAAATTTAAAATGGTACGAGTTTTGAGAAAAAAGTATTGATAATTAATTTACATTGCATAGTTATTTGTCTACCTCTTAAAATTCTACTCAATCCTGTAAAATGATTTAATATAAAATAACTGATTTTATTTTTTCTTACCAATTGGGCGTTGAGTATAGGATTTTGTTGTTGCTGAAGACTCAACCGATTGGCAACTTGAGTTTGAGCCCAGGTGGTAGGTTGTGTAGACTGTTGGCCAGGAGGATAACTTTGCCTTGGCGATAACTGTTGTTGGAAAGGCGGGTGTGGAGATAACCTAGCACCTCCCTGTTGAAAACTGTTTACTGAAACTGGTGCTGCGGGATATCCACTTTGCTGTTGATTCAGTGGCGATGTCATCTATAGAAAAATGTTCCAATAAATACAGCTAAACAATAATAAATTTTAACTTTATACCTGTGCCTGACTAGTGTTGTTGACATTCATAATCGAATTATTATACCCGGGACTTAACTGCGAATCTGGCACACTAGATGATCTCTGCAATGTCACATTGGGAGCTACTGTATTATTAATTAAATTATCTATATTCTGCAATCCCGGATTCAAATCTGCAGCCGCAGCGTTTGAAGGAATCAATAACTGCTGTTGTTGTTGCTGCTGCAATAAACGTCTCTTATGTTCTTGTTGTTGCTGCAAAATCTGCCTCTGTTTCTGAATAAGAAGTTGTTGTTGTCCTGCTGCCATGGAATACTGCCCACCAGCTCCAGGACGAACTGACTGTACTCCAGGTCGTTGTTGTTGAAGGGCAAATCCAGCAGAAGGATTTTGACGCTGGTAGACAGGAAGTTGGGGGAAACCTCCAGCAGTTGCTTGTTGTTGCGTTGTTTGAGCCTGTGTCATCTGAGGAGAAAATTTTAATTTAAGTAAAATAAAATTTAAAAACGCTTAGGACACAAACGAGGTGTGTCAATAAAATAACGGGAATTATTTCTTTGGCTTCCCTGTAAATATGGCAACATTGCAGGGTGTGTCATTTTAATTTCTATCTACTATTCATGTTTTCAAGCAGATTAGAAGGTTTAAAAAGAGAAGAAAAGAGATCGGAGGCGATTAGCGCCTCAGCCGCGCACAGGCGATTTTTGTTTTGCGTAATTTTATGAATAGTCAATGTCTTCGATTATTAAAAAATCAAATATTTACATAAAATCTGCGTAGCAAAAATGAGCAAAGAAGAAAATAATTTGTTAAACTACCATTAATTATAGCCCAAAACGAGAATATGTTTTATAAAAATAAAAGGCTAATAGATATTCGGTAGTCAATTTGCAATACAAACATGAATATCCTACATCGGTAACTGATTCATAATTCTGGATAACACTCTCCACGACTCAAATTTTCAAATAAGAGCGAATCTACTTAAATGTATCACCTCGTGACTCCTTGAACACTATGTTCAAATATGTTAAGTAGTTTTCAAACAAGAGCAAATTTCTGATCAAGTAGTTCTTACATCTGAGTACTCGATTCATATTTCGAGTAGTTAAAAAATAGGCCCTATATTTCTACAATTACTTACCGCTTGTGAATATGCAGGCGGTGTACTCGGCAATGAAATTGTAGGCGAAGAAGGACTCTTCACAGCTGTTTCGCACTGCATTAACGACTTTTGTATAGCATTGATAGCCATCTTCTCGTTCATAGCTGGGTGGAAATTGTTATTGTTTTGTGGAGGTTCATTGACGTCCAACATGTTCAGTAAAGCAGAGCTGTCTGCGTCCGGCACAAAATCAATTACAGAGTCTAAGATATCGGAGAGTATCGGATCGGATGCCTGCATATCCCACGACGTGAGTTCTGCACACGTTGGTGCAGGGGTTGCGTACGTATTTGTGTCCATTTGAGTAAATTGACCTCGGGTGGACTGAGGTTGTCTGTAATATGAAGTCAATTTTAATATATATTTTCCAAAATAATTTAATAAATATTAGTGACAGAAACTGGATTGGTAAGATTCGAGTTATGATACCAGCACAGTTTTCGTCGCCATAGCTAATAAGCTAATGGGAGCGTTTGGGCAAAGCTTATCGTAGACGACAACAGGAAACTAGTGTCCTACGCCGAGAATATTTGAAATGGTATCATCAAAGTAGTAACTTTATATGTAAGATAAAAAACATGTATATTTTGTATTTAGTTAATAAAAATTCATATTAATTTGTTAACGGCTGGTTTCATACATGTTCAGCTAAATTTATTTCCAAACTAAATTTAAACATTAAAATCATTGCTGTCAAAGATTGCGTTACATTTATGCCCAGTTGTAACGCTGACGACGCTGACACTTAAATTTTAAATTTAACTTAAAAAATGCAAATCGAAATTTTAACAGCAATATACAATTACTCATTTGACGATACGATATTGTCAATTTGAGGAACGCTTAAAATTTAAGGGTCAGCGGTGCAACCGGGCGTTATTCAGTTTATTAAATTTACGGTGGAAGTAAAATTTAATTTAATCAAATATTTTCTTTATAAAACCGGGCATATATTTTATTGTTGAATATTATCTTTTCTGTTTAATTAGTTTGTATTAGTTTATTTTGGGTTTTGAATGAAATTGTAATAGGGTGGAGTTTGGAGAATCATTCTTTAATTTTAATTCGCTTAACAAAAACTGTCTCTCTATTTCATTATTCAGCAAACGATGTATGTTTTTTTTTTTTTAATAATTTTATTTAGGATAAGACAACTTTTAGACAACATAATCCTGCTACTTGTGTTAACGCGAATTGTCAATTTTCATAACAAATTCAACAAATATAGGTACACTTTATGCTAATGCGCTATAAAACACTTCATTTCACGTAAAAAAAATTGCGTTGGTTTAGATATGAATATAAATTCTGCCCTTTGATTGGTTAGAAAGCTAACCTGGTTCACAAAAGCAAAAAAAAAAAAAAATATCACTTGTAAGCTGTCAACTATCAAATAAAATCTACAGAATTAAATGAAATTTAACCATGTTCTGATAAAAAAATTTAGTAGTCAGGCCATTGGCAAAGTTTGGTTTCACGAATTTAAATTTTTTATTGAATGCATGTAATAACGGTCGGCTCTCAAGTGCATCTGCTATTTTCGTACGTGAAATGAAGTACATATTTCACTATAATCCATTCCACTTAACCAATTCAGTGGATGGCGCTCACATCAGCCTTAGTTTTAAATAATCGAAATTAAACTGCTGTCTTCTGACATTTTATTAAAATATTAAAAAGGTATCATAATACAATCGAAACAGTATATTATAGTCAGTAGATATGAAATATAAAGTATTATCTACCTGCATTCCAAATCAGATAAAGATGGTACTTGTCACTAGTCTGATATTATATTGTATAAACTTGGCTCCAATTTCAGCCAATCAGAGAGTTCAAAACTATGTCCTATTCTCTACAATACTGAATGGATAAGATGGAACAGTATATACATCCTTTCAAAAAGTACACTAATTCTGTTCTGCCACTAATTCACACAGTAGCCACCAAATGCTCCCATTAACTGAGTTCTCAATTTAAAAAGTACACCCCGCAGTACAATTTTATTATTTTTATTTACAATTTGTAGTGCGGAGTGTACTTTTTAAATTGTTCTACTAAAAATTCATACCGGAGATGTTGCGCGTTCTGCATGTGGCCATCGTTGCCGCCCGGCGTGAGCATCTGATTGAGGTAACTTGTTTGTGGTCGAGTGGGCATTCTTCCTCTTCCAGCGGTAGAACGCGAGTCCACATTATTAGTGCTGGATTGTGAAGTGACGGTCAGCCCAAAATCATTTTTAGTTACGCGTGGCAACTTATCCTGCGGTGTTGCAGATATCACAGAAGCAGGGATGGGCGGGATTGGTGTGTTGATCGATGGCTGCTTAGCAAGAAGCGAAGCCAGCATTTTATTCTTCTCGTACAGTTTACTGTTTCCCACTGATGGACCTGAGGATGATACCTGGAACAGAAGAATATAATAAGATATGATTACAATCACTGAACTCAATGGAACACTCTCTGATATTCACATTACGGGATGAGAGAGTTTATGTAAAGAACAAAACTATCTCTCTCGATTCGCTATGTTACTGTAAGAAAGTAACTTCATAGCGCGTTAGGCAGTAAATATATCGTGTTCAGTGAGTATAAAAATATGAAGATATCTACCTGTCCGCCATCGTTTGGTTTTTTAGATAAGAGGTCATCTCGTTCGTCGCTGGGTCGTTTGCGAGCCTTGCCAGGTCCCAGGTCACCAGGAGGAGACGGTGAGGATGTGAACCCAAGACTTCGCAGCAACGCATCATCGTGGTTTTGGGCCGAAGTAGGTGCCGAGCCTTGATTTGTGGGCTCTGGCACCCTACGCTCCTCGTCTTGCTCCTTAAGTAGCTGCTGTAACAGTTCGCTCCGTTTTTTCAACCCTGCACGCTGTTCAAAGTCGTCGTCATCGCTCTTTTCATTTAACAACTGTAAACGATACGGATTCAAATTAATTTATCTTCAAACTAATTTAGTAAATGTCAATATACTTTCAACTATTATTAAATAATTACTAATATTTTGAATGGAACAATATATTTACAACGTTTTCCATTTAAAATATTAGAAATTATTTTAATAACGTTTTTAAAAATATAGAGAAGTTTACTAAATTCAATTTTAGCACTAAGAGTTATTTACATTGTTTATCTACTAAAGAACAGCATGCAGAAGGTTGAAATTTATTGGAAATCTAAAACTAATTAAGATTTCTCTGGAATAAGAATAGTAGTGCAGTTTAATTTTCAAGAAACAAAAATATTATGAATAAAAAGAGCGCATGTATTTTCCATTCATTCATTCTTTCATTTTAAAAAGACTCCATTCATGTGATCATACTGTGTGTATGTGGCCCGAAATATAACCACAAACCCAAAATATCAGAATAACAAACAGAAGTACTTACCCTGAGTAGCATGTTATTGGCTTGCTTGGGCTGATCGGCCGAACCGGACGCTTGTCCTGGACTTGGACCAGGACCAGAAGAACCTGTGTTTCTATTTCCGAGGAGACCTCTAGGACTAGTTCGATTCTCCGTGCGCGTCTCATCGTCGTCCTCCTGATTCAGCAAGCCTTTCAGTATCCGATGCTTATTACGAACTTCGGCGTCGTTGGCTGAATCGTTAGAAGTGGCAGGTGGTTTGGTAAGCAGGTTACGTAGACGGCCGGAGTCGGCCATGGCTGACGCTTCCTCCAGGACGTTCTCTTTGGTGTCCTTGGAGGGTTCGTCGGCGGGAAACGTGGGGTCGGCCAGCGGGCTGAAGGAGAAGCTAGCAGAGTATGGGTTCCCAGACGGGTGTGGGGTAGAGGCGGCAGCGGACGGGCTGGGCTGAGCCGCGAAAGGGCTGGAGAGCGCAGGCTGCGCTGGGCTGTACACAGGGGCACTAGGAGGTCGTGGCGTTGGAGTGGACACCGGTGTAACACTAGCGCATGAGTCCGGCCGCGGAGGCGCGTCACTCCACGTCTGCCCTCCCAACTCGCCCCAAGTTGATGTTGGGAACAAGTCAAACTCCAGGTCGGTGTTGAGGGAGAATGCGTATGATGCATTGGATATGGGCGTGAGGGAATTGTTACTGGATGTGGCTGATGAACCACCGTCGCTTGCTGCAGATACCGAGCCTCCGAACCGGCTGGTTGGAACCCCGTTACGGGTGCCATTCATTACCGACGGCATCAATGGACCTGCTACGTTGCCGCTGTCCAACTCCAGATTGGGTTCATGCTCACTGCACAACAAATACATCAATTACTAACGGTCATAAACAAATAAATAACTACGTAAGAAAGTTATCAAAATGTGGTATATGTGCGGTTGTAAAAATAAGATTAGATTCAAAAAAGAGGAATATAATGTCAATTATCATGTTATATTTATTGACGCTATAATCTTCTTTGACTACTCCATGCGTTAATACGTATCAATAAAATAAGAGTAATATCATTGTGTTATTGAAACTTATCGTATGTTATTTGAAACGTAATACGTATTATCACAAGTGTACAATTACAGTTACGGTATTCTAGGATGTATGTTAATGTCTAAGACAACTCATTCGACACACAAGGGTGCGCGCGTGCACGCAATGAGAAGAGGCGGTCGGGGTAGGACCGGGCCGAGGAATGTGTGCTTACCCGATGATGGAGTGTGTAGCCATGATGAAGTCTTCGTCCGGAGGGTTGTTCTTGAATAACTTGGACTTTGTTTGCACATGAATGTACTTGTCTGGCGAAGAAATTCGTAGTCGATAGATCTCGCTGGTGGCTTGACCTGTGTTCAGTGTCTCCTTTAAGTGTGAAGTGAGCTTGTTGACCTCCTGTTGCAAGACCAGCTCTTGAATAATACGACCCATTAGTTCCTTGTTGAGGAAGGGTGAATAAGTGGCAGACACTCCAGATATATCAATGCCGACAATTTTGCCGGTTGTGTCGAGTTTGGTAGTGAATTGCTCTATGGAGGAGCCGGTGGCCTTTTCGCATTGCGGCACTCGGCGCGCCAGGCACATGAGGCACGGGCCGGGATCACCGCCAGCACCATCCTCCACGTCTCCTACGTTGTTGCCGGCCGCGTGGCTGTACGGCAACTGCGTACTAGAGATGTGCATCTGCTCGTACTGTTGGCAACGCGTCTGCCGTTCCTCGAAGCTTTCATCTTGTTCATTAGGGTGTTTGACTAGCAGCCGGCAGTAAAAGGAGCGCGAACGACCCGAATTATTGTTTTGGCTGCCGGCAGCTTCGTTGGGCTGCGAGGATCCGGCGCCCGAGCCGGAGCCCCAGCTGATGGAGGGTAGCAGGGTGGTGCTGAAGCGCGCATGGTCGCCGTGATGGATGAAGTTGTAGACTGACTTGCCGAGCACTTCTTCGCGGGAGTATTTGATGTAAGTGGTGACGTTGTCGGTGACGAACTCGACCTTCCCCTCAGCGCTGACGACGAAGAGGAAGCCGTCGAGCGCCTCGAGCAGGAGCGGCGCGATCACCTCGTTGGCCAGGATGGTGGGGCGCGACGAGGACACTTCGCCCTGCTGCACTGCATCGGGCTGACCTTGGCCCGTGCTGCTGCTGCCTCCACTTCCGCCCACGCCCGCTTCCTCGCGTGCCTTTATGTTGCGGATCTGGTTGACCGTCTCCTGCAGGATGGCGCACTTGTCCGGCTTGACGGACAGTGAGCTCATGTCCCCGAAGTTCGCGGAGATCAGCTCGGCCAGCTCCTCTATGTAGATGTTCTCCTGCTCGCGCCGCCGCTTCTCATTGTTGCACTTGTTGCTGCAACAGACAACGGCAGGTCACCACCGCAACCTGGGCTCGGACTCGCGCGCGCACACACGCACTTGCCTCGTTACACACCATTCTCTACCATATACTCGCATACAGCACACGAGACCGCTCCATCACCGGATAATATTACCATAACTCTCTAACGCTAGGTATAAGGGTACTTACATTTGCGCCTGCGGTTTCGTGTCGGATTTCTTCCTTTTCTTTGTGGCTCCGCCGGCCACTGCGCTCATCTTGACCCAGCACGGGTCCTGCAGCTCACAAGGGCCGAGCCTGCAATACAAGAACAAAACACTCAGCACAATACACCACATACTGCTATTGCTATAAATACACACACGTCAATTTCATGTCTTCCGACAATCTTAAACTATAATAACTCAGCAAACAATTACACATTACGCATCCTACTGTACTGGCATCGCGTCACTACAAATGCTGTCGTACAGCTATTTTACACTGATAACACGCTCTACTATCTCATTTGCTATTATCAATTATTTTAAAATTAGCTTTGTTTTCTAATCATTGCTGCTTGATGGCTTTGCGAATCGCACACTTATCTGACAAAAATTTTAATTTTTATTATAAAATATTTTTAAGAGTAGATAATATATTTTTTTATAAAATAATTGTTGAACATATTTAAAAATGAAAAATGCACATAATGGAATGGTGGGAGGTAATGTGCTAGCCACATTTGACCTTTCCTATAATTATAAAAACTTTACCACTTTTTATGTTGTAACTAAATGTTATCAACAAATTTAATTTAATAAAAAATGACATCCATGAACTTTTTGTACAGTCTTAAGTCTTGTACTTGAACCAGTGTTAGATAAGAAGATATTTCAGTGTTTAAAGTTTAAAATAAGAAGATAGTTCAGTGTTTAGAGGTAAAGTTTACAATTTTGTAGTATTTGGATGGCCTCGGAAAATTTTAATTCCAAAATTCTAAGGATTATATAAGTTCCAAAATTTTGTTGTTTCCATACGTAATATCTTAACTGATCCATCCCAACTATTAATAACGGATTTTAGAGTTAATTGAGCCTTCGGCTCCCGATAAATAAGTTAGTCAAAGCTGGAGTGTCATAGATACAGGGTATTTTATTTTCAACCTCTTGTTAGAATAGAAAAGTTATTTATAAATATTTTGTAATAGGGAATTTATCTCATTGATCTTGCCTTATAAAAATAAGTTTAAAATAAATATTCTACTCCTATGACCTCCTATTATTAATAAAGCATATTTTCTTCTTGAAGTCAAAAGTTTTGGTAGAAGTGGATCAGTTAACACTAAAATTGGCTGTTTTATCGCAGATATCGGTAATGATGAAGACATATTTTCTTGTAATACCTTTAGTATATCTCTGGGCTAAATTATATACCTACTTTATTTTAACAAATAATACTTTTTTAGCGCTAGTATTATAATGCATTCAATTTACGATTGCAATTTAATTTGTAACTAAATTAAAATCGTAGATTAAAATTTTTTATAGCACCATCGGGTTTTTTTTAAGTCTCTACCGATAGGATTAAGCAGTACGATTTACAAATTATTGATCGGTAACTGATTGTGATGATTACTTTCCGATCAGTGCTCTTCTACCGATATCGGATGTATTGGAGATCTTGATTTCGTCTCGATTTACATCTTACATGCTTTAATAAGTACTTAAATAACTATAATTTACAATTAAAATTTAGTTTGTATCTTGGTTTGTACCTAAATTAAATTTATCGTATACATTAACAAAGCAAATTAAATTAATGACAGCAATACTTCAATTTCTAGACTGGAAAGTAAAATTGAAAGAAGAAATTTTCTGACTATGCTGATGTGTCAGTGTTTACATGAAGTGTACTAAACTAAATAGCAGTAATATAGTCATAATTTAGTGTTTGGTCATCTTAGCAAGTTACCGGTGTAAACCGGGCCATTGTGTCTCCTTAAGAAGACACACGAGGTGCCGAAACCGGTAAAGGCCGAAGTTAAACCTATTTCGACTGAAATTTAGAAAGTTTCTTCTTTCAAATTATAGTTTTATAATACCGGGCTTTATAATACCAAATCTTTCACATTTAATATCCACATTTTCTGGAAATCAGATAATACAGGGTGACAACGGAGAACAGGGCTTTTTTGGAAAAATATTCCGTTAATTTTAAAGTGAAAAATTATTTATTGACATATAATTGTAGTGACATGTATGCCATGTAAGTTATGTTTGCAAAATAATGTCAGAGATGTTCAACACCTTCATCGATGCATTCTTCCACTCTGCCTGGTTCCAACAAGACGGTGCAACAGTTCATAATGCAAGAATATCCATGGACTTGCTTCGGTATACCTTCCCCACTCGTCTCATTTCGCGATTATGTGGACAAACCCCGTATATTAGAGAGAACTTAAAGTTGCGATTCGTCGTGAGATTCAAGTGATTGATCAGCAAACATTGGAAAGAGTGCAGGCAAACTTCAAAGGCAGAGTGAAAGAGTGTATCGTTGAAGGCGGTTAACATCTCTCAGACATTATTTTTCAAATATAACTTAAATGGCATACATTTTTATGTCAATAAATAATTTTTCACTTCAAAATTAACCAAATAATATTTTTCCAAAAAAAGCCGATTGAAATTTTTGTATTTTCTTAAATAAAATTTGAATTCCTACAGAAATTACTACAATTCCTTATAAAATATATGCAGGGTGTCAAAAAAGGGTAAAAAAAAAACTTGCAGGTATTTAAATTTCGATGTATTCAATTTCAATCAAAAAGATATTTTTCAAACAAATAATTTAATTCAATATTATTTCTTTTTTTTTTTAACTGAAGTGGTAGCACGTTACCTTCCGTCAATTTTACGTATTTTGTACAAATTCCACACAGAAAGTTTCTTGCAAACGATTCTATATTTTCGGTAAAATCATTTCAAGAAGATATTATGTAAATTTTATTTGACACTGACATCTGTTAATTAGTAATAGGTATATGAATATTCTACACAGATCAATACATTGATATTGTAGCACGTATTGTAGCCACTTCCATGGTACAGCTTTTAGCAGCACAAGTTGCAATTTTTTTTTTTCATAATTCTTTTATCTCCTAGGGCCAGTTTTACAATTTGGTTAAAATAAAATAAAAGTTAAATAATATTGAATCGTATTATCGACAGCAATGATCAATTTATCATTTGACAGTTCATTCGTTTCAATTTTGTTTATTTAACTGACAGTTAAAAGTTTAACTAGAGATTGTAAAACTGGCACTAAATGTCTTGAAAACGAAGAAAAAAAAAAATAAATCGTGAGAATAAAATATTCTTCAATATTTATATATAATAACGTAAACTGTCAAAAAAAAAGATATTTAACTGAGTTTTTTCAAGGGTACTTCCGGTTGACCAAATTATAACCAAACTTTAATCAACTCTTCCTTTGAATGTAAACCGAGGAATATGCAAAAATTATAATTTTTGGAATTGTGGTATTGGGTTCTGCTATCTAGTAGTCATCGTTGGAGAAACACACGGACACAGATACACACAGACATCATCGTAAAAATAGTATGAACTTTAAAACGTGCTTATTCATTAAAAACTCATCATCTAATTTTTTGACCAAACAATACCTTCCGTACCTAAATGTGGCGGAAGGTAAAAAAATCCTGTCGGTTCTAAAAATAAATAATTCAAGAACAATGCCTTTAATTTTGCGAATTTTGTAAAAATCTTTTTAACTAATGCCGTTATAATTTTTATCCAATAAAAACAGTCGACATTGAAGAAAAATCGAAATTTGATTTGTCAAGTTTGATTCTATTTGTCAAAAATTATAACGAACCGTTTTGAAACTTTACGAGTGTTTATGAATATGGGCATAAGAATTGAAATGTATAATCCTTCAAAGTTTTTTTTACCCTTTTTTAAATACCCTGTATATAGTCAGAATTCCTTTAATAATATAATCCCTCTTGGCAAAATCACCCTCAACACTGAATTATCATATTAGCTATATCTCCCCTGATTTAGCGAACGTAAGTAATGTGTGCGAATGAATAAACATAATCACAGGGTTGGTATTTCTTCTGTTGCATCGCATCCCATTCGACCGGTTGGTTCGGT
This sequence comes from Ophonus ardosiacus, assembly GCA_943142095.1. Taxonomy (NCBI): domain Eukaryota; kingdom Metazoa; phylum Arthropoda; class Insecta; order Coleoptera; family Carabidae; genus Ophonus; species Ophonus ardosiacus. The sequence continues at coordinate 30,903,917 of OW964832.1, read as the reverse complement.
TCACATGTGCCGCTGTCGCTGTGTCGTGGCCGTCTACTTCGACAATCAATATCGTCGGCGGGCGGATATCGACCGGGGCGTCTGGGCGCCGCACACGCAACAGGCGGCGCCACTCACGCATGCGGCCGCGCAAATACCACACAGACGCACTGCGTACAGTGCGGTGCATGCGGCGTAAACACATGACAGCAGTTTCAGTTACAAAGATTATGAAAAGTACAACATTAATAATAATGATTTTGTACGCAATGTGCAGTGAATGTTAGTGATTTTTTGCACAGAAAGCTTGTGCAAGATGTCACGGCACTGGCAGGGGAATCACAGTCACAGCTGTTGTGAAGAGCGCTTCACTTTTGCGTGATTTGAAATTTCTAATTATTAACTTTGGCCAGATTCGATCAGATTTCAATGTAGGTACCGCATGGCGCTCAAAATCGGTTACATACACATTTAGTTTCCTGATTGTTAAAAATAATATTAGCAGTGGTGGGATTTGGGGATGGCAAGAGTGGGTAGATTATTTGTTGTGTTCGGAAGATATGCGTTGGGGGAGATTTGCGGGGATGGAAGCCATGGTGTATTGCGGGCTGCATATTATCATAATATTTGTACTACCTTTTTATAAAGTAATGCCTAGTTGTTGCTTTTGAAATATGTAAATTATCTTTATTTTCAATAAATTTCTCTCTTTTCTCTTACCTCATTATTAGCAGGAAACCTAAAAGTTACATTTTGTTTATTATATTAATGTAAAAACAAACCCAATTACTTACACATAAAATGAAATTTCCATACTTTCTTTGTATTTTTTTTAAATTTGACACAAAACCATATTACGATATGAAAAAAAGATATACAAAACAACAAAACGCTGCCCGTAATACACCATGACTTCCAGCCCCGCAAATCCCCCCTGCCGCATATATTCAGATCACAACAGGCTATGCGTTGACATAGGGAATTACTTCTCTAGTCAGTATGTGCTTTAAGATATTTAATAATTGATAATTTAATCAATATTTTTAGAAATCAGAATAATAATACATTCTATACTTGAATTTAAAAATCAAAATATTGTACTTATTGATACTTGAAATGTCATATTCTTATAATAATAAAAATAATAAATAAAATTTATTCCTTCAAATGACAGTCGAACTTTAGACAGTAATGTTATAATTGGCATAAAAAGAATAAAATTGATTCGAATTTGTTATTTTGAATAAATTTATTATGGAAGTAAATTTATTCTGCCCTTTATAAAACCGGACATTATTCAGTTATTTTAATTAGAGACACTTCAATATTTTTGGGGTTTGAAGATTACCAACTACCCCTCCCCCTTAAAAATCGTAGACACGAGCCTGACTCGTAAGTTTATATAAATACCCCAAAATTATAAAATTGCCACTGAATATGAGAATAGTTATTTTCGTAACGAGTGCGGGAAATTATTGGTTATGAAACGAACGCTGCGAGTTTCAGAGTTTACATGGAGTTTCAAAATCACATTTTCTACATGTGTTCCAAACATGACGTATCTGCTACTTGGGTGGCTATGCAAGTTAATTTAAAAAATTTATGACAATGGGGTATGTGATCATAACGGGTTTTAATTTATGAATCATAAAATATATAAATTAACCACTACATTTTCTCATTGAAATAATAAAAATTAAACATAATTTCCTAATAATACAAGTTATTTATAAATGACGCGAGCGTGTACGGGGATTCACATCAACCATATGACGTCTGTCGCGCTCTGTATATACTGACGTCACGATACCCCTTCTCCAAAACTTTAATAATTTATTTCTCATAAATTACAAATAATTAATCGATTTAGAAAATATGGGTTTTCAATTAATTGATACATGTAGACATCAAAATTTGGTCACATAACAACGCTTTGATTTCATGACATCAATTATTTCTTGCAACTGTGCGGGAATCGTTAATTTCCCGGAATAATTTTGAGTTTGAGAACACTTATTTCCCGCAGGATTGTAGAAAAAAAGTTATCCCTTGCGCGTTGCTCCCCAAATTAGTTTAGAAAAATACTTGAACTAAAAGTTGTAGAGCATAAAATTCTCCATATAAATAATAACATTCATTTCGTAAGTTTAGTTTTTATTAATAACATTAAACATAATTTTATATTTTTTTAATGATCGTATCAGGTACAGGGTTGGCCACCCCTACTTTAGACAGTACGAAATACGAATCACAAATACTACTAGCATTACAGGACTGAATGTTTCACTAATGTGCCAACATAAATTAAGGGTTCTTTTTTGTATCGAAATAAAATAGCTACATAGGTACGTGTAATACATATATTTAGTATCAAATTATAAAAATCCAAATTCCGACAAAATTGCTTACTGCAGCTAATGGAAATAATATTACACCTCTTTTAAAAAGTACAACGAGAGAAACTTTTGTAATAAATATGAAAATGAATATGATGAATTCAAACAAGAATTTTTTTAACTAAATACAATAATTATTCTTTGTAATTGTTTAAATGCATTTCACTGTAACTGCTTTTTGGATGCTTGAAGTATACTCGTTATAAAATAAGCAATATTGCTAAAATTTATCATAAATGAAGCGGATAGGATGTTACACAAGATAGTGGTTTTAATAACTTTAAATTTGGCCTGATATGGTTCCTTCTCATTAAAAAACTTTATGATAGCATATACTTCGCTTCATGTATGAATAAATAATATGTTGGTTGGTTACCGCATTCAAAGATTAAAATATTTTTATCGAAACTTAAAAACTAAGTTATATTTGTTTCCTTACAGAATTAATTAAATGAAAAGATGTAATAAGTATATTATTTTATTTTAGTTGTTATTTACAGTATCAGTATTTAAATACCTAATGATTAGTATTCAAATAATCATTAACTTTTAATATAAATGTAATTTTAACTTAAACCTAATTTTAATCTAAACTAAACTTAACTAACCAGGTGCATACTCAACGCCCAAGTTTTCCAACCTAAAATATTAAAAAGCAGAATATGCTTATACAGAATGGGGTATTCCACTCATTTTTTTTTGTTATTTTAAATAAAACTTCATTCAGTTTTGAAGCAATACATAGTATTAAAAAAATCTTAATTGTTCCTAGTTTAACATTATTTTATTTTCGAGAAATCAGTGTAACGTCACATTCCCCCTATACTTGTCTTTCTCACACACACTGCTCTGAGTACGCTACGAGAGAAAGATAACAGTTGTATGACGTCAATTTCCTTAGCAAATGTGAAATTTCTCGTAAAATAATTATTTAAAAAATGTTTTCATTGTTTTAACTATTATTTATTGAGCCATACTTTAAGTTAAATTGAAATTTTTCTTATATTTTTATTATGGTGGAATACCCATTATTCAAATATCGAATATTCAAAAACAGAATCATGCATTGCGTATCGACAAGTAACCTGAGTCAACCATCGCTAACATAACCTAAAAAGACCTCCGCTTGGTCACGCTGAGGTATTCGGTTTTTGATTGATTCGGGCAAAGCGCTTTGTGGTGGTGCGCGATTCTGTTACTGAATATTCCGGATTTGAATGATTCTGTGCATATATATTCTGACTTTGAATATTCTGGTTTTGAATATTCGGACGTTGAAGACTTTCCCAACTAACCTAATCTCACTTGGATTCAATATTTATATTTACTGATCATTATTTTATCAAATACTGATCAAATAAATACAAACTTTTTATTTTTATCTGAAAATCTATATTTGTTTGATAGCTTTACTGGCTACATTCCTAACAAAATGTGAAAGTTCAGTCAACTTATTCAGCCTCAACTCTCCCTTATTTTTGATCTCATTCCCCTCAAGGGCAACGTTCGAGTTCAGAGTAGGCGTCAAGGCAACTTGAGGCAGGTTAGTCCAGCGATAGCAGAGACATCTGTTACCGCTCGTAAAAACACCGGAGAGCCGCAGGATCCCAACTCTGCCGGCGCCGGTTTACGACCGTGACGTCACTGATCATCTGGGGATGTAAACATGTAGAATGAACCGAGAATTGTGTTTACGTTTTGTTTATGGTAAACACGAGACTTTTGTTTACTCATAAATAAGGTTTCCGAAATTCGCGAATTTGTGAGGATTAACATGAGCAATGAAAACCTGAAGCATTTTATTTCAAAGGGATTTATAAATGAAATAAAATAAATATATCATCACGGAATATTACCCATTTCTGGGTGTGCCAGTATCTACAACACATGAAGACATCGGTAATGATGACGATATATTTTACCGTGTGGGTGCTTACCAGGCGTCACCTCACGGGCACTCATAGCTGGTGTGGAGAGTGCACCACAGGGGTCACTTTTGTGCCATTTAAAATTGGAAATATTTGGCGTCTGTCGGGATCGAACCCGGTTCCCCCAGGTTCGCGACCGACACTCAGGCACGCGGCCACGGGACCAAAGGGATTTATACGACACTTTTATATTATAAACTTATTTAACACGGAACAATGAAATTTCATTTTATGCAAATATAACCTACACACTTTCAACTCTCCGACGTGGTATGAGTCAAAATATTATTTCTTTTTGATAGTTTGTATAATTTAAATTTAAAGAATCATCATAAAACAATGAAACGCCTAGCAAATCAATTACGTTTTAAAAAAATCTGATGTGGCAAGCACATTACCTTCCGTCAATTCTATGTTTTTGTACAAATCCCATAGCAAAAGTTCCTTGCAAAATATTCTGTATATCCAGTAAAATTGTAACAAGAACATATACTATTTTCGATAAATTCTATACCGACTCTATTAATCCTATAAAATTATAACACGGACATACACTATGTAAATTGCACTAGACACTGACATCAATAAGGGATTCCACTCATATCGAATTTTTATATAAATCATGTACATAATTATTTCTTCCCATATAACTGTGTTATTGACGCAAATTTCTTTTCTATATGTTGTATCACTTTTTTTAATGCTAAAATATATTACATACTTTCAAACGGCCGGATTTTTCTGGGTTTGATGACGCTACCGAATCCGGCTATTTTTTATTGGCCTACACTGGAAGTAGGCGTTCCCATCATAAAAACCAGTGACGGCCAGACTGTTCCACAGGAGTATTTAGTTATGGTGGTTATGCGGCTACACGCTATTATTTTCATAAATACTTAAATACTAATAAACTATAACTACAATGTACTAAATTTAAGTTAAGTAAAAGAAAATAACAAAATGAAATTTTAATATAAAGCGATATAACCTTAGCCGCACAACATTGACAAATGGTTTAGAACCTCTGGTATCAGCAGTCATGACTGCAGCTACTGAGAGAGAAAGCACGATATAATACCATTGCTCTTCACCACTGGGTTCGCTTATGTCGCAAAGGCGGGGAACGTTGAATACCAAATATTTGCCATTTTTTTCTTGCATAAGACGCCGAATTTTAAAAAAAGAAAAATTTGGGAATTTCTGAATTTAAAAATACTATAACATATGAAACAAAAAAAAAAATCAAAAAATCGTGGAATCCCCCATTAGAATTATTTAAATATATCAGCTGTTTCCATGATTATAACAAAACTGGCTGATTTATGAAAGTTAATCTCTTAAGTATTAATGTATACCTGTAGAAAATTCAATAATCTATGATTTTTATAATAACATAAAATGCGAAAAAATGACATTTAATGGATTTTTTTGAATAAAAACCATTATGAGCTTCAAGTAAAGTTCCATTTCCGATTATCAGATTTACACCAAAATCTAAGGATTTCTTTCCATATTAGAATAAGGTCGAAATACAAGGTTTCCGAATTTTCTAAATAATAGTATTTGATTTAGAGTGTAGATAAAAACTATACACATTATTATAATGTGTACATCAATTAAATTTCTGTAAGGGTTATATCGCCAATTCCAAGTAATTCGAAATTGATGACAATAATCCATAATAATTATTAATTTTATTAATTTTCTGTTTTAATTTTTATTGGGTTACTTTTTAATAATGCTTTGTTTTCAAAACAAATTTTTGTTTTGTAATAGTTATAATTAATGGAAATTTATAAACTTATAAATACACGTGTACTACTAGTTCCATTATCATAATATGAAGTTTTAGCAACTGCATTAGCATTAAATTAACACGATTAAAAAGAAGTTTCAACAATATTAGTTTATTTTCTTTTACGTGCAAATAAAAAAAGAATTTTTAATTTAAGCATTTATTAAACAAACCAACACATTTCATTGTTGTTGTCATATTAGTGGCGCGTTTGTCGAGAAAAATTTATTTGTTGAACATTCCAAAGACAAGTGTGTGATTTATTGTTATGTTGATTGCACAAAGCTATGACATTCATTGTAAGATATTATTTTCCCAAAACAATAATAAATGAATTATTGCTTTAATATCAGAACCTACTTTAACGTAAAAGTGCCTTTGGGGATTTCCTATCTCAGCACTAATAAATTCTTTAAACTACACACTTGCGAACAGATAGCTAGCATTAAATATACAAATTGTGTAATATGTTACAGGTAAATAGGTATTTTTATATATAACCAATGCCCAAGGTAAATAGTATTTGTTTATTTAATTTTCATTATAATTTTTTCTACTTCATGGATCATCAAAACAACGGATTACCGAATGGGGTCCTCCAGCGTATTAACAAATAAAACATGGGTCATTTATGTTAAAACTAGATCTTAAACAGTATGTTAAAGTCTATCAAACATTTAAAAAGTTATTAGTTTTTAAAATAATCGAGTTTTAGTGGCATTTTCTCATCTCTATAGATACGTCACACATTTACTCTATTCCAAATTATAACTATGTACTTTCAAATCTTCAGCCATCTCTTTTATAAAATACGGCATACGGCATCCATCTTCAAGTATAAGAATGCAGAAAATAACAAAAAACAACTGAAGTAAATCAAATAACAATTATTTAAATTAAGGATGCCATGGAGGATTCGTTGCATTGGTATGAAAGTGAAAGATATGTTGAATGACACAGGTTACCAGTGGTAATCAAAACTTGGACTTATAGGTAATATATGTAGTTTTTTTTTTGTTATTTATTTTATTAAATTGTTTATTACTCAAGCATATTTTCAATGAGGTATTGCACAATTTTCTTTCTTTGCATTATTTGATAGAAAACTAAAAAATATTTACCCCGTATTTTTTATTTTTATTCAAATTAATCTCTAAAAAAAGAAAATAATTATCAAAAGTGATATTCTCGGGAAAGCAGCAGTTTTGCACCGCTTCTCCCCTTGCTTACTGACGTCAACGGGTACCAACCAATAAGGCAACAATATGTTCTGTGGCGTTTGTTGTCCTTTTAAACTTCAAACGTGTAGTAAAAATATAGGTTATAGAACCACAAACGTTGTAAGTATGGACTCATAAGACGTAGTGATAAATCCGATCATCTAAGATCTATAGCACAACTTGTTTTTCATTGGCTTGTACCCGGATACGTCACAATTTCGGCAACGTTTTCAATGCATAATACTTTAACTTGTTTTTCTAATTCAAATAAACAAACTTTTATACAAACTGTTATATTAAATACAACTATGAAGTTAAAATATTCGTATTAACGAATAAAATAGACATGTTAATATATTTTGCAATACCTCATTACTGTCACAAGAGTTATTTTTAACATATTTATATATTTTTATAAATGCTGAAAAGGATCAATTTATGTGACTTCAATAATTAGCGAAGTCCACTGTGTGAGAATAAAACCATCTCTATATCTTCATCAAAGAATATTGAAAAAATTATTACGGCTTAACGATTAACGAATGGCAATAATGACTTTCTAAAGTTACAAATCGCTTTCAGTTTAGATGAAGTTTCATAAAAAATATAAAAAGAAAATAGTAGACTACCTCATTCTAGCCGTTAGATCATCGATTATTTTCGTTAAAATCGGTTATTTTTGGGTCGGATCTGTGTTTATTTACATTTTACTCTTGCAAGTTACAACCTGTTGTATAAGGTCAGTTGTAAGTAGATTTAAAGAACCAGTACGAAAAATAACACAGTTTGGTTTTCTTTATCAATAGATAAAAATGACGAAACGACATATTACCAGATTAACGTTTTTATGGCAAGTTGCAGAGCTTATAGTTAGTCATAACTATAAGTTATCAAAAAAGTGCGTGCCGAAATTTTGACAATAATATTTATTAACTCATTTGACATTTGGTTTTTATATAATTTTGTCAATTTAACCAACAGTTAAAATTGAACTCTGAATTGAATCGAAATATTGACAGCAATGACCATATTGTCATCTGATAGTTCATTTCGGTTCATATTAGTTTATTTCACTGAAAGTTAAATTTAAACCAGAGATTGTAAAACTAGCCCTAAGCGGTACAACTGGCCATTAATGATCCGGTAATAATTTTTCGAGAAATTCGGTTTTTATGGCTGGATTTAGTATCAAAACCTGATCTTCGTTTCCTCGTTAATTCTTTTATATGTACAGTTTTTATCAGCAAATTCCAATGTTTTCAAAGTAAGTTGTATAAGTATAATAAAATTACAGATGTGGTTACAATGTAAAGCCAATGACGGAATTAATTTTATTAATAAAAGTTCGTGTAGGTCAAGGTACAAGTATTAAATTATTTTGACTCGCGTCGAAAAGACGTAATTTTTAGTGTAAAAAAAGAATATTAATGAAAAAGAAGTTTTAGTTATTGGTATTGTTTTATGTAAAACATTTTTTTGAACATATAAATAGCACTTAGATTTCATTGAATTAAATACATCAATTAATTAAACACAAATAACTAATTAGGTTTGCATCGGTTAGGTTAATTTAGATTAGAATAATTCTCAGAAGAATACATTACATTACAGAAAAAGCATTTGTTAAATATTATAAAAAAAAACCTTTTAAAATATTTTGTTCGAAGAAATAACATTTCTTATCACAACTACTGTTTACTCGACATTATTAGAATAATATTACTCGAATATAAACTTTATTCTTTGAGATAAGATAAAAAATTATCTACTTTACGCCATAACTCAACGCTTTGAAAATATTTCAATACAAATCAATTATTTCAAAATATTCACATCATAACAAAATAAAAAAATAAAACAATGAACAATCAAAGCAATGCATAACAAATGAATCATTTACAAAACAAAAGAACATAGAGTTGTCATTACATACTCACGATTGAGGCATTACTTCACAGATGGTTGTACCATCTGGTTATGGCATGAACCACATGGTTTTGCGTCTGTGTGCAATTATGATTCCCACACTCTCGGTAACAAAGCAAAGCAACAAAGTTTAGCATACATGTGCATACCGATAGGTAATTATTAGTTTAATTGTCGACCTAGTACGGTGTGTTATTTTGTCGTCATGACACTGCTCTGGAATTAAGGATGAGGCACTTAGAATGCAGATGACGGAATGGACCTTGAAGCTGTATAAATTTTTCTTTGATTGATACATATGTTTATGAAATGGAAATACAATAAGATCGATACACGCAAGATAAATTGTTTACCAGTAGGAATATTTTTCAAGAATATACTTCAAAACAAAAATTTGTACGTAAATATGTTTTTTTTTTGCAGACATTTTTATAATTTAATGTATTCTTAATTTAATTTATTCGTGATATATCAGTTATTATCTTCATTTACATGCACTGTGCAGCCGTAATTACAAGTTTCATTTAATTATTTTTAATGAAATCTTCCATTTATTACACAAAATTAATCCCTCTGGTGCACTCTCAGTGCCTGTAACGTAATGTATACACCAGAGTAGTATAATTAATCCTCTGCACAGTATGTCTATATGTCAAGAAATATATGAAACATATAATAAAAAAAATCTGATGCGGCCAGCACATTACCTTCCATCAATTCTATGTATTTTGTCAAATTCCTTAGCAAAAGTTCCTTGGAAAAGGTTCTATATATCCAGTAAAATTATAACACGAACATAACTATTTTCTATAAAGTTCATACCGAAAATTCCATGATGGAAAAGATTCTATATATCCAATAGAATTATAACACGAACATATACTTGTTTCCATGATTATAGCATGGCTGGCTGATTTATGAAAGTTAATCTCTTTAAAAGTATTTAACTCTAGCTATTGAATATGAAGGAAAATGTGTAATCAAACCGTATAGAAGACAATCAAATGTTCTTTCTTATTTATAATAAAATGTCAAAAAATGATATTTAACTGCGTTTTTTTTATTTCAATAAAAACTGTTAAAAACTTCAAATAAAGGTACTTCCGATTATTCAATTATAATCAAAATGTAATCAGCTCTTCATATGGATGTAAAAAAGAGAAATGTGAAAAAATTATAACTTTTTGAATTTTAGTGTTGGAGTTATCCATGTGCTTATTCATTAAAAACTCACCACCGAATATTTTAACGAAAGACAATACCTTCCTTAGCTAAAGGTGACGGAAGGTAAAAAAATGATGTGGTCGCATTACCTTCCGTCAATTCTATGTACGAGTATTTTATATAAATTCCGTACAGAAAGTTTCTTATAAAAGATTATTATATAAAATATTTCCAGTAAAATCATTTCACAAACATAATATGTAAATTATACTTGACAATGACATCTCTCAATTAGTAAGATTTGCATATCCTAAGTGTTTCAATGAAGAAGCTGCAAAGGTTGCGAAGTTTGTGAAACTTAATTTCCTTACAATTTTTATCTCTAAGTATATTGAATATGATGAAATAAAAAGCAAAAAATGTAATCAACCCGTATAGATAATAAAATACTATTAATTAAACATTAATATTTTTTTTTTTTTAAAGAAAACTTAAAATAATGGTATTTTCAAATCAGCTATTCATATAGATGTAAAAACGAGGAATACAAAAAAAAAAACTGTAATTTTTAGTATTGTAATACAGAAGTTATGGGATTCGCAAAATCGTCACACAAATACTCATCATTATAAAAATATTAAATCGTGTTATGATTATCAACACTAGGTTCTTTCAAGCAATATTTTAAAGTTAATGTACTACAATGAAATATTCCCATAGATAGATGATACTTTTTGTTCAAATCAAAGGGATTTAAGAGGCAAAAAATATATGTACTTACAAAAAAAAAATTACATGAAGACGTTTTATTAGCCAGGCGCAATATTTCAAAAATGTTACAAATATCATAAAATTCCAGACGTGGTTAAAAGTTAAAATATAAAGCAAAAGGTAAAACTAATGTCAACAAGGTAAATAAATACAAGTACTAAAATATTTAGACATGTGGTATGTGGTTAAACAAAATGCGAAAGAATATTAATAAAAGAAAAAGTGGCATTTATTTATTGTTTCATTCAAAACTTTTTTTGTTAATAAGTTTAAAATCTAAAATGGCACTCAAATCATTTTGAATTTAAATGCTTCAATACTATTTACATTATGTAAATATTTATCTAGAGGCGGATCTATGAGGACCCCCTACAAAAATTGAAAATATATTGTTTTTATAATGAAGTACAGTGTGTTAAAAACTCGAAGTGATTTTCAATAAATGAGTGTTTAAACAAAAAAATAATTTTGTGAGTTAGTTTACAAAAATAACTGTACTTCCACATTCCAAACTTTGTATTTAATAAGATATTTTTCATCAATTTTAAAATTATACTTTGTTCAATAAAAAATTAATAAAGTGGTAATATTCAATAAAAAAATAATAGTTAAATTTATTAGAAAATTTAATAATTAAAAAACTCTCAGGCTAGATCCGCCCATGTATTTATCTATAAAAGGGATTTTTCAATATTTGCAATCACGCTATTATTTGCCGAGGCAGTTAGCCTAAGAAAAAATATTTTTTCTTTTTAAACAATGAAAATTTATAATCAGACCCATAAACATTATTGCCATCTAGCGTCAAAGTATTCAAATATCTACTTTCTTCCAAATTTTTGATAAATGCTGTCATTTATTTTACTAATTACTGTAGTAAACAACGACAAATTTAATTGAAAAAAATTGTTTTTAAAAACAAACTTTTTATGATATTTTATTTTTTCATGACAATATTAAATTGTCATCGAAAATGCGTAAGGTGTGCAAAGTTTCAAGTCGAACTGATGGAAGTGAGTGACAATTTAATTACGAGATTTAATCCCAAATAACTAACAAACAAATTTACAAAACACAAGAGAAGTTAAAAGCTTATAAAAAAAATCTAGAAATCTGTCTCCTACAAGAATAAATATGTATATTATTAAAAATTGAAAGAAAAATGCTACAACTACTCGTATAGGATTGTTCTTTCGAGGATATACGATGCGAGTATGTTTATGTGAACATTTTTTTTTAATGTATTTATATATTATCGAATCTATTAAAATAATTATAAAGCGAACAATCACATTAATTGATAAAAGTTTAAGTACTTTATGTATTTTATAATTTTGATATCAATAACAATATTTATACATGAGAAAGTAATTTTACTCGTTCAGTATTAAAAATAAATAACATTTTACACAAATAGAAATACAGAATAATAAATAGTTTTGTTGTGGTATGCCGCCGCAAAATTTCACTCTATAAAAATCGGAACTATACCTATACAATACATGCATTATATGTTTTCTAAGAAATATATTCAACATTATTGTATTACCGAAAAAAGTATTCAAATCAAACGTTAACGCTATTATATAACAAAACATTCACGTTCATATGAAATAAGAGCACATAAAATCTTCACCTTGAGACTGAACCTATTCAGCGTAATACTTTCAAACTTGGGCGGTAGGCACACGCGTGGCGCTACTGTGGCTCGTAAGCCGCTTATGCGCTTACAGTGTTGTCACATTGAAACATTCGAATATCGCATCACAGGCGACAGGCGACGTAGATCTGCGTTTGTGGTTTGTTTATGCGACGCGATCCCGTGTTATGTTATTAACGATGTTTTGATTTTTGTTCGAAATCATTGTATGCGAGGATATAATCTGCTTTTCAACGCAAACTTTAGCTGTTTTTATAAATACAGCATAGAATTTATTTGAAAGTTTTGTATTTGTATATTATACATGACTTATTTTGTAATGTATTTTTGTTGCGAAATATAAATTTGCACACATGAAAAGAATATTATTTTTACAGAACTAAGTACCGTATATTTTATGCTAAAATTGCACAATAAAAAGTATTTTTAGAGCTATATACAATAATATACATACAAGTGCATGCCTTTCGTGGCAAACGTGGTTCAACATAAATAAAAATTTCAAGCAACGATCATCCTTCAAATTTCTTTCATTGCATCCACATTCATAACCCCATTAGTATAAGCTCTTTTATTCCTTCTTTCCTTCCGCTTCCACTCTCTTTGTCTTTCTCTCTTTAATCGCATCGAACTATAAAAAAAATCAAAAATGTCTATAACGGTCCGAGTTTTGTAAGCGTTAAGCCTGATGGGTCTTCATTGAAACGAACATTGTTAGCTAACATTTTTTGTTGTTGAACATGTTCAGCACCAATTGTAGAATGTTGGTTAATATATGAAGTTCATCCTACAATAACAAAATACGTACGCCACAGTTGTAAGAAAAGTAAGAGTAGTTTCGTTTTGTTAGATTTGCACAATAAAGACGGCAGTGGCTTTAAAGTTTTTATGAGAATGTCACCATCAAATATTTGGGCTACTTAGTTAACCAACAAATTTGAAAAGTACAGGTATAAAAACAGGAATGTATTCAGTTTTATATAACCTTATTTACAGAAAATTCATTATTATTGAAAATTACTGTTGTGTTTCCTTGGATCTAAATAGTTAGTAATAAAAGAAAATAAGATAAAGTTCAAATTTAATTTTACATAATTTATATTTAATTGCAATATTTCTCGACATTAGTGTTAAATACGAAGAAAGTACGCCAGGTAAGAAGACCCTCTGCAGATCTAGACTTAGTATTACTAGCTTCCAAGCCCCTAAAGTAAAAAAAAAATAACTCTTACGGGACCAGCAATAAAACCATAAATATCGTAATTATGACAGGTATATCGCTCACTGCTTCTATTACAATATTGAGTGCCAATGGGCCCTTATTTGCATCGTCTGGTACTTCTATCTGCATAGTAAAATAATCTTCCTATTCCTTTAAAATAAATGTTATTTTTGTTTGAAATAATTTTTGGAACTACAGTTTTCATTTTCATAAGAAATTATTTGAAATAAAAATAGCATTTAAGTTACAGGAACAGTAAAATTATTTTACTATACAGAGCATGTCTTCATTGTAACAGTGTAATGACCCGTTGTCATCCAATGTTTAATACAAGCAATGAGCGATATGCCGCTTCATCAGATTTACGATATTTATAGTTTTATTGCTGGACCCGACTAAGTCAATATATCTGACCATAGCTCATATCTTTGCGTCTATTATAATTGTAAACACTTACTTTTATAATACAAAATATACATTTTATGCTTATAAGACCTACATCATCTATAAGTTTTGTTAACAAACATTGTTATTAGGCGGCAAAATGTTAGTACGAATGTACTAACAAATGTTAGCGAACAAGTTAGCAAACACTGTTAGCTAACAATGTTCGTTTCAATGCGGACCTGGCTTTAGAAATTTACGTTACGTTATGGTTAATGTATGTTTAAAAATTTGCACGCTAAAAATGTCCAAATATTGAGAAAAACAGTAAATTAAACCTATTTACTAGCGTTCTGCAATGTTGACAATTAATATCTTCCGAAGTTTGTCCGTAACATTTAACTGAATATCTACAGATTAAAGTTCACATTTGAAGCAAATTTAGCAAGGGTATCCAGTATAGTGCAATGCACTTAAATTTTACGACTTTTTAATTTCGTTAATTTCGGTGCCAATAAAGACATAGGTAATAATAAAACCAGGCTTTAACTGTAATAAAATAATCACATCTAAACGAAAATAGAATACTTTTGCATGCATCAACAGAACAATATTTTACTGTGTTATATCAATAGCCAGAGAATATTACAAAGGCATACAAAGGCTGAAAAGACATTAAAAAGTACGATAATGCAGCGAAATATTGTCTGATACATGCAGAAGTATGTATATATGTTATTATAGATTATTTATCTATAATACAACTTACAATGTGGTTATTATATTACAGTTCAAATCTGGGATATACATATTTGTATACAATTTATTCATAACCAAATCAGTTACGAAGTCAGGGAAATGTAATAAATGTACTACGCCGTACATTCTTGTCTCTCAAGATCTATATTCTAGATTAATGCGCCAAACCAAACATGCTATCACATATACAAACTCATTCATTATTTGCAATAACAAATGGCAGAATCTAAAAAACTTTGAATGCGAAATAACGAACCGCGACAATTTTTTACTTTGCTGGAGTTTTTCACGGTTGTATTGTGTCAAAACCAAACTTGAATTGCAAAACATAAAACAATACTTCCGATTTCGATACAAGTTGTGACATGTTCGTTAGTCATCCATCTCATTGTCTTTGTCTATTAATACGTGAAGATGATTGGGCATTTTGAATTATCCGATAAAATCGGATTACAGTATGTTATCTTGAAACAGGAAGTACTGTTTCAGATTTCCCGCGCGGAGTTGACGTCATCATTTCCTTTGTCTATTTTTGTAAGGTAGACGATTTACATGAATTTTAAACACAGTGTAAAGTATCGCATTAAGGTTCAATTAAGTTTAATTTCATATTTTTAATCCTTACTTACATTTACAATCGAAAATATTAGAAAATGGGCTACTTGCGTACCTTTTTTTTATTTAATATTTTTTCTTTTAACAAAATTTTTATTAATTAGCCAGAAAAAAAAAATGAAATTTGATTATTTGAATTACCGCCGTGTATGACGTAGAATTACGCCGCACCAATGAATGGTCGTAAAGCCATAGCGTTTGATTGTACGGGTAATGTAGATCTCCTGTTTGACGTTTCAACAAAAGTTTGGAGGTTAGTATTTTATTTTATCTTTTTGGTATCGATATTTTAAATTACATGTAACTACCTATTTGTGAAGTAATTAATATATTTGAGAGACCACAGAGTGAGAAAAATAAACTAATGTCAAATTCAAATTAAAACTTTCTCGCACGCCATGCCATCTATACGTTATATTTTCAAACATGGTTTCCTTCTCCAGTAGAATATAATGATGTCACAGAAAATTTTCTTTCTTATTTTACTAAAACACAAATAATTTTTTTAAAATAAAATTTATATTTTTATATATGTTTTCAACATAATATTACGCATATAGTGATAGAAATCGGATTTTCAGTACCACGCAAGTAGCCCATTGTTATATACACATACATGAATGTCGCATGTGGAATGAAAGGAATTTCATTTATTTATCAACAATTCAATTAAATACTTCATTATAAAATTGTTAATATTAGTAGTTCTAAGAAATTGCGAATATTCAAAAAAATTAGAATGATAAATGCAGGAATTAATACAAATAAAAAGCGATAAAATACTATTGATCGATCGACTAAGATGTTAAATTTACTAGATTTTTTTACCTATGCCGAAAGCAACATACTTACATGTTTTTAAATTTCACGAAAAACATTTACATACTGCCACTTGGAAGTTACGAGTGACTGACTAGTATGGTATACGATCGTACACTACCTCGCTGCGTAGAAATATACTAAAATACGAGCACACCTATGGTATGTAACACTTAGAAACAATGCATCGAACCCGAACTTTAATCAAACCAAAACCGGAACGAAACCGTAATATTTTAACGAACTTAAACCTAGAACTGGGTTATATTTTTCAAATTAATCCGAATCGAAATCGAACCGGGTATTAAAATTCGGTTTCAGGGTTCAGCTCAGATTCAGGTTCATTTTCAGTTCGAAATTGTTTGAAACATAAACGTCATTGTATTTGTAGCCGATCATCGACCATTTCTACGTCTTCAATACTTGCCTGTGTAACTGTTCGTGTAAATTGTGTTGCATTTTTATCTTGCGTTGCATTATAAATTCCGACTCGCATTGTTTTTTTTTTTCTTTATAAAGATTATTATTCAAAACACAATAATTCAACCTAAATCCAAAACCTGAACCCGGAACAAAACCGTAAATTTTATTAATACATGAACCAGAATCGCACACGAACCAATCTGTCAAAAAATAAATTCACCTGAACCTAAACCGAACCCAGTTTTTGGTGGGGGAAATTAATATATCTAAACTAATAAGTAAATGATTAAATCTCTAATCCCAAACAGGCTACAAGAGAAATAAATAATTAGGTAGATAAGTATGATTAAAATATTATATGATACTGTTATGTGGATGGATTATATTCCCGGGAAGCGAACGGGTCCGCCTGCGACAGAAGGAGGCGGAGATAGCCGAGCAAATGCAAAAGAAGTGATGGCGGTCAGTAATTCGTGAATAAAAATATTCCAGAAGCTGCGTGCATTCAATAGAATGGTCTTTGGTCTAGTTTCTAGTAGAAACTCTAGAACATAATGAAATTCCAGATGATTGAGTGCCTGTATATAAGCGGTGCCGTAAGAAGAGCACCAGAAAAGTATTCAAAGGTATTTAGTTGTAATAAACAGTATTTAAGTGTTCTAATATGTAGTGTGTTAAAAATAAATTAAATAAATACTTGGTATACATTTTTAAATCCTTTCAAATAAATAAAAACGTTACAATATATTAAAATTCACGGTAATGTGGATCACATTGCCGTATGAAATGATGAAAGTAAAGATGTAAGATGTCCTTTGATAACCATTTTATCAGGCAAGAGTACATTATTTTAAGGTGAACAACTTTTCATACACAATTAAATACTCTAAGTATAAACAACATACTGCAGATATTTTACTTTTTCCAATTTCTCATTTTAAAGTGGTATCTACTTATTGAAATTTTTCTAATAAAGCAAAATTTTAATGATGCGACTATCAGATTTATTAATCTGCTATTAAGACACGCGTTAGTTAAACCTTTGGCATTAATTGTTTTATTGCTTAACAGTGATATCTATAGTTATTTATATGTATGTATGTATGTATGTATGTATGTATGTATGTATTAATATCTGTTATTAATAGAAAATTAAGATCAATCATTACACATTAATAAATGTCTTATTACTATACAATTTTATAAACAGTAACAAATCCTATTTAATAAAGAAATAACGGAAATATTTTAATCTTTAGTGACTTATTGTAAATCATATCCATATAAAACAAGAAAATTTGTGCCTGTTTTAGTTTAAAAAGTGCCTTAAAAGGTAAATGTTTTAGTATTACACTCGAGAATAAAGATATTTATTCACTTGGTGCGCCACACTTTCCGTTTGTAGATAAAATACGTCTTTACTTACAGTAAATAACTATTAAAGTACGAGCTCAAATTTATCGCGTATCCCATAAAAAGTTTTAACTTACCATACTTCGGAAAACATTGTTTACAGAAACTTGTCTTCGTAATCAATAACAATCTAGTTAATTTTAAGAAATGGGTATATATTTTATTAATACTGTCATCTTCACTCTTTTTAAGCTTCCTACATTACTTCCTAATATTTTTGGTTGGGAAATAATATGTTTCTCTATTAAAAATTTTGGTGTTATCTAGGCTGCGATCAGAGCAATCGAGCAATCACATTACGAATTACAGTCAAGTATTGAACATAATAACATTATCGCGAGGGAGGTCCCTCTTTCTGCCAGCTGATTGTTATCATTCGTATCATGATTAGATTAGCCGTGAGCGATGCGGTCGATTGAGGCCATGGTCCCCCAGAAATGTTTACGATGACACTCATTTTTATTTCTAAACACTATCAAATGCTTTCCACATGGAATTTTGATCAATCCGGTCAGGTTTTTTTTGCGTAGAACTTTTCCTATGTTTATTCAAGAACATAGGTGATAAATAGCAATTTTTTTCTACTGTTAGTTGTTGATCAAATTAGAGTTAAAAAGTGTAGTTGAATGCACCTACGAAAAAGTCGTCAGCAATAATGTTTTCAATAATTTACACATAGTAATTTTTATTTTATTAAATAAAAAATTTAAATTCGTGTAAATAATTTTGACCACGACAAAATGATAACAAGGTTTAATATTGGTTATTAATGTCCATTTTATTTGACAACTAACAGCTGATAGTTGATAATTCTATCAATACCTATTGTTATATCACATATCGGTTTGTATTCTGGCCAATAGAGGGCAGAGTAGTATATATCTAAACCAAGAATATTTTCTTATCTGGAACGGCAAAGAAATAGTATATAGTGACACTTTAAATGAAAAATAGTGCAAGCAGTTATACAAAATTATACATAAAACGACATCCAGTAAATTAAAATGTGTGTTACATAAAATAAAATTGCGGGTTTAGATATGGAAATAAATTGTGCCCTATGATTGGTCAGAATGCACACCTAATTCCTAAAAGATAAAATATATCAGGTGTCAATAGGCCCATAAACTATTTTTTTTAAATATTTTTAAATGAAAGTTCGTTTAATTTTGAAGAAATTCGTGGTATCAAAAAGTCATAATTGTTTTTTGGGTGATTCGGGAACGTTGTAAAAGTTTCAATTTAGGAAAAAACAGGCCGTAGGCTCCAATAATTATGACTAACAGTCATAATCGTCTTTATTTGTAAAAAATAGGACGTTTCGGACAATATTTGTCCATCTTCAGCAATTACAAAGTGTGTGTTTCAATATATTATAAAGTTTCTTTATTAGTTACAAATTTTTGGGAATGCCCACATCTTGTCTAGAATTATTATAACACAGAGTCTTTGGTAGTTGAAAAAGACTCTGTGTTATAATTCTAGAGACGATGTGGGCATTCACAAAAATTCTGTAAGTGTCTATTGATTACAAATTTAGAAGTAATTTATATTAAATCTGCCACTGCCAAAGAAAAAAATCAGACATCAATATTTTTATATATAATTCCTCCCTAAGTATGTATCCCTGTGTATATGAATATAGAAAGCTCTGTAAGCATTATTGGTAAATGTGGTGTCACACCCACAAAATTTAAAATTTGTAGTAATTTTTGAAAAATTATATCTCGCTTCAATAAAAATTTAGTCAGACAAGTGGTAGTTTCCAAAGAAAATAAAACTAAGTAAATAAATAAAAAGAATACCCATTCCGCCAAATAAAATCTCCATCGTCTCATATCTTCATTTTTTAATTTGAATAAAAAATTCATGTCTCATAAACAAACAGAAGGAGTAAATATACGAACAGTTGTCGTGAATGTAAGCACAAGCACTTCTCTGCCAGCAAAAAATCAGTACTCTACTAACAATACGACCATTAAATATAAAATAAACAAATCGCAGACAGTGCCGGGACGTTGCTCATACATATTCATATTATGTAAGTGCAAAACACACCGAACAACACCATTTGCGAATCGGTTTATTAAAATGGAAAGTGTTTTTCAACAACCAAATCTGACAACGAGCCGGTTTTTTGCTATAAATATCTACGCCTTCGATATTGCTATTCATATTGGATGTGAATGTGATTTTATTTTCTGTTTGATTCAGATATTGAAGCCGTAAATGGAGTTATACGTGTATGTGCTATGTTCGTTATTTACCTTGAGTAACTCTTGATTTGATTTAAAAATAAATGTACAAACATGTGGGTCGTGTTTTTCAAAGCTTATTGAATACAATTTTACAATACCAGCATGTAAAAATCATATTTAATCAATTAAATAATGTTATTCACAGATTCTAGTACCTACATCAACTTTTATTTACATTTGAGGACAAAACGACTGATAAAACTGTATGTAATTTTCAATCACCATCTTTTAATTAAATTTATCGTTACTTAAAGGCGTTATCATTAATAATCTGAAACAATTATTTAAAGATAAGATAAGAAAAAAATATGTATAAATTTCTCAACTGTAATATTGTTATATGTGTTAATCATTACACAAATACAGTCATACAATATTTATTCATACAAAACCGACGTTTCGGTATACACTATATATCCTAACTTTCGAGTTATCTTTATCAGATTCATAAACAAATTCAAGTACGATGTTTGTATAAATAATAGAGAATAGACGTATATGTATATGTTCGATCCCGACCGGCGCCAAATATTTCCAATTTTAAATGGCACAAAAGTGACCCCTGTGGTGCACTCTCCACACCACCTATGGGTGCCCGTGAGGTGACGCCTGGTAAGCGCCCACACGGTAAAATATATCGTCATCATTACCGATGTCTACATGTGTTGTAGATACTGGCACATCCAGAAATGGGTAATATGCCGTGATGATATATTTATTTATTTATATGTATATGAATTTATGTTTATCTCTGTAATTTAATTTCCCTGATGAAAATACGAGAGTACCCCGAAACGTCGGTTTTGTAAGAATAAAGTATATAAAGTTTTTAATGTAGGTTCATATTTGACCTTCTGGAAGTACATAATATTTAAAAAATGAATTTTTGAAATTATTAAATAAAATTTAAATTTTCTCATGTCATCACTTAACGATGCGGCAGCACTACCCCCCAGTGGCCAAATCGGAAACTACTATATTTCGCAATCACAACCATTCTTGTCTAAAACAAGTATCTTTACACACTGTTATAATAAATTTATAAATTTACATGATAACAATGATCAAACCGAGGATCAAACATAACAAACAATCAAATAACTAAGAAGGAACTGGACTTGATAACTAACAGCCCGGTTCACAAAAAAGTTTAAACTAATCCTCATTTTTGGATAAGTGAATTCTATTCCATTCCGGTATTTAAAATTAAATTTTCATGATATTATCAATAAATGTAGATACTAGGAATAGATTTGACTATATTTTGAGATATAAACTATCAAAATTAGAGTAGAATTCGCTAATCCAAAAATGAGGATTAGCTTAAACTTTTTTGTGAATCGCACTGTAAATGTTTGGTTCCATATGAAATATATGACCTCCATATGACATTTCTAAAAATATAGAGCGACAAAGTAAAAAAAGAGAATTTCATGAATACGATATTATTCGTTCGCAAAAAATGCTATAATTCATTAATACTCAAACATTTCTATAAAATTAAATAATTATTAATCACATTACTAAGAATGGAAACGAAAAGTAAATTATACATCAGCCATACAACTTTGTCGTACTATAGGACTTATCGTTAAGTGATGTCCAAATTGTTGCCGCGCAACTTTATTAACAAAATTAGAATGAAAATGGAAAAGTTTAATAATTTTGAGAAATATTGTAAGATATATGACATTTCAGTCATATATCTTACAATACTTAAAGTTACATTATGTACAAAAAAAAAAAACAGAACTTTATTTTTTGGGAAGACTCCATTGTTAACACCTAATAGTACAATCGTGGAGAAAACAATATTATACTCCGGTCGAATTTTAACCCGAACTGACAGAACTACTACAGTTTAATGTACTTAGCCAAGCAACAAGCAACCCCATTAAAATATTACAATATTTACAATAAAAAATATTTTACTAATGAATTTTTATTTCAAATTAAACAAAATTAATGAATGTTGAATAAATACGTGAAAATATTATTCAAACATGCAAAAATATAAATGAAAAAAAGAGTATTTTTTAAAACGCTTTATTTTGTTATGCATAATTCATAGAGTTACTCAATTACGCAGCCAAAACAAATTTAAGCCATTACCGAGTTTTTAATTTAACTTCCAACGCAAATAAATATTTATTAACCTGAAACAAAATGGCGCTCAGTCAAACAGAAGCGTTATTGCGGCTTCATTTCACTAAATAGTTAATTTTTGCGCGTAAATGTAATGGCCCCAAGCATGTAACAAGAAACGGAAGCAAACATTTGCTTAAATAAATTTCATTTCAGTGTGTTTGTCTGCAGACTTCCTTACCGACACAGCCGCTGCCTACGGCACAGTAGATATCTAACTTACCGACTAATTACGATCTCTTTGATGATATTTCATTAGAACAAGAAGTTTGTTTTCGACGGTAAATAGTGAATTTTAAATTGCTCTGATAGGGCAGTGAAGAAGAGAAAAATCGTCTTTTGTTGAATTTTTATCTTAGTGCGAAATTTTAGAGTTTTCAATAATTTGCTGCTGCGAATAACAGCTTCTCAATACCGGAAATTAAAATGAACAAAAACCAAATTTTCCCAGAGTTAATTAAAATGATCAATTTCAGACTGAAAGCAAGGTTTAATATTTGCTCAGTTCACAAAAGTTAATTGAACCTGAAATTTGATAGAACTTCCCAAACACAAACTTTCATAAAGTAGGTATAATAATTATTTTCAAACCGTTTTACAGGATTTGGCATTTGGCAGGATTTATTCGAAGATTCAACTAGTAAAATACCAGAGGCTGGTTTTGTAAGCGTTCAAGTAAATTTAATTACAAAATATATTTATTAATTTACAAACTCCATTGAATTTTCCGAAAGTGTTTCAATTGTACAATTATATAAATTTACTATGAAAGTTTAAATGTTTATAAAAAAGAAAAGATATATTATCATTATAGAAATCTACAAATAGAAGCTTTGGCAAACCCAGAATTGGTTAATACTTTTCTGGAAAAATAGGATAAACTAAAAATTTTAGTGCAACTGAGACTTATAAATTATACGTAACAAAGCGAGATGTGAATTTTTAAAGTTCAGAATTTGGCGCGTGAAGTAGCATGTCCTCAACAGTGGTCGACAAACTGTTAGTTCTAGAGAGAACAAATTTTTCTTGTTCGCCCACCCCGGCCATAGATGAAAGATATATTTTATATACTTATATACGTTATGGTTATATTCATGAAGAAATTAGTATTAAGCATGTATAACATGAAAAAAATGCATTGTTTTCCTAATAAATAATAGAACATTGAAACAGTTTGACCACTGTTTGACAAGATTGTGATATGAAAAGACGAACGAGTCTGACTTTTACATTCAGGCAACCAATCAAATTGCTTAGGATATGGTACGTAATACTAATTAATATTTAAACAAAAAAAAAATCACTAAAACATTAGGCACAAAACGAAGATAGCCGAATGCGCTTCGTTTTGAATCGGCGCCACAGGTGAAGTCCACATTACCCAACTAAAATTTATAGACAAATAACAACTGAACTTTAAATTTAGCTTAATACAATTATGAGGATTATTAGTTTTCTAAATATAACCTTAAGCATAAAGGTTGCGATCATAAAATTATTTAGACCTAGCGGGAAAATTATTTACTCGCGATAACACATACGCGATATAAATTTAGTTATCAATTTGTTATTGTTTTTTCTGAACTATGTGTTATTTTGTCATAAGCATGTTCCAGCATATATTATAGTAAATATTTTAAACATTACATGTACAGTGTATATTATGAACGTGTAATTTATTTACGAACACCAACTTTATAGTATTAGTTGTTAAAATTGTTTTAATATGCATACCGTTACATTTTATTACGAAATACATCACAACAATCTTAATAAAAGAATAGAAACAATGACATGTTGCATGTATGAGTATTATAATTAGTAATAACAGTTAGCCACAACATTCTACGAAAAAGACAAAAGTAAGTTAACGATAGTTGATAGTGGTAAATAGATATAAATGACGCTACTAGTTATTGAAATTGCAGTTTAGTGTGTAGCGATAAACCCAGTTACTACTTTTGCATAATAGGAGAATATCTATGTACGAGTAGTATATGGACTCAAATATAAACAACTTTTATTATCGGTAAAACATTTTATGTGTGTTGACGCTATATACTGATAAATAAACATTTAAAATAACACTTTAGTAATAACTTTAACTACTATTTATCATGTTATAAATCCATAACGTTGGAAATATTATTGAACATTATTTGATATTTAATTAATAGCCATAACCATAAATTTTATATCTATGATCAAAGTTTGAAAATTTTTTTTTTCAATATTAAATTTTTAGCCATTTTATGGAGCATTTAGTTATATAAAAATTGTATATTATATTTTTTTATATATGTATTTCTAAGTAGCTATCTGTAACTTTCATGTACCAAATATATGGAAAACTGTTTAAATTATTATATGTATATGTTTTTCTATTTGCATTCAAAAAATTATATGAAAAAATGTAAATTTTTGAAGAGTACATTACTTAAAGTTACACATCCTTAAAATTAAATTAAAAGGATGAAGATGAAAGTTATTGCCAATAAAAATCAGAAAATAGTACATTAAAATACAAGTTTAATAAGACACGACTTTAGCGCGCGTATTTTTGTTGCGCTAAAATGTCTTACGAAACGTATTTTACACTGTTTTTACCTCCCTCTATCCTTGGTAAGGGAGGTATAGGGATCATGCTAAAAATCACATATCGAGATTTTAGTAAATGACCACGTTTTAAGGTCCCTAGAATCTAATTTTAACATTTTCACGATGATGTTTGTATGTGTGTATGTGTATGGATTTTGTCTTCGCTCTAACTCAAATACTATCATTCAGAAAATTCTGAAACCTTGTATTTCTATCCTATTCTAATATGAAAAGAAGCCATTAGATGGTGTAAATCGGATAACCGGAAATGACACTACCTGAAAAGCTCATAATGGTTTTTCATCAAAAAATACCATTACATGTCATTTTTTCGCATTTTATGTCTTATGAAAATTAAAGAGTATTGAATTTTCTACAGGAACACATTAATACTTTTTTTATATATATATATATATTTTACAGATAAATTTAAAATATTTTTTTTTATTAGTCCCGAAGCCTCAGATAAACACAATTCCTTTATTACACAGTTCATATTTCAAATGAATGTAACTGACAGTAAATGTCACTGTCAAAAAACTAATCACTTCAAATTAATAATAGTGACATTTTAAAAAGAAAATAGTAAATAAATCAATAGTTTTCTGCAATGGAACAGTTTGCAGCGTTAGTAAATAAGTAAGTATGTATTTAAATAATTAAAAATTAAATAGCGGGAGGTTTTGTGCTGGCCACATCAGATTTTTCTTTCCATTTTGGTTTTTTGTCATAAAATATTTAAAAATATTCATTTTGTAATTTTTGAACATTAATTGAGAATATTCAATTTTTTATTTGACTGTTGATAACAATGATTGACATTTACTTATATTATTGTCTAAATGTATTTACCGACCTAACAGAAATTAGGTTTGAGTTATTTTAAGAAGTACTTTATGACATCCAAATGAGTTTCTTAAAGTACATATTAAACAATCAGAATAGAAAAAAACATTAAAAACAAATTTAAATTATAAACTTTCAGTATATACTACAGCTTTTATTTTATTTTTTGTAGTAGATTTTAATTTTAAAGTGTGCTTTTTCTTTTTCTACTCAAAATAAGAATTAAATCAAGTAGCACCGAAATCGAAAATTTTCACTGTAGAAATGTTTTAGAAATAAATATAGATGTGAATAATTTAATAAAAGACGTTACATAAAAACCACTACACGTCAAAATGGAAAAATTATATGTGTTTGGATGTAAGTAAGGTTGAAATAGGGTACTCGTAATTTTGAATTTACTTCTAAATAAATATCACGGCTTTATTACCTATTTCTCAATAACGATATATCTTTGAGCATTGAGGGAGCTACATCGCATAGACACTGAATGTTGTCTTGCAGATCTTTAAAAACGAACTGTTATAATAGTTGGTGTAAGTGAAATACCGTTATTCCTAATATTTTTCTGATTCTATGAGCGAACAATAAATTTATAAACACCTAAAAAGTTAACCTGATTTACAATTTTTCGCATTTTCTCACACATTGGAATTTGCTAAACCAATTAATCGCAGATTAAACAGCAAGTCAATAATTAATTTCTAATTATTCATAATTAAGATGAATAGTGATCGGAAGATTTCCAAGGTAAGTGAAGAAGAGAAAGATCGTCAAGTAGAAAACGGAAACGCTTTCATCAGTAAAGTTATTACTTTTGCACATATATAGATTTTTCTTTCAACTATACTACTTCGTTTTTTGAAGAGCTTTCTTTTCTTTCACTCAGGACAATATTTAAATTTGACATCAAATGCACAAGGAATAGTGGAAGAGCCTGACCTCCGTATCGTGCACTATACTCCGTACTTTTTGCCCTAAAGTTAAAAGTTACTTATTCTTATAGGAAATTTTCCGACAAATTTGATGGTTCCTCTTGAAAATTTTTTTTGTAAAATGCACCAGTTTCGTAATATTTGAAGTTAAAGTTAAGGGTTTTCCGTTGCAAATTCCCACGCGCTCAGCGCGTTGTACTTGATGCTTGATGCATACTCTACGCTTGGAATGCAAGCTAAAGTTTGCAGTTATAATAAAAAACAAATATTTTATGTTCTATTTCATGAGCAAAATAAAATAATTATGTATATCATTTTTTTTTTTTGTTTTGGGTAATTTAATTTCTATTTTTTTTTTTTTTTAATGTAGCAAATTCTATTCCTTTCGTAACTTCTGTATTTGCAAATTATGTTATTCATTTTTTCAAACAAAACACGTTTATTTAATCGAATGTATTTGTGTATTGATGATTGTAAAAATCTCTAAGATCTATCTCTGAAAGTGTATACCGAAACAGTGGTTTTGTAATAATAAATGCTGTATGACTGAGATTTCGAATATTTGTTGACATCTAATCCACATCACTGACGAGATATTTACCCTTTAATAATTTGCTTCAATATTAATTACAACAATGAAATACGTGATTTCAAGAAGACAATTCTTTATTACATGAATGAAAATTTGATTGCAATAGAAAAAATAAATTAATTACAACAATGTAATCGATTGATTACAACAATTAAACTATTATTGATTTTTTTGGAAAAGTAGAGGTAAATGGTCTGGATAGGTGGTGATCCAATAAATAACTAATTTTACATTTTGCTCCAAAGGAGAAGTAACGTAAAGTGATTTTTGTTTTGTCTGATATTACCATAAATAATTTTATTTATAAGAAAATATTAGCTGATTTAGTTTTCGTTAGTACTAATACAGTGTTTGTGTGTATGTGTTTGTGAATTGGGAAACTTATTCGCCATGGAAGGTATGATTGATAATCATTATATATTTTTAAAACAAGTTTATTATTGTCTTGTAATATTTAGAAGAGAAAAATCCCCACGGATCTAAAAGAAAAGATGAAAGTAACTATGATTCAAGTACAAATGACACATACTTAATAAATATACATATGAAAGCATAGGAGTAGAAAAAAACTTATTTTCGCATTGTATAGAATAAAGTGAATTGTTTCTATTTACATACATGCTTTATCTGTAAATATATTTATAAAAGTAACTAATTGTGTTTATTTATATTTGTTTTTTAAATTCATTTCCTGTTCATAAAGTATAAACTACATGTCTCTAAACAAAGCGTGCCTAAGCGGAAGGTCGGCAGTTCGGCAGACACTAGTAGGGCGTGTCAGCGCGCGGAAATTTGCAACGGAAAACCCTTAACTTTAACTTCAAATATTACGAAAATGGTGCATTTTACAAAAAAAAATTTCAAGAGGAAAAACTTGTATGATCCTTTCTCTAAATTTTACTCGCTGTATGTTGGTACCTATCTCTTAAGGACGAAAAGTTTGTCGCAGCTTAAAATTTTTACTATAAAAAGAAAAAATGACGTGTTCCCTTTTCAAAATTTATTTACTAAAAAAAATTCTATTAATAATATTTAGTATTTTTTCAATCCAGATGTCGCAGAATACATGAGAAAATGATTTAGTGAAAAAACGGCACAAATATCTCAATTTATACAGAAGATATGACAAGTAAAAGTGAAAAAAGTTTTAAAATTGAAATTTTGTATTTTTTTTAGAAAATATGGATTTTTGAGTTTTCGCAATGAGATAGGGCATTAAGAATAACACCAACAAATTTGTCGGAAAATTTCCTATAAGAATATGTAACTTTTAACTTTAGGGCAAAAAGTACGGTGTTCGACTTAAAATATGCGAGATACGGGAGTTAGGATCCTCAACTAGAAGGTTTCATTTCATAAAGAATGATGCTACGCATATAATTCGTTTTCTTTTACAATAAGAACGTAAAAACAGCACATAATTCATTCAATATATTAAAATCAATGATAAAATATATCACAAATAATAAATCAGCTTCGTTATTCTTATAAAAAAAATTGAATGTTGCAAGTATCTAAAAGAAAAAATAGTCTACTAAGCACTACTTCTGCTCTACTGATATGAACAAATGTACTAAATTTTGTTATAACATTGCCAACATTTTTTTAACCAATTAGATAACTTTTATTGCAAAGCTAAATAATTCTGTATTAAAATAATTTAAATGAAACCATGTACACAGTAAATTACTTTATGATTAGAATACAGTTCGTAATTACAATTTTATCTACAGTTAGGTATTTGCTAACAGCGCAAAAATTGTTGCTAGACATATTCCGATAAAGTTTAGCAAGTATGATATCACGGTCATTAAAATATCTTTTCCTTTTATAGATTCGTGATGACAGAATATATTTTATTACATATTTTACTTGATATTTGACACACATTATTTTCAGTTCAAAATATTTACATAAAATAATGTGAGGATTACATTTTTTAATCCAAATTTATTACGACAGAATTTTTGTATAACATTGTCAGTCTCAGCACACAGAGAAAGTTTACAAGTTACCAGAAACATAAATTCAGAAGTAGAATAATTACTGAAAAGACAAAAATAAAATGGCAAATAGAACCTTTACAAAAAATCTACTATTTTATTGAATATCTAGTTATCCTAGCAACAGCAACATACGAATATATTTGTCTGAGAGATTTTATAGGACTATACTTTGTTTGAGGAGGAAATTCAAGTCATATTTCTGAGGCTTAACAAAAGAACAAACAGTGACAATTTTTGAAAATGATACTATTTGTACAATAGGCTAAAAACTATTTTTACAAACAAGAACAATAATTGTCAAAGTTAACTGAAGGGCTGGTTTGAAATAAAGAGTTTTTTAAAAAAAACCCGACCCAGTGGATTTTTTGGAATTTATTATCATTAGATATTATAAACTTAATATTTTTATAATTCTTTTTCATTAATTATAAATTAAATACCTCATTCTTTTTCTGTTTGTTTATTATCTTTAAAGATTGAAGATTATACATGAATAATTATAAAACATTTTTTAAAAAAAAGTGTTTGAGTGTAAGAAACCATAGATCGCATTAGAAAAATTTTCAATTTACTTTTCATGGTTTCATAACGAAATATAGACCTAAAGATATTAATTTCAAGAATAATTTTGCAAAACATTACATTCTCATAAAAAATCACTCTGAAAATGTCTCTTTCCAGTCGGTTGGAGATAAAATATTTTATAATTCTCTTTCTGTTTCTTGTCGGTCAAAGTCAACGCCGCTACATTTGAAAGTATCCCGCGACCGAGAGAGAATCGCATAGCAATGCGCGTGCGCAGACACTGACCGTGAAAGTGCACAACACAACAACTTGACAAACCAGCAGCAGCGATCGTAACGCTGCTGAAGATTGGCAACGCTGCGCCAGGTAAGTTAGGTAAGTTTCGACCGAGTTGAGTGATTGATTTTGCAGGTGACAATGATGGTAATGAAAATGAAATTTGTTCCCAGTTTTAAAGAAGTTAAAATTTCAAAGTAATAGCATTGGAAAATGCGGCTTCTCTAACAAGGGATTAAAAGATTAGGAAGCCAATGAGAAACAAATTCATTTTGTGAGCTAATTTTTCCTAATGACACAATTTGTGTGTCACAACTTATAAAACTCTAACGGTGATTTAACGAATACTAATTTGGGATATGAATGTGCTTTACGTTCACGATGTCTTGTAGTGTAGGTACATTTTATTTAATCGTATCTAGCAATTACAAGTAGTATAAACGAGTATAAAAGTAATATCAAAAGCGAAACTGTAAAATACTGTAGGTACATTATTAAAACTTAACAATTCAGGTGGTCAACAATATGAAAGAATGAGAATCTCTGATAATCCCATGATTTAATTTTTTTATTTCTTATATTTACATGTTTCATGTTTCGTTTCAAATTTTATTTCCAGATACATTTTGATCTTGTAATTCAAATTGTCTCGGCCCGGTCGACTGAATTCAGGCATCACTAAAAGCCGTTTTTCCAAGAAATTCGTTTGTTTCCAATATAGTGTGTTATAGCCGAGACAGGCCACAAAAATTAATGATCATTAACGGTTACATACATTATGCGCACGTGAACTTGAGACTATTGACAAATGTCAAAATTGCGCCTATTAACAAACCAGAAAATATTGAATGTAGTAAGCTTATGCTACTTATTGTATTGTACTCGTACAGTACTAAATAATAAGAAGCACGTGCTTACTACGGTCAACATTTTCTGGTTTGTTAATAGGCACAATTTTGACATCTGTCAATAATCTCAAGTTCACGTGCGCATACTATATCTAACCGTTAATGATCATTAATTTTTGTCGTCTGTCTCGGGTATGTCTCAAATGTGCCTTTGTTTAAAATTTCTTCTTCACAATCTGTTCAATAATGAAATAATTACATATTATCATATTAATAACATGTAATTTTTCATATACAAATCTCAAATGGAAAATTGTCTATTTTTTTTTGTTTTGTTTTAGTTGTTTTTGTTATATCTTATATCAGACTTATGGTAAATAAATATTTTTACTATTTAATTTACTAATCAAAACTATTTCTGTACTTTATTTATAGCTTATCGAATACTAATCAGAGTAATCTATGTTTTTTCCGATTAATCGCAGACTAGAAAAGTGGCCGGATAATCGGCTTCACCGACTAATAGTCTCTAATACTATCATTCCCATCGAAGATTAAATCAAACAAAAATAAGAAAAAAACGGTTTAATCTTTAAAGATATGTACATCACTAATATTATTTTATTTCTTTGCTCGCAACAAAACAAAATATATCTTCCCTTATAGTTAATAAAATTTACTAGATTTTCCATGTTTCTCTATTCCCTGACTGTTGGCAATGTTAGCCATCCTTGTAATCGTAATAATATTTGTAATTTGGAAATAATTTTCAAGTGTTGGTAGGATTTAAATCTGGACTGTTTAAAGGATGTAACGAGCCAAACTCACTCAGCAAACTACAAAACAGGGATAAACTAAAGATATATGATATATTTATTTACTTTAAGATTGCCGTATCGAAGGTTATTGTATAGTTTATAGTATATACCTGGCAGTGTTTTATTACATGTATGGTTTATGTTTTATGTTTATCATATTTCAAAATTCAAATACATACTTGAAATGTTCCAGTGACAGAGGAATGTCTGTTTTATGATACGTTCGATAAAGCATATTCAAATAACAAATAACGTGATTTTTTTCTGTCCATATCACAAAAATTATAATACATAGCATATGCAGTACTGGTTTGCAATGAAGCAAATTTGGATTAACAAGAAGTTATTCTTTTCCTACATATTTGAGCTTGTATAAAGCTATCGTCGTTTACCTTTTTCAACCAGACTCACCGAGCCACAGAGTATTACCACTGCCGTATAGCCGATTGGTTTTCAGTCATTGCTGCATTTATTTATTTAATTATTTTTCTTCATGTCAAAACAAACTGTCACATTTCAGTGTAATTAAAATAATACACAGTTATAACTGTCAAGTGCTAGTGAGGGCGAATAATTATTGAGATCATTAATCGCCAATTAACACACGCGTTAGTTACAATATTTTTGCGTTGACCGTATGCTACTTAATTAGAAAATATAATTTTGTTCCATAATAATTTTTTTTAGGTTAGTAACGTTTGACACACGTTTTGACAATTGTTCAACAATGGTATGTGGTATCTATGGTTATTCACTAAAATCGTTTATTACTATTAAATCATACATGAACAGGGTCATTAATGAATAGTTTTTTATACAATAATATAACCTTTTAATAAACGGTCAACAGAAAAGTAATTTTCAAGTAATAGATTTAATAACAAAATTCATTTTCCTTCAATCTCCCCCATTTCTTCCAGCAGCTGGGCAACAATACCGCAATCACGCTGCCATTGAGCACTTTGTTGGTTGATTGCACATCGTTTGTCATTTGTTTTAGTGGCGCAGTGAGCCGTATGCGGCGCTGTTGCAGCTCGTCCACAGAATCGCGGTTTGCCATGCCAGTACTGGACACGGCACACCGTTGTTTTATCGTATCGTTCCTCGAACAGCTCACCGCCGTGTTTGTGGTCGCTGTTACTTACCATCGTGCGCTTGTGAAACGGTAACGCGAAAAAGTGTTACGACAATTTGACATTTCGTTACGCGACTCTGAAATACTACGTGATATTATACCAGGGACGGACTGGGTTATTGCGGAGTTGTTTACTCAAAAATGGATATAACAGAACGAAATGATATCTTAATACAAGAGATGAAATTGTTCTTTATATGAACTTATTTATGGTTTTCTTATCCTCTTCTACTGTACTGTTAAAGCGTATATATTTTTATGAAATGTTCCATATATCGTTTGATTACAATAATAAAGTTGTTATTGTTGCCTTGATTGCAACAATAAAATGTTTGGTTCAATAATAAAAGTCGAGAATAGTTTTTAATTTATTTCTGAAATGGTTTAGTTTTCACTAAAATTAGCTGTAACTATTCTTATTTATTACTAGTAAATTAAGATGATCGTTTAGTTCCTTTTTATACATGTAGTAAATAAAGAATTAAAGTTCGTAAAACCAAACGGTCTGTAGAAATCTATACTACCGGAATACTAAAAAATTACAAAGACTACATCACACATGGTTACATAGTTATTTCTGCAGATAGCATTTGATAATTGTTAGTTGACATTTCTTTCGCTATTGTGAACAGGGTGTGCATTTCCACCAATCAGAGGACTGGAATTTAAATCCATATCTAAACAAACAAACTGTTTTATTAATTAGGTATATATTATAAAAAATAATATTTTAATACTTCTTCTTAAAACTACCATTACTTATGTTATCAGTTTATTGAGAGACATCCTATTAATTTTCACATGAAATCAAGAAAAAGTGGCGCGCTGGCCGTAATGATTTTCAAAAAAGGACCAAAATAAACGTATTTCGACGAATAATAAACTAATAAACAGGAAAATATTTAAAAGTGAGTTTTGTACGTTAGGTTAAGATATTTCAAAGAGCGCTACTTTCAACTTTTTATCCTATTGATTGGATGTGAAAATAAATAGATTATTCAAATCTGAGGTGAAGCTTTCTGCAGGCTAACAAAGAATATCATTAAGAATTTATTTGTATTAAGATTTAAATTTCAGTTTCGTTCTCTTCGTCGAGGGAAAATGGCCACTTCACCTCTGTTTAAAATGGTGTTCATGATTTGATACACTTTTTCTCAAGGGGACATAGCTTGAGACCTTTAAACGTGTTTCCAATGAAGCAGAAAGAAAATTACGAGACAATGTGTCGACAACAATTTTATAATACTTGCAAGCAATCAGAAAAATGTTACATTTATTTTATATAACTTACAAATAATGTATCAAAAATTCGCATGTGTTGCTACTTTACATGATATTTCGTTGTGTAAAATAAAAGTATTGTATTTGTTTTTGTTGTTATTTCTAAACATACTTTCGCAAGAAATAATAGTAGTTTTTCTGATTTAGAAATGTCAATTCATTTTGAAATACTATACAAAATATAAGATGAAATTTGCAGAAATTTTTTGACATATTTGAATGCTAATGTGTAATTACGAATATTACGATTTAGTAAGACAGTGAAAAAATGTATAAATTATGTGTTTTAAACCTAATAAATTATATATGTTGCAAAGATTGTAGGATGTCAGCCTACACAATTAAAATGCAACCAAACTGTCAATGAAACAGGTGTAACTCATAACGCATGCTCTAGTTAAACGAATCTAATTACTTTCATGCATAAAATATCAGATATTCTTTGCATATCGGTTTAACGAATACATAAACACGTTCACTTTAAGTTAAAAGTTACTGAATATTATAAAATTTCTTTTATAAAAAAAAAGTATGAAAATTTGATATTTTATTTTTCGCTGATCGTTTATTAACGGTTTTCATTTATATGTAGAAAATATATTATTTGTGATCAACATTAATGAATAACTTTGATTTTCTTTCAATAATCGATTTTAATATAAATAACCATAAAATGAGGTTAAAATTTGAATCCTGCACTTGTTAAACGGAAAAAGGAAGTAATCCATCAATTAATTTACTTTTAACATTAAAATATCTTTTTATTGGACGTTTCGGAGCTTAAATTTTGCTCCATCTTCAGCTACAAAGATTTCATAATATTTATCATAAACAATATTGATAAATTCAAAAATGTCACTCATCAAAATATAAGTAGATTACAATACAATAAGTTAAAATTTATACATAGCAACGCTCAGTCAGGTCACACCTATATTGCATTATTCTTTTTTGAGATTTATTAATTTCCGTGCAGTCTGTGCAGAATGAGGTTTTGTATCGTAAAACTAATAAAATCATATTCTAGGGACCCTAAAACGTGCTTATTCATTAAACACTCACGACCGAATTTTTTGACCAAAGACAATACCTTCCTTATCTAAAGGTGACGGAACGTAAAAATTAATACCCACGACTCGACCCAAATAACTACTCTATACTGTTTAATTACTATTTATTTTAGATATTTGCAGCATTCTATCAATATCTTATATAATACACTCATAGTTAAAATTACAAACTAACGATTACTATTTTTTTAAATATTTGTTAATCACACCCTGACCCTGACCGGTAGACAAAACAATCTCTTGCAGAGATGTTGACCGCGCCATCAGGGAAATCAAGTCAATTCACCATAAGTTGAGACAGGCGATCGCACCCTATCCCTTGCCCAGCGTAGTTACCGCGTGTAACTTGACATGGCCAGGAATGAATGCAAATGTCATATAATACATTTAAAACTAATTAAAATTTTTAATACATCGTAAATGAAGAAAATATTATAACAAATAAGTAAGGTAAGACAATAATACGTAATATAAAATATAAAAATTGTCTTTGTGGAAAATTTATATTTATATTTTGACAGTTTCCGCACATCAAGCTAAGGTCGTGATGCGTTAAAATACGATAACCGGTGAAATCTAAATAAAATGTAAGAATAATTGGTTATTAGGTGAACAGATGATCTGCCAACACAACTTCTGCAGTCAAATCCAAAGTTTTGTTGTTATTTAATAAATTATAATTTCTTTCAGGATGTAACGCCGACTTTTTGAAAAAATTGTGTAGGTACATTTGCAAAAATTGTTTTTGCCTGCCCATTTAAATCTTGTTTACCTAAACGTTTTTTATAAGAACCAGGACTATTTAATTCATGAGTTTCACGAATTTCTTTTCAAAAGTCTAAATATAATGCAATTTATAGGATTGGGAATAAAAAGCGCACGCAAGTACTAACCAAATCAGTCAGAATATAAAATGATATTGACAGATTACAGATATTTGTACTGGTAGATACTTAAAAAATTTGGCATCAGAGTAGAAATCTCCAGTCCATAATTATTTGACGGCAAGTATAATTCAAATAAAAATTACAAACATTATTTAGTTCATTCCAAGGACCATATCATTAACATTCATAGAAAATTATAGCTGAATTATTTAATGATAATACAATATTGTGTAGTAATTTTTTTAGATCAAACATAAATAAATTTTCTAAATTGACGTTCATTATTTAGACATAAACTACTTTGTATGGCTGTATTCTGCACAGAACTGTAAGTCTATAGATTTATGAATTTGTAAAAGAATTACAATAAAAAAAAAACATATACTTTTGTTGATTAATATAAAATTATACATGAGTAGAAGTTTTCGTTGCGATTTTATTCATTATTTAAAGATTTACAGATCTGCAAGACTTACAGTTTTCTATAAAATACGGCCGTTACAAAAGCGATTTTTACAATAAAGAAACGCACAAGGTAACGTACAGATTTAAAAAGTCATACATAATTTAAATTGAGTGAAAATATTTTTGTGGTGTTTTCTATGGTGTAAATATGGCTTTTGAATTAACTCGTCCAGTTTACAATCTGAGTACGTATATGTATAATATAAAGGAATATTTATAGCGCCCGGAAACATTTGTTGTGTAATGCGTATCATTTTAATGTACACAGTTTTTCTACACATTTCAATAACTGTTGTATCAAATTTCTAAGAAGAAAAAACTTATTTTCCTCTGTTTATCATCCGTCATATCTTATTATCTGTTGGGTCTTGTGTGACTCCCTGTAAAAGTGATCGCGCAGTGTGGCATAAAAAACTAATGTATGTTTTTTGTGATTTTTTCGTTGCCGGCGAAACCAGTTTTGAGCATTTCCCAGCGTAGCAAGCTTGCCGCGATGAAGCGATGTAGGTAACTCAGCCATTTCGTAGATCGTTAGAATATGTCGGCAATGCAACGTTATTTCAGATATTTTGACACGCTTTTTTAGATGAAATCAACAAATGTTACGCATGTTACAGGAAAATGGCGAAAGATAAGAAAAACAGATTTTAATTTTCGGAATAAATAGAAAATAGAATATGGATCGCAGAATTTTGTGAAATTTTTGAATTGTAAAATATTGTGAAATTTTCAACTTCAACGAAATTTTTATTTTATATATTTCAATAATTAAAGCATTTATTCAACAAAAAATGTGTTTTACATAAAACAATTTTAATAATACACATAATTTTTTCTTTCAAATACATGCTAAATATTACTACACAACCCTGGATTCATAAAATTCAATCTTACTTTTCAACGACGTCTGGAACTCTAGAACCATTGCATCATTTTTAAAACATGGGTTTGGCTCTCAGAACGTTTTCATGTAAAAGTTTTATATAATGTAATATTTTTTGATACTTAGTTCCTTTTGATTTTAAATGCTTGACTTACTATATATTACTTATACTTTTAATAACTTGTTTCAAGAATATTCAAATGGTGTTTGTGAGTCTATAGGTATAGCCACTGTCTGTCTCAACGTACAGTAAATTAACTGGTTTTACTGATGTTGATATTTTCTCCCCGAATGGTTAGAGAAAGATTAACAAAAATTATTTAATTATTATTTTGTTAATTTAACTATAAATGTGTATTCATTAATTATCACCTTTAGGATCAGTATTATAATTATAAACAACCGGTTAAAATTTAGGATCATAGTAAATTAAATTAACTAATGAAACGCGAATTTCTGCCCACAATGATTTCAATTGTTATAAGAACACCAAAATTGAATTGAATTTTGAATTTATTCATTAATTTTGTTATGAAACTAAATTCAGCTGGAAGTTTACACCACTGATTTAAGTCAAATTTAATTTCGAATAGGTACCAGCAAAATTACTTGCGCTAAATACTAAATGAAGTATTGGAAAATTAGAGTACAGGTCTGTTTGCCAGCCTGAATAAGGGTAACGATGAATATTAGGAAACTGCCCGTTGTGTGAGTGCAAGCAAAAGTAACTATAAGTTGACACAAGCTATATATGTTTGTTTATTTTGGGACAGAATATATACCATAATGAATCCCATTAGAGTACTCCAATTGAGTTTATGATGTCATTATGACACGGCAGCATATAATAGTTATTTATGCAACAAAATTGTAAACAAAAGCTTTATGACATGAAATCAACAGATCTGTAGTTGAAAACTTCAGTTTTGTCTGTATTATCAATAAGAATGAACAGAAAAAAACTAAAGTTAGGTTAGGACAACTTAAATGCCAGAAGTGTAAAGTAAATAAAATACGAAAATAGTTTACTTTACATACTGTTTCTGTTTGAGGATGTAAAGTATGAACTTTACACATCGGAGTATAAGAGCATATTTTGTATTTAATAAAATATGTTAAATTATATCAGCGACAGTCCAGACTGATGATTTGCCAGAAAAATTTGACAACAAGCGTAGCCGACGATTGTTTTACTACAGCATATAAACAAGATTATTTTTACTAAAGTTTACTGATCCGTCAAATTAATGTATCATATTGTAAATATTTTTTATTATGAGTAATATTCGCATTGTTTATACAAATTATTTATCGAGACCCTTTTTCATGTTCCGACTTGAATTAGATTTTCGTACTTAATAAGAATAATTAGAGAGAGCTTCCAGCAATACCTACATACATACGAGTACAATAAATAGTATTAACTCTATCATATTTTTAATTTGGACCGACGGAGACAGATAACATGTTCTATTATAATATACAATTCTTGTTATTTCTGCATATTTATGAAAAATATTAAAACTAATAATATCCTTATCCACATCGCCAATTATGTTTTTGTGCGCCGGTCTATCTCCATACTTAAGTCTCTTCATTTCAAAAAAATAATTTACGATTTTCGTCGTAAAAGTGGTTGTTAAGAGCGTAGAAAATTGATAAACATTCATCGTACGTGACTATTTTCAACTGTTTTTCAAGGCATTCTAGAATTTCTGGTCCGGAATTCTCTACCTGCTCAAATTACATCCTTTGTATCAAAATATCTACGAACCTTTTCTTTTTCTAACATCTGTTAGAAGTTAGAAGGCTTTCAACAGCCATATTTTCAAAATGGTTTTACAACTCCATAAATATAAACCAATTTAGGTTGTACAACAATAAATATTTGTCAATGTAAAAATAATTGAAATATAATTTTCGGTAACAATGCCGTTCCAAAAATGGAAGAACTTTAGAATTTTGATTATAATTGGAATTGATTGCAAACGTGATGTTGGAAATTAATTTCCTAGTCTTGTTTTTCAGTGATTGGTATTTAATTTTGTTTGATTTATTCGAATGTATAATTGTTTTCGCATTCTTATTCTTCCTTGTCCGTCATTTAATAAAGAGACCATTTTTCATTTATGGAGAACGCTTGAAAAATTAAATGAGCGCAGTTTAATGAAAAAGTTTCTGCATCTGAATGAATCAAATAAGGCTTTCAATTTTAATGAAATTTGAAATTAAAATATTATGTTCGATGTAGGTACATGAAATTAAATTGTCTTTAAATTTCTTGTTTATGAATTAAAATGAAACACAATTCATGAGTCTATTGCTGCGGATACATTTGTTTGCTCATAGTTAAATACTGAAAACAGAAAAATTTTGGAGTACGTATCCTAATTAATAATAATACAGAACTTAAACTAAAAAAGATAGTATTATTCCAATTATTAATATAAGTTCTGAAAGATATTTTAATAACCTATTATTTTGTTTGATGACAAATATAAAAAAAATTCTAAAAATCATCATTAATGATAAAATGTTACTTTGTATTTTGTTGTGCAATTATACAGCAAAATCTTATGATTCATTCATAATATTATGTGTATAACTCTTCAGGAAGTTAAAATTTATATCATTGTAAAGTAAATAAGCGTTAATTGGAAATTACAATTTTTTTTTGTAGATGAGTGTCAAATTTCTCTATATTCACGTAAATTCTACTTTAGTTCTTGGTACATATTTTTTTATAATATCGCGCAAGTCTTAAATAATCATAATTTTGTTTGAATAGCATTATTTCAATTTTTTTTTTAATTTATATTACGAGATAAACATTATTGATGATATATACGACGCAGTAGCAATAGTCAACTCAAAAACAACAACTCCGATAACATAAGCTTAAATTCTTTGAATTTTGAAAAGAATTTGGAGCAATTAAATGCAGAAAAGGCGATCACCATTATTTTGAAAAAAAACATCATTATATTCAGAGGTACAAATTTTGTTAATAGTCCCTCTAACAAAAGACACAATACCGGGCGTTTGAAAAACACAAAATCCTTCACATACCGGGTGTAAAAATCCGGAAATGACATCTCTTCATCTCCCAGCATGGGAGGCGAGACCGCCCCATACAGCATCGTTGAATGTTCCAGCATCGAAATGCACAAGAGCTTTTTCGGAAGTGGGGGACTATTAACAGCTGTTGACGTAACAACCGGCGAAATTTCAGGTAGAGAAGCAGGTAGAATAAGCTCACAAGTTGTGCAACTTAGAATTCGGCAGTGACAATATAATTTCCACTATCGGCAGGATTTTTTGGCAGTGCGTAATCACAATTAATCACAGTTAGAATTGAACACAATTTTTACGTAGCTAGTCACACACTTAACAACTAACAAACTTGAACAATGAACACATGAAACGAAGTTTAAAAAACACTATCACTTAATTCACTATTGTCTTCCTTTTCCGTGGTGTGTAGTTTAAGATTTTGGAAGATGATCAACTGTAGTTTCATCTTCACTTCCTATGCGGCGAGTTGGTCCTTGTTCTTGCGCGTAGCAACGCGATGTTGCTTGGACTACAGCCGACGACTCAATGGCAAGCGCAACGTTAGCCGACTGCGGCCAGCAAGAATTGGGGTTAGTAGGTCGTAGTGACGTAGCGGAGCGCGCACTCACATGCACACGCACGACGTGCGCGCGATTCGCAAGCGGCGTTGCCGGATTGACGAGATGAAAAGTTGAAAACGAATACTTGCGATAGTGGAAGAAACTAAAAGAGACAATGCTTCCACTCAATCAACTCAGATTTGTTCCAATACGGACATAAATTTTTTACAAATGTTTCTTTTATGTTTGATATGATTTTATTGTGTTCTAATTAATAATTGATATAAAAATGAAATATAAATGTGATTATCATTATTATCTAAATTAATAAGAATAGTTAAAAAAGGAGAAAAATGTAACCACATGCCACACGAAATTTTGTGGTAATGATTAATATTATGACCTAGACCTGAATCAAACCTGGATAGTCCAAATTACAGCCAGTCACCTCATTTCAAGTTGAATAGTAATTAAGATATACTAACGTTTTCCAAACTACACAATTCTTAAAAATGGTTGCTACAAATTATGAAATACTCCATTTTTACAACAACGATAAACATTTAGAACCAGCTTTTTCTAATGAAAGGACGTTATATTATATTATGACCCATGATGAAAATTAAAAAAAAAAAAATAATAATTTCAAAATATTACCCCTAGTTTTACAATGATTAAAGCAGTGCTTAAAGAATTATTTAGTTTGTAAAAATTAAAAAAGGGCACGAGATATAATTACCAATAGAATGCAAAACATAATTAAAATACGCAGTAGTAAGTTACAATGTTATAATTACAAACAATGAAAGCATAATCAGTGGCGAATTTACACAGAGGCGGTATCCGGCGGCCACCCCGGACCCCATAAGCCAAGGGGACTCCCAAACGATAAATAATAAATTTTAATTAAAAAAGTTAAGAAATTTCTACTAGAACTGCTATCTGCGAGAAAGTATTAAATGATTTTGTTATTCTTCGATCATAAAATTACTAATCAATAAATATATCAATGTAACTACCATAAATATTAGAAATAGGAAGAAATTTTGAAAGAAAATTTTTAAATATGTACTTATGCAAAAAACTGTCACAATCTACAAAAAAAAAAAAAAAATAGTAATAATAATAATTACCAAGAGATGGTATTGTTATGTATTTAGACAGAAAATTATTTTTTATTATTATATAAGAAGAATACATAAATAAAATATATGTATTTAATTTATTTCTACATGCCCTCCATCATCAATTCATATCAATTCTACTAATATAAATAAATAAATATATCATCACGGCATATTACCCATTACTGGGTGTGCCAGTATCTACAACACATGTAGACAACGGTAATGATAACTATATATTTTACCGTGCGGGCATTTACCAGGCGTCACCTCACGGGCAATCATTGCTGACGTGGAGAGTGCACCAAGGGGGTCACTTTTGTGCCATTTAAAATTCGATATATTTGGCGTCAGTCGGGATCGAATCCGGTTCCCCAGGTTCGCGACCAACACTCAGGCACGCAGCCACGGAACCCCATTATACTAATATGTAGTTCTATTATAATTTCAAAAGATTTATTCTCGCAATTTAGTCTTCCATACATTCTTAAAAAATAAATGTTTCTCTAATCTCGAAAAAGAAAAAAAAAACATAAGTGTCTCTTAGTAACTTTTATTTTTTTGTAGATTCTTTGTATGTTTAAAATTTAATTTTTAATTAATTTTTTTCGAAAATAATCTTTCTATTCTAATATTTATGGTACTTGAGATATTCCAACACAATTCGAATTTATGAAAATCTGTATATGTATTGCAAACGTTTGACATTTCCAAAGTAGTTTTCTCTTACAGTCGCTACTTTTTTCCTACGAAGTTTTTTAATACACAATAAAAAATCACGTATGACTCCAGTTTTCTGGGACATACTGTATGTATTGTCCTTGTGTAAAATTGATTTATTTTAGTGGGGCCCCAAAAATGTGTAACGCCTCGGGCCCCTTGGAAGTTAAATGCGCCAGTGAGTATAATCATAATGTATTAATGTAATTTTTAATCGCAGTTAGTAAACATAAAACTAGCAAAACTGGACATACAACTCTTGCGCTTTAAGCTACGGATATCAAAATTTTACATAATGTATTTGTGAGTAAAACAGGTCCAGGTCGATAATTTAGTGGATCTATAATGAGTTTATTAAAAATTATTTTTTCAAAATCCGTTTCATAATGCCAACTCATTATTTTTCATTTTGACATTTAGCATTAGTGAGAAACAGTGATAGATTAGTCAATCAGCGCTACCTGTCACAAAAAATGACAGCTAAGATCTAATGCGACAATTCATTCTTTTTCACTTTTAAATATTGAATCTAAATGGAATTACAATAAACTTTGTATGATTTGTTGCGAAATCGTGTACTTAAGTGTATGTATTTCGCATATGACATCATTTTGCAACTAAACACATAGCTATTTTACATATTAAAACCTTAA
The DNA here is from genome assembly GCA_943142095.1 of Ophonus ardosiacus. Lineage (NCBI taxonomy): Eukaryota > Metazoa > Arthropoda > Insecta > Coleoptera > Carabidae > Ophonus > Ophonus ardosiacus. The sequence continues at coordinate 30,859,764 of OW964832.1, read as the reverse complement.
TAATTTTGAATACAATTTTTAGAAAAAGCATTTTTCTTTACGCAAAATCAATCTAAAAGTGAAAAAAAATATTAACATAAGTTCTAAACTTCTATCATTTTAATTTTTTTTTAATCTCGAAACTGTAGAAGGATTTGGTCTTGGGCGTTCAGGAGATAAATTAGCAAACACATCATTGGTCTTGGGCGTTCAGGAGATAAATTAGCAAACACATCACAAACATTTCTTAAACTATAACCAGCATTGTAAAAAGTAACCATTCGATTTTTTTCTTCTTCGGAAAATATCGTTAAAGCGTGATGATGTCAAGTTAATTTGACATTGACAATTTTGACAAGCTATGTTGCATTTTAACTGGAAAGCCTCATTCACAGCTCCGAAAATAAAAATAACGATATAAACAATAGATTCTTATGAAAGTGTTCACAGCTCTCGAAAATAAAACTAAACATAAGACATAAACACAAGGATTTGCAAATGTTAAATATTTTACACAGAAATAAGCACATACCAGGGAATGCACATACATAACAACTGTCATTTGAGTCAATAGACGTTCTGGCAAAAGGATTTCAATTTAAATATAATTTTAAAAAGCTGTCTTAGGACAAAGGTTCGCATATATGATTGCGTACATTACTTTAAAAGGTATGAAGTTATTATTGCTTGTTAATTATGAATATATTAAATGACACTTGATGTTTTATATTCGAAGCTGTGAACACAAGCCATACAGTCTTATTTATAATTTTATTTATATTTCTTATTTTCGTAGCTGTGAATGAGCCTGAACGGTGCAGTATGTATAATTAGTATCCATAGTGATACATTAATAAAAGAATATTAAATACCGCATCTTAGCTGAAAATCACTCTATAAAAGGTAATAAACATTGTCACCTAATGGGTATTCAATGCTATTTTGGAAACCGGACTTATTTAGAACTAAATCTGTCACTTTAGTACATATTATTAAGATAAATGTAAAAGTTATTTATACCAACTTATTAAGAAACCTGTTACTAGAAACGTGAATGTGTATTTAAAAATAAATATTTTCCTTAATTAATTAATCAAAACAAGTTATTTAAATTTAGTTCAAAATTCCAAATCCATTTTCCGAGAAGAATGCGTCCTTCAGTTAACATTTCCCTGTTTTTAGTCACTGCAGTTTGCAGTTTATAATTCGGGTGAAATGTAAACAATACTTATATAACTGTGTGTTGTGTGTAGGTGCCCCCGCGCATATTTTGGCATGCACGCCAATGGACCGCGAAGCCACTTGCGAAGGCCTGATCAAAAATAGTCAGTTCGATTTTGATTCCTTCGGCCTCCGAGGAAATGTCCCAGTGGTTCTGTGTGTACACTCACACATGCATACTAATTTACAAATAAACAACATGCATGTGACGTGTGTTCACATATAAAACGAGCATGCCTTTTTTGATTTTGGGGCGTTGGGAAATATGACATTGCCTTGCATAATGTTACTGAAATACGAACATTATTATTTTATGTCATCAAGAGAAAACTTTTATGAGTAAATGTTACAGCGTAATATTAAAAAAATGGATCGTTATCTTAGTTTTTTAAATTAGAATTCAAAGGGATCTATGTGCCAAAAAATGTACAAGATTTTTACTTAAACGTGTTCTACGAGCCAAGCCTATATTTTAGAAATGATATGTGTCATAAATTTCCAGGCGTGGTAGAAATTTAAAACCAATGAAGGAAGAATTTTTTTGAACGAAAGTTTGTGAAAAGGTAAACAAGTACAAGTACTAAAATATTTTTTCATGCGTTGAAGGCCGCCAAAGTTTAACATATATTTAAACAAAATTAATAAAAAAAGAGCAACTATCATCAGTAAAATTAATTTTAATTAAAATCTGTAATTTACATTCATGGTAAAAGATATGTGCACAATTATTACAATTAAGTACTAAACATTCGTTGTTACTACGTTATGTTATAACAAAAGCATGTGATGTGTCGTCAAGGTGTAAATGTTTCGATTATTAATCACCGATTACTACACTCGTTATTTACAATATTTTTTATTAAATAGTATCTTATTGAATTGAAGATAATCTAATTCCATGACACTTTTTTTAGGTTAGAAAGTAGAAAAGTATAACATTAATTGTTTAGCAGTGGTCTACACCTACGGTTACTTATATTAAAATTATTTATTAATAACAATCAAAATTATTCAATAATGGGGGTCATTAATAAATAATTATTTATACATTAATAAATCTCAATCAATGGAAAATAATAACACTAACTGAAAATTAATGCAGTCTGATAAAAAAGATCCACTTTTTAAAAATTACTCATTGCAACGTGTGCTAGTCTGCGTTGTATACAGATATCGTTAATGATAAATTTGTATCGGGCGGACGTTTACCAGGCATCACCGCACGGGCATTCATTGCTGGCGTGTAGAGTGCATCACAGGGATCACTTTTGTGCCATTTTGGCTTCGGTAGGGATCAAACCCGGGTCGACAAATTTGCGACAAAATACTCAGGCACACGGCTATGAGACCCCACAGTTATATAGAAAAGAAAATAATTATTGTTTATTTTTATCAATTTGTTTTAATTGCAATAAGTATATTTTTATCAAATTGTTTTAAATAACTAAAATAAGTAAAGGATAATTTTAATTCATATCGAGTGCATAAAAAAATTGATAACAAAAACTACATTCTTTAAGAAATTTTAGTAATTAATCACTGTTGACCATCAAATCTTTATGTATACCACACTTCCAAGATTCTGACCAATTTGGATGACTATACTCTTACTCATTTTCCCGCGAACCAGTGGCGTAACATGAATTGGGAACACGGTTGCCCAGCAGGGTATTTCCAACTCCGCGAGGAGCAAGTTTAGCTACTTCCGGTCGACTACGCCGGCTGCTATATGTCAAGCGGTAATCAATGGAGTCAGGATCGATTCCGGTAAAATGAGAACGCTGGGATCACGAAATATTATACAAGAGGGTTTTTTCGCAAAGAACAAGGGGCATTAAAGTGAAGTATAGTTCAGGATGACGACATATAGGAGTATGATACGAGTAGGTTAATATAATAGGACCATAAAAATACTTGTCATACGTTATTAAAGTGTAAAAATCCCTCGAAAAAATATGTTCAATTAATTTTTATACATACAACGGTACGTAACTCGCTATTTACGTTATATAGTAACTGATATTTATTTATACACTAAATGCGTTAAGATAATGTTTATTCATTCATGACAATCATTGAATTTAATTTTGACGTTTTAAACTGAAATTAATTGTTGCAGAGTGACTTAAAATTCAGTGAGTGATTTTTTTTTAATTCATGTGGCAATGTTGAAAGTGCTAAGTTATGAAGAAGCGGCAACACCGCAGAGCAACGGTCAGGTTTCGGGGAAAGGAAAGAGTTGAGTATCTATCTATACTTATTTGACGACGATTATAGCAAATAAACAGCTACTTATAGTTATTGTGTTACTGTTATGGAGTATGAGTATGGAGTTAATAGCAATTTAATACGTCAGAATTGTAGAAAAAAAATAAAAGTTATTTTTTTTTACTTTTATTGACATTACTGTAAGTTTCCTTTATGTATGTATATTTGTATAATGATGTAACATATTAGAAAAAGGATCATTTACAACTAGACTTTAAAAATGTATGTTAGAGACCATCAAAGTTTAAAAATGTTATTAGTTTTTAAAATATACGAGTTTTTAATGCAGTTAACATCTATGTCATACATCTACTCTATTCCAAATTAATAGTTTCAAGCTTTCTGCTCGCCTTTTTGAACTCCGGTATCCATTATCAAGTAAATGCGAATGCAGAAAATATAACGAAAGAAAACTAAATAATACTAGTTTGAACTTATGATACCATGCCAGATAAAACACATGCGTTTGAATGAAAATGAAAGATATGTTGAATGATGTAGGTTGACAACTGCAATGAAAACTGTAAGTTCTTTTATATTAATTATTTTATTAAATTGCTCATTATCCATTCATATTTCCAATCATGTTTTGACCAATAGTTATTTTGAACATACTTATATTAGTATAGTTTTATAACTGTTAAAACATACACAGTTAGGTTTACAATATTTAAGTGTTAAAATAATACAAATTTGGAAAATGATTCAGTTTCTACGAAATGTTTCATCAGAACTAGAAGCATTTTTTGTATAAATTTCCTCTTTCTTTACTGGTAACCGAAAATGTAACTCTGTTATTTACTTACACTATAAATATATTTTTAATTTTGTGTTTTCGCCAGTTAGTTGACTTACGATATTAACTGGTTCAAAGAAAAATGTCTCCAATATAAATAGGAAACTAAAATGGGTTACTGAGGCAGCAGTTTCAAGAACACAGTGAGATATAATAATACGATAGGTATAGAAGGTGTATCAAATTGAAACAAAAAATATCGTTTCATATTATTGCAAAATTTACATAATCTTTGAAATGGTTTTCAACTTGAAAGTCCATTCCAACCGATTTAGAAATAGCCTGCATACTTTATTGTGTGTATTTATTTATTTAGCCAGATGCAAATGTGTTATTAATACTAAATCTGCCAGTATAAATCATATGAACATCGTTTATATTTCAGTAAATAAATAATCCTCTTAGCAACATAGCAGAAAGTAACAAAGTAACGAAAGTACTTTTCCATCTTAAAGAAAGTACGTATGTAATACCGTTACTAGTGAAGGGAGTATTCTAACCTAACAAACAGCAAACAGTTAACAGTTGGTTCCATTTGTTATATAATTGTACATAATAACACGTAACTGACCTAATGTGATAAGAACAGGAATAATGTAAGCTAGAGCTAGAATGATAGCGCGAAGTAAAAACCAAATGTGACCCATAAAACATATGGAATATATTCATTAGATTTAAAAGTGACAGTTTTGAGTTATTAAAGTGGAATACATAGCATTTGTAACAGGGATTTTGAATTGCTAAAATTGGCATCATCGACAAAAATAGCTTTGAAATTGAGATAATTTTTTACAATAATATTATTGCGTCTCATTTCTGGAAATGGCCATTTTACTACCGGAGGTAGGCAACTTTTTAGAAGTGTTGCAGGTTTTTTATTTCCTCCTAAACAATATAAATAAAATAAATAAATAAATAAATAAATAAATATATCATCTCGGCATATTACCCATTAGTGGGTGTGCCAGTATCTACAACACATGTATTTTACCGTGTGGGCGCTTACCAGGCGTCACCTCACGGGCGCCACAGGGGTCACTTTTTTGCCATTTAAAATTGGAAATATTTTGCATCTGTCGGGATCGAACCCGGTTCCCCAAATTCGCGATCAGACACTCAGGCATGCGGCCACGGGACCCCACGAAAACAAAAATAAAAAAAAAACAATAAATAAAACAAACAATATAATTACCGAAATGAGATACAAGTAAAAATACAATTGAAATTATATTTAAGTTCATTTTATTGACTCGTCTCACAATGCATATTGTTTTGAGATTAAAAAAAAAAACTGGTTCGGTAAAACAAAAAAATCGGTACTTAAGGATAAGAAAAGTTAGAGCACATTAATGTACATATGCTTACAAAAATTGCAGGAAAAAATGTTCAAATATTCATTACAAAATGACTAGACATTTATAAAAAAATAATTATATTTTGGGACTTGATTCACAAGATACAAGTTTTGTTTCGACTCCGCCGGCTAGTTATGCCGCGAGACGAGATATTGCTAGAAACAATTCAAATTTAAATCAATATAAATTGATAACCTACAAATTGATATATAAACGAGTTTACTTTTAACGAAATAACATATTAAAGAATAGCAGACGTACATAATATTATTACAGATTACAAGGACGGCAATGAAGGTACGAATACTTAAAATTAAAGTGATTAGAAAAGTATATATTGCTTTTCTGCGATTGCTCGACATATTTTTCAGCCACACTGCCATCCGATTGAACAACTTCAGGGGGCGTACATTGCAATACTTCAAATTCCGACATAATTACACATAAACCGACATAATTGCACACAAGACGGATATAAAATTGCACAGTTTTTATTTAAACGTTAAAACAACAAGGCCCGGTTAAACAGCCTGTAAATTTAACTGTTGAGTTAAAAGAAAAACACAACACCGATAACATAGCTTAAATTGTAAAAATTACACATGTGTCAATTTTTCGATGCCACATCGTTTTTATAACCGACGGCAATTTAACTAGAGATAAAAATATCGGGCCTAAAATGTTCGCTCGAAATTTACAAATACGAGAGTATCTATAACAACAGAGCAATTGAAATCCGCGTAAATTATTATTTTTAAATATCTACGTTTGCAGAAAAAATAGAATGGGTCATTCGGAGTAAAAGTGTCTTTGTATGCTTCGCAATGGGGTATTCCATCATAACAAAAAATTTAAAAAAAAATCAATTTAACATAAAGTATGGCTCAATAAATAATAGTTAAAACGATGAAAACATTTTTTAAATAATTACTTTACGAGATATTTCACATTTGCTAAAAGGGAAAATGACGTCATACAATTATTGTTACCTTTCTCTCGCAGCGTACTCAGAGCAGTGTGTGTGAGAAAGACAAGTATAGGGGAAATGTGACGTTACACTGATTTCTCGAAAATAAAATACTGTTAAACCAGGAAAAATTAAGATTTTTTAATACTATGAATTGCTTCAAAACTGAATGAAGTTTTATTTAAAATAATAAAAAAAATTGAGTGGAAAGTATTTTCTAGTCTATTGTAGATAAATTATTTACAATCTCACTGTACGAGTATAAATGTCAAATAAAAAAGCTGTAAATAAAAAAAATGTTTATATTACTTTTTCTTTTCAATACCTTAATTTATTAATTAAAAAGAAAAACATAAGTGCATAAATTGCCAAATAAATAAGCAGTAAATGATTAATTAAATTCTAACCATTTTATATACTGTATTACGTCAGATTTCATTAGCAGAACATAAAAACTATGTTTCTCTATTAACACTTTTGTATTATGTTCTAATTAACAATAATCATTAATTATAAAAATACGTGGGTAAATTACAGCTTATTTTATAACCTTAAGCATAAAATACACAAATAAATTGCGTAGTTGTATATTTTAGCAAATATGGATTAAATTATTTATAATTAGTATGTTTACTTTATGTAGATATAACACAATTTATTTATTACATATATTTCATGTAATAAAAATGTTTCTTTTATCTATAAAATAGGTTAGAAAATGTCGTACTTCTTTGTGCCACGTAAATCAGAAGAGATTCAACCTTCAACCACATTTTCCAGAATTTCTTTGATGAATTCCTAAAAGAATTACTTTTAAATTAAATTTTTTTATAAAGCAAGAATTTTTAATTAAAAAATGTTTTAAATTACATTAAATTTACTTCACTTAACATAATGCTCAACCAGATGTATTAAATTTCATAGCAAATAAAATTTGTTTCACTAACAATGATTGATAAAACGAGTAAACATTAGTAAATTATTATTATGTTGTTGTATAGTAAATATTGACAAACACAATGTGTTCAATACAAATTCCATGTTTCATAATTAAAAACCGCTGTGCGTGCCATGTTCTACAAATAGGTTGATAATGATTAAATTTGAAATGTCATCGTTTTCATGATACAGTTAATTCAATAGCACCTACATACGCATTTTTGTGAAATCTGATTTTAATTAAAATAATAATTATTTATGATATATTTTTAATATTTACAATTCATTTTGAAATAATAATATTGGGCTAATAATAAATTGTAAATAATATAAAACGATATTTGTGGTTTAATTTAGATTTAATTCATTAATTAAAATGTTTTCAATGATACTACGCTATTATAACTACGACAAATGTTCTCTACGAAATTTACATAATATAATTAAATAAATGTATTAACGTAGATCTTTATTCATATCTATAATGTGCCTGATGTACATACATTACACTATCGTTAAGGCGGCTGTGCAATAGCTCGGGAACGAGAATGGTAACGGAAATTTTGTGAACACATCAAAATTTTTATTTTGTGATGAAATTTGCAGAAAACATGCCTTCACTTTTTCATATTGGAAATAGTTTGTCAGATATTGTATCATGGAAAATCATGATTATATTACAACAAGATAGAAAATTAAGTTTAATAAAAAATTAAAAACAAGATAGTTAATTTATGGGAGTATAAGAATAAATTTTACCTAATGGTTAATTTTAAATCGATATATTATAATCTCTTATTTCTTAAATTTATTAAATAGTAGTTCAATACTATAAAATCGGTATTACCGGCAGTGCCTGATTACCCATTAGGCAGAGTAGGCAATGGATGCATTGCACAAAGTGAGAGAGATAGTAAAAAATGAGATGTTTTCAAAGCGCAGATGTTTTTCTGCGCATAGAGATGATAAAATGAAATAGTTGTCAGTTTTAAATTCAAAAAGCTTGGTATGAAATCAGATTCCTTAAAATGTTTACAACAGACAAATGCGAATTACTTTACTTCTGTATTAATTTTTAATGAAATTAACAATTTTTTTCTCATTTCTGGGTTCTTTGGAAATCTATGATACGATAATAATTGGGATGAGGCATTACAAGAAGCTACGGAACAATATTTTCGAAATAATTTGTGTTTCTTAACGTATTTTACTTCTATTTGTGCTATAGTTTTGAATTATTTTTTGAACTTATAACATTTCAACAACGCTTCACAAACTAAGCACAAGCACATTCATTACATGACAGATAATCCATTGTTGCCAGTTGCGTTTATTATTAAATTTTACTATTGTTTAAAACTTAATTTTGACACAAAATTCATTTTTCTTTATTGGATATATCATATTTAAATTCAAAATTGCAATAATTTATTTGTTTTGGCATTATTAGAATAATTTTTAATTAATACAGTCTGATTTAATTATATATCAATTATGTGGCAACAGAGCATCATCTCTACAAAGCTTTACAAAAATATCGCTAGATGACAGACTTAATATGACGTCAGAGGGCAATTACTGTGCAATGCATCCATTGCCTATGGGCCCCGCGCCTTTTAGGGGTCCCGCTACATTGAATTAAAATAATATTGATTTGATTTTGTTTTTTTTTTTTTATTACAAACAAAGAAATAAATAAAGAAATTTTGATTACAACAAAGAAATGCTTATTTACAATAATGAAACCTTGATTACAACAATAAAAAATATCAATCAATATAACTGGACCCCAATTGAATGCTAGATGTTGCGATGGAGACGGCTATGGTAATAAAAGTACTGTCAAATGATTTAACAGCACAAACATTCCTATTACCACTTCAAAATAATTAGTTAGACGTAGTCTTCATCGAGTTAATTGGTATGTGAATTTAGAATATCCAGTGTAAGAAAGTTTGCAATTTAGAAGTTAGAAATTAAGGTTAATTCAAATTTGACAGATGAGTACGTAAAGTTAAATTTTGACATACGAGTCTGTAAAGTTTTACTTTAGCTATATCTATGTTGGCTAACTTCGGGGATTGTTATCGTGTTTTTTAATGTCGATTTCGGAGAAAATAATATTGTTAATATTCATTCTGTGTAATAAAATTGATTTATTAAAAAAATCATCAAAGATTTCACTATGTACTTTAAAATTGAGAAAAATCAATTTTAAATTTTTTAAAATGTTTATATATATATATATATATATATATATATATATATATATATTCGTTTATTTATATTTTACATCAATTTGTTAAACGTATGTTTAATGTTTTTTTTTTTTGTATAATATTATTTTATTAAAATTATTGGGTGGCAAATTTGTAAATTTAGGGGGTGCCCAAGATTTCGATTGCCTCAGGGCCTTCACATGGTTTAATCCGGCAGTGATTACCGGGCACGTATATCACCATAGTTATTTATAAAACATATTTCAGTTGAGAATTTAGCATATGAAATGTTAACTTACGGCGGATTCACGTAGCCATTTACATTTAATTTAATTTAAAAGTTAAATGTATGTAAACCAATGTAGGCATGCATGTACCATTTTAATTTAAGTTCTCATTTATCTTTCATTTTCATTTAATTTATAAGATAACCAACTTATATCGTTTAAATGTAAATAAAAATGAAAACTCACTGCGCATGTGCACTGCAAGGCACCGCACATGCGCAGTTTTAAAACGTCCAAATCTTTGGAATTGTTTTCAAAGTGTCTCAAAATAAATCAAGAAATATGGATTTTTTTATTCATTTTTTTGTAGATGTGGTTCAATTAATCGTAATAAAGTATCAAATAAATTTGGCGTCATTCTTGTGTGTGTATATATATATAAAAATTATCGTGGTCATATATTTTCATAAATTTCAGCAAATTATTATAAAACCCCATTTTTTGGCGACTCCTGTTCACTTGTGTTTTTCTATAATAAATAAGTTCAAAGCTAACGCCAATACTTCATCCTCACTATCGCTTTCATTAAACATTTTTTTAAATTAACCTTACAAACGAAACTAGCTAATTTGACAAATATTTTAATATTTCAATATGCGCATGCGTTCAATTTTCATTTATTTTTTGTTTATATGTTTGCTTGAACGACACATTTAAGAAAAGATAAATGAGAATTAAATGAAAATGAAAATTAAATTAAAATCTAAAAAAATTAAATTAAATGTAAATGTGAATGGCTGCATGAATCCGTCTTAAGTGTGTTAAATTCATTCAGCGAAAAAATGTCTACCCTCAGGTGGTATACATATTTTTTTGACAACATTTATCTTTAAAATATCATCACGGCATATTACCCATTTCTGGGTGTGCCATTATCTACACACATATGTAGACATCGGTAATGATGACGATATATTTTACCGTGTGGGCGCTTACCAGGCGTCACCTCACGGGCACTCGTAGCTGGTGTGGAGAGTGCACCACAGGGGTCACTTTTGTATATGTTAATATTCATAGTAATACTATTATTCATATTAAAGCACAGAAATTTTAAAGAATAAAGTGCTACGTTAAGTAGGATACAGGAAAATAGTTATTAATATTATTAATTTTTAAATGGAGTGCCCTTTGGGAACCTTCATGGGATTCGTAGTCGAGTGAATTTGGTCTTAATGTTCCATATATTTATTTCAATATTAAATACAAATTATATGTCTTAATGTTCCATATATTTATTTCAATATTAAATACAAATTATATCATATAATTTGTATTTAATACTGAAAGTTGAAAACATTGTATATTTTATATTTGACATTATTGTAACAAATTTTTTCAAAAATTTTATATAGCAGAAGATGGGCTAATTTTTGCCCGAAACGTACATATAATTTGTATTTAATATTGAAATAAATATATGGAACATTAAGACCAAATTCAATCGACTAATATTATTAATGAAATATATAATATAAGATACCTATAAGTATTATTACAGCACATGAATACTGTAATTGTAATCTACTCTAGCTCAGGTATACAAAATTTTATCTTTGAATGCTTAATTCATTACTAGGTAAATATTAGTATTTTTCTTAAATTTGGTTATTAAGAAGGGCTCGCGTGACTGTGCGTTAGTTGACCGATTATGATTAGGAAAGCACGGATCAAAATTGAAATTTATGTCCAATTTTCAAATTGCACAAAAGTGACTCTTGTGGTGCTCTCTCTACGCCAGCATTAAGAACCTGTGACGTGACGTCAAGCAAGCACCCTCAACGATATAGATATATCGTCATTACATCTGCGAATAAAAGCAGAATGGCAAATCCAGAAATGGATAATTCTCATCTTTTACAATGTTTTACGTTTTATCTTTACTAAATACATCCAATTCCAAGTATCGAACTAATGTTAAAAAATAAAACCCATCGTTAAAGTAACAAACCAATGACTCTTCCACTGTTAATACAATCTTTCATGTTATCACTATCAATTTCCCTGGACTGCAAGCAATTTAAGTTTTATACCCTCGATTAAACAACTAGTCTAAGCGTGACACAACAACCCTGCTCTCGAGACAGATGCTCCCGCGTGGATTGGATTCTCTGGACGTCGCCGATAAAAATGCAATAAAAAATAAGATAAATCACCCCTGTGAGTCGCCCAAGTGACGGGTAATTGAGAAGGAAGCGAGAAAAACTTCCCGAACAAGAGATATGGTCCGAGAGAGTCTGGATAATCAAATCTGCATTGAGGAAAAAATCCACCGAACGCAGTAAGACCAACGTCATTTGGTTTTATTGTTAGTGGATTGTTTGAAGAACTAAAATAGTTGAAAACGGAATGCTGCAAAGAAAATTAAATTGAAAGTAGGTGGAAGATTAAAATTCTAATGCTATTAGGAAATGCAGTTGAAGATTGTTATTATTTTTCAGCAGATATGTAATATGTACATGTAGGACAGTTATGAGTTCTTGGTTCATGATTATTATTATTATAGCTCTTTCTGGTAATGTAATAAAAACAATGGAAATATCAGTTATTATCAAACTTTTATTATTAGCATAATATTATACTTTTATCTTACATTTTACCTGCATGCATTACGAAATATCTTACATAATATATGGTATTTTGCGAAATTTGTACCGACTTTTATTCATATTTGAAATCTCTTTCAGTTTATTTATTTTCTACATAACTTGCAAGTATGTAACTATTCCAATCAAATGAGGTATAAAATGTTTGCGCATATATAAATATGAAGTTGGGTGAAGTAACTGTTAAACTTTGAAACGGTGAATGCTCGTAAAACTGACATTTTTTCGTTAGTCGGAAAATAAGAAACTTGTTATTTATAAAACCCAATTTTCATTTCATTTTCAGTTCCGTACAATCACAGTCTGTGGTACAATCATATTTTTATATCTGCTAATTGCATTGGAAGAAATATTTGACTATAGTATCAGTGGCGGCTGGTGATATCTTTGTATAGTAGGGCACAAAAATTTAAAAAAGTAAAAAGAGTATATTAAATTTTTTAATCTTTAAAATACAGAAGCCATCTTCGTAATTAAATGAGTACTAGACGATTACAATTCAACAATAACAGATTACCTCGGAAAATGCCGGACATACTCGGACATCTTCGTTTAAATTGGGCTGTGCCCGGAACAGGCTTAATGCAGTCATATGCAGCTTCGCGCGCTTCGCTGCTATTGGTCAAAATTCGAGTAAAAATAGTGGGAGACCGGGGCAGAAACATTTGTGCCCTAGCTTCTAGTAGCATATCGGTACGTGCACACGTCAGTATATAGGCTATCTAGCTATCGGCGGTGTAGTAAGAATTGCATAATAATGAAAGTAAATAAATAATAATTAATGTATTTTTAAAATGTATATGCACTCGCTTATTTCTTTTTTTCTTGTCTTTTTATTTGGTAGGGCTGCGCCCTTGTGCCCTATAGCACGAGCCGCCACTGTATAGTATATCTCAAAAATATTAATCAGAAGTAATATCACAAGACCTGCTGATTTTATAGATAAATTTTTATTTTGCACATTTTTTTTTTTGGTAAGCAACACACAACAAAGCAAACTGCATGGTAAATCCCGACTTCGAAGGTGGAGGAATTTTACCTAATGTCAGTTTGTTTGAGTGATTTTGCTTAAAAGCAAAAAAAAAATGAGTGCTTAAAAATAAAAGTTTATCTGAGAAAATCTGAGAGGTCGTGTGGTATTTGGTGAGATAAATTCCAAAGACAACGCAAAATGAAACTTGACAAATTAATTGTCACACTGGCAGTTATAAACAATAACAACTGTTTATTTACTTGGTAGCGGAAAATTATCCGGATAACGGGGTTTTATCGATAGTAATACCACTAGAGGTTTGATTTGACCGGATATTTTTTTATTTGTATGAACACTTGGTTGCTTGGCAATTTGTTGAAAAGATTTGTCAGGACATATCTTTGAAACAAATTGCCATCAAGAAACCAAGTGCGAATATTTATAAACAAAAAATATTCCGTGCTAAAAATCAAACCTCGAGTGGTATTTGTCAAGATAATTCCACGAGTAAATCGAGAATTCATTTCTTCTTCACGTAATAAGCAGAAAAGAAAATAATTTTATTTATTTGACATATCAAAAATGTTGAAAACAATGCGTCACCATGGAGAAGGTAAATAAAAAAATATCCAATTTATCCACTTGCATTTTGCCTTCCTTCCTATTTTATCGATAGAAAACTGTGATTTTGACGTTTTCGAATGTCTTTTTTTATACAGTAGTGGAATTATCAGTATAATACTGTTCCCATTGGTTGAATTTTCAAGTGCTTTGCATTATGATTGGTTAAAAACTAGTCGTTGGAATTTATCGGAACAAAATAATAAATTGGTATTTTACAGCACTGTTTTCATTCACTTTTTAAATATTAAGAAAAGTAACTACGAGTAGTCTACAGATGTTTAAAATAGTTATTTATGGTAAAAGTGAGTAAAGATGTTTTTACTTACAAGTGGAAAGGATATGTAGCAAACGAAGTTTTAGGTGAGTTTAAAAACAGTTTTTGCAAACTAAGTTCAAAAGATGTACTTCCGTGTACTTCCCACATGAGCGCTTTGCCCGTACTTTAATTGCGCAATTACTGGCATGATTCTTCTCTTCTCGTAAAAGGTAGGTGTAGTAGGTATGTATGTGTATTTTGTCGTGTACCGAACAAAATATTAACTCACAAAATTTTTGTTGTGGATTCTTGCAAATTCGTATAGTATGTGATAATTTGATTTTGAGATTAAGTTTTATTTTCACCAGTTAATAACACCAGATGGAACTAATGCACACAAATTTATTATTAAAATAGCGGAAATGTCGTACTATATAATAAAATTTATTATTATTAAGATTATTTTGTTATAGAATGACCGGGAATGCCAGTCATTTTAAAAAAATTCCCGGTTACCTACTCTTGGAAATTTACATTTCTTACGTTTGCTAGTAGCGTGCGTAATAAGTCACTTCCGAGGTTATGAGTACAAAATGAAAAATGTATAAAACAAATTCACACTTATGATTGCATAGATTATATATTAGTATAATTTAACTTAAATATCACAAAAATATAAATGTTATTTTAACTTAAATATATACACACAAATTTACAAATATTTCAGAATACGGCGCGACCCCAGAATATTTTTTATATTTATAGTTACAATATCAAACGCATATTTTGTTGGGTATATACGTACTTTCTTTAACTCTTCTGAAGTGGTTTCCTTTTCTTTGACACGGGAGGTGGCGCCGGGTCTGAGAGACCCGGAGAGATCCATGTACAAAAATATTACCGGGGTATTTTTGTTACAAAATAATGGTATGAGTTGATGAATCGAACCTTTTTTTTCTATGAAAACGAACATTTTACATAAAAAAATAAAACAAGCGAGAATTTAACTCTCAAAATATAAGCGAAAAAAAATTCACAGTATGTTATAAAATCGGTCGGATCTCGGGTTTGTCAAACTGGGCGAAATTGATATATCAATTTCTATTATGGTTATACCGTTAAATTTTTAATCTTTAGCTAAAAATTTTATTTAAAATTACGCTACAATGTTTAAAAATCTTAATTTTAAATAAAAAGTAAAGATTTATTTAATTATTATTACAAATTCTATTAGTAAAGTCATGATAAATGAATTTTTAACAAGTTGGCGAACTGATGTGCGACAGGGCTCGTATTTCACATTTTTCTTTCCCGTGTTTCTGATGTTATTATGACAATAACACAAACCTATTTACTCCATTTACCAAGCAGCCCTTATCTCCAAACATGTGGGTAAAGTCCACGTAACCTATATACCAAATTGTCCTTTTTATTACTTTTACATTTCCCTCCTAACGCGTTTCACTTCTTACAACGCGTTTATTCGATTAATCCCCACTGTTATAAATAACCGAAAATCAAACATTTGTGTGTGATATTTCTCCAGTTCGTGCTCTGCGGGGCCCCGCGGCGCTACACCCCAGGGCGTTATCGCGGCCTAGAAAACAAAGCCCCGAACTGCACTCAGCTACACGCATGAGACAAGGGGTGGGGGAAATCGAGCGGAAAAACAGCCGATAACGAAGGGAGAAAACAGTTGAAGTAACGGTTGTTTATGGTTATGATTCAAAGGTATTGGGATATAGATTGTAAATCGGTGACCCATTTTCTGTTTTTGTTTTATTTTGGGATGTTTAATAGTCGTAAAAAATATTTTATACGAATCTTGGGTTTTAAAAGAGAGAAAATGTTGGTTGTGATGTGGCAAATGCATATGGTTATGATCGTTTCAAGTCTGAAATAAAATGAATTTGCTATTTCTTTATTCAAACAGAAAAACAAAAACAGGGCATCGATCCCGCCAAAAATGGTTTCGGTTCAAGTTCTTGTTAATTTATTTTTTGAGAATATAGGTTCATGTGCGGTTTTGGTTCAAACATTAATAAAATTTGCGCTTTTGTTCCGGGTTCAGGTTCGGTTCGACTTATGAAAATTGAATTAATGGTTTTTGAATAACATCTTTATAGAGAAATAATTCAAAATACGAGCCGGAATTTATGCAAGACCAGAAACGAACGCAATTTTCACGAATGACCCCTGAACCCGAATTTTAATACCCGGTACGGTTCAGACTTGGGTTCAATTGAAAAATATATATGAGGTTTGGATCTGGGTTTGAGTTCGCTAAAATGTTACGGTTGGGTTTCGATTATGGTTTGGTTCAGATTCGATGCCCTGATCTTAAAGTACAAAGATCACCCCTGCGAACTCGGAATTTCATAAAACTGTATTCAATTCGAATTTGCGGGCATAAGTTTTATACATTATGTTAAGGTATGTTTAGAAAAAGCAGAGCGCGACTTTTAACTATTTTTTCAGTTAATTGTTTATGCGTCAAAATTTTTCTATACTTTGTTTGAAATATCGAAACAAAAGAATTTTGACAGTTAATTGGGTCGTGGTTTAGGAGTCTGTTTTACACCAAAACATTTTCGATGTTTTAAAGAAGCGCCAATTACACAAAACAGTAAAAGAATAAATACAGGGAAATAGCCACGTAAAACTTAAGAAACGACGATACAACAAATAACGCACAGCACATGCAAAGAATGAAATCATAATTAACATAATATTTGAATTGTGTTTGTGTAAACCGCGCTTGACAACAGCGCATAGCAACTATATCAACAAAGAAAAAAAAGGGATTTTAAAATTAGTGATTCATACCTACAATATCTAAAGTTGTGCATCAGGTTTTGCTGTAATAATTACCGCTCATAATTACCGGAATTATAGCGGGGCGCATTAAATTGAGGCTGGATCTATATATACTTAGGCTTAAAAATGAATATCCTTCACTCTTCGTTATAATATATAATAATTACTATTTCGACCCATCCAAGTTTTAGATTTTGTGCGTACAAGGTCAGCCTCAACTTAACGCGTGGCAGCTATACTACCAACCGTTCAAATTATTCATTTGTAAAATAACACTAATTTTATACTTATATCAACAATACAACTGTGTTCTAATAATCAATATCTATAAAATATTTAGTGTTGAGAAAGAGTACCTACCTATTTTTTGCTCATAAACATAAATTTTTAAAAAAAGGATCACATTTTATTTTTGTCTGTACTTAATTTTGTGTTCTTTAATTTACTGAAAATAATTATATAATATTTAATTAGCAGATACCTTAATTAAAGATTTTCTGAAAATCATATTGCCTGTGGTACTGGTACCATAATGTACTTATTTCAAGTAAGAAACAATTAATTAAAAAGTTAATTTCAACCTTTTATCATACAGGTATTCGTAATATACTCGTACTACATTAATTTTAAACAATATGTCTGTCTATCTTTACAGGTCGCATAAAACGTAATGTATCTACAATAATAAAACGAGCAATAAAATTAAATAATAGCGCAAGTATTTAGTTACAGGTTAGAATAACTATCAAATTTTACTTTTGTTGTTTCGGAATACATGCAAAATGTTGTAATATTTTAATTCTTTTCACATTTAACTGTGAAATTAGGAAATTTCGAAATGTATTGTAGGAAGTGTTTTACAACATTTGCAAATAATTACACGACTTTTATAGCTAAATGCGTTAAAAGCATTTAAACTAAAAAAAAAAAATTCAAGTAGATACTATCTTTTGCATGTAATTAAACAAAAAAAAAATAACACGTGGCCAGTACATTATGTCAAGGTGCTTTCCATTAATATGTACAGAGGAACTGATTTTGCGTAAAATAAAATTGAAAAATTATTTCTAATTTTTAAAAAACTAAAAGTAACCTTTGTGTGGTACTTCAAAAATGGCTTGAAAATCTTAACATGAGAACCAGAATTACATATTTTATAAATTACAATGATGGTAAATTCCATGGTTATCGCTAGTTCAGAGGCGATTTTTAGCAAGCCGATAATAGGATCCCATACCATTTTTAAATTATTTTTTTCTGTAAGAACAGGATGAAATATGAATTTTTAAAGTTAAGAATATGATGCGTGGCGCTGCAGGTACTGACCAGTGATCGACAAATTTTTTTCATGTTTGCATGGCTGAAATATTTTTATATAAAAACTTATACGTTATATTCACGAAGAAATTATTATTAAGCATAAATAACATATATAATAAACATTTTTTTTTTTCTAATAAATTATAGAACATTGACATAGTTTGACAAATATTATGATATGACACAAAGTATGACGGCAGATGGCGCTAGTGTTTGTTTTGTTTTAACCCATATTTGCCCGGTGTGCCAATATTGGAACAATTGACATGTTTATTCCTGTTTACTGGTGTATTCGTTATAAACGGATATTTACTGATTAGTAATGTTCAGGAAGGTCCAGACTTTCGAATAGAGCACAGCAACTCGCATTATTTATCTTGTGTGCAATAAAATATTTTAACAAATTTGGATGATTTACAGAGGCTTGATGGCTGCCAATAAATGAGTATATTTTTTATATACAATTTAATTATAAAAATAAATATTTTGAATAAAACTCTTGTTTAATACTTTCTACATAATATATTTGATTTATATTTTAATAATATTTGTTTACAAAATGAATTATGTGCTATATAATATTGATGTTCCAATATTGGAACACTGGGCATGAACGGGTTCATGTTTTTTTTCATATAATTTCAGATTTTTAATTACGCACAACTAATTGATTTGTTTGAGAGTGAATATTTTTGGAAGACAGATGTATTTTTTACACTTCCTGACGACGGCAATGATGGTGCTGTTGACATTGACGATGAAAATGGCGCGAATGATGTAAATCATCTAAGTGGATTACAATTACAGACTCAACAAGTAGCTAAAATCTGTCATAAGGGACAGTTTTTTTTTACTAGGCGATAAAGATGAAAACTGTTATAGTGATGACGACATACCGTTGTGCTTTACTGAGGAAATCTCCTAATGTACGGTCCTGGTCTAACAAACTTGATTTGCTACCTTCATTACCACCATTTACTTTGCGAAACAAAGTCAAGATTTACAAATGAATTCGATTCAATGTTTTGAATGATTTTTTAACAACAATATTCGCAACTTTCTGAAAGGCCTTTTCTACTTATATGCCAGATATGTAAAGACAGATCACACGTTTAGAAGGGAAATAGTTCAAATTTACCTCAGTAAATACGGTCAACCAGGCGGTCGTCCAAAATCAACAAAACAAATAGATGCACGTGTTGTGGATGAAGTACGATATGATCGCATTGATCACTAGATGATACCAGCACAAAAACAAAATAGATGTGCTTTATGTAAAAAAAAACTCAACAAAAATGTGTGAAAAAATGTAAGGTAAATGTACATGAAACATGATTCAAAGATTTTCATGTAAGGTAATTATTTGTGCAATGTTCAAATTTTAGAAAAAATGTTAATTTCATAAGTATTTCATGTAACTATAAAATAACAAACTTATTCTTATTGATTTTCTAATATTTATTTACATACTTCACATATAAAATATATTGCACCCATTCGTTCCCGGTGTTCCAATATCGGAACATGCTCCAAATTGTTTATATGAATGTTTAAAATAAAAAATATATATTTTTTATTCGTATTAACACTTTATCAACTAGAAACCATAGATAAAAAGTTTTTTTTCAAAAAAAAATTAATTCGGGCAAAAACGGGTTAAAGATTCAATGTATCAAATTTCTGACATAATTATTAATTTAATTAATATTACAAATTGATTTAATTATAAACACATTATTATTGTTAATATTACTAGATATTATATTTAAACAAATTCATCAAATACAAAGTTATTATTTTTTTTGTTAGGTTATGCATCAACGTGACATTTCATAATCTTTTAAAGGTTCTTTGTACCTACCGTACCTAACGTGTCATACCCAATTAATAATCAACTTCAATCGCTTGTAGGTTTGTGACCTAATCAATATTGAAACAAAAAATTTTCACTAATATACCAGTGAGTATAAAGTATTATGGATGATTCCTCTATATACTTTATACTCACTGCTAATACTCATTAATTTATTTATATTTTAGTTTTCTTATTTAAGATTGTTAAAATTTGACTATGGAAGAGTAATAGTACCCTATTACAAAATTAAGATTTTACATGTTAAAGTTCTATGTTCGGCTGTGTTGCGGTTACATTCTTACATTCCTGAATATCGTCATTAGAGACATTTGTGAATAAAAAGAAGGTTGACACACCCAATAGTGGGTAACAAGCCATGATACATATCATTGTAAGTACATACATATTTCACTTCATTTTATTTTTTCAATCCTAAATATATCCTACGTATACAAACAACATACTAATGAGACTAACAACTAATGATATGCTTTTGCTTATGATAAACAACTATTATGTAACATACTGCGCAAAATTCACACCATTTTCCACGACGAACTCAAAATTTCATTGAAATTTCCCCTCTGATCTCATCTGTTCGAGGTAAACCCCAAATTAAGAAACTAAGCGAATTTCCCCCAGTCTTAACTCGTCCACCTCAGTCGGAACCTTGCATTACGTGTTTTCCTTGCACTGTGCTGCGTTGCCAAACGTCGGCTCGCCAACAGAAACAGAAACGACAAACAGTTAGTCGTGAGAGGAGAGGACGAGAGGAGAGCGGTGTGCTAGAGAGCCAGAGAGACGGACACTGATAACACACTCTCTCGCAAGCATCGATTGGTGACGTAATCAAGTGACGTAAGAGATAGAACACCTGCAACGATGCAGTGAGTGAATCATAAGGGTTTGAATGAGTGAATACCGGATGAAAATTCCAAGGGAAATTTGGAAAGGAATAAGTTTTCAAATGAAAACTTTGAATTCATGAAGAAACTTGTAGGTTATGTTAAGTATTAATCGGTTAGGAATGTTGCTTATCTATGATTTCTCTTGGTTTGCAGTATTTTGTATTTGTACTTTAACAGTTATACACTCAAAGAACACACAATTATATTTTGACACATTATTATATTGATTGACATATACAAAAATTATTTAATTAACAAAACAAACACATGCATCTTTGATTAAATATAAAATATCATTTTCGTAGTAACACCCTCCCATGAAAATATATTTATATTTTTATTCCCATACCTTGAGAACATAATTCATGTTTCGTTTTGAACAAAGGTTTTGTTAACGAATCGGCAATCATCTTTTCGGTTGGTGTGTGCTCCACGATTATTTCATTATTTTCGATCTTTTCTTTAATGAAATGATGACGCACATCAATGTGCTTCGTTCTCTGCTTGAAATTACTGGTATGTGCCAAATCAACAGCTCCTTTGTTATCGCAATATATAACTGTTGCTTGTTTTGAAAGAACTGGATTTATTTCTACGTTCAAATTCCGTAACCAAATTACTTCTTGACAAGCACTTGATAATGCCATGTATTCGGCTTCCGTTGTTGATAAGGCTATAGTTTTCTGTTTCTTGCTTTGCCATGAAATTACTGCCCCTTGTAAAGTAAAAGCATAGCCAGTTGTTGAATGCCGATTATTTACTTCATTAGCCCAATCTGCATCGGTGAATCCAATAATTTCTTCATTGCCCTTTGCTGTATATTCCAGTTTTGCTCCCATCGTGCCTTTTAAATACCTAAATATTCTCTTAACTGCTTTCCAGTGCATTTCAGATGGTCTCTTGCAAAATCTGCTCAGTAGATTTGTAGCATAGGAAATATCAGGTCTTGTAGTTTGTGCAAGATATAATAAGCTACCAATAGCTTCTTGATAGGGAATATTTTTTATTTCTTCCTTTTCTTCGTAGTAGTCCAATTTTTGATTTGGATCTAGTGGAGTGCTCACGGGGTTACATTCCCACATATTGAATTTCTTAATAATATTTTCCGTATATTTAATTTGGTCTAGTTTTATTGTCCCTTCTTCTACATTATTCTCTATTCCGATTCCCAAAATGTATTTTACTTCTCCCAAATCTTTCATTTGAAACTGTTTCATTAAATTTCTTTTCGTTTTGTTTACGAAATTTATGTCTGATGAACAAATTAATAAATCATCCACATAAATTGTAATTATAACTAATTTTCCTTCTGATTTTCTATAAAAAATACATTGGTCTGTTTTACTTTGGATAAAATTCATATCTTTCAATGTTTTTGTTAATTTCTGATTCCATAATCTCCCACTTTGTTTTAATCCGTAAATAGCTTTCTTCAGTTTTAAGATTTTATTTTCTTCTCCTTTTTTCTCCATGAATTCTGGTTGTTTGATGTATATATCCAAATCTATTTCACCTTGTAGATAAGCCGTTACGACGTCCATGTGATGAATATACATTTTATATTTTGCAGCTAATGCAAAAATGTATCTTAGGGAAGTAAAACGTACAACTGGAGAATATGTTTCGTCAAAATCAACTCCTGGTACTTGAGCATATCCTTTTGCCACTAATCTGGCTTTGTAACGCTCGATGTCTCCATTTTCATTAGTTTTCTTCTTGAAAACCCACTTAGTTTCAAGAATTTTTCTATCTTTAGGTTTTTCTACTAACATCCAAGTTTCATTTTTAATTAGAGATTCATATTCACTCTTCATAGCTTGTACATGAACATGAACCGCTTGCTTTACCTTCTGCTGTCAGCTTGACATCTTGTAGTATTTTGGTTTTTATTGAGTCACCTGTAATAGCTATTCCCGAGCTTTCCAGGCCCATTATCATCGGACCATATTCTTCTGGTAAGCCGGCTAATAATAATGTGCCAACCCATTCGTCATTGACATTAAATCCTAAACCATTTAATTTATGAGAAGTAGAAATAATTTTGTTTACGTATTGCTCTACTGACTCGCAATTACTTAATCTCGTAGTTACTAGAAGTCTAAGTAATCCTACTTTTCTTGTTAAACCCGAATCTTCAAAAGTAGTTTGGAGGTTTTCCCAAGCATCTTTTGCTGTTGTTGTATCTTGAATATGTACATAGTTAATCGGGTCAACGGAGAGAATAATTTTAGATCGCGCTTTTGCAATCTTCTTTTCATCATCTTCTTCTCCTGTTATACATCCCCATAGGTCTTCGTGTTCCAGTAAAGCTTGCATTGCAAACTTCCATGAACTGTAATTATCACGACCTAATAATTTTTCAATTACAAACGATGAAGAAGTCATATTTGATGATGAATAATTATTTGTATTTCTTTCTTTACTGTTAAATATGGGTGCCTGGGCCCATAACCTCTTGGTTTGCAGTATTTTGTATTTGTACTTTAACAGTTATACACTCAAAGAACACACAATTATATTTTGACACATTATTATATTGATTGACATATACAAAAATTATTTAATTAACAAAACAAACACATGCATCTTTGATTAAATATAAAATATCATTTTCGTAGTAACAATTTCATTGATATCATAATGTAATTTGTTTGTAAATATGTATATAGTAAATATTTTTGAATTTCTTTGTTGCTAATGGAGGGTTATGCTAGAATTACTAAGAATATGAAAATCAGGTAGGCCGTGGGAAATAAAATTTGCACTAATCTTGAAAACTTATGTTATTTGAAATTAAATTGAGAAAGTTAAGTTAGTAAATAATACATTAAAAAGCAATCTGTTAACATATGAGTCCTCCCGGCTCATTTTCCAAAGGACAATTGCGTTAACAGGCCTTACGAAACATGTTTTGTAATACCATTTTTCTATTAATACTACTAATACTAATACATATTTATCACATTTTAAAAAATACGGTTATAATATACAGGGTGTTAATACTAAGTCGTTACACCCGAAAATGGTAGGTAGAATTCATTAAAACAAACAACTTTTCTTAGTTTCAATTTTTGATTTGGTGCCCCGGTTCGTAGTTAATGGAGTTCTTTTGTTTTTCGAAAAATCGTCATAACTTCCTTATTTTAAAGATTATTGAAAAAAATTTTTCTTCCAAATTTACCTTTAGGCTCTCTAAAACATTTGGCATTTACAATTATTTTTTATTTTTTTAAATGACAAAATGGCGATCAATCAAAAAATTCAGAACATGATTTTTTGATAACCACTCCATCGATTTTTAAAAGTAAAACATTTATTAAATCTTTAAACTATCTACTACAATATTTGTCCTAAACATTTTTTTCAATCTATCCAAAAAAGTCTTTTTTCACTTATTTAACTTACATAAGTGGTGCGTGCAGAAAAAAATCTAATTCGGAATAGGCTATGAAAAAAAAAAACGTATCAATTTGAAAGTAATTAATTAAATGTCAATTTCACACAAGATATTGTCAAATATGTTATCTGAAGAAATATTCTTGAATCCTTATATTAAAACAGAAATAAATTTAAAAAAACGGTGAATGGCAATAATCTGTAACCTACTTCATTATCATTTCTCCTTAAAATTACATTTCACGATCAATTGTGACAACTTGATTATTGATCAGACATACGTTTCTGTTTTCATAGCTTACTCTGAATTAGATTTTTTTCTGAACACAGTGAACTTATGTAAGTCAAGAAAATGACTAAATACTTTTTTTTGGATAGATTAAAAAAAATGTTTATAATAAATATTGTAGTAGATAGTTTAAGGATTTTATAAAAGTTTTACTTTCGAAAATCGATGGAGTGGTTATCAAAAAATCATGTTTTGAAATTTTTGATCGATCGCCATTTTGTCATTTGAAAAAATAAAAAATAATTGTAAATGCCAAATATTTTAGAGAGCCTAAAGGTAAATTTGAAAGAAAAAAAAATGCAATAATCCTTAAAATAAGGGAGTTATGACGATTTTTCGAAAAACAAAAGAACTCCAATAACTACTACGAACCGGGGCACCAAATCAAAAATTGGAACTAAGAAAAGTTGTTTGTTTTAATGAGTTCTAACTACCATTTTCGGGTGTAACGACTTAGTATTAACACCCTGTATATATTAAACTCTAAATTAAATGGATTACAAATAAATTATCCCATTACGGATCTTCAATAATTTGGTCAACAATAAGATTAAAATATTCTGAAAGATAAATTATTAATTGGAGGACTATATTATTTTAAAACGATTAATAATAAAAACTGCAATCATTCTAAAACATGCTGATAATTATTTTTGTTGCTTTGATGTGTAGATTTAAAATGTAAATAGGTATTCAAATTCTTGTCATTTTTATATCTGTTTGCGACTTTCAGGAATTCACCTAATTAATGTATTCGTCGAAGTGAATAAAAGAAGCGGTACTTTTGAAGTTACATTGTTGCATCTAACGATTCCTTTATGGTTTGCGTGCATATTTACAATAGATAACATTTAAATAAATATGCAATTTATTTTGTATATCATTAAACAGACTGATTTATAAGTTACTATAGTCAGAAAAATTGACTGTCGGGTCCAGCCATAAAACTATAAATATAGTAATTCTGACAAAGCGGCATATCGCATATCGCTTGCTATTTGCTTTATAATATTGAATATATACAAAACAGGCCATTCTTTTGGAATGAAGGCATGCATTGTCTAGTACTTCTACCTGCCCTGAGTGGTTTTTATAGTACAATAATCTTACTATTCCTTTAACATTACAATCTTCATTCTCACAAAAAATTACATAAACAACATAACAAAAATAGCATTTATGTTAAAGGAACAGTACAGTAAGATTATTTTACTATACAGAGCATGTCTTCATTTCAGCAGAGCGGCCCAAATAACAGCCCGTTGACACCCAATGTTTATTATCCAAGCAGTGAGCGTTATGCCGCTTTATCATAATTGCGATATTTATAGTTTTATTGTTATCGGGTCGACAGAGTCAATTTTTCTGGCTATAACTTAAGTGTTTTGTTAGATTTACGGTAATGCAGTGTGTAAAATTTGTATATACGACCCTTGTCATTTGGGTTACCGTAAAGTCGTAAAGACAAATTTGGGAAGCGACCCTTAAAATTGTTTTATTACGGGCGACTCATAAAGTTAACACAGTAATTCATAAATGATTTTATGGTTGCAACATTTTTCACTTTACGGAACCAAACTGTCTTTAAATGACATTTTAAAATATTTATGACATTTTAAAAGTATTTATATACTACTCAGTTTAACAAAAAGAATCACGAGAGAAATAGCTCTTTATATTACAAGCTCGTAACGAAAATAAACTCTTTTGACCGAGGAGGTAGTTCGTTGGGCTGAGGAGAGTGTCGAGATTTTCAAAAAAATATAATACTTTGAAATTGTATTTATAGAATATTGATTACAAATCATAATCATTGTAACGGGAAAATGTTTGTTCAAATTATCTATCAATGTCACCAGTTTTTCTTACATAGAGAAAATTTCGAGAGAAAGAAAGAGACAAAATACATGGGGAAAGAAGAAGAAGAAAATTTGGATTGTTAACAAGTGGGGAGGTAATTTGAATGGCTGAAGAGAGAGGAGCGAGACAGAGTGGTGCGGAGGCAGAATGCGATGAAACCTGTTTAAAGACAGAATTTCCTAATGATGATAACAATGTGACATGTCCAACAAATTCATCTTGAAAAATTCATATGTTAGACTAGAGTATGTTACAATGATTTAGATTTACAATGTTTTTCAACCTTTTTTGTGTCGCGGCACATTTGAATCTATACTTAAACTTTCGCGGCACACTTAAATTAGAATAATAAAAAGTATACATTTTTTTATTTATTTATTGTCACAAACAAAATAACAATATATTGTAATAAAAACTAAAATTATTCTGAAATAAATTCACACATACATATATTATTTTAATGAGAGATGTGAGCTTGGCGTTTTCTTAAAATATCTTTTTTTTTTAAGGCCGAATTTTATATAAACATACCCTTAAATCTTCTTCCAAGGATACCAGCCGTGATATCTTTCTAGTTTTAATACTGTTCATAGCAGAAAAAATCTCTTTCTAGTTTTAATACTGTTCATAGCAGAAAAACTTAATTCGCATAAGTACGAGTTTGAGAACGGGAGCAATATTTCTATTGCTTTTTTTGTGATATTTGGAAATTCATTCTGAAGAGATAACCAAAATGAAGTCATTGTTGCAGTATGTTTTAACTGCAATTCTCTGCCGTTCCTTATTTCTGTTAATTCATCTTCTTCCTTAATATTTAAATCAGCTGACGCACACGCATGTAAAACAAAGGAATTTTATATAAAGTGTACGTGTAGAAAAATATTTTTCAAAATTTTTGTAAAATAATTTAAAGTCTGTAAAATTTGTTCAGTAATTTTTTTTTATCCATTTTACACTTTTTCAATAGTTCAAACATTTCTACAATATTACCTTTTTTAATTCTTTCCTTCCAAAGTAGTAATTTTTCTCTGAAAGTATTAATTTTATCAATAGATGTGATAATATTTTCATGACTACCCTGCATACTCTTATTAAGAGTATTCAAAAACTGAAATAAATCTGCAAGAAATGCAGCTTTATTACACCAAGCTTCATCAAAAAGTAATTCGCTAAATTTAGACTGTTGTATTTTTAAAAATGATGATATTTCTTCTTTTAATTCATAAAATCTTGCGCAAGATAACCATCTTACTATCGGTAAATACCTTTATTTAATGTAACAGTAACACATTCGTAAAATGATTTTTTTTTATTTTGTCATATACCCTTTTTGTGTTTTGGACTTATTTTTCGAACATAATTGAATGACCTTTAAAAATTTTCGCACACACAGCACTGTGCCGCGTCACACCGGTTGAAAATCACTGATTTAGAGTGTTATTTTTGGTTTTGGGTAGGTTACATTAGGGTAAGTCATGTTACGGTAGTTTGTTTAGAGTAGATTATGTTAAGTTAGTTAATATTTTCTGATGCTTTTTCCATACACGATTACCTCATATGTAAATCTTTGTGATGGGTGGTATGGAAGACGCTGAGAAACGAATTATTAATTTATGAATATTATCTAAATCTATTTTCTATGAGAATGAAGTAGCCCACTACTTTTTGTCCTGGCTGTGTTAATTTTATTTACTTACGGTACTTACATTAACGAGAGACTTCAGTTATGCATTATTTAAATGTAGCTGTTGCTATAGGATAGCAAAGTTCACCTACAAAGTCGGTTGTTTTAAAAAAAGTTAATTAGTTTTATCTGAGATATAATAAATTTATATTTAGAATAAATATTCATAAAGTATAGTTATCAGAAACTTCCACGTTCTAAATGTGTACTTTATGCATTAAAAAGAGAAATTGCATACTGCATTGTTAATAAGAAAATCAGTTATAATTTTAACACCACGCTTCAGAAAAAATATAGCACCTTAAGCGTTTGCCTTTGCATGTTGGCTAAACGTTACAAAGAAAAAATACTCCGGTATTTCTGCATATGCAAGTGCAGCTGTAATTCTAGATCTAAATGGAAAGGCTCACAGGTATGAAACACGAATGAAGAAAATTACTCGACTGTAAATTATATTTATTCAGAATTTTAAAGTATACTTTGGCTTAAATATAAGATTGGTGGTTATATGTAAAATACAGCCTTAGGTATACAGTTAAATGCAGGAAATAATTGAAAAGTAATGTAACACTCACTTATTTTTGAATGAATGAATGAATTATTGGTAGACGAAATTGCATTACAAATACAAAGTTTATGTTAGTATTAGAAATATACAACAAAGTATTTATCGTTTTTACTTTGAAATAATAACATATGTATATCCTGATTTTAGATATAGTGCACTGATTACATTTTATAACATGTTATTACTACAGGATTATCCCTAATTTAACAGAGATATTTTCTAATATTTTTAATTATACAAAACATAGAATATATACAACAAAAATAAAACTAGTAAGAATAATATTTGGCTCTTTATTTGTATAGGCGCTATAACATACTAGATTCACTAGAAAATGAGTTTTTAATGGTCGAGCTTAATTTGAAGATAAATAACATTCTTTTAAATACACCCCTTTATAACATTAGTGGCATCCTGTAGTGAGGCAAGTAACTAAAAACAACAGATAATGAAAGTCAAATCAGTGCCCTATATCTATAACACAGGATAAGAGTATACAGGACGTAACAGAAATAAGTACACATTAAATTTAACCGGTGATAGAACTCGTCGAGAGCGACAATATTACTTAGTAACTTTCTTTTGTGAACCTTCTTCTAGATATTGTACAAAAAAAAATTCAAAGAAAAAATTCATTACTTGACAAAAAATACTAAAAAAAATCTGTTGTGGCCAGCACAAAACCTTCCGTCAATTCGATGTATTTTGTACATATCCTATACCAAAAGTTCCTTGAAAAATATTCTATATATCCTGTATAATTGTAACAAGAACACACTATTTTTACATATCCATACTGAAAGTTCCTTTGAAAAGATTCTAAAATCTAATAAAATTTTAATACGAATACGAACGTACATTATGTATTGCACTTAACACTTCCTCCTGCTTCAACTTTGCCCTATTTTATTAGAAGTCACCGTTTCTTACTCTTCTCTTCTACTCATTCCTGTCCAAAGCACCTTCGTGACACAGTTCTTCCTCTCTCAAATCTTCTGCTATACAGTCCTTCCATCTTCTCTTTTGCCTTTCTCGTACTTCTGGCATTATAAGTTCCTATCTTGAGGCGAGGCCGCAAATGCAAGTCACTGGCGAGGGACACTCTGTCACTTATATCACATACTTTCCACTTTGGTTCTGCACTTGCCACTGACATCTGTCAATTAGATTTTTTTGAATATACTCGTATCTGTTGTTTTCATAATTTTTGCAATGCTGACTGATTTTCGTAAGTTAATCTCTCTTAATCTCTCTATAACTCTATATCTATGGAATATGAAGGAAAATGTATAATCGAACCGTATAGAGAATAAGATATTCTTTCTATTGATAATCACATAAAATGTCGAAAATGATATTTAACTGCGATTTTTCAAGAAAAACTGTTAAGAACTTCAAATAAGGGTACTTCCGGTTGACCAATTATAACCAAAATCTAATCAGCTCTTCATATGGTTGTAAAGAAGAGGAATATGAAAGAATCATAATTTTTAGAATTGTAGTTTTGGAGTTATCGTCGGAGAAAAAATTGTCACACACACACACACGGACACACACACAGACACACACACAGACACACACACGGACACACATACAGACATCATCTTAAAAATAGTACATTCGTATTGTAGGGACCCTAAAACGTGCTTATACATTAAAAACTCACCACCGAATTTTTTGACCAAAAACAATACCTTCCTTTTGACGGAAGGTAAAAATGACAATTCAAAAAAATGTTACTAAGAAATATTGTTGCTCTTGTCGAGTTCTATCACTGGTTAAATTTGATGAACTTATATCTGTTACACCTTGTATATATAAAGATTATTGTCGACCCAGGTGGCGTAGTGGTAACGTTATCGCTTCACGACCTAAAGGTTCTGGGTTCGAATCCCGGGTAAGGCATGGATGTTGTACAAGTCTTTCACAATTTCATCTTCATCAGCATAGTGTTAAAATAGTAAAATTATAAATACTTCGAGGAAAGCTCTCTCATCCCCATACTATCACCGCTCAGGATACAAAATGTATGTAAAAAGCGTGTAATAATAAATAAAAATAATAAATAATATAAAGTTTATTTAAAAAATATTATTCAAACACAAAATAAGATTTTTCCTATTAACAAAGAAAATCAAAACTTTATTGCTTTTTTTACAATACCCAACTTCTTTGATTTTCCTTCCTTTGTCAGCATTTGTTTGCCGATCGATCCCACATTCATTTCCTATCCAATATACCCAACTGCGCAATCTCCATTGCACTGAGCATTCACTTCCGCCACGTGTCCGCCACAGGTGAGCTTCAAGTGACGTCATTGTTTCTCATTCGTCAACCGATTACGAAACCAAGATATTCAAGCCGGCTTGAAAGTACAGCTTTGATGAAAACTGCGTAAGGAAGACATCACAGTTCTGACGTCATCAAGATGAGGAAAAAATATATATATATTTATAGGTTATTGGTAATTATGTAAGGGATGGTAATTCTAAAAACATGTTAACTGAGGATGAACAAATAAAAAGACGTAAATTAAGGATAAATATATACTGGATTTATTTCAATATCGTCATTAAAATGTCGTTTTATATTCTGAATGAATACGCACGCAAAGTAAAACGGTTTACATAAAAGGAATTATTACTCTACGACAGATGCAAGCCGTACGTGTAGGTATGTATGTGATTGAATAACAACAGAAGTATGAGTTATTGATTAAAACAGTTGAAGAAGAGAGTGATACAAGTGCAATAATGTTACTCATTGTCCGATGCATAACCATTCAGAAATGTATAAACATTAGTACTGTGTTTTGTACATAAATAGCAGGTGTCTGAATTACTTAAACCAATGAATATTTACACAATTTATACATACATAAGTTTGGAACATTTTTGTTATATGTTGTACAACCATCCCTTTTTTTTACATTTGTGCAGAGATTATTTATGAAAATGTAAACAAGTGCAAAACAAATGTAAAAGGATATATTCACAGATTGCGAAATAATGGATTGATACGCTTATCAAATCCTAATCCTATGTTGTTAAACGCTTAATAGTAAATTATTTGCTATTTCAAGATTTGCCACTGAAGTTCGTATACCTTTCAAAACTAATGATATATTGTTTTTAAAAAGTACCTACCCACATATCACGTATGAAGGTGTTTCAAAAAGTAACAACAAATTGGCAGTATTTCAAATATTCGAGTAGATTAGAGACAACCTTAAAGAAGATGTTGACAGTGTCCAATAATGGTCCAATGGCTATCAGCCCTTATTTCAGACCTAATTTTTTAGTCGACCCTACTCGACTTGTCAACAACAAATAATGCCCAATTTGTATATTCTTTCGGTTTCTCTTTCTTCGTGAAAATATAGTAAGAGTAGTTCTGTTTTAATGACCAGAAAGATTTTAAGTTTAATTTTTGTCAAAAGTGGTTCGCCGAAAGATATTTCAAATTTATCTTTTATTATATTTAAAGTATTTAACGCTTGTCTAAACAAAACTTGCATACCTGATGACAAATAATTTTAAATAAAGTACCTATAAAAATAAGTGGATAAGTTCATGTAACCAAAATGTCACAAATGCTTCGTTTCAGCAGTAAATATAGCGTAACTGGTGCAAATAATTTTGTTTCCAACTACTAAGTATGAATTAAGTTTAAAATAATTCAATTTGTGGCATTTAAATTAGTAAAAATTCATTCAGAACTTATAATAAAAATAAAATTTGTTTTTAATTTAATTCCTATTTCCATACCAACGTCCTAGGGTGGTGGCATGAACATGTGATTAAGCGTGATTAGCGAGAAGTTGATTAGCAGTGTTTTAACTCTGTTAGGACCAATTTTATAATCTCTGGTTAAAATTTTAATTCTCGGTGAAATAAACAAAATTGAAACGAAATAAACTGTCAAATGACACAAAGATCATTGCTGTCAATAATACGATTCAATATTGTTTATTTAACTTGTAGTTAAAATTCTAACCGTAGGTTATAAAACTGGCCCTAAATCGAGTATGGATGATTTTAGACAAAAAACTTCAAATAATAGTTATAGTAAAATTAATTGTAATCAACTTTTATTTGATGAATTTTTCTCTAAAATAATCAATAAACGATTGGTTTAGGTCCTTTATTTAACACTGGTTGTTTTTAATTTTGGAACACTTTCTAAGTATTTTTTTTCACAATAATATTGAAAACTTAAATTTTATTAATTTATCAAATTACCAATAAAAATACGATTTCCCGGTAAATAAAATGAAAGAATTTTGTATAATTTACCGTCAAACTGTGTACTGTGTAGTCTCTCTACTATCTCAAAGTAACTGAAGATTAATTGGCTACATTACTCTAATCAGGTTAATCGTTTTTGAGTGCAAATTTTGAAACTACAAGCTCTGTCTATAAAACTACGAAAACGCTTTTAGCATGTGTAATATAATTTCAACTTTAGTTCCAAAGTAAGTTCCTATTTTATGTTCATCATACATTTTAAATAGATTGAGGCATTGCACTAAGTATATGCACGACACAACTCCTGTTCTCATAACTATGTTAAAAACCTTTTTAACCCAATCTTTCAATTACCCTCCTATAAATTCCCCTAACCCACTTCCACTTCCAGTGTGCTTCTGCTTACAAAAGCATTTCTGCTAAGGATGCAGTTGGTAAGAAACAAAGAAAGTGCAGGCTTGCAGTTTGTGCTGCGTTAACACATTCACATGTTTGTGAGTGCAGCACAGCACACACTGACACTGACTGACACTCACTACGTACGATGAGCACGCCGGCCATGCTGCAGATAACATTTAACACTTGGGGCTCGTGTTGGGAGAAAGAAAAGATAAAAATATGTGGAGAGATAGTGCACGGTGATGGAGAAACGTGGGAAAAGGATGAACAAAGAAAGAATTTCATTTTGATTTTTGAAAAAATGTTGCATATTGGTTTGCTTCTATATTTTAGTAGAGGTTGCATAATTACCAAATAACATATATTATTATGTAGACACAACTAACATATACGATATTAATAAAAACAAGACTTCAGACTCACTCCACTCTCATTATTGTGATAGGATGCGATATTTTGCTACCGAAAATCGGTCATTTTATTGTATAAAGAGTGAGAAATATTTGTTGTATGGTTAGTATGTAAGTCTGTTGTTATTTATTATATATGTATATTTTGTATTGCCTTAGTTATTTGTTGTTATAGTTTTGTAATAGGATCCTAAACTATTATATAAGGTAATAAGTTTAAGAATTTGGTGAGTGACGTAGCAGTAATCGACAAACTATATATTTATATAAAAACTTATACGTTATATTCACGAAGAAATTATTATTAAGCATAAATAATAAGCATTTTTTTCCTAATAAATTATAGAACATTGAAACAGTTTGACAATATTATGACACAAAGTATGACGGCGGATGGCGCTAGTGTTTCTTTGTTTTGAAGTTTCATTGTTTCAAATTTCTGACATTATTATTAATATAATTAATATTACAAATTGATTTAATTATAAATACATTATTATTGTTAATATTACTAGATATTATAATTAAACAAATTAATTTTTTTGTTAGATTATACCTACGTGACAGTTCATAATCTTTTAAAGGTGACCGCAGCAGACGCGCGAATCTCCTTTTTAAAATCAGACGACCAATCAAATTCTTAGGACCTAACGCGTCATACCCAATTAGTAATCAACTTCAATAGCATGTAGTTTGCGACCTAATCGATATTTAAACAAAAAATTTTTCACTAATACTCATTAATTTATGTATATTTTCGTCTTTTTATTTAAGATAGTTAAAATTTGACTACGGTATGGTATAGTATTAAACATTATTCTAATTGTTATTTCGAATTATCAAATAGCATAAATGTAACTTATATAGTCCTCTCGCTTCAAATTTGAGAGCTCGATTAGTAAGTACACCCAGAAATGGGTAATAAGCCGTGATGATATATTCATTTTCTTAAAAACCTGTGCTTTTGTTTAGTGCGCGTGTTTCATTTGAATATCATATTATAAAATCTGCCGAAAATATAATTGATATAAACGTTTTTTCTCTGCGGAGATTAAATGAGATGATGTGCATGTTTTGTGACATAATTTCATTGTTGTGTTTTGTTTTCCAGTGTTTTTGTTTTTTGCGCTTGATTTTGACATTTAGCAATTAGCATATCTTGTTATTTTAGATTGTATCTATAACATTTTTTAGTCATTTTGCAATTATTTTCACATTACGTTGTAATAATCGTAATTGTCTTCTACGTTAAAAGAATAGTTATCTCCAACCTCCGTAAAACTGCACAACGAAGGTTAACCAGAATTAAATAGTAATACTATATCACAAAACGGGAAAATTTATTTCCAAAATATTTACTGGTTTTGTTTGAGAATAAACTTTAGAGGTTTATAATTTATTACTGCAAAAATCATAGAAATATTTTGGCATATAACTATGTGATTTAGAAAAGTGTAGGTCAGAAATCAGAAACACTTTTCTTTGTTTGACAACAAGATTACGTCACGGCATAATTGTTTATGATTCCATAAATTACAATTAATAATAGTGCATTTGCATTTTAATGTACTGGTAACAATCATGATTCACAAATGTATATTTATAACTAAAATGGACATACAAAAAAATGAACTATTTTAAACGTATGCACATTCCAATCATTTGCAATTTAAAAATGTATATTTCTATATGAAATCTTTTAACTTTTACAAAACAATATTGTAGTTAACAATTTATGAAATAGTGATTTTAATTACAAATTATTTATTATGAGTAAATAGATTCAGTGTTCAGTGGAAACAAAAGAGTAAATACATAGCGAAATTGATTTCGTAATTTAATTACATATTTAAGTTTAAATATTACTATGTTTTTACTATTTTCCTTATTATTTTATTTTACAGATAAGGAAATATTAAAAATAATTTTGTGCATCTGTAGGTATATGACTTTCTTATACAAATTTTCTGAATATAGGTAATATAAATATGTAAGTATGTACATATTCGCTTTATAACAAAACATTAAATATTGTGAATTACATATTTACGCACGTTTCACCAGTTAATGTAAATATACATAATATATTCTTATTGTTTAAACACATATTCAAAGAATATTTACGTAAAATTAACCTACATAACATAACACGTATCTGTTTAGTATTTATATTAGTATAAAAGATGTTTAATTTTAAAACCAAAAGGTTAATAATTTGTACCACTCAGTAATGCGTAGTACCAACATGTAAAAAAAATTAAATTTTTAAATTATCATAATATTATTATTTAATAGAGATAAACTTTATGTCATTAAAGTCTAATGCCAGGTTGCAGAAACGTACATCAATTCCTCGTTCAGTTCCTTGTTCGTATGACATTTAAATCAGTGCTGTCAAAAAATCGCGTTGCATTTCTTCGTTTTGGTGAACCGTTAATTGATCAAGGAATGGGGGATTTCACCATTTTTTTTATAATTTCATCTGAAAATATTAGGAAAACTAAGACTACTGATGAAAATCCGGTGAAAATATTCCTATTAATAAGCGAGTTATGGTCTCCCGAATTTTGAAAAGATTGACGTGACGTCACGCATTTGTGTTTTTATATCAAACTGTTTTCATCATGGACCTAAATGTTCTTGAAATATATGCTATTTTAAGTTATATTTACATAAAATAAATGAATATTATAACACTGTATAAGTCTGCATACTTTATAATTACAAGTGTATTTAAATTATTAAGTTTAATGCAAGAAATTTGTTAAAATAAAAACTGTTTGAAAACTGCAGGACAGGAATGTTAGCCCCTCCTTTCGAATTTGAATTTCTTAACTTCCATTGGTAATAACTCTCACCTCCAAAACGCTATTTGTTATGCATGTATAGGCGGTCTTTCGGTTGCCAAGCAAAATATTATATATTGAATTCATATTCGTGTCGAAGCGCTAAAACAAAAAAAAAACCCTATTTCCGAAATATTTCAATTATACCATTTCATTTTTTTATTAATATTCGTTATTCAGCATATTCGTATTTTTTTAATATTTTCCTTTAATTCGATTGAGCTGGAATCTCCTATTGATGAACGTTTCTGCAACTGGGTATAATTGATGATCTTTGAAGTTTTTAATATATCATCTTCACGGCTATTACCCATTTCTGGGTGTACCAATCTACTTATAATCGCACATTTCGATAATAACGAAACGACATACATATATTTACCGTTGAGTGCGTTTTGCACGGGTCAATGGGGGAGTTTGGTCGCGTTAAAATGTAATATTTTCATATGAATGCAAAATATAACAGTAAAAACTCTTTAGATTTAAAAATATTTTATAAAATAATCTAAAGTTCGAAAACTCCCATATTCACAGACTATCAAAGCTCACGTGGAGAGAGCACTATAGAAGTCACTTTTATGCTATCTGATAATTGAAAGTTTCAAGTTTGACGTGGATCGGAAACGAACCCGGGCCGGGCCGTACGAATCGCAACCGGTCATTATAACACACACACACACATAGCCATTCACCCCAGAACAAAAATAGTTATTTACGGTACAAGTGAGTAAAGACATATTTTATTTACTACCGGGAAGTTTAGCACACTGAGAGTGTTAATTTCCGCGAATGGATAAAATGCCTTTACTATTCTATTTTTAAGATCTTTTTCGATTAAAAGTAAAGATAACATCTGTGAATAACTTTTCACATGTGTATTTCATTTTTTTAGTTACTTTAAATAACTAGAAATTGAAGAAATTTTTATCTATCCTCGTCAATTAGAGGAAAAAAAAAAACTTTATACGTAGATGTTGAAACATGAATGAAAATATTAGTTTTGTTGACTAAAACCGGATTGCTATTGAACATTTCAAATTCAATGGAGATTTTGTTAACTCTCAGATTATCTTTAGTATTTCCAATAAACCCCCCCCCCCCCCCCCCCCCAAAGTCTACATTTTATTGTAAATTACATACAACGTATGTATTTTGAAGATAAGTAATAATCATTGCTATATTTTTATATTTTTACACGCGTAATCGTGCTGACGTCATGCTACAGCTTGGATAAAGACGCGACTGACGTTTGCTAATATTGACAAGTAGCATCTGCATTTCTATATTTCGTTCGAGATATAGTGTGGGCTAGTACAGGGCTTTAAAAAATTGAGCTCAGATTGTCCTAAATCGCGGGCAAGTTTGCATAGAATTATTTTTGCTTGTTTTCCTTCTCTTTCGTTGACATTGCATAGGCGTACAAATTTACAGTACACGATAATATAAATTTACAATTTTTAATAATAATACCTACGACATAATAACATACGCAAATAGTATATATTAGAATTAAAACTATTATGTACATACTCGCATAACAAATATTGATGTATTTTGAAGCAAAATATCAAAGTTAAGTTAAAAGAATTTGATTATCTTAAATTTTTATGTTCCTATTTTGTTTCAGCCTTTAGAAACGGCCTTACTGTAATGCTATAATTATGTATGCAGGTATTTAAATTAGAACGTTATATTTTGAAAATAATTTAATTCATAAAACTGTTATTTTCAGATTTCTATTTTCTTTATTAATAACTATTTTACTACATTTTCTTCAGTTGACTTGCATGCAGTATTAATATTTATTTAATAATAATAAATCTACTTTATTAAAATAAGTTTTTTTTTTCTATTTATCTCTATAACTAATTATCAATATATTCAAATTTAGCTCTTATTAGATCTAAAATTTACGTTTCCTAGGAGTAAATCAGTCTTCTGGTTACTGCATTTTTATCTGGAATGATCCTTATAGCCGAGATAGACGACAAAATTAATGATCATTAACGGTTAGTTATAGTATGCATACCTTAAAGTGATACTGTTGACAGATGTCAAAATTGCGACTATTAACAAACCAAAAAATATTGAATGTAGTCAGCACGTACTATTTATTGCATTGTACTAGTACAGTATAAAACAATAAGTAGCGCGTACTTACTATAGTCAATATTTCTGGTTTGTTAATAGACGCAATTTTGACATCTGCCAACAGTATCTCCTTAAGGTAAGCATGCTATAACTAACCGTTAATGATCATTAATTTTTGTCGTCTGTCTCGGCTATTAAGATTTGCTTATGTCAAATTTGTACGGTTCTTTCTTCGTAAGTCATCTTAACATCAATTTGAACTAAGGACCTTCATCACTCTCTAATCTTTAAAACAATTCTGTTCAGAACTCAAAATAATTGTTTTTATCTATGATTTCTTAGCAAACGCTGGCGTTTAGAGACACGTTTTTCCAATAAATCTATCACAAGTTTCCCGTTGTAGCAGTAGTCTCCGCTATCTGATAGTTGCAGAACGCGGACGAGAAAAGCGTAAACTTTATCAGTAAATAAATAAGAGCACATCTCACTCTCGCATCAGTTGAAAATTGTATTGTAACTGACACGGGTGGACAATAAATGTGAGATTACAAAAGACAGTAAAATAAGGTTTCCTAGTTAATTTTATAACAAAAGATAGAACAATCATCTATAATTTTTCCTTTCAAGATAAATATTTTAAAAAAGAAAAAGTGATGACTTGAATACTGCTTTTAAACTAAGAAATAAATTCAATTGTTTTAGTACTATCTAAAGCATCTGATTGGCTAATGATCTGCTATGTTTAGCAAAGCTCCTCCCTCTTATATTAGTTTTCCGTATAAATATACTTTTGCCGTAAAGGAAAGCTGAATGGACTTCAAAAGGTTTGGGCCTTTGGTGTTTCAGTTGTAAAAATACTGGAACATTCGGATTATTTTTCCGGAAATATATTTTCATGTAGGTACTCTAAAAGTTCTGGTATGTAATTTACGTGACCTACTCAAGTTTTGTAAAATCCTGATAAATAATTTAAGGGAGATTTGGAAGTCCAAGAATATGACCTAGGTGATTTACTTTAAGTTAGACAAAAACTGAATCATGTTTTAGAATTTTTAGATCAGACTCCGTAAATGATTTTTTTTTTTTACTTAAGTATTGTGGGTCATCTGCAAATTCTGGTATGAGATCTTTAAAGTAGGCCAAGAACTGAAATGTTTCGAAATTTTTGGATCAATATAGGAAATAATAATTTTCTCTAACACTACTATGAAAATCATATATTCTGTAATTGAAAATTTTTACATAATGAGCACATTCTGTTATAGAATAATATTTTATAACAGGCAGGCTAGTTTTTCAATTCACCCATTTAAAATGCAATTGTTTCCAAAATAGAGCTGGCTTTGCTTGGCACGTTGCTTCCACTATTTCTTTGATTTTCTCATCTGAACTGTCAAATTGTAATAGTATTTTACATTACAAGCCAGGTAAAACGGTTTTTACTACTGAAAGGAGGAAATAACTGGCAAGCCGAGTAGCTGAGCCTGTCACCTCCTTGAGGCAGTAAAAAAAAATATCTGGCGTGTATTGTACAATATTTTATTTGTTACTCACTTGTAAATCAAATTAAAAATTATAACCTAATATTTTTAATACGTATGACCCTAACGTGGTAACTAAATTGTAAAATTTTTACAAGTTAGCAACCAATTTTACGAGTGAGTAACAAATATAAGAAATTTTCCCACAAACTAATTATATGCCTTGTTTTACGCTTTTTAACAAATTATTGCTTTTGTAACATATCAATAATTAGTTTATTTTTTAAAGAAAATTTTCAAGTGAGCAGGAAAACTCGTAAGAAATTGTATTTCCGCCTTTCGGAAAACTTTTCGCTCGCGCGGAAATTTTCTATTCCATACTAGTTATAGAATATACTATTTTGGCTAATCTAGAATGTAATCTGAATGTTTTACTAAATACGTACAGAAGAGTGACCAACAAGTTGAATTTCCTGACGAATATATTTTTTTTATATTTACATGGTTTGTTTAGAAAATATTGTGGAGTGGAGTTATTCAAATAATTTTATAGTTAAATAAGACAAAAATATGAAAACAGTTAAAAAAAGTACTCGCATATAGTGATAAATTATTTACAAATTCTCTCCATGTAGAAAACAACAAAACAATTATTAAAATTCTATGCTAATTCCATGACTTTTCCGTGAATTACTAAATTCCCCGATTTTTTCATGATTCCCTGACTGTTGGCCACCCTATTTATAGAATAAATATTAAATAAACGACACCAACTAATAGCTGAATAAAATGAGTTTTTTGGACGTTGATAAATTTTATTTATTATTGTTCAATTTCTATTAGATTCTAAACGAATTAAAATTTTAAATGCTCATATTGATTTTGGTTATGATATTTAAATCAATAGCGAACTATACGAAAATTTAATTACAATTAAACTATTTGATAATAATATGTCGTCAAAATGTTACACGCATGACACACAATGACATTGTTCAATAAGAGAATGGGTTAAATAATACAAAAATATAAATATGACGAAAATCATAAATTACTGTTTTATTATGCTCATGTTAACAAATTTGCAAATAACTGTGGTTTTTATTCTTGCAAAATTTCATTTCTTTTTCTTATTGTCGGAGGTTATGTATTTTGGAAGCATTTATGATTGTTTGATATGACGTAAGACGGTGTGTTTACATTTTCACTTTTTTCGCGTTTCGCATGCTATAAATTAGCGAAAGGGAACTCGCAGAACATGGCAGGCCAGGTCGATCTATTATGTGATTCCGTGATTCGCTACACTCAGACACTGGCAGCACGCACGCAGGACTTATCACTAGACAATCACTATTACAGTATTACCGCTTCAATTGGTTCTACGAACTTACAAATTGTTTCACACTTCGTTAAATTCTTCTAGTTCTACAAGAATCCGAATCGAAGGTCGATAACAAACTGAGAAGTTTCAAGTTATTTATTTTGCTGTTAGTCACTTTGATTTGAATTAGATTGCACAGCATATTCCTATTGAGAATATTTTCATTTTAAAATTTTGTTATAATATAAAAGATTGGCTGTGATTTAGACACAGGTCAAATGCAAAGTAATTCAGGTAGTGTATTCCACTGAAATATATACTAACTGGAATCTGGAATACGCATACGAACCCTATTGAATGTTGGTTGCTGGTGGAATCGGTAAACATCGGGGCATTTCGTTACTTCTTAGTACGGAGCGTTGTAGATATGGCGCATGTTTTAAATGAAATGTATGTGAGTAGTAGGGATGAATGTATACGAGTACTGTGTTAATTTGTAGTATCCATGTTAATTGTATTCATCAAAGATAAGTTTTTTAATTTTTGACGATTTTCACTCTGTGATATGTGGTTTTTAACTATTTATTTACTTATTTTAAATGTCCGTTTTTTATGTTTTGTTATCCACATGTGGTTTCTTTTCTCAACTAGACCATTCTAGCCCTGATGAAGACTATTGTATAGTCGAAATGTTGGCATGAACAAATCTTATTAGTTGACTGCAAGTCCGAAGAATTTTACTTCCTGTAACTATCTCCATAAAAACAAAATGTTCAGAATGAAATTTTATTTTCTATATCTATAATTTATTTTAAAAAAGTAAATAAATAAAAATTTGGAATTGTTTTTGTAGGAACATTCATCCGATGACAACAGAAATGATATTTTAAAAATAATGTTATAAAATATCTTACTCTTTATAAAATTATTTTCAAATACAGAGGGGGATTAGTTTGGTTCTTACACGTACACCCTTTATTTATCGATTTTTACTTGGTTTTTCTTTTTCAGAAAGTGATGAAGTGATGCGACCAGAATCGATCGATTTGTTGACAAAAATAGTAAACTTCAATAAATGGACTAGTGGGAAGCCCCTTAATAATGATTTACATTCTTTAAATTATTTGCAAAAACTTTACTGACAAATTGAAAAAGTTTATCCAAAATATTTCTTTCTTCACTTATTTTTGTTTATTAACATACTCGTATGTTGAAATTCTATTCATCCATTCCTATTCTAAAATTAATAATTTATATCTGAAATATTTACTTAAATAAATTCGGAAGTTTTCAGAAATACATACTGATATTACATGTTGCTGTCGTTCTAACGTTACCATCTACACTTCTTTTACGAAAGACTTCCAAAATTTATTAATTTTTTGCATGGACAACTATTAATGAATAATTTTAAGAGGTACGTAACTTATTTTTAGGTTGCCTGCATAGTTATTGAATGCAAGTTTTGAATATGCGGTCTAACGTTTAAAAATCAATTAATCATTGAGCTGATACCTACACTTTCATTTTCATATAAATAAATATATCATCAACCATTTTTTGGTGATATTAGTACTCTTTAGAATATTTTCCAAATCCCAACTTACAGGCTTTCAATATCACAAGGGGTCATTTTTGTCCCATTTGAATATTGGAAATAATATTCAAGTTTGACAATGGTCGAATTCAGGGCATCGAACCCGAACCTGAACCGAACCAAATCGTAACATTTTAGCGAATCTAAACCCCGAACCGAACCTCAGATATATTTTTCAACGGAACCCGAGTTGGAACCGAACCGGGTATTAAAATTCGGATCACGGTTCAGTTCAGGTTCAGGTTAATTTTTAGTTCGAAACGCAAGCGTAATCTTAATACAGCCGATCTGCGTTGCTGCCTGTAATGACTGTTAGTGAAATTGAGTTGCATTATTAATTCCGGCTCGCACTTTAAATTATTTCTTTATAAAGAGTGTTATTCAAAAAACATTAATTCAATTTTCATGTTGAACCGAACCTGAACCCGGAACGAAACCGCAAATTTTATTAATGTTTGAACCAGAACAGCACACGAACCCATCTCTCAATAAACAAATTAACCTGGACAGGGGCGGATTGGAGAAGTAAATCGGCCCGGGCGATTATTCTTAGTCCGGCCCTTTTCAGAGTGAAAATGATATATTACATACTCGTATATGTACACTGCTGAAAAAAAATCGGACACTTGGTTTTTTAATTTTTGTTATTATCTCCAGAACTATAAGAGCTACGATGTCGGTTAATTAGACGAAAGTTGTCCTATATTAGAATGCCATTTAAGCAATGTATTGTTTATTCAGAAGAAACACATAGGTCATTAGATACAGACAAATATGTAAATTTTATAGATATATATATATTTTTTTTTGTTTTTGAAAACTTCTAAGTATGAAATGATTCCAGATTTTGATTTGCACTTCTGTAGGACACTTTTTATGGCGATATCCATTTTTTGTCACTACTGTATTTCACGCTACACTAATAAGCCGACTTCGTACCTCTGATAGTTCTCGAGATAATGACAAAAATAAAAATTAAAAATCAAAGTGTCTGACTTTTTTATCCATCAGTGTAATAATTTTTATTTATGAAAATTATCACATTATCATATCATGTATTTCAAAATTGTCCAGAAACATGTTAGCGGCCTAGGCCTATAGGCTAATAGGATTGGCTTTGAAAATCAAATTTTCCGATGATACCAACATAAAAAAAAACCCTAGTATTTAATATTTGGAACG
This sequence comes from Ophonus ardosiacus, assembly GCA_943142095.1. Classification (NCBI taxonomy): domain Eukaryota; kingdom Metazoa; phylum Arthropoda; class Insecta; order Coleoptera; family Carabidae; genus Ophonus; species Ophonus ardosiacus. The sequence goes on along the minus strand of OW964832.1, from coordinate 30,815,006 downwards.
AAATACATTGGCAATATTGCCTCGGGTAAAAAAATGCATATAATTTTTATTTGATAACTCGACCTTAAAATTACTCGAAATTCTTGGTAACTTTAACCGAAAACTGGAATCCATCAGAAACAGAACTTCGTTAAGTCTAATATTTTGGGGAAACTCCTAGTTCTTTTTATTTGGTTTGATTTGTAAATTTTGAAACTGGACGAAAAATTTATATGTATGTGCAGGAAGATTTTTTTTTTTATTCCAACAGATATCCAATTTTACCTGGCATACTCGTATTCAATTTCGAGTTATCGAAGTTCCACGAAAAAAATAACATGTTTTCCAAATATTAGAGTAATTGTCCAAAATTTATATTTTTAAATATATTCTGACTACATTATTTAATTGAAGATGGCCAACCGGCCCTTTGGACCACTCGGCCCTTCGGGATTTGCCCGATCGCCCGATAGGGCAATCCGCTCCTAAACCTGAACCGAACCCTGTTTTGGCGGGTTCGATGCCCTGGTCGAATACGATCGCGCACCGTCAGAACCACAACCGGTTACATAAAGCACTCAGCCACACGTCGCCATAATTAATATTTGTGCGATAAACTTTGTTTATTATTTTATTGTATCACTCTATTCATACTTCACTATCCATTAGTTACTAGTTACATCATCCCCTCCTCGTATTATTCAATTCGGATTTCACCCCGGCGGAGCTTTGCTTTCCGCACTCTCACTAGATGGCAGTAGGCGTTTGCGCGGTGGCCAGCTGTTTCGGCGCCGGGATGCCGGCGGGGCGGAGGCCGACGCCGTGCCCTTGACCGTCGCATAACCTGCCTCACGTTGGCGGGGGCGACCGATCGATACGCCCGCTCGCCGCCGCCACCCAGACCAGTATCGAACGGCGGTGTCACCGCCGGCTTCAGGCTTCGGCTACTGGCGCTACAGTAGTACTCAACACACTGGGTGTGGTAGCTGCAGAAGCAGTGTTAAGTTACAAAATATATTTTAATAAATTTAAGAACACAATTTCAATGAGAGGATGCCACTAAAAGACCCGCACTAAACTATTTATCAAGTGTGTTAATAAGGGCGATTAATTGTGACATTTTTAACTGCTGAACTATACAACTCATCGGAAAATAGAATAATCAGATAGCTCAATTTTTCTTGGTTACGATGTATAACATCGGATATTTGCGTTGCTAAGTTGACATAAATTGTTTAGCAGTGGTACCTATGGTCCATTAATACACGATTAGTGGTACCCACAAAATTACAATCTACGGAAATAGTTATTTACATTCAAGTGCGTGTAAGTTGTATTTTACAGCGCGAAGGGTTCGTGCCTTATTAGCTGGAGCGCTGTAAAATACTTCACGCACGAGAATTGTATCAAATTTTTTGGCCGACGATAATGAAAATCACTTTTTTTAATAAGATAGGTTGTACTTCTGAAAAGGGTTAGTTTAAAATACTGGGTTTAAGTCAATTTCCAAATTTGATTTTACTTACCTTCATTAGAGTACCTACTTATTTTAGCGAAAATTTATCTGTAATAATAGACGTTGTTTATGACTGATAATCTATTTATTTACTCATGTTTTCTTCGTAATAAATAATAGGTAGGTGTCGATATTTGATATTTCAGCAATGTTCGCCTCGCGTATTTGACAGGTATATCGATCGGTGTCTATGTCGGTAACGGCGGATTTTTACAATAATGACAGATGTCGCTGCCGTGATTTAGGTTTATATAAATTAATTTTAAATATAGGAAATGTTAAAGTAACAAAAATAACTTAAGTAGGTAGTACTTTTTTACATGAACTTTATTATAGTAAAGATGATTTCTTTTCTAAATGCCCATAAACGTCCAGTGTATTTTGATTATTTTACCGCATAGTTAGACAAGTTACAACACAGTAAGCGTAAAATGTAGGTTACACTTGCTGTGTATACAATTGTAAAGTTCCCATTACACTTCAGGAGGGCAAAAACAATATTACTGATCATCTGGTGGATTATTAAAGGTATAAAATATTTTTTCATAACCGAGAGTAAAATGCAACTTCAGTGGTAACAAAATTAATACACCATTTTGCATCTACTGACAAAATATGGATATTTTTCTTCTAGGCAAGATTTAAATTATTTTAATAAGTAATTAAATTTAATGTTTTATCATACAATTCTTAGGTTTTCGAGGATAACAACTTCAAAACTGCTGCACCAGCAGTATCAACTACTACTTGAAATTCTTTAGCATTGAACTGAATAACCATTATTAAAAGCAATTTTCAACAACTGTCAACAAATATCTGATTCCTTATCCTTATGCCTTGTGCCATTGAAAGGTAACTATGTGACAATCAAATTTCTATTTCTTTTTATTCGTTAAGGTGGTTCTCATGACAGTCTCACAAAAAATTTTCCTTAAGTAAAAGAATTTATAAATTTTTTTTTTTTTATATTTAATGAGGATTAGTAACAGAATTAAATTGTTGTTGTAAATATCATACAAAAATAAGTAGGTATATTCAAGAAAAATATATGTATAACTGTTTTAATAAATTCGAAAATTCCACATTTTCCTGCTTTCGAAGAGAATTACTGCAAAAGTCGTTGGTGTCTGGTTATTTATTTTTATTTTTATTTATGAAATATCATGTAAATCTATGGTTTAATGAAATGAAATAACCTCTTCATTCGGTGCTTATACCTATGGCCACTCATGCATTTCTCTTCTTTGCTCTAGTCGTTTAGTCAGTCTATAATATACATACTACATATAATATGACAAGTAAAGGTTTAACGTTGGAAACATTGTTTAATAAAGAAAAATTTATAAGAAGATTTAATTTTAATAAACCTAAGGTACCGCAGCTTTCGTTTATTTAAAATTCGTAAATAAATATCAAATATGTAAGTGGATATAATATAGTGCTATGTAGGTAGGTACATTATATTCGAATTAAAATAAATATTCAGATAAAATACCGGGAGTTTATTTTATCAGTAAACATAGGGTATATCATTGCCATAGTTACGATATGAATGTTTGACAGCAATGTATTGAAGCGTTTATTTTATGAGTAAACATAGGCGTTTAACATGGGAAGCTGTATTTTGTAAATGCAAAGTGTCCGCCAAATAATCAAACCATGTTATTGAACATGATAATAGTACATTACATTTTGTACATTATTTAATATTAACTGCTTTAATAATATTGCAGTAAATTACAGAAATTGTCAAATAAAAAATTGTTTCACTTTTTTATTATGCAATATGAAAAGGTTTACAAATGTCTCCGATGGCGTAGTGGTTATAACAGTGGCGTTTGAAATTTTTGGTTGGGGTTCGATTCCCCGTTAGGGTAATTATTTTTTTTTTACGTTGAACTTTTAAAAATCAATTTCTATATTACAATCACTTAAAAATAATAATTACATTGTAGTAAATAAAGAGAAAATAATTAAGAATAATTGATTACAATAATCAAAATATTGATACAATAATAATGCATTGTATTTTATTTGATAAATACAGTAGAGACATAATATCTACAAAAATTTATTATAATTCAGTTATTTTTATTAATATCAAAGGAAATACAATGCATTATTATTGTATCAATATTTTGATTATTGTAATCAATTATTCTCAATTATTTTCTCTTTATTTATTACAATGTAATTATTATTTTTAAGTGATTGTAATATAGAAATTGATTTTTAAAAGTTCCAACAATTTTTACGTAAAAAAAAAACTAAAATAATTACCCCAACGGGGAATCGAACCCCAACCAAAAATTTCAAACGCCACTGTTATAACCACTGCGCCACCGGAGACGTTTGTAAACCTTTTCATATTGCATAATAAAAAAGTGAAACAATTTTTTATTTGACAATTTCTATAATTTATTGCAATTTTAGCAATATTATTAAATTAATTAATATTAAATAATGTACAAGATGTAATGTACTATTATCACGTTCAATAGCATGGCTTGAATTTTTGCCGAACACTTTGTATTTACAAAATACAGCTTCCCATGTTAAACGCCTATGTTTACTCATAAAATAAACGCTTCAATACATTGCTGTCAAACATTCATATCGTAACTATGGCAATGATATACCCTATGTTTACTGATAAAATAAACTCCCGGTATATCAAATATACTCATATAATGTAGGTAATTACTGCTATTCCTGAGCGTATATCTACTAGAAATGAAAATAACTTTTTACCTAGCTAACATTGTACAGGATAATTATGATTACTGTATCTACATTTATGAAAATTTGTGTATGTAGGTACATAGAAAGTTCATTATTGTGAAAGTTTACATAAAATATTAATAACAGTAAAGTGTGTTTATGCATATGTTATTCTGTTATAACCAGTAGTGGATTTTTTATTATATTAGATCCTGAATTGTACAGAATAAAATAAATTTAATCCACAAAGGAATGCACTCAATCATATGGTTAAAGCAGATGTTTTACAAACGATAATAGATTCATAAGTTTTAAATAGACTACTCGTAGTACGTATAATACTGCGTTTTACTGTCAATCTGACGAGTAATTCTAATTATAATTTCCTCAGTACATTAAATTATGATTAAATATAATAGAAGTCGTAACTTATGAAACATTTTTATTCCCGTGATGTCGGCTACGTACCTACCTATCTATAAAATTCAAAATTCTTACATTTTGTATCATACTCGTATGTATATATGTATGTATATGTTTCTCTTCAATTATTTAATAAATATTTAATAGAGACATCAGGGTCAGAAATAAATATATAAAATGGAGTAAATATTCAATAATCAGTTTCCTGGAGTTTGACATTATACTTTTTTTGATAAATGTCCCTACTTATTCTGTCCAAAACTGTACTGTCCAGTTGCACTACGGGGACTTAAATTTTAAGCGACCCTTAAACAAATGCATATTGAAATTTTTACATCAATTTACAATACGTAATTCATTTGATATTTCACATTTCATTTTTCTGCAATATTGTCCATTTAACAAACGCTTAAAAACTGATAACCCATTATTTTTGTTGATTAATATAAAATTATACAAAAAATTAGTAATTGGCAGCTATCAAGGCGATTTGACTCATTTTGTTTACAGATTTACAGATTTGTAAGACACAGTTTTGAACAGAATATGACCATAAACTCTACATCAGTTTTTATATTTTTGGCTAGTTTTCATACAATTAAAAAAGACTTTGTTTTAATTAATTATCTGATACATGAAAGCAGTTTAGCCAATTATACTCATATTATTTGACGGTTTTTGGCTTGAGAAGAAAGAATAACAAAGAAGCAAACTAAAGTTAATATTTGCGAGCAAATATAAATCATTTTACACGCATACTTCGTTATGTTTCTATTTAAACAATATAATTTTGACGTTTACACAAATGCCAACATAGGCATTACCATATTGTATGTATAGTTTTAAAAAATCACAAAAAGTTTCTAAAATATAACTTGAATGCTGTTTACCCTGTTTTACATTATAATTTTTATTTTATTTTATTTCTGTTTTCAATGTTGGAACTATATTTTAAAAAGAAAAAATCTGTTGTGGCCAGCACAAAACCTTCCGTCAATTCAATGTATTTGTACAAATCAGATACCAAAAGTTCCTTGGAAAAGATTTTATATATCCTGTAAAATTGTAACACGAACACACTATTTTTTACAAATTCCATATTGCAAGTTCCTTTGAAAAGGTTCTATAAATCCAATATAATTATAACACAAATGAATGTACATTCTGTTAATTGTACTTCACACTTCCTCATTCCTATACAACGCATTTGTTCCTCTCTCAAATATTCTGTCCTTCCATTTTCTCTTTGGCCTTCTTCGTACTCCCGGCATTGAAACTGCAAGTCACTTGCGAAGGACACTCTGTCACTTATGTTATTTTCTGATCCTATACTTTGGTTTTGCACTTGACACTGACATCTGTCAATTAGAATTTTTTGAATATACATATCTGCTGTTTCCATAATTTTTTCAAAGCAGACTGATTTTTGAAAGTTAACCTCTCTTAATCTCTCTATAACTCCATATTTATTGAATATGAATCAAATCTTACAGAGAATAAAATTTTCTTTCATATTAATGATCATAAAATGTTGAAAAATGATATTTAACTGGGTTTTTTCCAGAAAAACTGTTAAGATCTTCAAATAAGGGTACTTCCGGTTGACCAATTATAACCAAAATCTAATCAGCTCTTCATATGGTTGTAAAGAAGAGGAATACGAAAGAATCATAATTTTTGGAATTGTAGTCTTGGAGTTATCGTCGGAGAAAAATTTGTCACACACACACACACGGACACTCAGACACACACACAGGCACACACACACACAGACACACACACAGACACACACACGGACACACACACACACATACAGACATCAATGTAAAATTAGTAAAATCGTATTCTAAGGATCTTAAAACGTGCTTAATCATTGAAAACTCACAACCGAATTTTTTGACCAAAAACAATACCTTCCTTTTGACGGAAGGTAAAAATATAATGTAAAAAAGGCTTTATAGTTTGACATAGACATTAGAGTTCTTAGCAAAATATTATAAGTAACGGAAATAAAATTACATAATTCGTAATACAAATATTTAATGAACTTGAGCGATAATCGCCTGAGGAATGGATGAAGGTTGCCGAAGGAAAAATAATCGGACAAGCAGTCTGCAGTAAAAGACTAACATTAGTCTTCTTCAGTCGAAACGTCGGCTTGAAATAAATATTTTTACTGCAGACTGCTTGTCAGATTATTTTTCCTTAGGAACCTTCATCACAAATATTTAAACCGAACAACTAATTATGAAGTGGTCAGTAATCTTTGAACAAATGTTATTTTGGAATTTCATATAAATTATTCGGTAACGAAAATACGATCTGTGTTCAGTAACAAAGTTAACTACTCAGTTTCCTCTTACAGAAAATATCGCTTCAGCAAATTAGAAGCTATTTCTTAAAAATCCGAAAATCTTAACTTCCAAACACACTCTTGGAAAATTTACTCTCTGTCAAAACTTAAAAGCAGCGGTCATAAATTCCGGTTTATTTTCCGGTGGAAAACCTTCCTAAGCAGTTTTAAGGCCCGGATGTTGAGAGATTGAGAAGCACTGTGTGATATATGCCCCATACTCAAGGAGAGGATTTTATTCCAGACGCGTCTGTTTCCAGTGGCATTAAATGGAATTCGCGTTAATAACCCTAAACATCCATTATAATTATTTACAGGACAGAGTAATTTATCATTTTATATTGCTTTTACAATGTGATGTTTTCGTTTTGCTTTTTATGCGCACAATAAAGATCATAATTACGGTATTATATTCTGCAACAATGTCATACATTAAAATGAAATGTAAACAATAAAAGAATTATCGTTTCTTTTACTTAATTTATATGTTTCAGTTTTTAATCCGTAAAAGAAAAAGTAATTAATTTTTCTACTGACACAGTTACCGTAACATACTGGTGCTAATGTATGTATCATATGTACTTATACTCGTACATGTGGATAAACTTGCACATTTTAATTTAGTTTACGGTAGTTTCTTACATAGACTGCCAGTGGCAATTAAAACTTTCACATAGATAGGTACTGTAATATACGTAGTTTTTTTTTGTAATCATTTTATTTATGCCCAGTTGCATCGTCGATCTTTAAAATTTAAACTTGGTATTATTTAGCTAGCCAAATAAATTGATGTTAATTCCTATTGCATAATTTTTTAATTACAGTGTAATATTGTATTGACTAACTGAATACAACCAAGTTTAAAATTTAAGTGTAAATGGTGCAACTGGGCACAACACGAGCGCGTAGCAGAGAGTGAGCGAACTTGAAATCCCTTCTGTAACGAGTGTCAATTTCCATTAACTCTCCAGTGGCAGGGTGGTTTCAAAATAACACGAGCGTCCAGTCATGGTCATACTTGGAATATGAATAAAAAGATTCTGTGCTGATTTTTTAACTGTTTTTCAGTTGAGTGAAAACTATGGTTCGTTTGTGTCAGCAAAAATCAATAAATTAAAAAAAAAAAGATTAGGGACTTTGTTATATGTATAAGGGAAATCATGTCATTTGTAACATTTTTATTAAAAAAACGTAATTCACAAAATTCAAAACAATAAAAAACAAAAGTTATTTGTATTCAGTAAACGAACTATTTTACGTAAATAGAAATATTTAAATTAACCTAGACACAAAAATTCAAAAAAGGGGTGGTAAAGAAATTGACCATTGAGCGCTAATTTCTCTCAGCCCATTCACTGTAACATGCTGTAATATGTTTCATATATAACCAACACTTCTTGCACAAATTACAGAAGTACCAGGTCTTCCTTTTACAATATTTTCCACCTCGTTTATTTGGAGGACGGCGATCCTGCTGGTCTTCAGAGATAGAAAGTCCAGGGAAATCTACTAAACTTTGTAGTAGGAAATTAAATAAATAAAATATTTTATTAATAAATCTCACTAAAAGAGGCACAAAACGAATCTGATTTTTTTTTTTTATATATATAAATGTTACATGAGCGAACAACTTTTCACATTAACTGTAAGATAATTTTTTTTATCGAAATACCGGTTTTGATATTTGTGAATGTGAAAGGTAAATAAAAGCTCACTGTCCCAAAATTTTTCTTGAAAAAATTTCAGCAATATTTATGTATTGCGTGGATTCACAGAGCCCGCGCCCGGCCGCTGGAGGTTTAAGGGAAATTTTTGACAAAATAGTTAGGTTGGTAACGATGGTTTGTGTTCTTACTCTGTCCGTTGCAACGATATTTTGTGTATTAAGTGCAGTTATACCATTGCCAAATAACAAAATGTCATCCAAAATCGTTTCAGAATGAAGCTCCTTCCAGCATTAATATGCGTATTAGAATATATCATTCTAGTTCCGAAATAAGGCGGATTTATGCAGCCATTTTCATTTACATTTAATTTTCATTTAAAAGATAAATGTATGTAAACCAATGTAGCCATGCATACACCATTTTCATTTACGTTTTCATTTATCTCTCATTCTCATTTATTTTTAAAGATGGCCAACTTTTATCTAATAAATGAAAATTATAAATGGCGCATGCGTGTACGACATGACAGGGACGAGAATTTGAGTTGATCAGCTGGTTGTCATTATGTATCTCCGATATCGTTTCTTTTTACGGTTTTTTATTGCAATAACACGTTTAAAACTAAACTCGTAACTTCTTCGCTGTCACTATTGTTGAATATTTTTATTAATAAATTTTATTCCAATGAAAGTCGGGTTATAACGTTAATCATCTGTCAGCGTATTTTTATGTGCGCATGCGTTCATTTTCATTTATTTTTGTCATATATTTTTGTATGAATAGGTACATTTAAAAATTATAAATGAGAAGTAAATGAAAATTAAATTAAAATGTAAATGTAAATGAAAATGGCTGCATAAATCCGCCTATAGAGAAAGTTATTTTAAATACGCATATTTATATATTTTTATAAGTGTTGGAAAAGATCAATTTATATGACTTCAATTATTAGCAAACTCCACTGTTACTGTTTGAGAACAAAATGAGCTTAACATCTACGTTATACATTATTCAATAAATTATTTTGGGTTTAAAGAATAACAAGAACAATAAAAAATTATTGGTGGACCCCACTGTAAATATGTACGTATGTATATATTATCTGTGACCTTAAAAAGTACCTACGAGTAATATCGACAACGACAACATCAAGCGACTTTAGATTTAAAATAAAAATACATTATTTATAATGGAAAAAATAGTTTAGCAATAACTTTCTTTGTTAGAATTCTATATAAAAATATTGTTTTCTACTGTACAAAGTATGACTCATATTGACTGTGAAAACTGTATTTTCTGATAACAACTGCAAACGGAAAATTTCAAACAGGAAATATGGTCGAATAGGTGACTGTGTTTATAAAACATTTCGTTTTTCGTAAGAAATGATAAAGCTTTATATTGAACGTCACAAGTTTTGAAGGTAATTTTATTCAAAATATTTTGGTGCAAATCTTTTTGCTACAATAACATATTTTTTTAGTGAAGCACGTAGCATAAACACTACATGCTTCAATGACAATTTCACTCTTATTTGAAAAGTTTTCGGTTTACACACATAAGAAGCTAATGTCAAATTCTTAGTTTTTCTATTAACTATAGTCACTGTTTTGAATGTCAAACTATTTAACGTGACATCACTCAGTGAACTTGATCAAATTTTCTGATTAGAAAAGGTCTTAATTCCATCTTTCAAAAATGACACTGTCATTTCTCTGTCTCATCGAAACCTAAAGGATCACCATAACAGCTTAAACACCCGTATTCTATAAAAATACAAAGGAATAGTTTAGTTTCGGTGTACCGCAAATTGCCGTAGATTTGTCACAACACTTGTAATTCCCAGGGCCAGATTAAATAATTTTTTTTTAAATATTTATGAAACAGTACACTTATGTATGCAATTCATAATCCTACCCAAAGAACAAAGATACTTATTACAAAAATAATAAATTATTATTGCTGTATTATTGTGATTCGAATTTAAGTAAATAGGCCCATAAACTATAACAAAAAATAATAAATTGTACACTTTATCCTTAAAGTAGTACTCAATAAATAACGATTAAGAAAAAAAAAACATTTTTTTAATAATTACTTTGCGAGATATTTGAATTTATTTCCAGGGCCACAGATGACGTCACACTATTGGTATCTTTCTCGCGCAGCCTACTACAGAAACTGGTGTGAGAAAGATAGCTATATGTTTCTTTAAAAATCAATTGCAGTTATACAAAAAACAATTATGACTTTTTGATACCACGAATTGCTTCAAAATTAAACGAACTTTCATTTAAAAATATTTTTAAAAAATTGGTTTTTTGTGTGTAAATTATACGAACGACATATTATAATTTCGAAATATTTACGAACCGGGTAAAGTTTCCAAACTAAATTAGTCACTAACCCGGATTAAATTTTTCTCATATAAAGTATATTATAAAAAGAACTTAGTGTCTAATAGCAAAATTTACAATATTTTTTAAAAAAATTATGTGGCAACCGTGTGTTTCAAATGATGGTGGCGTAGCTGGTGTAAGTGATAATGTTAATGACATGGATGTTTCTGTGCAAGAAAATTCAATGTTTGAAACTGTACCAAAAGAAGATACGATTGACGTGCGTAATTTCGTAATATTTTTGTTATAATAATCCAACTATGTGTATAGCAGGACCAGCATTTATAGTCTTATTTATGAGGGGAAGAAATTTGGGTTTCTTTGTCAACTTAAGTGAAAGGCAGTTCAAAGGTTTATGACGATCCTTTGGGTTTCGATGAGACAGTGTACATATTGATATTTGAGATTGAAGTTAAATAAGTACTTACATACTTCAAATAATTTTAAATTTTTGTGGACATGGCGAAACTGCTTAGAGTTGTTTTACATTTTCTGTAAATAGTAACTAAGTAGCTTAGTTAAAATCAACATTTTCTTAGATACAAAATAGAAAGTATTTTTTTTATTTATGAATTACCGTGAATAAAACAACATTCTTGTTATACTGATACTGCTATGCTATAATATACTTATTAAGTATGTATGTGTCATTTGTAATTGAATGACACTCATTAACAGATTTGCATTTTGATACAAATTATTATTATGATACGGATCTTTTCATTTCGATACAGATTATCATTATGATTCAGATGAATTTTATAACCTATTTATTGGTTCAAGTTTTTTCTTTTCATGATAATTACTAGCAGTAAAAAAATAATGTATGTAATAATAATAGTTACAATACGAGCCATAGTGAGTATAGTAAATTTCATAATCATGTATTAATATATATCATTACAAACTCGTTGCATAATATAATTATTAGCGACAAATAATATTATAATAAAAAAAAATTGAAAACAAATAATAAAAAATGTACATATACCTATGCTGAATCTGGTTAATGGTTTATTGTTTGTTTATCACTTAAAAATTAAATATGTACATATTTTATATAAAAATAAATCATGATTTTATATAAATTATTAAACAGTTAAGTTATTATTGGAGACATGTCAAACGATGACTCAAAGTAAAACAGATTTAAATATTGCCAAACGTATGTTTAAATTTTATCGTAGTTTTTCTATATATAAAATTGTGCTATTTTCTTAAAAATCAGTACTGCCTTCATACGATAAAAAAAATAAATGTAAGAACTATATACCTAATTAAAAAAAAAAAAATGATCGTTTGATACTTGACAAACCCTCATCACCACCCTTCAAATCTTTAATTTCACTGATATTCAAAATTTGACAATTAAACTGATGGATAAACTTACCATCTGATATGGGCTTTAGATACAATTAGCAGCTTCGATAAATATCCAAAATATTAATTAAATTTTATATTTGGATCACGATCTTTACTAAGATAAGAGCATACTTTAAATTACTATTATTTCGTTCTAAGCATTTATTTATATTTCATGTTTATGTTGCGTAGTATATTTTTATTTGCCAGTTTTCATTTTCGTATTTGCAGTTACGGAGCAATATTTTACAACTCACGTAAAAATTTCGTTTTCATTGAAATTATGTAAGCGAATTTAATTTATAAAAGTAGGTTAAAGTTATAAAATAAGTATATTTCGCACCCACATTTATTTATGAAGCGAGTGTTACTGCAAACTTCTACTCATAAAAACTTTAACTAAATCTTCTCTAGTTGCAGCAAGGAATTGAATGAAATATTACACTTTTCGTTATTTGGTTTCTTAATTAAACTGGTAAATATAAACTACTTTAATTAAGACAGATAATGAATTCGCGAATATAATGTATTTCAATTATTCCACTAACCTTGAGGTAATACAATATTAAATTTAAAATATGAATGATTCATTCTATAATAACAACACGCAATTTTACGCTTCAGAAAATTTTGTATAAAATATTACCAAATAAAGGTTTTTATTTCAAAACAATGTGATTTCTTTTTGTTTAAATAAAAGAAACACTACATTTATTTATATGTCATGGCAGCCATTTTGTTTAAAATAATACACAAGAACATACTAAATAGGCTGAGGTATAAATACTACATTTTGACAAGAAAATTAACTATGTAAGTCAGTTTTACGACTACTTAAAGATACCGGAATGGTACTTGTCTGTTTTAACTACTAGCATAAAATTTCTATTTGACAATTATGTCTTTTTCTTTGCTTCGTTTATCTACATCACTAAAACGTTTAGTTAGGTTAGGTTCTTCAAAATGTTCTGTTTGTAACAAGCTAGATTTGCATGTGCGATTGACAGTTAGGTACTTACATTTTCAATGGAATTTAAATTACTCACGACTGTTAAATGTACTTGCGTTTGTTATAAAATAAACCAGAAATTGGAGTATTGTAATTTATTCGATCTTCTAATGCCCTACGTCACACACCTCTATTCCAAATTCCCAGCTTTATGTTACAGACTTTTTGAAGCCAGAAAACTATTTTCAAATAAATGAATGTAGCACTAAAGTATTTTATTGAGTTAACGTGAAGATATAAATTTAAATAGCAATAATATAAAACCTTTCTTCACAATAAATATTATTTCAATAAGTACATTTCTACTGCTATGCTGCTATGCAGACATTATCAGTTCTACATAAAATAGAAAAATATTTTGTGAAGAAAGGTTTTATATTATTATTTAAATGAATGTAGTAACTTAAATTTGAAAAATCAATTGCCCTCGCCGGGATTCGAACCCGATACCTCTCATTTGCCGGGCGGAAACTTTACCACTAATATATGAGCTTACCAGTGAAGTAAGTTGATATTTTGTGCATTAATTTGTCAGCAACTGCAAAGTTGATATGGTGAAATTTTTCGCCTATTCCTACTAGTGCACGAAATATCAACTGACTTTACCAGTGGCCTCGTAGCTCAGTGGTAGAGTTCCCGCCCAGCAAGTGGAAGATCTCGGATTCGAGTCCCGCCGTGGGCAATTGATTTTTCGAACTACGAAAGTAAACCAAATAACACTTATTTGAATTTATGATACCAAGCCAGGAATAATTTGTATGTTTGTAAATGACATGTTGAATGACTGGAGGCAGTATCGTGTTAGTAGCAAACAAAACTTAAGACGTAAAAAATTAATTATTTTATCAAATTACTTATTAATTACGCGTATTTCAAATTACTGTCCACGAAAATTAGTTATTTAGGTACCTATATAATTTTAAAAGTGTCAAAGAATATTCGAAATTTGTTCAGTTTCTAGGGACAACAAGAATTTCGTGTATATCTTAGTCTAATTAGACTATTCAGATTTCGAGAATAATATTTTTGTAAATAAAAATAGCTTATTTGTAGTAATCTATATAATCGACTAACAAATTCTCTTATTTTTATTCATACTGCGAAACTTATTTCAGAATTCTACAAAGTTTTTAACAACTCACCGTTTTTATATTTCCAAGAAACCAACACAAAACACACTTCACTTTTAGCTGCACACTTGGTAGGTAAAAATAAAATAAAATGTTAGTAGATCAGATAGCTTGCTGAAAATGTCGTCTCAAAAGTATCAACTTTGCGAATAACAAGAAATAAACAACTTTGCAATATTTGACGCAATTAAAAGTGTAATAATAGTTACGAACTATATTTCAAAACTGTTACACGTTTCATGATCAAAGTTAGCTTTGTCAGCGATTCTCTTTTGTTAAGTTGATACAATAGATGAAGAACGTCAACACGTGCATTGTCAAAAGAAATGAATAGTCAAGTTAATAGCAAATGTGATTTTTTATATTTTTAAATATTTTATTATTTGACGTGTCAAAAAAGAGAACTAGTGAAGGAAACATCGTCATGTACCACAGAAATTATAGCTATTACTACTTATTCAAAATAAAATACAAGAAAAAAAAATTGTAATCGATGAACTACGAATCAAAAGTGCAATTCGACATTTAGTACATTGTTAACGAAATTTATTATCATTATTTCTTTTATAAAACCTAACTTATTGGGAGAGGCTCAGTTAAGTGTGTATTGCGAAGTGTTTTTCGAACTAGGAAAATAAGAAAAAGTAAAAAAAAAACAGTGTATTGGGTACTATTGATTCTTGCTGTTTTCTTAGAATGTGAACGTGTTTAGAGATACTCGGCTAAGTGCGTATAATGGAGTGTTTGTGCTGTATTGTGGAACTGAAATTTGGGTATGGATGGGAAAATATAAAATAAGAGTAAGTGCCCTGGAATAAGATATTAGCGAAGTGTTTTTGGGTATTTCATGATTACAGCCCCTTCGATTATGATTTTTAAGATTCAGTTATATTTTTATTTTTTCAAATGACAAAATCAAAAATTTTAAAAACAAGATCTTTAATAACCATTCCATCGATTTTCGAAAGTAAAACATTTATAAAATCCTTAAACTATCTACTACAACGTTTGTCCTAAACATTTTTTTCAATCTATCCAAAAAAAGCTTTTATTTATTTACTTGACTTACAGATAAGTATTAACAAGCCAAAAAAAAAGAAGAGAAGAAGACAGTTCTTGCGTAGGTCTCCACCAACTTAAAAATACGCTGTAGGGCTTGCGTTGTTACGAATGATGGTGAAAATGTATTATTAATAGTGTACTTGTCAAATCTAATCTTTTTTTTTTGTTTCATTCTTCAATAGCAGAAAGCTACTTTGTTTTAAATGGTATTTCTTTACTTGTTAATACTCATCTGTATCTCTATATATATATATATCATCACGGCATATTACCCATTTCTGGGTGTGCCAGTATCTACAACACATGTAGACATCGGCAATGATGACGATATATTTTATCTGTAAATCAAGTAAAACAATAACGACTTTTTTTGGATAGATTGAAAAAAAAAAAAATGTTCAGGACAAATGTTGTGGCAGATACTTCGAGGATTTTATAAATGTTTTACTTTCGAAAGTCGATGGAGTGGTTATCTAAAAATCTTGTTTTGAAATTTTTAATCGCTCGCCATTTTGTCATTTAAAAAAATAAAAAATAATTGTATATGCAATTGTATTAGACAGCGGAAAGGCAATTTTGAAAATTATTCTTTTTTTCAATAGTCCTTAAAATAAGAGAATTATAACGAATTTTCGAAAAACAAAAGAATTCCAGTAACTCCGAACCGGGGCAAAAATTGGAACTAAGAATAGTTGTTTATTTTAATGAGTTCTAACTGTCATTTTCGGGTGAAACGACTTAATATTAACACCCTGTATGTTGGTGAAATTGCGGATGTGCGCTTGCTTGGACGTCGGTATGCAAGTAGATGGATGTTATTAGTGGTGCACTACGAGAGGAAGTTTCCGAGTAGGAAGAATAAAAGAAGTTGAATGAATGCTATTCATGAGAATTTCATGATTATTTAATCCATCGCATGTCAAAATATTATTTATGTTTCTCTAAAAGTATTAAGCATTTTTATATCATAATATATTTCTGAAAGAATACCTTCATAAAAGCATTATTAGAGTCTAGAATAAAAGCTTTCACTTTTAAAAAAGTTTTGCCTAATATATTTGCTTTATATTCATGACTAGAAGTTCTTGTTTTCGGAAAACTTTTTGGATTAAATTACAGATAAAAGTTGGAGAACTTATAACTAATCAAATTTGTGAACTTCGTAAGTACACAATTTATAAACGGGTTTCCTTCAACAACGGAAAGTATTCGCTTGATTATTCGGATAATTTGAGATGAAAATTCACAACATTACGGGACAACATTCTGGAAAGGTATCTCGAATATCTTTAATTTAAATACAACCAGCAAATTAGATTTATAACTTGAACTTGGCTTCTGCTTTTAATATCTTGCAGACAAGATCAATTATCTATGTTTGTAAGAGATAATGATGGGCAAAAAGTACATATAAATGAAATATGATTTTATTTTAATAAAAATAACAAAATGTATCGCAAATAACTATTTATTCGTAGATGATTACATTTTTAAATGAACTTAAGTATCGAACTAGAATAGGCAACATTACTAATATTGTGACGGATATTTCTAAGAAATTGTATTAACCTTTTAAAAAGTTATAAATTGTATTTAAATTGGGCAGATTAATACCGTATAGATATTTTTCCGTTCATAACAGGTCCTGAATCACAAAAAGACGCAGAGATAAATATACAATAATATTTCACGGAATACGGACATAGCATGCGTATAAAAGTACATATACAGAATGTACATTTTAAATAGGCCACCATTGTTATCTCAGGAACTACACAGAAAAAACAAACCTTCTAAATTGTAGTTAAATTAACTAAATAAATCTGTGATTTTCAGCCTTCTAATATATTTAGTATTGAACTAAACATAAATAAAGAAATTAACTAAATATATATTTAAATTTTCTATTAACTAAAATTGAAAGGCAAAAATAATAAAGCCAAAATACAGTAAAATTAAATAAAATAAGTAATTAAAATAACTATTTACATAGTTAAATTAATGATTTTTTTACAAAATATTTATTATCTATTTCGGGTTAGTTAAAATGCTAAATTAAGATTTGTAAATTATACTAAATTATTAGACAATAATATCTAATTATAATTAGACAAAATTTCAAATCTTTTTTTTCTGTGTATAAGAGCTACAAAAACGATTAAATGGGCAAACAATATCTATTTCCCAAGACAAATTTAATTTTTTTTTTATCAGTAGGTAGTTTTTAAAATAATGGACCTAACTTTTTTATTTCCTCATTCGTTCTACAGAATTTAATTCTGAATTCAGTAATATAATATTTTTGTACCTTTCCATAAAGATTTTTTTGGGAAAAATGCATAGAAAGTTTTATATTAATTTGATTAAAATATGGCTATAAGAACGCAACGAGTGAAAAAAAAAATCTGATGTGGCCAACATAAAACCTCCCGCTATTTAATTTTTATTAATTTAAATATATACGTACGTTACTAACGCTGCAAACTATATTATCTTCTATTGCATATATCTATTGCTTTATTTACGATTTTCTTTATTATTTAATATGTCTCTATTATTAATTTGAAGTGATTAATTTTTTGACTATGACATTTACCTGTCAGTTACAGTCATTTGAAAAATAAACTGTGTAACAAAGGAATTTTGTTTATCTTAGGCTTCGGGATTAAAAAAAGAAAAATGATTTTTAAATTTATCTGTAAAATATATAGAAAAAGTATTAATGTATACCTGTACAAAATTCAATAATCTATAATTTTCCAATGACATAAAATGCGAAAAAATGGCATTTAATGGTATTTTTTGAAGAAAAACCATTATGAGCTTCAAATAAAGTGCCATTTCCGTTTATCCGATTTACACCAAAATCTAATGGCTTCTTTTCGTATTAGAATAGGGTAGAAATACAAGGTTTCAGAATTTTCTGAATGATAGTATTTGAGTCAGAGCGAAGACAAAATTCATACACACACACACATACACACACACACACATACACACTTACACACACACACATACACACATACAGACATCATCATGAAAATGATAAAATTGGATTCCAGGGACCTTAAAACGTGGTCATTTACTAAAATCTCGATATGTGTTTTTTAGCACGATCCCTATACCTCCCTTACCAATAGTAGCGGGAGGTAAAAAAAATGAATACATGTTAATTTCTTTTACATAGAATTAGAATATTAAGACATAAATACATGAATATTTTGTTTTCCATTCCTGGCACTCGTATTATAGCCATTTTTAATCAAATTGGTATAAAACCTTACATGCATTTTTCTCAAAAAAAAAATCGTTATACCGGGTGTCTACTTTTTTTTCTGAACATAGGAAATACAATGTTAATTTTTTAAATCCCCGATATCTCTTTACCTATTAACTTTAGAGCAAAAAGTGTGGAATACTAATTTGTTCAGAATTAAAAATTGCACCCAATGAGCCTAAAAGAATTACCCAAATGAATTTATATCTTAAAAAAAAAAATAGTAATTAAGTTTTACAATATTCAAGTAATTTTCAGTATGCCATGGAAAATAAAACAATACGATTGCAGAATGTTTTAGTTTGACGTTTGTGAATTTATGGTTATAAACCGTATCTGCTGTAAATTATTGCTGAAATAATTGTGAAATTTAGTCTTGATTATTATACAAAATGGAAAAAATTACAACCGAACAAAAAATTCAGTGTTTAAAATGGCATTTTACGGGAAAATCCGTAAGACAAATTAGAGATTTGTTTAGTGCTGTATATCCTAATTCTCCAATTCCATCTGTAGGAACTATTCACGCTATAATTAAAAATTTTAATGAAAGTGGAAGCATAATTAAACTTTGCAAAAAATATAAGAACCAAGAAAATGTACCAAATGAAGAAATTAGATTTAATAAAAATAAACTTAATGTTCTTCATTGTGTTATGGAGAAACCCAACGCAAGTGTTCGTCAAATTTCACACCGGCTACAGTTCACAAAATTTTAAAATCAGAAAAATATTTCAGCAATAATTTACAGCAGATACAGTTTATAACCATAAATTCACAAACGTCAAACTAAAACATTCTGCAATCGTATTGTTTTATTTTCCATGGCATACTGAAAATTACTTGAGTATTGTAAAACTTAATTACTATTTTTTTTTAAAGATATAAATTCATTTGGGTAATTCTTTTAGGCTCATTGGGTGCAATTTTTAATTCTAAACAAATTAGTATTCCACACTTTTTGCTCTAAAGTTAATAGGTAAAGAGATATCGGGGATTTAAAAAATTAACATTGTATTTCCTATGTTCAGAAAAAAAAGTAGACACCCGGTATAAAGGTATAAAACTATTAAATCACTGAATTCAGAATTAAATTCTCTAACGAATGAGCAAATAAAAAATAAATGCTACATAGGTCTTGTTTTTTAAAACCATTAGTCGAAAAGCATAATTTCTCTTCTTTAAATATGTCATGTAAAATAGAAATGGGGTCATTTACCATATTTTTTTTTTATTTTTGCTTCTGAAAGTTCAACTTCATATATAGTATTTGGTCTTTGTCCGATTTAAAAATTATTTGTAATAACAAAAAAAATAATTTTTTAAAGATGTATCTGTTACTTGAATTCCTTTCTGATGACGTAGAATTCACGGAATGACATTAATCAACCACATCTTATCATGTTTGCTTGAAATCGTGTCGAAATGGATCCTTAGACTTATTAAAACAACCAAGTACAAAACAATTACATATTCCAGTCCTTATAAAACACTGGCGAGAAGAGCACAATTCTATTTCTTCAAAATAAATAAACTAACCTCTCTTTTACAGCGGAGTTACTGAACACCTGTCTCCCAAACGTCAAAACTAATCATGCTATCTCTCTCTTCTGTCTCTTTCTAATGTCCGTGATTGTGACGTCACAGATTTCAAGGACATTGTATATAGGGCAAAAAAACAGTTTTCAGAAATTAATTTAATATATTAAGAAATTTATTTGAATGGATTTCTAGTATTTTCCATTATTTAAATGTGAACTAATGAATTTTATTAATACAAACACTAAATTCGTTCATGGTAAATGCCTTCATTGTTTGCCCATTTAACGTCTATGTAGCTCTTATAGTTCGCGAGATAGCCCGTTTAAAATGAACACTGCATACATATAAATATGGATAAATCTCTTGCCAGTTGTGCAGTTTATTTGATAACAATTACTTTAAATAATTAGTTATATAGCATTCATTTTTATAAAACCGACGTTGTGATGGTATACCCTTATTCTTATCAGTATAAGTTATTATGCTTGCATAAACATATATTCAATTTTTATAAACATAGTACAAAAATTCGCAAAAATATACATATACATACATCTGTTAGTTCTCAAAATCGATAACAGAATGTCAATTATTTTTTGCAAATTTTTGGAAAATTTTATTTAAACGAATGTATTTACATGAAATTATGTTTACACTTAATATTAATATAAAATAGTATTGTATTGAGTTAATAATTAAATTCATATTTACATCAAATAAAATTTGCGATTTTATTGAAAAAACAATTATTGCAAATTTGTATTATTTGTAAACATCTAATGTACTCGTATTTCTCTTTACAAAATACGACTATAAATATAAAAGTGATTTATTTCATTGCTTCATTGTTTGCCGTTGCCGTTGAAACAAAGCAAATTCTACTGAAATTGTTTGTAGATTACGATAAATATTACGTAAATGATGATTTCATATTTTCCGTTTTTTAACTAAAAACTATATGGAACGTAGTACAAGATAATTTGCTTTGACGCTCAATAAAAACGTTGATATTTAACTGGGTCAATACCTACTAACAGTGTCACGTTGTGAAATACATTTTTAATCATAAAATTACATATGTGTCAATTAAGCATTTAATTAATATGCTAAATGTGCAAAAAGTCAGCTTTACACTATAATACTACTAAGTGAAAAACAGTGTAGCTGTATTGGAATTCATATTAGATGCTACTAATAAATTATATTTGTCAATTATACGCAAAACTATAATTTTGTATAATAATATTATGATACTTTGATTTACACAACCTTTAGTATGTAATTAATTATATTTTATAGTTACATGGATGATTTATTATAGTTTGATTAGAAATATAATTGTAGTATTTCCGTATAATTAAAAATTTATATTGTGTACATAATAATGTTAATTGATATTTAGTGTTATAAATATTGTCACACATAAATCGTGTATATAACAACAATAAATTTGAAAAGTTTCATATAATTACGAAAAATTTAATAATACATAATACTTCAATGTGCACAATTTCTGAGTAGCTGGAATATATTTACTTTTGGTTAAGTCGGAACAGAAGTTAAATTTAGAGGAGTTTGGTATGAGCGAACTTATGACCCGTTGCATCTTTTTAGTATAAAAGTGACAGCTAAATTACGATGCATAGTAGCAGTAGAACAGGGGTCGCAAACTCAAATGTAGCAAAGGGCAAATAGGTTATATGGATAAGTAACGCGGGACGTATTCAATATGGCTAAACTAAAATCTACAAAAAAAATAAAAGTATATAAAATATAAAAATTTAATTATAAATAAAAATAATGTTACACTGTCACTCAATTAAAAATAAAATCTCAATTTTTCTTTAATTTAATTTTGATCCAGAGACCTGACACCTTTTCTTCTGCACTAATATATCAAAATTTGCTTCAGTACCCCGTGTAGTGATGTGTAGTACAGAATTTAATCTGGAATCCTTTATTCGGAAGCGGTTTTTTGACTTATTCAGTTAAATAGAAAATAGCTGCTCACAAACGTTAAGTACTTCCAAATATTGATAGCATATGTAAGTACAATAATTTTTATTTGGGGTACTTACTCCTCAAGTATTCATAAAAATCTGGTATGCCAATCCCGTTAAACATGTTTCTTAATTCTGTATCGCATTGCATTTGTAATTTCTCATCGACGTCTAGTCTAGTCTCTAGTTTTTAGTATCCAGTCATAAGTAAAATTTTTAAAAAATATATCGTTAAGGCTGCGGGCCGTTTACAGATCTCTGGCGGGCCGTATACGGCCCGCGGGCCGCCAGTTTGCGACCCCTGTAAGTACTACTTTCACTTTCACAAAATAAAATTCTCAGACTACAAAATTGGCCTTCTACAATAAAAAACTAGACCTTAAAACTGTATAAAAGAAACTATGAAAGTTTTAAAAAAGTTATTATGTAGATTTTGAAAGTTTTTAATGCCCATAATATCTACGTTGCACATCTACTCTATTTCAAATTCTTATTAATATTATTACTTCTTATTACTTTCAAGCCTTCTGCTTATTGATAACCGGAATACATTTGCAAGTAATTGAATGCTGAAATTGACGAAACAACGAAAGTAAACCATATAACTAACTTGTTTTAATATATGATCAGACAGAAACCACATGCGTTTGTATGGAAGTAAAAGATATGATGAATGAGGAGCATATTTATAATTATTGACTATAAAAGATGAATTTCAATGTTTGAGAACAAAATCACCGTAAGGTTTAATGAATAACAATTAAGAGTTTCTAGACCCACAGATCGCTTTCAGTGTAGACAAAGTTACATAAAAAAATTGTGAAGGACCCCATTATAATAGAACAAATCTTTGATGCACCATTGATTAATGCCATAAGACACTTAAGGCCACTTGCACACACAAGGCTTAAATTTCAAGATAGATTTAAACAAAAAATGCAAATCGAAATTATAATTTATGACATTTCATTTCGAATATTGTCAATTTAACCAAATATACAGTGTGTTAATTAAAAAACTGACCATAGGCGTTTAACATGGGAAAACAGTTTTTCTTTGCGCAAAAGTCCCCAATTAATTTTAGACAAAAATGTTTCAAATAAATATTGTAGATATTAATATTCTACGCCTAAATCACTAAACAGATTTAATTTTGCACGTTTAGTAATATGTAAAATCTAATTTGAAATTGTATAAATATTGCTCACTTGTAGCGATACCCGTGAAATTGAAACAAAATTAGAAAAAAATTCATTTCGTTTGAACTGTCAGAAATTTAATTTTATAGATAGAATATGAAAAAATAATAGTAATAAGAGTTATTTAAATGTTAAATTTTAAAAATAATACCTGTGTAGTGATTTAGGTGCAGAATTGAATTATCTGCAACTTTTAATTGAAAACTGAATTTCTGACAGTTCAAACGATACGCATTTCTCTGTAATTTTGTTTCAATTCCATGGGTATCGCTAGAAATGAGCAATATTTTTATACAATTTCAAATTAGATTTTACAAGGTACCAAACGTGCAAAATTAAAACTGTTTACTGATTTAGGCGTAGAATATAATAAATTGTCTGTAACACTTATTTGAAACATTTTGTCTAAAATTAATTCGCGACTTTTGCGCAAAGAAAAACTGTTTTCCCATGTTAAACGCCTATGGCCAGTGTTTTAATTAACACACTGTATATAATTTTACTAAACAACACTAAACAACAATAAAATAACGGGATACTTGTTCGATGTGAACTTATAATTATTGAAAATAATGTTAATATTTGAAAAAATAGTTGGTGCTCCATAGTTATGAGTATTAATACTAAATAAAACTTGAGCTGATGGGCGAGTGCGGTCCTGCAAATTTCGCTTCCATAGCTGGCTGCGATAGCGCCGTGTCTGATATACCGTTACAAGTTCCCAACGTTTAATGCATACCCAGTAAACATAAAATCCTATACACGTCGCGTTTGAGCCTCACGAGCACGCGACATTACGATATTCCGCTTTTCACTTCACTCCTTTTGTTTTGTCCTGACGTTTACAGCCTTTTTGTTTTGTTTTCCTATTATTATTCCATGTTTTGTATTTTTTATTGGGTTCTTTGTGATTAAGTTAGTGGGAATGTAATTTTAACCCGGTTTTTTATCATGTCTGTTGATGTGTGTTTAAAAAGCGATTTTCTGAGTTTTTTTTGTGGTAATTTTTGAATTTTTAACAGTTACCTAAATTTTAAATGTACCTGTGAATTATAAATTCGTGAATGTGAAACTGGAAACGAATTATACCTGTTGTTAATTTTTTGAATTTCTGAATATAACACTGAATAAATAATAAAAAATTACTCACAGTACATCGTGAGACCGCATTGCATGGCTTTTTCAATAATGACAGATGAATTCCGCTTACCTGAAACAAAAGAATAAACACATAATTAACAATCAAATTCTTTTACTTTCAAGAAATATACATATTTTCATGCAACAGTGTACTTCATGATGCATTAATATAATAATAATAATACACTTATTAATTATTACGTGTTTAATAAAAATAAAGTGTTTCAAAAGTGGCGCCCATGGCACCAGAGTGGAAAATTTTCAAATTGGCTTCGGTGTCAAGTTATTGAAAAAACAAATATTACAACATTAAGTATTAAAACTTTATTAAAAACGAATAATAGATGTTAGAAAATAATATTTTTTCCACATCTGTTGTTACAAAATCTGTTCCAATATGTAGGTTGTCTCCTCCTTGAAGACCAACATTCAATATTCAACTGATTTATTATGGAAGCATGAAACGCTGGGTAGAATATTTTCGTTTATTAAGGCCACATCAGCGCAAAAAACGAATATCGACATAGCCACCCAACTGATTTAAGTCTCAACTAATTCGAATGGAGCATCCGTGCGGTAAAATTTTTTCATGCTTCCACGATAAATTGATAAATAGTGCGCATATTTACCTTGAGAGGCAACCTAATTTTTCACATTTTGTGACAAAAGATGTGGAAAAATTATTCATTAGCTATAAACGAAGGACAATGTTAATATTTGATTTGTTTTAGTATCATCTGCATTACATTGCACATTTCAGAATACATATATTCGGCAATAATCGCTTCACTAATATTGTGAAAATTTCGTTGTGATATGCTGTAACCTCAAACATACAAAAATAACATCTGATATGACTACAGTGACGTAAAAAATGCGAAGCGTTATAAACTTATCTGTAAAACCAATGAGCCTGTTCCACATTTTTTAAAAAGTATTTTAAATGAAAATTTATGCTGGAAGTAGTCATGAAAAACAACCTCCATTCCTGTAACGTCAGAGTACATACATCACGTCATTCATAGCCAATAGGAAAACAGTTTACGTTATTTATATAAACACAAGTAGGTGACAGTTTGTCACATGTTAAACTGTATGTACTCTGACTACACATTCTGTTTCAGATCACGTGACTTTTTCAAAATATTACACAATTTTCAACATGTAATTGTAAAAAATCTAATGGATATTTTGTGATATTTTCAAATTTGAGGCTATCTTTTAAAATTTAGTACTTAGAAGTCATATAAAAATTTTTGCAACAGCCCTATTGTGGAGCAAATTTAAACTAATCTGTACATGCTCACCTAATTAAATTTATCTGTCAAGTATGTTGTTGATTAGGAATTACGGTATAGCTATTTTTAGTACAAGTGAGTAAAGTATGTCTTTTTCTCACGCGTCCAGAAATTGGCCCCACGAGCGAGAACGAGTATGCCAACTGGATAAGTGAGAAAAATACATGCTCACGTGTGCTAAACATGATTTTTTCCATAATCTTGAAACATCATTTTTCTAAAAAACGAAACATTGTACTTTTTTTTTAATTAATGAAACACTCAGCAGTACGTATGTTTCTAACTGAATTTAATGTAAACTAGAAAAAATTATTGTTCTTTCATATAGAATTGTAGATATTTATTGTACAATTTTGAACTCCATCAAAATTTATGACTCCTGGCGTAGATTATTATAGGCTTGTGTATTTTGCACCCTTGTGAAAAAAGTTATTTACTTTGATAACTTGTGATTCAACATGCTACTATGCTCATTATTTTAAGTTGAATAATAATGAATTTTGCTAACGATTGTGAAAAAAATTGTTAATTACACTAATGATAATTAATATTGTCGTCTGTGTTTGCTTTAACTGCTAGTATTGTAAAATTATATATTTTTATTAATTTCTGCTTGTACCAATCTGCTTTCAATAGCAGATTTCGTTAATGACGATATATGTACATCTCTAACAAATTATTTTCAAGTTTGAAGTCGATCGCATTGCAGTGTTTTGAATTACCTGGAATACAAGACAGTTTTAGTATAAATCTTGTTATTGTTACTTTATTACGTAGAAAAGCTTAACAAAGATTAAAAGTAAAAGCTGCACTTTGTTGTCGATTTTCTGAAAATTGTTTAATCAGCACTTCTTAACGAATTTAAAATAAATCACAAACTTTATAAAATAATTATAACACTAAATGTTATTTTCTCAGAAGTTGTTTCTTGTAAAAAAACCTAGTGATTCACTTATAAAACATCTTCCAATAAAGCATTTCTCTGACAGCTAAAGTTTTTCTACAAAACTTTTGTTTTTATTACTCCAATAAATTAAAAATCCAAAAAAGTAAACAGCCGGCCTTACTAGACTATTACAATGTTAACATTGCCATTTTAATTATGCAAATCGTACACATACATAACGAACCATGGCCGAGCAAGCAACATTCTCATATACATATGGGATTTACCTGATTCGTCAGATGGGTAAACATTGCTAGAGCTAGGATGGCAGTGTGTTTATATAGGATATTAGACGTGGAAATGCAACAGGGTTGGTTTCAGGTGAAATTTGACATATGAAGTAATTATATTAAAATTTTCAAAATCAAGCGTTGTGTTTTCAAGCGTTGTGTTTAGAGAATGAAAGACAATGTTTTATTTTTGATATTGTTATCAAAATGACATCATGGTTTTTGTCACGTAGGCACAAAAATAATCACTATGAACATTATCATTTTTTTTTTGTCCATTTTAGGACGATCATATTAACACGTAAAATTATAATATTATGTAAAAAGTATAAATAAGTGAAAATACCTACTATATTCAAACAGAAATACTCGGATAACAAAATTAGGAAAGTATTATTTTATTCTATCCAGTAAAATGAGTTTTTGGTCTTGGTGCAAATGCTATTTTATTTGTATTGACATTGAGTCTTTGCCAATATCAATATCCAGAAGTAGATTACTGAAATACGATATGGAAAATATAGATATAGATATAAATAAAAATTCCAAATGATAAAAATCTGTGTATTTTATTGACTCGTTTACTGTAGAGCACAATATTTTGAGAAATTTCACACTACTTGCTAGTTCGGAAAATATAATTTTCAGGATTAATTATTTATGGTACAACTGTGTTATATTGTACATTGTCACGTGATACAAGTGTGTTGTACTATTGGAATAGTTTAGCCCGGTACACCGCAAAATGCTTTGGTTTTGTGTGCGAAACAGGGACAATATTAATTTTTATTATCATTAGGGGCGAAGGAGGGGGGGGGGGTAAGCATGGGCGTAGCTAGGGGGGCAAGGATGAGCAATACCCACCCTAGAAAGCTCTTTGCCCACCCTAGAAATATGTACAGAGTTGAATAATTGCTACATTGTTTAATTGCTTTTTTATTTTAAGATGCAATACCAATCCTCATATAATTAATTTATCCAAAATCAATACTGTCAAAATCGTCTCTAATCGCCACAGTTACAGTCATTTGCAAGTAGGTATACTAGACCTAGTACGTATCATACACATACGCATGCGCATGAAAGTAGAAAATTGCGGCTGTGCGAAAGGAACCGAACGTACCTGAATGTAGTAAGTAAATTAAATAATAAACACATTTTTTTTTTTGCTTTACAATCTCGTTTTTATAAATATCAACTATTCTAATTAAAAAACAATATATTAGATTTTCGCTTGGGAATGAGATATTTTCCTGCGGTAAAAAGTATAAAGAGTTAAGAAAGACGCCACATAGTAATAAGGAGAGTGAATGAACTGCATTATTATTTATCACTAGACGTCATTTATGATCTCTCATTAAATGGCTGTGCTTAGTTCAGGTGGACGACTGCCCCCCCTAGAAAAAATTCCTAGCTACGCCAATGGGGGTAAGTTTTAGGCTTCTTTGTGAACTTGGTGGGCGGTTAAACTGTTTATTACCGTCCCTCGATTTTTGGTGACGAGAATGAGCCTCTATTTCTTCAAAATCTCTTTATATGATATAAAATGTATTTAATTTTTCTTTAATTTGCCATTTCTAAATGATTCTTGATAAAGATAGAACAATTTTATTAGCATTAAATATTTTATTATTTGAATTCTACAATACAATAATTATGTAACACTAGAACTTCAGCTAACCTTATTTAATCCTACAAAACAGTTATGTACATATAATTCGTATTGTGTATAATACTAAATAATTTAATATTTAAAAGTATATACACAAACTATATTCAGTAATGTCAATAATTTACCTTGAGTAAAATTTGCTAAAATATCTATCGAATGAATTATAATGAAATTATTTCAAAAGTATGTGGAATTGAATACAATCAGATATTTAAATTTTAATTAGCAACATAATGTATTAATCTGAATAAAACTAAATTCTGGACTGATATTTTCTTTATTAAACACAAAAACTATGTATAATCAGATACATTTTCAAAGAAGAATGGATTACTGTTAGAATACTACATGACATGTAGTGAAAATTAGGCTGATTCATTATTTGCAAGTAAGGAGGTAACCTTAAACTTCTATGAATCATTTACTTCCTGTTTTCCTTATTTTTCGTTAGTAAGGATATATAGCTGAGTTTTTTCTTATTTATATTTCCGGAAACAATCCTTGATGTTTACATGACTTGTGGTTTCATTGTTTGTTTACTACGTATACGTATTAAAATAATTATTTGTACATGTAAACATGCATGTACTGTAATACCAAAGAGATGTAAGACTGATGACAATTTTGTGTACAATAAAGAAATAAATATACAGTGGGATAAAATAATCACGACATACTCTCAATATACACATTTACAGAATAGAAACAATTCACAATAAAGTTGAAAAATATAATGTAAGATTACTGGCTACTTAATGTACTTTATAATAATTTTATTTCTTTGATACTAATATTAATAATATCAACTCTTGTTGTTCTATAACAATTTTTGTCAATTCTATACAAAATAATAATTAACTGATACAAAATATGTTATGTTAAACAATTATATAATATCTGATGCTAAAAATCGCATATACAGATTTTAGTAGATAAGCACGTTTTAAGGTCCCTAGAATCCGATTATAACATTTTTACGATAATGTCCTTGTGTGTGTGTGTGTGTGTGTGTGTGTGTGTGTGTGTGTGTGTGTGTGTGTGTGTGTGTGTGTGTGTGTGTGTGTGTGTGTGTATATGTTAGATCCACGGTTTCTCAAATACCTACTGTAAGATTTAAAAAATATTGGACAACCGGAAGTAATAGTTTTTTATTTTTTATTATATCTTGTATAGATTTAGAGATAAAGACACTATAACATATAGAATAATTTAATGTTATACATCACATAGGCTAAGGCACTAAGGAAACCAGTTGACAAATTCAAATGTTTATAACATTGTAATGTTTATAAAATGACAAATGTCAGTGTCAAAAATCAACAGTTTTAGTAACATTCTGAAAGCTTTTTCTGGGAAGTACATTTAATCTCTTTCTTATTAAATATTTAAAATTGTAGGTAAAATGCATAATCCATTAAAAATACCGTCAATCTTGTTAATGAATTGGAAGAATCTCTGATATTTTGGAACTTCCTCATACAATGAAAAATAGATATAATAAGAATTGTATGTTAAATACAATAAAAACAATATTTGGGTAAAGTTCTGTATTTTTTTTTTTTTTTTTGTTATAAAACGACGGTTCGATAGCGAAGTGCAATACAATACTTATATAGCCTAATATGGAAATGGCGAGAAGTCTTGGGCTGGCCACAACAGATTTTTTTGTAATATCACTTATAATTATTATATTTTAAAGCGAGCGCACTTTTACAATAAAAGCGCTTTTATGGAGTACACTCTTTATAAGAATATAATGTAAAAGCGTGCTCCCTAAAAGCACTTTTATTATAAAAGTGCGTTCGTAATACGGGCCATGGTGTCGCGTGGCTGAGTGTGTTATGTGATCAGTTGAGATTCTGATGATTCGGGTTTAAATTCGATTAACGACAAACTAGAAAATTAATTCCAAATAGAATAGAGATGGCCAAATATGGATATCACTCTTTTGTAAAATTAACATTAAAATATCGTAAATGGGTAATATCGTTAAAATAATGTTAAGTTTCGATATTTATGGATAAGTTTTGATATTTATCGATTAATTTCGATATTATTTATTAATCGATGTCGATATGATATCGATATTCCAATTCCAAAATGTATTTTGTAGTGCTCTCTACAAGAAAGCTTTGAGAATTAATCAGGTTATTTGTTGGAAAATCAAAATATCTAAAAGTCTGCGTTCATGTTCATTGCTTGTATTAGAGATACGTTCTCTATAATATGGGAAAGTTATAAAAAGATTTTAATAAAAGACGAATTTACATGTTTATGTTATGACTGTATTCAACTATTCACTATTCATAAAATAAACTAATATTCTTTTAATAAAATCTATCAATATTTACTTAAAAATGTCTGTATCAACTGATAACATCAATCAGGAGATAAAACTAGATAAGCCATCACATAGTTGGCTATGTTATATAAACAGTTGCCAAGCACTTAGCATTGTGCTGCCATCTTAATCACCGTCATCATCCGCTGCGTCATTGTTCAAACATTGGCTGTGTAAGGAAAATGTTCGACAAACCGGTATTCTCACATACTGGCCACAGATGAATCATATCTGAACGATATTTGACAGTACATAGTACATGCAGATTTCTGTGTTGGACAAAGAATTACAGTTGTATGAGACATGAAACTGCAATAATTATAGACAGTGATGACAATAGATTTAAATATTATGTTGGGTTAAGGAAGGTTCGACTGTAATAATGAAGCCTTGTTTCTTCATTTTTGAATAATATAGCCAAATAAACATACTTCGAGCATATACTGACTAGAGGCCGCCTTACGGTGTTTGTTGTGATCGGAACACATGCGGAAGCCGTGGTGTATAGTGGGCTGCGTATTGCGGACTTAATATTTGTACTACCTTTTACACAAAGTAATGACTAATTGCTGCTTTTAAAATTTGTAAATCACCTTTATTTCCAATAAATTTCAGTCTCGTTACTCTTACGTCATTATTAGCAGGAAACCTAAAAGTTACACTTTGATTAATATATTATTTGTAAAAAAAATCCTAGTTACTTACACATGAAACGAAATATCCGTAATTTCTTTGTATTTTTCATTACAATTTGATATACTCCGAGATATACTCACAAACTACACGCAAAAAATAAGGTTTGGTTACAGTAAAATGACAAGTAGTGACAGCTCCCCGCCTACATGTCTTCCGATCACAACATCCTATGCACTGGTATAGGGAATTACTTCTCTATACAGTGTCCCACACCGCCCAGAATACTAATCTTGATTAAATGCAATAGAAATTAAAATTTTAAAATATTATAAATTCAAATTGGAGATTACAAAGAAAGAATAAAGACTTATGAACTATATAAAATATATGCAGTATTTCTATCAAGATTAAATATTAGTAAATTATCAAATAAGAAGATATAAATTAAATAAAAAATATGTATTATTAAATTGACCAGTATGTTATTCAATTTCATTTTTTTCTTCGCACCTATCCTATTTTACATCTATATTTTGTACTCGTATATGTATCAATTTTATATCTTTTCGTAGAATGGAAATATGTAACATAGGGAATTTATATTGTTGACGACGATTGTAAAATGTCCAATTAAGTACAAAAATATTTTATATTATTTACTTTAAATTGACTAGAGTTTATATGTTAATTCATTTCATTTACCTACGCTTGTTATAATTTTATATCCTACTTACATTTTGTATTTGTATAATTTTATATTTTTTGTAAATTATTAAACTGACCAGTTCATTATTTAATTTAATATTTTTTCTTTTCACCCACCTGTTTAGATACATTGAAAGTACACCAGTCATAAATACGTTCAATGAAGTATCCAGAATATTTCATCTCTTTTTGGGCATCTATTTTGCTCTTTCTATCTTACAAATTTACAGCAGGTAAATATGGCAACATGGTACTCCATAAGACCCTGTACTGAACATAGAGTGTGGGACATTGTATAGTCAGTATATGGTCGAAGTAAACATATATGTAATAGAATTTATACCGTAATGGTATGAGGGTTCCGCTAGAATTATTGAGAAAATAATACATGGTTCATACCGATAAAAATGCTAATATTTCAGGTTATGTTTTTAAATCCACGTCATTTGAAATTAGTAAAATCTTCCCATATTAAAATTACATACTAACATAAAAAAATCCCTAGTATTTCATATCGACAATAAATCAAATTCTTTTAATAAATTTATAGAGAAGTCGGCATAAAAATTCTTTTGTATTAAACGTCTAGAAACTGCGTTAAAAATTAATTTCCACAAATGGTTCTACTGGTACTTGTGAATACTATCTATCTAATTAGCATCTCAGCATAGAGATAGAGTGAAGCAAACTAGTCACCCGTGCTCAAAGGCTGAAACCATCATCTGAAGCTGTAAACACTTTAAGCTCACTTTTGTGCTCTGCTCATAACAGCTGCTTTGTTAAGTCTTAAGCCTCCGTCCTAATTAATTACCTAATAAAGACAAGATAGCTAGCTGATCCCTTTTGCCTTACGCGATAGTTTCAGTCGCCTTGAGTTAGAGACAGGGAAAGGGAAATTGAAAATGAAAGCAAGTGTCGAAATGGAAGTACAGTCTTATCTGATTTAACAATTTTTGTGTCAATCCACTTCTACCTGTGTTTTTAACTTGACAATAATAGGCTTTATTCACAGCGCTGGTTCATACAAGTAAAATATTTGAAACCTATATTAAGGGGCATATGAAAGATACAAATTACAAACATAAATATAATCAAAACATATTTAAGCTAGAACATATTATTTTGTTATTTATATCTTCTTCTTTGTTGGGTGTCGGATTTTTGAGATTTGTTTAGTTTCCTATGGAAACCTGTAGATACTCGTTTCGAGACCGATAGTACTAAAGTAGTTCGTGTACTTAACCATGTGACAATATGTGCAACCATTGCGGCAACAGAAATACCCCTTCTACCGCTAGCACCATCTATGTTTAACATGGACGACTGGTCGGATCGTCGCATACGAGTGCGATTAATGTCTGATATGGTGGGATTTTAACGACTACGCACTTAGCTGACAGCTGGCGAGTAGATTCGAATCGAGGAACCTCAGATTCGATATAAACAAGTTGAGACATAGCGCCTTAATGTGCACGGCGACTACACATAAAGCAATACTTTTCTGAATATCACATCAACTATAATGTAATGCTCGCTCACCAAATTCGGACAGTTTTCGCAACAATATCAATGAGTGTACCTATAATGATATGTAAATGGTCATAGACAGTCTGTATTTTTACATTCACATACATATTAATGCAAGATGTTATTCTGAATCTATGGAAAATCTATACATCTTATGTAAAACCTAGTAAGTTGAAATACAAGAATATAAAAGTGGTAAGAAGAATGTTAGTTAAAGTTTGTACAGAAATCTATCATTATAGTCCTCTTAGCAGATTACTGTTCTGGATTTAAGCTTGATTTATGACAGAAAAAAGAAAGGTACTTATTAAAAGTTTTCCTATTTTATTTTACTTTATTTTGAAATATAATGAAACAATTTTTTTTAAACTCTTAATGATAATGAAACAAATAAATATAAAACACAAAAATTGGGAAATAATATAGTAAAAACAAATCTGATGTGGCCAGCACATTACCCTCCGTCAATTCTATGTATTTTGCACAAATCCCTTACCGAAAGTTCCTTGGAAAATATTCTACAATAAATTTTAACACAAATGTAATTATTTTCTACAAATTCCATACCGAAAATTCCTAGAAAAAGTTTCTATATAGGTATCCAATAAATTTATAACACGAACATATACTACGTAAATTGCACTTGACACTGACATCTGTCCATTAGAATATTTGAATATATCAACTGATTCCATGAGTTTAGCAAATCTGGCTGATTTATGAAAGTAATCTCTTTATAATTCTTTAACTCTATATCTATTGAGTATGAAGAAAAATCTGTAATCAAACCGTACAGAAAATCAAATATTCTTCCATATTTATAATAACATAAAATCTCAAAAAGTAATATTCAACTGGGTTTTCTTAATTTCTTATTTTTTCTGCATTTGTAACAATGGTCAAAGGCGTAATTTGATTTTGCGTATCAATTAAATATCAATTTTGAAATATAGAGAGTTGCAAATTTAATATGTTTGCAGTTCGACCCTAAGCGCCAGGTAGTGCCCGGTCGATCACAGGTTTAGTAAGTCAAAGCCATAACGATAGAATTCTGTACAAACTATACATATTAGCAAAATAGATAGTTAACCTACTACATACATTAACGGCGTATGTGTATCAGAAGCATTTTCATGGAATTAATTTTCTATAGTGTCTGTAACGTACTCGTACTCTTGCGTAAAAGAAGTCTTTTCGTTCAGTATCTCGGCAGTAGTAATTAAGTGGAAGTGGCTTAGGAGAGACTGAGCAGTAAGCCGTTATTATACAGTGCACGCGTTTAATTCGGGCACGGCTCTGGAAACTACTGGGTCATTATGGATCACGACAAGCAAAGCAAGAACACTGTGCCACACACTACGACCAACCAAGCCACGCCAACAAGGATCAAGGAATTCCTTATTGAGATTAAAAATAAAGTGAAACGACGGTGCTGTACTAGAATTTGTAAGTTTTCATCAGAACTTAAACAGGAAATGGCCAGTGTATTATTATATACCTCCTACCATTCCAAGGCCGCGTTCCAAAATGAAGAGTACCGAGTATTGGAATAGGAGTCGGAGTATGATGACGTACTTTAAAAGTGTAGTGTGTTTTGGAACGAATGAGACTTTTCTTGGGTAAAAAATTGAAGCTAAATTAAAAATAATTTTATCCAGCACAATACCCCAAGTCAATTGGGTGCCGTGAACGATAAAATAATAGAAGTATAGAATTAGAGAAGGATCTAAGGGGAAAATCAAGGAAGTAACAAAAATGTCGAAATTTAGATATTTATGCTATATTAGGTATTGCGATCTGCAAATAAGAATGCGAAATTTGGTGGCAAAATTTGGAACTAAGACAAGGGAACAAATTTATTTCATTCGTATGCTTTTCGTAGACGATAATGGACCTATTAAATTTTTATGACTGTGTGACACATATTTTCTGTGAGTAGAAGACACATCTTCCAAAGTGAAGAAAAAAAAAAAAAATGAGTATATCTGTTTACAAGTATTTTGTTTTTGGGATCATGCCTGTTCAAATACAGCAAAACCGTCAAAACATGCTTGCAATTTTACTTGCTCCTGCTTTGCACAAATAATTCATAGTTTGTACCATAAAATATTATATGGCCAATGTTTATCAGTTGCGATATTCAAAAGTTTTCCCTTGTTCAAAGTTTGACGTAAGGTGTACAGCGCCATCTCTACGTAGTGAAGTATCCCAATACATAAGGTAAGTCGGTTTTCAAGAGAAAATTGTGAATATCCATGCTTAAACGGTGGAAAACAATATTAATATTAGTTAGCAGCATTTCTCTACGTACCTGCCTTTTACCTCTAATTGAGTAAACAGTTATACGTTATAATAATGTCTAAAAATATTGTTTATTAGTTAAAAATTCGTATTACTCAAAACAAGGCGCGCGTGACTTTGTTTTCTCCCGAGACCCTCCATGTTCACTTTTGATCATCACTTCTATTTCTTCGGTTGAAAAAAAATTACACTAAATTGTAGTGACGTCGAGTCGTTATCTTCATTAGTAACAAAATTGTAAGTCTCCTAAGCGTACTATTTTTTGCAAGTATTAGCCGCCCACTTAGCTATCGCCCAATTATCGTGTACAGTGCTGTTGTGGCTGTTCGCCAAACGGACTTAATGCGGTCCTGCTGTACAAGTAAAAAGCGTGCGTTGATAGTACTGTTGAATATCACTTTTATTCGAGAAAAGCAGATTAGTATATCACGAAATGGATGATAAGAAGTCATTATATTACTTATTTATAATATTCAACATATTATGTAACCTCTTTACTTAGCTTAGAACCTTTCCAGTAATAGTACGTTCCAAGTCAAGAGTATCATTTTACTGCTTCAGAGTTCAGACTTCAGACAGGCAAATTTTAGAACAAATCGTAGCGTTGTAGGCGAATCATGAAAGTCGCCAATTTTTATAAAATGACATTCCAGACATAGTGTTTACGGTATTTTATCTCCTAGCAACGTAATGGATAATAAAAACTAGAATAACTTGTAATAAGAGACATGATGTAATTGAATATAAAAAAAAAAAATGTTGAAAATCTGTGCATTTTATTTACTGGTTTAATGAAATTTTATGGCAAACACGCAGTTGCGAGAGAAGAAAACGTTGAAAACCACTGGTCTTCTGCCTACGGTTTGTAGTAAATTTCTAGTAATCACAAGCCTACAACTTGTGCTTTGTGCTTGTGTATAAATAATTAAAATTTAAATTTAAAATGTTATTACTGTAAAGCAGGAATATGAAATGATTTAAAATTACAAACACATAGCGCACATTAGAGTAATAAGGCACGTTCTTGCTCATATTAGGGAAACTTAATAACAATTCCGAGCAGAAAAAAATGGTCTTCATTGTTTCTCACCGGTGCAACATGTAATAACAAATCATAAATATGATTTACAGTTAGGAG
The DNA here is from genome assembly GCA_943142095.1 of Ophonus ardosiacus. Classification (NCBI taxonomy): domain Eukaryota; kingdom Metazoa; phylum Arthropoda; class Insecta; order Coleoptera; family Carabidae; genus Ophonus; species Ophonus ardosiacus. The sequence goes on along the minus strand of OW964832.1, from coordinate 30,777,433 downwards.
AAAAAGGAAAATGATTAAAGTGGTCGAGGCATTACACAGCACAGTCTGACAATTTCAGCTCATTGTTCTGCACACAATCGAGTAAGTGGGAGGAGGCTGCATGCCCATTCGCAAACCGCAAGTAATGAGGAGATTCCACTCTATGATTTATGCTCAAGTGTACACAAAAGGGCGGGATTTTGAACAGTAAATTACCAAAAGATTATCATCATCAACATTTAATATGAAAATTTATGAAGAAGAATTCGTCGTCACTGATATTTATATTTTATTGGATTATATAAAGTCCATAGAGTATACTTATTCAAAACTTCTCTAGTATATACTATAATAGGCAGAAAAATTGACTCTGCCGGGTCCAGCAATAAAACTATAAATATAGCAATTATGAAAGAGCGGCATAAAGCTCATTGCTTGCATTATAAAATTGGATGGTCAATGGGCCATTATTTACCCCGCTCTGTTGGAGTGAAGACGTGCATTGTTTGATACTTCTGTAATTTATTTATTTATTTATTTATACATACATGGAGAATCAACAGCTCTTGGAGTCAATAACAGATTCTCAGCAAATTGAACAAACATCAACAGTGAAATGAAAGAAGTACAAGGAAAACACTTGAAAATTATTATTTTAAATTAATTATTATTTGATTTTTAAATGAATTAAGGGAAAGGTTGAACATATCAATATGATTAAATTTAGAGTTATAGGTGGAAATTATTCTATTTATGGGTGAGTTCTTATTGTTATTTGTGCGAGAAAATGGTAAATAAAATAGGTTATTATTGCGTGTAATGTTGTTAGTGACGTGAAAACGAAAATTATTTATAAAATTATTTGTATAAAGCATATTGTTAAATGTCTTGTAAAGAAACATAATATTTGAAACAGTTCTTCTACTCTCTAAATTTGTCATATGGAAATGTTCACATTGGGAAATATAAATTCTTATTAGGATATCCAAATTTATAACTTAAGAAATTAAGAAATCGTTTTTGAATATGTTCGATTAAACTAATGTTAACATTATATAGAGGGTTCCAAATAAGTGACATGTATTCCAACTTTGAACGAACCAGAGAGTTAAAAACACAAATAATGGATTTTGGCTTGTTAAAATGTTTACATGACCTTATTATGAATCCCAGAATTTTGTACGATTCTTTGACAATGGTTTCGATATGACAATTAAATAATAATTTATTATCGAAGTTTATCCCAAGATCCCTTATGATGGTTTGATTTGATAGTGAAGTATTGTTAATTTTATAGTTAAATTGAATTATATTTTGATTACGTGTGAAGTTTGTGACGTAACATTTATCAGCGTTAAGTGTTAAATAGTTGTCATGACAATATTTCTGTAACCGGTTCAGATCATCCTGTATTTTCAAACAGTCTTCAAAACTATTAATACTGGAATATAATTTTAAATCGTCAGCGTATAGAACAAATTCAGAGTACAGAAAACAGTTATCAATATCGTTTATGAAGATATTAAATAGGATAGGGCCTAAATGAGATCCTTGTGGAACTCCTGATGACGTAGGAAATACATGAGATCTGTACCCGTTACAATGAACTATTTGTGACCTGTTACTGATATAAGACTGAAACCAACGAAATAAGGAACCATGGAATCCAACTGCACTTAATTTCTTAAACAAAGTAGGATGATGAACCCGATCGAATGCCTTCGTAAAGTCTGTGTATATTACGTCTACCTGTCTTCTATTATCCATGTTAAAGCTTACGTATTCAGTGAAAGGTAGTAAGTTAGTTAGAACTGATTTTTTAGAACAGAAACTGGATTTAATTTTATCAACCACTATTGCTTCGGAAATCTTTCCAAAAGCCGAGAGAATGGATATCGGTCTATAATTCTGTGTATCATGGATATCGCCAGATTTATGAATAGGGGTAATGTATGATTGCTTCCAGACGTTAGGGAACATTCCACTTTGTAGCGATTGGTTATAAAGAATATATAATGGTTGTATCAAATAATATGCACTGGTTTTTATGAATTTATTAGGGATGCAATCGGGTCCACATCCTTTGGATGTATCAATATTTTTTATATAATGGTAGACGTTCCGTTACTATATGTAAAATAAACGTTTGGAAAGTTATATTGTATAACAAAGTGTAAATATTTATGGATAATTTTATTGATATGACATTTAAACAAATTACAAAATTATAGAATACCAAATATTAAACATTAGAATTCCAAAAATCAATATAAACATCCAATTGTCATTGGCGACCAACGCCAAGTACAAAAATAAAATATAAACATGCGGCTTGATGCCGGGACTTTATTTTATTGAAAAATACGTTATGTGGATATTTGGTTTGGGGCGCGGATTGGGATTTATTAGATAGAATTATAAAAATAAATTGTATGTAATACATTAGTTGTAGCAACTCGCTATAATGGCTATTATTATAAAACTACATCCTTTATAGTAAAGTATCCATTATTCTATATTTCTGCTGTCTTAAATTACAGTCGTTGAAAAAGTATAATATCTATGTGACTTGTTATAAATGAGTTTTGAAACAGCATTTGACTTTTTTTTTTTTTTTAATCCTCCCAACAGGATTAAATCCCAATAACAGGGTAGGTTTACATACACAAACATCCATGCCTTAGTGGGATTCAAACCCAGAACCCCGAGCGCACTCATAACTAAGAGACATTGCTCAAACCATTGAGCCACCGGAGCAGACTTTACTACAATGAAACTTAGCTAGATGGTTAAGCAATACTATATGAACCCAAACTTGTACAGAACAGTATTTTGTATGAGTAGTGCCCGAATCACACTAGCGGGTTTTGAAGCAGTTGACGGTTGCGGGTCAAGGAATAGTCGACAGGCTGTCTTGGTTCGACATGTGCTATAGTTTTCGTCTGTGTCGGTGCAGCATTTTTCTGTCATTTTGGATTTAAAGACTTGAGGCGAGAATTACTGCTTACAAAAAAGAAAAGGAATTTTTAGTCCAACATTTAACAGAAAGGCGGCCCATATTATGGGAGTTCACTGCCGTATCCAAACTGTTCTCGTCTTCGATAAAACGTCAAGACGAATAAACAGGCAGTATGGCAGAGCGGGAGCGGCAACCGCACGGCACTGTATGATTGCAAGAACCGCCACCCACACCCGTACCCGCACCCGCCAACCGCTTCGAAACCCGCTAGTGTGATACTCATTTTAGAACCTTTTAAAGAGAAATACAAAAAGATTAAAAATGCATAGAATTGTCAACTTGTCAAATAAGTTTTGTCTACTGTTCGGTTGCCATTTAGTGAGCTTACCAATACATTACATATGTCTACGTCATTAGGACGTGCTAGTTTATGGGTCACTACTTGAAAAAACTGAGAAATAGGTCATTGTATGAACAAATAAAAAATACATTTTTGAAGAATAACATAAAAGACCAAAAAAATGTGAATGCTACTTTACAATAAATTGTTGGTATAACACGTAAAGTATGCACGTTACGGGTGAAAACTACTGGATTCAGAGCTTCAGGATTCGCCTGAGGCCTGAGGATTATCCTAAAAACTTTTGACCTCTTCATATAAAACAATACATTACCCTTGCCATTGCTGAGTTTAATTCTCTAATCGTGAGATTAGTGTTAGAACATCTCACGAATCTGGTATTTTGGCAACACTAACGTACCGTCACTAAAAACAGAACCGAATGTGAATCTAAATTACCTCTTGAAATCTTATCACTAGCACTGTACCGTGCACCGAGCACTCGTATGTAGATGATGAGGCCACACGTATTATTATAATAATAATCTCGTATGTATTCCTTGTCAAGAACATTACCACAATGAGGACACTTCGCGATGATATCACAAGAATATTAAAATGATAAATTTTAGCCATAGTTTGTCATGGTTGTTATAATGAAAGTGAAAATAAATTAGTTAACATATTTAATAAACAAATAATTTTGCCTCAAGTACCAAAGTAATTAATTTTAGTACCCATATTCTATAATGTAGTAGTCAGAATTATAATTTATAATGTCTCTAGGAACTGTTCAAATCTCTTCAGTTAAAAGTGAAATGATTAATTAATTCGGTCGGTACTATTTATTTCTAGAGAGAAGTTTTAGTTTGACCTACAATTCTTTTTAATTCTAATCTATAAATTAAATGAACAAATGTTGTGTGTAAATTGCCAATTATTTCTACACTCTAAACATGCAAATATGCATTACTATATTTATATTTGTTTTAACTGTTTTTAAATAACAGTTATTTGTTTAACCAGGCAAAAACGCAGATTCATGCCGCGGCAGTGTTTCATAAGGATGAGGCGAAATAGTATTTTAATTTAGCCCAGGCAATAAATTTGCATATTTGTAGTGTTGAATGTAAAACACATAATCCTTTCGCCTAGTGTTCAGTATTAAAATTTATTTTATAATTATTTTTAAATGTTGTTCCTATCGTTGTCATCATTTTGCATAAAGATGCTAAAAAATATCTGAAAAAAATACTAAATTCACATTTTTTTGAATTGTTACTTTTAATTCTCCCTAAATATTTAAAAATGATTCAAAAAATAGAACATCTCCCGGTACCCTAGGTAAGGGAGGTATAGGGATCGCATATAGATACTTTAGTGAATAAGCACGTTTTTATGTCTCCAGAATCCGATTTTAACATTTTTAAAATTGTGTCTGTGTGTGTGTGTGTGTGTGTGTGTGTGTGTGTGTGTGTGTCTGTGTGGAGCGTGTGGGCACGATTACTCAAATATTATCAATCAGAAAATTTTGATATTTTGTATACCTATTCCTATACTAATGTCGGAAGAGTTCATTACTTTTTAGAGTATATTAGATAACCAGAAGTATCAGTTATACAAGCTGTTAACAGTTTTTCGTGTAAAAAAATCATTGAATATAATTTTCAGCAACTTTTACTAATAAAAATTGAATATAATGGTACAATCTTCAATCCTACGATAACAGCATTTAATAAATAACTTTAAATATAAAATTATAAAATAATTTATGTATGCGTCAAACAAAAATATAATATTTTAATAACAATTTGGACATATTTAAATAAATGTCACTATTATATTAAAATCAATAATGAAACCGTGTTAAGGAGATTGTATCAAAGTTGTAAAGTCAGGTATTGTGGTGACTGTCAAGACAACTATCGGAGTAGCTGGCAAGCGACTAACATGTTTTGTTATTACATTTAATTTAAAGCTAAAAGTTAGCCATGTATTGTTTATTTTTTGAAAAATCACAGGCATCTGAAAAAAAGGAATGCAACAAAAAAAAAAAAAAGCTTCATAGCAACATAAATAAAAAATAATAATAAGTCAGTAATGAACCAAGTAATGGTTCAGAAGTAATTTAGCTCCTCTTTCTTTCATTCCTTTTTTTGGGCCTCAATTTATCTTAATACAAAATTATAATTCTCATAAAATCGTTTCTTTCTTTACTTAGTAGTGGGGCAAAATTATATTTTCAGGAAAGTGTAAAGTGTTGTGCATTTGTGTTGTGCTCCGAGACCGCTGTTGTACTAAACAGCGGACACCCCTTAATCTACGAATTGGACCAACCGTGCTGTCGCCACTTGGCGGTTTTAATCCGGCGAATTACGCCCCTGCTTCTACACTGCCCTCCTCTCGAGTTCCTCCTGCAGGAGCTTCTGCCCGTATCCAGCCCTGCGCCCTTGGTGGCGTCACTTTGCCAGCCTCACAACCACGTGTGAGGCCTCCTCCTTCTGAACCTCCTACCTTATTGAATCTGACCGTCACCGCTTCCAGACCAGTTACCGTCTGCAGAATTCATCCAGTCTTCCAAGTCCCGTCAAGATCCTGCCTCCTAGTCACATCCCGTTTTTTCTAGTCAAGGTCAGTGCTTCTTTAGTTTTTGACAATCACCACAATCTCAGCTTGCGAGTTTTTGTTGTTTACTATTTAAAGTCTATTGGTCCTTCGAGCATTTTACATAATTATACATAATTTTTGGTCCAACGAGCCGGATCTTCCACGGTAAAAATTTGATACTATGGAAATCCAATTAAAGTCATTGAAAGCCCTAGCAAAGGGCTATGAATCTCGTATAGTAAAATTGCACGAACTCGCGAAAAAATGCACTCCAACTGACACGCGTAATAATGAACGCTTCTTGGACGAATCCCAAGAAGTCGATTTGTTGAGAGATGAATTTAAAAACGCCTGTATCCGTATAAATGACCTTGAGCTGGCTAATGACACTGGTTTTGAACCTAGCTTCGAAACTCTAATGACTATTGAAATGTATTTTTCGAAAATCAAACGAACGCGTAGCGAGCTAGCTTTGTCGTCTCCCAAGGCACAACAGTCAAAGTCAGGTACGGAAATTAATAAAATTAAAAAACTTCCCCCTATTGAACTGCCATCATTTAATGGAAAAGTAGAAATGTGGCCATTATTTTACCAGTCGTTTAAATCAAACGTTCACGAGAACGTGGCGCTCACAAACGAGCAACGGATTAGTTATCTTATAGGTAAACTCACTGGTAATGCTTTGGAAGTAACGGGAGGGATATTGCCCACACCCGAAAATTACAATATTATTTGGGATGGCTTGGTAAAGCAATACCAGGATAATCGAACAATGGCTAAGCAATACTTAGATAACATTCTAAATATAAAGTCTAGTTCAAGAAACCCAAATGATTTAATAACATTTGTTAATAAATTCTCAGCTTCAGTCGAAGCTCTTAAACAACTCAAAATTCCAGACGTTCTGGATTTTGTTTTATTAAACTGCGCGTCTAAAAAGGTCGATTCAGAGATCGTACAACTATTTGATACGATATTCCGTAAAACGGAATTTCCCTCTTGCCAAACCTTTTTAGAATTTGTCCGGGATCAAGCAAAAATCCTGGAGCGGTCTTCATCTGTAAAAGGCCCACCAAAAATGGCGAAGCATCAGCGCACATTTTTGGCGGCAGATGAAACCCCAATCAAACCATTCAAACCAAAATCTTGTATTTTGTGTAACAGTGCGGAACATTCCAAACTGTATTATTGTGATAAATTCATTAAAATGTCAGTCCAAGACAGATTTGGGTTTATCAAATCTAAAAATGCATGTTATAATTGCTTATCCAATGTTCATGCAGGTAAAGCCTGTGCCTTGCTCACCACATGTCGGGTATGTCACGGGAAACACCATACACTTTTGCATTTTTCAACTCCTCCAAAATCTCCCGCCAAAAAAATAGCGGAATCGGAGAATGACACTTCATGTCATGTATCCATAAACAACCAAGGTTATATTCTATTGTCAACTGCACAAGTTTACGCTACAGATATAAACAAGGGTAAACAAGTTATCAGATGCTTGCTGGATAATGGGTCACAAAATAACCTTATAACTAAAGATTGTTGCAAACGATTAAAATTAAAAATTACCCCCCTTAAAAATTCAAAAGTCACGGGGATCGGGATGACAAGTCGCCCGGCTTTCGGGTATGTAAATCTTAAAATAGAATCCCGAGTTTCGCCCCATAGATACAATTTAAAGGCTCTGGTAGTCGAACATATAACGGATAACTTACCTTCTTGCAAGCTAACCGTTTCCAAATATCCGTCTTTCAAATCCATTCTCTTAGCCGATAATACTTAGAATATCCCGGGAAAAATCGACGTAATATTGGGGGCTCAAATATATACGTCGCTGCTTCTCTCAAAACGAGTAGGAAGAGCTCCTACAGCTTATGAAACAACGTTAGGTTATGTTCTTTTAGGAGAACTTGACAATAAATTATTACAACAAGAGTCTTTTTCGTCCTTTTCTGCATTCACTCAAAATAACTTAGCATCCTGTTTACATAAGTTTTGGGAGCTAGAAGAAATGCCAAACAATGCAATAATGAGTCCTGAAAATGCTGAATGTGAGAAAATATTTGTACAAACGACCAAACGTTTGGAGAATGGCAGATATATGGTACACTTACCATTTCAGAAGGATCCAGATTTGCTGGGGAATTCTCGTTTAATGGCCGAACGCCGGCTATCTCATTTGGAAAAACGCTTTTCCCAGTCATTAAATTTACAAAGCCAGTATAACGCCATAATAAATGAGTATTTAGAAAAGGGTTATCTGTCAGAAGTAACGTCAAACGAAGACGGATACTTCATTCCACATCACGCTGTCATTCGTGAAGACAAGGCTACAACGAAAGTTAGAATAGTGCTAGACGCTAGCGCTAAAACTCATACGGGGCTATCGCTGAATGATTTATTATACCCGGGCCCAAATTTACAAGCAGACTTGTTCAATTTATTATTAAATTTCAGGCTATTTCCGATAGCTTTGACAGCTGACATAAAGCAAATGTACTTACAAGTTATGGTGTCAGAACATCACAGAAAATATCAGAAAATTCTTTATAGATTTAATCCCTCTGAAGCAATCAGAGTATTTCAATTCAATCGTATTTGTTTTGGCATAAAATCTAGCCCTTATTTAGCAATGAGAACTATCCACCAATTAGCTGACGATGAAGGTCAAAATTATCCAAATGTCGCGCAATTAGTAACCTCTGAAATGTACATGGACGACTTAGTTTTATCGGCATTAAATACAAACTTAGCCAGCAATATTATACGCGATTCAATTAACTTAATGTCAGCTGGCGGATTCGAATTAGTAAAATGGGCCAGTAATAATGAATCACTCATTGAAAGCTTACCAAATTCACACAAAACAAATCTAGACTTCTCTCATGGAGAACAGCTAAAAATTCTAGGCATGTCCTGGGCTCTGAAAACTGACACATTTACTTTCCAAACGTCAAACTTTGACACATCACACTGTACGAAACGAATTATATTATCAACTGTTGCAAGATTGTTTGATGTACTTGGATTAGTCTCACCCGTTATACTATATGCCAAGCTGCTAATAAAGGAATTATGGCAAGCTGGGATATCATGGGATGACATCCCTCCCAACAATATTTCTGCAAAATTTGTCAATCTCATGTCAGAATTTATTTATTTGGAGGAAATGTCAATTCCTCGCCATATCGGTATTTCAGAAAACTGTAAAGTAAATCTTGTGGCTTTTTGCGATGCCAGCGAAGTTGCATACGGTTGCGCCATCTACCTACAAATAACGGAAGTTAACAATATTACAAGCAGATTACTATGTTCGAAATCAAAGGTAGCGCCCATGAAAATTATTACCCTGGCTAGACTTGAACTTTGCGCGGCGTTACTTATGGCAAGGTTGGTAAATTATGTCAGTGAAAAAATAATTAAAAAATATCCAATCGAAAATATATATGCATTTTCGGATTCTATGATTGTATTATCCTGGATAAAATCAGCTCCACATAGATGGTCAACATTTGTAAGCAACAGAGTAGCTCAAATACAAGAGAACTTGGACCCTAAATACTTCTTTCATGTATCAGGGAAACAGAATCCAAGTGATCTAATATCCAGAGGAGCACTCCCAACTCAATTAATTCATTGTAAATCATGGTGGCATGGTCCCAACTGGCTTCAATCAAAGGAGGAAAATTGGCCTATTAAGCAATTAAATCCTTTGCCAGTTGATCAACTACCTGAACTAAGATCAAAAACTTTTACTACTACCTCATCTACGAATGATTATTCCGTTTTATATACTTTGGCACAAAATATATCTTCTTGGCACAAGTTACTAAGAATAACAAGTTATATTTTAAAATTCGGTAAAAAACTGTTTTTTAAAACTTATATTTCCGCATCGGATTTAGCCATGGCAGAATCACATGTACTAAGGGCTTTACAAAGTATATATTTCCACGAAATAATAAGAACTCTGCAAAGAGGAAAACTTATAAAGGATAAACAAATACTAAAACTAGCGCCATTCCTAGACGAAAACGGAATATTGCGAGTAGGAGGAAGACTATCCAACGCAATATTACCGTTTGAAGTCAAACATCCAGTTTTACTGCCCAAGTCAGACCACATAGTAGAACTAATCATAGATTATTATCATAATTCAAACTGTCATGCTGGAACAGATTTGCTGCTAGCAATAATTCGGCAAAAATACTGGATCATTGCTGGTAGAGGCGCCATCAAGCAAAAATTGTACAGATGCAACAAATGCTTCAGGACAAAACCGGTTAATACACAACCAAAAATGGGGGATTTACCTAACTATCGCGTAACTGAAGTAAAGCCATTCGCTCATACAGGCGTAGACTATGCAGGCCCAATTAAATTCATAAAATCTAGGCATAAAGGTCAGCACGCAAAAAAGGCATACATTTGTCTTTTTATTTGTTTAACAATAAAGGCCATTCATATTGAAGTAGTCTCGGATTTAACAGTAATCTCCTTTATTAACGCATTTAAAAGATTTTCATCAAGAAGGGGGCCCATTTCTCATTTATACTCAGATAATAGCACCACCTTTATAGGAGCTCGAAATAAATTCAACGAGCTATATAAATTTGTGCAGTCGACTATATTCCACAAAACACTATCCAGCGAATTAGCAATGAAGGGAATAGAATGGAAAACAATCCCTCCCTTCAGTGCTAATTTCGGAGGAATTTGGGAGGCCGCAATAAAAAGTTGTAAGAAACATCTATTTAGGGTCATAGGTAAACAATTGTTAAGCTACGAAGAGTTGATAACACTATTAACACAAATAGAAGCAGTCTTAAATTCCCGTCCTCTGTGTGCCCAAGGCTCAGAGCACAATCCAGAATTGTTGACCCCAGCCCATTTTTTACTTCAAACCCCATTAAAGCATTTACCTATTGCCGAAGTTAATCCCAATTTAATCCATCGTAAATACTTATTAGACTCATTAATAAAATCATACTGGGAAAAATGGCAGTTAGAATATTTGACAACATTACAAACACGCCAAAAATGGCTAACGTCAAGTAGTCCAATAAAGTTGGGGCAAATAGTCATAGTTAAAGAACATAGACTGCCCCCTTTAGACTGGCCACTAGGTATTATTACCAAATTATATTTTGGAAATGATAAAATAGCTCGCGTCGCGTTGGTTAAGTTGGAAAATAGCGTCATCAAACGCCCAGTTAATAAACTGTGCCCACTGCCAGCGCAATAGACAGCTCAATTGTCATCAATTTGCATTATTGTTATTAATTTATTTACTGTCACTCTGACACAACGTCACTTTGACACATTGTCAAGTAGACGTAACATCATTTGTTCATTGTCACTCGATTTTTCTGTCGAGTTGATCATTCGTTCCTTCTCGCTTCCTAGCAACCGTTCAATTGCAGTGCATTGTTGCGAGATCAAATAATTCATTGTTAGACGCGAATTTCTGGCGCCCGGGAATATGTAAAGTTGTAAAGTCAGGTATTGTGGTGACTGTCAAGACAACTATCGGAGTAGCTGGCAAGCGACTAACATGTTTTGTTATTACATTTAATTTAAAGCTAAAAGTTAGCCATGTATTGTTTATTTTTTGAAAAATCACAGGCATCTGAAAAAAAGGAATGCAACAAAAAAAAAAAAAAAGCTTCATATCAACATAAATAAAAAATAATAATAAGTCAGTAATGAACCAAGTAATGGTTCAGAAGTAATTTAGCTCCTCTTTCTTTCATTCCTTTTTTTGGGCCTCAATTTATCTTAATACAAAATTATAATTCTCATAAAATCGTTTCTTTCTTTACTTAGTAGTGGGGCAAAATTATATTTTCAGGAAAGTGTAAAGTGTTGTGCATTTGTGTTGTGCTCCGAGACCGCTGTTGTACTAAACAGCGGACACCCCTTAATCTACGAATTGGACCAACCGTGCTGTCGCCACTTGGCGGTTTTAATCCGGCGAATTACGCCCCTGCTTCTACACTGCCCTCCTCTCGAGTTCCTCCTGCAGGAGCTTCTGCCCGTATCCAGCCCTGCGCCCTTGGTGGCGTCACTTTGCCAGCCTCACAACCACGTGTGAGGCCTCCTCCTTCTGAACCTCCTACCTTATTGAATCTGACCGTCACCGCTTCCAGACCAGTTACCGTCTGCAGAATTCATCCAGTCTTCCAAGTCCCGTCAAGATCCTGCCTCCTAGTCACATCCCGTTTTTTCTAGTCAAGGTCAGTGCTTCTTTAGTTTTTGACAATCACCACAATCTCAGCTTGCGAGTTTTTGTTGTTTACTATTTAAAGTCTATTGGTCCTTCGAGCATTTTACATAATTATACAATCTGTCAATAAGCACGTGTTATCAAAACGTCAAATATTAGTTTACAACTACATATTAACGAAACCCAATAGATATATGCAAAGAAACTTGATACAGTTTGCAGGATTAGTAAATAAGTAGGTATCTATGTATTTAAATTAATTAAGAAATAGCGGGAGGTATTGTGTTGACCACACCATTTTTTAATCATTAAATTTCCTATCTTTTTATTATTTTTTTCTGTTGAAATTTAATTTTTTCCTTAACATAATTTAATTATATATTTTGATTACGAAAATTTTCTTTCTAGGCACTTTTTGAGCTTGTAATTAACATTGTATTCTCAAAATGTAACAAATTACTTGAACAAACAAAAAAAAAGTAAAGGCTGCAGAGAATAGCTGCAGAGAACAACTTTGAGAAATTCACAGAAATATTGATGGTTAAATAAACAATGTAGAAAAGTTAAAGTATATCGTATAAATTCTTTCATAATAAAAAAAATAATATTAAAAAGATTTTTCCGTACACAAAGTAAAAAAAAAATACTCTTTCCCTGATAATAAAATTCCATGATAATTCCATAACTTCATCAAGATATACTAAATTCTTAGACTTTTCCTTGATTCCCCGACTGTTTTCCATGGCCATTCTGTAGAATATTTGAATTTCGGGGTTATCTGATGTGATAACATAAACACACCCAAGCATAAGTAATTATATTTTTTTTTTAATAAATATTTCGTAGAAGAAAACATTTTCTACTGTTTGTGATTTTACTATAGGTACTTTAAAATACATAGTTAAAATACATAGTAAGTTCTAAGTACAGACCATATTTCAAATCGAAATACGTATTTAATATTATCTAATTAAATAAACATTGCACACACAGTAAAATATGTTTTCCTTTTTGCATTGTACGTTATAAACAATTATCATAAATTTAAATTTACTGATTTAGTCCCCGGCGCATTGCACAAGCGTCATTATAATTTCTGATTAACATTTCCAACAGAAAACTAACAAATAGTCCCCAAAAGTAGGTCAGATTATCGTAACATTTTGGTAATGACACATTTGTACAGTTCTTTGTTTATCATTTTAAAGTAATCTAGCGGTACCTACTTCATGCTAATCTAGTGACATAATTATACTAGCAAACGTCGAAATATGAAATATAAAGAAGGCGTACTTTTGATTTTCTAATTAGTTACCCATATTTGAATATTTCAATTAATAAAAATAGATCAATTAATACACGCGTATGTGCACTCCAAAACTGAAAGGATTAAAGCGTAATATTATATGATTTATGCGATGACTTGCACTAGATGTTCTACTGCAATCTTCTGGCATAAAAAGATTTGATGAGAAATGTCTTACAAAATGAATTTATGCAGGTATTAGATTTGTTTTTCTTATTTCATTGCACCATATTGTTTAATATTTAATATTTTATTCATATTATAAAAAATTCTCCATTATATTTATTTATATTAGCGGAAACAATAATTTATTTGCCTCGCCTTGTTCACCAGTAGCAAGGGAATATTACTATCTCTAGAAGAAACAGGATTTTTTTTAAATACATCATTTATCTATACATAATCAAAATGAATTTAAAATTTTTTCGAATCAACTGATGCCTTATTTATTAATAATATTAATAACATGGCGTACGGCGGAATTATCACCATTATAATACCATATCCGCCGATAAACCTAATAATATAACCAAATTATAATAGGGTAGTTGGCGAAAAAAATAAATGTTATTTTTTCCTATTAATTATGAAATATAAACTAATTCTAATCATATTAATGTAAAAATTATTAGAAAATATAAAACTTTTCATTCATAATTTCCGTAAATAAAGTTCGCGGTGGAATTCTTGTGACGTAGACTTTTAATAATTATATAGTTCGACCAAGTCTGTATGACTTATAGAAGCTTATTAGAATACCACGACAAAGCGAAGATGTTGAATTATATTTAATTGTATCATACAAATATTTACAGTATAATTCTAAAAGAAGAATAACAGATACAAAAGTATTATTTAATAGTACGTATATTTTATAATTCTTTACTTGAATACCAGATATTTAATTCTTATATAACCAACTTCATAATTTCGCCACCAAGTGGCTGCACACTCCAGTGAATGTACATGTCATTTTTAGTGACATAACCTATGTTTTACGTGTTAAAACACTGTTAAAATTATATTTTATTTTTCTTTTCTATATCAGCAGATTTAAAACAAGGTAATGAAACTAATGAATTTGTGTGAAAATGAAAAATTTCTTTTGAAATAGTGCTTCTCTCAAACATATAAATCGTTTCAAATAAAAATCGTAGTATTGTGTACAGAGTGTACAACCGAGAGTGTACCGCTAGGGCAAGAAAGACTGTGATTGGTATTAATAAAACACGTCAGCACGGGAAAATTTGAAATAAGAATTTTGTTTTATAAAATTATATTTTGAAAAATATACAGTTCTCAGACATAAAATATGTATCAAAGTGAATAACTTGAACAATTCTTTCAGAAAAAAAAAATAAATTGGAAAATGCGCAACTACCCTATTATTCGCCATGGCTACGGGCACGCTAACGGTGTCGCGCTTTAACACATTAGAAATACGTGAATGCGTCATCATGCCCACGCAACAGTATGTTCGTGCAATTTTTATATATACATAAAAAAAAAATTAACCAAACATAATCTAAACGCACACTCGAATTTAGGTGCACAATGATTAGTTATCGCAACACGTAACCTACTAACGAAAACTGCCCACTGTATTACCTATTGGCTTGCCTACAAAGAAACGGAGGAGCATCCATAGAAGTACATCAACAAATAAATATTATCTACGGATTTTATATCATGCATGTAAAATCTGCCGAAAGGCGGAAAATAACATTTCAATTGTTGCCTTCCGCCGCGCCTGCTGAATATATTGGGCTTATCGGCGGATATGTTATTATAATCGTGTTCTAGGTTTGTGTATATATTACCGCTGGCGGACATTTAGCCATTCCGTTAATAATAACTGAAAAATTAAAAAAATTAGGCAACTGATACGGGGAAACGCAGAATATTAAAACAAATTCAGGGACTAAACAAATGAATTAATACAAGTGTTATGATAGCACAGCTGCTCTACTACCATCTGAAATGTGGATTTTATGTATCAAAATACTATTACTATTTATAAAATTATATAGGACAAACTTTTTCTACAGGTACTTCTTGACTGGATGCAGGCAGATTGTGGATAAAATAAATTTCTGGATGTCAGTCTTAAAAACTATTTATTTTTTGCCTCTGAGGAAGCTAAGATTGAACGCAGAATGCTGTGGAGAGCCACGAGCCACCTTAGATTTGGTTTTGTTTTGCCAAAAATTTTAAATAGTGACAAAATAATCGAAATTTTCGTTTTCAAATAAAATTTAAAATTAAAACAATTGGTATTCAAAGAAAAAAGTTAAATATTGTTATTGTTGTTTATCCAGCATTAGCGTCGTATGAAAATAAATTATCAGTAGTTTTTCAAGGTATAAGTACCACAAATTTATATATTTTTTATTAAATTTTGACGTTTTAAACTGTCATTATTAACTCCATAGCAACAACTGTAAGTAACACTTCTTTCACATGTGAATTAAAAAAAATGTAAATCACTCTCACAAAATTTAACTCAGTCTGCAACAAATAATGCAATAACATCAGGCACGAAATTAACACTTACCATAGTATTTATCAGACATTATCAGCCATTTTCATTATTTTTCACGGCACAAATAAGAAATGACAGACAATAAAGCTTTTTAAATAGATGACTTGACATCTATCATCGACGATTGTCATGCACAGTCTACTAACTGATTAGTTTTTTGTTTTGTCAAAATTAAATATTATAATGGTTTTTATTATTATTTCGTCAAAATTGAATAAAATATTGTACAAACCACGTGAGCTAAGAATGTTTATTCACTCGAAGAAATTTTCTTCTGATGAATAAACATTACCTTAGCTCACTTGGTGTGTAAATATCTATTAAATATTTGATATTTACTTTTCTATTTCGATTAATATTAGGATTATTGTGTTACAAATTTGTTTTATTCTTAAAATCTTAGATTTTTCATTATTTCTCACGAACTTCTTTTTAAGTACAAATAATAAAATATTTTGTTTGATGAAAGATAACGATATTTCTGGATTTAAATTAACTTTATTATAGTACCCAAAACCCAACTAATTTCGACAGAAATATATTTATGTTTCGTCATCCATTCCAGTCAAGTAATCACCTAGATCCCATTTTGATATACACTCTGGACCTCGGTCATATTTAAACAAAATGGATAAGCATATCAATAAAAGAACATAGATTTGTCGTAATTGTTTTGTGCAAAACACTTTTTTAAATATCTTTCATCAAAAAAGTGGCACTTATATCAGTTTGAATTTAAATGGTTTTGTAAATATTTTGCAAATTAGCTACACGACAGACAATTTAGAGACGTTAATATGCATGAAATGAAATGTAATTATTTTGAAAATACAATCTACATGAATAATGTGATGCTATATTTGCATTATTTACTTAACTACAAACAAATATGAAATTCTAATTACATCTAAATACGAATATCGCTTTCAGTATTCATAATTTTTAATTGAGTCTAAAATAATTGCATCGAAAATTCGTCACGGTATTGTACCATTGTTTTACGTTTAATTAAATTAATTTTTTCACGCTATTTCTTAATTACCTGTTTTACAAATAACGAGCATCAAGTTTTAAGCAGATACAGCTAATCAGTAGCGTAAATTTGTTTAATTAATTTAACGTAATCATTTGACATTGGTGCAAATCCTAATTCGAAAATTTTTAATTCAAAAATATTTGGCATTCACGGATGTAATTTGGTTTTATTGCTTCGATTTACAAAGCTTATAATTTAAACCAATTTAGAACAATAGATTAGTTTAGTTTTTAATTAGAAAGATAAAAATTCAATTCCACAAAACAATGATACAGCATTTCTATTTATTGATGTAATTTCCACTATTCATATTGAACCGGTACAGTATTAATAAATTCAAAGGAATAAATTAATAATAAATATTTTTCTACTTATGATATCAAGCCAATAAATAGTTGATATGTACTTATTATTTATTATTATTAATTCAAATATACATAACTGTGTCTAGCGTCCCTACAAAGGGACCGCGGTTTGATTCGGACTCCAATTATGACGGCTAATTGTGACGACAGAAATAGTACACATATTTCTCTAACAACAATAACCTATCGCGCAAAACTCGGCCCCAGTTTCCAAGCGTGACTTTTTTGTAAATACAACAATAATAATCTAACCTTACCTAACGCACAAAATTTGGCCCGAGTTTTTCAATCCGATCTAATGGCGTTCAATTAGGTAATTAGGTTAGTGTTCTTTGTTGAAAAATATCTTGAAGTTTACCTGACGTATCATTTGTTTTTTACTGCCAAGTTGTTTGAAATGTAAAAACCAAAGATTGAACAAATTTCATAACAAAATGTTATGTGTACAGAAAAACATGTATAAGTATTAAAATATTTTGACTCATACGGCGGAAGGCCGTAAGTAGTACGTATTTGAACAAAATGGATAAAATAGTTTTTTTTTGTATTAAGTGCGCGAAATAGGTGTTTAGAATGTGAATACCAAGTCAAAAAAGTTATTTGAACGCACTAAAATACAAACAATATTTTTTTTACAGATAGTACGTATTAAAAGAATAGACTTATAGAATTTTTATAAAATTTATTGAAATAAAACCATAAAAAACGCCTTCCAAAACAGTAAAAAAAAACATTTTTCCAAACTTGGCGAGGAATACATGATTGCCAAAGTAACATAACAAAACACCAATTTGCAAAAATTACCTATTTCGCGCGCTGTTATTAATGAAAAACTGTCAACATGTTTTAACGGTTGTAGAAAAATATTGATAACAGAAGAAATTGTAGCTACGGTTATTGCTTCGTACAATATACTTTTTGATAAATCACTTTAAAACAAATATGTGGCACTTAGATCCTTTTGAATTTAATTGTTTCAATTGTAGAGAAAAAAAATCTGTTTGAGAAAACGTTTTAAAATTTATACAAAATATTTCCACAGGCGTTCACACGTATTTTCACTTTTTAAACACTATTAATAATTATTATTAAAAATATAATTATTATTTTCTATTTCCATTTCGTGATGTCAAACCGTATGATTAGCAAAAAGAATATAGTTTGAGAGAAATTAAAATTTCGCAATGCAATAATGATTGTAGAGAACGTAATACAGTTTTTTATCCCTGCATTAGGTAAGTACGCTTCGCATTTGTCTTAGCGGTGGGTACCTTTTTTAAATACCACAATTAAGTTAAACGGCTTAAATATGCAACACGTAATGTGTATTTAATTCGTCGTGGAGTAAATTCGCCAGCTCCAAGGCTAACTGCTGTCATTAAAATGTTTCGAAATAAGGAAATACGATACGTTCATTATAACACAATTTTTGTTTTATGTATCAACAATACGGGAAAATTGATGTATTTGTTAACACTTCTAGCTGTCATTATAAATAAATAAGCTCACATCAGCTCTATTATACAGCTTATATAGATTATAGACTATTATTAATAACATTCATAGTACAACATAACTAACTATTCAGGGAATATAAGGTTTTCTTTACATATTTTCATTATAAATCACCTTAGCATGTACAAGTTGCGACAGTTCACTCAGCCGACTCAATGCCTCCTAGAGGCGTCAGTGCACCACACTGAAGAGCTACAAGAAGAGCGAAACGCGTCTGTAGTTCTGGGTTCTGGCTGAGTGAGCCACTCTGATAAATGACCGAGAAGTTGATTCAGAGACTGAAATCTTGTGAAACATGTCAAGTGTTATTTTTTAAATATCTTATGTAAACTGTTTCACCAAGTGTTGCCATCTTATTGTACTTTTATTATTTGGCTAGCTAAGCTCACGACGTTCTTGATAGATGGCTCTGCATGTAGCTACTTGCTTGTGCAGTCATCTTATCTTTTTGGGATGTTATCATCCATTCACTCCCGACTCAATGCATCCTAGAGGCGACAGCATAGAAAACATATACTAACGTACAGTGCACCACACTGAAGAACTCCAATAAGAGCGAAACGCGTCTGTGGTTCTGGGTTTTGGCTGAGTGAGGATTGAGCCAGTCTCTGATAAATGACCGAGAAGTTGATTCAGAGACTGAAATTTTGTGAAACATATCAAGCGTTATTTTTCAAATATCTTATTTAAACTGTTTCACCAGGTGTTGTCATCTTATTGTACTTTTATTAATACTTGAAGTATCACAGAATATGAATCACGATATATTTATAGCTAATTTAATGTTTACATACTATAAATAAATAATTTAATTTAGTTTATATACGATAAACTATGTTGTGTTCATTTTTGAAACTGATATTTTCAATGCCAAATTGGTATTTCTACCAGTTTTTAAGTATTAATTGCGAAAAGTCATATATATCTATCCAGATTTGGGTTCAATTACGCATTATATTATTAGATTCTGCCCAATGCACCGATTCTAAATTTTGAATCGTAGGATTTTTGCGTTCAAAATTGTATAAAAATTATACCATTTGTTGAAAATGAAGAAAATTGATACAACTACGTAAATTTGTCTGCAGAATTGAATGCTGTTGCTAAGTTTGTATTTCGAGCTATTTTTAAGTTATTGTTAAAGAGCATGATTCGTATAGCAAATATTTCGCGAACTAAAAGAGTTATTGATCTGTGGTTTCAAAATTTCGAATAAACACGTTGAAGTGTGCTTAAAATATACATCTTGGATATTTAAAAAATTTCAACTTTTTACCCAAATAAGGGTAATTTGAATTTTCGGAGTAATACTCAATAATAGACGTACGAATTTACGAATACGAACATGCTCATACATTCGATTCTGTATATAAAACTACATACGCATTCAAATGTTTGAAATTCTTGAATAACTGATTTACATTGAAAGAAAATTACTGAAGGTTTAAAAGTACTCGTTATTTTATTCTTTGTTTAATAATTATTGAGATTTACAAATATTTTATTATAAAAAGTAATAAACACTTTTTTTTTCTGCTAATCATCACTTAATAATTTGTGTAAAAGTCCTGTTATACGGTAGCTTCCTAAGAAAGTTTTCCTTTTCAAAGTGAGCAGTTACTTGTTACAAGTTACTTTCCATGAGTAAACGTCCACTTGCTTCGTAATGTAAGCAATGTAAGTGCAATGCAACTTGTAAGTTAAGTTAATTTGACAAGTAAATAGAAATCAGTGCCATTCTGTAGTATTTACCATCTCCCTTCTCTAATTTATTTACGAGTGTGTTTAGTTGTTGCTATATTTGTCTCATTGAAAATTTATCAGTTTCACCGTTTAACATATAAATAATAATTGAACTTGGCGTAAATTTAATTACTGTAACGCATACATTTTATACATATTTTTTTAAAACACCAAAAAGTTGTTTGATGACATTGGCTAACATATTTTTTTTAGTTAACCGGTTTTTAAAACGGTTAAATTATTTGCTTATGTACATGTACCGGTTAATAAGAAAAAAATCATTATTTAAATAACTATTTTTGTCTACGCCCGATGAAATGGTTCATTTTTTTCATTATTTTTTGAGTAAAGTAGTTACTTTTATTTCAGTTAAAAAAATCTGTTGTGGCCAGCACAAAATCTTCCGTCAATTCAATGTATTTCATACAAATCCGATACCAAAACACGAACACACTATTTTTTACAAATTCCATATTGCAAGTTTCTTTGGGAAGATTCTATAAATCCAATATTATTATAACACGAATGTACATTTTGTAAATTGCACTTCACACTTCCTCATTCCTATATCCTATCCAACGCATCTTCTTCACACAGTTCTTCCTCTCTCAAATATTCTGCTACACAGTCCTTCCATCTTCTCTTTGGCCTTCCTCGTACTCCCGGCATTGAAACTGCAAGTCACTTATGCGAGGGACACTCTGTCACTTATGTTACTTTCTGATCCTATACTTTCCACTTTGGTTTTGCATTTGACACTGACATCTGTCAATTAGAATTTTTTTGAATATATGTGCTGTTTCCATAATTTTAGCAAAGCTAACTAATTTTTGAAAGTTAACCTAACTCTATATCTATTGAATATGAAGGAAAATGTATAATCAAATTGTATAGAGAATAAGATTTTCTTTCATATTAATGATCACAAAATGTCAAAAAATTATATTTATTTAACTGCGTTTTTCCCAGAAAAACTGTTAAAAACTTCAAATAAGGGTACTTCCGGTTGACCAATTATAACCAAAATCTAATCAGCTCTTCATATGGTTGTAAAGAAGAGGAATACGAAGAATTTTAGTTTGCGAATTATCGTCGGAGAAAAATTTGTCACACACACACACACACGCACACACACACACAAACACGGACACACACACAGACACACATACAGACATCAATGTAAAATTAGTAATATCGTATTCTAGGGATCTTAAAACGTGCTTATTCATTAAAAACTCACCACCGAATTTTTTGACCAAAGACAATACCTTCCTTACCTAAGGGTGACGGAAGGTAAAAAGAGTATAAAAAGGGCACCATTTCTTTTTGGATGTGGTTTTAAAACCAATTTTAATTTATTTTATTAATAGTTTTTGTAAATAGATTAAAACTCACGTTTTTCAACTTAAAATAATCGTTAACCGATTTATCGAACCAGTTTATAAAACGGTTTCTTAGCCTGTATATAAGAAATTCGGTATGTATTCCAGGTTTTATATATGGAATAGCTTAGGTATTTTATAAGAGTACACATTTTTTGTAAAATTAAAACAAATAAAATAATATATGTCTTCTCGGTTTATTACCCATTTCTGGGTGACAATCTGCATATATTCGTAGCTATTGTTACTAACGATATATCTGTATGCGTTTACCACGCGTTACCTCACGGGATCTCAAAGGAGCTGTGAAGAGAGCTTTTGTGTAATGTATAATTTGGAAATAATTTTTAAGATGTCTCTGGTAGAATTCGTACCCGGGTCACCAGAGTCTCATTAGCCCAAATAAAACATTCAATAACATGACCCTTTTAGAATTAAAAATTATTACGTCTGACTATTCATTCCCTGAAGAACGCCGCAGTAGGGCCGAAACGTCAGACTGAATAATTATTTTAATAAATTGACTGAAACCAGTAATTTTGTTTATATTATTAAAAATTATACTCAATATATCAGTAAAACGTAACGATGAGCATTTTCAGTTATAATTTAATGGAAATCTATTTCCTTTTGAAACAGTGTCTACGAAAGTTTATATCAGAAACTCTGTTGCCATATCTACTCGCTAATCCTTTGTATTATCGTCTATTATGATCTTTCAAAATTCACAGTGAAAACAGCAATCTTCTTCCCGTTCTATTTGAATTCAAATTCTTGTTACCCTTTCCAGTTAGCTAACTAGTGTAGCATTCCTACATCTTGGAATCTGCGTATGGCATTCTGTAGAGATTACACTGCCGCGAGAACCAAAAGATAAAGAGCTTACAGTTTAAATCAGCGCTTTACCTCGGTTCCTTGCACGCAAACAAACACTCGTTTCCCAAATCACAAACAGAGAATACAATACACTGAAGGCACAGATTGAATTGAAAGTTTTTAAGGTTAGCTGTCAAAATCATAAAAGGAAACGCCAAAGATATGTTAAGTGATGTTTTAATAGAGACTGGAGGGGATTTTATTATTAGATATTGCGTTGTTGAATGTGAAACCCACCTAAACGTAATTGTTATTTTATTAATCGTAAATGTTATGGAAATGAACACAAGTTAACAAGATGTCAAGAAACTATGTATACACTTTATTCGTGTTATTTATGTATACACTCTCCTGCATATGATTATAGTTAAATTGTGTAGTATGCCAGCCAATATCTACGATATAAAGTAATTATCGTAAGGCGACGACTTGTTTTTAAATAATACTGGAATAGAAAGCACTCTATATTTACGAAATATATAACTTTATATTATATTACAGTTTTAGCGTTCTATGTGGTGCTACATTAATTCACATACTAGATTAGTAGTAGTATCAAGAAGACATAGTCAGAAAAAATGACTCTGCCGTGTCCAGCAATAAAACTATAAATATTGGATAAAACAGACCATTATTTGCACCGCTTTATTGGAATGAAGGCATGCATCACCTGGTACTTCTACTGCTCTGAGTGTTCTGGAAAGTAAAATAATCTTACTGTTCTTTAAGCACCAACGCTATTTTCGTTTGAAATAATTTTTAGAACTACAGTTTTTATGCTCATAAAAAATTATTTCAAACCAAAATAGCATTTATGTTAAAGGAATAGCAAGATTATTTTACTATACTATACAGAGCATGTTTTATTTCAACATAGCGGCGCAAATACAACACCGCTAAAATAGCAAACTCAAAATTACTTGAAATTAACGTTGGTCTTCCTCAGGGGACAATTCTCGCCCCGAAGCTATTTATTGTTTATATAAATGATTTAATCAATAATCTGACGAGTACCTGTACACCCATCTTATACGCTGACGATACCACATTAGTTATTTCTAACAAAAGTAAGAATGTATTAATTAATTAATGTAATTGTAACATTGAACTCCTAAATTCCTGGTTTAGTGATAATAAGCTATTTTTAAATGACAGTAAAACTAAAATAATTTTTTTCCATAGTTATCGCAACTTAAATAATCAAGATATTAATTTAATATTTCCAAATAGCGAGAAAACAAATGACGATAATGCAAAAGTACTTGGATTATTGATTAATGAAAATCTGAACTAGAGATTTCACTGCGCTGATTTAATTAAAAAATTAAATGTTGTCTGCTATCAAATTAGGCATTTAAAACAAATATATCCGTTACAGTATCTGTTTCTGGGGAAATTCTCGTGCCACCTATAATGTATTTATTTGCCAGAAGAGAATTGTAAGATGCTTAGCTGGAGCCAATTATAATGAAACATGCTGTAATATTTTCCAAAATTTAAAAATACTCACAATAACTGATGTTTACATATACGAGATGTGCATTTTCATATATAACAATAAAAGTTCTTTTCCTTTAATTTCGGACAAACATGAACATAATACTAGGAGTAATCACAATTTTTATATACCTAGCTCTAGAACGAACTTAGTTAAAAATTCTCCTGATAGAATAGGGCTAAAAATATATAATATATAACAAATTACCGGATACTTTAAAATCTGTTAAATCCGAACATATGTTTAAAAAGAAACTAAAAGGTTTTTTATTAGAGCACAACTTTTATAATATAGATGAGTATTTACATTTGTAATTGTTTTAGTTTTTAAATTGACTTTTTCTATACTCTGTATTTTGAGTCCACAGAAAATAAAGTATTATTATTATTATAAATAATAGCCTGTTGACACCCAATGTTATAATGCAAGCAGTAAGCGAAATGCTGCTCTGTTATAATTACGCTACTTATTATTTTTGACTATAAAAGAATAAAGCGGGAGTCTTTACCCAGCGAACAAGAATGAAAATGTATATTAAGTCAAAAAATACGGAATAAAAATCTACGGACAGAGTAAAAAAAGAAGAAATAAGTAGATGAAGATACTAAGTTTTCCCAAAACAAAAAGTATCCGGAAAAATGTAAGTAACAAAAGAAAAAATGCCCCGTTGCGAGTATAAAAATATGCATATCTGAAATGTATTTAAGATTTAAAGCCTAAATGCGAGAATAATGGCAATCTATCTACTATAGCTATAGTTTAGTAATGTCGTTTAAAACTATCCAAGTAAGTACTTTTTAAATGCTTCCTGAAATTGAATATGTTACGTGAATCCTTCGTCCTTCGTTGGTGAAGTTTGTTCGTCTTAATAATTTAATGTTCTTCAGTTTCAGACGAACAAATTACTTAAAATATTAACGCTTTAATGGAATACAAAATGATTTTGTCAGCTCCGCACTATAAAACAAAGTACAGTATTATTTGTTTATAAACACCTATCCAAAATGAAGCATTAAATAATTCAAACAGATTTTGCTACGAATCACATACAAGGTCTCTTCTCTAAAACTCCGATTAGGAAAAATAATGAATTGTCATATTAGAAATTATCTGTTATTTTTTTTGTATTAGTGTGAAAATTAATATCATTTTGTCACTCAAAAAGATGACATTTAGATTTAGGTATGGCATTAAAAAAAAAACATAGCGTAACGTGTCCAGTGCGAAAAATACCATTATTTTGAAAGTATGAAAACATTATAAAGCCCTATGTTTTACATATCGTATAACAAAAAAGGTAAGTATAATAATAAGTTGCAGCTATCGTTATTGTTCTGTGCTTTTTGTTTAATAATAAAATACCAAAATTGCAAGTAAATCACTTTGAATTTAAATGGATTTTAAAATTAAATATTCATAAAAAGACAAATACATATATTAAAAATGTTTTGTTTTACCTTTAGCTTTCATTACCGCTCGAAAATTTGAATTTTAAATAAAGTAATTTCACAAATTATCTATAAAGTATGCTTTAGTTGCAGGACAACTTTCTTGCAATTCTCTCACAATAGTTTTTAACTTCTGAACTGGATTTAAAGGATTATATTTTTTATAAATGTATCTGTTTGCTAGCATTATTATCAATATTTTTTTGTCGATATCTATATTTAAAAATATATATATATTTAAATAAAAAGGAATTCAGTCATATAGTATATACAGTCGTTTAAAAAAAATATATCTATATTTAAATTGTATGAACTTTAATTAACATTGTGTTTGCATAAAACTGTCATGATAAAATTTCAGATGGAACATGGAAGTTACACAATAAACATTTATTGTGATACATTTTCTCCAAAACCAGTCATCTCATTAATTGAATAATGTAATATTTTAAATTATTCTTTTTCTTTTCTCTTCTCATTTTTACATTTTAATTTCTGTATGATACATGAGCAGAATCATAACGTGTTACAATTTACAATAGTATTCTCCATGTTATATTAGCATATAATTAGCATTCTTGCTCATAACAAGCTGAATTCGGAATGCTTGTATTCTTGCTGGTTCTCACATCCTGCAGAGCTTCTCTGGCCTCTGTGCCTTCTTATCACGAGATCTGCGCGCGTATCATTAAACAGGATGTAATTATAACCGCGGATATATTTAGTAAAAATTAGTCGAGTGGCTTGATCGCTTCGATGAGTAGCCACCATGTTTAGCAACAAAGAGAACAATACTTTATTACATTTTCTAGCTGTAGATAAATGCATTGTTATAAAGTCAGTGGTGTTCAAACTTTAACCCTAAAGGTCGTACCTCATGATGAAAAATACGAGCAACTTTAGGCATCCAATATTGGCAAGGCAAGATGACGATTATTCTGTGCCACGGGTGTAACGTCTTAAATTCTAGGGAATTACGTTATTTAATGTTTCAACCAAATTTAGCGAAATTTGATATTTGAAGCCTACGATTTGAAAAATGGCATTTATTTATTTGCGTTTAAACTTACCTATAGTGTAAAAAAAATTGTCATGAATACACAAAATGAAACGATTGTTATCAAACAAGTCCGAGTTTGACATAAATGACATCTGAGCAGTCATTTGATGTTAGTTATTTTTGGTTACTTCTGTGATCTAGCGCATGCGCTAAACGAGTTGCTCCAAGAAAATTGCCGATAGGTATCAAAATGTTGCCTACTACTACTAGTAGTAGTACACGACATTTTGTCGCACATAAGGGCAACTGTTGCCATTAACAAATTTTCAATATGTTGTATAGTGGGATACGGGCTTAAGAGTAGGTACTCCTTTTTATGCGAAATTATTCGACGATCTACGCTGTCAAACCGATCGGTTCAGAATGCAGCTAGGCCTCATGATTATGAATTATTTATTCCAATTCCAAAGTTATTTATTCGTTCAAGGGTGTAAACTTTTTTCAGCTTGAGGTGTGTACAACGCTTTACGGACAACTCTGCAATTAAATGATATGTTTTTAAATACATGCAAAGTTTATTGCTATGTAAAAATATTACGTGGTCAGGTTAACCTTTTTTTTCGTTATATTATAAATAATTAAAGAAATACTTCAAAAAATCATATAATTAAATAAAGGTTAGTATCATCACCGGGCGTTTTAACTGTTTTACACCCCGGCGGGCAGTAAAACCGGAAAAAAAGTCCGGCAGACGTAATGTTCAACTTTCTGCCCTGGCAAATAAAATAAAATGTTAACAAACAAATTTAATGCATTTGTGCATAAAATTATTTATATTTTACATTAATATGTCAGAGAGTGCTAGTTTGGACTGAACCTGAGTCGAGTAGAAATCGGTTGTTGAAAACAACAAGTAAATGAGCAGTAATTTGCAACAAAGTGTGTAATAGTGTAATCGATTCGCGATTTACAACAGCTTACACTACACCTTTGAATAGCTCTTATGAACAGTAGAGATTCGATAATTATGTGTTTAAGTACTCGTATTAAACGGAAGAGGTGAAATGAAAATGTACAATTATTGTTTTCAAGAACATTTTTTTCTTTACTTTTAACAATTTTCTATCACAGAAAAATAATATCTCTACATACTTACGTAACTATAAATACAAATATGGACAAAATTAAATACTTTATTTTTTAATAGTAGTAAAATATTTTCTCTGTAATTTCTTATAACAAAAGACTTTGATTATTATTCATAAATAACCTAAATATTATATTATACTTTTTTTTTCAAAGATATTATAGTTACTCCCATTTGTTTTGTTATTACGTTTTTTTTTTCTTTTTTTAACAAAATTCATATTTTATTTAATAAACAGAGGTATCAGAAATAATAATATTAGTTTTCACATTGTTTCTAAAAATACGGGTAAAGTAAGTAGGTAGGTAGCTCGTGCTCGTATATTTTCATATTTTTTAATAAAAGTAACCACTTATTCTTATAATAATTTATTGAAAAAACTACGATTATTTTAACAGGCATAGAAAAAGTAATTTTATATAAATAAAAGTTTTTTCGGTTTATTAGTTTATTAAGCAGGTTAATCTAACCGATTTAAAAACCGGTTAAATAAAAAGTAAATCAATTTTTGAACCGAGACAAAAATCTTTTTTAAAAAATACGTTCTCGATTTCGATTAACCATTAACCGTTCTTTTTTTTATTCTCGTTCTAGACGAAAGTGACATTTAATTTGTCATAGAGCTAGAACCACTTAAATCAGTCACATTCTTACTGAAGACAAATTAAAATTAGTATATACTTATTTCAAAATTTATTTAATACTTAAAAAAAATTAAATAATGGCTAAGTCTTCAGTTCATAAATTCTCTTAAACAATTTGTAGTTCTCAATTGTTTAAACATTTATTTTTTATTTATCCATATTTCTCTCTAAAAACATTAAGCAGAGCTTTACAAACGTTTTGTATATTAGTACATCTTCTAGTAAATAATAGAAAATATTCATCACTCAACGGAACACCTATAAATCGAGTTACAAACATTTAATGGGAATTTAAATTGTCAATAAATAATAAAATTTCAATTAACTATCACGGTATTTCTATTACCTTGCTATAAAAATTGTAATAAATTTAATTTCAGATCCATTTATTCATTAAACGTACCTACCCATATGATTAATGTGCAAATTGACTTCTATATAAAGTTTTAATAAATTTTACATTAAGCTTAAAGCCATGCAGCTGATATATAAGAGAATTAATTACAAAATAATTTCAATTAATATTTTCAATTACAATTTAAAATACACCTATTCAAATATATATAAGCTCTCATTAAAAACAAATAAAGCGATTTTCAATATAAACGAATTTATAAATATAAGTGAAATTAAAATAAGAACAAAGAATATTATAATTACTCGAAATTTAAGCTTTTGAATATCATAATGTCCACATCTACAATATTACCAATGGAATACTTTATATAGTTTATACGATAATTAGAATACTCTTTTATCCAAACTCCTCTGTCATTTGAGCACTTAGCTTCCCGTTTTTTTTCTGTTTTCTTTAATGTGTAAACTGGACATTTTCGCGAAACGTTGCCAATATTTTTATTATGAACAAATATATTAATATACATATATAAAACAATAATAAAGCTTCAACCTTTCGTCTTATTTCATCACTTAACAGAAATGTTAAAAGTACCTTTTGCATAGTTTTACTTCTATAATCCTTTGAAATACTTATTTTTTAAATAATACCTTTCGTAATACCACATATTCGTTCTGCAAACATGTTTATATTCTTTTAAATAATATATGAAATTCTTAAGTAACATCTTTCTTCGTGTTACCAGCGATTTACCCGTTGTTCGCAGTTAAAATACAGGAACCATATTTACCATTATTTATTTTAAATAATAATTAAAAAATCACATTCACAATACAAAATTAGTAGTTAGTTTTAGCAGTTTAAACTCCAAACTTATGAATAGTAGTTAACAGAGTAGAATGAAACAGATGTATAGACTGACTCATAGGTCTGTTGGTTTTCAATAAGTCGATTATTTTAAATATTATGGAAAAAAATCCAAACGCAGTTTATTTCAAAATAAAATGCATAAATCTGCAGTATATAAATTTTTCTATAGGATGTTCCATTTTCATGTAACTTTATATTTTCAAAAGGAATACCTATATATTTATTCAAATTTGAAAAGTACATAAAATTTATCATCCGTAGTGTTGCCACAAGACCAAGACCAGTCTTGGTCTTGGTCTCGTCTCGTCTTGGTCTTGTCGAGACGAGACCATCATTTGGTCTCGACTAGAAAAGTCGAGACGAGACGAGACCAGTATCAAGTCTTGAGTCTCGACAAGACTCTCGACTTCAGTTCAAAGGTATTTTTTTAAAACATATATTCTAAAAGTACTTCAAAAATTAAGAATATTGCTGTAAATACTGTTCGAAAATTCATATAAATAAGAGAGATAATAAATTTTTCAAATTTTGTAATTTTCTACTTTCATAGTTGTGTTCCAAAAACATTAATTTATGTAAATATGATGTATTCTTTATTCATCTAAATAATCCAAATGTAACTTTTAAATGAATTTACAATGTAGGTGGGATGGAATGAAAGAAATATAAATTTAGAATTCTTATGTTATTTTAATGCACCAATATTTTAATTAAATTAAAATCAACCTTTATTTTATAATATACATGTTTTATATGTATATATATATGTTGATTTTAATTTATTTTTTGATTAATTCTCAATTAAAATATTGATACAACTGACTATATCTTGGAAAATATTTCCAATTTTCAAATAGCAAAAAAGTTTCATTTGTGGTGCATTCTCCACGTTAGCAATGTACTTCAGTTTTATTTATTAAATTAATTTACTATAACAAAGTAACGTTCCCTTCAAATATACAGTATTTTTCATTTTTAAAGAATCTATTATGATTCTTAGAATTTTACGGAAATGCAGACAAAGATTTTACGATCCTAGGGAAATTCCAGGTCTGTGTCCCGGTTTAAAACAACCATATTGTACTTGTTCAACGGACGTACTTCTTATTCGCCTAAATATTTCACTTCATTCAAACATATGAATACATATTGCATATAGAAATAGGAATATATTAAATGCAAATAATGTAAACTATTAATACTAACAAATCAGTTATATAATTATTTTGTAAAGAAATAGTAAAAGTATAGAAAACGAAGATTTAATTCTTCTCAAACTTTGTATCCATAATTTATGTAAAAATACTTTTCCTGCGAATTAAAATAAAACATTTTCTAGTGTTATCATTAAATGCCAATAAAAAAATTATGGTATCGTATATAAACAAAATTTGGAAAATATGTACTTCAAAAGATAAAAGTTTATGTATCTATTATGTGATGTATAATGAAAGTAAAACTTTATCTCAATAAAGTGAAATGTAAGGGACATTGTTAAAATATGTATAGTTACAGGTATAACAATTTGGGAAATTTGGTATCTGACATTCTAAGAAATTGGTATTAAACATTTCTCGTAAAAATACGTGCAAAGTACAAGTACACTTTCCTCGCCCGGTGTCATTGGTCATAAAGGCCTTTGATTTCTTTTCGGCGTATTTTAATCTAAGGTTCAGTTCAACTGGGTATTATAAAATACTGGAATTAGGGATATTCTTGTACTGGGATTGTAATTCGTAATTTTGTGTTCATTCATATTTTCTTATTTTCAGCTTCGTTGACAAAATTGTTGCCAGAATATAATTAATAAAAATAAGCATAATGTAAAGATTAGAAAAGTTTGTAAGGAAGTGATATTTTTGGAAAAACCATTGCTTTGTCCCCCATCCCTTAAGTTTTATAGTCAGTATGATCATCATATAACGTCAACATAAACATAACTCAAGGTCAAACTTTTGAAATAAAACAGCAGTTCTCAACCTGTAGTACACGTACCAGGGGATACGCAAAAGTTTTAGTTATCTACTTATTTAACATAAAAAAAAAAAATAGCGGAAGAAGTTACTTTTTTGGGGATTTTTATCCATTTACTTACTGCTTCATTTAAATATATACATATCTATTTAACTATTGCTAATAATAGAAATGCATTCTGTAGTTAAGGAATTGAAATTATATATTTTATGTTTAGTAATGATAAACAACACTCGATATATACGTATATTTTCATATTGTTTGAAGAGGTCAAGTATCAAGTTGATGATATTCATGGAAAACTTAATAATAAATATCTCAAATATTATTTGGAATTTTTTAATCGCGATTGTACTGCTGTTCTTAGAATTTTATGTACTATTAGGTACGATTATTAAAAAAATTATTAATGGAAGCAAAGTCGAGAGTCTTGTCGAGACTCGAGACGAGACGAGACTGACATCAAGTCTCGTCTCGACAAGACCAAGACGAGACCACTCTAGTCGAGACCAAGTCAAGACCAAGACGAGACCGACCCCAAGTCTCGTCTCGTCTCGACTTCTGGCAACACTAATCATCCGATAGTAGATTATTAAAAAGCAACAGACTGATGAATCACTCGGTATTATATAAAAAAATATTTTCGACAGTTGTTTTAAATAAGAAATATGACATAGGTACGCGTTAATTTGAAGTAAAAATTGATACGGAGTATGTTATATTGTTACGAATTAACATTTTTAAAATGTAGATATTTTCTTGTAAAAATATTCTCGTATCTGTGTTACAAGCAATAAAAATTTCTTCTGCTTGAACTTTTTTATGCAATAAAATGATATACAAAAACATTAAATAATATTATATAATATATAATAAAAGTTCTTCGTAGTCGTTAATTTCATGTATTCGTAACTACCTACTAATTTAACCACTAACCATAACTACTACTACTACTACTAACATTAATTACTAATTTCATATTATGAATGAAGCTCAAGAAAACAGTACAAATAAAATTATACCGCAGTCAAAATATTTTCTAACGAGGCTTGTAATTTTGTAGACATTCTTTTTTACTTTTTAACAAAGTATAAAACTGTCTGTTTCCTTGCAAATAGCGGGAGTTAAAATTAAAAGTATTCAGAGTTAATGAAATAATGAAACTAAATTAAATACAGTTAGTTGTACCACATATATTTTCTTTTTCTTTACCGTAAGTTAATTGCATAAGCACAGTGCTTAATTAAAGTTATTTAATTATACTGATAAGATCACCTAGTAACAAATGTTCCTAAATAATATGCTATTACTGTTCTCCTACGCGCCTAAAAATATTCTCCAGTGTGATCTTGGCTTTCTCAAAGATTAACGCAGGCATTTTGTTGGTAGAAAAGCATTAGATCTATCTTGAAAGCAAGTGGTTTTAATGAAATTCGCTACTTGAAAATTTGCTCGTCATTCTTGTAAATGAGCTGATGTCGAATCGCGGATAAATAAAAGAAAAAAATTCTTCAATCTTGCAGCTTGTAAGAAACTGGTTGCTGCGGTTACGCCATGTTTGACAACAGAAGGGATTTTCAAATCTTTTGTTCGAAGAGGAAAAATACGGACAATATGTAAATTACTTTCAATACCAGTTGCAAGAATAAGGAAAAATTTTACATAATAAAGACGTAATGCAATTTAATATATTTACGACAGTGTTTGACATATGATTATGAGAATTCTTTGATTCCATGGAAAAACCATCAATTTTATTATTATATTTACGTTTGTGATTATTTATGAATACTTAAGATAATGCGTATATGAATGTGCACATGTATAAGTGGTTTTCAAATTTTTGTTACGCATTTTTACACAATACAATATAATGGAAGAAATTTATGTTAGATACATGATACCGGCTGTAACAGAAATAATTACATTAAATTTAACAAGTGGTAGAACTGGGCAAGAGGAACATTATTATTTAGCAACTTTTTTTTTGGAAATCGCAATTTAAATTTTTGAAAAAAATATTTCCAATATACTGGTAAAACAGAAAAAAGTAACTGACATTGACAGAACTCGTCGACAGCAACAATATTTCTTGGTAACATTTATCTGAATTCTCAATTATGTTTTAGTATATTCAGAAAGGCAATGAATTTTTTTTCAAAACTTTAAAGATTTTTAACACAATATCTAGGAGGTTACAGAAAAAAGTTGCTCTCGACATGTTCTATTACTGGTTAAATTGAATGTACTTATTTCTGTTTCATCCTGTATTTTCATCTTATATTATGCAGAATGTTTTTGTATAGAAATGTAAGATGCTTGTAACTTAAGAGGGGGTATTTTTTTTTTAAATTGATTTATATTTCATTATTATAACTATAACTAAAACTACATATTTGCACCGCCCCAGTTTCACCTTCTCACGCAGACTTTTATATAAATTTGACTACTTATTACTTATTTATATGTTATGTATAACTAAGTTAACAAATTTAAGAAGAATTTATGACCGCACAAAAAAACATTTTTACGAGTCAGAAAATTGATCATAAAAAGTTTTTTGTTTTACACTATCACTAATAATTTTTTTATCATATTTATAAGATTTGAAGCATTGGAATGCAAGGGGATCTAAATGACAAAAATATATAAAAGTTTTATATGAAAACTTGCAAGATCTGTGTTTTGAAAATGGTAGGTCTCATAAAATTTCAGACGTGGTTGGAATGTCAAGCCAAAGGTTGAACAAATTTGCTGAGAAAATGGTAGTATAGATAAACGAGTACTAAAATATTTTGACTCATACATTCTTTGGAAGGTCGTCATTGTTCAGCATGTTATTAAACAAAATAGATAAAAATATTAATAAAAGATGTTGTTGCTAACGTTATTATTTCGTATGACAATTTTTGTTGATAAATATAAAACATAAAAATGGCACTTAGATCTTTTTGGATTTAAATGCCTCAATTAGAATAAGAATATTCAAAGCTGAATTTATACAGCGTATGCCGTAACGTATCGTAATGTAAAGTATAGCTTTGTACCGTATCGTATTTTAGCTATTTATACATGCAAATAACGTAGCGTAATTAAATCAGATTGCGCATGCGCACAGTTTTAAACTAATCTAACGTGTAACATAGCAGTAATTTTAAACATTCGAAAACGAAGAGAAGTTTGTGTTTCTTCTTCTTGGTTCAATGGCAGTTGTAGTGGATATTGTACAAAGATCTAAAGAAAAAAGACAACGAAAAGGACGATACAAAATTTGACCCTTACATCGTTTTAAGCAGCAGCACGAATATTGTACAAATTTAATTAAAAGAATGCGTTTTTGTGATGGACAAATTAATTTTTACTGGTTTCCTATTATATTTTATTAAGAGTTAAACCAACTGTTTGTGAAATGATTTTCCAGGCATTGGCTTCAACTCCATTGTTTTTGAAGTTGGCATGCCGTTCATCGTACAAAATACGATATTGCTAAATGAATAAGAAATTCATCTAGGTTATCCATTGTTACCTATAAAAAATATTATCATAGCAGCTAATAACTAAATACAAAAATATAACCTTACCCTTGTTGATATCGCGTATAATTGTAATACCGTAAGCTATCGTAACGTAAAAGATAAAAGTTGATCATCCAGGCGCCTAGAATACGTTACGTTAAGATATTCAAGGCTACGACGCTACGTTGTACAAATTCGTCAATTAAAAACATTAGTTTCATCTAAGTGTTAGATTAAGGTACGTTACGATACGGCATACGTATAAATTCGGTTAAGATATGTGCGATGAACAGAACTTTTTTCATCCTCCAGCAAATATTTCGTCATTATTGCTGTTGTACAGGAAACACCAAAAAATGGGACACAGGTTATGATCCTGATATTTTGTAGAGAAATCAAATGTAAACCACATTAATTTTATTTTGTTTATTTCATAAAGGAAAGCAAATTGTGTTGCTAATTGGCTTGAATACACGAAGTATTAACATAAGTGTGAATGCAAAAATAATCCAAGAGGATATAAAACAAAATTCCCAATGAATTTTAAAATGCTTTAACAGTTAACCATAACCTTGGATTTAATATACATATTACACGATAATTTAAAACTTTGACTTTTATATTGTTTCAATGAGATACTTTTTTTTAATATAAAAACCTGCATTTTTGTAATCTGCTTTCTTTAATATAATAAAAAGACCTTGCAGAATTTAAATCAGCATGATTAATCTTATCAAATGTTAAAGTATAGCTACCAAACCTAATAAGCAAGAACCATGCAATTGTATCATACTTAGCATTTTCGTCGAAGCAAAAATAATTGAGCGATTACTATGTATCACGCAATCAAACCCATAATCAAGAAAAAAACAAGAAAAAATGAAATTCTCAGTCAACCGTAACAAATTAAAATCTTTTTTAAAATACCCATCTTAATCTACATGCAAACTGATAACATATGAATTCCTTATTATTTTTTAATATACATTTTCTTGATGCAAGTAATAGTAGGTTCTGATGAAACTAATAACTGACAGTTGTAAGTAAACGGATGTGACAAATGAGGATCGATAAAAGTAGTTCTTACGCGGAAAATTTAAAAAGTCGGATAGTGATATTAAAGACTTTAATGATATTATGAAGGATATTGAAATGGAAAATAAATGAGGCATATAATTAGATAAATTACTTACGAGTAAACAAGTAACATTTCAAATCTGAGGGAACTTGTATGTGATTTAATTTTCTTACCTGTAACAAAAAGAAAATAAAATGACAACATGATCAAAAACAAACACATGAAATAACAAAATATCATTTTAAAAAATATTTTATGAATGTCTGAAAATGGATTTATAATTTTGAGCAATCACTAAATTACAATTTATTTATAAATTAAAATAAAAACAATCGCTATTATTATAACCGAATTCACAATAGCAAAAACTATCGTTTGAAAAAGTCCTTTATTTCAATAATTAAAAGAGAGTGTGGGAAAGCAGATTATCATTTTTTGTTGACACAAAAAGCTTTATTTATTGTAAATACAGTAAAACCCGTTATATCGACATCAAAGAGAACACGAAAATTTCGTCGCTATAGCCGTAGGTTGTTATAACCAATGAAACTAAAACATAAAATTTATACAGCATATAATCTTTATTAACTTACACATTTTGGTGAAACAAGATATAAAATAGTGTTAATTTATACTAAAACTATTGTGTAAGATAGATTCAAATTGAACCAAAAGTTCTAACTTCTACTCAAATAATAGCGTAATAATCTAAAGAGCTCCAAGTAAATTGATGTAGATGAAACGACACAGAAGCAACAGCATTTTAGCAGTGTCCGGTGATACATCGTTTTTGTCGTTACCTATAAACGGAGAATAAAAATTATAAGTAACTATTAAATTTAAGACGCTTGGTCAAAGTCGTCGCGACAAGCGAAGTCGTTATATTCGATATTTTTTTACATTAGCGCTCATGAGTTTCCAAATATAGATTACAATTTTCGCTACATACGATAAGTCGTTATAACCAGTACCGTCATTACCCGTATCGGTATAACCAGTGTCGTTGTAAACTTGATTTCACAGTATTAACAGTAACATTTTTACTTATTCCAAACGGGAACAGTGTGCAACACGTAAGAAAAGTATTTTTTTTTTTTATGTATTAAGTATTATTTTTGGGTTTCTCGCAAATATAGTTTCTTTTCAGTGTACAATATATGTCTATGAAAGTAGAAATTGCTTGTAACTATTTAAATAGATAAGTTTTATTTATTATATTGGGATTCCGAAGGACCGTAGTTGCACAGTAAAATTATTATCCAATATGTTATGCTTGCTTTAACAATGAATGCGCAATACTGAACTGAGCATCTGGTAATGCCACAATGTAAATATGCACGAGTTGTAGAATTGTAATAAATAATATTTTTAAAAAATTATGTAGGTACCTACATAAATTTACAAATTATAATAATATTGTAGTAGATTTTCTTGATCGTATGTCAATTTTTTTAATCAGAATCTTCATTGTGAGTTTCAGAATTTGAAAAATTTAAGTTTATAATATGTACAAAAAAGGCTGAACATTTCAATATTAACTACAGTAGTTTGTATTTTATAGGTAAGAATGGCACTGCGCAATAAGTATGATTCTTGACGATATACGTTATTGAAATAGTTTTTGTTTTAGCCACGCAGGTTATGCACTATACAATAGAATTTGTTCATAATTTTGAAATGTGTATTTTTGTGTTTTGTGTTGATTTACATGATTTATCAATAATGAAAAAACAAAAAACCCGAAAAGGGATAGAATAATGGTTTTGTCTGCATATGTGTTTTTTAGTACAGAAAAACAGTTTCCTAGTAGAGTAGGTGTCAGCACAAATTATAGAGCGAACTGAAATATATCTGAAGTATTTATAAACGAAATATTATTGCACAATGATATTCTTACGTGAATAATACTATACAATTTTATTTTGTATATTTGATTTGCAACGTTTTAGTTTTGTTGAATTATTATATATAAAAAATATTTCAATATCATATAAATACAAAAGTTGCAAATATGTATAATTATAACGTCAAATAAATTCTATAGACTGTATCTTTTAATCCGATGTATGAATAAATCATGGCTTTATAAATACTTCACTGAATCCTAATCTACTCAATCTAATCAAATTATTTAATTATGTAACCTCAACTCTAATACGCGAATAAGCTGTCATGGTTCTATCTAATCTTCTTTGCAAATTATTCGTAACTGCTTCGGTGTACGAGATGTTATCAACACGACGAAAATTGTGGGATAAAATACGTGAAATTGCGACTAAGTAAACGTAGTCTACGCACGAAAGATTTGTGTGGGTGATACTTTGGAAGATTTGCATACGCAAACAAAGTTATATCAACTAAATATAGTCTAAGAACGTACGAGAGATAACATTTTAAAGAGAAATTTCTTGTTTTAATGGATTTTGTGACGCATGAATTTGAATTTCTGTTTGTCGATCAATCTAAAATATTAGATATTAAATTACATGAGAATATTTAAAATGATAATTTATTCACAATAAACACTATTATGAAACACTCGAAATTAAGTAGATACTCATTAAAGACACTGGAAGTTTGGACAAAACAGGAAAAACTTGAGAAATCATTGAAGATCTTGTGAAAATTGTGGATTGTGAAAGTTCTAACAATACTCTTATTTATTTTGAAGACAGAGACGAAAGTATATTAATAAGTAATATTAACAAAGATCTTAATAATGTAAATACATGGATGGACAAAAGTAAATTTAAATTAAATGTACCAAAAATTAAGGTAATGATTTTATTCCTGTCATCAAAAATAAATAAAAATAATGAAATAAAATTTAATTCAGTTGAGCTCGATTTTGTTAGTGAATTTAAATATTTAGCTGTAATAATTGATAATAAATTAAAGTTTATACAACATGTAGAATATATAAGTAAAAAGATTTAAAAAAAAAAATAAGTTATCAGTCAAGAATATCTAAAGACTTGTCAACTTGGAGCACAATTATATTACACCATTTTAAATATTGCTCTACTATGCCGTTCATGTGTAATAAAAATGATACAAATAAATTACAAAAATTACAAAACCGTGCCGTGAGAGTAATATTAAAGTGTAATAAATACACTAGTATCACTGTTATGTTAAAAACTTTAGAATGGTTTACTATTGAACAAATTGTAATTTGCAATGTACTTGTATTTATATTTTTTGAGATGTTGTCTGGAATCTGCCGAATTATTTGAACAAAAATGTGAAATATGTTTCTGATATATATGCTACTCAACAAGTGAACCAACTTATATACATATATCCAGAACTAATAATATGAAAACTTGTAAATCCATCTTTCTCAATGGACTGTATAATAATTTACCCAATACTATAGTCAGCAAAAACTACAAATGAATTCAAATTTAAATTAAAAGTATTCTTATAGATGTTGAACCCATTGAATATATATTTTTTGTAATTAATGTATTAGCTAAAGCTATTTAATAAAGTATTATTATTATTATTTAGGAAAACATATAAAAACTAGCAAAACTTGGAAAAAGTTTGGAAAAAAATAAAATTATAAAGAAAATTAAAAAAAAAAACTTTAGGCAACACGAAAAAATTTTGGAAAACTTGAAAAATCATGAAAATTTTTGGAAAATGGTGAAAAAGATTTAAGAAACTTGCTAAATATTGGCAAAATTAAGAAAAGCTTGATAAATTATGTAAACCTAGTAAAATTTTGTCTCAGAAGTGTGAATTTATTTAGAACACCGTTGTAAATATTGAAACTCAAAAATGTCTGAGAAAATGAAATAAATATTTAAAAAGCGTGGTACTTTAATGTCAAGCATTTTCAAGCTACTAGTTTACAGAATCACCATTCAATAAGTGCAATTGAGTACTTCTATTCAATATTTTTTTTTATAATTAACACATAAGCAATATACAGATCTAACTAACAAAATTTATTGTAAATTTCCAACACCTAATGATCTGACCTCAATAATATTTTAAAACCATGTACGAGAGTGATTTATAAGAAAAACAAATGAATGTAAAGTAATATTTTACTAAGTTACTTCCCACATCCGCACTTCATTTGCAATTATTTAAATTTTCATTATTCGTTCTGTTAAAACAACTTTTCAACTTCTTTAATGTTTTCTTTTGTTCTTGCCTCTATAGGTAGCATTTTGGATCATCCTCAATCGATTCCCAGCTTCTCCGATTTTCTGAAAAAATTTTGGTTACTACTCCAGTGCCAACTGTATAATATTTGACATATTGAACTATTTCTGTTTGACGCTTGTGTGCATCACGGAAGTTTTTCATTCTTGTGAAATACCAAAAGTTAACCTTACAATATATCTGATCATCCTCAATCGATTCCCAGCTTCATTAAAACTGCTTACACCATAATTATACTTCAACATTTGACCGGGTACCCGACATCTCGCCAGGCATTATATCCACTGATAGATTATTATTTATTTTTCACATAACTGCTACAAGTTTCAGTTAATTTTGTAGTCATAACGCATAGACCTATGAAAAACAAATAAATAATAATTATATTCTTGTAGTAAAACATCTTTTCTTAAGCATACGCGAATTCCCAAGGTTTATTTATTACACGAATAATTGCGTCTTACTTTTACTAATATTAATTATTAACATTATTTGTACATCCAAAATTAAATTAAACATGACGCAAGATAAAGACAACTCTCTTTATATAAACATAAACGGCAAATTCACTGATTTCATCAAGACTTTCTTTGAATCCACCATTAGAATTAATTATCTCTGGCGACCTCGAAATTTTTTACTCTTTAATATTAAATCTAAACAAAGGATACTTTTGCTCGCAGATAAGAAGAACAATGTTAGAATAAAGAACATAATATTCGTTTGTAACAATGCGGAGTTAACAACGCGGCTGTTATTAATTGTTTGCACCCGTTCTATTGAAGTGGTCATTATGGGAACGAGTTAATAATTATGTGTTCATTTGTATGATGTGTGTAATTTGACATATGGACTGTTAAGAGGTTATTAATAATTAGTTGCTGATTGGTGGTCGACTGCTGTTCTATGATTTATATACTTATTATACACACAAAATGAACTGCTAACTATACTTACATGTACATACATACATAGCAACGAATCTGTCCACCTGTCATTGTATTATTATGCATTGAATTATTTATTTGCAATTGAGAGAAGTCAAGGGCTAAAGTTAGTACCCGCTAATTAATTTTTAATTTACATTTAAATAATTTACAAAAATTCCAAATGACCAATTACGATTTTCGCTTATAAAATTTAGACTAGTTCCGGTTATATTACTCTTCCCATCCATATATAAAATGTTGATTTTTCCGCACCCAGTCAAGTGTTATCCGAAATCCTGGTGGATCTATACTTCAGACCAAATTTCTCGGACTTACCCCGATATGCTAGTTAAATTTTGAAATATTCCCCTGACTTCAGCGTTTAAAATGCTTGGCTCTCCCTATTTAGTTTCACTGTTTTCGTAAGCGCTCAACTAAGCGTTAGCGAATGGGCGATGGACATCTGGGCGACGGTCAACTACAGGTTGTTCAATTAGTCGATGCTGAACATCTGAGCGAAATACTCGTACATGTCGTCGGCCGACTATTAGAATGTACTATGTCCATATATATTACTTTCGAGAAAAACTGCTTCAAACATTTAAAATTTTATTGTAAAGAATGGATAATAAATACACATGTTGAATTTTTTTTGTTTGTCTAGTTTCATTTTCCTTAACTTTGTATAAAATTTGTTAAATTATAATTTTTAAATATTTTCGAAATATAAAAGAACCTAGTTGGATATGGTGCAAAATAACATAGTAAATATATAAAAAACAATCCAATAGAGACTTTTTGTACCATGTCCCCACTTTTTATTATTATTTTTACTGTACTATGTCCAGAAGCACGTGACAGAATTATGAAATCTGATTGGCTCTGGACTTGATTCAAAACAATTCTTAGTGTATGTCATTTTAAGGCACATGGTACAAAACTATAAGTCTGTTTAGAGTACAAGATGCACTGAATTTGATGTTCTTTCTACGGACAATGGCACAAAAAATACCAAGAATCCGAATTTGACTATATCTATTTTTTTTTCCAAAAAAAGGACTTGGTACATTCCAATAATCAGCCGAAGATGAGGAAAATACAAAATTGTGCATTACATTATTTTTAATTATTATTATTATCAAAATTTAAAGGGTCATTTTCGTTCCTGGCACCCACACTATATAATGAATTACCGCTGTCAATGAGATCTCTGTCGTTTGGTAACTTCAAAGTAGCAATAAAACTCTTATATTAGGTACCGATTATTTTTAGGTTACTTATTATATTATATATTAATTTCTACTGTTATGTATTTCTTTGTTTATGTTACTAATTAATGTTGGCATATTATTTACATTTGTTTTGTAATGTGATTGGTTAGGTGGAAGAACAGCCTATGGCTGAACCTCGTCTTTGTCCATATAGGCAATAAAGATTTATTATTATTATTATTAAATTATGTTAAGGAGTTAATGTAAATTATTAAAATATCTTTCAGAACTCATATTATAAATTGGAAAAATACTACCTTTTTTAGTTTATG
Organism: Ophonus ardosiacus; assembly: GCA_943142095.1. NCBI lineage: Eukaryota > Metazoa > Arthropoda > Insecta > Coleoptera > Carabidae > Ophonus > Ophonus ardosiacus. The sequence continues at coordinate 30,734,368 of OW964832.1, read as the reverse complement.
TTCTGTTTTAATTAATTTAAACCCAACGTTTCGGCACCATAAACTGGAGCCTTCTTCAGGGGATACATTGACATTTATTTTTTAATTAACAAAAATAACAAGTAACTAAGGTAACAAGAAATATTCATAAATGTTACCTTTTTTATGTATACAATTTTTGCCGAAACGTTGGGTTTAAATTAATTAAAACAGAACATAAACTAAAAAAGGTAGTATTTTTCCGAGTTAATGTAAGTTCAGAAAAATCAGAGCGTCACTTTTCTGTTGCAAAAAATCCATCAAATTATAATTATATCTCCCGTAAACGTCAAAAAATTATTTAATTTCTGTTGCCCAGTTAACCATCACCCATTGTGAATTGTCCAGTAGGTCGTCCCTCAAATATTGTCGTGTACAACTATGAACTCTTGCTTTCTTGGTGAGTAGAAACAAAATTAATACAATCTTCTGACAACTAAAACAATTTGTCAAAAAGGTAAGGATGGTTAGACACAAGAATATTATCAAGTTTTATCTTGGTTACAAAAGTTTCCTCGACTTTTCCTTACCAATAAAATTTCCTGACTTTTCCTTGCCAATAAAATTCCCTAACTTTTCCCGGTTTTCCAGAAAGTGGCCATGCTTTTAGAATATGGACTCGGTGTAATACTACGTAAACCTTAGTTTACATTCCTGATTATAATTCAATGAAAGAAAAGAGAAAATACTCGCAAATGATCTATGCACATAAAAAATATTGCAATATCTTTTTTTAAATTAATGCATATGTTGGCAGATGGGTGATGACCATTAATCATTTTTTGCTTGCGAACTACTTCTCTTTTAAATCCTCGATGAATTGCTGTTTGTGAAGGGAAAATGTTTGAGTATCGTAAAATTTCGTTTACACTTGATGACAGGTTCAAATAAACAGGTACTGAAAGACGAAAATCGAACAGTCTGTATACACTGGACAAACAAAACTTGAGTGAGATCAGCAAAAGTTCACTCGTATTTCTGGATCACTTGCGATATTAATAGATCTGATCTTTCGCTGCTGGAGTATAAATAACAACGCATTTTTGCGGATAAATGCTTTAATCGTGAAACATTGTTGTTATGGATAGTTTCACACACTTACAGCTAATTAATGTCTAAGAAAATATGTATCATTTCATTGCCAATAAATAGTAATCTATTGAAATATTTTCTCAATATTTTTGTAAAATAACTCGAGAATGGTAATAAATAAATAATAAGCCAATTAAACTTAAATGTCGCGCATAGAACAATTTAAAAATGAAATATTATTTCCATGATAATCATAATTTTACATGAAATAAAAAATAATAATAACCTCATATAAACTTGTAAAGCATGTAATTATAAGTGTAGTAGTGACAAATAACTATACTCATTAAATATTAGCTATGCACTTGTTGTTATCTATTTCTGCATCTCACTTAATTAAATCTCCACTACATTCGAAGTAATTATTGTCTATAAATTCATTATAACTTTCATTTACATAGAAATAACAATTATAATTTATTACTTAAAGAATATTAAGATAATATCCTTTTCTGCAGAAAAATATATGTACACCTGTAAAATAGTAATTAACAGTAAGAATTTTCAATGTTTCATAATTAACATACCTTACTAAAATATGTATACATACAGTGATTCACTAAGCTAAGAAGGTTTGCAAGCTAGGCTTGGCTTAAGTTCTTTTTTAATCATAATGATGTAAGGTGATTTTTGCTTAATAATATTAGGTAAGGTCCTTATTGTTCCTAAACTTCAGTACAGCTCGGCTAATCCGGATATCCTTATCATCAAATGTAATTTTATATTATATAACTTGTAATCCCAGACAGACCACGGATCCAAATTCGGACCGTATGTTACGTGTTGTTCTATATCCATAACCTCTTGGGCTGTTGCAAGAATTTTTAATATGACTTCTACAGTAAAATTTTTGAAAGAAGTCCGATCAATGCCATCTAAGAATTGCATCTATGAATTAAGATTTTATGCTGTCAAATTTAGTAGTGTCGTTTACATAGTTTTTATGAGGTACACAAGATATTATGTACCCTCATAAAAACTAAGTAAAAGACACTACTAAATTTGACAGCACAAAATCTTAATTCATAGATACAATTCGCAGATGGCCTTGATCGGACTTCTTTCAAAAATTTTACTGTAGCTGTTTTACACTTCACAATAAATTGTACAATTTATTTAAAAATAAATCGCACAATAAATTATGAAAATTAGAACGTGTACAATTTTCTCCGATTTTTATAATTTTTTTTGGTTACTTTTCCAGTATCAACTGTATAATATTTGGCATACTGAACTATTCCTGTTTGGCATATGTGTGTATCACAGAAGTTATTTATTCTTGTGAATTCCTCGCACAATTCCGATGTTTGACGAAACAAAAAGTTAACCTTAAAATATATCTGATCATCAAATGCGGTTGGTAGCCCTTCTCCCGACAAGAATAAACTGATAGAAAATTGTGCAGTGTAAAATGCTTATATTTTACAGTTTAACATGTGACAAACTATCGCCTATTTTCATTTATATGAGTATAAATAAAGTAAACTACTGGCTATGAATGACGTGCTGTATGTTCTTCGACGTCATAGGAGTGAGGGATTGTTTTTCATGGCTATTTCCGGCCAATCTAGTTATTTAATTATTTACGAAAATAATAAATTATTATTTTCATTACTATGAAAAATATTGCATAAACTTTCATTGAAAATACTTTTTAAAAAATGTGAGACCAACTTATTCTTCAAAATTCTATTCAACCATATTTTTTTAATAGAAATAGATACATCCACATCAGACGTTATTAGCATTTTCTGTACAGTACAGTTTTGTTTAGCTTTTATATCATGTAGTACATATTATTTGCTCTTAAGCACTTCATTATATTATTATCAGTAACATATTGCTTATATTGTTATTTAGGGCTTCCGCTAGTAGAATTCAACCATATTTAACTTCGCAGTACCTACAAATCCATTTCTTTGATCTTACAGAACAAAATAATCACTTGCTTCACATTAAAATAATGTATCAATAATTAATTATGACATGCTCTTAATTATTTTTTATTATTTTTATTAAATTCAAAATGCAAATACAGACTGAACTTACATAAAATTAAAATGTTTAGCATTTATTATGGCTTTGTTTAATAACTTTTTTTTTCATTAATCCAGATTGAGCTAGTGTCAATTGATCCGGATTAGCGGTGCTTAACTGTAATATCAATTTAACATTTGTACCAATTTTATAAAGAAGGTATTTCAAATACAAGGACCAATAAAGTATGTGTCAACATTTGTGATTGAGGTACGGAATCTCTACAGTATGAAACAATAGTTTAGTCCTTCCAATTTTTCCTTTCCTTTTTTATATGTTTCATGAAGAGTCCATAAGAAGGTTGAAGCTTTAGGCCCGCAAAACAATAATTTGGCTCCAATTTTAGCGAACTCATTTGCATTTTCCATTGTCTAAATTCCCATATTACCTAGTACCGGTCATCATGTGACATGGTTGTATTTGACCAGTTGTTAAAGGGTACCGTAATTCCAGCTTATCTTGAGGGCACTTAATCCTTTTAAAGCAGCTTAGTTGTCCGACATTATGTTGAATGTTGCTCCTTTGAGACAATTATTAAGGTTTATTCGAGCATAGAATAACTGTTTTAGGTGACAATGGCAAAATTTACGTGAAATTCGTAAGATATTTATAAAAAATAACACTTGACATGTTTCACAAGATTTCAGTCTCTGAATCAACCTCTCAGTCATTTGTAAGAAACTGGCACATTCAACCAGAACCACAGACGCGTTTCGCTCGTATTTTAAGTTGGTTGAGTGAGCCAATCTCTGATAAATGACCGAGAGGTTGATTCAGAGACTGAGATCTTGTGAAACATGTCAAGTGTTATTTTTTATAAATATCGTATTTAAACAGTTTCACCAAGTGTCGCCATCACATACTTTATTGTACTTTTATTACTGATACATATATTTATTTCCTGTTATTGGCAGGACATTTGAAATTTTATCTTTACATACATTTTTTTATTAAAATGGTCTTTACACCTTTATTAATATCCTTTTTAGCAATAATCTAAAATATTTTTTTGTTGTGCAAACTGTGGTATAAAAAGATCCTCTGAATTATAATGCCAACTGAAACAGTTATTTCTGAACACCTGTAACTTTTCTATTATTTGGTATAATAAATACAACTACAAAAAAATTTACGCGTAAACTTTTATTCTATAAACTATATTTTTCTATAATATCTGTACATTGAAGTAGTATTAAATTCAAAGCAAATATGATTCTTAAACATTAACTTCAAAAGAGATGTAGAGTAGAGCAATGTGTCTTTTAATATATTTAGCAACCCAATCCTAGTCTTTGATATTCTCGTACAGTTATAAATAAGTATCAAAGCTACAATGCAATTTCATAAAGTTATGAACTCTTAAAGTTCTCTTGACAAATCCATTACAAACAAAAGGTGATTAAACAAAGTTATTTCATGGTTATATACTTTAATAAGTAAGTATATTTTGAGTAACAGTATAGAGCCGTACTACCGACATTACAATTATAGTTTACTGCCAAGAGTGCCAAGTAGACATCAAACTTTTATATCTTTGTAAAGCGTACACAAAGGGAAACTAAGTCAAGAATGCTGAAAAATCATATGAATTATTGTCATTATATAATTAAGACATGTATTATCCATAATAATTGTTTTAAATGTGCAGATCAAATGATAAATAAATGACAAATGTTTCTCTCTACAGCTGCATTCGCAAATTACTTTCTAAAAGTACGCAGAATTAGTAAGAAGTATGAGGCAATATGAAAGGTGCGAGGTATTGTGTAGTTGCCTATTGTTTCTATATTTAAAGTAGTTAATCACGATTTGTTAATGAACCGAGACAAGTAGCAATTAAACGTTTCTTAGCAGAAAATGCAGTGTACAGTATAACAAATTGTTGATACTGTGTTTAACGAGTGAGGTAACTCTTACTTAGACATGAATGATAGTAGTTGATGATTCTATATTTTATTACGAAAAAATGCATTTTATTTATGTTATTTAGGCTTAATACTATTTTCTCCACGAATATAATGTATAAATTCATATGTAAATATGTTTCAGCTATGCGTACATGAAAAATTTGTAACCTTTTACAGTATGTGGACCACTGGTGAGGACATGATACGTAATGCGTAATTGGAATAGAACTCCATTGAAAATACTACAAAGTGATCAAAAAGAACTGATTCAGTTGGCAATACAATTCTGTGGATCTTTTTATCCCACAGTTTATACAAAACCACGTGAATGCGGAAATACCATTTGAATTATTAAAATATCTTTCAGAACTCATATTAATAATTGGAATAATACTACCTTTTTAGTTTAAGTTCTGTATTTTTTATTATTAAAACCCAACGTTTCGGCACCATAAACTGGTGCCTTCTTCAGAGGAAATCAGGAATGGTAAGAGAAACCGGAACCGAAACCATTAACAGAAAAATACCGAAAAAATATGAGAACCGAAACCGAAACCTGGACCGAAATTCAAAACAGATACAAAACCGGAACCGAAAGCAAAACCCTTTTTTATTTATCGGTTAACCGTATTGGATACAGGTCTCTTGTTAGTTGTTAAATATTGTAAATTTTTATTATTAACATACCTATGTATAAAAAGTATACACATATTTTTTTTTTGTCGAAACGTATTTCAATTTTCAACGTAGTACCTCAATCGGGTGGCGCTCGAAATCCGTTACATGTTACATTTACATAGGTATTTAACATGGGAAATTAGAATATTTTGAATATTTGCTTCCCATTAAAATTGATTGTTATAAAACTTTGTACACGTGTTTGTGGACACTTTTTGCATCATTATAATAATTAATTGTTCAATCAAAATCAATAATATTATGATGCCCGTATTCATAAACACTCGTAAAAAATTAAACGGTTCGTTATAATTTTTATCCAATAAAAACAGTCGACATTGAAAGAAAAATCGAAATTTTATTTGTCAAGTTAGATTCTATTTGTCAAAAATTATAACGAACCGTTTTAAAACTTTACGAGTGTTTATGAATATGGGCATTATTCTCGTAAATTACTTTTGCAAAACGAAACCCTTTTAGTAAAACCGGTATACCAAAACCGATTTCTGTATAAAAACCGAAACCCAAATCAAAACCGAATTTTTATTTTCACGTTGACCGAAACCGTAACCCAAACCGTTATTTTTTATGGTTACCATCCCTGGGGGAAATAGACATAAAAAATACAGAACTCAAACTAAAAAGGTAGTATTATTCCAAATATAAATAAGTTATGTTAGAGCAGGGGCCTGACAGCTAAAAGGATTTTAAGTGATTGAATTGCTTTAGATTATTGCTCTACGGGTAATGTAAGAAATAAAAGTTCGTGGGTAAGGAAGGAAAACAACAACTACTTTTAAAAGTTGTATAAACGTACTCAATTTGTGTCAAAAACAAAATATAAATTAATGTACCAGTCTTAACAATTTCAAGAAATTTTTTATTATTGCCAACTGAATCTGTTATTTTTAATCACTCTGGTAAATGTAGTTAAGTGTAAATATAATTCAATACGTAATAAAACAAAATTCTCCAAGAATTTTGAAATGAGCCCGTCGAAGTTCTTTAATTTTTTATATATCTTATTAAGAATTTAAAAATAGAAATTCCGCATTTTATCTATCTTTCAATAAAGCTTAACAATACATAAAATGATTACTAAAGTTTTGGCGCAAAAGTTGTGTCATTAGCGTCCCTGTGAAATGAAGAGATAACTGAAACACGTTACCGTTCAAATTTGGCACAAACTTCAGTGTAGATGTCACCATTCATAGCAAGCGTCAGTCGTGAATTTAGCTGATCTGTAGTGACGTCAGTGTCATTGGTTTACGTGAAAACTTTTATTTGAAAAAAAAAAGAGATATCACTAATCAAGTGTCCCACTTTTTGTTGTACTTACTGTACAAATACAAATTATAAATACATCTAAAATGTTAATCATTCAACTGTATTACTACATTCATAAACACAACAAACATTTTTCCTTGTATACCGTAAAACAACAATGTATACTAAATTTACTTTCAAGAAATGTATATACTTTTTTGGAGAATCTGACTGTATAACTTAGTGAAGAAGCCGCGCATTATAGGTATACTGGCGACTTTGTAAGGCAATGCTGCTAACTGTATGTACATATATTTATTTGCGATTTTGACCGCGTGATTGACGCTGGATGCTCAGGCCGGCAGCGGTGCTAGAAGCTGATGTACCGTTCGTTCTTTTGATTACATTTTGTCGTGTTTGTTTTACTACTCCGATGTGGAAGGTAATTTTGTGGTTTGTAATTATAACTTAAATTTAATATAATTTCTTCAAAAGATAGAAAATTGAGGTTAGAAGGTTAATAAAATAATGACAATAACTAGGAAATGAAAAGCAAAGAAAAAATATAAGTGATAATTCACAAGATGAGGCGTACAATTTTTAAGAAAAAATATAACAGTATTAAAATCGAATTAATAGTGAAGCCTCTGGTGCTCTATCGATAAAAGCACGTCAGGTAATACCTGATATGGATTAACACATTATCGCACATTTCTAAAAGTTGATATATTTAATAAACAGTCGGGAATAAGCCTTAGATCGAGATAAAGGGAGAAGAAGGATATACGAGCCATAATTGCAGTAAAATGTCCAAAAAGGTCACCTTTGTGTTCAAATTCTAATCAGATTCCTCTTAACAGAGTTGTTCACTACATGGATCCACCATGTAGCGATAAAACAATAACTGGCTTTACAACTGGACCAGGTGCGGATTTTAAACGTATCGTAATACAGACACACAGTTATCACAAACACATAACAAAAAAATCTGTTGTGGCCAGCACAAAACCTTCCGTCAATTCGATGTATTTTGTATACAGTGTGTCCCATTTAGAGGTGCCACCATTGGGATCTCGAGAACTATAAGAGATACGATGTCGGTTAAATGGAACTTTTTATGCGCCTTTGGGAGGCCATCTCAGATGTGCTTTTGTTTTTCCAAAAATTCTTATAGGGCACTAGATAATGACGAAAAACTGAATATTGTTGATTTTTTCTCTTTCAAATAACTTCTAAACTATTAATAATTAAGAAAAACATTTCAAATATAAAAGATAGATATTTTTATTAGCTAACCAGTGGCGTACGAAATAAATTTTTATATCTGTAAGTTTTCGAGATATAACACAAACTTATATTTTTTTAAATGGAACCCATATCTGATTTTAGTCTCAAAAAAATAATTATTTTTTTCTCTTTTCAACGATGTAAGAATTATTATGTTTTATATTTGTTTTGCCTTCAAAATTATTATTTTTTCCTTATTTTGTATTAAATTTATAATTATTTTGAAAATATTGGTAGATTTCTATTTAGAAATACTACTTGTATTTAAATAATTTATTTCGTTAGAAAATTTTGCTCAAAACTCGTATCAAACTAATTTTTATATTTTGTATCTGGTCGCCCTTGGCACATTATAGTGTAATTTGTAATTATGAGTCTAGAATGAAAATATTAAGTAATAAAGGCATAAAACAAATTATTTCGATCAAATACAATATAATTAATAAAAATAATAATGTTTTTTTGGGAAATAATAAGAAAGTTCAGGAAATTAAAGAGAAAAATTTAATTTTAGGAGCAAAACAAATATAAAACATAATAACTTTTACATCATTGAAAAGAGAAAAAAGTAATTATTTTTTTGAGACTAAAATCAGATATGGGTTCCATTTAAAAAAATATAAGTTTGTGTTGTATCTCGAAAACTTACAGATATAAAAATTTATTTCGTACGCCACTGGTTAGCTAATAAAAATATCTATCTTTTATATTTGAAATGTTTTTCTTAATTATTAATAGTTTAGAAGTTATTTGAAAAAGAAAAAATCAACAATAGACAGTTTTTCGTCATTATCTAGTGCCCTATGAAAATTTTTGGAAAAACAAAAGCACATCTGAAATGGCTTCCCAAAGGCGCATAAAAAGTTCCATTTAACCGACATCGTATCTCTTATAGTTCTCGAGATCCCAATGGTGGCACCTCTAAATGGGACACACTGTATATCCCATACCTAAAGTTTCTTGAAAAAGATTCTGTATATCCTGTAAAATTGTAACCCGAACACACTCTTTAACTCATTCCTGTCCAACACATCTTCTTCACGCAATTCTTCCTCTCTCAAATCTTCTGCTACACAGTCCTTCCATCTTCTCTTTGGCCTTTCTCGTACTTCCGGCATTGAAAATTCAAATCTTGAGGCGAGGCGCAACTGCAAGTCACTTGCGAGGGACACTCTATCACATTCACATATAACTTTGGTTTTGCATTTGACACTGACATCTGTCAATTAAATTTTTTTGAATATCTCTGCTGTTTCCATAATTTTAGCAAAGCTGACTAATTTTTGAAAGTTAATATCTCTTAATGTCTCTATAACTCTATAACTATTGAATATGAAGGAAAATGTGTAATCAAACCGTATAGAGAATAAGATATTCTTTCATATTGATAATCACAAAATGTCGAAAAATGATATTTAACTGCGTTTTTTCAAGAAAAACCGTTAAAAACTTCAAATAGGGGTACTTCCGGTGGATCAATTATAACCAAAATCGAATCAGCTCTTCATATGGATGTAAAGAAGAGGAATACGAAAGAATTATAATTTTTAGAATTGTAGTATTGGAGTTATCGTCGGAGAAAAATTTGTCACACACGGACACACACACACACACATACGTACATACATACATATATACATACATACATACATACATACATCATCTTAAAATAGCAAATTCGTATTCTAGGGACCCTAAAACGTGCTTATTCATTAAAAACTCACCAACGAATTTTTTGACCAAAGACAATACCTTCCTTACCTAAAGGTGACGGAAGGTAAAAAAGGTTCACCGACCAATGGACTCCCCAACTTTTCAAATAGAAATTTATGTTGGGTGACATGTGGTATTCTAGTGGATGCGTTCTGTAAAGATGTTGTTTCTTTTCCTATAGCATTAATTGTCCTTAAATGTGAATAAGAATTAAAAAAAAAAAAAATCAGGTCAAATTCCATATCTCGGAAGACCATTCTGAAGTTTTCCTTTGGCATGATTAAATGAGTACACATAAAGCATGGGCTCCATCAATTTTATTTCAGAATTGTTGTTCTCAATTCTTTTTGCATTTTTGATGTAATCCACCGGCTTTGATATGAGGTCACTTTTGTGTGATACTTTTTAAATTTAAAGTATAATATGAACATCATTTTAATAAACTCGAACTCTACTTCAATTTCCATAAAAATGCGCTGCAAAAAGAACATATGTGACTCCTGCTTTAACTTATGAAAGAAATGCCATTTAATTTATTGTACATATATCAAGAAATATTTAGCATTCAATTGAGCCTTTTCAATGCCAACAAAACCAATATTTTTACAAAAATGTATGTATTATGTAGATATATAATTTGTTGGTAACATCATGCAAAAAAATATATTCATTTTTCCCTCTAGGGTACAAAGTTACGAATATATTTTCAATCCCCGAAGCATTTCGTATTTCATCTGGTCGTTTATCCATCAGTCATACTATTAGCGGCATATGTCTCCTACAACACGCATGCCACATTTGCTGATACGTAAGCAATTTCCTCTCGCTGGGTGTCAACAGCTGTGTCACTCGTTTCTTAATATACGCAACGCACAGGCCCTTATTACCATACCAAATGCCGGCTAATGTATGCACACAGACATAGACAAGACTACTTTCTTCCGAATACTAATTAGATTTCTTCTAAAATATTATAGTATAATCGCACCAACAAAATTTGAAACTGATTTGTCGGGATATATGATAATAAATGCGGTTTAAAATTTGGATATGTGATCTACTTTCAGAATTTTGCATAACTTTCTTTTCATACATACCACATGAAGAAATCAAAATGTAAGATGAATGTTACTACTACTACAAATTATAAACATACATGTGTTTTTACCTTTCGTCACCTTTAAGTAAGAAAGGTATTGTCTTTGGTCAAAAAAATCAGTGGTGTTTTTAATGAATAAGTACGTTTTAGGGTCCCTCCAATACTACAATTCTAAAAATTACAATTCTAAAAATTATAATTCTTTCGTATTCCATTTCTTTGCATCCATATGAAGAGGTGATTAGATTTTGGTTATAATCAGGGATGATAATCGAAACCGGAACCGAAACCATTAACCGAAAAATACCGAAAAAAAATGAGAACCGAAACCGAAACCTGTACCGAAATTCGAAACAGATACAAAACCGGAACCGAAAGCAAAACCGTTTTTTATTTATCGGTTAAATGCATTATATACAGGTCTCTTGTTAGTTGTTAAATATTGTAAATTTTTATTATTAAGATATATATAAAAAAGTATAAACATAAATTTATTTTCTATTTGTTCTTTTTTTTTGTCGAACAGTATTTCAATTATCAACTTAGTACCTCAATTGTATGGCGCTCGAAATCCGTTACATGTTACATTTACATAGGCATTTAACTTGGGAAATTAGAATATTTTGAACATTTGCTTCCCATTAAATCTGATTGTTATAAAATTTTGTATACGTGTTTGTGGACACTTTTTGTATCATAATATTTAATTGTTCAAAATTAATATTATTATTCTCGTAAATTACTTTTCCAAACCGAAACCCTTTTAGTAAAACCGGTATACAAAAACCGATTGATGTATAATAACCGAAACCCAAATCAAAACCGAATTTTTATTTTCACAATGACCGAAACCGTAACCCAAGTCGATATTTTTTATGGTTACCATCCCTGGTTATAATTGAGCCACCGGAAGTACCCTTATTTGAAGTTTTTAACAGTTTTTCTTAAAAAATGCAGTTAAGTATTATTTTTTAACATTTTATGTTATTATAAATATTAAAGAAAATGCTCTTCTCTATACGGTTTGATTATACATTTTCCTTCATTTTCAATAGATATAGAGTAAAAGAATTATAAAGAGATTAACTTTCAAAAATCAGTCAGCCTTGCTATTTATCATGGAACCAGCTGATATATTCAAAAATTCTAACTGACAGATGTCAGTGTCAAGTGCAAAACCATAGATGGAAGGTATATGATCAGAAAGCGGTAAAAGTGATAGAGTGTTCCTCACAAATGACATGCAGTTGCAGCTTAGCCTCAGGTTTGGAACTTTTAATGCCGGAAGTACGAGGAAGGCCAAAGAGAAGATGGAAGGACTGTATCACAGAAGACTTGAGAGAGGAAGATCTGTGTGAAGAAGATGCATTGGACAAGAATGAGTGGAAGAGAAGAGTTAGAAACAGCGACCCCTAATAAAATAGGAAAACGCTGAAGAAGAAAGAAGGAAGTGTCAAGTGCAATTTACATACTCGTAGTATATGTTCATGTTATAATTTTATTGGCTTTATAGAATCTTTCCAAAGGAACTTTTGGTATGAAATTTGTAAAAAATAGTACGTGTTCGTGTTACAATTTTACATGATATATACAGTCTTTTCCAAGGAACTTTTTGGTTTTGGGATGTGTACAAAATACATCGAATTGACGGAAGGTTTTGTGCTGGCCACAACAGATTTTATCATAATGTTAGGCTGGAATAACATGTATCGTTATCATTGTCAAATTGCTCACCATTTAAACCGTTCTGTGCTGTGACTGGTTGAAATACGGTACGAATGGTTTCAACGTTACGTACGTCGATGGAAGCTAGTGAAATATTTCTATTTTTGACGGACTGTTACCACCGTAAGTTTTAATAACTGCGTATGATCAGATCACACATTTCAATAATACCAACTCAAACATTTTAACATAAAATCTATTTTTTATCACAATCTTTACCTTGTCACCTGGTTTATATAGACAGGGGTATTTTACCATTTCGTCAATTAAGAGTTAACTTATTATAGGTTATATAAACCGGCAATTTCACTGATATTAAAACATGTTTTCGTGATATTTCATTTTTCAAGTATGGAATTATACTTCACTTCACGTAAGAAAATAGTAGATGACGCTTCAGAGCCGGCCGTTTTTACATGCATTAAATAAATTATTTAAATTCATGAAACCTAACTTTGTAATAGTAAATATTTTTATCTGTAAAAAAGGAACAACACCTGAATATTAAAAAAAATACAAAGTCAAAATTAAAATCTTGATTAAATATAATTTAATTTTGTCAACTTTATTTCATAACTTACAGCTGACGATTGAATTTTTTTTCGCTTTGGTAAACTTGGTGAGTATTCAATCAGATGACAGAATTCATATTATTATTCCTATAGAAACCAACGCTATTTTCTTACGTGAAATGAAGTATATGCGCATCGACATTTATGACGGAGCATGTGTACAGAGTAGCTGTTATGACGGCCGCTACCACCGCAAAATTAACGGTTGCAAGCAACGGTCCATGTGAGGCCAGCTTTACTGTTTAATGGGGTAAACCTCAGTAATAAACTACAACAAGATCATTTATATTAAATCTAGATCTTAAATTCTTAAATTTGCATGATAAAGACTATCAAATATGGCTTTAATATCTACGTCACATATTTACTCTATTCCAAATTCTTATTGCTTTCAAGTTCAAGCATATTGCTATTGCTTGTTCTCAATTAATTGAATGTAGTACATAACGAAACGACAGAAAACAAAATAACATTTGTTTCAATTTATGATGCCACGCCAAATAGAAACCACTTGAGTCATTTGTATGAAAGAAAAAGGTCTGCCGAATGACATACGCTGCCAGTGGGTATCAAAACTTGGACATTAATATTATACAGAGTGTTTCAGACCACCCGTCTTTGGCGAGAGGCACTCCAAACATTAAAAAAAAAAAATGGAATATATATTTCGTAAATAATTCCTAAATATAAAAAATCTGTTGTGGCCAGCACAAGACCTCTCGTCATTTCCATATTAGGCTATATAAGTATTGTATTGCACTTAGCTTTCGAACCGTCGTTTTATAACAAAATCTTACAGAACATTACCCAAATATTGCTTTTTTATTATATTTAACATGTCTTCTGCACACATATAATTCTAATTATATCTATTTTTCATTGTATGAGGAAGTTTCTAAACGTCAAAGATTGTTCCAATTCATTAACCAGATTGGCGGTATTTCTGATGGATTTATGCATTTTACCACAATTTTACCTGTAATTTCAAATATTTAATTAATAAAACAATAAGAAAAGTTAAATATACTTCCCAGAAAAAGCAATCAGAATGTCACTGAAACTGTTGATATTTGACAATGACATGTGCCATGTTATAAACATTGGAATTTGTCAACTGGTTTCCTTAGTGCCTTGGCCTCTGCGATTAGTTTACTCTATAAATTATAGAGTCTTTATCTCTAAATCTATACAAGATATAATAAAATTTTTAAGTGTATTAGATGGAGAATTGTATGTTTTTCAATATTTAATAAAAAAAAACTCCCAAATAATTATATTTAGAAGATTTTTTCTAAGAAACTACTACTTCCGGTTGTTCAATTGTTACCAAAACCTTTTCAGCTCTTCCCAGGAATGTCAGATTGAGGAAACTGCAGTTAAATATTTCTTAAGTCTTATAGTTTTTGAGGAATCGTGACTACAACATCCAGACATACATACACACACACATACATACATCCACACACACACACACAGACATCATTTTAAAAATGTTATAATCGGATTGTAGGGACCTTAAATCGTGCTTATTCAATAAAATCTGGATATGCGAATTTTAGCATGAATCCAATACCTCTCTTAGCGAGAGGTAAAAATGTTTCCCACAAAAGTTGTTGTTCCTTGTAATGCGGGACAATAATATGTATACATAAACCAAAAAAATCAGGTGTACAATTATACTTGTATTTTATTTTAAAATATAATTTAAAATATACAATTTTTAGAACTAACACCTGCAAGCTGCGAAATTCCATCACCATAAATAGAAATCATTACAGCTGGATTTTTTTTCAATAAGTTTATTGAAAAATAATGGCGAATTAAAAAAAGCAGCATGACAATCTCAAATTCCTATAACAATCATCTATTGTTCTCATCCAATCACTTCAAAGTGTCAACTCTTCGTCGAACGTGCAAAAACTCGTTCCATTTCAATCACATCTTGACTAGAGCTTCACCTCCACCTCAACAGCTACTGCTGTCACTCCATTACCCGACCTCTTTGAGAGCCATATGTTCTTGTTAGAGGATAATGAGAATCAAGTGTGCGACGACCAAGGATGCAGATGTTCCGTGAATTGGGAATATCCGATATGCAAAAAATACGCGAAGGGTTATAGACAGATGTGATAAATTATAGCTTTGCCTGATGATGATAGTTCGGGAGTAATTAAAATCAGGAAAAAATGGGGATTCACTCTTTGTTTACTCAACAATGTAGAATTAAAACCGTGATAATTTAAGTGTACTAAGACGGATGTATAATGAAAATATTAATTAAATAATTAAAGGAAATTATTTTTTATGTACTAATAACATACATACGAGTATTATTAATTTTTGACTAATACGGGGATCACGCTAAAATGATTGAGAATAAGAAAATATGGTATGTCCTGAAGAACAAAATTACCACTATAATTTTGAACAGTTAAGTTATTTATCTGTGATCTGAAATTAAGTTGCCAAAGTGAAGTTACTTTTAGAGCTTATAGCGTTTTCCATTTATGTATATATTTATTGCGAACTTTTAGTGCACCGAGTGCATAGCTTGTTTTCCATTTATAAAATCTGTGCGCCCCAGCTGAGTTTTACATGTTTCATTTATACTTTTCGAGTGAGCTGAACCTTACTGCGAGTACGCACTTTTTACCTCCCGCTACCCTTGGTAAGGGAGGTATAGGGATTGTGCTAAAAATCACATATCGAGATTTTAGTAAATGACCACGTTTTAAGGTCCCTAGAATCCAATTTTAACATTTTCACAATGATGTCTGTATGTGTGTATGAATGTGTGTATGTGTGTGTGTATGTGTAGGAAATTTGTCTTCACTCTAACTCAAATACTATCATTCAGAAAATTCTGAAACCTTGTATTTTCATCCTATTCTAATATGAAAAGAAGCCATTAGATTTTGGTGTAAATCGGATAACCGCAAAATGGTACTTTACCTGAAGCTCATAATGGTTTTTCTTCAAAAAATACGATTAAATGCCATTTTTTCGCATTTTATGTCTTATGAAAATAAAAGATTATTGAATTTTCTACAGGAATACATTAATACTTTTTTTATATGTTTTACAGATAAATTTAAAAATAATTCTTTATTAGTCGTGAAGCCTAAAATAAACACAATTCCTTTCTTACACAGTTCATATTTCAAATGAATGTAACAGACAGTAAATGTCACTGTCAAAAAATTAATCACTTGAAATTAATAATAGTGACATTTTAAAAAGAAAATAATAAATAAAGCAATAGTTTTCTGCAATAGAACAGTTTTGCAGCATTAGTAAATACGTAGGTATGTATTTAAATTAATAAAAATTAAATAGCGGGAGGTTTTGTGTTGGCCACATCAGATTTTATGCACTACTACGACAGTCAGTTCTTGCCAGTGCAGTCTGCCAAATTTATATATTTTGAGTTGTAAAAAGTGTCTGTGTAAGTACAATGGATGTAAAAAATTAAATATGTTAATAATAGAAGAATTATTGAAAACATACGTTTGTAAATATACAAATAAACAGTTGCGATTGTACTTAAAATCTTTATTTAACAGTGACAGCTAACAAATTTGCACTTTTATATTTCATTTACACTACGCATGTATTGTAACTACAATTAGTGCCGGAATTGACGTTATTGATTACACTAAGTGTAAAACTAAAAATGAATATACGTGCACACGCTACCTGAGTTAATTAATTATTTAAAGTATCGTAAGTAAAAATATGGAATTGACCAGAAAATATTTTCTTCCGGTTTTGGCGACATGTGCGCCTTTTGCTATTTTTTTTTTTTTTACTCTTAAAATTTACGGGGTTGAACGTTCTCGTCTGAAGCACATATTGATGCTGCAATAGAGCAATTCATGACTATTTGAAAGCATTCCAAACGCAGATTGACTAAGAGCTTTTAACATGTAGAAGGAAAGAATGGTGAAATTTATATATAGTTGAAGGGAACTACTTTGAACATATTTAAAATAATTCTAAAAATTTTTGGAAATTTATCGCTGAACATTAAGCTATATTCATACCAAAGCAAAATAGAGGAACTTTTGTGTTACTGTTGCGTGTTCATTAAAATATTCCTAAAAGTTCCAGTGGGTCGCTTCGTGTTGCCGCAACAAAAACTAAATGTTGCGCTGTGTTCCATGTTTCCATTAGAAGAGACAAACTTTAAAGAAAACGAAGGAACAGTTGTAAACTATGTTTTTTTGCGACCGTTTTGGTGAAGACAGGTTTTAACTTGTTGCTGTTTGCAGAGTTTGAGGTTATTTAAATTTCGAAAATGACATCTCAATGCGACACAGTGTCACAGTAACCATTCTAGATAAGAATTAACTTGATATCGGTGGAAAATTTTATATGTGATCATCAGTGATTTGACCTGATAATAAGTCTCTTTTTATGCGCTATTCTGATTTCCTTCTCGAAGAATAGGCCGCACCCAATATTTGCGTTTCCTTCTTTTTCTACATTAAATGATTTACGCTGCTGCTGCTAGTACATTCTTCATCAGTTGCTATTTTAGAACTTCGTTGATTCAATGGAGACACTCTGTTCCGTCTATTCGCGCAATAAAAACATAACTGAAATACGCTTATTTTTTTTGTTGCGATGGAGACAAACAGCCGTATTCATAGTGCTTCTGTTCGAGTCTAAACCTAGTCTATCTCTAGTCTAACTTAGACCGACGAAAAAAGCTATTCTTAGAGGCAGTTTAGGGCTAGTACAGGTCTAACTCAAGACTAAAATTTAGACCTGCTCGTACCCTAGTTTAATGCGGTGTTAAGTCAGTTGACAGAACTATGAAAATATAATTTTGTGTGTTTAATGCAAATTAAATACGTTATTACTTAATATAATATTTTTGGTAAGTAGTATGTTATAAATATTGTCATATTAATGTTTATAATATTATTTTGTTATGTATTCGTAACTTGCATTATTTCATTTTTAGGAAGTTCATGATGGATAATAATCTTCAAGAAATTTTTAAGTATATTAACTATGTGGAAGATATTAAAACAAAACATAGTTGAATAGAGGAGGAGGAATCAAAAGGTTTATTTTACATGATATGAATCTACGAAATTTATTATAGGTTAAGTAGTATTTCAGTTGGTTTTTTAAAGTGTTTTAAATTTGCAGATCTAAGAAAGAAAACTACAGAATTTAATCGACAGAATAATACCAATATTAGAAAATGCAAACAGCAATAAAAAGCGACCAGTTTCAGTTGATATACAAGTTTTGAGCATTATATCTTTGAATAGAGAATTATTAAAGTGAATCTGGTAATAATGTATTACATAAAATGTTAAATTGTAACAACTTATTTAAGTTAAACAATGTGTTTCAGCAAACTTACACAGTTTTCCCAAAGTACAATGATTTGCATTGGATTTGGAGTTGTCAAGAGCTATCGCTTCTCTTTTTAAAACAATTATGATCACACCATAATTTATATTGATTTTTGTGCTTCATCCAGCTAAAGCTACTACATCAAAGCTCATATTTGGACAATAATAATACTACATAATATAACAGTGGACGAAAGAATGAACTATATTGAAGGAATTTTAATATATAAAATATTGTAACATTATGTATTATATTATGTAAGCGACAGTGTTATTGTTATGTATTACTATTAAATGTATCCAATTTTTGAACAATTTTGTGTGTTGTACGAAATCATTCGTTTAAAATAAATGAATAACATTTGACTGCAATCCAGTAATATTTTATCATAAAAAGTTCATAGTCTTCATTTAATGTAATTTAGTTTTCATCATTTCATATTCCATTTTAAATATTAAATTGGATTTCTTGGTTCTAATACTAATATTTTATTTATGGGCGTAGTTTGAGTGTTATTTTTGGGGAACTGCAAATTGTATTCGTCTAAATACATCATATCCAAAAGCATTTCATTTTTATTTCCATGTTTCCTTGCAAATCCTGATGTACTAAAACCATCAATGTGTGTTACCGCAATCAAGGTAAAAATTAATTGTATTAATGTCGTTGTTAACAGTAAATAAAAAGTTTTAGTTGTAAGAAATCAGCCCAGTCAACAACAGCTGTAATCACAAATGTCAAAATTGTATTCACTACGCATGAGCAGTGTAATGTATGGGCATAGCCGACTAGATAGAATGGTTTAACTGCGATTTACTTGGACCAGGTTTAAATCAGGTCTAAGTTTGACTATGAATAACCATTTTTAGATCTGGTTTAAACCTAGTCTAAGTAAATCGAAGTTAAACCAGGTCTATCTCAGTTACTATGAATACGGCTGAAAGTGTTTATTTATGTTGCTTGCTGTTTCGATATATTGCAACCAACAGAAATATATACCAACTCAACTGTTGCTTTGGTGTACACGTAGCTTTACATACATGAATATTTTTTCCCAATACATATTTAATTTATGGCAGATTATAATCTATTATATTGAATTATAATTAATATCTCACGTACTATATAATAAATTCTGCTAAGTTGTATACGTTGATCTTAAATATGCGTCCTAATCTCTATTGTTTTGTGAACAAGTTTTTATATGTTTTCCGGAAATGTTTTTTGCATTAAAAATTGTTCAATTAGTCATTGTGGTCAGCCAAATTGCATTACATAGCTAATTATTGTTTAACATTAAATATGTAGATTAAAATCTCTTAAAATTTATCCTTGACACTGTCACTTCCTGTTGAACCCATTTTATAGTCCGCAAAAATCTAATTATAAATTCATCTCTTTGTATTTCTCTTTTAAAATTTGAATATAAAATGATAGGTAATTACATATATTACGTAACACATTTTTCAGGAACATAGAAAATTATAATTTGTGAATAACTAGAAAATCTTAAGGATTGTTAGTTTCCTTTCTAATTTCAGATTAATAGCTCGATTAATTGTATCCGGAAATATACAAATAGTTTAGCTTTAGAGAATATTTAAATTACTCGTATACTATTTCCTCATTTTTTACCTTCCGTCACCTTTAGGTAAGGAAGGTATTGTCTGGTAAAAAAAATCGATGGTGAGTTTTGGATGAATAAGCACGTTTTAGGGTCCCTAGAATACGATTTTACTAGTTTTACGATGATGTCTGTCTGTCTGTCTGTATGTATGTATGTATGTATGCGTGCGTGTGTGTCCGTGTGTGTGTGCGTGTGTGTGTGTGTGTGTGAGTGTGTGTGTGTGTGTGTGTATGTGACAAATTTTGCTCCGACGATAACTCCAGAACTACAATCATAAAAATTATGATTCTTTCGTATTCCTCTTCTTTACAACTACAGCTGATTAGATTTTGGGTATAATAGGGGATTCCAGCTCAATCGAATTAAAGGAAAATAGTAAAAAAATACGAATGTATATAATTTAAATTAAATATAATAATAAACCTTTCTTCACAAATTATATTTTATTATCAATATGTACATTTCCATTGCAATGCAATCATCGTCAGTTGTACTACAATAATATAATTATTATATTTAATTTAAATTATATATCTTCACGTATACTCAAATAATTATACGAATGTATATGCTGAATAACGAATATTAATAAAAAAATGAAATGGTATAATTGAGATATTTCAGAAATAAGGGTTTTTTTTTGTTATAGCGCTTCGACACGAATATGAAATCAATATATATTTTGATTGGCGACCGAAACACCGCCTATACACGCATAACAAATAGCGTGTTAGGAGGTGGGGGTTACTACCAATGGAAGTTAAGAAATTCAAATTCGAAAGGAACGCCTAACATTCCTGTACTGCAGTTTTCAAACAGTTTTTATTTTAACATAAATTTTTTGCATTAAACTTAATAATTTAAATACAAATGTAATTATAAAGTATGTAGACTTATACAATGTTATAATATTCATTTATTTTATGTAAATATGACTTAAAATAGCATATATTTCAAGAACATTTAGGTCCATGATGAAAACAGTTTGATATAAAAACACATAAGCGTGACGTCACGTCAATCTTTTCAAAATTCGGGAGACCATAACTCGCTTATTAATAGGAATATTTTCACCACATTTTCATCAATAGTCTTAGTTTTCCTAATATTTTCAGATGAAATTATAAAAAATAAATGGTGGAATCCCCCATTGGTCAACCGGAAGTACCCTTATTTGAAGTTTTTAACAGTTTTTCTTGGAAAAACGCAATTAAATATCATTTTTCGACATTTTATATTATCAATATGAAAGAATATCTTATTTTCTGTTCAGTTTGATTATACATTTTCCTTACATTCAATAAATATAGAGTTATAGACAGATTAACTTCCAAAAATTAGTAAGCTTTGTTAAAATTATGGAAACAGCAGATATATTCAAAAAATTCTAATTGACAGATCTCACTGTCAAGTGCAAAACCAAAGTGGAAAATATAGGATTAGAAAGTGACCATAAAGTGACATAAGTGACAGAATGTCCTTCGCAAATGACTTGCAGTTGCAGCCTCGCCGCAAGATTGGAATTTTCAGTGCTGGAGTTACGAGGAAGGCCAAAGAGAAGATGGAAGGAATATGTAGCAGAAGATTTGAGAGAAGAAGAACTGTGTAAGTAAGATGCGTTGGACAGGAATGAGTAGAAGAAAAGAGTAAGAAACAGCGACCCCTAATAAAATTTTATATAATGTACGTTCGTGTTGGATTTATAAAATCTTTTCAAAGGAACTTTCGGTATGGAATTTGTAAAAAATAGTGTGCTCGTGTTACAATTTTACAGGATATATAGAATCTTTTTCAATCAACTTTTGGTATGGGATTAGTACAAGATACATCGAATTGACGGAAGGTTTTGTGCTGGCCACAACAGATTTTTTAATTAAATAAAAGAAAAACATATTGTTCTCGCAATACCTGCAAATTCTCCATAATCCACATATTCTCTCATTCTCTGTGCATAATTACCCAATTCTCCAGATCGTTGGGCCGGAGATAGTGTTGCGCGGGTGTCTATCACAAGTTAATTAGTAGCATGTACATGATACTGTTGTACAGTGAGGCCCCGACTCCGACTTCGAGTGATGTAAATCAACCCACAGACACCAGACACACCGCAAACAAAGATAAGATAGTTACGAGGATCACATACTATCATGCAAATTCTACTTCTGATAAATACGAGGAAATTACCGTAAATCACAGAGCTCTACTGTCATGTATACCAGACTTAAGTATTTAGCTAATGGTATGTTAAGAATGTTTATATGTAAATCAAATATTTACATATGAATACTGGACGTTTCATTCAGAAATGCAAGGACCATTAAAAACATTTTAGACACGACATAGAATATAAACGGTGAGTATAATGTCGACTAGCTGCACTGCTAAAAACGCATGTGCTTTTACCACAAACTACGAGTGCAAAGTTACTAAAATTTTGCTCGTTGCACTTTAGTTGCAGTTCCGTTAAACCGCTAAGCGTTAGACTTAATAGAGAGTTATTGCAACTTCAACGCAAAAATAACGTGCACTTTAAAGTCACGTGACAGCCCGAGTGCGCATGAGTACTAATAAGGTTCACGTTATATGAATAAGGAGACACGTTATGTGCAATAGAATAGCGAGCGTTTAACGTCACACGTTATGTTTTTTTTTGAGGTTATGTTTCGGTGAAAAGTGTGGATGTAACCTCGTTTGTGTTGCTTTTAGCGTTAACGTTCGCGTGAATACACGAATTAAATGCGGTAAACATTGAAATTGAAAGTCCTTTATTTCTAAAATAAAGTGTTTTCTACATAAGGTTAACGTTTACGTTCTTTCATCTTAGAAGTTGCAATAACTCTTTAATGGCTGATTGCACCAACGTAACTTAAAGTTTTAGCGTTCCTTAACCTTTAACTACTCGCGCAGATTTTTGTAACACAAGTACTCGCGTGGTGTATTTTATACACCAGTAACAAAATGTTATTTTAGAGCAATGAAATAAAACAAGATTTTGTTTAATATATTCTCAATATATTTTGTAATTATTTGAGTACAAAATATGATAAAAAAAAATATTCAGACTACCTTATGTTAAAATATTAAACAAAATTAAAGCAAGCGTAAAGATAAAAATAATAAAATCGCTTGCAAAATCTAACAATAAATATTTTTGCAGACTTTTCCGGATATAACTATTCGCTGTTACTTAATTAATGTCGCTATAGTTAATATTATCTTCAGGGCAAGTAACTGCATGTTCCTTGCATACAAATTTTTCATATGAATTGCATAACATTGTTTTTACCCGATTTTTCTGTCTACCTCAACGAAGCACCTTCCTCGCACCTTTATTGGTGGTCACTCCGGATCCTGCTCTTCTTCTTGTATTTTAAATTTACTTAGAAAACAATGAATGCCCTTAGGCAAGTTTTTTACTTTAGCTCGTTCTGAAAGGTGTGGTTTTATCAGAGAGTTCGCTAGTTGCTTTAGAAAAAGTCTCTTGTATTTTTGAGGTTGCTCAATGTGTTAAGCGTTATACCGAATTTGGCTGTTTATAAATAATAAACAAAAAAAGAAGATTTTTAATGCAAAGTAATCAAGTCAGAAGTTTCAAAATATACACACAACTCATACCCGCGTGGCGTATTCTGTACACCACAAGGAACACCTACTAATTTAAAATCAAATAACTATGGTTTCCCTACAGCTGTCACAGCGGTAGTGAAAAGGCTTGTAACAGAGAGTTCAGTAACAGGTTAGGTAGCTCCGCAGTAGCGCGAGACTATTTAAATCAAAATTACAACTATTTTAGTCCGAATGGTGTACAAAATACACCAGCGCGAGTAGTTAAAGGTTAAATAGACAATATTACATCAAAATAAAATATCAAATGAATTATTATGCATTGTTGTCAAAATTTCGATTTGCATTTTTTTTTTTTTTTTTTTTGTTTAAGGGTCTTTTAAAATTTAAGCCGTGTTGGTGCGTCTGGGCAAAAGACAACGTAACTTAAATTTTAAGCGTTTCTTAATTGACAATTTTAAAATTTAAGTCTTGTTGGTGCAACTAGGCATAATGTAGTAATATACAAAACATTATTACTATTATTTAACAATTTTCTATGAAAATAATTTATGAGCTAAACTCAATACGACAAAAATGGTAAGTACATACAATAAAATTTCAGACATACGCGAAGTATAATATAAAAACATATTTTATATATGATCGACTTTAGTGCCATGTGATCCGTTTCTACCTGCCTGCGATTTTCAAGAAGTAGGTATGCTTCATTTACAGCGAGGATCATAGAAGCAAAAAAAAAACCTCAAAATTAGGGGGCAAGATATGAGATAAATATTAGTACGAATATACTATAATAAATCAATTAATGAATCAATAATATAATCAATACATTATTATTTATTTTTCAGATAAATACAGTTTTTATTTTTACTGAAATAAAATACAAGTATAACGTCCAAGTTGTATGCATTACATTAATTTTGTGTTTAGAAAAGTTGTATATGAAGAGGCAGATAGAAGTGGATCATGCACTTGACATTAAAATTGGCTGTTGGATCGTCGGATCAATTGAAATGGATCAGTTAAGATTAGGACTACATCTCTCCAGTGGAATACATTTAAATTTATTAGTTACTAAAAGCTTTGTATATTCAGATAAATTTGTGTTGCTTACGTAATTGATAAGAATAAATAATAATAATAATAATAATAATAATAATAATAATAATAATAAAAGAAAAAGTTCGAGTTATTATTGTTTCGTGCAATATTATTTTTGCTGAAAATGTTTCAAACATGAAAATAGCACTTAGATCGCTGTGAATTTAAATGTTTCATTGAAAAAGCGATATCATCTAATTTCGTAATAAGATAAATGATTTTTTAGAAAACGAGTGTACGAAAAATGTTAATTTCCACTTAAATAGGGTAAAATTAAATTAAATCGTTTATCATTTATTGCACGTTATTGTTGTGAATGTTCAGACTAATTATATGATCATTATTTGTTAATAACATGGAAAAGTTTAAATATAAGAATAGCTTCGGCTGAATTTCGCCAAATAAAGAATAGGGTAGTTGCGCATTTTCCATTTTTTTTTCTGCGACAGTTTAAAACATGTTTTACATCTGGCAACTGTATATTTTTCAAAATATAATTAAAAAAAAAATCTTATTTCAAATTTTTCCGTGGTGACGTGTTTTATTAATACCAATCACATCTTTCTTGCCCTAGCGGTACACTCTGTATTTATATGTTTGAGAGAAGCACTATTTCAAAAGAAAATATTCATTTTTACACAAATTCTTTAGTTTCATTACCTTAAATTGGCTGATATAGAAAAGAAAAATAAAATATGATTTTAACACGTAAAACATAAGTTATGTCACTGGAGTGTTTAGCCACCTGGTGGCATAATTATGAAGTTGTCTATATAAGAATTAAATATCTTGAAAATATCTGGTATTCAAGTAAATAATTATAAAATATACGTACTATTAAATAATACTTTCGTATCTGTTATTTTACTTTTAGAATTATCCTGTAAATGTGTGTAAGATGCAATTAAATATAATTCAACATCTTCGCTTTGTCGTGGTATTCTAACAAGCTTGTATGAGTCATACAGACTTGGCCGAACTATATAATTATTAATAGTCTACGTCACAAGAATTCCACCGCGAACTTTATTTGTGAAAATTATGAATGAAAAGTTTTATATTTTCTAAAAAAAAATTACATTAATATGTTTAGAATTAGTTAATATTTCATAATTAATAGGAAAAAATATCATTTATTTTTTTCGCAATTACCCTATTATTAATTATCTAATTACATTATATGCTACACACAAACATAATACGTAATATGAAACTTAATTTTCGTCTTGCTATTCGTGATACTTCATTATATGAGAGAAGAACTAATTCAGCTATAGAATTTAATTTGAAAGCTTCAAGGTGTAAATTTTTAATTAAATTTTCAAGAAATTGTTTCTAACGAGTTTAAAATAAAATATCTGGCACGTGTTTGCGATCAATTAAAGACCTTCAAACACTATCCTGAAAAGATGGTTATTATGAATGATTGGCATAGAACATTTTGTCAATGACCTTTCTCGCAAACTGAGACGGGAAGAAAATAAATTACGTCTCCCATAATAAAGATGATGAATTTTTCTATTTTTAGGCTCGCTTGTAATTTGTACTTTACGTGGTAAATGAAAAAGTTATTTCAGGCCAGAATTTAATAACCTCATAAAAACTTGTAAGTTACGAATAAGAAAATAAACTTAACTCAAATGTTGGATGGAACTTGTTATCAAATATGAGTTTGCCGTAAGAAATTACATAAATTTTAGTAGAACGGTTCAAATAAATTTCTAAGAATGTTTTGATTAACTCTCGCTCAATGGGGTCCTCCACCATATTAAAATGGGTCATTTATATTAAAAATAGACCTTAAAACAGGGTTGTTGTAATTTTGCCCGACCCAAAAAAAAACCCATCTAAAAAAACCCAAAAAATCCATCTAAAAAACCCACTTTTATGAAATCATATTTTATTAATTAAATATGCTACATACTTATATGGTACACACATATATACATCAATTTTTGTCACCGGCAACATTTTACAATCAATTTCATTTTGTGTACTTCGTGTTTGATCATTTTAAAAATATTTTTCACTGCTGTACGAACTTTGCACGGTGTTTCTTTTATATTTGAACAACTCCAGCCCTTGTGTTAGCATTTTCATTATTTTTTGGGTTGTGTATTAATCATACTACTTGTTTAACACGGCTGTAACAATTACTGAAATAACTTTAATCTAATTCTGGTACACACTTGTATTGCACAGACAATTAATATTAATTAGTAACTTGTACACATGTATACTCTCTAGTTAATTTATTGTTTATTACATTACAGTCTTCAAAAAAAGAAAATATTAATAATATTAATATCTATTACCTATTACGCCGACTTGTGTACCTATGTGTATTAAGATACTTTATAAAACTAAAGTTAAAAGTGATACATACTATAATTCGATGTTTGTCAATAAAATCCGCTTTTATTGAATAAAACCCGGGTTTTTTTTTATAATAAAACCCGGGTTTTATTAAAAAACACAGGTGGGCTGGGTTTTTTATTTAAAAAAAACGGGTTTTTTTCAACCCTGCCTTAAAACTGTATGAAAGGAACCATAAGTTATTAGTATTTCATCATAGTATAATCATCATTATTTCAGAACATATTAGACTGAAATAGATATATAATAATATATAATATAATATTTTGTCGGTTTTTCAACTCTTTAAGTTAGAGCCCCAAATACTTTATTTTTCTTTTTTTTACATTTTTTTACAATTACATTTCTTATTATATTATAAAGTATTAAGAAACATCCAAGCCCCTGGTGGGAATCAAACCCAAGATCCTTAGGGTCCGAGCGCTGCCGAAGACACACTGCCTCAACACGCTCGGCCACAGAGGCGGCTGAAATAGATTTATTATAGAAAAAGAAAGATGTTATCACAATTATCCGATACAATCCACCTCTGACGGACAACGTTCTCATCTACTTTTTATACATTCTACTTTTTATACATTTCTTTTTTCATATTAATACTAGGTTTCAATTTCAATTCTTTACTTTCTATTCTCCACCTGTCATCACCTATCGAAGGAAAGGGTTCTATTATTCCCACTAATCGACACTAATCTATCTCCTTTGCAGCGACGCCATCTGTCAGTAGGTCTTTAGACCATTACGAGTTTCAGAGCCGAGATCCGATGCAAGATTTCACTCAATACATTAGTCAGTTGGACATCGGGAAAGACGAATTACCACTGAGATTTCAGCTTATTGTAAGAAATCGGAATTGGAAATAAGAGATAAAATACATGTTGAAATACTTGTATTTTTTTTCCATTACCAACTTTGTAATTTTATTTTTATATCCGATAAAACTGCACACTACGCACGCAGTTCTGATGATAATATAATATTTTAGCAATATTTATAAAATAATTATTATTTTTTTAATTAATAGGGTCCTATACCATTTTTTTTTTCTGTAAGAACAGGATAAAATAAGAATTTTAGTGCAAACGCACTTAAAAATTTTACGTAATAAGCGAGATATGAATTTTTAAAATCAAGAATTTGGTGCGTGAAGTTGTAGGTACTAACCAGTGATAACAAAATGTTAGTTATAGAGGGAACAATTTTTTTCATGTTTGCATAGCTGAAATATTTTTATATAAAAACTTATACGTTATAATCACGAAGAAATTATTCTTAAGCAAAATAACATAAATGATAAGCATTTTTTCCTAATAAATTACAGAACATTGAAACAGTTTGACAATATTATGACACAAAGTATAACGGCAGATGCTAGTTTTCGTTTGTTTTGGTGTTTCAATGTTTCAAATTTCTGGCATTAATATTAATTTAATTAATATTACAAATTGATTTAATTATAAATACATTATTATTATTAATATTACTAGATATCATAATTCAACAAACATAAAATTGTTAAATTTTTTGTTAGGTTATAACATCAACGTGACAGTTCATAATCCTTTAAAGGGGACAGCAGCAGACGCGCGAATCTCCTTTTAAAAATCAGGCGACTAAACAAATTCTTAGTACCTAACGCGTCATACCCAATTAGTAATTAACTTCAATCGCTTGTAGTTTGCGACCTAATCAATATTTAAACAAAAAAAAAATCACTAATTCTCATTAATTTATGTATATTATCGTTTTCTTATTTAACGTAAAACGTAAAATTGATTTATGACGAGGGGCTCGTAAATATGTGAGTATTTTATTACAATAATTCTACTTACTTTATCGTATTTCAGAAAAGCTTACTTACATGGAAGAATTTTCGAAATGAAATATGTCAAGAATTTATTTAAAAATAAAAGTCGTGTTAATTCCTCTGATGACATATATTGTTTCTAAACAATAAATGGGTCACTAGAACGAGAAAATGCGACATAATTTTTGTTATTTCTCTAGAGATACTACGGTTTTATGCCTTTATATGAACTAATTTTTAATTATCAAAAGACAATGAAACTAACTCAAATACAATGCTAGTAGTAAAACCTTTTAGATAAAGGACGCTCTTTGTTTTACGTGGACGAAGCGATAAAAACATTGCAGTAAAAAATGGGCATTAAAAAGAATAAAAGTATAAAATAATTTGTAGCTCAATAAAAAACAATTACGACGTAGATATAAACAGATTATATCGTATTACGAGTGTTACGTCTACGAAAAAGATATGAGAATATTACTATTACAGATATTGTGATTTTGTAAATGATTTCTTTCAATATTATCTTTCTAAAACCAGACTGAGCTCCATAAAAATTGCTGATACCTACTTACGTAATTGTGTTCGAAAAATCATATAATCATTTCGCCAAGTAGATGTCTACCAATTTTTATGCAATAGCCCCAAAAACTCAGATATAGGTGTCCAATGAATAGCCGAAATCGGAAAATAGATTTTTAAGCATTTTCAAATATTTTGACGTCTGCACATTGAAATAGTTCAGTTCTGAGAAGTTGAGAATATAAAGATTGGATTATTCAAATTTTTGATCTTTTTACTGATTTTTAGGGTAATAACTCAAAAAACTTACGAAAATTAAATAATAATTGTAACATTAAGAACAGAAATTAATACTTACGATAAAATACTTTAAAATGTAGTTCACATGAAGTCGACACTTACCTATAAAAAGGAAAAATATATTAGATTTTAGTCAATTTTACAATTCATTCACACGTACACATTTTGAATATAATATACTACTCCGTACACACAGTAATGTTTTTACGGAAATAAGTTATTCTAGTAAATTCCACCATCGAATTTTGCTAGGATGTAGAATTTGCCCAGGAAATGCGTGGGACCGAATTCGAACGAAGAAAAGTAGAACCTGCCGCGAGAGTACAATTGAAATGTTAGAGATTGATAATTTGCAGCTAGAATACTAGAAAAAAGGTGGGGACACTTTTTTTTCTGCCAAGGGCAATTTGGAATTTTATAACATTATTCGCGGGTCTTTCTAAAATTGTTAACTAATAGACACGAATTTTGACAACAAAAAATTCAGTTTTATCAGCATACGTAAATGAAAATTTTTAACGACTTGTGACAGGGTTTTTTAAAAAACCGACCCTGTGTTTTTTTTTTGGGCTTTATTAGATATTTATTATAAAATTAATGGTATTATATTTATTGCATTAATTATACATTAAATTAACTGACTTTTTTTTTCGTTAATCTATCACTTTTTCGCACTAATGCAAAAGCGATAGTTAATGATTTCTTTTTGGATTTGAACGGAATGAGAAAAATATAGTTTGTGATTCGTTGCAAACTCGTGTTTTTCGCAAATGCCATCTTCAAGCCTAGTATGAAAATTACTATTATTTTGCAATTAAACACAATTAGCGAATTTGGGTTGTACTGTTTTTTATGTGTCTTTGAAGTGGGTTCCCTTTTAAAAAAAAAACGAATAGGTTATCATCCTACGGTTGCTAAATTGTACGCCCCATAAATGCTATGCCTGGTAATGTCATACATACGAAAGTTATAACCACCACCAGTGACGTAGAGTTCAGACAGCCTAATCCCATCCTACAAGTGCTAAACTGAGATGTATATGGGCGGGATGAAAAGTTTTCTCACTCTATGAACTACTTTCAATAGCTCGTTAACTACAAATATCTACATCACTTATTAAAATATAAATGGCTGTATTATCAATTCTGAAATCAGTTAGGTTCCGTTAAGGTACGAAAAAGATTTAAAATATAATAAACATTTGACTTTAGAATTAATAGTAAAGCCATATATACTGTAATAATGAACTATCAATGCCAAAACATGTTCTAAATATTTCATAATATTTATGAACACACCAATTAAACAATGCACATTTGAAAATGCAATGTGTAAAACGAGCTTCCACTAATGGTCAATTTCAGTCAATCACACATGAAACAAAATTAATAATGAAACAGTTTTGAAATGATTTTCAATCTACTCTCCTATATTTGGCTCCTCATACGTCGTTGACTGCAATGAATAGTCAGTCAGTCTCCCAATTAACGTTTCCTGTTTTGTAGCGTTTAATATGTTATTAAAATTAGTTTAGTCCAAAACTTGTGTTTGCGTTCTAGTGAACGTTTTGTGATTAATGGTGTCTGGCAAATTCGCTTGATAAAGGAAATTTATTGCAGGGCTTTCAAACACACAAAACACGGTGAGTCATAAATTTACGGAATAATTATAAGAAATCGATATCTAATTATTGTAATTAGCTTCTTTTGTGGGTATAGATATAAATTAACAAACTATGAAATTGCTAAAAGAGAATGTGCAGTGCAGCATCCAATAACATATAATGTAAAACTTTTTGCATTCTTATGAAATTATCAGAAAATTGATGCAATGAAATAATACTTTATCTCAAATTTTACATAGTACGTGTTTTGTGTTATATACGGTCATATATTTATTATCAAACGAAATTAATAGGTGTATAAAAAACTATTTGTCGACTACTACAACAAAAAACATGGTGTTGTTTTGATGTAAATAACCATATTTGACATATGTTTGACATAACTTACATTTTTATTTGTTTATGTACGTAGGTACCTAAATGCACAGTTGTTATTGGCATTGATAAAATGAGATAACAAAATAAATAAAAGTAATACTCCCAATAAATTAAAGAGTTTGTAAAACAGCAAAACGTTTTTATGATTACGTTTGTGACGGGTTCAAATTTCCTTTTTACGCGGTTCTAAATAAACAAACAAGCATTTCGACAGATAATGCATTATTTCTATGTACGTTTTGTACAACATGCTCGTCCATTCTACTAATTTTCATAAATTACATATTGCGTATGAATTTTGAATATAAATAAAAGATAACAAAACATAAACTACCAATTTTGTATTTTTATATGCATAATAATAATTTTAAAAAAATTATATAAAAAAGCAACGTTGAAACGTCGACGTCACTGCTGGTCGAAAAAAATCTGTTGTGTACCAGCATAATACATCCCGTCAATTCAATTTATTCATTCGGTAATATGTCTGAAGCAGAAATCGGTGATCAAAAACTTCATAATTGTTTCCTTTTTATATGAGCTCATTGAAGTTTAATATAACCAGTTCTTTTTCAAGGCTCGACATTATCGACATGGGTCTCTTCTCTTCCTCCTTTTCTCTTCTTATTTTACATAAGTTAGTTTACGTCAAATTTGAATAACTTATAATCCGTTTCTCTACTTGTAAACCGGTGTGATGTCAATTTTATTACATTTGCAATATCATTTCAATAATAATTTTGCGAATTAATCAGTAATATTTCAAAAATTAAACACAACGGATTTTTAATTTTAAAAATATAAAATCAAGAACATACAAGAACAAATACTTTGCTTTTGCGGTACTTTTTTTAAGAATAATAGATATTTATACACCAAGTGAGCTAAGATAATGTTTATTCTTGAGAAGTTAAGCTTCGAGTGAATAAACATTCTTAGCTCACAATTATACAATATTTTATTCAATTTTGACGAAATAATAATAAAAACCATCATAATATTTAATTTTGACAAAATAAAAAACTGATCAGTTAGTAGGTTGTGCATGGCAATCGTCCATGATAGACGTCAAGTCATCTATTTAAAAAGCATTATTGTCTGTCATTTGTGTGGTAAAAAATAATGAATAATAATGAAAATGGCTGATAATATCTTATAAATACTGTGGTGAGTGTTATTTGCGTGCCTGATGTTATATTAAATGCATTATTTGTTGCAGTTAGTTAAAAAAAATTGTGAGAGTGATTTAAAAAAAATTAATTAATAAAATGTTACTTATAGTTGTTGCTATGGAGTTAATAATTACCGTTTAAAACGTCAAAATTGAATAAAAAAATAAAATATATCATCACGGCGTATTACCCATTTCTGGGTGTGCTAAACTGCTTTCACAGATAACTACTAAAAATAATAAATCTATACCTACGATGCAACTTAATGTAGAAGTCACTTTAATATTATTGACTGAAAAACTAGAGGACATGAAAACAATATTTTTTGTTAATAAACTCATGTCCGCAAACAAGCAGTTTTAGCAGTAGAACAGCAAAAAGAAATTTCTAAAGAGAAATATATTGAGACTTTTTTTATTTGATTAAGCGCATGAGCAAATTCGTCAAATGAATAATTATTTTCCATTTGCAACACAAATTGTTAAAAATGCTCTTCAAAATTAATATTGTGTTATTGTGGTGCTGAATTGACCAGTTAACAATAAACACTACTATACTTGCCGTCAAAAAACTATGGACTGGGGATTTCTGCACTGATGCCATGTATGAGCAATGTTAAAAATGCTGAGTTATGAAGAAGCGCCAACACCACATGGCAAGTTACAAGGTGAGGAGAAGGGAAAAATTAAGCATCAGTCCATACTAATTTGACAACGAATATAACTGAATTTGTAACAACTGAATTGCTTTCTGTCAATTGTTTTTCAATTGCAATTATTTTCCTTATTTTACTGTTAATACTGCTCATTTGCGGACATGGGTTTATCAACAAAAAGTGACTGTTTAGATGATCTCTACAACTTTTGGATGTTTGTCGTTATGTTTTTGAAACAATGTGTTTCCGTGCACAAAACTATTTACCTTAGTTAAGATAGGATAATATATCGGTTTAGGACCACTACTGTACAATAATAAGTTAGTAAACTTAGCAATATATTACTTTTGGTTTTCCAAAGTAGTAGTAATGTATGTAAAAAATTATTGCTCTTCGAAATGGTTTTCCATGTCTTTCTAAATATGTAAATGTTTAACATCTCAACTGAAAGTAAACTATATTTACCATTTTAAAACATCTAATGAATTCCGCCGCACACTGTAGACAAAAAATACAACTGATTGAATGTACAAGAATATTTCATACCATTTTCGAATACCATATTTGGCTGTAGTTACATTAAAAGCTACATTAACATCCTTCAAAACATAACAACCGAACATGATTAACATCATTCAAATTACCAATCCAAACAAAACAATCACACAACTTTTAAAATCATTTCCTCCTTCTCAAGTGTCAACAACGCAACATAAGTATAGTAAAAATGTTTCAACAATACAATACATCCATTATTATTCCGTTGCGAATTCCCTTCTGACCAATGGGCACACACACGAAACATTGGTAAATAAATATAAGCATTTGGTAACGGTACCTCACTATTAATAGCACACAATAGATAGAGGAAAGCGAAGATAACTGTACAGCAGATAGCACAAGTTATTTACTTGCTGTTGATTACAATTCATTGTGCGTAAGTAGATAAGAATAATTTTCAAGTAGTTTGCGGTATGGAGAAACGAACGAACCGCACGAAATTCGGATATTATCATAAAGAAGTCATAATTCATGACTAGCTTATGTAATTTCGAGACATAGGATGGTGTGTTCATATGTAATTTGAATGAAAAATTGTTTTAAAAGATTGAACAAAGAGATATATTGTTTTTGTACATTGTTATACACATTATTTTTTGTTTTATTTTCATAGAAATAATTGCATTTCCAATTCAAATCAACACTACCAAAATATGTGTGTATGGTTCCGGATAAATCCGAAATCAGGATATTCTAGTTTTTACTAGGCTGCACAAAAAGGTTCTTCTGGGAAAGCTGTATCTACTAACAAATGTACTTGAGTACTGAGTGCGAGTACTAATAGTAAAAAGTACTCTTGATTATTTTTCTTGAATATTTGAAAAACCGTTCTGCGCTGAGTACAGAGTACAAAAAGTACTCAATACTCTATGAGTATTGAGTACTTATGATGTCATAATAGCAAATGCCAGTAATTTTAATCAAATGTTTATTGTTTATCAATGTAAAACATTAATAAATTAAATTATTAGTTACCATTACATATAAATACAAATAGGAAATATGATAAGTACTAAATAAATAGAGCTGAATTGTATTACTTTCAAAAATAATCTGTATTATTGTGATATTACTACAATACAAAAAACGAAATTTTCAATTATGGTTAAATACAAACATAATAGTTATTTTTGCAACAAGAGTAAAAAGTATAGTCTTATTTCACGAATAAAAAAGTTTGACCGAACGAGCCGCAGGCGAGTTCGTCAAATTCTATGAGTGAAATAAATTTTTTACTCGAGTTGCATACAAATTTTTTTTACGTCTGCAATAAAAGTGTGCAAATAAGTATCGAAACGTTTCATTATTTCACGCGTTTGCGTTAAAAAAGTGCACTTTTTTCACATTGTTATTGTGTTAAAAAAGACATACTTTATAAATTCGAAACGATATCAAGTCAAAGGAAGCAAAATATTTCATTATATGTTTCTGCAAGTTTTAACATGTTCATTGTACTCATACTTTGAAAAAAACATAGAGTATAAGTATTTGAAGTACTCACCATTCTAAAAATACTCTGAGTACTTTTAATGTACTTAGAGTACCATTCAGAGTATTGAGTACGAGTACTATAGCAAAAATCTTTAGAGTATGAGTAAAAGTATTGATATTTCAAATGTACTCAAGTACGAGTACAGAGTACCAAATTTTTACTTTAAGTACTACTTTTGAGTAATGTACTCGAGTATTGCCCAGCTCTGCTTAAAATCGTGTTTTTAAATTAGGCGAAGTAAATTGCAATATGTTTTCAACTAATTTAAATTATTTAGGAGTTTGAGAACCGCTGGCAGTTACAGTGATACTGTGTGAGGTGTCAGAAATATGTAAAAATTAAAATTTTCGGTATAAAAATTCTGAACACTTTGTGGAAGTAAACATTAGAATTGGACAAAATAGTTTATCAAATTCAGTTATGTAGAACTTATTTTTAATGAGGATATGCATGCGCTGTAAGGAAATAAGCAATAAATTACAAAAAAAAAAATATTTTCGATGCAACGCTTTGGTAAATTGATTTTGAAATATGTAAATTGATCTGTCATAGAAAAACCTAGAATATTGTGCATTTTAAAAATAATTTTAGAGGAATAAGATAAAAAAATTTATATAACACGCTATGAAAACGTGATATTATTTGTCTCATATAACTTGCAAAACTCGCTTCGCTTGCTTTGATAAATATTATGTTCTTCAAACAATATCACTCTTTTCATAACTGATTATTTAAATAGCAATTAAAGGTGTTCAAAATGCCGTAAGAGAGACACTGTAAGTGATAAGTGCTATATTTTCAAGTTTTTTGATCCCGATCACAGTTTTTAGAAGCATTCATTCTTTCAATTTTTTTTTACAATTGTTAGCTAACAAGGCACTAATCTTGCGGACAGTTTTATTTCTAGTAAAAGTTTATTTAAAATATTTATGTTGGTAGTCACTTGTATACCCACAACCTTAACAATTTTGAACACTTTTAATCTTTTATCGTTCATCCTCATATCAAAGATTTTTCCAATATTTTTATCGGTAGTAACTTTAATAGGGCAACATCGAGTATAATCCCTCTTATGTTGATTCGTTCATATTAATAATAACCACTACTAGACCCCTTATCAATAGACATAATCGGAGATGCAGATTCGAAATAATGTTTATCAACCTTAGCTTTGGTGTCCGTCATAGTTTTACCTTTCAAAAAGTAATATTTGAACATGGTATATTAATTTCTGGTTATACTGTTTGTTAGCTTGCTTATCAGATATAAAACGAAAAATATGACAATGAAACATAGTCACATGTTGCGTAAATTTTATATCTTAAGCTATTATTACTAATTATTTCTCATATCCAAACCATACAGTTATTAGAAACACATAATACGATACCTTAAACAGGTTTAAATAAATAAGTATTATGTTGTTATTGACCTACAGTTTGGAAATAAAAGATTCACGACCACTACCTTGAAATATTCGTCGAACATTTTCATAAATGCGCTGAGTTGAGAGTCAATAAAGAGATATAATGTTATAAAAGTGAAACTAAAAGTGCTGTCCAAAACCATAATTAGAAAATACAACCTCTCTATTAAATTTCACTCATGTTCGAGTTACGCAACTGTCAAACAATGGGGAAATGTTACGCACTTCATTTGTTAATTTGGTCGTGTGCGTTACTCGTGGCCTACTGAGACAGAGAGGCTTGAGTTATTGTGTGCCACAGTGAGATACTGGCACGGGGGCGTAACTTAATGAATACGTAGCTCGATCTACTGTAGATTTATAGTCTGTTGATTATTACTTGCAGATATGGAATTGTAGGGCAATTCGTTCTAATTTTAAATAATTTATTGGCCTCGGAAAGTCTACAGTCGTATCTATCTGCTAAACATTGCAAAAAAGGCGAAAACTTTTTCAACTAAGAAGAATATTAATTGAAGTTTTCTAAAATCAAAATTGAATATTTTCATATAGCACAAAAGTGAACTGTGTGGTGTTCTCTCCACGGTAGCATTAAGAATCGGTGAAGTAATACCTGAAGTGCGTCAAAAATACAAAATATACATATATACCGTGAGTTTCAGCTAGGATACAATATTTACTACTCTGTCATTGATGTATGGATGCTAATTATACAACTGCAACGTTCCAGATAAAATGCAACATAAGTTGTCAAAATTGTCAACGTCAAATGTCAAATGAACTTGACATCACGCTTTCAATATATTTTTTCGCCATCGCCCAGAAAATGAGCCCTTTCTGATCACTATTTAGACTGGAAATTCCTTCTTTGCTGAGCTAGCTCGGAAAGTTGTCTATAAGGGATCGGAAAATACATTACCGATCCCGGGATCGGTAAAGCTAAATATTTCCATGGAGATCAGTTGTTTATTTATTTCTTATTTGCTCGCAGTAAAAAATAAAATAATACTTTTTTATTCTTTTTTTCAGGATCGCAAAAAAATATAGTACCCAACATGACCTGAAAGTGTCAATACTGGGCTCACAAGCTTCCAAAGCTCGCCTACGTCTCGCTCTGGAATATGCTTGCTCACCCAGTAAAGTATCACTTTCAGGTCTTGTTAAGTAAATTACTATTTTTCGCGACCGCCCAGAAAATGAGCTCTTTCTGATCACTATTTAGACCGGAAAGTCCTTCTATGCTGAGCTAGCTCGAAAAGTTGTCTATAAGGGATCGGAAAGTACTTTACCGATCCCAAAACCGATAAAGCTAAATGTTTCCATGGAGATCAGTTGTTTATTTATTTCTTATTTGCTCGCAGTAAAAAATAAAATAATACTTTTTTATTCTTTTTTCAGGATCGCAAAAAAAAATATTGTACCCAACATGACCTGAAAGTGTCAATACTGGGCTCACAAGCTTCCAAAGCTCGCCTACGGTTCGCTCTGGAATATGCTTGCTCACCCAGTAACGTATCACTTTCAGGTCTTGTTAAGTAAATTACTATTACAAAAGACGAAAAAATTCAAATGGTTATTTATTACAATGCTGTATATAGTTTGAGAAATGTATGTGATATGTTTACTAATTTATCTCCTGAACGTCATAGACCAAATCCTTCTATACAGTTTCGAGAATATTTACAAAATTCAAAAGTAATAGATGTTTAGATAAGAATCATACGAAAATGGCAATAACAAAAATTGCAATAGGAGAAAAAAACAGTTGTCTACAAAAGTTTTGGCAAATCAATTAAATATTAGCAAAACTTCTGTATTTAAATTATTAAAAGAAGAAAAAAATTATTTTTGTCATTTTCTAAATCACCAAGAGTTAAGATACTGCTCTTACTACTTTCATACTTTATTTATAAAGCAGTAGATTATAATAATAACATATAACATTGACAACCTATGTTGCATATTATCTTAAACGATACACTATGTGTAACTGGTATCCATAGTACCTAATACATTAATGACAGAATAGTAAATATTGAATCTTAGCTGAATCTCACGGTATATTAGCATTATTAAAATTTGTGATAAAAATATATACCACTTATGCCCAGTTGCACCGATACCACTTAAGAATTTAAGTTTAGTTTAGCCTTAAGTTTAGTTTTATATCGTTGCACCGTGCGCTAAGCTCTTCATAAACATCTTAAGGCTTCCATAAATTTAAGCCTCCGAAATTGACGGTTTATCTTGCACTTAAGTGAGTAGTGAGGTTAGGTTCTATCAGACACATTGAAGTTATTGATTTTATTGTCGATGATGACGATTTAGATGCATTGGATTTAATTTTATGCGGAATACCAAGGCAAATATACGACAGAGCTGATCATTTTCATACTCTTTCTGATCATGCTTTTTTTCAACGGTTTCGATTAACAAAATATACAGTATTGCAATTACTGATTTTAATAGAAAATAATATTGAATTTTTTAACGACATGTAAGTATTGCATTCATTTTTCTTTCAATGTTTTACTTATTAATTTAAATAGTTGGCACGTCGTGTTCGCTTTCTTTTTTCGTCTGATACAATTTTTACTAAAAACAATGAATATATTTAATTACACTTCAATTTTAAAAACTATAATTCTATTTGAATCGAACTTACCAATATAACCTCCAAACTTTAACACAAACAAAATCTCTAAATTTTATTTTTCTTGTTACTAAAAGTACAATTTAAACAGCTTAAAAATATATAAACTCCACTTACTTAAGGTTATTAAAAAAATATGTGTGCAACAGTAGATAAAAATTAAGTGATACTTAATGTAAGTTCAGTTTTATTAAGTGTAAATTTAAGAAACGTTGGTGCAACCGGGCACTAGAAAAGTAAAATAAGCTTGATGATATATTTATTTACAAGGTCTGTTGAAAAATTAATCTTTCTGAAATTTTCCTGCGGAAACAAACGAAACACGTGAGGTGATTATTTTCCGTTTGCAATCGCAGAGATCTTTAATCGTTGGCAATCAACCTGTGAATGAGGAAGTATACCAAACAAAACACTTTTGTTGTGATTTTTGGCTGTTCACCAAGCTGAAAATGCCAATTAACCCTTTCAGTACGTAATTTGTATTTCAATAAATATGGACTATTTTCATGTTGGTAATTTATCTATTTACTTCGTACTCCAGTATAATGAACAAAAATACATGCAAGGTACACGGAAGTCCTAAAAAAGAATGTCCTAAGTTTGAACAACAACAAAAAGTAACGAGAATTTTAAATTTCGTGCGTTATTCGTTTCGGACTGAACTAATTTTTCCATCACATTGGTACCACGGTTTGTGAATTGTATGCTAAGTTTAATTCACATTGGACGCGATGTTTGTGTTTGACAGTTAAAAGAGGTGGGCACGTGAATAACTTTTTGTTCACGATCACGTACGCTCAAGAAAATGTAATCACGACCAGTCACGCACAACTTTTTATGTTTGAGTCAAGGTCACTCACATTCACGAATTTATTTTGGCATTCACGAACGATCACGGCGGGTCACGTTCGTGTCAAGTAATTTGAGACACATGTATATTTAGCAAAATCAAAGCTATTTGAATATGAGAAAATATAGAAAATCTAATTTTATGCAAAAAAAAAATTACTGTTGATTACATAATTCTATTTCGATATACTTTCAATTATAAGAATACAAAGTAAAATATGGAAATTGAAAATATTTTTTTTTAGATGAAAAATAACATAAAACGTATCACTCATGCCCGATTAAAAAACACATACGGTATATTTTTAGACCCTCACGCTCAAGTCCAATTAGAGATGCATTCGGGCCGGGCCGGGCCGGGCTTTGAGGTTTGGATCGATTCGACCCGAAAATAAAAATTACCGGTCCGACTCGAAGATCGACTCGACAAAAAAATTAGCTAGCCCGGCTCGAAAATTGACTTAAATCGGGCCGGGCTTCGGGCCGAGCCGGGCCAAAGCTCGAAATTGGGTGCATCCGGCATTCCTAATGTTGATTTTTATGTTAAAGCGAAATGTTTAACTTTTTTCGTGTCAAACTTATAAAAAACCTCTACATTCTTATAACTTTCAACATTAGTTAACATAAGTAGTTAAAAAAGAGACCCTTCTAGTGTAAGTTTGTTATAAAAATTACAGAGCTACGTGTATTAAACACTTTACCAAAGCCGTTCGAAAATTTAAACAACTTTTTCACAAAGTTATTTACAAATTCACAAATTATCTTTGTTTCTGCTCCAAATAGGACAAGAAATCATTATGGTAGGAACAAAAATCACTTTTATTTAAGTATACGAGTAATAACAATAATAATAGCAACATCACAATATAATTATTATGCTTTAATGAATAACCTTGAATTCTTGAAGTAAAACAATACATTTTTATTTATTAATATGTGAAGATTGTTGTTATTAAAT
This sequence comes from Ophonus ardosiacus, assembly GCA_943142095.1. Classification (NCBI taxonomy): domain Eukaryota; kingdom Metazoa; phylum Arthropoda; class Insecta; order Coleoptera; family Carabidae; genus Ophonus; species Ophonus ardosiacus. Next base: position 30,692,533 of record OW964832.1, on the reverse strand, counting down.
CATTTTGATCCTTTTTAACTTCATCCATTTTCATTAAAATATTAAGGAAACTGTGCATTAGATTGAACTATAAGATTTTTCGGGCCGGCCCGAAAAGCTCTAATTTTCGGGCCGGGCCAAAATCAAAAGTTCGATTCGCCTCGATTTTTGAAAATGATTAGCCCGATAAAAAATATCTTCGGCCCGGCTCGATGATCGACTCGAAATTGAGGCGGGCTTCGGGCCGGGCCGGGCCATAGCTCAATCGAGTGCATCTCGATCACGGCGCAAAATTTAAAATATATTCACGTTCTCTAAGTTAAATATTCACGAGACATTAACATGTTCGGCGAATTTTTTTATTCAAAAATGACGAAACGAAAAGAAAACGACAGTAAACAGTTTGTTAAAAATGGTTTAAAATGCAGTGAAGTGGTGCAAATGTTGGAGAAGACTTTCGGAGAGGCAACCAATGGTTTATGAATGGGACAAACGATTGCAAGAAGGCCAGAAAAGGGTGAGAGTAGTCAAGAAAGTTGGGCGTCCTAGATGGCAATGTGGTCAAAATTGGAGATATTGTGCCTAGTAGGTACTTGCCGAATCACTTTAAAGGAGTTTGTTGAGGAAGTTAATATATCATAAGGCTCCTGTGAAAAGAATTGTAGGCAAACAATTCTTGGATTTTGTACCACGAACCTCGACAACGCATCGGCTCACAGTTCCCTACTTATTTGTATTTTTTTTTTTTTTCAAAAATAACACCGTCATTATTCCGAAGCCACCATACTAAACAAAGTTTAGCATAGGAATAAAAATTCGGGTTAATTTTGAACAAACGTATATTTTAAACAAAAGTTAGATTAGATAGAACATATTCATAATATCCATTAGTTGGAGTGAATTAGCATTCCTATCCATCATTTTGTTTAATAAATAATCCCATCCATACCTAAAACAATTTATTCGCTACATCATAGTAATAAACTACGTCTCTATAAATCAGATGTCCCAGTGTGCCATGAATAGAAACACCATCGCATCAGAACAAAATCATGTAACTATTACAATAAGCAATCTGTGTTGTGATCAGCAGATATCAGCAAACAGCACACGCGGCAATCGAGTACCTATGTTGCGCACGAACTAATAAATCAGCCACTGTGACTGATTGTGAATCGAGACTGGAAAATCTGCTCCGAAACACAGTAGAGGAGAATCATTGCAAGCGATGGTAAATCGAATGCGAAATAGTTGTACAGATAGACATGATCATTTAGTGAATTTCAGTGGCGAATTACTGACAAATATCAGTGTGTAACACAATTTTGGCAAGTGTTTGTGGATATTGGATAGCAATATCACGTGTATCAGTAATAGGGTAGTTGCGAAAAAAATAAATGTTATTTTTTCCTATTAATTATGAAATATAAACTAATTCTAAACATATTAATGTAAAAATTATTAGAACATATAAAACTTTTCATTCATAATTTCCATAGATAAAGTTCGCAGTGGAATTCTTGTGACGTAGACTTTTAATAATTATATAGTTCGACCAAGTCTGTATGACTCATACAAGCTTGTTAGAATACCACGACAAAGCGAAGATGTTGAATTATATTTAATTGTATCATACAAATATTTACAGTACTAAAAGAAAAATAACAGGTACAAAAGTATTATTTAATAGTACGTATATTTTATACTTATTTACTTGAATATCAGATGTTTTCAAGATATTTAATTCTTATATAGACAACTTCATAATTTTGCCACCAGGTGGCTGCACACACCAGTGAATGTACATGTCATTTTTAGTGACATAACCTATGTTGTACGTGTTAAAATCATATTTTATTTTTCTTTTCTATATCAGCAGATTTAAAACAAGGTAATGAAACTAATGAATTTGTGTGAAAATGAATAATTCCTTTTGAAATAGTGCTTCTCTCAAACATATAAATCGTTTCAAATAAAAATGGTAGTCTTGTGTACAGAGTGTACAACCGAGAGTGTACCGCTAGGGCAAGAAAGATTGTGATTGGTATTAATAAAACCAAAATTATATTTTGAAAAATATACACTTGTCAGACAAAATATGTATTAAAGTGAATAACTTGAACAATTCTTTCAGAAAAAAAAATAAATTGGAAAATGCGCACTACCCTATTATATTTAAAATGTTATCAGAAATAGTGTATGCAACTCATGTTGAAGACATTTAATATAAACTCCTTGAGTAATATAATATTTTAACCTGGCTATGAAATAAAAAACAAAAACACAATAAAAATAACTGTGGTGCATATAAGTGAATAAAGAGCGCAGTTATTGGAATTATTATTATTTTTTTTAATGTAATTTTTAAATAGAGGAGACAACTTGATTTCCATACGTAAAATATTTCAGGACTTTTCCTCAGTAAATTTCAATTTGTAGTAGTTCCGTCTTCTGAAATATGACAACCGTGTATACCACCCGGCAACATTGTTATTCAATCATTTTTTACAAGCGTGAACTTGGCACAAATTATGTAGGTATAACGTATGAACTATAGCTAATAATGTGTATAAAAATTGATGTTCCAACTTAAACACATTTTTTAACGTTCGAAAAAAACACATGATAGATGTCAACTATCAGTATTCAATACCAACAACAATAGATAATTAAAAATAATTATAATAATTATTTGTTAGTAATAAATATTAATTTTGAAGATTTATTTGTATTTAGTTGTAAACACGGAAAAGCAACAGCCAATTAAAATTTCAAGCAGAAATTTTAAATTTACTCCTCAACACAGCTACAGTTACAAACTAGTCACTTGGCTATAGCGATATTTTTATTATAACTTGTCAAGTGTCAGTTTATTAATATTTGATATTTGTGTTTTACAAATTTCGCTTTAGGAAATATATTTCGAAAGTAGATTTTTCTTAATTAAAATTAGTGTCAGATATACGAGTAACCGTTAATTAATTCTGTCAAGTAGCAACTGATATTAATATACTGCTTCTAATTAAAACATTTTTCAATTTAGTTATAGTGTTGAAATTATTTTCAATATTCTTTTCTTTATCATATAGCGGGTGACATGGCAATATTTCCTATTTAATTTACATAATGTTTACACGAGACTTTTAAATTTTAAAATTTATAAATATACGCAGTATTCAAATCTACTAATAACTCATTTTCTCTAAAAATGAAAAATAGAAGATACTGAATGAAATTAGCAGATTTAGCAATCATATTATTAAATGACAATAATTACACATTATTATTTTTGTGTAAAGCACAAATTTTCCGGTTCACAGTTCGTCTCAAATTGTGTTATATTGTAAAAGCGTCTTCGAATTTATATTAAAGAGCGATTATTCTCAATTTTCCATCTAGAAAATTAAGTTTGTGACAAAACTATATAGAAGTTTCGGTTAGCTTCACATACCAGGTACCTGTTTCTCAAATTATCACCTACAAATTTAAACTTTATCAAGTTTAATTTTCGACAAAATGAGCTTTGAATTAATTACACTAGCGAACTTTTAATGGAATATGTTATGTTACAAATTTTCAGAATTTAATTATAGGATATATTTAATTAAAATCAGACTTTTAATATCTATTCATCAAGGATAATAAAATATACGTGTGAAATAATAAAACAAATTTGTTAATAGCTGTAGCATCATATCATTTGTAATTTGATTCCAGGTATATTGTTGCGAAAATGTTTAATAAAACACACGTGGAATGAAGGTTTCACAATGGATATATGAAATATAAAACAGTTATTTACTTTTTGATCATATGTATATATTTCGAGAAATATTTATAAATTCCACTTGATTTAATCACTACCTATAGGAAATTTCCCAACTTGAATATGCCAGCTAAATAAAATCCATATATATATATATTTTGTAAGAGATAGTACACTTTTTACTACCTATCTTTTTGGATATTCGAGCTTATAAAATCCATAATAGCTATTTAAGTGTTTAGTTGCAAAACGATAGTTTTTTTTATACTAGAATGAAGATTGCCGAACGAATTGAATTCAACACGCAATCATGTGCGAAAAACATGATTTTGTAGATACAAAGTATTCTCTAATTCCAATTCACTAATTCCGTTTAAATTCAACAAAAAACAAAATAATGAATTTTCATCATAAACGCAAATTGCGAAAAAAGAAATTCATTTTGATATCTGTAAAATAACGTGAGCGAAAAAAATAGGATCTATATTAATCTCATTCGCTTTCGTTCCTTATATATCGAATTTTCTTTCCCATAGTTTTGTTTTTGTGTTCATTAAAAGTGACATACAGTCGCGGACAAAAGTATGGAAACTTTTAAATATTTCATTTTTTAAAAATATGTTTATAGTTCTCGCAAATTTGAATCGTATTTTCTAAAGTTAATATATTGAAGAATAAGTAAATAATAATAATAATAAATAAGCAAGTTCAAGATGTCTAACATATTGACTTCCGTCGGAACCAAATATTTTGAACTTGTTTTCATCGCTCTAAAGGACAATATGCCATTTTTCACTCGTCCACGATGAGTGTTTCTAAGCAAATGCAATTCTGACCTTCCAATTTTTTTTGATAGTACAGGTTTCTTAACAGCTATTTTTCCTAGTAATCCTATCACATAGCCATCGTATCACAGTGCGATCACTCAAATCTACATGAAATTGTTCCCGAATTTTTGCAGAACGTTCACTTGATGACAAAGTAGGATCACTTACGGATAGACGCTGAATGGTTTTTGTCAATTCTAGCACTAGTTTTCTTGGACCACCGACTTTTATATTAATTTTAACACTTCTATACTGCGATTTTTTTTCAAAATCTTTGATATGCCACTTTTACCGATTTTAAAAAAAAATTAAATATTGCGCTGTTTCACAGCACCTTTATGAAGCTGTACTACCTTTTCTCTCAAGTCGTCGGAAAAATATTTATTTTTACCTATCTTAACATCAACTTACTAAATAAATGACAAAATACAACTGAAAGTAAGACAATTAAAATCATATTTTCAATAAGTTTCCATACTTTTGTCCACCAAAAAAACGAGTATATGTTATTTCACTTAAATCGTACAATCAATATCAAAAGATTTCTTGTGAATAATTCTTCGATATATTGACTTTACAAAATACGATTCAAATTTGCGAGAACTATAAACATATTTTAAAAAAATGAAATATTTAAAAGTTTCCATACTTTTGTCCACCACTGTATCTACTGTTGCCATAAAATCACAGTATTATACATCGTTGGAAAACTAGAATAAAAATTCCAGAGATGTAACTTTCTAATATGAAGTCCATTTAAAACTTATAACGTTGAAATCATAACTCGAAATACAGCAGTGATAAAAATATGCGGTAAAAATATTATTTTATACTTGGAAGTTATTTGTAAAATGAAAGACTGCAATACATACATTTTAATTTACATCAAGTAACCTATACATTTATTTTTTCAGGATAACAAATACGAGTACAGTACTATACTGATCTCATAATGGGGCAACCGACTTCGTTTCACTAGGTACTTATGCAGAATACGATATTTAGGATAGACTATATATTAAAATTGCTGAAATCTGTGAAAACAGCAAATTAGTACACCCAGAAATGAGCAAATAAGCTGTTTGATTTATATAACTGACGCCAAACTTGAAAATTAATTCCAATTTTTAAACAACCCAAATATGACAAAGGTGTAGATAAACAAAGAAGCTAAAATCACATCCGAAAACAACTGAACCAAAAGTTGTCAAAAACTGTAGTGGAAGCACGCACTTTAGAATTCTATCATAGAAAGCAGGCGAATGCGATTTTACTTTTACGAATCTTGGTAGCATGCACTTTAGAATTCTATATTCAGTTTTTGTTTCGGGAATTATCGGATTTTATGCTATTAAAATAAAAAATATTATGGCATTTGTATATAATAAATGTATAAATTATATACAAATTGGCTTGGAATGAAATTTTGGCAAAATAATGACATTACTTTGACACTTTCGCCTCGAGTCGTACGCTTGCAGGCGAATATTTTGAGACACGCATGCTACCAAATTTTCGCTTCGTGGCGAAAAGCGAAAACAAATGCCTCATTTGATAGAATTCTAAAGTGCGTGCTGTCACTACTGGTGTACCTACTCGTATTGCTATCAATAAAACAGCCAAAAATGGGTCAAAAGCCGCGATGATATACAGAGTATTAAAAAAGGGTGAGGATATATATCACTCACACCAAAATGAGAAATGAATAAAAAAAGTTCAATCAATGTCCAGAAGCCATTTTGTATTAAAATCGAAAAAAAAAAAAAACTGATCTAGTAATCGAACAAAATTTTATCAGTCAGTAAATTGAACTATAAAAAACAATAAAATTTTATGAAACACTTTTCTCAATTTCTGATAGTTTACTTTCTAAGTTATTTCAAAATTAAATAACCGACAAGGTGACTTCTGAATAGTAAACAAAAAGCCTCATTTAATCGAAGTAATAAGTCATAGTTTTCGAGATAGCAGAGGTAAACCCCATAGAAACTCATTTTTCATTGCCTTATATCACGGAAAATTGAAGGTCGGACCCATGTTGATTAAACTCATTTTGGTCAGTACCATATGTTCTCAAAAAAAATTACCCTTTTTTAACAACATGTATTTTTTGTACATTTTATTAATTTACCAAAACACAACGAGAAATCTCAATATCTAAATCGCTATAGCTTTAACCTTATTACAATTTTGTATAAACTATGCTTTATCCACTTCTTTCAATTTTCCATTAGTTATTTCAAAAAAACTTTTGTCTCTTTTCTTTTGCCTCCCACTATACAGCCTGCGCAAGTTGCAAACAAACAACCAAATCTATTGTACCACAAAAAGAATTCCAAGCGATTGAATCTACATAGAGATCTCTCTGATCGTCATTCGTTTTCCACTTGTTCGGAACTTTTTTATCAAAGCGAATAGAACATTGGCAATCACGTTCAATTTGTAACAATACCGTGCAGAGCAGAGACACTTTCGCTACAATCAAAATGTTTCTCTCCCATTAATCACAAACTATGCAAGGGTGGAAATTGTTTGTTTGCAGCTTATGGGGTACAATTATTATACAAATGAATGGAGAGTATTGTTCAATAAATATTAGTCACAGGATTTATTGACGATCGAAGGTAACAATTTTCTCTTATAAAGAAGTATTTATGAAGCTATGAAATAGAAATTTTGACTTTTCATATATGTACGCATTTTATTTGATCATCATATGAAGAATATGAATTCCAATTTGAAAATAATCAAATGTAATATAAAGCCTGTTAACCTAAAATTTAGCCTTATTTCTACAAATAAAATCTTTATTACAAAAATAAAATCGCTTATATGTGTAACATAATATGTATTAGTCTATTTCACAATGGAAAACTGAACCTATTATGTGCCTGTCAACATTCATTAACAATTAAATCATATACAAAATGATAAAATGAATAATGTTTAAATAAACTTTTACTTTCACGTACCCTGTTGAATAAAAAATAATTACAAAAATTTAATAATATACGAGTACCTACGTAGAGCAATTTCACGTCTGTGGTATAGATTGGGTGTTAACAATTACTCGAAATCTCAGTAACAGCATTTATTCTCTTACAACACCGACGTTTCGGTGCACTTTTGCACCTTTTTCTGTGTACGTAAGATCTTACAAAAAGAATTACATCTCATGTACACAAAATACATTCCATTATTTACATCAAGTTTTACATCGTACAAAAATTCATAAAAAGAAAATACACACCAGTTCTGTTTTCAAAATCGATATCTGAAAAATAAAAGATTATTCTATTATCGATTTTGGGAGCAAACTGATATGTAAGTGCTTTTTATGAATTCTTGTACGATGTAATAAAGAAAGAATGTATTTTGAGGATATGAGATGTAATATTTTGTAAGATCTTACTCAGAATTTGCAAGAATGCACAGAAACGGCGGTGTTGTAAAGGCGGATTTATGCAGCCATTTTCATTTACATTTAATTTAATTTTCATTTAAAAGATAAATGTATGTAAACCAATGTAGCCATGCATACACCATTTTCATTTACGTTTTCATCTATCTCTCATTCTCATTTATTTTTAAAAATGGCCAACTTTTATCTAATAAATGAAAAATTATAAATGGCGCATGCGTGTACGGTATGACAGCGACGTGAATTTGAGTTGATCAGCTGGTTGTCATAATGTATTTCCGTTATCGTTTCTTTTTTACAGTTTTTATTGCAATTAACACATTTAAAACTAAACTCATAATTTCTTCGTTGTTACTATTGTTGAACATTTTCATTAATAAACTTTATTCCAATGAAAGTGAGGCTATAACATTCATCATCTGTCAGCGTATTTTTATATGTGCGCATGCATTCATTTTCACTTATTTTTGTCGTATATTTTTGTATGAATAGGTATATTTAAAAATTATAAATGAGAATTAAATGAAAATTAAATTAAAAAGTAAATGTAAATGAAAATGGCTGCATAAATCCGCCTTTAGAGAATAAATGCTATTTTCGACAAGCAATACAGATTTATAAGTTATACAGATTACAATTAGAGTTCTTAAAGTTATGTTAAAAAATAAATGAAAATCTACAATTTAGTATCTTAGTGATTTAGGAAGTTAGAAAATTCATAAAAAGTATTTTGCAGGGGACTATAATAATAAGTTGGAATCACACTTTTGACATTAAAATTGTGTATGTAGTTTTAATATTATTGGTACTTTTCTTAAACAATCTCAATTGATATAGCTATAAAGAAAACTAAGCTTTATTCAAAAAACATTAATTGAACATTTCGAATTTAAAACTTCTTCAAACTTTGAATCGTCTACCGTGCTATGTGAAAATGCACTACCTGTGTTGTGAGAAGTCTGAAATAAGACACGTGAAGTAAATTATATACTTGGCCATTCACAGAACATTATGCTTTAGTAATTATTACCATACAATTCTATAATACATATTAAACAGTTAAAAGTTTTGAGATCTGTAATAACATTTACTCATTACACGATTCGTTAATTTTAAATGGAAGTTTAAGGTTAAATCTTAAAGCCGGATTTATCTGCCATTAAAATAAAAATTACCTTTTACAATAACGAGAGGAACAGCTCGCTTGTACCTAAATTGTCATTATAAGTTTCTTTCTTGCTATTTTCGCACAATATTACAAAATTCTACACACACACAATTATGTTTTATAATAAAATATATTTCGTCATAGTATAAAAACTGAATATGAAACTTGTATACCACTCGTTTCAAAGTCTCGCACTAAACTAAACAAAAATTGTTTAATGTCGTCAACTTATGAACAATGCATTACAAGAATTAATAGGTATATTCTTAGTTCTGAAACTAGCTACAATTGTGAATAGCGTTTGAATAAACAGGGGCGGATTAAAAAAGCTTTCATAAGCATAGATAACTAAAAATAAAATAAATATTTTAATATCCTCACACACAATGATTAAAAAACAAGGATACATGGCTATTTTGTTTATTATTAATTTTAGAACTATACCTGAAAATATACATTACAAAGTTGGGGGCGAATGTAAATGTCACTTATTGATGTGAAAGGGCATAAATTCTACTTTTGGTTTCGCCGGAAGCGATATAGTTGTTAATGTTTCAAATTAAATGATTTTCTCAATCATCCTAAGTGAATTTTTGTACATACGAGTAGAGATAATGTTAATAAATTTCCTAATTGTTTTAGGACTGGTTACATAAACTTCCAATAAAATTTAGTTGCAAAGTAAATTTAATTGTATGAACAAATTCTAATCAATTTCCATGTTCTTACGACATTAATTTTCTTTTTTTTTTCTACCCCCCTGGCCTTCGGTACGGGCCGATTGGCCAATGACAATTTATTATTATTAGTGTCATAATTTAGGACATACACAAACATCCAAGCCCCTGGTGGGAATCGAACCCACGACCCCAGAGACAAGCGGTGAAAGTAGCTTGAGCGCTACCTATAACTGCTCGACCACCGCGGCGCTCATTAAATTTCTTGATTTCAAAAAATCGAGTTATATTTGTTCAATTTTTTAAAAATTTACTTAGGACGTAAAATTTAATCACAGATTAATTTGTTTTATGAAACTGGGCCTTAATATAATAACAGTTTTCACTGGACGCGTACATAATTTATAATTTGCTATCTATTTATCTAAACTGCTGTGCTAAATAATAATACAAAACATCCCCTTCGAATAAAGTAATTTTGAAAGAAAATTAAATTGAGCGCCCAAATTTCAAGTTTCCTAACAATAACGAAGTGTAATAATAACAAAAGTTAGATACCGTAATTTATATCTCGTAAATAGTTTTTTATTGTTCAGTCAGAAAAACTATAAGTAATAGAATTAGCCATTTTTCGTATTAGGTAGATTATGGATGATTCAGCTTATATATCATAAATTTCTTCAATCTTGATTATCTTTATTCTCATCATAGTTTCAACAGAAAGGAAACTCCTATAGAATATCAAGTTACAAAAATAAATATGGTACTTCACATATATCATACTTTATAATTTTGGTTATATTATTTGAAACTTAGATGACGTAGTAACAAAAAAAATATTCTGTAATGAAAATTATATTTTTGATAAATTTTAATTATAATTAAAGTTTGCATTGTTTTGAAGCGCCGATGATTGACCTCTGCATTTGACATTACTTTGATAAAATGCAGTTACATAAACGGCTAAGCAATGGTACATGGCCCCACAGTTGTGTATATGTATTTATTTAAGCATACTCATTTTAAAACTTTTTACAATTAAAATTGTGATCTAGTACGAGTGCAACCTCCAAACAAAAAAAGTTAGAAATTCCTAGAAATGTCAAGAAGTTTACTACTTGGTTGCTATCTAGTAGTGTTACCAGTACTTTTGTACAGAAAAAAAAGAAACATTTAAATTGTAGTTAAATTAACTAAACAAATTCTTTAATTTTCAGTCTACTAATATGTTTCATTAAATTATCTAAGTTGATTTAGTTAAATTTTCTAAATCTGTAATAACAAATTATAGTAAAATTAAATACAAAATTAGATTAAATGACTACATTTAGTATTGAACTAAACATAAATAAAGAAATTTTACGCATTAAACTGTCATTTTTAAGCACAAGGATAAATTTTTAATTTTTAAAACTACTATACATAAATAAAAACGTTATAAGTAGAGATGCACTCGATTTCGAGCTTTGGCCCGGCTCGGCCCGAAGCCCGCCTCGATTTCGAGTCGATCATCGAGCCGGGCCGAAGATATTTTTTATAGGGCCGAATCGGGCTAATCATTTTCAAAAATCGAGGCGAGTCGGACTTTTGATTTTGGCCCGGCCCGAAAATTCGAGCTTTTCGGGCCAGCCCGAAAAATCTTATAGTTCATTCAAATGCACAGTTTCCTTAATATTTTAATGAAAATGGATGAAGTTAAAAAGGATCAAAATGATTTAATAACAACACAGTTCACATATTAATAAATAAAAATGTATTATTTTACTTCAAGAATTCAAGGTTATTCATTAAAGCATAATAATTATATTGTTATGATGCTATTATTATTGTTATTACTCGTATACTTAAATAAAAGTGATTTTTGTTCCTATCATAATGGTTTCTTGTCCTATTTTTGAGCAGAAACAAAGTTAGATAAAAAATCCTTATGTAAATTAAAATTCTATTTTTTTATATAAGATTTGTGAAAAAGTTGTTTAAATTCTTTGGTAAACAAAGTGTTAAATACTCGTAGGTGAGTAATTTTTATAACAAACTTACACTAGAAGGGTCTCTTTTTTAACTACTTATGTTAACTAATGTTGAAAGTTATAAGAATGTAGAGGTTTTTTATAAGTTTGACACGAAAAAAGTTAAACATTTTTCCTTAACATAAAAATCAACATTAGGAATGCCGGATGCACCCAATTTCGAGCTTTGGCCCGGCCCTGCCCGAAGCCCGACACGATTCCGAGTCAATTTTCGAGCCGGGCTAGCTAATTTTTTTGTCGAGTCGATCTTCGAGTCGGGCCGGTAATTTTTATTTTCGGGCCGAGTCGATTTAAACCTCAAAGCCCGGCCCGGCCCGCCCGAATGCATCTCCAGTTATAAGTTTAAGTGCACTTAAAGAGACACCTGACACATATCCGTGAGTGACAAAAAAATAATGTCATGAGTAAAAAAATTTAATTGAAACTGATCTGACGTTCAATTATTTTCTTATTTTATTTTACATCACTATAAAATTCTTCTGTTGAGGAGCTGCGAGACCTTGACAACGAGAGCGCATTACGAGCATCGAAGTCATGAGCGCGCTTTCACTTTCCATTGAACTAGCGAGTGCTCGCCGTGGAAGCAGCAGCCGTTGCCGTTACAGCCACCGAAATATCATTAGTGCTCTGTGAAACATGAGCTGGACAACAAGTAAGCTTCGCCTAGGGGTACAAATTTACTATAATAGAGTGGTGGTTGTTGGAGTACGCTGTACGTTACTTGAAAGTAAGTGCGATAGTGTAATAACCGTAATGACAATGGCAAACAAGATATACTTGAAGCAAGACCAAACTTATGCAAAGTTTTAGTGTTTGGAACAATATCAATTTCGCAAACATGGATGTTAGTAATTGTTTGGAACTAAAAGAGACAGTATGGTTTTCATCAAGTACAATGAAGCATTGAAGATTGGACAACTAAATTCGAACACAATTTATTTAATATAATCAAAATTTTTATGTCGTGTACTCCTTACCTTTAGCCTTTAGCTATTTACATACAGAACACATATAATTACACATTAAAATAGGCTATTTTCACGCTAGGATGGAACATTAAAATAATTAGAGGTGCATATTAAAATAGAATACTTGCACGTTAGATACATAATCATTAAAAATAAGTCGATGTGCACATTGATTCTTGGACGCTACACAAATGAACAGTACAATAAAATAAGGTTTATGCGTTAGGCACAGAATAGACATATACAGAAGCGACACTCCTTGCCGGCACCATTGTTGTTGCGTTCTTACGTTTATGACCTTGAACTTTAAAATTGTTGGCAAATTTACGCGCGAAATTTGAATTGTTTTAAATGAAAAATTAGAACATAAAGTACTAAAATTTAAATTTTATTAACGAATTAAAAAGAAATCAGATAAAATAAACACATAATTATATTTTTATTAAACAAATACCTGATTTTTACAAATTCATTATAATGCACAATTTTCTATATCATTTGATGTGTGAAACACAAACGTCAGACTCTCTTCCACGGGCCTTAAATAATATTTTACACCTATATTTATTAAATGAATATACATTTTACACGATATGGTAGACGTTTTGCATAACACTTACATTTCTGGATCTTTCGGAAAATACATGGGCGTGACAAGCTGAGACAACAGCTCCTCCAGAATATGTGAAATATAATGATTTTCTTTATGATAACGATGTTTCCTATCGTTTGTTGAAAAAATAACATATTTGTTCTTATTAGAAATCAATTTGTGTTTCTCAATATACTTTTATTATTGACCCCTAACGGAAAATGTTCACGTCGAGATAATGAAAAGAACAAAGAATCGAAAGATACGAAGATATGCCGAAACAAGCCGATTTTATCCGATTAGCCCTTTAAATTTGTTGGCATACTCTTTCTCTCTCTAATTTTAGCTTCTCTCTCTGACTGTCGCTTCTGTATAAATGTTTATTCTGTGCGTTAGGTTTGGTTTGAAAAATTACATTTACCCTTTCAGCCCCAAATAATAATTCTATTAATAAAATAAAGTTACATTTACTTTATGTAACATAAATAAATGTAAAGACCACAAGGACCAAAAGCAAAATCCATTTTTCGTAGAAAAAAAGGGTAGGCCTAAATGTTCCAGGATTTTTATTGTCATACAAGTGTAATAGGTACGGTGGGACAGCATATTTTGGTGTTACATTGTCCCGGTGGTTTTCTTGAAACAATTGGTCACATATGGTAATCTAGTAATAAATATATGATAAATATACTTAACAGCCATTGCTTTCCACTAACTTTTCAAATTTTAACAATATAAGCAGTGAAACCTGTCAAAACTCGTAGCACACAATTTGACTTAAAATTATGGCATACCGATACATTTGAGCTCCAACTTATACTAAGCGTCAAGAGATGGCACGGCTTGCTATAATGTGGGTCAATGGTTTACGCTAGAATGCATGAAATAAATTTTGTAAAATGTGGTTTTATAGTGAAATCACTTGGAAAAAAAGAATTGAACTAAAAACTAAAAGCCCTACGTTTGCAGTTGCAGGCGTTAGGTTAGGTGTTAGATTATGTTACGGTATGATTAGATTTTTTTTACTTTTCATATATTATCTAGCACGTAGCTACTCAATTTTAATGTTCAGTGTATTTCTACAACGTTTCAATTTTATTTCATTGTTTGGTATAATTTTACTGTGCATCACATTTTTTGTGCTCAAATTATTTTTAATGTTCGAATTTTATTTTATTCTTATTTATGGCCATATTAAGGTCAAAGCTGTCTAAATTAGAAAAAAAAAATGACAACAACACACCTATTTTTGTTGATTAATATAGAATTATATATTGTAAAAACAGGTTTGAGTAAGGTAAGTGTTTTTCTACTGGTTGATGCTGATTTTGGAGATCGAGACTAAGTCGAGATCTCCCATACATGCAATACCAGTAGAACAGCACACTAACAGCAATGCTTATTACGTTTTTCAAAGTAAGCTTTGATCGTTGTTTTTATTTACTTACCGCCTCCTAATCGTAAGTGACTGAGATTACTTATCAATCAGTAATTTGTAAATAAAGCTTAATACCTTCTCATCGGTAAACATTACAAAAAAGATTGTGAAAAATGGTATTTGTTGATAATTATATGTAACAAAATAAATTCAATCATCCTTTTTAACTTTTTTGTGGCGGTATCTTCGTTTGTATGTCTGTTTCATACCATTAAACGTCTGTAACTGTTGTATATCTATCAACAGTTCTCGTGATAGTCACATAGATGTCTAGTAAGTGCGCCGTGTGCCTTATGCTGCGTGTTGTTCTGTCCCAAAGCCTGTATTCTCCAAGGATACAACCAAGTATACAGCACCAGAAAGGAAATAAATGATGCTTAGTAAATGTGCCTGTTTGTCAGCTTGTACGGAATTAGGAGAACTTGGAAAAACTAATCGGTAATCGGAGAAGTTAAGTGAAGTAAATAAGTTACTTCATTGTTTTACTAACTAAATCTGTCAGTTACTGAACAATAATTCCTCAAAGGATAGCGAAATACGCGGCGAAATATTTAGAATTATTTCATAATATTCATTTCAGCAGAAGCATTTTATTTCATTCACAAAGTTTTAAAAGCATTTTCGTGTTAATATTTTATATTTTTAACTTACATTTGCTATCATCATTTCATTTGAAATAAAGTTTGGCACATTTATTTAATAAAATAATTGCTAAATTTCTTATAAAAGAATTTAAAATTATTTATTTATTCATTCAATCGCACTGGTATAACAATAGCACTATTACGATATTCTTATGAGAATAAACGACATTTTTAATAAAATCGCTATATAAAAATGAAAGATGAAAATTAGAAATAACGAGTAGCAACAAAACAATTATTGACGAATAAAATAGTATATTGTGCAACTAGGGACGAAAGAGGCATTTTGCGACGACGAGTGTGGGTTGGCAGCCCGAGCGAAGCGAGGATTGCCACCACACGAGTCGCGAAACTCTTTCGTCCCGTAGCGCACACGATATTTTTTTCAATACCTGCGCCGAAAATGCCACCTTGAGTGTCATACATGCTATTGCATCCCGCTACATCGTTACTCTGAGTCACTAGGGAAACAAAGACTCGTTCAGCTGAAAATGGCCACTTTCGTCCCTCAAAATGAGCACTAAAGGTGGCACTTTCGGTGCAGGTATTGAAAAAAGTTTATTTTGTTAAACTCCGATGTGTAAAGTTCGTACTTTGCACACTGCAAAAAGTGTGTGAAATAAACGATTTTCGTATTTTATTTTCTTCACGCGTTACAGAGCTGCCACTATCAATATACGTGTGACATTTAAGTTGCTTACCTAAATTTGGCTTTTTCTGTACATTCATGTTGGTAATACTGACTGAGCGCTGCCTTCAGATCTATTATCTGCCAAATGTGAATTCAGCCATGAACTTGGTATTTGGTGTGTTCAAGCGTAGCCTATGTTATTAAATACAAGGCTGGGAAACAACTCAAATTTTGTTTAAAAATCTGGCCAAAAACTATAGTTCCAAAACCGCTGATGAAGGCGCGACTTATTCCCGCTGTCATTCAAATGTCATTTTTAGACTGTGAAAAAAATATATTGATATCAATTTAGCGGTTATAACCACAAAACACGTACGTCAAAAACGACAGCCATATGACAGCGACAATAAGTGGCGCCAAAACGGCGAGTTTGGAACTAGAGTTTCCGTTTGACAGATATTGTGTTTCCCGCCTTGTATTAAATAACGTAGGCTACGGTTCAAGTGGGGAGTTTTGCAGAGGTATATTTCCGTGCTGCCATCTATTGATATTTTCCTTGAACTATACTTGTGACTAAGTTCACTCCATTGCTATATTACAAACAAATCGCTGTCATGGTGATAATTGGAAGATGGTGTCAAAAGTCAAATACGAAGACTCCCGCTGTAACTATAAATACATAACAAATGTGAATATCTTTAAGCTTCCGCGACCATCCGAAGACATTGAATTATGTAAAAATCAAATGTCAAAACACAAGTGACAGAAGGCAGAACTTTAAAAACGGCGATGGTTTATCTGTAATCGGATCTTCCATCTCAACTTCTATATCATCGCACTCTTTCTTGCGTGTGACGTCAAAATCATAACCATCCATTGTTGTCTGCTCGCCTGTCAAATTTCTAATTTGTGTGGAATGCTATTGAAGGTCGTTAAAAAAAATCTTGTTTGCAACTCAAGTGTAAACAAGCTTTATGACATTCAGTAAATAATTTTCGTGACTCGGTAAGCCTCGTTACGAAATACTTGATCTCATATCATAAAGCTTGTGACTACACTCTTCTTCCATAAATAACTATTCTAATATTGCATTTCATAATTTTATTGACATAACATAATATTTGTTGTATGTAAATAAGAAAACTGAATAATGTCCTCAAAAATAAAATAAATTTCAGAGAATGCAATCCTGGATCTTTGTACAAATTTTATAGATTTGAAGCAATTTGTGGTAAGGATGCAGAGAGATTTATTTGCAAGTAGTTCCAAAGTCCACGAACCTTTAATTTACACCCACGTTTCGAGTTAAAATAAGCTATATAAATACTGTATTTATACTCTGAACTTGAAATTGAAATATTAAATATTGATGATATATTTATTTTCGTAATACTTAAATTCGTATTAATGAGGCAATTTAATGAACTCTTGAAAAATTGAAATTCAGATTAAGCTTATTTACAATACATTTATAAAATGATTGAATTCTATTTTCGTGTTCGACGCTACATTGTAATTTTCACGGATATCCCTTATTAACAGAGTCTTACGTATACACAACTTTCAAATTCCTGAAATTACATACATTCTACATAGCTAATATAATTTATCGATTAGTACATTTTTGTCAATCGACCTAATACCTAATAAATACAGACTTGCTCGCAAAATACGTTAATAAGAAATTTTAAAGTTAATATACTACGAAACAATGGAGATTGAGAATTTGATAATTTTGAAAAAGTAATAGTAAGATCTGTAACACGCACAAACCTGCCCGGAGGACGATGTGGGGAAGAAATAATGACCCTTACTATTACTTTTTGAGCCTTAAAATTGATTTGTGATAGCTTATTAGTCATAGAATAGATTTTGGAATAGTAATCGAATAGTGATCTTGACCATAAAAGGTCCAAGCATTTTAAGCGCTGGCCTTCTATCCCCACCCTGAACCGGAGATTCACAACATCTACTTTTTTTTATCTTTATCTCTTTATTGAATTATTGACCTATTTTTTTATTTGCTAATATTGTAAACAATGTTCCGCGATATATGTATTTATTTTCAGTATTGTACACATTATTAATAATATTACTACTCTTTTTTTATTTTGGGTCCTACAATTTATAATGTACGGAGGTTATGGGCTGGCCACATCAGATTTTCTATTATACCTTTATGTATCAAAAACAAAATAGGGTCATTTTTTTTTTAGATCGTTTCCTAATAATTATTTTTACCCATCTTAACATCAACTTACTGAATAAATGACAAAATACAACTGAAAGTAAGACAATTAAAATCATATTTTCAATGTTTCCATACCGAAAAAACGAGTATATGTTATTTCACTTAAATCGTAGTCAATATCAAAAGATTTCTTGTGAATATATTCTTCGATATATTGACTTTAGAAAATACGATTCAAATATGCGAGAACTATAAACATATTTTAAAAAAATGAAATATTTAAAAGTTTCCATACTTTTGTCCGCCACTGTATATACCGGGTGTCTACTTTTATTTCCGAACATAGGAAATTAAATGTTAAAATTTTGATCTGGTGATATCTCTTTACCTATTAATTTTAGAACAAAAGTGTAAGGAAGAAAAATGTTCAGAATGAAAAACTGTATCAACGAGATCCAATATTATTGTTCAATTGTTTCTTATGGACGAGTTAGAAGCAAAGAAAATACGTCATTTAAGGCAATTATCAGAGTGCCATGGAAAAAAACAATAATTTATATTTCTTGTTTCTGGCATATCTGACAGATTTGACATTTCTTTTTAATTTATTCTTATTAGAATTAGTGATTATTATTTTTTTATTCTAGATTAACACTTCCCATTATTCTAGTAATAATAATATAACAAGATATGTCAAATCTGTCAGATATACCAGAGACAAGAAATATAAATTATTGTTTTCTTTTTCATGGCACTCTGATAATTGCCTTAAATCGAGTATTTTCTTTTGCTTCTAACTTATACATAAAAACAATTGAACAACAAACCTGGTACTCAATCAATGCAGTTTTTTACTCTAAACATTTATCTTCATTAGACTTTTGTTCTAAAATTAATAGGTAAGGAAAAATCGCCGAATCAAAATTTTAACATTGAATTTCCTATGTTCAGAAATAAAAATAGACACCCGGTATACGGACATCATCGTGAATATGTTAAAATTGGATTCTAGGGACCTTAATACGTGGTCATTTACTAAAATCTCGATATGTGATTTTTAGCATGATCCCTACACATCCCTTACGAAGAGTAGCGGGAGGTAAAAATGTGCTACGTAAATTTACTATTGCGCTTCCAAACATCCAATATTATGATTGTAGTTAAATTAATTAAAATGTTAATACAATTTTAAGACACTCATATCCGTAATAGTACTAGATAGAAGCTATGATTATAGTGCTATTTACAAAACAATGGTTGCATCCTATGACGCATCGCATACATAGTGCTGGGTGCATGGCTAAGATATAGGTGAGTTGTAAAGTTCTCATTCTCATACCAGAATAGCCGAATAGCGGATGCAAGTGCACGAGAATAGCAGCGCTGCAGCGAGCGTGCGATTAGCTTGGATTTAAAACCAACTCGTATAAATAGCGCCTAATTACCCCGCTGAAAGACAACTACAATCGGATGATAAGTCAACGGACCTATATGCATGAGACACTCATGGAAAATCACTAAAATTATGGAATTTCGAACGCAGGAAATTGTTAAAAAAGACAATAATTATTTTGAATTATTTATCGTCCTGATATGAGCCTTATGGTACACTTACTATAATGGCGATGAATGCTCGTCAGACAACATTTGAATGCGATCATATGCAATTCATTTGGAGACTTGAGATTGTCAGTAACAATGGTGTTCAACTTTACGGTTTCTAATAAACTCTAAATATGAGTAGAACCTATTTTTCATTGTTGGCGGTATCTGATTGATATACGCATTTTACCTATAATTTTAAATATTTAATTAATAAAACAAGAAGAAGGATTAAATGTACTTCCCAGAAAAAGCTTTCAGAATATCACTAAAACTGTCGATTTTTGACACAGATATCTGTCATTTACAAACTTTGTTATAAACATTTGAATTTGTCAACTGGTTTCCTTAGTGCCTTTGCCTCTGCGATGTACTATATTAAATTATTCTGTATATTACAGTGCCTTTATCTCTAAATCTAAGATATAATAAAAATTTTAAGTGTATTAGATGGAGAATTTTATGTTCTTCAATATTTGAAATAACAAAAAGAGTATAGAAAATTACAATTAATTAATCTACTATAATCAAATATTTTTTGTAAATCTGGGCATACGAAAAAACTAAACTGTGAACATAACCTAACAACTACAATCTAAAGTACTTAAAATGCAAAATAATAATTAATCTACTGATACAACTAATAAACCAGAAAACAAGGAAATATACTTTAACTAAAACAATAATAAACACTGAAAGAAAAGTCAAAGTACAAGAAGAATCAAAGTAGAACTACTGACAGCAATGATACGCCTATGGAAGTTAAACAATAATGCTCCCTTGTCGAAGGATTGACCTTGGTACACAGCGCCATCTCTACGTAGTAAAATATCCAAATTGAGTGAAAAATGGCATAAGAACAAAGATTCTATTCCATTTGGTTACGGAAATACAAAAAATCAAAGTTTTATAAATGGCATCATTTAAAAGAAAAAATCAAGATCTGAAATTGATATTTTTTGCGAAAGTTTTTAATTTATGCATGGATTTAGTACTGTGGAATACAATTAATAGAATTCATAATTCTATGATTCGTCAATGTCAGTTTGTATTGGAGCTCAGGGACACTTTTTGAACATTTATTATAAGAAATAAAATAAATATAATTAATGTTTCCATATTTTGTCTTTTGTGTTAAAAGCTGGTTTCTTGATTTATTTATTTTTTAGATTGCTGCTATTTATAAAACAATAATCCCTTTTGATTTCGTAAACGAAAGAAATAGGATCTATGTTCATATGATATTTTTTACTCAAAAATGATCTTAGAAATACGCAATGTAGGTATTAGAATCGTCCTCTGATAAAGTCAGTGATTGTTTCTTGTTTCATAGTCCAATTGTTAGTTTGGGGAGTAAAAGTGGACAAGCAGAAGGCTTCATAAACATGAATATATCCGTATATACCCAGGTACATATACATATAGTATTGTATCTTTATTTTAATATTTACGTTTATAAACAAATAAAGTACAGTGAAACTCGGTTCACACTTTCATAATTTCGTTACATATTTGTATAAAAGTATCTAGTTAATATAAATTTGTGATCCTATCAAACAAATATACCATGAATTTTGTGATGTAATAGAACATCCTAATTGTCAAACATTCGTTATCAATGAAAAAATTATTAAAAATTTCTTAACAGAATAGGCTATTCCACCGTAATCAAAAATAGTAAAAGTTTATTGAAAATAAGAATGATAATAGCTAAAGGATAAGTATGACCTCCGACTTTGAGAAGCCCCGCCTTAACTAAGAATATACTTCTTCGGGTGTGTCGGATCTGTTCGGTTGCTGTTCGGGTGACGTTCTAATTTCTTTGTTATTATAAAATGAGAAAAAAAAGTGAAATAAATTAAGTATAATAATTTATTTTATGTCTCTAATAATGAATTATAATATTACAATTTAAATATATATTATTTTGTAATTTGTTTAACATTTTTTCCTGGCTTGTGAACCACTGTTCGCACCTTAATATTAATATCTCGCTTATTTGGAGGAATTTTTAATTCGGACTTTCATATGTGGTCTTATATTTTTATGTACTTCAAAAAAAATTTTTTTTAAAAAAATGTCCTGGAATAGCCTATTATTGGCTTGTAGCTAATAAAGCCAGTATTATATTTTGCAAAAACTATTTCAATTTAATCATTAGCAATTGTAAAAACAACCAGAAGTATTTAGATTTATCACCGAATTTCGGATTTCATAATAAGCATTAACGTGCAAATCGAAAGTAAGTTGTAGGAAATTAAGAAGCAACATACTTAAGAATCTGTTGAAAAATTGTAAAACTATTTGAGAATGTGAGTTCCTTTTTACAAACTACAACATAAAACTCAAGTCAACATTACAGTTAAACTCGTTCCTAAATTATTAAATTCCACATCACGATCAAAACTTTCTCAATTTTTTTTATATTCACACATTTCTGTAATTTTTATTGCCTCGTAACTTACCATAATACACAATTCCCACCCAAAAACCGCTCCGAAAAATGTTTCCATAAAAAACAAGTAAATTTTTGAGCAGAACATTCGTTGTGAATCATTGCTACATTGCTGCTTATGACATAGCCAACTTACGTTACAACCCATTCTGAAAACATACGACCAAGACCGTTAAGATAAGGCATGAAGTCGATAATGTAACCTTACGCATTAAGCACACATACGAGGACCGGTTGAAGTTGAAATACTGACGCATTTTAAATCGTTTCAGATTATTCTTTGTTCGTATTATGACATTTTGAACTGGAATTCTTTAAAAGAGCGATAGTATTGCTATAAATAAATATAGCGTTACAAAAAATATAAAAGTTATCTATTATAGTAATTAGGTAGTATTCAGCAATTTCAACTAACGGAAAAAAATTCTTGATATTTTCTTTGAATGCCGTTAAAAATAAATTATACATCTGCATTTAATTCTTTTAGCTTTACGAATAGTCTTTTAATTTTTTATTTTAAATTGTCATTCTCAACATTTTTTTCCATAAAAGACAAACATTATTTGTTTTATATTCGTTCTTTTGTTAATTTCTGCATTCATTTGTCAGAAAATTGTTATCTACGATACGATTGCTTAAAATCTTTTACTTTTTATCCAGAATTTTGTAAATAAAAGGAGTTATGTAATGAGATCATTACATAACGTTTCTTTTCATTACACAACTAATTTTGTTGGTTGCTATGGATATGTAACATAAACAGCCCGATTCACAAAAAGGTTTAAGCTAATCCTCATTTTGATTAGCTTCTACTCTAATTTTCATAGTTTATAACTTAAAATATAGTCTAATCTATTCCTAGTATCTACCTTTATTGATAATATCATGAAAATTAAATTTTAATACCGGAATAGAATAAAATTCACTAATCCAAAAATGAGGATTAGCTTAAGCTTTTTTTGTGAATCGGGCTGTAAGTTAATAATGATTATAGGAATGTGAATATTATTCCCACGGGAGTTTTTATCCTTTTTCATAACATGCACTCATGCACAGAAAAAACAACTGTCTTCTAGCGAAATATGTATTGACTAATTACAATTATTGACAGCAATTTTCAAAAAATCAAATAATTGTATCAAGTAAAATGATGTGGCGACCTTGACCAATATTTAATATTCAAGTAGCTTCTTAACTATTAGAAATTGAAAAAAATGTTACTTTGTATTATAGCCTATTTACTGGCATAGAACAAATTTTATCCCATCATTATATTTATCAGTTTTTCTTCTATTCTAAAACAAATACCTCTTTCTCAGAAACAATTGAAGATCAAACATAGGTTGATTAAGCTTCTTTTACTCCTTTTGGTCAGTACTAAATGCCCTTAAAGTTTTTTCTAGAAACTAAAAATCTGAAAAATAGCATGTATATGTTCGTCATTAATTGTTGCTTTATTAACGAAATTTCAATTGACAAAATGTCACTTTAAAATTAATTACAGAGACAATGGCGGAAGGCGGAACCAATCAAAACCATGAAGTTTATAATACAGAGATAACAAAGATACAGAAAATTACATATTTTACTAAGTGAAACAGTTTACAAAAAAACATTAGTATCCATATACGGTTTTACCTATCTCATTTATGATACATTCTCAACCTCAATTATCATGTTCACATATACCTAGCAGCTATAAATGTATAGTTTAGCTGCTAGGAAAAGCAATAAAAGAAAAATTCGTTCCTGTAACTCATTATATCAAAATATTTCGCATATTTCACATAGACAAATTACATACACAGTTAGAAATTTAGCAAAAACTAGTTTTCAACAGCAATTTTTAAGACCTTTCTCAAGTGATTATTGTGTAGGTGATTAGACAAGAAAGTTTTAGGTTAATTGGAACATATAATATCTTGATTTGAACCTAATCAATCATATTTGTCAGATTGGATTACTGAATCATTGCAACTATGAAATGCATGTTACGCCTATTCGTTTTATATAACGGTATATCATTTTAACAAATGATATACATTTGTTTTCGAACACAGCTGTTCGAATTATTACAAATATCATTAAACAATGTTTGTTTATAATGACTTTCATTATTAATCAGAGTATTAGTAAGATTAATTTACTGTATTAAAATATAATTAGATGTGTTCATTACAAGTATTGATCACATTATTACATGCATTTTATTACATTAAATACGTATGATAAAACATGTAATTTTAATTGAAAGACATTAATTCATAATTTAGACTTAAACATCTTTTTACAATCAAAAGCAATTATTTTACTTAAATTGGTATTTTCAATATGACAAAACTTGAAATTAATTCATTTTACTTTATTACTGTGCAAGAATTAATTTTTTCTCTTACTATAAGGGAAAATTCATTAGGTACGTTACAATTGTAAACCAACAATATTTATAATAAATTAACTACATTACACTAATTATCATCATTCGTGTTATGCTTAAACTGAAATATGTACTTTTTCCCTAATTGTCATTAAATATGATTTTGACAAATACTAGACAATAAAGTTTTACTTTCACTCGTTATGATTTAACTGACAAAAAAAAACATTTATAAAAACGACAACGACGAAGGAAATAATATTTAAAATATTGAAATTAGCATAATTAATATTAATTTTAAACAATCAGCGAAAAAACTGTATAAGAAAAAATGGAGATTCACTACCTAAGCCCGGCAGTGAATTGGATACTTTTTTGCCTTATTAAATATAAACCTAACTCTTAAGAGATAAATACAATACATTCATACCAAAAATGTTACTAGAAACAACTCGTTAGATCTTACTAAAATATTTATGTAACAAGTGTGAGAAGTACCTACATATTTATTTTTATTGTATTTATGAAATCAGTGTAAATTGTGGTCCGAAATGTAATCGAATGATGCCTGCACAATAAATGCTTTAAAATGCTTTTTAATCGAAAATATTTTTTATTTACTAAAAAAGAAAATATCTATTTTGGTTGTGAAGTCAAATTCCAAACTTAGATGGTGAGTAATTAATAGATTTTTTTTAAATAATGAAACTGGCATAAGCAGTGTACCTTAATCAACTTTTTGCTCAATGTGCATAACGCTTTTTATTTAATAAAAAAGACGTTCACTATCATAGAATATAATAAATACGTATTAAAAAAAAAACAAATATATATGTAAATGTTTATGAAATAATTCATAAATGCATTTCAACTATGGGTTATACTTTATATATTATAATTATGAACTTTTATAAACATCATTTTTTTATTACATTTGAAAAATTTCTGAACATAAACGAAAATATGTAAAAGATGTGTAATTGTGATAGTAAATTTTTATTTATTAACCTGTAGAATATTTTTTCAGAAGCATTTATAATTATCGTTGACAGGTATAATTTATTTTTCCACTAACATTTTTTGTCTATTAAACATTTTATGCATATTCCCATCGTTAATATCCTGAAATTCACCTTTTTCTTGCTAATTTATTCACATTTTGCCAGTGACAGTAAATCATCTGTAGAAAGCTAAGTATTTCTACTTTGTGAACCACTAGCAAAGCGCGTTTCAGGTTCTATGTTGCTGATAAAGCAAAGACCGCCGAGCTGGACATTAAAATGTCATAGTGCCGTTATTTTTTATGTGTGTCCATTTTTATAACTCGCATGGTAATCTACTAAACATGGAATCCAGCTACGTTGCATCAATAAAATAGATTTATTGGAAAATTTATTGTTAACTTTATTATAAGTTAGCTGAGAGATACTTTACTATTATAGGAAATTATTAGGTTGATACTGATTATGGTAAATTGTGAGGTAGATAGCAGTTGGCAAATTGTATAGTAATAACTTTATACATTATACTGCTGTATTTGAATATTTTATACATTGTAAAACTTTACTACTTCCTCATTTTTCTTGAATATACAGTAAGAGAATAGAATTTGTTGTATAAATGGGGTATTCCACTCAATTTTTACCTTCCGTCACCTTTAGGTAAGGGAGGTATTGTCTTTGGTCAAAAAATTCGGTGGTGAGTTTTTAATGAATAAGCACATTTTAAGGTCCCTACAATACGATTTTACTGGTTTTACGATGATGTCTGTATGTGTGTGTGACAAATTTTTCTCCGACGATAACTCCAAAACTACAATTCTAAAAATTATGATTCTTTCGTATTTCTCTTCCTTACAACCCTATGAAGAGCTGATTAGATTTTGGTTATAATTGGTCAACCCGAAGTAATCTTATTTGAAGTTCTTAACAGTTTTTCTTGAAAAATCGCAGTTAAATATCATTTTCGACATTTTATGTGATTATCAATAGAAAGAATTGTTAAAGTAATAAAAAAATCATCAAGACACATTAAACAAATTCTACATAGAAAAACTATAGCAATGTAATATAGATTTGTTATTGTGAAGTCTGATTGATATATGACGTTTTTCTTGGTTTATGTATTTTTACTTTAAATAAATAGTTGTTCAATGTTATAAGTTATTGTGTGTGTTTAAACCTCTTTTACAGTCACTGCGTTCGTGTTTTTCTACAGGTTATGGGCCCAGATGCCATAGATTAGAATAATTTGTTAAAGTTCCGATTTGTATTTTTGTTAATTATGGATATTTCGAAGATTCAGGTCGGATTATTAGAAAGTAAAGCAAATTGGGCAACTTGGAAATATAAGATATGTATTGTCCTTAGAAGTATTCCTCGAGCTTTGGATATTCTTGAAGGAAAATGGGAGAGGCCAAAACCTTCCGAGACAGAAACAAGTGGGAATACAGGAGATACATTAATTGAATTAAAAGAATTCATAAAAATAGAGAGTTCCTCGTTAATTGTATTAACTACGAATATGACTGAAGAAGTTTTAAAGAAAATAATGAGGTACAATAAAGCAAGAGAGATCTGGTTAGAACTACATAGACTCTTTGATGGAACGAAAGAAGATAAAGCTTATGAATTATGTCTTCAGTTCTTCACCTTGCAAAAGATAGAAAGTGATGACATAGCTAGCCACATGTCTAGGTTGAAAAATATATGGAGTCAATTAAAGGAAGAAGTAGAAAAAGACGATAATAAAGATAAATTTCTCGATATTTTTCTTATTTGCAAAATTCTTGATACACTTCCTGAAGATTATTTTTCTTTTAAATCTAGTTGGTTACTTATGTCAAAATCAGAGAGAACGATAGAAAATCTTACAAACCAGTTATGTGCATTCGAAAGAGCACTCAGTTCTAAAAATAAAGATTTAGAAAACAATAAAGAGGTTTTATTTTCTACGAGTAAGAAAAACACACAAGGACAAGGTATTATAAATAAAAATAAAAAATCGAATATAGTATGTCATTATTGCAAGAAGATTGGGCATATAGTAAGACATTGTGAGAAATGGAAGTCTGATGGTAGGCCAAGGAAACCAAATAATTCAGGTGAGAGTACCAGAGCAAATATTGTTTTAGATGTAGAAAGTAGTACAGCTTTTAATTCTGAAATTAGTAATGAATATTGGTATATTGATAACGGCGCTACTAATCATATGACGTCCAGTAGACGTTTATTTCAGAAATTTGAAGAATTTGACGACAATCACACAGTTATCACAGCAAATGGTGAATCAATACCCGCAGTTGGTAAAGGTACCGTAAAATTACTAACAAAGGTAAATGGAAAAAGATTGTCTGTTACATTAGAAGATGTTTGGTATGTACCAAAAATACAGAAAAATTTATTTTCTATATTGGCTGCACAAGATAAACATGCTAAGAGTAAATTTGTGTCAACTGCTGAGAAATGTTATTTGGAAATTAACGATGAAGTAGTTCTTATTGGTCATAGATCCAGAAGAGGTGGACTTTACAAATTAGATTTAATTCATGCACCAAATGAGGTATGTACTTTAACCTCTAAAAATACTAATTTACAAGTTTACCATGAGAGATTAGGACACCAGAATAAAAGGCATGTGCGAGATATAATTTTTAGAGAACTTGGGGTCAAACTTGAGTTAGACAGTGAATTATGTGAAGGATGTGTGTTTGGTAAAGCACATAAACCTCTTTTACAGTCACTGCGTTCGTGTTTTTCTACAAGAATATCTTATTCTCTATACGGTTCGATTATACATTTTCCTTCATATTCAATAGATATAGAGTTATAGAGAGATTAAGAGAAATTAACTTTCGAAAATCAGTCAGCTTTGCAAAAATTATGAAAACAACAGATATATTCAAAAAAATCTAATTGGCAGATGTCAGTGGCAAGTGCAAAGCCAAAGTGGAAAGTATATGATCTAAAAGTGATATAAGTGACAGATTGTCCTTCGCCAGTGACTTGCATTTGCGGCCTCGCCTCAAGATAGGAACTTATAATGCCAGAAGTACGAAAAAGGCAAAAGAGAAGATGGAAGAACTGTATAGCAGAAGATTTGACAGAGGAAGAACTGTGTCACGAAGGTGCTTTGGACAGGAATGAGTAGAAGAGAAGAGTAAGAAACAGCGACTTCTAATAAAATAGGGAAAAGTTGAACCAGGAGGAAGTGTTAAGTGCATTACATAATGTACGTTCGTATTCGTATTAAAATTTTATTAGATTTTAGAATCTTTTCAAAGGAACTTTCAGTATGGATATGTAAAAAATAGTGTGTTCTTGTTACAATTATACAGGATATACAGAATCTTTTTCAAGGAACTTTTGGTATAGGATATGTACAAAATACATTGAATTGACGGAAGGTTTTGTGCTGGCCACAACAGATTTTTTTTTATTATTTTAAATAAAACTTCATTCAGTTTTGAAGCAATTCATAATATTAAAAAATCTTAATTGTTCCTAGTTTAATAGTATTTTATTTTCGAGAAATCAGTGTAACGTCACATTCCCCTTATACTTGTCTTTCTCACACACACTGCTCTGAGTACGCTACGAGAGAAAGATAACAATTGTATGACGTCAATTTTCCCTTTTAGCAAATGTGAAATATCTCGTGAAGTAATTATTTAAAAAATGTTTTCATTGTTTTAACTATTATTTATTGAGCCATACTTTAAGTTAAGTTGAAATTTTTTAATTTTATGTTATGGTGGAATACCCCATTCTGTGCATACCGGTATTTTTATATTCTTTTAATTATTATTTTTCCTTATACAGAGTGCAGGTTTTTCGACCCTCACCATAGGCGGAGAGCCAAAAAATCCGTTAGATTAGGGAAAAGTTGCCCTATTAGCAGAACATTTTAAAAATGTATTATAGTAGACTAGATAAATACAAAAGTTAAAATGTTGGTAATTTCTATATTTATAAATAATTTCTATGTATGAAATAATATGGAATTTTGGTTTGCATTTATTTAATCTTCACATACATAGCAGAACCAGGTATGTTTTTTTTTTTAAACATAGGATATACAATGATATTTATTTTATAGCTAACAGTGCAAGGACAAAACTATAGTTCAAAAACTGCGTTTACTGAACTCAAAATTATTGATCAAATTCTTTTTATCTAGTGAAAAATGCTAAATAATTTTAACAATATTTACTAATATTTATGACATGGAAAGTAAAACAAATACAATTTTCGTACAGTTTGTTGTAAAATAATTGTTAGAGTGATTGAAAAATTGTCAGAATTCGCAAATCATGAATAGATGTGCAATAAAACAATTTAGGGCCGGTTTTTCACTCTCTGATTAAAATTTTAACCAAGAGTTAATTAATGTTTAAGCAGAGATTGAAAAACCGGCCCTTAGTGTCTGAAGTGGTATTTTAGTGTCAAACTAAAAAACTTGCAAATGGGAATTTGTTTTTATCCATGACAAATTTAACAGTTGGTAAAATGATTTAGCATTTATCACGAAATACAAAAGATATTTAATGCAGTTTTAATTCTGAATAATTTTGCCCTTACACTTTATAATTAACTCTAAAATTAATAGATAAAGAATAAATAAATGATCGCTAATGAAAAAATTATTGGCCATCAGGCAGTATATATTAATTCAATTTCAGTAATAATAGGCGTGTTTCTTCGGACTGTGATTCGTGATAAAATTGAACAAAGTGAACATGATCAAAAAGAAAATAGTTTCTTCGTTCGTTATTCGTTATCCCCACTCTTTCATTTTGTGATCACAACACGCCATTCCCCTTTCCCTTCTGAATCAGTCTTTTCACATGATCACTGTGATTGAAATAACAAAAGTTTTGAAATGGCGGAAAAAGCAAGCAATGAAATATTGGAATGTGCAAATTTATATCTACATCACAATCATCCGAACTACTAGAACTTGAGTCAGTAGATTCAACTCAACATTTATTATTGGTTTCGATTTTTCTAATATTAGATCCTGCAGGTATAAAAAAGAGTTAAAGAAACTTGTTTTCATATTTTATTTCACATTCCATACCAGAAATATTATTTCTGCTTCAGCACAATCCATCTTTAAACTATTTTCGATTTGGGTATTATTTCAATCAAAATATCTGATCGAGTTAATTTTGCTGTTTCTTTGAAATTAAATTTAATCATGATTCGAAAGAATCATTATTGAACAAATCATTATTTAGAAAATAATAATCACAGTCCGAAGAATCACGCCTAATATGGGGTCCTGGGGCTGCGTGCCGGAATGTCTGGTCGCGAAACTAGGGACCCGGGTTCGATCTCGACCGACGCAAAATATTTCTATTTTTAAATGGCAAAGAAGTTACCTATGTGGTGCACTCTTCATGCCAGCAATGAGGTGACGCCTGGTAAGCACCCACGCTGTACAAATATCTGTGATAAAGCAGATTGGCACACCCAGAAATGGGTAATATGTCGTGATGATATATTTATATTTATTTATTTAGTACCTAATAATTTTCCCCAATATGACTGAGTTTTCGGTAGCATTCTTTAATGAAAAATGGGGTATTCTAATGTAGTAAAAATTGTAGCTAAGTATACTAAAAAATAACCGAATGTAAAAAAATCGAAATTTAATTTTGCCAACATGAGTTTTCTTACAACTTATTTTGACGCTAAAAAGATATCGCATGGTCTGTGAAGTATGTGCGACTGATAACAATTCTAATTATACTGTTCACAAGAAACACTTTTCCGCCATTGACGCGGTGTCAACTTTCTTGTTTGTGTTAGTTTCTATAATATTTCTAAATGTCTTCAGCTCCTCCTACGTCACACCCGGTAAAAATATTTTCAATAATATTTAAAAATTCATATCTCACTCAAATTAAATAAAAAAATAACTCAAAATTTCAAAATTGTAGAAGTTTCGGAAAATAAAAGAATAGAAAATAAGTCATACATTAGGTCTTCTAAAGATTGTTCACAACACGGTCGGCTCAATGGTTAGAACAATGCGTCTTAGTCATCAGTGTACTCGGGGTTCTGGGTTCGAATCCCACTAAGGCATGGATGTTTATGTACATGAACCTACTCAGTAATTGAGATTTAATCTTGTTGAGAGGTTTTTTTTAAAAAAGCAAATGCAGCGAGTTCTACTAATAACTTGTAATCTATTAAATTATTTTAATTTCATATCTGGTTGGTATACATTTTTTTACTAATTAAAAAATAAAAAATGTAACTAAATTACGTAGAAATAAATATTCAAAATTTTAATAAATTACACCTTCTTTATTTGAGTTGAGATACATTTCAATTCCACAACAATATTTCAGGATTTACTGTACATTTCTTAATTAATTTCCTTAATCTTTTAAGCCCAGAACATTTCGGAAATCCGGGGTAGAGTTTCTTCACAAAACAGATTTTACTCCCAGATACAATCTCGTTTAATTCCGGCCCTGGAAGACTTGTTTTTTGCCGTTTCGTTCTCATTTCTTTTACGAGCGGATGCTATCTGGATTCTAATCAAACACGATTTATAGTCATTTGTGATTCTGTGATTTCCATTTGGGCTACGAATTCTTGTTGAAATGTCACAAAAAATATATTATTTTTTTATAGTTTTAATCATTAAAAATGTAAAAATATTTATGCAAAAGATAAAGTTTTAAGTCACGTTTTATGTTTGATGATACATAGCAATTGTTTCTGAGTGTAAACAGTGCATGAAGCACTTTTACTTTTCAAGGTTAACACTAATTTTATGTACTTTCTGGAGTATTTTTGAAATTTTAATATACTGTGGTTGTAATAAAACAATTTGAGGACAAGAACGACGCATTTTGTTGTATGTTTCGAGTAAAATTATCTTTATTTCATGCTGTTTTTATAATTTCGAGGTTATGGTTAACTACTATCTTTACTGTAACATTCAGACTGTGAATTTTGGACAAATGGTTATGTAACTCATAACGCAGCACTTTTAGAATAGAACAAAAAATATTAAATTTGCACTACATTCTAAAATGATTAGAGATATTATTTCAACAATAGTCACGTATCTGATTGAATTTACTATAGAAAAAAATTCCAATCATTGTAGTGAACAATTAAGGCCAGAAAATATGGGACATGTGAGTTATGATGGCTTCTAATTTTGAAACTACATACATTTAGATATAATATCGTAGAAAAAGGTACATATAAATATACTATAATCCAATTTAATATTTACTCGAATTTGCTCAGTTCTACATGTATCGAGGCCTGTTCAAAAAATAACGAGAATATTATCACGACGTATTACCCATTGCTGGGTGTGCCAATCTGTTTTGCCACAAATATCGATAATGATGATGACATAGCAGTACAGGGCTCACTTTTGTGCCATTTAAAATTCGAAATAATTCTGGGCTTCGGCCGGGATCGAACCCGGCTCCCCAGGTTTGCGACCATCAGACACTCAGGAACGCTGCCACGATACCCCATGAGAATTTTCATTTGTTTCAATAAAGTAATAATTAGTTCATCAAAACAGAATTTACCAGTCCATATATAAAGCACTTTTGGCACTACAGCAGTTCGTGGTGTAGTCATTAGCATCTTCAGCGATTTTGTCATTATCTTCTCCATAGTCGCAACGCAATACGTTGGCCTTTCAATGTTCACTTTATCTTCATTTTTCATGCCCAAAATGGTAATAAAACTTCCGCAATAACCTATCTTAATTTTTTTCAGCGAATCAGTCCAATATCTTCATTTCTCTTGTCATCATAATCATACTACTTCACTGAACTTTTAACACAAAATTTAATGTAGATATTTTGCCAATATATAGCTGTTAATATGCCTCTAGTATGAAATGAACATGAATCATGTGCACAATAGTTCTAGTTTTGTGTCACTTTTAAAATAATTTTATTAGATGCCTTGTTTTTAAAACACTAGCGCGAAAGCTCCGGATATGCCAGTATAAAATGGAACGCTCCATATTACAACCCAGATTACAAGACAGAGAATGAAATGAAGAAATCAGAAAGAAAGAGGGTGTTAGAGACGTAGCAAGCTACGCTAAAACCTTGAAGTGGAAATGGGCAGGACATGTTATGAGAACAGATGGAAGAAGGACAACAGAAACGACAAACTGATAGCCAAAAGTAAGAAAATAAGAGGAGGCAGGTAAAAAGTTAGGTGGGAAGATGAACTGAACGAATTCACCAGGCCCATGCCCAGAAATGGGTTTCGTGGGATTCACAAACATACTCGTATGTATACGAGTATTAAACAAATTTATTATAAAAAGATAAATTAATATTATATTACGTTCCAAGTTAAGAAAAGTTAAAGTTTACCAGACGAGTTCAGTAAAATCACTTTTCCGACGCGGTGCGTACACTATTTTTTCGTATTTTATATTAGTATTAAAATTTGATTTTTTGCGGTATAATATACTGAATTAAAAAAATCTAGAAAAATATAGTCTGATTCTCAGTTCTCAGTAACAAAATAACTTGACAGTTAATGTTTTTTGTACGTTACAACCTTCATACAGATTAATTTTTGGATATCAATTTGAAAAACGATGGGTCTAAATGATTAAAAGAACATCGAAAACGATTTAGAAGATAAATAATAAAAAATAAAAATAAAATAAACAATTCCGTGTGACAAAATCGTTGCTAACGGTCGCTATGTTGTAAAGTAACCCATTACTGTACGATTTTGAATATATTAAAATAGTACATTACTGTACAAAATACGAAAAAATATTTTACGGTAAATATCTATTATTATTATTATTATTAATAATAATAATAATAATATGTTTTACACGACTAATTGGGATATTTTGGTTTTCTGATATGTCAGTAAGTTTTGGACAAGTACTCTAAACTAGTGTTTCTCAACCTTTTTTATGGCGGACCGGTAAAATTACTGAAAAATATACCCATGTTTTTCTTTTTATTCCTACTTTAATTCTCGCTTTAATTCTACCTACGTACTTAGTATTGATTACAATTTTAAAATATATTATAATATTTATTTTGCAATAATAATAATGATGATGATAATAATAATAATAATAATAATAATAATAATAATAATAATCTTATTATAAAGAATTGACAAATTCGTTCACGGATCGGTAGAATTTTCTTGCGGACCGGCACCGGTCGGAGCAGTGGTTGAGAATCACTGCTTTAAACGTTGGTAATGACCTCACAACAGAAGTAGAAATCTTCTTTGTGAATTGAACTACACTTACACAATATAGTAAAACGACAAGCAAGTATATTTCAAATATATTTACGTATCTAATTACTAGTTTGTATATAAGTGGCATTTGCTAACTACAATTTACTAGTATACGTAAGTCAAATACAAACAAAATAATTGCCGTAAGATGAAAGATATTAGTATCTTACTGAACATAACCTCAAAATACCATAAATTAATTTTATATAAGTATGTGCATATACATTTAACTGTAAATGTATTTTATAAGTAAATAGTTTCTTCTTAAGATAAAACAATGCTTAATGTCAAAATAAATAGAAAGGACTATAAATTGCCATATATAAATATTGTTTCAAAAAATTGCGAAATATTGTTTAATTAAATACAATCTACACTATTATCTGATATCTGCGCAGAACAATTATTAAAATGTAATTAACCAAATAAACAACATAAATCGGATTTCCTTAATCGAAAAATAAATAAGCACTATAATATTTCGTAAAAAAACAACATTCTTGGTCAGATTTATTTGTTTATTTACATTAGGTTTTTTCCGAAAATATCGTAGGTCAGAGACATTTACAGTAATGAATTCTTTTATTCCCAAAAATAGAATCTAATTATATGAATTACTAAATTCATCTGATTATAAACATTACACACCTTATCAATGTCAAAATTGAATTAAAATACATGCATTAAGTTTGTTAATATTTATGAACTTTAAATTTAGCTATAACAGGTTTCTATTCTTAATTCAGAGAAAACAGTAAAATCTAGTTATTTTATTTGTAGATTTCAATCTTGATATTACCGAATAAAAATTAAACAAGTAGAAATTGTTTTATAATTGATTGGCAACAATAATAGATCAACTTTTCGATTTGGAAATAAAATAAGATTTTATAAATTATACCTCGTATTTTAATTATTTGAGTATTTGACATAGTCGATATTAAATTTAAAAAAAGTAAATAAAAAAATATACATATACATATATTTTAAAGCTAGCGGCGCTCGTTCTCTGTACTGTAAAAAGGTATATAACATCATTTATATCTTAAATTACTAGCTTCACAATTTCATTCTTTTGCACTCCTTTCCATGTTTACAAGTCGTAATAATAAGCATATTATTTTGGGGAATTATAATGAGAATAGTACATAGAACCAGAAAGAAAGCAAGTTTATAAAATTTACATGAGGTTGACATTATAAATATTAAATATCCATAAAATTATTTTAAATACTCACTCATGCTGAATTACTTATGTCAAAGCAGAGGGTCAAAGCCATCAACAATAAAAAGACAAAAACATAGAAAGAGCAGTTCGACGGGCAGTTTAAAAGTATCTATAAAAAATCGCAAAAAATGAAGTAAATAACTAGGTACACCATTAAAATATCCAATTTAACAGACATCTTATTTCTTATTCCAACGCGGTTCATATTTTTAGAAATTTATTTTAAATATGATAATCACCCCAATTCTGTAAGGAAGTTGTTAAGTTTTAGCAACGTTGCTAAAAATTATAACCAATAGAAACAAATGTAAAGGCTGTCATTTTCATGTTTTATTCAGTGTTCGCTATTATTATTGGTTATTTGCTATAGCATTGTTGCTAAGTCTTAACAACTTTCTTACAGAATTGGGGCGAATTTCGGGAAACTAAAAAACTGTCAAAGATGTCAAATTAATTTCTGGTGAGTTTAAAACTACAAAAACGGTTAAACTAATTACTGTCAAAATTATTTTAGACTGAATTAAAAACTGTCAAACTGTGAATTATAAACCTGACTAGAAAATACTCTGGTTAATTCCATATTTTCACCCATAAGATTCTTTGAAAAATTAAAAAACTAAGTTCTAAACTTTCATGATTAATTTCAAACAGAAATAATTGATAAAATTTTTTTTTCCACGACCTATCTGATTATTTTACTTATTAATGTTGCAAAATCGTACCTATTTTCGGTATCATAAATAAGAAACGCACAGGTAATACCATTTAAAAACTATATTGCATGTATTATATAAATTCTTTGTTTGTGTTTTAAATAATCCACTTTTGTTTAATTGAATTACACATATTTGCAGTATACATATTTTGTTATAAATTAACGTCACTTTTTCACATTATTGTAATCATAATTTCTACATGCATTTTGCCATATTTACTATTTATTTATGCGATGACCGATGAGTCAATAATTTCCAATTTTCAAATAGCAAAAAGAGTCTTTATGGTGCTCTTTCCACTATAGCTTTCACAGTAAATGAGGTGACGAATAAGAAGCGTGTTACAGTATACATAGATATAAGATATATCGTCATTACCGTAATCTGTGAATAAAATAAGATTGGTACACCTGACAATGAATAATAAACAAGAATGATATATTTATCATTTAATTACTTAAAAATTTGTATGTTCGCAGTTAGTTTGTGTCAAAATAACCTATCAATTACACTGGCCACAGTTATTCCAATATTTCACATAAAATATAACCTAACAATAGTAATAATAACTTTCACATAAATTATACTAACAAAACCACAACTTACATTATAAAATATATCTCCTTTCCATGAAAATCTCACTGAAATCCACTTCTTTTCTTCTCAAACACAATTCACACACCTATGCACAACACAACACAATTCGCAGTGGCCTGTGGCCACGTGACTGCCGAATCTGCAAAACAACAACACGTCGTGTGACGTCATCGGCCGGCATGTGAGTGTATGCGTGGCGCAGGCGCAATGTGGGACAGTTGCCGCAGTCATAGCCGGCTTCGATGAGAAGATTCGCAAGTTGAAGTTGAAAGAGTGGAACGTAGAGCCAGCGACCTTGGTGCATGGCCTTGTACAACATGAGGAAGATTGGATGCTTGATGTTGATGCAGGAATTATTGTGTCTGGCTTGATTTGTTGATGATATTTTTCAGGATTTTCACGTTTTAAAGTTTAAATTCTTTTCGCGTTTACTAGTTGACGTTGACAGTATATTGTCCGGTAAGATTTATGTAATGTATTTACTGTCTGTAGAACAATGACAAAAGATTTTAACATGTAAAATCAGTTTCCTTTATTTTTTGTTTGAGTATGCGCCGCAGTTTTGAATCATAATTTCACAGTTTATAAGGCAGTCCAAAAATTATTTTCACAGTTATGGACTTATGAAATTGACGTCACACAGACACAACACGCATCTTCCCCTTCAGTATTAGATGTCTTTAGAAGAAGCAGAGAAAATTCTCGAAGAGAGATTTTTGTATTACCATGGCTTCTAATCTCTTTTCAATGTATTGTCCTAATCTGATTTGACATTTGCTCTGCTTTATTTTACCGTCGTGTTTGATGCATGTTTGAGTCATAAGCTGATCAGTTTTGTTATAACAAGATTTGTTATAGTTGCCTTCAAATAGATATGGGCTGGAGATATCTACACTGTTGCCAATTCATGGGCTATTTGAAAATGCTAATTATGAAGAAGCGGCAACACTGAAGGGCAAAGGACAGGGTGTGGAAAAAGGAAAAAGTAGAGCTAGAACATCAGTCTATCATATAAACATATGTCCAGAAATGCCTAGTTTCAAGTTATAGCGATTTTCATATTTTATTTATGTCATATACAACTCATACTTTCGACATTACAAAAAAACATAGTGGCCGTTTATAATGGAAAACAATTGAAGACAG
Source organism: Ophonus ardosiacus (assembly GCA_943142095.1). Taxonomy (NCBI): domain Eukaryota; kingdom Metazoa; phylum Arthropoda; class Insecta; order Coleoptera; family Carabidae; genus Ophonus; species Ophonus ardosiacus. The sequence continues at coordinate 30,653,800 of OW964832.1, read as the reverse complement.
TCTTTTGTTCTTTCTTATTTGTCATAATGGGGGATTCCAGCTCAATAGAATTAAAGGAAAATAGTAAAAAAATACGAATATATTTGCTAAATAACGAATATTAATAAAAAAATGAAATGGTATAATTGAGATATTTCGGAAATAAGGGGTTTTTTGTTATAGCACTTCGACACGTATATGAAATCTATTTAAATAATATTTAAATTGGCGACTGAAAGACCGCCTATACATGCATAACAAATAGTGTGTTAGGATGTGGGGGTTACTACCAAGTTAAGAAATTCAAATTCGAAAGGAGGGGCTAACATTCATGTACGGCAGTTTTCAAACAGTTTTTATTTTAACATAAATTTCTTGCATTAAACTTAATAATTTAAATACACATGTATTTATAAAGTATGTAGAATTATACAGTGTTATAACATTCATTTATTTCATGTAAATATAACTTAAAATAGCATATATTTCAAGAACATTTAGGTCCATGATGAAAACAGTGATATAAAAACACATAAGCGTGACGTCACGCCAATCTTTTCAAAATTCGGGAGACCGTAACTCGCTTATTAATAGGGATTTTTTCACCGGATTTTCATCAATAGTCTTAGTTTTCCTAATATTTTCAGATGAAATTATAAAAAAAATTGTGGAATCCCCCATTATTGTTATTGTTTGTTACAAACACAATTTTATCATGAATAATTTCACTTTTTCCGAATTTGCAGATATGCATTTAATGTTCAGTCATGCTCACGGTAATTCGGTAGAAGCTAGACGTTTGCACGAGGAGAATTTTCCAAATCGGAGGATATCAAATCGAATATTCTTCGGGTCAATTTTCAATATTTTTTATAATTTATAATTGACTGTTTTCCATTGTAAAAACGGCCACTATGATTTTATTGTAATGTTAAAAGTATGAGTTGTATATGACAGAAATAAAATATTAAAATCGCTATAGCTCTGAAACTTATTGATCATTAACACGTTATTGTATTATTTTTTTTACACATTTTTTGATTTCTAGCGTTTCCAATTAAGTAGTATTCAAGAATTCATGGTCGTAATTAACTATACCTATATTGGGCAAAACTTGAATTCCCGGCGCTCTTAGAAATGATACATCGTTGGTGTTCTTTGAAACGAGTGACGAATTTTCCAATACATATTTACATAATTTTCACATACGGGCCACTTTCCGAGTTTATATATATACAATTTCCTGTAGATTATTGTGTAAGCAATATTATTGTTTATATACATACTTTATAAATCCAGTTGTATTCTATATTTATACTATTCTCATATTATAGCCTTCGGTTTGGGATAAAGATAGCTACTAAATAGTCGGAACCGGTCACAAATTGTGTATTAGAACAGTGGGGTGCGTGAAGTTGGCATAACGAAGTTGGGCACAAATTATGGGACTAGTCTAAATAATTTGTGCCCAATTTGTGCCCATTTGTGCCAACAAAATTATTTTTTAAATATAACAGGGTTACGAAATAAAAGACCTTTAAAAATTTTATGCCAACTTCACACCAGCATAATAAAAATTCAAATTTAAAACTTTTATTATTTAAATAATTTGTGCTTAATTTGTGCCAATTTGTGCCCATGGTTTGACTAATTAATTACAACTGGTTCATGAGTTATTAAAGCTTAAAAAAATTTATGCCAACTTCACGCTAGCATAAAAAGTATTGAAATTTGATATTTTTATTAATGAAATAATTTGTGCCTAATTTGTGCTAATTTGTGCCAAATAAATGAATTTGATATAATAATTATTATCAGAGATATTGACAGTTGTTTTTGTGGAAGTGTGAAGTTGGCATAAAAAATATTTTATTTTAAATTTATTTTTACATCAAATCAATGCTTATAATTTGTGCCAATTTGTGCCCATACTATTTTTTATCTGTATTTATTATTAGATGTATTAACAATAATTTTGCAAAAGCGTGAAGATGGCATAAAAAATATTTTATTTTAAATTTGTTTTTAGAGCAAATCAAAGCTTATAATTTGTGCCTATTTGTGCCCTTGTTTTGAATAATTAATTACAATGGGTTCATGAGTTATTAATGTTAAAAAAAAATTACACCTTGTCAAGCTAGTATAGAAAATAATATTCATACTTGAAATTTTTATTACTGAAATAATTAGAGCCTAATTTGTTCTAATTTGTGCCAAATAAATGAATTTGATATATGTAATGTTTATTATCAGAGATATTGACAGTTGTTTTTGTTGAAGTGTGAAATTGGCACAAAAATATTTTATTTTCAATTTATTTTTACAGAAAATCAAAGCATATAATTTGTGCCTATATTATTTTTTAAAAATCTATAAGCAATAATAGATATTGACAGTTGTTTTTGTTGAAGTGTGATGTTGGAATATTTTTTATTATTATTTTAAATTTATTTATACAGAAAATCAAAGCTAATAATTTGTGCCTATTTGTGCCCTTGGTTTGAATAATTAATTACAATGGGTTCATGAGTTATTAATGTTTAAAAAAATGACACCTTGTCAAGCTTGCATAGAAAATAATATTGAAACTTGAGTTTTTTATTAATGAAATAATTAGTGCCTAATGTGTTCTAATTTGTGCCAAATAAATGAATTTGATATAATAATTATTATCAGATATATTGGCATTTGTTTTTGTTGAAGTGTGAAGTTGGCATAAAAAATATTTTATTTTCAATTTATTTTTACAGCAAGTCAAAGCTTACACTTTGTGCCTATTTGTGCCCATATTATTTTTTAAAAATCTGTAAGCAATAAATAGAAAACTTAAAAAATAAATAAAATTGACGGGAAAATCTAAGTTGAAAAGATGTCTTTACAAAACTAAAATATAATACAGGCTGTAAATAAAAAAATAAATATAAAGTAATACAAATAAGGCATGTATAACAAACTTTACAAAAAACTTTATTTTTGGAAAAACAGAGCTTATACGAAAAAATTTGAAAATTCATATGTATAAATATATAAATATGTATGTATAAAACATGTAAATAGAAATTCTCGCTACATACGGTACGGGGTTCAAATTCCTGCAGAGATTGAATTTTTGATAATTTCTTTCGTCGTTTATTTAAAATTCTCCATGATCCTTAAGCCCACTTCTTTCTTTAAGAAATTTTATAATGGAGCAAAAATACAGTTACTATATACTAAGGATTAAAATATAACAACAATTATTTTAAATAAAAAAAAAGTAAAAAATATTTATTGAGGTAATATTTTTTAATATCATAATATAGATCACGAACATGTTTCATTTTTATTAAATTCAAATAATATACATATTTTTACCATAAGATTGATTTTTATTCCACAGTATTTACAATTTTCATTAAATGTAAAAAATTCTTGAACAGTTTCATCAATAAACTGTTGTAGAAATTTGTTCCTAATTATGCCCTTTTTATTTATTTAAATCTATAAACAAAAAACATAAAACTTAGGAAGTAATTATTGATAATATTTAATACGGTTTTTTTTGCTCTTTGTGAATATTTGAAAATGACAAATCTCTTAGTAGGGTAGAGGTATACAATGTCAATGTACATAGATCGCCCTGCCTTATTGTACATTTTCCTAACGTACAAATATTGTCCACGAAGTTATATAAAAGTATACTTCGCAGTAAAAATTGTAAATAACAGTACTACAAATAACTGAACCTATTCTGATTCAATGTGTGTAGTTTTTAATTTTATGAGCGGGCGAAGTAAGCAATATATAGCAGTTATTGTTTTTCTTGTAGCCTACTGAAATATCATGCTTATTCACTGCAAACTCAATATCGAATTTTTGGACCGACAACATTACCTCCCTTACCTATGATATGGCGGGAGGTAAAATGATATGAGACAAATAAAACACACTGTATTTGCCGTTATTTTTATAATAAACTTTATTTTATATTACACAATGATAGTACATTTGAAGCTAAATATAAATAATGTTGAAATCTCTTAAACCTACTATTTTTCAAATGTAATTATTTGTTTCAAATATCAATAGACGTTAGAATATGTTTGTATCACAATTTGTATTACAGATGGCACTGTGACATAAAATCTTGATTTATACAACGTTTATCTGTATTTTTATGAAATATGCTAATAAAACTTTGGCTCGTACTAAGAACCTACTTTTATAGAGCCGTTTTAAAATTAAATTTCATTCAATATTCCACCATTTTTGTACCGTGTACATACTTTGCCTTATTGTACATTTTCCTAACATACAAATGTTATATTTATTTTTTTATTTGGAGCCTGTTTATTATAATTTTGTATAGGCTTGAGCCCAGCGAATCTTTTCAATTTAAGATTTTCGCGCCAAGTTTTTTACTTTCCTAATTTTCTATATATTCCTTACTTCGCGCGCTCACAAATTGAAAAAATACTCACATTGAATCAGAATAGGTTTAGTAATTGTTAATTCTGTTATTTACAATTTTTACTGCGGAGCATACTTTTTAAATTTAGAACCCGTAAAGAAAAAGTTATAAACTTCATTGACAACATTTGTATGTTAGGAAAATGTACAATAAGGCAAGGTATATACAGGGAGATCTATGTACATTGATATTGTGTACCTTTACCCTACTAAGAAATATGTCGTTTTCAAATATTCACAAAAAGAAAACTTATTAAAATTATCAATAATTACTTCCTAAGTTTTATGTTTTCTGTGAAACTGTTTAAGAATATTTTACATTTAATGAAAATTGTAAAAATTGTGGAATATAGATAAAATATTATGGTGAAAATATGTATATTATTAGAATTTAATAAAAATGAGACATGTTATCTATATTATATTAAAAAATATTACCTCAATGAATTCTTTTACTTTTTTTATTTAAAATAATTGTTGTTTTATTGTAATCCTTGTTATAATAATTGCATTTTTGTTGCATTATAAAATTTCTATTTACATGTTTTATACATACATATTTATATATTTATACATATGAATTTTCAAATTTTTTCGTATAAGCTCCTTTTTTCAAAAAATAAAGTTTTTTGTAAAGTTTGTTATACATGCCTTATTCCTATTACCTTATATTTAATTTTTTATTTACAGCCTGTATAATATTTTAAGGTTTCCAGATTTTTTAAAAATAATATGGGCACAAATAGGCATAAATTATAAGCTTTGACTTGCTGTAAAAATAAATTGAAAATAAAATATTTTTTATGCCAACTTCACACTTCAACAAAAACAAATGTCAATATATCTGATAATAATTATTATATCATATTCATTTATTTGGCATAATTTAGAACAAATTAGGCACTAATTACTTCATTAATAAAAAATTCAAGTTTCAATATTATTTTTTATGGTAAGGTGACAAGGTATATATTTTTTAAAAACATTAATAACTCATGAACCCATTGTAATTAATTATTCGAACCAAGGGCACAAATAGGCACAAATTATTAGCTTTGATTTGCTGTATAAATAAATTTAAAATAATAAAAAGAAAATATATTCCATCACACTTCAACAAAAACAACTGTCAATATCTCTGATAATAAACATTATATCAATTAGAACAAATTAGGTACTAATTATTTCATTAATAAAAAAATCAAGTTTGAATATTATTTTCTATGCTAGCTTGACAAGGTGTAATTTTTTTTAAACATTAATAACTCATGAACCCATTGTAATTAATTATTCAAACCAAGGGCACAAATAGGCAAAAATTATAAGCTTTGATTTGCTGTAAAAACAAATTTAAAAAAAAATATTTTTAAGCCAACTTCACGCTTTTGCAAAATTATTGTTAATACATCTAATAATAAATACAGATGAAAAATAGTATGGGCACAAATAGGCACAAATTATAAGCATTGATTTGATGTAAAAATGAATGTAAAATAAAATATTTTTTATGCCATCTTCACACTTCCACAAAAACAACTGTCAATATCTCTGATAATTATTATTGTATCAAATTCATTTCTTTGGCACAAATTAGCACAAATTAGCACAAATTAGGCACAAATTATTTCATTAATAAAAATATCAAATTTCAATATTTTTTATGCTAGCGTGAAGTTGGCATAAATTTTTTTAAGCTTTAATAACTCATGAACCAGTTGTAATTAATTAGTCAAACCATGGGCACAAATTGGCATAAATTAAGCACAAATTATTTAAATAATAAAAGTTTTAAATTTTAATTTTTATTATGCTGGCGTGAAGTTGGCATAAAGTTTTTAAAAGTCTTTTATTTCGTAACCCTGTTATATTTCGAAAATAATTTTGTGGGCACAAATGGGTACAAATTGGGCACAAATTATTTAGGCTAGTCCCATAATTTGTGCCCAACTTCGTTATGCCAACTTCACGCACCCAGAACAGTGTGATCAAAAATTTTGTTTTTTTTTTTTTTTATTTAAAAACCTCTTCCTCTTATCCACGTCACACTTTGGATTCTCTTTCATTATTCTTGAAACTGGTTTGAACAATTCGAAGAAAACTGGTTGGGTACTTTTAAGAAGTGAAAGAAAAAATTGGTGGAGTTTATTATTATCGAAGGGAATTACTTTAATAAAATTCTAAAAAATATGAACCATATATCTTATTTTCAATAATTTTATCGTAACATTCGAATAATATGGATGTAACAATGAAAATACTTTTTCATCAACAATGCTAAATGTATCCGGACTATGCTAAAAAGAATATGTTCTTATTATATAATTAATTAGATATTTTTCGTATAATAGTATTGCATTCGGTATTGCATCTTATTATATCATGCAAAAAATTAAGAAATTGAGAAAAATAATAATATGCATATAATATAAAAAAATTAAAACAAACATTATTATTTTCATAACTTACAAAGTAAAGTAAATGGCAAAGTTTTCCACCTCCGGCACTGCCTTACATCATTTTCGCTTCCAAATTTCGTTCTTTACTTCCGGTTTGTTGTCTTTAATTAAAGTTAATTAGCATTGACGATCTATACTTCGTTGTTAATTGCTATATGATATTATTCATGTGTGAATTTCCAACATGGCGCCCGTAGATCGCGTTTTGTTACTTTGTACTGAGGAATAAGTTAATTAATTGTTTTATATTCATGATGGTTTTATTGTATCGCGTTGTTTACTTTTAATTGGGTCTTTTTATTAGGTTGCATGATGTAAAGGATTTCATCAGTCATTAAAATATGTAAATGTATTTACTGTAAGCTCATATTATTCAGCATTTTTTGACTAGCAAGCAAGAATAAGTTAATGCAATTAAAATATGATTGATGTTAGATTAACGTTTTTATTTAAATGTGAACAATACTTGTAATGATTCGCCCTCTTTCATGTAAATGTAAAATATACATACTTAAACCTTTTATTTAGCAATGATTATATCAACGGAAATCTTGTGTCATTGTAATATGCATTAATTAATTTTTAATAGTACTGTTTTAATTTTACGATAAGATTGTTCATAATTTAAGTCTATTGCCATACCTAATTATAGGAATTTTAAAATGCATTATTTCTAATAATAATTAATAATTACTTTATGGTTTGCTATTTTGCACTAATCATAAATGACAGGTGCAATTAAAATCCATGACTGTTCCAGTAACTCCTTCATTTTTAATGAACTAATTGAAATTATTATGAATCAAATTGCTACAAATGGACAGTTCAATGAAAATGTATGGAATGCTATAAAGAATGTTATTAAATTAGGAAGGATATAAATATAATTTTTATATTCAAAATGTCTTTATCATAATTTATTTTATTTTTGTCTATATTGTAGGTAATGAATTAATAAATGTGAGAAACAACACAACTTTCCTTATGGTCGATTTTCTGATAATACATTATCTGTATTGTATACTAATAAATCCTTCTTTATAAATTATTATGACATCAAAAAATCGCATAAATAATATTGTTTGCAGTTTTGGAAAAGCAATGTTTCGAAATGTCAAAATGAGTGGTTTTACAACGTATTCACAGAAATACTTAATAATGTTAATGACTCATAAAACTTGGGTTCGCGAAACTGAGTACATTAAATGACTATAGTTGTGGATCTGACAGAACGGGTTCAATCAAATTCAAACGGAGAAAATTTGACAATAATTATTTCAAATTTTCAAATAGTTCAAAAGTGATCCCTGTGGAGCTATTTTAATAACAGCCTCGAGAGGCAGTGAGGTGACGGCTGATAAGAGTCCCCCGCGATATACAAATACGCCCACTCTACAAATCCGAGTTGCTTCCTCCGTCATCAATTTCTGAAGCAAGAATTACTAAACTTTTATCTTGCAACTTTGTCGTACATAATACGGCATATATGAGAGTTTTATTCCCCATCTCATGATTGTGCGTATCATGCTATCTCCGTCCAATGAATTGTGAAAAATGAAATAGAAACTAACTGTAACTACGGCAACGAAAGTAATTTTCAAATATCTGAATTTATTTGAATATTCATGTTAATTCTGTTATTGTTTTAGTGATAGGTGATTTTGGCATTGATAATTTGTGTTTTATTGTGTTTTGGATATTTCGTTAGTTCTTGGTATGGTATTGCACATTTTGCTATTGCAATTTTGGCGTTTCTACGACTGCCGACAATTATTGCAAGATATTGCTTGTGTACAATATAAAGAGATATATTTCATTGGGATACTGTCATGGCGACTACTAGGACATGACAATTTCTTTACATTCTGAATGAGGGTTTCTGACCCAAAACATTGCACAGTTCAACTCAATATGATTTTTAAGTTTGTCCAGGCGAAACTTCTATCAAGAAACATAGTTGAGACTCAACAATTCGTAATTTCGGGTTTAATTACTAGTTGATTTATGACCATTCTAACTTGGAATTGTAGTCTATGGGGACAAATATTAGCAAAATCAATGAATCTACAATTTTTATTTATCAATTAGTACTGTGGGTAGTAGTATTACAACTACATAATGTACCTTCAAAATTTTATTATAATCTCTTTTTGTGAAATGCAAAGAGCAGATATATTTATTTATCAGATTAAAGTTTCATGGTATATTTAAATATCCTTTCCATATGTTCAGTCGATCACTTTAACTTGTCTGCCAAAAATTTTATGGAATGCCTTGAATTTTTGTTGTTCTATATCCACCTTTTAATACAGCACTTTTTGTTGTATTATGTTCATTTTCTTTAATTCGTTTATATTTCACACATTTTCAAATGAAATTATAAAATTTAAGCGTAAGAATACCTTTTTATGTTAAACGAAACGATGATTTTTGACGTTTACATATTTGCCGGCTGCCATTAATTTAGTTTCCAAATATTCCGCTGTTGTCGCATGCTATTCTGTGGGTTTCAATACTTACATATATCGTATTTATTCAATTGGTTTATTAATGCTAAATATCTAATCATACCTAGAATTGTAGTAAATAATATAAACAGACACAATGTCAGTTGGCAGTTTTAATTTGTATGAGTAGACTTTTCCGTACATAAATTAACACACTAAACTATTACTGAAAGTTGGTCATTGCACATCACTAGCAATGCTGTGTAATATGGAAGCTCGTTAGCCAATCAGATGCGTCCGCAAACTGTGTGATATGATTTTATCACACGCTGCGATAACTGAGTGAGCTAACCTAAAAATTTGTATTTAAAAATTTAACAGTTGCAGATAATTTGCTAAATTTACACGGATTAAGAAGGTTGGACCCTGATTTATCAGATTTTAACATAATTTTTGGTGTTTTCTGATAGCAATGATGTTAACATAATCTGTTTTAATATTTTTATATAAATTTTATACTGTCAGCACTAGTTATACAATATACTATTACATACGTATATCGCAAATTATCGAAATAACAACCATGATCATATATTTGTTATTTATTTATAAAATAAAATTGACGTTCCTTTTGATTCTGTGTATACAAGTTAAGAGTGAAAATTATCTGACTGTTCTTTGTTAACACGTTATTATATTATTGATAAAAAAACAAATATTAACAATTTTGCTTGAATATTCTTGGGATCCTAAATATGTTCATAGAGTGTTAAGGTAGGGTCTTAATAATCCATGAGAATGAAAATTGGTTTAATTTTTTTTCAACGTCTTGAAACACAATGCGTTGAAGCAATGGCTTCTAAATTGTTTTGGTCGTTGCTAATTATTTTTGTAAAAAAAGACTTTTTCAATTTAAATTTCAAAAGTAAATTAAAATATATTCAACTATTCAAAAACTGATGATGAATGTATTCACATTCGAAACGTCGAAATATAAAATTTAAACCAATTCTCGTAGATTACAAAGGCCCTACCTCAACACTCTTCAAATATTAAAAATAAAACTTAATTAAAAACGTAATACTCAGAAAACAATACAAACATTTCCACATTTGTTGTCACAAAATATGATCAAATAAGTTGACTCGTACTTGAAGGCAAACATTCGCACGATATATCATGAAACATGAAGTTTTAACGCACGGTCGCTTCAATTAATTGTGTCAAATAAATCAATTAGGTGGCTATGGCGATGTTTTTATTCACGTTGCCGTGGGGTTAATAGTTAATAATAATAATAATATCCCATGATGCATAGGATATCTTCATGCTTCCATAATAAATTGAGTAAATGTTTGCCTTCAAATAGCATTTAAAATTTGAACACATTTTATGACAAAAGACGTGGAGAATATCTTGTTTTCTAATATTATTGTATTACGGTTGACTGTAACTCATATTTTTTTTTATTTCAAAACAACATCCTCAATAAAATTTGAATTGCCTATAAATATGGTTTGTTTTTAAAAATATCGCGTTTCAAAGGTAATTATCATATGCATTGTTTTATACATGTATAGTTATAGAGCATTGTTCGTCAGAAATAGCCGTAGGTATAAATAAATAAACGTAAATATAGATTAAATTGAAACCGCATTGCACGGAAAAAGAAACAGTAATTGCAAAATAACTCGCCGTACAATCGATCCTATAAATAAGTCAACATCAATACTTAACTCAAATGACACAAACACAAACTGTAATTAAGATAATCATTTATGCATAACGAAGCAATTTTTTCCTCCAACAAATGAATAAACAGTTTTTTCCGCCTTAATAATAGCTGTAGAATAAAAACTGAAACCTATATTGCACTGTGTTGAAGATCATATCATGGACGCAAGTAAAAAGAAAAGACAACGCGCTTTATTTATAAGCATTTGTTATTGATTTATGTGCGTACGTGTGTAATTACTGCCCCTGTGTCGTGATTCGTGCTGGGCTCCCGCCTTTAATTTATCTTATCGCCGCCACTGGACTCGACAGCATTCTTAATTTCAAATTAGTATTTTCAAGCTATATTTAAACAGCAGAGTTGAGTTTTTTATAAACTTTAAAACCTATATTAGGCATTTTGGAAATACATAGTATGTAATAGTAAATAAAAAGCTTTAGAAGCTGCAAATGAGATATTTCTAATATAATTAAATTATTTTATTTAACATGTTATTTAACTAACGGGTATAACACGCAGTAGTCCAAACGTTGGGTATGTTTTAATTTTAGGGGTTCTATTAAAAAGTCCTAGTTCTCAATCTTGGCGTACTTTATATTTAAAGGAAAGTAAGAATTCTTCGGACTTTCAGTCAATTAATAAAATTTATTCACGCCGACGTTTCGACTATACAATAGTCTTCTTCAGGGCTAGAATGGTCAGTTGAAAAAAGGAAACTGACCATTCTAGCCCTGAAGAAGACTATTGTATAGTCGAAACGTCGGCGTGAATAAATTTTATTAATTGAATGAAAGTCCGAAGAATTCTTACTTTCCTGTATCTACCTCTATCCTAACACAATCGAATATTGATTTTTCAACTTTTATATTTAAAATTTAACATTTATAATAATGAGCGTCCAAGTTCTTTCTGATTTTTTATGTATTTACTTACAAATAGAAATTCCGTAATTTTTACCTTCCGTCACCTTTAGGTAAGGAAGATATTGGTCTTTGGTCAAAAAAATAGATAGTGAGTTTTTAATGAATAAGCACGTTTTAGGGTTCCTAGAATACGAGTTTACTAGTTTTACGATGATGTCTTGTGTGTGTGTGTGTGTGTGTGTGTGTGTGTGTGTGTGTGTGTGTGTGTGTGTGTGTGTGTGTGTGTGTGTGTGTGTGTGTGTGTGTGTGTGTGTGTGTGTGTGTGTGTGTGTGACAATTTTTTTCCGACAATAACTTCAAAACTACAATCCTAAAAATTATAATTCTTTCGTATTCCTCTTCTTTACACCCATATGAAGAGCTGATTAGATTTTGGTTATAATTGATCAACCGGAAGTTCCTTTATTTAAAGTTCTTAAGAATTTTTCTTGAAAAAACGAAGTTAAATATCATTTTTCGACATTTATGTGATTGTCAATATGAAAGAATATGTTATTCTCTATACGGTTTGATTATTCATTTTCCTTCATTTATTCAATAGATATAGAGTTATAGAATTATACAGAGATTAACTTTCAAAACATGAGTCAGCTTTACTAAAATAATGGAAACAACTAATATATTTAAAAAATTCTAATTGAAGTGTCAAGTGCAATTTACATAATGTACGTTCGTGTTATAATTTTATTGGATTTATGGAATCTTTTCAAAGGAACTTTCGGTATGGAATTTATAAAAAAATAATGTGCTCTTGTTACAATTTTTAGGATATATAGAATCTTTTTCAAGGGACTTTTGGCTTTTGGTATGGGATTTCTACAAAATACATCGAATTGACAGAAGATTTTGTGCTGGCCACAACAGATTTTTTTTCTTAAAATAATGTTTAGTAAGGCATAAAATGCTTAGTAAATTTTTTGAGCGAAAGTTATGACGTCAGAGTCACTGCAACATATAAAGAGAGTAGCGAAATACGTTACCATTCTAATCGGACACAAGCTTCAGGGTAATTTATAAAAAGTCATAAACTTTGGACAGACCTATTACACATTATGGTTACGAATAGGAAGTTTCTGAAAAAATAAATGAAAAAATATTTATTAGAAAAAATATACAAAACGATATTTATAATGTCAATGCGCATATAGGGAAATTTTAATTTGCAATAGTAAAATATTATTGTTTACTTTTAAACTTAATTAAAACCACTTAAAATCACAATTTCAATCTTAGTTATTTGTTATTTTAATCAGACTATGTGAGTGAACAAACAAACAAATAACATAAAAAACAAAACAAAAACACGTGTCCGCAACGTATGTATGTCCACTACAGCTAAACTTACAACTGTATTCCACATACGCGATCCTGTTTCGTTAGTCCATATATCTCTCATCAGTTGAAAACTGTGTTCACTGCCTGTATTTCTTTCTGCAGTTGCATTGCAACAGAACGTTTTATTTTGACAGATATGCAAAATGCAAAGAGAACGTGATATATGATTTTGGAACATTTTTCTTGGTATTCTGACGCAAAGATTTAGATTATTTATTCTACAAATAAGGGAACAATGAGGATATTTTGAAATTAATTTAGCATCAAAATGTTATCTGCTGAAATCTAATAGACATATATTATGACACACCCAAAAATGCAAGTAAAAAATAATGATATATGTTTATAATTTATGCCTAATTTCAATAATTCTAATAATAAAATACACCTTTATAATTACCAACATGATGTATGTTCATTAATATGTTAATAAATAATTATAATCACACCTATGCTTTATTGCGCCATTCGTTCGTTTGGAAATACTGCTTTTCAAGTTGTTAGTTTCGAATAAAAATTACATTTTTCTGAAGATTTTATTTCATGACCTTTTTTGGCATTTTTGAACGAGCATAAAGTGCCTTTGTCGATTTCGAAAGGTTGCCGTCAACTTCTCAGGCAACAATGTATCAATATTCATATCATTTACACAATTAAGTTTAAGAAAACTGTAATTGACTTTTCAGTAATCATGCGGGAAATAAGTGTTCCCAAACTCAAAATGACAGAGGCAAATAGCTCATTCCCGCAATATCACGGGAAAATGTTGTCATGAAAACAATTGTCATGACCACTTTAAAACACAATGGGGTCCTATACCATTTTTCTTTTATTTTTTTTCCTGTAAGAACAGGATAAAATAAGAACTTCAGTGCAAACGCGACTTAAAAATTTTACGTAATAAGCGAGATGAATTTTTGAAGTTTAAGAATTTGTGCGTGACGTAGCAGGTACTAACAAGTGATCGACAAACAATGGGACAAGCTGTTAGTTATACTGGAAACAATTTTTTTCATGTTTGCATAGCTGAAATGTTTTTATATAAAAACTTATACGTTATATTTACGAAGAAATTATTATTAAGTATAAATAACATAAATAATAAGCATTTAACAAGGATTTCTTCCTAATAAATTACAGAACATTGAAACAGTTTGACAATATTATTACACAAAGTATGACGACGGATGGCGCTAATGTTTGCCTGTTTTGAAGTTTCAATATTAATTTAATTAATATTATTATTAATTTAATTAATATTATTATTAATTTAATTCATATTACAAATTGATTTATTTATAAATACATGATTATTGTTAATATTACTAGATGTTATCATTAAACAAATTCATCAAACACAAAATTGTTAAATGTTTTGTTAGGTTATATAACATCATGACATTTCATATTCTTTCAAAGGTGACCGCTAGAGACGCGCGAATCTTCTTTTTAAAATCAGGCGACCAATCAAATTCTTAGTACCTAACACGTCATACCCAATTAGTAATCAGCTTCAATCGCTTGTAGTTTGTGACCTAGTTAATATAATAAGAAAATTTTTTCACTAATATTCATTAATATATGTATATTTTCGTCTTCTTATTTAAGATAGTTAAAATATGACTATGGTATAGGACCCTATTATATAGACGTCCAAGTAGCAGATATGTCAAAAATTTAGAACATATTTCATAATTTTTCTGTTTTTGGATAATTGCAGGAAAAATATTGTTAGCAATACATACGGAAAAGGTGATTCTGAAACTTCATGCAAATTGTAAAACTCGCTGTGCTCGTTTCAGAAAACTTGTGTTCGTTGTAGAATCACGAATTTCCCGCACTTGTTACAAAAATAATTATTTGAAAATATACTTAATGTTGGACAATGAATGTTTTGTTACTTACAAATGTGTAGCACTGGATGCAGATTACAAGCATTATCTTACCTAAAACAAAAATACGTTATTAGAACTTGTTTGTTCAACAACTAAAATCAAAAACAAAATACATAGCAATAACAATCACATATTATAAATTTTTCTACTACCAATTGAAATTGAATTAAAAATTTGGCTTATAAAATATTTGACCAACAGTATTGTCTTGTCACCATACTGTTGTTGCCAAATCTTAGTAACCAAATAAACAAAACAAGAGATCGGTCTGTACCTCTGAATGTGTAGTGAAAATAAGTAATGGATGTTATTTATTTTTAAAATAGGAGAGAAAAAGTACTGCTATTAAAAAACGTTAATGAAATTTAAAATTATTTCTAAGGCTGTATCCGATGTCGCAATTTAGCATTTAGTATTTACGATTTAGGTCTACTTCATATAAATACAATTTCGAATGGGACACTAATGACATCCATTGGTTTGTATGGGAACAATTTATAACAACCAAACTGAATTATATTATTCGATATAACTTGATGCTTCAAATTTAATGTTAATATTATATTTCATAAAAAAAGAAACTAACAAGCAATTCTTTGACAGCAAATTTAACATTTTGCACAAATTATATCAACGAACATGATTTGTTAAATTAGTGCGCGATAACTTCAAGGCACATCTTATTTCTCAAATCCTATCGCCTATTACACATCCTAGATAGACATACAACGGGGAAGTTGAGCATGGTAAAAATTCTACATAACATACTATTTTCTCACAAATATAACACAAATGACTGCTGAAATTGAAATTAAAAATTAAAATGATTGCTCCATTTATTCATAATTAATATTTTTTGGTTAAACTTTAAGTACGTCACAAGTTAGTTATGCGCAAACTCAGAGAGAACGGTGAAATCGAACCACTTGAACATAGGTCGTAACAAAGCGTAAAAACGCTTCACTGGTAACCGCAACCGTGTGCGTCAGTGTATAAATCGACATACGTTGCGCCAAGCCTCTACCGACGTCATCACAGCTTAAAATCGGCTTTTCCGGAAAATCTGGGCATTTTTGAAAAAAATAAAACATGTTACATCATTTTTCAAGTCATTTCCCATGGAATAAAAAATTTAAAAAAATTGCTAAACTTCCCCATTAGGTTGTGTTTGTTATCACATCTGAATCTTAGAAAAGCTCAACATGACTGTTATTTATCTTACCTATATTTTAACATTATATTACAATATCGAAATATAAATTATTTAATTGGAAGGTACCAATTATTATTCTAAATCTAAATTAACATATATTTTTTAATTATGCTGATTACCTTTACCTGTGTAACGTAACAATGTGCGTTACCTTGGTCTAACGAATAAAATATGATATAACTTAATTAACTTACGATTTTCCGAATACAATGTTAATAATAGAGTCTATTTAAATGAACAAATAACAAATCAACAAAAGTATATCAAACTGGTTTCTACTCGTATAATTAAATTGTATTATGCAGTGATTCGTTACACTTTGTATGTGGAAGGAAAAATTATAAGCATTTAATTATTATTATGTATACTATATAAATAACGTGTTAAATGAATTGTATGTTTGTAAGATTCGATTTCGAAACGAATCTGTTTTCGAAATAAAACAAATGTTTGTAGAAAAGTACATTGTTCCAGTAAATTATATACACATACACACACGTATATACAGGTATTCTATATAAATACATATGTACAGTGGCGTGCAAGTTTTGAACCACACATATTTTATTCCTTTTAAAAGAATGTTTATTTTTGCAATACATTTATATAATACACAACTGTTAGGAATGTATCTTGTAATAGATATATTTTAAAAATAGGTTCATATTCGATTTTATACGCTCAATTGAAATTGATTGTGTTCATAAATATTGCGCCACATTGTAGTTGACAGTTTATATACGTTATTTTATTGAAATTTTTCATCAGATTCCGAAATTAAATTAAATTTAGACTATTTTCTATCAAAATCGTAAAACACACCCACCTTTCAGTAACGAGAATCCGTAATAAACCTTTTCAACAAGAAAAAGGTTCTCGCGAGATAGCTAGCTTCCTAAAAATTGATAGGAGCACAGTAAATAGAATTTTTACGAAATATAAATAGCCAAAATCATCAACTGACAAGCAAAGATTCGACAGACCCGGTAAACCAACAAAGCGAACAGATAAAATAAACTAAAATCTATAGCAGATCCAAAAAAACTATTGTGGATATTTCAAAAAAAAAAATCGAATATAAAACCTTGCCACTTTTAAGCCGAAGTACTGTATTTCGAAGTCCTTAAGATGGAGAACATATTGGACATGACATTTTTTAAAAAAACTTACAGTTAATAGAAGAAATAAAAAGGCGAGGCTAAATGTTGCAAAACTAGTGAAAAGTGTTATTTTCGAATGAATAAAAATTAGATTTTTTTGGAAATGATAAGTATTTTCGGTGACCAACAAGTACAAGATACAATTCTAGATATCAAATCCCTACAGTTAGGCATGACAGAGGAAATGTGATTTTATATTGTCCATGTTCTCATGACAGTGTAGGTCCATTAGTCCAGATTAAAAGTACCAAGGATGCTTTAATGTATAGAGATATTTTAACAGCATATGCAAGAAACATACTTCAAAACTAATAAAGGACCATGCCAATCTTCAAAGAATTTATGGCAAGACTTAAGAATACGCGTGGGTAAAGAAAATCACTCCAACGAGGGTGAATTATGGAACCATTTGGAAAATGAATAACAAAATTTACCAGAAGACTCTAATACAAATTTAATCAAATCACTATGCCTCGCCGATGTGCTGCAGTGATTATTCAAGAAGAATGTCAACAAAGAATTAAAAAATCGAAAGTCCAATAAGGTTGTACCATTTTTACCTCTCTCTAAGAGAGGTATTTGATTCATGCTAAAATTCGCATATCCAGATTTTATTGAATAAGCACGATTTATGGTCCCTAGAATCCGATTATAACATTTTTAAAATGATGTGTGTGTGTGTGGATGTGTGTATGTATGTGTGTCTGCATGTTGTAGACACAATTCCTCAAAAACTATAAGATTTAAAAATATTTAACTGCAGTTTCCTCAATCTGACATTCCTGGGAAGAGCTGAAAAGGTTTTGGTAACAATTGAACAACCGGAAGTAGTAGTTTCTTAGAAAAATTCTTCTAAATATAATTTATGGGAGTTTTTTTTATTAAATATTGAAGAACATAAAATTCTCCATCTAATACACTTGAAATTTTTATTATATCTTGTATAGATTTAGAGATAAAGTCACTATAATTTATAGAGTAAACTAATCGCAGAGGCTAAGGCACTAAGGAAACCAGTTGACAAATTCCAATGTTTATAGTATAGTTTGTAAATGACACATGTTATTGTCAAATATCAACAGTTTTAGTGACATTCTGATAGATTTTTCTGGAAAGCATATTTAATTTTTCTTATTGGTTTATTAATTAAATATTTGAAATTATAAGTAAAATTGTGGTAAAATGCATATATCCATCAGAAATACCGCCAATCTGGTTAATAAATTGGAACATTCTCTGACATTTAAAAACTTCCTCATACAATGAAAAATAGATATAATTAGAATTATATGTGTGCAGAAGGCATGTTAAATACAATAAAAAACAATATTTGGGTAAAGTTCTGTAATATTTTTTTATAAAACGACGGTTCGAAAGCGAAGTGCAATACAATACTTATATAGCCTAATATGGAAATGGCGAGAGGTCTTGTGCTGGCCACAACAATTTTTTTTTCTACTTTTAAAGTATACATATCGTAAATATTTTATACACAAATACATATGTTAAAAAAACAACTGTTTTATTTCTTTACCACTTTTACAATATATGATATAATGTAAAAATGTGAGTGGCTCAAAACTTTTGCACGCAAATGTATGTGTATTAAAAAAAAAAACATCATAATTGAATAAGAAAGTTTTATTTAACCAAATTTGGATAAACTGTACTTCATGGAATATATTGCAATTTCCAGTTAGTTATTTGGCTGTAACTATTAAAATACAATTATAAATTGAGTGAAAAGGGTGGAACAGAACGAAGACTTCCGAGGATTGATAACAGTACACGATCAAGAGGAGAAGTTAACATTTTAATGGTATAGGCCAGGGATGGCGAACCAATGGCACGCGACACAATATTTTGGGCACGTCACTGATCATTCATTATGATGCACTACATGCATTACAAATACATGAGAAACCAGACGAAGACCAAGTTACTGAAGAATTTATTTCTGTGATTGTTCAAAGAATTATCGGAAATACTCAAGTTTATTATGTACCCTGATGTGACGTCATTTGATAAACTGAATTTGTCCCAATTCGATTGGTTGAAAATTGAACAA
Organism: Ophonus ardosiacus; assembly: GCA_943142095.1. NCBI lineage: Eukaryota > Metazoa > Arthropoda > Insecta > Coleoptera > Carabidae > Ophonus > Ophonus ardosiacus. Next base: position 30,634,140 of record OW964832.1, on the reverse strand, counting down.
TTTTAAATGCAGCTGATTGATTTCCAGTCTAGTTCAATATGGATTCAAAAATTTATTGAAACAAGGAAAGAGTTAGAATTAATTGAAACAGAAAGATTGACAAGTAATATAAGTGAAAATGCTAATAACAAAATTTTGGAAACATGGAATGCGTTACCAGACACATTTAATTGTTTGAAGAAGCTGGCTCATGCTATTTTAACAATATTTTCATCAACCTATGCCTGCGAGTCATTATTTTCAGAGATGAATAACATTAAAGACTCGGTTAGAAACCGTTTGACAGATGACTCCAGTTCAGCATGCATTCTGCTAAAAGTAACATCTTACAACCCTAACATCTGTTATTTGTCATCTAATCTGCAACAACAGAAATCACACTAATTTTACTTTAATTTAAATTACGCGTATAATTGAAACATTGCAAAATGTTCCTATTTTTTTGTAGTAAATAAAGAGTTTTGAGTTGATAGTATTATTATTATTTTCCCAATAATCACAAAGTCAAAATTATTTGATGGCACGTCTATGACCTCATTAAACATTTCTTTAGAAAAATGGCACGTTGATACGTAAAGGTTCGCCATCCCTGGAGGCTATTACATAGGTACATACTCAGTAAATCCAGAGGAATGTGTTAAACTTTGAGAGAGTATACTACCATTATACTATACATAAATATTTATATGACTAACAACACAAAAGTTGTAGTCTGATTTGAATTTGTTTTCGAGTTATAGTGATTTAAATGTTCAATCTATAATAAATTATCGAAAATGTATCCCTGGATTTCCAGAGATTTTCTGACAGGTTTACAAACAGCGCGTGTTGCGTATTGCTATCTTGATTTCATCTTGATATTCCTTTACGCGAGCCACAACATTAAAAATATAGTTAATTGGTGCATCTCGATTGTCCGGTTCTATTTTATGTACCTCACTTTTCAACCAGTCCCATAAAAACAAAGGTCTAATGGAGCGAGTTATGTAGCACATTCTCACGTACTAAGATTATTGGTACACATAGTCAAGGGCAAATAAAACGATAGTATTACCTTTATTTTACATGAAGTCTAACATAAATTCCTACTTCATTTGCCACAAACAAGATGAAATTAACTGCAGTTTTATAAAGTTTTAACATTTCACAATGAGCAAACCGTTTTCAGCTTTTTAACATCGTAATTACTCAAAATCATCTGTTACTGTCACAATCTATTTGAGGTTAGTAGTGGTTCGCTGTTCGCTGATAGTCCGCTGGATGTTGCCGGCGCAAGTTTCGTTGAGCTGTTGAGCAGAGCAACTTTAGCTCTTCCTTGCACATTCCACAACGAGTAACAGGTTTTTCTTGCTTCGTATTTACAATATCTTAATGGGAAATTAATGATTGCAGCACATCTCATGCGATGGCCAGTGATCAGTGAATAACTTTCTCTTTGATGTAAAATGAGTTTGGTGATAAAACAGGGCATAAGTGTGAAGATAAATTGATATTTAAATAAATTAAGAAGTATTTACAGATATGATGATGTTACATAAAAGATATTGGGATTAACTTTAAATATATTTATTTATGTATTTTTAATTACAAACTTAATGTACAATTATAATATAATAAATATAATTCAGTTTGCGTCTATGCATGTGTGTATTTTATTTATGTGTAAGCATATTACTTTTGTACGACTAATTTAATTGAACCAAATTATGAATAAATATTATAATCTCGCGTTAAATTTAATATATCTGATACATTACTGTTAGTGACATTGTGACCTGAAGATTTTTAAAAATTGCGTAAAAGTCACAAGTATGTTAGGGCAGAAACAATCTGGAATGCCGTTTCGATACATTTTTTCAGAGTAGGCATGCGTTCTAAAACTAAGTTTTTTTCCAAAATGTATGTTTTAGAATTTTATTGTTTGCTTCTACTGAATCCTGAAGTAACATCTTTAGACAAAGAAGACAGGCTCGAAGAGAGATATAGTAAGTATTTCCATGGCCTCTTGGATTAAATTTAAAACAGAAATGTGTTGGCTAATTTTGTGTTTCGGTATTATTATTATTATTATTATTATTATTATTATTATTATTATTTTTAGAATGTACCATCAGCGAACAAATCATTATTATAACAAAACTGATCACTCATGTCATACATATGTCAAACACCACAGCAAAATAAAATAGAGCCATATATCAACGGATTAGGGCAATACGTTGATAAGTAAAGAAAGGTCATGGTAATACAAAACTCTCTCTTCGGGCTTAATGTTTTCTTCTAAAGACATGTAGTATTATTGGAGGGAGGATGTGTATTGTGTGACGTCAACTTCATAAGTCACCATTAATACGAATGATTAAGAAAAAGATAAGTACATTTTTTCTAATATTCTTCCAAATAATCTTTGGAATATAATATATAACTAAATAAAAACTTCTTTTTAAGTAATACTTTATTTGGGTATTCGCCTATAGCTATAACGCAGAATCAAATTACGCAAAAGTTATATTTTATGAAAAATATACTTTAATAAGAGAGCAGTGATATAAAGAATTACGTTCTTAAATATACAGGTGCATACAAAAGTAAACTTAATCCCAAGTTTTTAGGGACAACCATAACGGAAGCAAATAACTTCGGGTCTGTATCCCTAACAACAAAACAGCCTCGTCTCGGTGTTGTTATTGTTTTGTGGTTTCGTTTGACCCTACCGTGTGTCTATTCCTATAGCATAAACCTAAGTAGGTGTCACTTACGATGTTATTGGCTGTTATCACTGCTACATAAATAAGTTAAAAAACTTGTTTTCTATTACATTGACCGTGATTTGAGGTGTCTTCTATTTTTATGTGTTATATAATAACAACTTTAAAAAAGTGAATAAACTACCCCATTCGGGTTGATCCTTCTACTACATTTTGATGTAATAGCTCAGAGTTGCGAACCTATGATACACGGGTCAAAGAGTGACAAAACAATTTGAAAGTACCCGCGTGAATGTCCAGAAACACTAATCAAAGTTTGTAAATTATACACAAAATTAGATTTGAATTCACGTAATTTTTGAATACTAGTAGGTAATTTGGAAACAAAATTAGCAGTATTTCGAAATGGATTTATGATAAAAAAAAATTGAAAAATTATTTAAAAAATAGAAGCGTAATGCATACCAAATGAGCACTGGTAAATAAGTGGAAGAAAAAATTAAAATTAACGTTCTACAGATAAGGAATTCCTTAACTGCACGAAAACTTTAATTACTACATTAATAATGTTCGGATCAACTTATTTCTGCGAACAACAAAATTAACAAAATCGGCACACATCGGAACCATAAATAAAAAATAAATCACTAATTTTAAATAATTGGGTATATTATTAATATTGATTGTGTGTTATTTTTTCCTTCTACAGATTGAAAAATACTCAAAATATAGGTGATTTGTTTTTTTTTTAAATTAAAGTTTAACTAAATAAAACAGAACTTTGGACTTCCATTGTCTTTATTATTGATAAACAAAAAAACTGTTATACAATATTAACACAACGTTTCGGTAGCTATGTAGCTATGTTCTGTTTTATTTAGTAATGAAACATTGTCTTACAACTTCAAAGAAATATTAAAGTTTAAATTAGACCGTTAATCTGCGAGATTAATTAAAAAAAAAAAAGATTCTGACCCAACGCCAAAAATAGTTCACCATCACTGTAATAGTACATCACTTTAAGAAGGGTACTTGAAGATTGTTTATAAAGGAGGATACTATTATTTCACGATTAGATTCTGATTTTTGATACGGTTAATATGTGTTGACATCATTGAGGTTCTATACTACAGTAAAGAACCTCACTGGCTGGCATATACTGAACTATTAATATCTGCTAGTAATAAAATACTTCTTAGTGTCGTACTTTATTAAAATTCGTAGATTCAGCTGTAGGCACTTGTTGAAAAATTATAACAATAATAATTAATGAAACACTTGATGTAAGTATTTTTGAAACTTACATCAAGTGTTTCATTAATTGTTACCGTACTTTATTCTCATTTAGAGTTTGCTTCAAGTGAGAAATGGTCGTTATATCAAGATGGGATCAGAGGAAATCTTGAGCTTACGGTTTTACCACAACTACATGTTTAGGGCGTACATTTGATTAACTTTAAATGTTACAGAGCTTGATATATTAGTATTTTATACATTATCTGACAAGTAAATTTGACGAGTGGTTTCCTGGATTTAAAAGTATAAAAATGTAATAGATAAAAGATTTCCGAAATGTTGACAGAAAAAAAATCTTTAACAAGAAGTCCTATTTATTTTAATTATTATATAGTTTATACAGTCGTTTATAAAAATGTTATGTAATATACTGTTTTTAGCAAGTTCAGCCTCTGAATCTGTTAATTAGATTCTTTTACTCCCAGAAGGACGTGGAGCAGGAATTTTATTTGTATCATTAATATTTTTTTATCCTTTGATACTGCAGAACACCAGGCAACATTTTTTTGCAAAAGATTACAGTTTACAATGGTAGCTCAGAACAACCAGAATCAGAATGTGAGAACTTTTTGGTTTTGTTAACTAAGAAATTTTAATTAAGATAGTAAGGCCGTAATACACTAGGTTGCATTTATTAAATTTTGTTCGGAATTACAACCCATCACTTTCCACTTAACATAATCACCAATGTGCTACATTAAAATAAAATTATAGATATTGGCAATAATGTAACAAGGTGAGAATAGTGCAATAACAAGTAATAACTTTAATATAAACTCTTCTAAATTATAGTTTCAATATCAACATTTTAATTCTGTTATCTTTGTAAGTCAAAATTCTGTTTAGAAATAATAATCATTTTTCCTATATCTCTGTTTAGTCTAGATGTCAACCAAGTAGACATTTATTGTTTTGACAATTATCTACATAAGTTATTGCTAGACTACGTGAAATCTTGTTATTTTGTTATGGATGCTACACCCTCGCACCCTTCATCAGATATGCCTGTTGAAGAGATAACCCTTTGTTTTAAGGCAGTCGAGGTTAAAGACTTAAGCCTATGGCACACTTATCGATGAGCATCAGAGAACATCGATGAGCTCATTGATGAAACAACAGAACGCACCCATCATCGACGAAAAATAGCGGCGCTGCTATTTTCATCGAAGATCATCAATGAAACGAACGTATCTTATTTCACACGTATCTTTTGTGCCTCACGTCACTTTGACTTGTGTCAAACAACAATAAACTAGGAAAATATCAATTTAAAAACCGACGGTGTAGGAACATTTCACTGGTAATATTACCAACTTTTCTGTTTTTCGTCAGAGAAAAAATTTATGTATTTGTCATTGATGAAACACAAAATTATCGATGACGGATGCGTACTGTTGTTTCATCAATGAACTCATCGATGCGCCAGTACTCGGAATTAGGGTTACAATATAATAATGTAACAGTTAGTTTGTGTTCAGTTTAATCAATAATTATAAGTTAAATGTAATTATGTAAATAAAGTTAGTTAAAATTAGTATAAAATATTGTGTATGTCTTCTTCTTTAGTGGTGAGCGAACCAGCAAGCGTCCACCAGTTAGAAGAAATAGTGTCATCGTTCCGTAAGAAGTAATTCGAAGCCTCAAAGAAACCCCCCCCCCCCCCCCCCCCCCCCGTTTCAATAATATTATAGGCTATAGAGTAAAGTAATAATTATTTACATTACAAGTTGCTAAACATTTTTTTGTTGTGGAGGTAGTTTATCGGAATGAGATGAATACCAAGCCTTGGTAAACCTCCAAGGCCAAAAAGGCTTACAAAGCGCGTAGTCCATTGGTATGTATGGCATAAGAGTTGAAAGACAAGTACACCATTTCGTAGAGAATAAATGTGGACATTTTTCCTCGTTTTCCCCCTTGGAGAAATATTATTTTTATGACATGTAATGTCATTTATTGCTTAGTTATAAATAATTCTCTGATTTTGAAGGGTAACAAGTTCAAAACTGTCGCATCGGCAGCATCAACTATTTCTTGCGGTTCTTCAGAAACAGAACTAAATTATAATTTAGCTAAAATTATGGAAACAGCTGATATATTCAAAAAATTCTAATTGTCAGATGTCAGTGTCAAGTGCAAAACCAAAGATGGAAAGTATAGGCTCAGAAAGTTGTATAAGTGACAGAGTGTCCCTCGCAAGTTACTTGCAATTGCAGCCTCGCCTCAAGGAAATGCCGGGAGTACGAGGGAGGCCAAAGAGAAGATGTAAGGACTGTGTAGCAGAAGGTTTGAGAGAAGAAGATGCGTTGGATAGGAATGAGTAGAAGAGAAGAATAAGAAACAGCGACCCCTAATAAAATAGGAAAAACATGAAGAAGAAAGTGTCAAGTGCAATTTACGTAGTGTATGTTCATGTTAGAATTTTGTTGGATTTTTAGAATCTTTTCAAAGGAAATTTTAGTATGGAATTTGTACAAAATACATCGAATTGACGGAAGGCCTTGTGCTAGCCACAACAATTTTTTTAAATTATAAAACGACGTAGTTCTGTCATTTTTTTAAATTATAAAACGACGTTTCGACAGCGAAGTGCTGCCTTCATCAGGCAAATGGCAAAAATAAATATGTAGTGATAGTTATATGTTTATAAAAAAATTATTTCATAATAAAAAAATTACAAAACTTTACCCAAATATTGTTTTATATAAATAATTATAAATTCAGATAAAGCCAAAAACGCGTTGTGGATGTTTTTCAAACTTGGGCATTCTTAGACTTCTATAGAGTGTAACATAGGTACTATTCCACAAATACATATTTGTCAGTCGTCGTACGACCACTGAAATATATACTAACTGGAACTCGCATACTCTACTCTATCTATCAGCGTACGCTGCACTGAAGCCTCATTCCCTCATTGAACAATAATGGTTGGTCCTGTTCGCGCTCGTTCGTGCCGAACCGAACCTAGCCGAATAACTTGTATCATAGCTGATCGTTTTATTTTCATGTTATGCTTCATTTATTTAAACCTACGCCACACGAAATAATTTCCGTCTACTCACGAACTGTCTCGATGTTTGCCGACTACTCCAGCAGCAGGCTTTCAATATGCCTTCACAGTTACGGTTCGTACGCGCATTCCAGTTAGTATATATTTCAGTGTTAGCCCCTTTTTTCATGAAAAAAAGGGAAAAAACGCAACTAGCCCTTTATAACCAAAAATTGATCAACTCTTTTTATAGGCATGTATTACCCCAAATAACACAAACTGATTTTTAGGAATAGTACAGATAAAATCGTCAAAGGCAACCGTCATTAGAATATATTCTGATAGGCGGAACAAGATTTGTTGTATAATTGTACTGTATTTTATTGTACGATTGTATGATAAACAACAATCAGTTATAGAAAAAAATATCTCCCATCTATACTGTTGTAATTTACAGTAATCCACATAAAAAGGCAAGTAGTTATTGCTTATCTCGTTCACGTTTACATTTAGATTACAATGGCATTGTTAAACCGCCTTCAGTGCTTCTGTATAAGCACAGAGTTAAATATCAATAATAATAACTCTTTGCAACTATCATAATAATCTCTCAGTGAAAAGCGTCACGCTGTGTTATTATTCGTTATTATTATTAAATTTACAGAATAGTTTACTGCATTACTCGTGTGACATTTACACTCTCCGTTGATAGCACTAGATTTAAACCGCCCGAGGTGTACTGTAAACACAATAAATTTTCTTCCTTTTCTGAAACAATGAAACGTTGAACGTCGCGTTGTCTAAGCGACCGCTGTTTGTTTTTTGTTGTTTGCGTCCGTGTGAAAAGTCCAGTTGAAATGTGCAGTGAATTACGCGAGTAAAAATAAGCTCCAACGTTGTCAGAGTGCGTGAAGTGTTGCCAAATGCACGAAACTTGTAACAAACTTGAACTAAATTTCTCGAATATAGGATGTCCATGATTTTATCGCAGATGTGGGTGCCCGCATTGATCTAACATTTCTATTAGGTCGTAAATTCTAACAGGTATTGGAATAAATAGAAATGGGGACGGAAAACGACTTCCGTGACGCTTGAACCAATTATTTCAAGGAAGATATAAAACTGTAGATAAATACATCTGCAAAACTCCTACGCAATAATTATTTGCTAGCTGCGACATATTAAAATGTTTGTAGATAAAATTAGAAAAATGAAGTTATGTGGCTGAATGGGTTAAGTTATTGGTAATGGTTCCGACGGCCTAGATTAAATTTCAATAAGTCATTTTGAAAATTATTTTCAATTTTCAAATAAGACAAAAGTTATCGCTGTAGTGCTCAGCTCTACGATAGGTGAGGTGACGCTTGGCATACCATAGATTACGTTTATCTTGATTATTCAAGTGGCTTTAAGCATATTATGACTTGAATCTTGAATGATCCTATTGGTTTATGACAGGATTAATATTTCAATCTTCTTTAAATTCAAATCGACTAAAAAGAGATACCTAGTTAAATTGTTACTTGTATTTAACTTCACAAATAATTTTCAATCATAATGGGGAAGTTTAGCGATTTTTTTTTATTCTTTTATTCCATGGGAAATGACTTGAAAAATTATGTAACATGTTTTATTTTTTTCAAAAATGCCCAGATTTTCCGGAAAAGCCGATTTTAAGCTGTGATGACGTCGGTAGAGGCTTGGTACAACGTATGTCTCTTATACACTGACTGATACGCGGTTGAGGATACCAGTCACTTGAGACTGACGTGTTGTTCGACCTACGTTCAAGTGGTTCGCTTTCACCGTTCTGTCTGAGTTTGCGCATAACTGACTTGTGACGTACTTAGAGTTTACCCAAAAAATATTAATTATAAATAAATGGAGCAATAATTTTAATTTTTAATTTCAATTTCAGCAGTCATTTGTGTTATATTTGTGAGAAAATAGTATGTTATGTAGAATTTTTACCATGCTAAACTTTCCCATTACTTATTATAAATAATGATATTTTGACATAACAATAACAGTTTAGTATAAGTTAATTGTTTTGTTATTGATTATGGCCTACTGTTTTGTGTTATGTTAAATAAAATTTATTTAATTTTCAAATGAATTTTTCTCAATATTTTTGTTATGCAAGATCATAAAATATTTATATGGTCATTGAATTAAAAAAAAATACTCTGTCGAATGTATAATATCCCATTTAAAAAAATATAACTGGTTTGTAACTTGAGGACCACTGTTTTAAATTTATTTTTCTTCAATAAGTGAATCTTCCTCTTGATCTACTGCAACCTTTATTTGAATGATTTTCTTCTATTCCTAAAAATTAAGAAAATAATCGGGATGTCCCGTGTCAGTGAAACACACACATATATATATATATCTATATATATATACACACAGTTTATTAGTTTATTTGCAATATTTAATATATTTTAATGTGTTTTGGATGTTGTCTTCTTTCAAGGCTTCTTTCAGTGAAGTTTGAAAAAAATAATTAAATTATAAATTATATATACTCTATCCTTCTTCCAAATTGAAATGAATAATGTAATAACTACAACAAATATATTATAGGGAAGAACAAGAGCTTTATATTTAGTATCCTTCTACCACTGATTGAAATTTAAATAAATGCTAATGCCGTTTGATAAATTTCCTTTGTACAAGATCAGAGAAATGCTTATACAGAATTCTCAGAATAATTCAACCACAATATTTTGTGAATTCAACTAAGTTTATATTTCAACGTCAATCAAAATCTGTAATAACAAATGCCGTAGAAATACATATATGAATCAGGATTCATTATTGAATCATTCATCGCTTGTCCTTCGAAGAAGATTTGACAAAGCATCGGATCAAAATTCACAAATAGATTTCAACACAATATCCCATTTTAATAAAATATAGGTCACATCAGGCGCTGAATGCGTAAATAAATAGATCATATGCAAAAGTATTTGCATGTTAAAAAACATTCATAACTCTTTTATAACAAATGACCTAAATTTAAAAATTATTCTGCCAATTTTACAAGCATCTTCTCGAAAATTGCCTTTCTTATGATTAAATGAAAAACTAAAATACATACATACATACATACTATATATAGTAAATGCATGTGGCAAGCTAAAATCAAATAACAATATTTAGAATGTAGCAAAATTTGAATTTCAATTCGAGAGCAAAACATGTTGACACATCGCACAATATTTCGTCATATTTTTAAACACCACAGCTTCGAAAATACTATTTATCTCACTGATATCCCTGCTTATTATTCCATAGAAATAAAATGTATTATTATGGATGGATTGGAGAATACTCGAGTAGTTTAAAAAAAAATCGTCTCGACCCGATTATTTTAAAGTACAACTCGCCTTGAAATTTGACTGGACTAATATAAGACAAATTTCTAGTAAACTCAAGCAATTTTTTCAATGAAAAAATCAATTAAAGTGCTAAACATGAAGTGGTGCGGTGAACTGATTTCTATACCAAATTTTAAAACTCGAGCAGAAGAACTTGACTCGACTAGAGAAATTATTGGCTTGGCTCGATACTAACTCGAGTTAAATAAAGCTCAAATTCATAGAAAAAAAAACCATCTAAATTGTAGTTAAATTATATAAATAAATTTAATTTTCAGCCTACTAATATGTTTTCATTAAATTATTTAAGTTGATTTAGTTAAATTTTCTAAATTTGTAATAACAAATTATAATAAAATTAAATACAAAATTAGATTAAATGACTACATTTAGTATTGAACTAAACATAAATAAAGAAATTAACTAAATATATATTTAAATTTTCTATTTACTTACCTAATTTATTAGATAAATCACCGAAAATTGTGGGACAAAAATAATAAAGCCAAAATATAGTAAAATTAAATAAAATAAGTAATTAAAATAACTATTTACATATTTAAATTAATTAGTTAAAATGCTATAATTTACAAATCTTATTCGCCAGTTATCTCGGTTAAACCGACAAATATCGATTAGATGGTTAAAGTATGGTTAGTAACCACGGTTAATATTTTCTACAGTATAGATATGACGAAACGCCGGTGTAGTGGCCGTGCGCATTAAAGCGATATGTCTATACATGTTCAGATCGAATCTGAGGTTCCTCCGTTCGAATCTACCGACCAGCTAAGTACATAGTCGTTAAAATGCCACAGTATCAGGCATTAATCGCACTCGCATGCGGCGACCCGACCAGTTGTCCATGTTAAAGATAGAGGCAAATCAGTGGTTGTCGCACGGATTAAGTACACCAACTGCTCTAGTATGTCGGTCACGAAACGAGTACCTACGGTACTTGAGGCCTTGGCCCTACAAGGGCTGTTGTGCCATAGATGATGATGAAGACGAAATCTGTGAATAAAATGGGTAATAAGTCATGATGATATATTTATTAGAAATAAATATACGATCAAGGTTTACTATCAAGAAGTAGGTGTTCTCATCCTATCTGCTTATATCAAAACTTTATATAAAAATCTGATGTGGCCAACACAAAACCTCCCGCTATTTAATTTTTATTGATTTAAATACATACCTACGTTACTAATGCTGCAAACTATATTATGTTTTATTGTATATAACTATTGCTTTATTTACGATTTTCTTTATTATTTAATATGCCACTATTATTAATTTGAAGTGATTGATTTTTTGACAATGACGTTTACCTGTCAGTTACATTCATTTGAAAAATAAACTGTGTAACAAAGGAATTTTGTTTATCTTAAGCTTCGGGATTAAAAAAAGAAAAATGATTTTTAAATTTAAAATATGTAGAAAAAGTATTAATATATACCTGTACAAAATTCAATAATCTATAATTTTCCAATGACATAAAATGCAAAAAAATGGCATTTAATGGTATTTTTTGAAGAAAAACCATTATGAGCTTCAAGTAAAGTGCCATTTCCGTTTATCCGATTTACACCAAAATATAATGGCTTCTTTTCGTATTAGAATAGGGTAGAAATACAAGGTTTCAGAATTTTCTGACTAACAGTATTTGAGGTAGAGCGAAGACAAAATTCATACACATACACACATACATACATACATACATACATACATACATACATACATACATACATACATACATACATACATACATACATACATACACACACACATACATACACACACACACACATACATACAGACACACACACATACAGACATCATCGTGAAAATGTTAAAAATGGATTCTAGGGACCTTAAAACGTGGTCATTACTAAAATCTCTATATGTGTTTTTCAGCACGATCCCTATACCTCCCTTACCAAGGGTAGCGGGAGGTAAAAAGTACATCATAGGAGTTACTTTTGTAAAATGAAAAAAAAAAAAATTGAAATGTTTTCAAGTTAGACTTCGGTCAGAATCGGTTTCAAATCTGAACAGACGGAAGCATATTCAAAAAGTTTATAAATTTTATAAATACAAACATATAAAAATTACGAATGAAAGATGAATACATTTTTTTGATTTCATAAAATATTTCTCCGACATTCTTTGATTGGTATAACAGTTAAAACTTGTTTGTCAAAAAACAAGTATGTAATGTCACTAAATTTAGGTGTGGCTGCAGTACCTGATAATTGGTTATAGTAAATAAATTCCTTCGTAATTTACTAATCAGAATTTACTTATAATTCTGAATTATGTTCGTGACACTAGAAATAGCCTGTGAACATTAGATAATAAATATACCGATAACAACAGTAAATTATAAGCAGAATCATCCATAAATTAATAGAACCGACGATTTTACGACTATTTAACGTCATATTCCTCTGTATTTAATGCCATTTTAATATTTTATTTTGCTCATTCACAAACCTTTGCATTCCTTCTAGCATCAATGAGTTACTAACCAATATAATAACGATAATTTCTCACATTTGTCAAGATTAACGCGCACATGGTTGGTTGGGCGATCCTACGCACATGTACATGTACGTTGCATAACGCGATGGGCGAGTACGTATCTGATGAATATGTGAGTGTGTGTGATTTAATGCAAATTAAGTTACGGTACTAGTGGTTAGCCAGGCCTGCTGAGATGTAGGTAAGATAGAAATTGTTAGTTGATGAGTTTCACCTGTTTCTTCGTGCTTTAAAAGATATTAAATGACGTGGGCGGTAATATAATACGCAAGTATAGCTTACATCCCAAATCATATATTCAATAGAAAGTCTTTTTTTGTTTAGTTTTTATAAATGAAACCATTTATGGCATAATTAATATTTGTATGTACTTTTTTTTAAATTATAGTGTCACGAAGTTTTCTACCTACATTTTTTTGGGTGTGTCATTTCTGTTACTTGAAAGATCGCCAAGATAATACATTTTTTATTTGGAAATTAATTATTAGACGTTATCTCTATTCACATATGAAAGAATACAACAAGAAAATACATACACTAAATGATGGGAATTTTAGAATCTCTTAAAATGATCTCCATGAAATCGTGTTAGAATCTAGATATAATATATTCCAGTAATATTTTTAATTATACACTCAAACCGGTTTATACACGGGTTATTTTTACACGATCTGGAAATAACACGGTTTGATATTTTATCAAATCTTTGTATTAATTAGTGATGCAACAATTACGATTAAGATTAACCGAGGTCAAGGATGGTATAATTTGGCAAGAACTATAATACTTTCTACAGATATTTTTTTCAATATTTGTTACAGATTTTGTAAAGTTATTGCTTGGAAATTTATAATGGAAAATTTCACTATAGAACATCGCGTAAAAATCTCTGAATTAAATTTTATTTTAATCCTCAGATAGGCAACAACTTTATATAAAATTTGATCATGGGAGATGAAACAAGGAATGCACACGAGCGCACGATAAACCTGTTAAAGGAACAGCGATATTTGGCTTCCGATTTTCGATATTTACATTGATTTTTTTTTTTCGATAATATCGATGGACATCGATGTTTGTTGCCCTACTTTTGCCTGGACGAATTTTGGTCTCTGCGCAACATTTTACCTCCCGCTACCCTTGGTAAGGGAGGTATGGGGATCATGCTAAAAATCACATATCGAGATTTTAGTAAATGACCACGTTTTAAGGTCTCTAGAATCCAATTTTAACATTTTCACGATGATGTCTGTGTGAGTGTGTGTGTGTGTGTGTGTGTGTGTGTGTGTGTGTGTGTGTGTGTGTGTGTGTGTGTGTGTGTATGGATTTTGTCTTCGCTCTAACTCAAATACCTTGTATTTCTACTCTATTTTAATATGAAAAGAAACCATTAAATTTTGGTGTAAATCGGATAACCGGAAATGGCACTTTACCTGAAGCTCATAATGGTTTTTCTTCAAATAATACCATTAAATGCTATTTTTTTGGCATTTTAAGTCATCATGAAAATTAAAGATTATTGAATTTTCTACAGGAATACATTAATACTTTTTCTGTATATTTTACAGATAAATTTAAAAATATTTTTTTTTATTCATCTCGAAGCCTAAGATAAACACAATTCCTTTGTTACACAGTTCATATTTCAAATGAATGTAACTGACCGGTGTCAAAAAACTAATCACCTAAAATTAATAATAGTGACATTTTAAAAAGAAAATAGTAAATAAAGCAATAGTTATATGCAATGGAACAGTTTGCAGCATAAGTTAATATGTAGATATGTATTTAAATTAATAAAAATTAAATAGCGGGAGGTTTTGTGTTGGCCACATCATATTTTTTCTTTAAAGGCGCGGTCGGATAGGAAGCTGCTCGTACGACCAGGAATGAGCAAATTGAATTATGCACAATATTAATTTAGAAAATAAAAGTAGTAAATTATGTGTCCCAGTTTCAGATGTTGGTACTATACCTGCTACTAAAAAACCAATTTAAAAGTATGCAAAGAACATCATCTTAAAAGATGTGGAAGGCAGTTTTTTCATAATGTTTTCTGAATGAGATTGAGGACGTGTATTTCTGTTCTCTAATTTAAATATAAAACATAAAAGAATTAATTAATTCCAAATAGAAACCTACCCTAACCTAAAATTAAATCTTCGATGATTTGGTGCGTCTGCAAATTTCACCGAATAAACAGATCTACAATTACTGGTTACACAAGGATGAGATAAATAAGAGACTCTGATTGGTAATTCGATGCGCAACTGTTTGTTTACCCCGGGGGAGAAAAGAGATCACTCGGACAGTTTATTTTAGTTGATTTTCAACAAAGGTCGTGCATTGTTCTGTGCTCTGATACGGATACGTCATTGTAGGTTATGTTTTGCCCAATTTGAATTTTATCTTCGTTGTTTTATTCAACGAATGCGAATTGTGGCTTTTCTTGGAACACGGAAATTGTTTTCATTGTATGTTTATCAACTAGTTTTAAATAAAATTAATTCATAGGTCTAGATAAAAACACCTTAAAATTGTAAACAATAATAAAAAATTCTTGTTCCAAAGTTATAATGCATAATTCAAATATTGCAGGAAAATTCATATATTATCTATTTTTTTTATTGTTTTTTATTATCGCAAGGAAGCTATTTTGTTCTGAATAAATGAGTTCTATTTAAAATGATAAGATATACAAAAATAAAATTACTAGAAAAGTAAATTTAAAATAGGCATGCTAAATATGAATTACTTTTAACTTATACTTTAGATAACTGTGGCGTGACATAAAACGATAATAATAAATAGTAAATGTTTCAAATTAATAATGCATAAATACATTTTTAAAATGCCAAGAACTATATATTATGCTTTTCTATTCTTAATAAGTATTCATAATGTTTTATAGTTACAATTTTAAAATAATGCCTATTTATATACTGAAACATGTATAATTATTGAAAACATTGTTTAGATTACCTACAAAAGAAAAATAAAATTATACATTTTCCTGTATTATTTATTATTCTAGAATTTGATAGTAGATATACACGTATGAGTAATAATATTTTGTTATCAAGTGGATTTGAATTACCTCACATACAGTAAGCGTAACACAAAGAAGGACATGTAATTCATGACCTTTCCATTATGAAAAAAAAAAAAAATACATAATTTTCCACGAAAAGTTAATACAAGAAACTTATTGTTTATTTCATAAAGATCGGTTTTACAAAAATAAAAGTAATAAATTAAGAATTCTTTGTTTTTAAACTAACAGGAATAAATTAAAAATTTTAACAGTACTATACATCCAGAACATAGATAAAGCATGGGTGTTTACATAGTTTTGTATAATTTAATTTAAGACAACAACGTTTACATATTTTAAACAAAAAAATCTGTTGTGGCCAGCATAATACCTGTCGCCAATTTCATATTAGGCTATAAATATTGTATTTAACATTTCTGGAACACTAAAAATATTTTAATTACATCTATTCTGCATTTTTCAATTAATTCTATAATAAAGTTTCCTTCTACTCTTGACGAGATTGGCGGGATTTCTGAAAGATATATGATGAAATATATGCACAGCAAGCGCGTGTTTAATTGACTTGTTACTGTACATACATTGGCTTACAAATGATTCCCGTTTCTGTTTATACCAACCTTAGATGTTGACGGAGTCTTTTCCTTGTTATAAAAATAGCATATTATAATTACTATTACACCTCGACTTGTCCAAGTACGAATTTTAGGTTTTCCGCATTCAAGAAGAGAGTTAATTTAACGTGCGGCAGCTATATCTATAATTTTAAATATATAATGAGCCTGTTTCACATTTTTATATTACTATTTTAAATGAAAGTTTATGGAATGATTTTCTTAGTAATAATTTTTATTTTAATAATTTGTTGTTATTTGTGGAAAAAATTAAATAAAAAGATTGGAGTCCTGAAAAACTACCCCCCACTCCTGTGACGTAGAAGCACATACATTACATCATTAACAGCCAATAGGAAAATAGTTTTTCCATCACTTACGTGTATTCATATTATTTATATAAATAAACGTAGGCTAAAGTTTGTCACATGTTAATAACAAAATCTTTTAATTTGACATTTGACGCTGACATTGCTCATTGTAAATGAATAATAAAGTAATAATGGCTAATTCAAATTACACTCAAGCTAAGTCGGACAATTAACCGAAGGTCGATAGCTGGATGATGGTTGAATTTATATCAGAACGATTGTTTTACTGCTACCGAAATAAGGGGTGTTAAAGAGTTGAGGTAAAATAAAATATAATAACTGAATTTATTATATAAATTGATAATATATTTTACTTTAAAGTTCTGGTCGTGATTCTTATTTGACACTTGTTTGACAACTTTTACAATACACTTGACACCTTAGAACCGCTGAAGATGTATGTACTCTGACGTCACATTCTGTTTCAGATCACGTGACTTATTCAAAATTTTATCCAAATTTCAAAAATTAATTGTAAAATATCTAAAGGATATTTCGTGATATTTTCAAATTTGAGACTCTTTAAAGAACAATATCTTTTCAAATTTAATACTTAGAAGTCATATAAAAATTCTTGCAACAGCCCTATTAATGATAAAATAAAAAATATTAAATGTACTTCCCAGAAGAAGCCTTCAAGAGTAATGTCTCTGGATTTTTGACTGGCATTTATGTCATTTACAAACATTTTCATTTTGCAACTTATTTCCATGGGTTATTTGATGGATACAATGAAATATTTTATATATTTATAACTCTCAATCTCTAAATCTATAGAAGATATAATAAAAATATTCAATATACTAGATAGAGAATTTTATATTCTTTAATATTTGTAATAACAAATTTCCAAAAAATAATGTTTAGATTTTTTTTAAGAAACTACTACTTCCGGTTGTCCAACCTTTTCAGCCCTTCCCAGGAATGTCAGATTGAGGAATTCATAGTTAAACAGGTCTTAAGTCTTATAGTTCCAGCCACACACACACACATACACACACACATACGCGCGCGCGCGCAAACACACACACACACACACATACACACACAGACATCATTTTAAAAATGTTATAATCGGATTGTAGGGACCTTAAAACGTACTTATCCATTAAAATCTGGATATGTGAATTTTAGCATGATTCCAATACCTCTGTTAGCGAGAGGTAAAAAAAACAACCTTTTTCTCAATACCAATGCATTTATATTTAGTAGTAGTGTTGCAATAAATATTTACAAATTGCTGGCATATATATGTATTCCTTGCGGTATATTCCTCAAAAAAGATGAAATGTCTTTGGTGTATTTTGAAATCTTAAAAACTATTCTTAAAGTCCTGTGACAAAATGACAATTAAGGCCGCATATATGTCAATGTTAACGTGGCTGGGTTCAGACAGTGTTTTAAAATGAATTAGTTATTGCTTTAATCCGAGACTGTCGCAATTTCAGTTTAATTTCAAAAACGGTCACTTTTTTAGTTGATTTCAATCTTAGAGAAAGAAAAGCATGTCCACTAAAAATGTTAAATCAATCAACCAGTTCTCATTTTACAATTCAGGTACAGGTTTTTCTTTTGAGTCAACAAAACATTTGATTTCATTTCTCAAATCATAAAAACGTTTACGCAATGCGGGTTGGAAAAATTGAGAAATATAACCTATGAACTTACTTTTCCTTTAGTTTAAAATTGGGATAGAGCTGAAAATACTATTATAACTATAAGATTAAATGTTTTCAAACTAAAGTTAATATTTAGAGAAAAATCTAGACAGTAAAAAAGACGGTGAATCAGTTGCAACAATGTAAATATCGTATCATTTAACGAAATAAATTTCCTGATTTATAACGAACTTCAATATTATTTATAGCTTCCATGGAGCTTCTATACATCGTGAAGCATAAAATAAAATACATGGACAAATTGAAATGGATGAAACGGTTGTTCAATAATCAATCAAATAAAACCAGGAAAAAGTGAAAAAAGAAAACGTCTGTATTTGCACAAAAATGTTTCGAGTGAAGTTGAATAATGGCAAAGTATAGTAACGAAATTACAACAGATAAATATTGACGTTGAGTAATGGTAATGGTGCCCATATTTAATATTAGTAAATATTTATTCAATGCATAAGTACTTTTACATAAACAAAGTTTTCACTAATTTAAATATATACAATAATAATAAAGAAAAGTCACAATGTATGTATTATGTTTAGAAATGAAATCGTTTATTTCATTTTAGCAAAATGACTACATGATTTGCAGTTTCGTTCAAGATGACATTCAAAATTAATAATAATTAATATGATGAACATCTTCTGACGTTTGCAAATTACGAAAAAATGAAGATAGCACATTAAGAGAAAAATTCCAGGTATTACTGAAGAATTCAAATATTATTTGGGGGTTCGATCCCGACCGACGCCAAATATTTCGAATTTTAAATAGTACAAAAGTGACCCCTGTGGTGCATGCCAGCAATGTGTGCCCGTGAGGTGACGCCTGGTAGACGCCCGCATGGTACAAATATGTCATCATCATTACCGATATTACATTAATACGAGAATAACAGGTATTAATATAGGCAGCGATTATTTGACAAATTTTATTGTAACGTTTTAACTTCATCTCTTGTCAGTTCAACAAAAAAATAACAGATCGAATAAATAATATGGCCTTTTGAAGAAACCGTTATTGAAAGTGAACACCTCTGCGAAAACCATTAAGATTTATCAACGAGTATTTCTGAGCTGTAATTTTCTACAATTTTAAGCCGCCATTTTGATGAAATGAAGAGGAAGTTTGGGTATGAGTCATGTTCATTAGCTACCATAAAACGTACTAGTACATTGCATTTCGTTTTGGTCGAGAATCTTTAAAAGATGATAAGCTTCGTATAGGACAGGCGACGAAAATTGAATTCACATGATCCTGAAATAGCAGTCGGCCGTTGGGTCTATCATAATGGCTGGTAGTGCGAGCTCAGTTTAAACTAAAACGCTGTTTTAAGAAATGTCAAATTCAAATTTCAATTTTTAATTTCACCCTTACGTTTAAAGAATGATTTTTTAAAAAATATTTGTTTGAATACAAACTATGTTCTGCTTAAAAATCATATTTTGATAAATTTGATATTATTTATTTTTATTATTAAATATTGAAATTTGACATTTCTTAAAACAGTGTTTTAATTAAAACCAGCTAAAGAGTCTGCTCCAACAAAAGTTGATCGTGAAAGACAAAACCATAACAAAAAGATGGTTGCCATTTTTTTTTTTTTTTTTGTAGTACAGACATGTGGAAACTAAAGCCTTGCATGATTGTATAACGTATTGTATTGACTGTAAACTGTAAGGAAGAATATTTTGAGAATTTTTTCAGAATGATATATCGTGTTTTAGTACAGGCTCGAAATTAACTCGCCCAAAATTGTAATGTATTTGGTTTCGCGGGTTCTGATTAGACTCCGTTAATATATTCACCATTAATTTTAGTTTCTGAGGGTGCTAGTATTTACTCTTAATAAGAGGTGATAAATGTATGATTAAAATAAGAAATTCATTTGTTTTTTGGTCATACCAATGTAATTTTTAAATGGTAGCCATTATAACCATAATGGGGCCCTTCACCCTATTTTTTATTATTTTATATGAAAGTTCGTTTCATTTTGAAGCA
Organism: Ophonus ardosiacus; assembly: GCA_943142095.1. Taxonomy (NCBI): domain Eukaryota; kingdom Metazoa; phylum Arthropoda; class Insecta; order Coleoptera; family Carabidae; genus Ophonus; species Ophonus ardosiacus. Next base: position 30,613,506 of record OW964832.1, on the reverse strand, counting down.
ATTCGTACTATTAAAAAGTCTTAATTGTCTTTATCTGTCTTTGATTTTTAATGTCAATATGACGTCACGACGACACTCCTATCTTTCTCTCGCTCCGCACCAGAGTCTATAGTAGGCTGCAAGAGAAAGATAGAAACAGCCTGACGTCACAGTGTCACTGACAATAATTTCAAGTATCTCGTAAAATTATTATTAATTTTTTTTTTATCTTAATCATTAATTTCACGTACAAGGTGTACATTTAAATATTTTTTTGTTGTGGTGGAGGACCTCATTAAAAATTTATTGAGTAAAATACTATAAGGTAACATATAGACGAAAATTAAAAATTCATATTTAACTTCCGGGTTTTTATAGCTAAACTGAACTGGTAGCTTTAATTTAATTAAAATATTTCACAATTTATCTATTTTTTTAAAATTTTGTGTAAAAAATAGGCAATAAAATTAGACTTTTAAAATTTACAACGTATGAACAGACAATTAAAATTAAAATCCTGGTTGCTATGGCTGCGCTACAAGTATAATTTAATAATAAACTCTGAAATTATTAAGAAAAAACTTGTTTAAAATTCCACAGGAAATATTAATTACTACATACAGCCATCGACTTCCTGTTTTAAAAATGCAATGTGTTATTTCATAGAAATTAAGATGCTATTAGCCCTACTTATAATTCGTATTATGGTTAAATTGGCACTCATACACCAGAAACTATATAATCGTAGACTACATCGAGTAAACCGTGGAATAAATCACAAGACGAAGTGACGTCAGCAGTCAGCGCTTGCTGGGATACATGATAGCTTTTGCAAAACAAAATACAGAGATGGTGACAAGTGAGAATTATTTAAGTGTTGATTAAATGTTTTCTTAACGAGTATGTTAATTTTCTTTGTGAGTTATATACGAAATGGAGCTTAAAATAGTATGTAGAGAAAGGAAGAAAGAAAATTCCGATGATGGAATATAAATAAGTGTAAGTGAGAAAATAAATATTCAACAATATGTCAAGGGCATATTATTTTGCTGTTAATTGGCCAAAATTTTAAAATTATAAGTAATTGTAAAAAAAGTTATGACTTGAGATATCTAGTAATTGTTAATACGCCACTGTAGAGATATTTATTTGTTTAGTTTTTCTTAAAAAGAGAATATTAATAAAAATACATTCTTCATCCTATTCCGATAAAATTGATGGGTTTCCCACAAGAACCTAAACAAGTACATTTAATGAAGTTTCCGGTTTATGGCGCCATATCATTCGAGTTCGGTCAGTCATATTGCGTGAGAAACAAGTTTTGCAAGAACTAAACAAAACATGTAAAGGTGTACATTTGTTATTCTAATTAATTAATTAATTAATTAATCAAAATATTCCTCCTCCGCATATGAAAATATTTTTGTAATAGAATTAATTTTGTTACATCTTAAAAATTACTTATACATGGCATTACTTATATGAGGTATTTAGCGTCAATATGTTCCCGGATTTGAAAAAAAAAACACAACCTTTTTACAGTAATTCCGTTTAAATGCTACCCATCCTATATTTGCAAACTTGTTTCATCTTTCGTAAAACTGTTCAAAACACTCTTGGAAATCATTTTCTGAAAGCGCTTTCACATGCTTCGCCGTATTTTCCATTATCTCTGCTGGATTAGCAAAACTTTGTCCATTCTATATCATTTTTAGCAGAAACATGTAAAAATCGGCTGGTGCAAGGTTGGGAAAATAGGAGGGGTGTTACAGAGTGGTGATATTTTTCTTAGCAAGGTAATCAGGGAGATATGTACCGTAACGTTGTCAGTTAGCAAAATTCAATCGTTTCCTGTCCAATTTTCAGAACTTTTGATTGGATCTCATAGGCGTTGAAGGATCTCCAATAAAGTTTACAGTTGGGCCTTGAGGAATGAATTCATGGCGAATAACGCCCTTGTAATTATTTAATGTTTGCACGAACGAAAAAAATGTATTTTAAGAAACAACCAGCAGCTTTCGTAGGCAGTAACCAAAAGGGGTTCCGGGAAACTCGGCGCGTTCCCTAGTGGTGGCTGCTAACCCAAAAAAAAAAGAAATTTCTTAGTTTTTAAACATTTTCTTTTTCATTTTCATGTTTCATTTTTAATTTTTAATATATGATTGAGCACGAAAACAATGAAGGGTTTTCATATAAGAAGTATTTTTGCCTTAATCAGTCTGTTTTACATTAGTCAGTTATTTTCCGGTTAGATTAGAAAAAATAAATCATTTCTACGACCAGTAAAACTTTATGTTTATACCTTAGTCTACAGTTCCGGCTTTCGATTTTTTCCAGTAATATAACTAGTTTATTAAAAACATGATTTAAATTTTAATCATTGTTCGCTTCCAGTCCTTGTCAATATAAAACGTGCTTACTAAACAATGAAGTTTTTCTAAACTATTGAATATAATATCAATGTACATTGGAAAACAATTTGTTTGATCTTAAGATACAATGAACAATTAAATATCTTTCACTTTTAATCAACAAAGCAAGTATTTCCAAATATGAAAGTAAAGAATGCTACTGCATGACTAAGAAATTTTGATAAATATAAAAGGAAAAAATTTAATAAAAGTTATTTCAAAGAGGTATGATATCAATTTCAAATTTGGAGAAAATATTAATACGGAGTTAAAAATAACAATCATATTTTTAAAGCTTTGTTTTATAGGATTCATGAAATATGGCATTAAAAATTCTGTGTGAATTAATACAAACGAAAGCGAAAGAAAAATACAAGGTTATCCGGAATTGGGCCAAGGACAAATGAGTGATTACACAAGGCGATGGTCAAGTGACGATGTTTAAGTGGGCGACGGTTATCTGGGCGAAAGAAACTTAAAAATTTAGCACGCTCAGCAGGCATACAATTTGGTTAATTTTTTTTCGAAAGGAAACAGAGTTAATAGTAATACGGGACAAATAAATAGAAGTAATGGTAGGGGTAACTACTCGTATGCTAGATAAAATTAATGATTAATTTTTAATGCCAGAACATTTTCAAAATTTAATAATAATAATAAAAAAAAAAACGACCGAAGTGGATTGGTGGTAGCGCGCTAGTTCCACGTGCCGGCGGTTCTGGGTTCAAATCCCGGGTAATATATAAGGAATGGATGTGTGTATGTCCTTTCATCATCTCCTCTCCATGAAAAATAATAATAATAATAATAATAATAATAATAATAATAATAATAATAACAATAATAATAATAATATTCAATTTGAAAGAACACAGAAATGCACATTTTAGGAACAAACTTAATAGTTATGCAACATCAACATTGGTAAAAAGTATAGTATACATATATAGAAATAAGACTCTTTTCACTTTCGTTACATAATTTTTATGTCTCCAATAAAAGCTTAAAAAAGTACCACAGACTTTAATTTTTCCACCTGCTTGCGTTAAAAGTGCAATTTTTTTCACGCTTTTATTGCGTTAAAAAGATATACTTTATGAACCTATTTTAATGAAAATAAGTGCTCTTTTTTAACAAACGAGAGAAAAAATATTGACAGAGTAGGTACGACGCCATTTTCTATCTATAGTTCTAGTCCCCTATCTTACTGCTGAATGTTGAACATTTTTTTCTATATTACGTGAATCTTAAAAAGAAGAATTACTGGAAAACGGGACATTTATGGGGCATTAAATTAATAACGGGATGATTTTATTGTTTTAAAATATACGTGACACAGCATCCATATAGGGAACTGTCCAGTTAAAAACGGGACGAATGGTACTCTTAGCTGTACTACAAAAAGTATTTCACAAATGTTTGGAGATTGGAAATAACGTTGACATAAACGTATTATATCTAATGAGGAATACTTCAAAGGGGACAATATTAATATTATTTAATAAACTTTTAATTATTTTTTTTTTTTTATCAAACCTCGTAGTCTTTCATATTGTATCCTGGTCTAAAAGAAAAGTACTGTATATACGTAATCGTTCTACTTTAGATGTTTCGATAATCGATAACAATTCATTTAATTCTTACTTTGTGTTGTATAACTAACAGCAGTCCCTACATAGTTAATTTCGAAAAGGTTACCATACTAACTAGCCACTCCCTAGCGTAGATCCAGCAGTAGCCTACAACTAAATCGTACATAATTACAAGTCAGGTTTCCACTGGGACAGATAACCAAACTTTACTGAACCAAATCTCTTAGATCCTAACATTTCCTCCTCTGGTGCGGCTGGTATTTGCATAGTCAATCGGGCGATTCAATTAAACACTAAACGAAGTCGAATCGAGGTACGGTAAGGCATATGTGGCTATTATTCCCGGCCCCAGGACATGAGACCACGCCCCTGCAAGAGCACTTGATATTTGAGTATTGTTATTAACCTAACTGTATTTTCTTGCATGATAATGATGGTCAGGAATTTAAAGTTTCATGCGAAAAGTGTGGTATTATCCTGCCCTCGTTTTGACCAGTTACATCATATTAAAATCAATGATAGCTGATATTAAGCTAGATTTTTATTATCGGAAATTATAGGAGAAGTACGTTTCTGGTATTTGTTACATTGTGAAAATTTCTCAATAAATCGATGATTCACTAATCGGTAAATACTGTTCTTATATTCGTTTACAAGTATTATTTTCGTATTATGAATCAGGTAATAATATTATCATATCATCCATTTTGAGAATTAGCATAAATTTTAAATCAAAATTGCAATATTTTTCTTTTTTAGATAATCGACAATGGCCTACCCCAAAATTTTGAAACCACTTGTAGATTTCTTTTTAATTTTCGAGATATTTGTGGTCAAAGTTCTACTCTACAAACACCCAATTTTGGACAGTAACCCAAAACTGCATCGAAATTTAGCTTTGGCGATAATTTTATTCGACTCTACGAAACAAATTACTTAAGTGTAGCAATTTTCAGAATTTGTATAAATAAAAATCTTTTGTGGCCAGCACAAGACCTCTCGTCATTTCCATATTAGGCTATATAAGTATTGTATTGCACTTCGCTTTCGAACCGTCGTTTTATAACAAAATATTACAGAACTTTACCCAAATATTGTTTTTTATTCTATTTAACATGTCTTCTGCACACATATAATTCTAATTATATCTATTTTTCATTGTATGAGGAAGTTTCTAAATGTCAGAGATTGTTCCAATTCATTAACCAGATTGGCGGTATTTCTGATGGATATATACATTTTACCACAATTTTACCTATAATTTCAAATATTTAATTAATAAAACAATAAGAAAAATTAAATACGCTTCCCAGAAAAATTCTAGCAGAATGTCACTTAAACTGTTGATATTTGACAATAACATGTGTCATTTACAAACTATGTTATAAACATTGGAATTTGTCAACTGGTGTATTAGATGGAGAATTTTATGTTCTTCAATATTTAATAAAAAAAACTCCCAAAAAATTATATTTAGAATTTTTCTAAGAAACTACTACTTCCGGTTGTTCAATTGTTACCAAAACCTTTTCAGCTCTTCCCAGGAATGTCAGATTGAGGAAACTGCAGTTAAATATTTTTTAAGTCTTATAGTTTTTGAGGAATCGTGTCTACAACATCCAGACATACATACACACACACACACATACACACACACACACACACACATAGACATTTTAAAAAGGTTATAATCGGATTCTAGGGACCTTAAATCGTGCTTATTCAATAAAATTTGGATATGCGAATTTTAGCATGAATCCAATACATATACAATAAAAATATGAAATCCTTAACACGTTGACTGCGGAAGTCAAAAATGCTGTCTTGATTTCGGTACGATATTGGTCCCAGGAGATCAAAAGCAAGCTTTCTGTATATGCGGGAATGGGCTCCGGCGACCAGTGATGTTTGGAACCGCACCAGATAAATAATTTAAAAAAATTGACAAATTTTCTATATTTATGATAACACTGAATTAATTTTAATTTCGAAATAAAATAATTGAATAGAAATTTATAACGACAGGTTTATTTTAGATAAATTATTTTCATTTTCTGTTTCTTTATTTATATTAATACTTTGTTGTTCCTGATTATTACTACATATTCAAAAATAATATTTGTTTTCTTCGACCCATAATATGTGTCTCGGTCACTGTTCCATTTAAAACTAACACGATACCACTTATGATGTGCATTCAAACTTACATTCGCCAGAGACCAATGCCGCACTGCAGTAAAAATTATTACTTCAGTGCGGTACTGGTCTCCGGAGACCAATAACGTATTATGTATTTGAAATTTGTAAAATATATCACAAGAACTTTTAGTAGCTACTTTTAAAGTATTCCTATTACCCTTAGTTAAAAAGATATAAGATCCGTAAGTTCGGGAATTTGAAAAATGGTGCCGCACTAGACAAATACAGGTTATTGGTCCCCGGCGACCAATGCCGCAGTCAACGTGTTAAAAAACATTAAATTAGTTTTATTTCTGTAATTTTATTTGCAAAATCGAACTACGAGGTCATGTTTGAATTTCCATTCGTTGTTGGATTGTTATTACTTTAAATATAATTTTAAAATTTTAATCCATATCCAAAAATACATGATTTTTTGGAATAATATTTAAATAATGGAAACAGAGTCGACCATGGCACTAATACGAACAATAATTTCACTTTAAGTTGTCAATTATTATATTTTAAAAAGGTATTTAAACAGACAACTTTGACTTAAAGCGAGATTATGAAAAGTTTTTTCTCTTTTAGATCAAACTTTAAAAGTAAAGTGACTTTATATTTATTATGAAACCGGCCGTAAGTTGCGAAAGTTAAGTTACTAAGAAGTATTGTTATTATTGACAATATAGAATCAACCAGACAGCATTTTTCGTATCATGATTTACAATTAGACAGGTTGCTTGAAATTAATTTGATAATGTTTAAGTCCCCCAATAATTAGTTGGACAACTTTCAAGAAGTGGAAGGATCGCATGGTGCATTACTGTTGAAGGGAACATATTTAAAATAAAATTTTAATTCTATAGATAAAATTGTGTAAATACACAATTATATAAAGATTTGAAGAACTGATGGAAATGGGGAAATAATGTGAAGAATATACCAATAAATTTTACAGAAGAAAAGTTCGGTCAACCCCTCGTTTATTGATCAACTGAAAATAATAATATACCAAATAATTTATATTACATAATTTATTCAGAAACATTAAAATTATAGTATGAAATACACGAAAACGATGAAGAAGTCTATTATTCCCTGTCATGTTTCCGAATTGGTCTACCTCTTTTGAAAAACCTACTAAGATATATGATAATATTCTTTTATGTAATATGGACTTTGTGTTTACGATAGCCGTTATTTATAACCTTTTTAAGTATTTAGTGGATATTGTAGTACGGGTGCCCGCGTGGCGATAAAATTTTTGGCTGGGCCATTTGCCAAAAATATAGGGGCTATTGCTCATACACCAGCTATAAATAAACAGATGTGAATAATTAAAGATGAAAAATGTCACGAGAAAGTGTTAAATTCACCGGTGTAATTAAATTGTTATCTACGAAATTTTACCGCTTTTAATCTTTGCATACGGGTCTTCTAATTTAGATTAGATGATTAGTATGATTTACATTTACTAAATACTGAATACAAAATAGAAAATCATTAAAAGATACAACGATAGTAAAGATATTTCGTTACACCTGCGAATACTAAAGTATTTAATTTAGAGATAGATCTTGTCAATTTAAAATATACTGAATCATTTGGGTTATAATTTGAATAATATACTGGTTACCTGATATAAATTCAAAACAAATAAACAGTAGAATGTTTCTACATAGTGTATGTATCACGAGCGTAAAGTATCTCTTTTCACTTTCCACCCAGGATACCTAATTAACTTTTATGTCACCATTAATAAACACAGATAATATATTTAAATAATTTTTATTTAAATAATTAAATTCAACTAAAGCGATCCAGTTAGTAGTGCAATGTTTGCTTTCTTTATAGTTAAATTCAATTTTGTAAATAAAAATTTAAATATCATTATGAATAATTCGAATTCATCATTTTACTATTTTATGTTATATGAATGTAACATTTATTAATTTTGACCTTCAAAATGACAGATATGATCCAAACCAAGACTGGCATAAAGAGGTCATGTGTTAGCCCGGGTTTCATTCTAATGCCATTATTATTTTCCAATGATTACATAAATAGTGTCTTTCAGGGTTGGCAAAATCATGATTTAATTTAAAAAATCATTGATTTTCTTATTTTAAATATTTGTTGGTGTTATTGCACTTTTTTATTTGTTTTAAATACAATATTAATATTTAATTTCACAAACGAAAACGAAATCTGTAATGAACCCCAAAGAAAGCATAGTACATAACGCGAGCACGCGCGCGCCTCTTTTTAAACCTTATACCCATACCTAAATAAAACAGGACGATTGAAAGAGCTTTCTCTTCTTTTAGACTTTTGCACTCCAAGTTAAGAAATAAACTGACTACCGAAAAAGCGGGTAAATGGTATCCCTATTCAAATATTATAATCAAAAAGATTCGACTGAATAAAACTAAAAAAGTAACAAAGAATTTTTTTTAGATATTAGTATATATAGCGCATATTTTGTAGTTATTTATACTTTTGTAGCAAACAAATACATTTTTATTATAATTTAAATCTTTTTTTTCTTTTCATCTTTGACAAAAATCAACGATTTTAATTTTTTTAAAATCAGTTAATTTAAATAATGTCAATCCTGGTTTCTTTAGATACGATGTATGGATAAGAAAATTTAAAATAACGAAAAATTTAATAATATTTATTACTTACAATTAAATAAGTGTATTGCATTTTTCAAGTAGAAGGAAGTTTGTGTTACGACAGAATTTTCTTACCTGAAACAAAAACAAAAATTAAGTTAAAAATCAAGAAACATGTAATAGTTTTGTATGGTACATGGGAATAAATATATAGATTGGCAGTATGTATGAAATTTGTCTTCGCTCTAAGTCAAATATTATCATTCAGAAAATTCTGAAACCTTGCATTTCTAGTTTCTACCCTATTCTAATATGAAAAGAAGCCATTATATTTTGGTGTAAATTGGACAAACGGCAATGTCACTTTACTTGAAGCTCATAATGGTTTTTCTTCATTTTATGTAATTATGACAGGTATATATTAATACTTTTTCTATATATTTTACAGTTAAATTTAAAAATGATTTTTATTTTTAATTCCGTAGCCTAAGATACACACAATTCCTTTGTTACATAGCTCATTTTTCAAATGAATGTAACTGACAGATAAACGTCATTGCCAAAAAACTAATCACTTCAAATTAATAATAGTGACATATTAAATAATAAAGAAAATCGTAAATAAAGCAATAGTCATATGCAATGGAACATAATATAGTTTGTAGCATTACTAAATACGTACTTATGTAGGTATGTATTTAAATTAATAAAATTTAAATAACGGGAGGTTTTGTGCTGGCCACATCAGATTTTTTCATTTAGGAACGCAAATTTTGTTGGTTAGTATGTTATGGATTTATCTTCACTTGTGATTGAAGATTTATGTTATCAGTTACAAAAATAGTTCATTTTCTTACTTTTTGGTTCTGAAAATGTACAAGTATGTTTAGGAAGAATAATGTTCAAAAGTATGCACATACAAATATTTGCTGTGTATTTTTAGAAGTATGTAATATCACAAGACCTCCTGATTCTATCGATAAATTTTTATTTTGCAAGATTATTTTTTTGCTTAGCAACAAACACGAAAGCAAACTGTATGGTAAATCAAGACTCCGAATGTCAGTTTGCTTGAGTGATTTTGCTTAAAAGCAAAAAAAAAATGAGTGCTTAAAAATAAAAGTTTATCTGAGAAAATCTGAGAGGTCGTGTGGTATTTGGTGAGATAAATTCCAATATCAACGAAAAATGAAACTTGACACATTAATTATCACACTGATAGTTATAAACAATAACAACTGTTTATTTACTTGGTAGCGGAAAATTATCGGGGTAACGGGGTGTTATCAGTATAATACTGTTCTCATTGGTTGAATTTTCAAGTGTTTTGCATCATGATTGGTTAAAAACTAGTCGTTGGAATTTATCAGTACAAGAAAATGAGTGAAATAAAGTAACGTTATACTAATAGAGTTCGTAACAAAATAAGATGCACTTTTTTGTTGTTAGCAGTTTAGAAGTTAAGCACCATTATAAACGTAAATATTTTAATATAAAAAAAAAAAAATCGACGGAAAATTGTACATAAAAAATAAAATATTTGCGACACGGAAAAATATATTATTTTGAAGTGAAATTCTAATGTAAACAATTACGAATAACTTAACATAACTGCAGATGGCTCGGAAAGTAAGAACAAAAGAATAGTTCAAAAATGTTTAAGATTTTTTGTGATAGTATGAAAGATGAAAGCTTTAGTGATTGCAAATGAATAATTTCGCTTTGCGAATAATTTAACATCACATCAAGAAATTTAACAGTAAACAGGATAAATAAATAATAAGCACTAAGTACTACTTCATTTTAGATCCAGATATGAATCTGTGTATTATCGCATTCAAATTAGTTTCAATTGTAGGAAATCTGCAGACATAATAACATATTTACATAAATCATATCTTGAAAGGGTCATTTCTACTGTCTGTTTATGACAATGCTAATCTTGATTATAAATGCAATAAAGTTGAGGAAGGTCAATTTACTTTTTCAGTGTGAGCACAATCTTAATATTACAATAAAGTATATCGCCTAATCTTTACAGTGTATTAAATTATGCATAGGACTGTTTTAGTAAGCATATAATAAAGAAGCTCGTAATTATGCAATCTGGTATTGTAATACATATGTTTTATGGCACAACTTACTGCAGTTCGCAGTTACAAATGGCCAATCGCCATGTACTAATTGCGGGATAATTACTTGTAATTTAAATTAATGGCTTCGAGATACAGGTGCACAAATGACTATTGTGCTTTCATTATGCATTCATTACATTTTCATAAATTATGCAAAGGCATTTACTTGACATTTCTATTATCATTTGCACAAGACAAAAATATTGCACGGGTTTTTTTTTATGGTATTATAGTAGAGGAGTGCCTGTTTTATTAATTTAATGTATAAAGTTATGGTACCTAACCTAACTATTAATCAAAAATAACACCTGCGACCAAATTGTTGAGAACGCAATAATAAATTAGACACATTTATATCGTAGGAAGCAAAACCTGCGTAAAATTATTATTTATTCATATAGGTATTTATAGTGACGCAGAGATATCAGTCATACTCATACATGCGAATATAAAATTTAAGCAAATATTTTTAAATTTTTTAAAAAATATCTTAAACATTCAGATCTATGGGATCTTCTCGATTATAAGAGATAGAAATTATACGCAATAAAATCTGCACGTAGTAAAGCCTCATTCACGGCTCCAAAAATAAAAATACACATAAAAATAATAAAAAAAAAATGATATAAACAATGATTCTTATGAAAGTGTTCATAGCCCTCGAAAATAAAATTAAACATAAGACAAAACACAAGATTTGCAAATATGCTCAATAGGATATGCACATAGTAAGCCACCAAATGGCGGTAGTCATGGTTATGTATTCATCATATGACGTATGCATGACGTTGGTCATTGATTTTTTCAAAATTTTGACGTAAAATGCGAGGAAATTAGAACAGTATATTATGTGGCAAGAGTGTGAAGTTGAAATTTTTACATGAGAGTGGAGATTGCGACACGAGCCGAAGGCGAGTGTTGCAAACCACCCGAATGTAAAATACGCTTCACACACGTGTTACATACTATACTTTTTCTACGACCTTGCAATAAATTATATTTTTTCTTCACATTGTCATTCTTTTAACGTAAAGCCTCTGTATTATCAACTTGTGTAACCAAACCATGGTTACCAACGTTATGGGTGTTTAACAGCTTTGTTTTATTAAAATACAATTTGTTTGTAATATTTAAAATAATGAACGGTGCGTGAAGTAACACTTCACGCACAGTGTGCAAAAAATCAAACTTCACACATAAAAATTGATACGTGAAGACTCACTTCATGCATGGGAGTAGAAAAAAGCTTTTATTCCAGCTAAAACGTCAAACGATGCAAATTTTTATCGAGAATACAGGTATTTCAGTGACTGCAATAATTGACGTTTCGTTTAACAGCCCTGCTGGGAGTTGCAGCTTAATATGTGCAGAGATAGAAAGAGATAACTGTTAAATAGAAAAAGTCTATTTAAACAACAATGGCCGATAAATATTTTGAGCTCCTGATTAAGACGATCCTATAGCGGTCCTCAAAATGATGTAAAACATGAGATTCGCGCGAAACGCTACAGCTCGCACTATTGAACTATTCATTACAAACCATACATATTATGAAAGAAGAAAGTATGATATACTAATTAACCGTACATTTTTTGAAAATTTTTTTAGGGGCCAAGTTATGACTACTTGAAAAGCAGCTATTTTTGATAGCTGATATCATCATTCCCATGTAAAATTTCAAAATTTCGTTTGGAACATTTTGTTCAGTAGTTTTATGTTAATAACATACTAAAAATTTACATTAAAATTCCTAGAAATAGAGGCTGAGGAGTTTCGCGCGATAAACACTATTTTCTAAAATCTTTATTAATTTGCGCTCATAGTTCAGTAGTACAGTCTTAGCTAAGCACTACCTTCACTTTGTTATGCTCTCTACCTCAGATATATAGTAGCGGACGTATAAATACTGTGTCTTCCGCGCTGTAGTTGAATCATTTGTATATTATTTAGCGAAGCAATTGCCTCGTCGCTATAGGATATCTTAAGCATGCATTTAACTAGTTACCAGTGTCGTGTAATATTTCTTCAGTCCAGTGTCTAGTTTAGTCGATTACACCACGTTATTTTACTAAAAAACCATATAAAAATTATTTAACATGTTACCTTTGTCTCATAATAAGCGAGATATGAGGTATTTTCAAAATGACCGAGTCAGTAGCTCAAAACAAAAGAAAATTTCTGAGGTGGCAATTAAAGTTGACTAGCAAAGTCAGCCAATAAAGATTTAAACCAATTTTCTGCAGCGTGCTTAATAAGAAAGGTTATATAAGGAAATAAGATTGGAATATCATAAATATAAGTAATATAAAAAGCAAGTCATAATGTCGTCACACATTAACGAACTAACAAACGTATACGCCAATTACCTTGACAGTCAAAGGGTTAAATACATTGGCCTGTATTAAGAGCGCACTCTATTACGAGCCCAACCCCAAATGTATTCGTACATTTGGCTTAGATTGAGAATTATTTAATCGCCCGTAAATTATTGTTATAATGAACAATTAAATAAAAAATAATATATTTACGTTCAATACACTATAACGAAATATAATATTAGATAAAATTTATTCGATATAAGCACAATTACAGTACGTAAATATTTTTTTTATGTTTATAGTATATTTTACAGGTGGTACAAATACATATAGGGTTCGGTGCTTTACATTATAATTTTATGGCATAAAACGTTATTTTTAACAAAAGCATTCTATAAAAGTGTGTTCATAATACGGACCATTAAATTTAAAATTACACACGATTGCAAAAATCTCACTTATCGAGCTACAAATTTCGATAACATTTTCGTTCATTTTGAAAAGGTGTCATTTTTTGTCGGTATGTCAAAATCATTACCATTATAAAACATAGTTGGCACTTACTAAAAAAGAAAATTTTGCTTGTCATTTTAATTTCTATTGGGTAACGATACAATTACATAAATGATTTTAGAATAATAGAATTTAAAATATACATAGATTCACACAACTAATACAGTCAAGCAAAAGAGTGAGCAGTTAACATCTGCATGGGTGACATTAACATTTCTCATTTGATTTCCACTTAAAAGGATATAAACCAATAGAACTCCTTATAAATCCAACACCATCTAATGCTCACATATCCACTTATGGCATCGTCGTCTATATTTATTAAATGGTGTTTTTATCAAGTTCTGCGAACTAGTGTTATGAAAACACAATGAAGTAAATGTCATAAAGTGTAAATATTTCAGGTTTTTGTCCTTGCATGGCAGGAATGTGTGTGCAACCGTACACCCAGTTATCTATCCATCTCTGACGCCGTCATGATGATTTGTCACTTTATAAATGATTGTGTCAGTTTTGTTGACAACTCACTATAGATTAATTTTTGAATAAATCATTTGTTAATTGCCTCATTAAAGTTGTTGAGACTCTTTAATTGTGTTTGTTTGACAAACAATAAGCAAATACTATGAGAAGAATAATTAAAACTTGCATAGTTAAGATTGTTTGATTATTAAAATGACAAATACGTATTATCAATTTATACGTACAAATTCAAAATAGTTGTTTTTAATCGTATATTTTTATAAAGTGACATTTTTTCTGTTCAGTTTCTAAGAAACCTTCAATAAAATGCATATTATAGATTTTTATATGAAAAGGTTCTTCGAGCTAAGTCCGATGTTTTAAAAATCGTAAAATAAATATATAATCACGGCATATTACTCATTTATGAGTGTGCCAATCTGCGTTGTCCACAGATATCGGTAATGATGATGACATATTTGTACCATGCGGGCGTTTACCAGGAGTCACCTTGCGGGCACTTATTGCTGGCGTGGAGAGTGCACCACAGGGATCACTTCTGTGCCATTTAAAATTCGAAATATTCGACGTTGGTCGGGATCGAACCCGGTTCCCCAGATTCCCGACCAGACCATTCTGGCACGCAGCCACTGAACCCCATAAAAATCGTTCATGTAAGAATTATAAAATTCAACGTTAAGCCAAAAATAGAAGTACTTTAATGAACAATGAGATAACAGGTAAAAAGTACAAATACTAAAATCGAGACTAAAATATTCTGGCTCATACGACGAAGGGTCAGAAGTCAGAATTGTAAAATGTATCATTATCAATAGTGTAATAGAATATTCAGGATCTAACGGAGGCATGAGGCACAGAGGCGACTGCCTCATTTCACAGTACTTATTTAGGAGTGCAGTATCAGGTTCATTTTGTCAAATGACATCATTCTGCTTGAGGCTAATCAATTTGAGGCAAATTTTATGAACGTTTTACTGGATGTAACAATTCAATCAATGAAAAATTGCTGTGAACTGATGAAAAACAACGGCGACATTTTCTAGAAAATGTATGGAATATGTAGAAAATTTTACGATTTACAGATTCTGTTAATCGAAATACTGATATACGCAGAATTGACTTAAAAGATGCGGTTATTGATGTTAGTCGGCATCTTCCATCGTCTCCTCTTGAGGTGTACAACCACTTTAATTAGAAATTTTATATTCAAATATTATTATTACCCTGAAAATACTTTGTCCTTAAAATGCCAGTAACTGTTTCTGGGGGCAAAAAAAACTTAAATTCAAAACATATTTAAACTCTAGGTTGTCACCACAAAATAAACTCAATAATTTGTCAATTTTTCCAATATACATAGTTAGAAATAGCTACCACTATTGATTATGATCAAATAGATCGATTATGATACAATGATCAAAGATTTTAAAAATATTAAAGTTCGCCCTGTTCTCTTAATTTCGTATCTGTATCCACATGGGTGCTTTAATATTTCTTTGCAACAAATAGTCAATTTTAAGACTGTAGAAATAAAATCCGTACGCCTCTGTGTTTTTCTATCCTGCGTGTCCGTGTTATGTTTTTGTGTAGTGATGAATGCAGTGTCGTGAGATGCTCAATTCTGTGAATCTGAAGACATCACTTTTCCTTTCAGGGAGAAACGACTTTCAAAAATTAGTTCGTAACATCGTAGATCGCTGACCAAAGCTTGTAGTGCAGCGCGTGGATCGTGGAAAGAATAAATCATGTCTGATTGTTACAAACTCGATGAAAGGATGAATTTATGTAATATGCGATTTGCTAATGATACTTTATTGCTTTGATTTGCAATAGGGACGGTTAGTTTTTCTACAAGATTTACCTTTTACAGAAGATTTTACGAGAGGCATAGGCAGTGACAGATTGATTACAATAAATATTAAAACAAGTATATGGAATCAATTTTGCACTTACTTCAATACTATCGTTAGAATTCTTTTATAATAATGAATTTTTGTAATGTACATCAGCAAATAAATAGAAGTAAAAGCAAATATTGGAATAATAATAGACATTCCTACTTTATATTTAATAAAAAAGGAAAGAGAGATAATTATTATTCTTAAGACAAAGCCTAAAGGACTTCATTATTCGCAACAAGCTAGTATGACACCCAGATTATCAATATTCATGAAAACCTTTTGCAATGAAATATTGATATTCTGTTACAGTCCGCTTAGAAAATAAATATTCGACATTTAATTTACTTTACCGGTGTCAGGATATTAATCCTTTGTTTACATATATAAAAGTAGACGTGTCCTAAGTACCTAATAACTGTATCTGTACGGTCATATTACCATACTGGCATATCAACAACAGTTAACAAAATAAAAATAAAATAAAATGATAATATAAGACTGTTTATTGAAACAAACAAACGGAACGTTATGCGTATTGTAACACGGTTTATTTTATTCTAAAATAATTATGTGCCGAAGATTTTTTATTTGCAAAATTAAGTATCAATGGTGGCACAATATGTATAAATGAAAAGTGAAAATTGTGAAGTGTAAAGTTGCAAACTGTTTGGTGGAACAGGACCCTGTATGAGCAACAAGTTGATCACAAAGCAATTATTAGACAATCGCAAAGCAAATTTTGATCGATCTGGGAAATTTTTGGACAATCGAAATGTATTCGTAATTCCCCAATTTATTTTGTTTTTACATGATTGTAGGCTGTAGTCATTGAGCACCTTTACTTATAAGACTTTACTAGTAATTAATGTGGTTTTACCAAAAAGTGATCTCATTGGTGTTCTCTCTACGAATTTTGAAGTATCATGTAGCAAATGCCACCAACCTACAAATACGAGTATATCGCCATTACCCAAATCTAATAGAAACAGATTGGCACACTCAGAAATGGATAATAAGCTACCGGTGATAAGCATATTTTTTAATGCGGTTTTATATTTCACCCATGCTCTTGTGCCGACAGACTATTACTGCTAAAATTATAAAAATATATAAGTAGATAGTAATTGAACATTATTTTATATTCCAATATTCTCGTTGTTTTTTACATAACTAATAAAAAGTATAACGAATTATTACATAATTAATTGTTTTACTCACTAAAGTATACGTAATTTCTTTACTCGACTCAGTATATTTCGAAATCTTGAAACTAATTCTATCCAGTTTTCTAGCCGAGTGCCTCATATTAAAAACTATTTCCTGTGACGTCTGAAAAATAATCACTTACGTTCGTATAATTGAATCGCTTTCTTAATTAGCAACTAAAAACTTTAAAGCACCTATAATAACATGGCGCACAACATAAATTATTCGGATAATATATTTTAAGAATTTGATAAAAAGGTATGAGTCAGCAGAGAAACAAGTAGGCTGAGTGATTTTGTAATTGTTTTTATTTGATATTGAACAGATGTCGCTATTTATTTTCCTGTCCATTAATAAAATTGTAAGACTTTTGTAGGTAATACTAAATTTCCTGACTATATTGGCCGCACTGCGGAATAGTCAAGTAATGTAGAAATAACTGCTATCCCTTTGGAGTTAGAATTTTCGTCATTTTTACCTCTCGCTAAGAGAGGTATTGGATTCATGCTAAAATTCGAATATCCAGATTTTATTGAATAAGCACGATTTAAGGTCCCTATAATCCGATTATAACATTTTTAAAATGATGTCTGTGTGTGTGTGTGTGTGTGTGTATGTGTGTGTGTGTGTGTGTATGTGTGTGTGTGTGTGTGTGTGTGTGTGACGATTCCTCAAAAACTATAAGACATAAGACCTGTTTAACTATGAATTCCTCAATCTGACATTCCTGGGAAGAGCTGAAAAGGTTTTGGTAACAATTGAACAACCGGAAGTAGTAATTTTTAAAAGAAATTCTTCCAAATATTAATTTTTGAAAAATTTTGATATTAATAATATTGAAGAACAAAATTCTACACCTGATACATTTAAATTTTTTATTATATCTTCTATAAATTTAGAGATAAAGACGCTATAATATATAGTATATCGGGATATAACAAGTCGAGTAGGCGAAAACTAAGGAAACCAGTTGACAAATTCAAATGTTTATAACATAATTTGTAAATGACAGATTTCAATGTCAAAAATCAAGGGTTTTAGTGACATTTTGATAGCTTTTTCAGGGAAGTACATTTAATCTTTCTTATTGCTTTATTAATTAAATATTTGAAATTATAGGTAATATGCATAGGTATATCCATCAGAAATACCGCCAATCAGGTTAATGAATTCGAAGAATCTGTGACATTTAGAAACTTCCTCATACAATGAAAAATAGATATAATTAGAATTATATGTGTGCAGAAGACATGTTAAATACAATAAAAGACAATATTTGGGTAAGGTTCTGTAATATTATACAACGACGGTTCGATAGCAAACTGCAATACAATACTTATATAGCCTAATATGGAAATGGCGAGAGGTCTTGTGCTGGCCACAACAGATTTTTAATATTGCAAATTTGGCGCCTGTCGGGATCGAACCCAGTTCCCCCGGGTTCGCGACCAGACACTCAGGCACGCGGCCACGGGACCCCATAAATATTTCCAATTTTAAATGGCACAAAAGTGACCCCTGTGGTGCACTCTCCACACCAGTGGTGAGTGCCCGTGCGGTGACGCCTGGTAAGCGCCCACACGGTAAAATATATCGTCATCATTACCGATGTTTACATGTGTTGTAGATACTGGCACCCCCATAAATGGGTAATATGCCGTGATGATATATTTATTTATTTTCAAATGCATTTGATATTTTGATATGATCTTTATAATTACAAATATTTAGATATACCTAAGTTGTTTTCGTTGATTTCCCACGAGTAGTCACTCTACTTCACGCATATAGTGTAAGCTGTAAGCCGTTTATAGGACGAAACATTAAGACACCTCTACATACATATTTCACTGAAACAGCAGATCTAGTGGCGTTTGAAATGGATGCCTTATGTAGGTAATAATTATATGTGATTAGACGAGTGTCGGCAGTTGCGAGTTACGATTTATGACGGCCAGTATGAGGTGTATTAAATCAAGGCATGCCATGCCCACGTATGTCTCTGTCTATGTCTAGTTCCAGTGCGTGGTGGAGGCCCGCATGAGGTTAGATTCGATCACAACACCCAAATTTATCATTACACCATATTCGCACGATAATTACTTTCCCAGAAAGTAATCAACAGATATAAGAGACAGACAGCAGCTTCAAATAACATATATTCAACAAAAATAAAAACAATATGTACTTTTTACGTCTAGACAATGATTTCCAAATTAGGAGTCACATTTCAAAGTATTTATTAATAAATTACTTTATGAAGTACCTACTTTGCTTTTCGAACTTTGTCTCTGAGCAGAGATGCCACATCATAAAATCTACAAGTTTTACAATTAATGTTAATTAATGAAATATTTTACAACCATTAATTAAAATTGTCTTTACGAAGCATGAGAAAGGAATTTCAATCAAGCCTTTGCCAAACTACACTTAACGAATTATTTTTAAAAATTTACTGAATAAAAGCAGAGGATATTTCAAGATAAGAACAACCAAACTTAAAATTTAAACAAAGAAATTAAAAACAAGTGAATAAGTTATGTAAACAAAATATCATAAATGCTTCGTGTCGGACATTTGCTTGTGAAGGCGAAACTCGTGCGGTACAAATAATTTTAGTTATAACAATAAAATATGAATCAATTTTAAAATTTTATTATGGGTAGATACAAAATTTCACAATTTATTTCTACAAAATTTGCTCAAATGATATCCTTGAACCTGTAGACAACAATGTCACCAACGCAGGTTCACTTGCAGCACAACTGTGTTCCGGTGTTATTACTTTTCAGGGCTGAATTAGTATTATCTTGAGAGTTAAATTATCATTAATTGGATATTGGATTTGCATAAATTATTTATTTAATATGGACTTATAATAAAAGCGCTTTTATGAAGCACACTCCTCATAAGAATAAAATGTAAAAGCGCGCTCCATAAAAGCACTCTTAGTATAAAAATGTGCTCGTATTAGGGGCCATTGTGTTTGACACATGTAACTTCAGTGTTTACACTTAGTTTAGTAGCTACATGTTTCATCAGCTGATGATAAATGTCAAATGAAAATATTTATTAATTGGGCTTCCAAATTATCAAGAGGCTGACGTCAAATGTCAAAATTCAAACGAATGGTACATATTTCGCTGGCTTCCATAAGAGTACAATTGGTGTAAGACTAATTTTCGTAGTTTTTAATTTAATTAGAGATGTCATATAGTGTTTTTTTTTTTTAAATTTCGGTAGAATTGAGTTTGATCTTTCTTGTAGTAACAATTTAGAGATAGTTTTAATAATATTTTAGTTAATAGGGTTAATTTTAGTAAGTAGTAGGTTAAGAGTATTTTAGTCATATTTCAACTAACAGTATATTGTTTTTACCTTCCGTCACCTTTAGGTAAGGAAGGTATTGTCTTTGGTCAAAAAATTCGGTGGTGAGTTTTTAATGAATAAGCACGTTTTGTGTATGTGTGTATGTATGTGTGTGTGTGTGTGTGTGTGTGTCCGTGTGTGTGAGTGTATGTGTGTCCGTGTGTGACAATTTTTTCTCCGACGATAGCTCCAATTCTATAATTCTAAAAATTATAATTCTTTCGTATTCCTCTTCTGTACATCCATATGAAGAGTTGATTAGATTTTGGTTATAATTGATCCACCGGAAGTACCCTTATTTGAAGTTTTTAACAGTTTTTCTTTAAAAAACGCAGTTAGATATTGTTTTTTAACATTTTGTTATTATACATATTAAAGAACACATTCTTCTCCATACAGTTTGATTATACATTTTCCTTCATATTCAATAGATGTAGATTTAAAGCATTATAAAGGAATTAATTTTCAAAAATTAGTCAGCTTTGCTATTTATCATGGAAACAGCTGATGCTGATATATTAAAAAATTCTAATTGACAGGTGTCAGTTGCAAGTGCAAAACCAAATATGGAAAGTGTAGGATTACAAAATTGGGATGTCATATTACTCCTCGCAATTGACATGCAGAGAAAGGCCAAAGAGAAGATGGAAGGACTGTATCGCTGAAGACTGAAAGGAATGCCTGTGTCAAGAAGATGTGTTGGAGAGGAATGAGTGGAAGAAAAGAGGAAACAGCTACCTCTAATAAAATAGGGGAAGCTGAAGAATAAGAAGAAGTGTCAAGTGCATTTTACTTAGTGTATGTTTATGTTATAATTTTATTGGATTTATAGAATAGAAATAGTATGTGTTCGTGTTTGATTTTACATAATATTATATAGAATCTGTTCCAAGGACCTTTTGGTATGGGATTTGTACAAAATACATCGAATTGACGGAAGGTCTTGTGCTGGCCACAACAGATTTTTTTTAATAAAAAAATATTTGATATCCTTTATTTAGATTATATTTCATTGCTGTAGTTGTACATATATTAATTTCTATCTACATAGCCTTACTTTTATTTAATTGTTTTTGTTTACATGTACTACACTTCACTTTAGGAAGCCCAATACCGAAACAACAATAAATTCTCCAAGATCATTTAAAAATTGCTTTAAAATCCATCTCCGACCTCACTAGATGACAACTATAAAATTATAAAATCATAAATTCCCATGTCCATGCAAAAAATGAGAGATGTCATATCTGATACAGGTTCTGCTCAACCAGTCCAACGTTAGGGATAATAGTGATTTAACTAAGCTGTACAGTAGTATTTCTGGCATAATATATTAGAGAAACATCCAACTGGAACTAGTGATGGAATGGATCGTCGATAGACCGGATTACCGGATCCCGAAATTCCAGCTGAAAATTTGCTGGATCTTTGTTTATTTTCGTTGAAATCGGCTGACTTCGGGTTACAACTTGAGTACGAATAACCAAAAAATAAGTGCGAAAAGCAAAGTGTGGTCATACTTTTCAATAAATGAAAGCGACGAAACAAAAGCTAGCTGCAAATTTTGTCAGCAAACTATTTCAAGAGGATTTCGGGGAGAAGCTGCATCTACAAGTCGTTTAATTTGGCAGTTAAAACGGCACCACGAAGAAGTATACAATACTTTTAATGAAGAAGGTTGTTTTTGTCATATTATTTAACAAAACTATTGACGCATTAACAGTTTTAGTGAATTTCCTGAAAAATTTGGCTGGGACCGAAATTCCGGTTTAATGGTCGAATTGGCCGGATGCAGTATTTAAACCGAATCTTCGTTCCATCTCTATTTGGAACCAAGAACATCGTACTTCAATGTTATAACAAAAACTATTTACACTTACGCTCTTAATACATATTCATGAAAATATCTATGAAATGAAGCATTTACAAGAGTTTGTGTATATTAACTTGTCCACTTATTTTTACATACGTCCTTTATTTAAATTTTAAGTTTGGTTATAAATATTGGAACATCCAGTACATATTGCACATACTCTAAATTCGAACATAATTCGTTTCAGAAAACAGATAGTTTGACTTTTATTCATATTTCGAGATAAATATTTCCCAATTAGAAATAATGTAAAATGATTTAATTACTCGATTCCAGATCCTAAAATTTACACAATATGCATAATTTACAGTGAAGTAATGGTGTACGCAATTTTAAAGAGGACGGTAATAGAAAGGTGATCTAATGTGCGGAAGACCAGAGGAAGTGAGAAAGATAACCTAAAAATGGTTGAAGATTTGGTTTTAAAATAGTTTTCCTTTATTACTAAATAGATTACATAAAAATCTCCCCTCATTTTATTCTAAGGAAATT
Organism: Ophonus ardosiacus; assembly: GCA_943142095.1. Classification (NCBI taxonomy): domain Eukaryota; kingdom Metazoa; phylum Arthropoda; class Insecta; order Coleoptera; family Carabidae; genus Ophonus; species Ophonus ardosiacus. The sequence continues at coordinate 30,590,435 of OW964832.1, read as the reverse complement.
TAAAATCCAAATTCTACATTATTAACTAAATTAAAATAGACTCCCAGTATTATTTATTAAATTACTCCATCCATTTTTCTTTTCTCTTGTTCGTGTCCCATTCGGCATTCCTCGTCGCAGTTCATTTTGAATTCCAAATTAAACAAATTTTAATATAAAGTGATGAGGGCGCGGGTGTAGTGGAAGTGGAAGACAGATGAATGGACAATCAACACCTAAAGAGTGTTTTATAGTCAAGGAGTGTAGTGCATTGGGACCTAACGCCGTGAATCTTAATGTCCTTCTAAAACTCCAAGGGTGAGGCATATAATTCAGAGGCGTGACACCCCGGGCAGGAAAGGAACTAGAATTTTATATGGACATATATATACAAATTTTTAAAAATTTCAAGGTCGAAATCGAAATATTCATAGGTATAGTTTGTACAGAATTCTACCGTTATGGCTTTGACTTACTAAGCCTGTGGTCGACCGGGCACAGCTGGAGGTAGACCTGGTGCTTAGGGTCCGATTGCAAAAAAATTAAATTTGCAAATTTCTGTATGCATTTTGTATTTCAAAATTGATATTTAATGGATTCGCAAAATCAAATTACGTCTTTGACCATTGTTACAAATTAAGAAAAAATAAGAAAACGTAGTTAAATAGTACTTTTTGAAATTTTATGTTATAAATATGAAAGAACTTTTGATTTTCTATACGGTTTAATTACACATTCTCCTTCATATTCAATAGATAGTTAAAGAATTATAGAAAGATTAACGATGCGATTCTGTAATTTTCTATACCACTATAGAACGATAATAAATATATTAGTAAACAAAAATTGTTGCGATTTTTTTCACTTTTACATTTCTATAGCGTTATAGAAAATTATAGAATCGCACTATAACTTTCATAAATCAGCCAGCTTTGCTAAAATAATGGAAACAGCTTATATATTCAAATATTCTAATTGACAGATGTCAGTGTAAAGTGCAATTTATGCTCGTGTTATAATTTTATTGGATATATAGAAATTCTTTCTAATTATTTTCGGTATGGAATTTGTAGAAAATAGTTACGCTTGTGTTAAAATTTTACTGGATATATAGAATTTTTTCCAAGAAACTATCGGTAAGGGATTTGTGCAAAATATATAGAATTGACGGAATGTGCAGACATCAGATTTTTTTTACTATATTATTTCTTAAGTTTTTTGATTTTTATATTATTTGTTTCATTACAAAATAAAGTAAAATAAAATAGGATAACATTTAATACGTACCTATCCTTTCCCTGCCATAAATCAAACTTATATCCCAAACAGTAGACCTGCTGAGAGGGCCATAACGATAGATCACTAAACAAACTATACAGAAAATATTTTGCTACAATAGTTGAACTATTTACATGACATTTCTACTCGTAGATATGTACAAATACGCGTACCATTAAGTGAATTAAAATTGCAAAAGACTGAATGCATCGTTTGTCAATCTGTATATAAATTTTTAAAATACATCCGGCTTTTATTGCAACATGATTCTACGAAATCCTTTTCAAATGGATTTTAATGTATATTTTATTATCCGCAATTTGTTACATTTATATTTTGAACATCCAAATCAGATAACACATTAATGATCTATGAAACAATCAAAAATACTTTTACTTACATAGTATGTAATGTGATGAAAGTAATATGACAAATTAGAATTGATAATAGACTAGTATTTCGTTAAATAGAGCGTTGTTTGAGAGCCCCTGAGGTGGCGCCTGGTAAAATTCCTCATTGGTATAGCTCGTTCCAATAGAGAAGGAAAATGTGCAGACACTAAAATTTGTCCAGTCGAGCCCAAGAAGGAGTGTTATAAAATGGTTAATCATATGTTTCTGTAACAATTTGCACATAAATTCTATAGCTAAAATTTTCAAATTGGGTAGTACACTTTCTATTGCGCAGATTTTTCCATCTTCTCTATTGGCACAAGCAAGTAAAATACAATGAGTTGAGCTTTTTCCGGAAACACGGATTTATGTTAATAAAACCCACTTTATGTTCAGATATACTAGTTTATTTTTATCTTTTTTATGAAAATAATTTCGTTTTTGCATGATGAAAGAAAGAAAAAATAGAAATGTTTACAATATTTTACATACAAATGTTGATCTTCGCCTACTCTGGCATTCTTTTGATTCTTTCCGCATACGGAAGAGTCTAGTATTATTATTACTGAAATCTAAAACCAAAAGAATAATATATTCAGTAATTTAATATTGAAAGATAGGGTCTAAGGTCCAATAAACTAAAATATTTTAAATTTAATAAAGAAATTTAGAATAACTACACAACAGCCCCTGTAGGGCCAAGGCCTCAAGTACCGTAGGTACTCGTTTCGTGACCGTTAGTACTACACAAGTTGGTGTACTTAATCCGAGCGACGACCAGTGCGGCAGCGGAAATACTCCTTCTATAGCTAGCACCACCTATGTTTAACATGGACAACTGGTCGGGTCATTGCATGCAAGTGCGATTAATGCCTGATATTGTGGCATATTAACAACTACGCACTTAGCCGGCCGGGAGATTCGAACCGAGGAACCTCAGATTGATAAGAACATGTAGAAGCAGCGCCTTAATGCAACGACCACTACTACTTTACCTTAATCAAAAGAATACTGGTTAATTTTTTTAATTCAAGTAATATTCAAGTTTTGTTTTTCGAATCATGGAAATTAGCTGAATAATGTCTACTAAATTTAATTCTCTCCAAAGATCTGTTATGTAAGTGTTTCTAAATTGTGAATTGTTTAAAGCCGTAAATTCAAATTAGTTAAATTCCTATACTACCGTCATGATCCAAGTGCCAAGTATTATACCTCATCTGTATTTTAGAAAAAACACACATAAATAGAGAATGTAGATAGATACTGATAATTATAAAAAAATACTTGTTTCATTATTTATCTCATATTAACATTATTAAGTTACTGTGACGGTAACATATTGCCGAAATAGCACCTCCCTCATCTGACAACTCATCACGAGTCCAATTTATTTTCGTTAGTCTCCGCCACTGGCACTGGCACTGGCACTGCGCTATCCCCATCATTGTGTCCCTGGCGAATTCATCGTTTGCGTACGTCTGGGCGCGTGAAAAGCCGGTATCATGGCTCTTAATTATCTTGTAATTATGACAGGAATGACTAGGAATATTTAAAATGGATATGGTTTGATCGCCAATATGAATATTTATATCATGTGCCTGGTATTTCCTCCACTTCTACGCAATCGCTTTACTAATGACTCCGGAGTTTCCGGACCACATATCTCTGAGACACCGATAGCGTAACAGTGAAAGTCACACGTGGAGAACTTGACAGTTACAATCAAAGGAAATTCAGAACATTTTTCTACGGTGATTTACTACCAACATAGGTAAACATATTAATGGCCAGGTTTACACCGTAACACTATATTGTGACCTAACCAGATCTTAACTAGACTAAACATTTGGTTTGTAACTTATTATTATGTTTACACCGTATATTTTTTCAAGATCAAGTTTTACTGGTACGATATATCGCCATTTTTAAAACTCGAACTGTTAAATTAATATAATTTATTTAAAAACATGAAATAAACACCAAAATCATTCATAAAAATTACTTTTTTTTGTGAAATAACTTTCTTTAACTACGTTGTCTCGCTCTCAGAAGGAAAATTCGAATCTAATTTCAATGAGTTTTAATCCATAAAACTTGTAAATACTTTGTATTTATTAATGTTTTAAACGGACAAAAAAAAAAAATTGTACCTACGTAGAGCAAGAGTTAAAATACTTAGCTCTTTGCACTTTTGCAGACCAAAACTAGAGATAGCTGCCAGTGCGTAATAAAATACTTGGCCCTTGGCGTCACAATAATTAGTCATTTTTAACTTAACTTTTATACCTCCCGCTACCATTGGTAACGGAGGTGTAGGGATCGTGCTAAAAATCGCATATAGATAATTTTAGTGAACCTTTTGATGTTCCCAAAATCCGATTTTAACATTTTCACGATGATGTATGTATGTGTGTGTGTATGTGTAAGGAATTTGTTGGTGCTCTAACTCAAATACTATCATTCAGAAAATTCTGAAACCTTGTATTTCTACCCTGTTCTAATATGGAAAGATACCATTAGATTTTGGTGTAAATCTGATAACCGGAAATGGCACTTTACCTGAAGCTCATAATGGTTTTTCTTCAAAAAATACCATTAAATGACATTTTTTCGCATTTTATGTCATTATGAAAAGTAAAGATAATTGAATTTTCTACAGGATAATTAATGGATTAATATTTCTTTTATATATTTTACAGATAAATTTTAAAATCATTTTCTTATTAATCCTTTGTTACACAGTTCATATTTCAAATGAATGTAACTGACAGGTAAATATCTCTGTCAAAAAAATAATCACTTCAAATTAATAATAGTGACATTTTAACAAGAAAATAGTAAATAAAGCAACAGTTATATTCAATGGAACGTAGGTATTTAAATTAATAAATATTAAATAGCGGGAGGTTTTGTGTTGGGCACATCAATTTTTTTTTTAATAAAATACCTTTTAGTGACATATTATCTTAGTTTCATTAAATTTGGTAAGTTACACACATCTTTGTAAAAAGCGTTGTCTTAGAAATCCGCTTTTTCACCAAAAACTAATCACTTCTGTCAACATATAGAATTATTAAATTTATAGATTTATAGTACCTAATTGTGATTTCAACATTCATTCAGACAACGTAATATAAATAATAAAATCTAGAAAATATTCTTGTTCATCACAATGTTGATATGTCTATGGTAGATGTTTGGTATAAATTGCAATTTTTTTGTCGTATTCAAATAGTTCCAAATCTAATTTTATTCAATGTTAATAAATACTTATTTTTAGATTCTATTCAAATACTGTAAATGTCAAACTTGTTGTCTGTTCAGCATAAATGAGATAAGTTTTAATTACTTACTTTTTAATAGATAGTTCAAATTTTAGCAACTTAAAAAAGTTTATTCTGACAAAGACAAATACGAGTTCATTGAATTTTTATTTCTAAATTATATATATATACTTTTAAAACAAAATAAATTCCTGTTTTTAATTTGGCATTTCATTGAAACTAATATAAAGCAAAATTAGATGTTACTTATTTTACTACTAACAACAATATCAGTACAAGTTACATTTCTATCTAACATGAACTCTCAAAGAGTTATGTTAAATACTAGCTAGCCAGAATAACAATTTATGAAAAAAATTAAATTACTCAAAAAATTAACAATATCACGTATTTAATACTTATGTCCAGTTGCACCAACAAAATTTAAATTTTAATCTACGTTTAAACAAATAAATGCAAATCGAAATTTTGACAGCGATGTATTATAATTCATTTGACATTTCATTTCGATGCAATATTGTGAATTTAAACCATGTTTAATATTTAAGATACGTTGGTGCAATCTGCCATTAGTCTATTTAATAGGTTTTACTATTTATAATAGCCTACATTCGTCCTGGCATCAAAAGAAGTAAATTATCGATGATTCGTAAATAATTTTTCCTACAAATTTATCCATCACTCTGACTCGGTTAAAGATACGATAACGCGGTTTGAATTTAGCTTAGTTCTCATTTTTTCGTCCTCAAATTTCGACATGTATTAAACAGGTAATTTTGTGTAAAAATTTTATATGTAAAAAGAGTTCTAAGCTGATTTGCAGTTGTTTAAAATTTTAGATGAATTTTATATAAGAGAATAAAGCTTATTTTATATTCTTGTAAAAACCCCAAAAGAAATCCAGATCAGAGATCAGAGATCCATCTTAAAACAACATATTAAAATCATCACTACACCACCTTTTGTAAGGGAAAGGTCTTTTTTATTCTTCATTGACTGAACTATTATAGTGTGGATATGATGAGATACTCGTAGCAAGTGCACCATCTACTCTACATTTATTTAATTTTTTTTGTGTACCAATCAAAATTTAATGTTTAATCAAATGTAATATTTCAAACTGTAATATATTCGTCAGGTGAATATTGGTTTGCTCGAAGTCATCAAATATTATATTCGAAAAATTGAGGTTTGAGGGTTCTTACGTCTTTATTTTCCCTGTAAGTTTAAAAGGAATTAAAAGGAAAAAAAACCGACTTGGCCCAGAGTCAATACCCTGACGATACGGATACAAAAACATACTTTTCATATTCAGTCTCGAATTCTTCCTTTTCTAAAGTAAATCTATTAAATTAGAATTAAAACAAAATTTCAATTTGATATCAAAGTATTACATAGATATGAAAATTTCGAAAAACATCAAAATTAAGTTAAATTTAGTATGTTCTTGGTTGGCGCCAGCAGTCTGTATGCTGGCCATCTCTTGGTAGAATCTCCATTCTAAATTCTAACATTCCAGCGTCCTGCAGCAGATCCACGGCTGGAAGTAGAGATTACTGATAGCTGGAACGGAACCAGACCGCACCCAGAGCGAAATGACATTGCGAGGATAGTGGAAGGATAAGGAATGAAGAATGCATTTGATGAGGGAATGTGTACACATTGCTCCAGTTTCTGGATCGAGAATTTATGCACTACGAAATGATTTTCAAGAGATGAGAATTTTTGAAATGTAAGGTCCAAATTTATAAATTTAATAAACCGATGTTTTAGACATATTGATGTTGTCTACATATGAGCATGATTTAGAATGTTAGCAATAAAATAAAACCATGTGGTCCAATATTTTTAAAATTATTTTTATTTATGAAACTTCGTCTAAATTAAAAGCAATTTGTAGTTTTAGAACGGCTTACTTATTATCCGTTGAACTACAATATTTTTTTAAATATTCTATGACGTAGATATTCTAAAATTAAATAATATTTATCCAGCATATTATGTAAAAAATAATTTAAAATCTATTTTTATAAATAATAAAATTGAAAATTTTGACAAATTAGATAAATCTGGGGTTTACGAAATTTTTTGTAACAATTGTAATTATAAATATATTGGTCAAACAGGGCGAAATTTCAAGTTAAGATTTAATGAACATTTAAGACAATTTAAATACGATAAAATAGAAAATTCAAATTTGGCAAAACATTTATTTAACAATGAACATTTTTGTACAATTCAAAATTTAAAAATACTCCACATTGAAAACAAAAGTAAAAAACTAAATTGTTTAGAAGCTTTCGAGATAAAAAATTCTTTACACAAAAAAGAAAATCTAATGAATGAAATTTTGGATTTAAACAATTCACCCCTATTAGATCCTAATATTTTTTCAAAATTTTAGTAATTTTATATTAATAATTTTATATTAATAAATTTTCAATTTTGTTATTTTTATTAATTTGTTATTTGTTTCACTCTTTTGTTATTTGTTTATATTTATATTTATCATTTATTTTACTACCTGATGATGAGGTTAAACCTCGAAATGTACATTGTACTATATTTTTAAATAAAATATTATTTTTGAAACTAAGTATATATATTAAAAAATAACAAAATGTTTCAAATGTATCCTACAAATAAAAGTATAAAACAGTAGAATTCACTAATATAATAATTAATAAAAAAAAACTGCACAAGTTTTGATTGCCAGTCATTCAACATATCTTTCATTGCTATACAAAGGCACATGATTTATATCTGGCGACGCCAGACTGGCATGGCATCAAAAATTTAAGCATATATTATTTGGTTTACTTTCCATATTTTGAAAATGGATTCTAGGTTTCAAAAAGGCGACATCAGAAAGCTTAAAAGTAGTAAGAATTTGGAACAGTGTAGATGTGTATAGTATGTGTCAAGATAAATGCATACTGACTTATCTGCCCATTTCTGCATGTATTTACTTATGCGATTTGTAAGGTTAGGAAAACAGAGAGCTAAAGTGAAAATACATAAGCAGATGACTTACGTCATCAACAAGAAAAAAAAATATTATAAAATTAAATAATACGATTAAGAAACGTATATATTAATGAAATTTACAAGTATTTCTTAGTCAATCTCTATTCCTTTTACGGAATATAAAATTATTTGAAATAATTGTAGTTGATTTTTATACCATACGTTAGCATGACAATGTTCACATTAAATTTTAATCGATCAAATATCGAACCTGTCACTATTTGGTTACTTGGTTGTCAGTTACTATTCTAATAGACGGAAGTAGTTTTTCTTCGTACATTTAGTAAACTTAAATTCACTGACCACTCGTAATTTACTGGCGTTACACCTACGTTTTCTAGTGCGTAAAAATGACAGTTTAATGCATAAAACAGACAATGTTACTTTTAAACACTAGTGCTTAAAAGTATTTCATTTAGCAACGAATAGATGAACCTGGCGACTGCCTACTTTTTAATACATTGCGAAATGAGTGTTTTGGGCACTTGACGTGTTGTATCACTCGCTTACCTTTTTGCAACTTATTACATAAATAGCTATTAAGGAATTATACACATTTAAAATAATTTGTTTGTTTGCGTCGTCCGATAAATGTTTTTGTTTAACATGTTCTCCTTCTTTACTTAAGAATTATCTTCTTCATCAGAAGAAACAACGATTTCCGAAATTTGTATTAGACGAAATACATTAAACGATTTTAACTGTGTATTTCCCGGTTTGTACTGTAAATTTGGTAGTCCGCTCCTGGCCTCTCAGGTAAGGAAATATCCCGGAGTGATGGGTTAACCGAGCTTAATAAGTTGAAGCTAATGTGCATTTATCTTGACACAATATATAACGTAAATGCTAAGAGCATTAGAAACGATAGGTATTATTTTAAATAATTATAACTTTTTTAAAAAAACCTTCATAGCCCTTTCCCATTTCATACAATTTTATGGTGTACTTTTAATATAAATTATCATTTTTACCTCCCGCTACCCTTGGTAAGGGAGGTATAGGGATCGCGCTAAAAATCTCATATCGAGATTTTAGTAAATGACCACGTTTTAAGGTCCCTAGAATCCATTTTTAACATTTTCACGATGATGTCGGTATGTGTGTGTGTGTGTGTGTGTGTGTGTGTGTGTGTGTGTGTGTGTGTGTGTGTGTGTGTATGTGTACGAATTTTGTTTGCACTCTAACTCAATTACTGTCAGTCAGAAAATTCTGAAACCTTGTATTTTTACCCTATTCTAAGAGGAATAGAAGCCATTAGATTTTGGTGTAAATCGGATAAACGGAAATGATACTTTACTTGAAGCTCATAACGGTTTTTCTTCAAAAAATACCATTAAATGCCATTTTTTCTTATTTTATGTCTTATGAAAATTAAAGATTATTGAATTTTCTACAGGAATGCATTAATACTTTTTCTATATATTTTACAGATAAATTTAAAAATAATATTTTTTATTAGTCGCGAAGCCTAAGATAAAAACTATTCCTTTGTTACACATTTTTCAAATGAATGTAACTGACAGTAAATGTCACTGTCAGAAAACTTATCACTTCAAATTAATAATAGTGACATTTTAAAAAGAAAATAGTAAATAAAGCAATAGTTTTCTGCAATGGAATAGTTTGCAGCGTTAGTAAATACGTAGGTAGGTATGTATTTAAATTAATAAAAATTAAATTGCGGGAGGTTTTGTGTTGGCCACATCAGATTTTTTAAATATGTTACCATGATGGAGGACATTGAATATATTGTACTATCAATTTTATTTAGTTCCTTCTGATGGTATAAATCATCCTCACTCATTTGCAATAATAGAAACTTTAACCTTTCGTTCTGTTAAAAATAAAATGTTCAATATATCGATTAACTTATTGATATATGAATTGAACAACTTATTTTTATAAAAAAAAACCCTAAACATAAAAAATTAACAAAATAGAATAGAGATTGTTGTACTTCATCAATTTATTGATCATTTGCGCAGATATGTCGATCAATCTTTCATTTTACTCAGGCCGATAAATCGAAAGTCACAAGCTGACCAATAAAACGGTCGATATTGTTAAATGTATTACGGCACATTGTTCTGTTGCTTCCACAAATCTTCTGCAATTTGGGTCGTCTTTAATCGATTCCCGATACCATCAAAATTATTTACAGTAAAATTTCACTGTAATATATGTGCCAATCACTCTTTCATACATAATTTGATAGTATCTTTATTTTCCCTTCATGGGTCCATAAAATGCTGCTTTATTTGACTCATTTTCTTGTACTCAAATGGTTGTGGAAACTTTTTTCAATACGAACCAAACGTGGTAAGTACGTAAATTGCTTATGACAAAACTAATAAAATGTCGAAAATATTACAGTGAAGCATTAATGTTCTGTAACTTACGGGTTGAAAACCATCAAATAATCTAAATGAATTTGTTTTTATTATTTCACATGCTTACAATCTCTGAATGTCGCAATCATTTAGCAAATACATTCATTACAGAACACCACATAATTTATTTGTCATTATTTGAACTGGTTTCCATATGCAGTATTCTGCATATTAAGCGGCAGTAAAAACTTTACGAGCGCGATTATGAATGTTAAGTGAATTTTTATGGCAGTGTTCATATTCGTCTAGTGCACCGTCTGCAGCTTATAATAGTCACTTTGTTTTTCTCTTCGGCATAGCCACCTGTACTGATAACCGATGCGAGATTGTTTTCGTGTGACGTCAGACTCGTCTAGCCACAGGCAACTGTTAGAACAATTGGAATAGGCGAGGACAGCCTTTGTTTTCAAATTGCGAAATCTTTTCATACTTTTAATTGATGATATGGATTGTTTTTGTCTTTTTTCGCCATTATCACAAAGGAATTCGGTTTTTTTTTTTTTTTGATCATTATACATTTAATGCAAGGACATTTCTTTAGTTCTTCTGCTAAATTTGTAGCAGCGGGAATAATCATATATTACTAATTCTCTGCATAGCTTTAAAGTTTATCTACAACTGGAATATAATGGAACCAATTTTAACTATTTCTTTTATATTAATCAATTTAACTGAAACTTATTATAATAGATATATGTTTAGGTATTGTTATAATTGAATAAAACTGTGCATTTTTTGGAAGGAATTTATTTACAAAAGAATGAGAAAGCGTAGGAGAGCAGAGGAGACAATTGTATGAAGGAAAGGAATAGATGTCTACATTATGAAGGTTAGGATGTGACTCCTCGGTAGCTAAAGAAATAATGCAGCACGCATGGCATGAGAACAAAGGGTAAGAAAAACAGTTGTTTAAGAAGGCACTTCAGAAGGGCGACGCATAGCTAAGGAAAAGTTACAGATTTTGAAGTTGTGATTATTGATAAAATTAAGACTTAAGTACACACATATAAGATAAGACAATATTTATAATAAGCACAATATAAAACATATTTACATTACAATACATAATTATGATTAATATGAATATGGACGTAGTCGCCACAGTATTAACAATTATTAGAAATCAATCCTACAGTACCACAAATATGGGCTTGTCTTCAAAGAAACGGAAGAGCACCTAGAGAAGTACATCAACAAAATAAACATTATCGACGGATTTTATCTGTCATGCAGCTAAAATCCGCCGAAAGGCGGAAAATAATATTTCAATTGTTGTATTCCGCCGCGCCTGCTGAATATATTGGATTTATCGACGAATATGTCATTATAATCGTGGTAATTGCGCCATACGGAGGAACTCGGTTTGTGTATACAGAATGTTACAGAAATAAGTACATTAAATTTAAACAGTCAAAACTCATCGAGAGAAACAATATTTCTTAGAAACTTTCCTTTGTGTTAAAAATCTTCAATGTTTTGTAAAAAAAAATCATTACCTGTCTAAAAATACTAAAAAAGAGAGAGAGAATCCAAAAAATAAATTGCGATTTCGAAAAAAGTTACCTACTAAGAAATATTGATGCTCTTGCCGAGTTATATCACAGGTTAAATTTAATGTACCTGTGTTACTTCCTGTCTAATATCGCCGGCGGACATTTAGACCGGACATTTAGACACTCCGATATTTAAAACGCAAATAACAATATAATATTCAGATTTATGTCTTGTAAAATTTAAATATTTGTTACATTTACTTTAATTATTTTTATCACAGAATGAATGTATTTAAATTAATATTGAAAATAGTTATTTGTATCACTATGCCAGAAACTGGACATTTGCGAGAGCGAGTAAAGCGAGGCCTGCAAATTACGAGATCTCGCAAAAAAGTTTCTGGGTGTGTGATACACTAGATTTTTATACCGACTTCTCCATAAATTCTTCGTATATTTCTCTACACTATTCTATTCTTCATAATCTAAAAACGTGAAGGTCGTAGTAGTTTGTAGTTACAAGAAAAACCTTGTCCTAAATTTGGAACTTAAAATTAATTTATACGAGATGACAGCATATTATAATTTTTATGACAAAATTTAGTTATTTAAGTTACAATAATTAAAAGATTTAGCCCTAAAACTTGTAAACATTTTGCTAATTGTGTTGAAAATAATCTTAAATTGACATATCACCAGAACAGTAATGCCAACTCCTTTTGCTGGCCTAGGTCAGCAACAGCGCATTTCAGGACGATTTTGAGTTCTGTAATACTAGTCAAATTGGACGGAAGTACGAAAAAATATTTCCCTTTATAAAGGAACTATGTCAGGAAGTGGACGTGCTGGCTCATGGCTTCATGGTTTTCATTTTAAAAAGTCGCATTCCTCTTGTGATTTATCTCTGTGAAAAATCTACTTACTGTTTCCAAATTTGCAAGTTACGTTGTCATGCGATGATACATGTATCCATTGCACTGTGACATGACGTACGATGTCCAATCTCATGTACGTACAAATAATTCCCCGATGTTTATTTGTTTTGCGGTGGGCCGGTCGGAATGCAATGCACTGTCACTGTCAGCGAACTCTAATTTGCATGATTCATTTGTTTTCCACGTTGCTCTGTTGTTTTGATCAACTCAGCAACAAGATGAAAAGTGCCGCGCGAATTATTTTTTGGTAGAGCATCAAAGAGAAAGTGATTTTTTTTCTTAAAATGGGGAGGGCAAAACGTGGAAATTCTTGGAAAGCAATGTATTGTTGTCATCGTCATATGTCACCGCTGTTTTTTTATAACCGTAAATTATATCACTCGTAAAAAATGAGTTATGTGCAGAGATTCTGACTAAAGTACACAAAAAGGAATTTATAAATGTTGAAGAATAGTGCTGTCAGTAAAATAGGTAGTTAAAATCTCTACAGAATACCTGATTCTATTATTTTTTTTGCATAGTTTTGTTTCTTTTATAAGAACCTGACATTGTTGAACCTGGTACTGATTATGAATGTACGTTAATGAGTGCTAATTATAGCAAATTGTGATTATATATAATAAAGAAAATGAGACGGCATCATCTTGTAAAAAAGTCAGTTTAGGCTTTCGAAATTGTAATGTTTTCTCGAACGGAATCACTCATTGGTTTTAACATTTTACAGAAAAAGCCTTAAGATTTCCAATAGGGGAGTTTCACTATGTGAAATTTGAATGTTTTAGTACTAAATACTGAAAATATATCATACAACTAATCTATTAAAAAATATGAAAGTAATATTAATTTAGTTTTAATATTTAACTTTTAAATTAAAATTATAATATAATTCAAAAGAAGCGGTTGTTCGCCATTTATAATCCGGTTATGACATCAGACTTTCGACAGCGCAAAGTGACTAGATTATATGTGCGCAGTGGGACGTATTTCGTAGTGCAGAGTGGATGATCCGTTGTCAAACATATTTTCTTCACGTTGCTATAAAATATTTATGAATTTTAAATTTAATCTATTTAAATTTCACAAAAGAATACTTACCGCTTCATGATCTCTGGCTACAACCACACAACAAAATAATATAATAATACGAGTGAGGTTATACTCGCTGCAGTGATACTCGGAATGGCTGCACGTTACAGTTATCTTTTATCTTTTTCTACATCATGGTAAACAATATATAATCTATCTTCGTTTAACAAAGAACAAATTTCTGGACTTACTATTTTCTTTTATCTCTTACTATGCAATAGTAGTATGGTATAAGACTATCTTTCTTTTACAGCGAACGATTCTTATGTCGAAAGTCTGACGTATTTCCTCAGCTATTAGCGCTATATTCAAAATTGTAAAGTTTAAATTATATTTTTCAGCAATATGGAGTACTTAAAAAAAAAAAACATACGTATCACGTATTTTTTCATGTAGACTAATATATATAATTTTCAAAAATTGTGAAACTTCCCCATTGCTCTAGAAGGCTATTTGATTAAATATGCCCATTCGCGTTTTTAATATTACATATTTGAAACCATGAAAACACTAATATTCTCTAATTTGCGATGAATATAAATTTAAGAAGATGATAAATTTCTTAAAATTTGTTCTAGTGCGGATGTGAAATCAGAAAAGTAAAAATAGAATGAAATTGTTTTAAATTTATTAATGTACCCTAAAAGGTATGTATATTGTAGGTATATTACTTACTTATTCAGTTTTGAAGAATCTAATAAAGAAATAGAACACACTGGCCATGTTTCGTTTCACGAGATTTCTGCATCTGAATCAACTTCTCAATCATCAGATGCTGGCCACGTCCAGCTAGTAACCACAGACGCTTTTCGCCCATATTGGAGCTCATCAGTGTGGTGTGTAACTGCCGTCTTTTTACAGAGACAATTCAACAGCTGGGCCCGGCGAGAGATATAAATCTCATACAAGATAAATAGTATTTTTTTTTTTGAATTTGTATTATTTTCATTTTTACCTCCCGCTACCCTTGGTAAGGGAGGTATAAAGATCGTGCTAAAAATCACATATCGAGATTTTAGTAAATAACCACGTTTTAAGGTCCCTAGAATCCAATTTTAACATTTTTCACGATGATGCCCGTATGTGTGTATGTGTAAGGATTTTGTTGGCTATCAGGATTTTGTTGGCGCTCTAACTCAAATACTATCATTCAGAAAATTCTGAAACCTTGTATTTCAACCCTACTCTAATATGGAAAGATCCCATTATATTTTGGTGTAAATCAGATAACCGGAAATGGCACTTTACCTGAAGATCATAATGGTTTTTCTTCAAAAAAATACCATTAATGCCATTTTTTCGCATTTTGTCATTATGAAAATGAAAGATTATTGAATTTTCTACAGGAATACATTATATATATATATATATATATATATATATATATATATATATATATATATATATTAATAATCATTTGTCAATATTTCAAAGCTAACTAAAATCATGTTAGATTCAATGTAATAACTGTATTATTAGGAGGATAAAATATGAAAAAACCTTACAATAAAAGAACCTTACATTAATTAATAGATTTAATAACTGAAATATCCGTTTTAATTCAAGCAAAAATTTTTCTTCCCTTGGCATTTTTTCGTAAAATGAAAAATAAAATTTTTTTTCCTCTTGTAAACTCAATCCGGGGACATACTGTATATATATATAATGGAACATAATATAGTTTGCAGCATTAGTATATAGGTCGGTATGTACCTATTTAAATTAATGAAAATTAAGTAGCGGGAGGTTTTGTGTTGGCCACATCAGATTTTTTACTATAATATGTACAAGACGAATAAATATACTTCAATAATTATTAGATATAACAATAAATAGCGTGTGTGTACGTTTTATGATACCTATGAGACGACTAAAATAATCAATTTCATAAATTGTACTGTTTCATTTTCGAAAATTTAGAATTTTTGGTGTCGGTTATATAAAGAAATTAATATTCACTTAAAATTTACTTCCACGATAAATTTAATGAAAAGGAAAACGTAGCGCGTTTTTTTTTTTACAGCAATGATTTAAATATCATAAGAACAGAGAAACTGATTTGAATTTGTTCATTCCATTAAATTTACATGTCAACTAAATTTAAAGTGAAGATTACATTTCTTTATATATTTATAAAAATATCTATTAATATAATAAATATGTATGGAACTGGCAATAAACAAATAAAATGAATTTTCTTTTATGTAATATGGAGCTAGTAGGAATAAAGTCAATGAAAATAATTTGTACAACAAATATCATTAATTTTCTTCAATGATGATTGCCTCGTGTATCATACACAAAAGTGCAGATTTCCCCTGCTTAATATTTCTTGTCTCATATTTTATATAAAGTTTTCGTTTACTAGCATTTGCGCATTATCTCTCAAAGAGAATATAATGAATAACAGTAATTTAGCTTGTGGAATTTGGAACAATTTGGAGTAATTTTGAAAATAATGACAATCAGGGCTACGCGCAATACAATCTTCGACTCTGAAAAAACGACAAGGCCATCTGGAAAGAACAAAAGATTAAGATGACGAAATAAATGTTTGTTATAACAAACGAGACGAAACGAAACGAAATATAACAAACAAAGAACTGGCTATTCCAATTACACTTAACAAACTTTAAAATGCTGACAGTTCCGAGAAAACACGCATCGCAACAGCACGGTAAAGCACTTCCGACACAGGGAAGGACTCGACCATTCAGGAGGAATTTCATTTTAGAACAGCGCAAAAATAATGATCACAAGTAATGACACAAATTTCAACAGATATTTGGGAACTGTCTGGAAATATTAAATTCCAAAAATGACAGAAATATTACCAAAAAGTAAACTAAACATCGCTGAAAAGTATTTTACCCTTTATTTGGTATTTTTAAATATTTATTTTTAGTAAATCTATTCACTCAAGGGATCGCGTGGTCGTGTGCGTTTAGTGTCTGGTTGCCCATATGGTGACTCGGGTTCGATCCTGGCCAATGCAGACTTTTAATCGTACAAAAGTTGTCCCTGTGGTGCACTCTCCACACCAGCCATGAGTGCCCATGAGGTGACGCCTGGTAAGCGCCCACACGGTAATATATACCGTCATCATTACCGATGTCTACATGTGTATTAGATACTAGCACACCCAAGTAATGGGTAATATCCCGTGATGATATATTTATTTATTTATATATTCACTGAAGGCAGTAAAAATATTTCGGTTTATATCTGTCTGATCGCCTTATTGAGATTAAAATTAGAATTTAATTACAAGGACTGTTCTCTCAATTTATAGTCTAATATTTCAATCTGAAATGTTTATTACATTTTTTCAAAATATTCCCCGATTATATAGTCAATACATTTTTGCATGCGACGAAACCAATTTTCGAAATATTTTTTCCATGTTTCTGATGTTCTGTGATTTATTTCTCTATTGAAAGCATCATTGGCCAAAGTAAAATGTATTCTTAGCAATTTTTCATTTAACTTGTAGAAATAAAGAGCCGACTACTATATGGTGGATGACCCAATAATTTAATGTTTTCCTTGCTTAAATTTACTGTTTGAGCAATTGTATGTGTACGAGCGTTTTGATAATGCTAAATTTGATCTTTTTCTTCGTCGATTTATAATGGATCACTTGACGCACTGCATGCTAGTACACAGTAGTAAACGAGTAAACCATTTCAGAATGGAGGGTTATACTTTTGACGTCACACGCAAGAAACTGAGAGTTGATGTAAAAGTTGAGAAGGAAGATCATAATACAAACAAACCATTGCCATTTTTAAAATTCTGTCTTCTGTCAACTGTGTTTTGATATTTGAGTTCTACATATTTCCATATCTTCGGATAACTGTGGAAACTTAAAGAATTTCACATTTGTCATGTATTATTCATAATTATAGCGGGAATTACTGTAAAAAAAATCTTACACTTACTTTATTTTTCATATTTGACACCATCTTTTTGCAACTGTTATCATGACAGCGTTTTGTTTGTATTATAGCAACTGAATCATGTGTAGGTCAAGGAAAATATCTGTAGATGGCAGTATGAAAATATGTCTCTGTATAACCATCCATTCACCGTACCATAATCATCCAGCGCCTCCATTCTAATTCAAGGCAACATGTATCTAACGTCGCTACCTGCCATGAAATTGATGACGTCATAAGGCTTTTGTTAGAAAATAATAGAAAATTTATATTTATTATATAGATATAGATAGTATGTAAGTTCGACGAGCAAAACTATCGAAGTTCATTCCTCAATTGATGCTTGTATGAGTGTGTTTTGTGAAATTTAGTATTTTGTTTACAATTCTAATTTTTTATTCTTGTTTACTTTTATACTTTGTATAATTGTACAAAAAAACTGCCTTTTTAAAGACAAATTCTTCTTCTTTTATTTCTAATTGAGTTTGTTATAATTTTATTCGAGTTTATATTTTATATTCTATTATTTTATTTATCTAAAACCGTGCTCAAAGCCAAACGTCAATTGGACGTAGTTATGCAAAAAGGAACCATCCCACAATGAAGCACAAATTGAGTTTGGGTCAAATTTAGATTGTTAAATGTCCATTTTATGTTGTGGAAAATAGAGCCAAGCCACAACTGTTACATGATAAGAGAAAATCGTACTGAACCAAACCACAATCTTAAAATGAATATATATAGTTTTACAAAACAGAACCAGATAGCTTGGTTCTTTTTTGCAAATTTAGGAATTAATGTTATGAGGGATGGTTCCTTTTAGTATCCAGTGACACTCTGTGCAAGTAGTTTGTTTTATCAGTATACATTCTGGTTTTAGAATAGTAAACGTGTTATTGTGGTTTTTTGAGTATTTTTATTGCTAATATATTGTTTCGATTCAGATCATAAAACTTTTAATAATTATTCTTAAACGACTGGGGATGTAAATCTAAATCTCCGTTCTTGTTCTATAGGTATATGGTTAAAATTAAATGCGTTAATTTTGAGAAATTAATTCAAAAATATTCTCCATTGATTTCGATCAAGCATCCATTATTTATTCATCGCCTCCTAGTTCGAGTTCTGAACTTTTAAAATTTATTGATGTTCTGTTTGATGACCCCGATGCGTATCCAAATGATTATCAACCAGATGGTTTGAACGAATCTTCAACATTCTGATATCTAAACTAAATGATATAAAATCTATTTTATACCTTATACCAAATGATTGTCATTCGTTTTATAATGAACCCTTTGCTGATAAGGACGAAGTAGATGATATTGACGGATTTGAAGTTACAATCGATTTTACTATAGAAAATGAGTAATATGTTTCAATTACTTAGAGTTTGTAAAAATTATACCATATACTATATATTGTATTTCATTTGTTTATGAATAGTGTTCATATTTTTATAGAATAAAGATTATTTTTCAAATAAAGTATATGGAAACCAAATTTACTTTTGTTTTTGGGCTTATATTGTTTTTTGCAAAATGGAACCATGCCACATTTTAATTTTTTTTTTCAAAATTCACTGATGAATTTCTAAAATTCTTTATGTAGACGGAAAGCCGTGATATTTAGACATTCGAACAACATAACTGTATAAACTGCAAAAATACGTGTAATTGTATAAATCAGTCTCAAGCTTTAAACTTAAAACGTAATTTACTCAAAACTCACTTGTTGTGGGTTGGTTCCTATTTGCATAACTACGTCCAATTGTCAAACCCAGGGATATAGTTGCAACAAGCCAGTAATACCAAAAGAGTAAAAATCATATTCTTGATACAGATCTTTTGAAGAACAAATTTTGTTTAAACAAACTCATTTAGGAAGACCCAAACAGCCGTTTGCTTATTTTTTCGGGATCATAAGAATAGATACAACATTCAACGAATGTCGCAACGATATAAATATAAACCAGGTGAATGGATCTGTGAGCCAAATATACGGAGTAGGTTTGCATCAACTGGAACAAGATCTGCTTGAGTTTATGCTAAATTATGGAGACTCCAGTTAACATTTAACTTTCGTACATCTAGATTGTGCAAGTTAGTTTTGATTGCTTTCACGTAAATGCCCAGGGTTGTTTGAAGCGAACGAACAGTAACATTATGTCTTGTACAAAGCTCGTCCTTTTAAGATTCACGGTCTAAAAGACCAACGTTTTACGGTAGCTAATGAACATGACACACTAGTCACACTCAAACAACTTTTTCAGTTCATCAAAACATTCTTAGCTTCTATTCACAGAGATGTTTACATCCAGAAAATTACACAAGCAACAATATATTTTAATTTATTTATTTATTATTTACATTACACACTATAACAGTGTGTTAATTAAAAACCTGGCCATAGGCGTTTAACATGGGAAAACAGTTTTTCTCTGAGCAAAAGTCCCCAATTAATTTTAGAAAAAGTAACTTGTAAAATCTAATTTGAAATTGTACAAATATTGCTCATTTGTAGCGATACCCATGAAATTGAAACAAAGTTAGAAAGAAATTCATATCGTTTGAACTATCAGAAATTTAATTTTATAGTTTACAAAATGTGAAAATAATAATAAAAGTTATATAAGTGTTAGATTTTAAAAATAATACCACCTGTGTAGTGATGTAGGTGCAGTATTGAATTACCTGCAACTTTTAATTGAAATTCGAATTTCTGACAGTTCAAACGATACGCATTTCTTTATAACTTTGTTTCAATTCCATTGGTATTGCTAAATGAGCAATATTTATACAATTTCAAATTAGATTTTACAAGTCACCAAACGTGCAAAATTAAAACTGTTTACTGATTTAGGTGTACAATATAATTATTTACAACATTTATATGAAACATTTTTGTCTAAAATTAATTGGGGACTTTTACGCAAAAAAAACTGTTTTCCCATGTTAAACGCGTTAATTAACACACTGTATGTATTTTTACACTATTACAACGTTCATGTAAGTTTCTTTTTATATAACGTAATTTATACACATTGTTTCTGTAGGTACTTATTTGTAAAATTTTACTGTATAGCTCCTGAAGAAGACCCATGTTGGGTCGGAACTGTCGAGACTGAATAAACCATAGTGGCTGAAATCCAGAAACTCTTTTCTTTACATCACCGTTTCCAGCCAAGAAACAACCTTTTTTCCCAATACAGAGAATTTATTTTAAAATGCAACATTATAGTTCATCACTTCCATGGTTACTCACTATTGTCAAAAAATAACAGCAATGTAATATTTGTCCATTTTAAAATGCAACATTATAAATAGTATTGCAGCACAGGAGATACCTCCAAAACACATCACAAATGGTGTCAATTCTTATTACGACCGACTAGAATATTGCCTCAGTGTGATTGGGGGTATTTTTAAACATTTATTACATGAAAGTTATGAATTTTTGTAAGCTAAAGTTTGTTAAGATGTACAACATTCATGTTTTGATTATTTGTTAATCGTATGTAGGCTAATTTATTGGAAATTAGTTTTGATAATACAAAACTACAAATTTTGTATGTTGCATTTTAAAATGGACAAATATTACATTGCTGTCATTTTTTGATAATAGTGAGTAACCATGGAAGTGATGAATATGTTGCATGTTAAAATAAATTCCCTGTATATTTCGATCTTTTTTTTGTCGAACTGACAACAGCTAATGTTAAAAATGTCAATAAAATTTATATCAAAAATTTGCTAAACATTAAGAGAAACTTTCGCAACAGACGAAAAATATATGAAAATTTATTTAGTTTTCTATTATCGATACGGCCGCTTTCTACGATTTAAATCATTACATTAGGTCATACTGCAACAACATCAACGAAAATCATTGTAAGTTAAACTAAAAATATAAGTTTTCAAGAACTGTTTTTCAGTAAACTAATATCACTGTAGTCATAGTTGTTATGGCTATCTTCAAATGTCTTCAACACATAATATAAACAACTTGTACACTACAAGCATTCTAATATGCAATCCTTATTTTGAAGCTTTATCTGTCATCTATGTCACGAGTCAGTGCATTGTTCTAAGCAAAAACCAATCATCTCGCTTCTCTAATTGGCGTTAAGATCGCGTGTAGCTCATGAACATGTTCCATGTTCCACCGAAACGAACCTCGCCTACTACGACTCTCCGTGAATTTAATTGCTATCTCGTGCTACAATGTACATATACACACTGTAAAGAACACATACACGCATGGGACAAACGGAGGTTTTTATGCGACAAATTAAAAAGTTACACGCCAAATAATACGTGCAACGGAGGTACCAGTAGTGGTGAACAACCCACGCGAACTTAATTCCTCTCATTAATGATAATTATTTCGTGTATTAATTGGAGTAGGTGGTTGTGAAAAGATGCTTGATAAAAGAAAATTGGAGGCTGGACAAGTTGACAATAATAGTGGGAGATTGTGCTATAATTGAATTATTTAACTTACGAAACTGTGGACACTTGAGAGGAAAGTTGGAGTATATTAACGGACTCACCTGAAACAAAAAATATAAAAATTAATTACATTATAAACACATAAATGTAAGATTTTAAATGAAACATAGATAGGTCCGTATTCTATAGTTACTTTTATTTCGTTATTTAAATGAGGCACTTACATTCACTACAAAAATCGTGCCAAAAAAACTATTCTTATAAGATTTTTTGTGAAATCGGACGCAAACTAAACATTTCGCGGCCGTTGTTTTAGTAACGGCCGCGAAATTGGATGTAACCTAAAATCACTTAGACACTTGAGAACTGCCATGAAGGATAATGACAGCGAAGTTTCTAAAATATGACAATAACCTTCTTGGTTTGTTCTTACCTCCCCTTAATAAGGGAGGGATAGGGATCGTGCTAAAAATCGCATATCGACGTTTTAAGCTCCCTAAAATCCAATTTTAACATTCTCACGATGATGTCCTTGTGCATGAGCATGTGTGTGTACGCGCGCGTGCCTGTGTGCGTGTGTGTGTGTGTGTGTATGTAAGCTCTAACTCTAATTCTATCAATCGAAAAAATTAGAAAGCTTATATTTCGACCCTATTCTAATCAGGGTTGGAAAAATCATGATTTTTTTAAAAATTTATTTATAAAGATCTAGTGGTGTTATTGTACTTTTTTGATTGTTTTAAAAACAATATAAATATTTTATTTCATAAACGAAAACGAAATCAGTAATAAACCCCAAAAGATGCATTTGAATTTTTGCATAAATTTAGAATATAACGTACCAACGCGCGCGCGTCTTTTTAAACAATGCATACCTAAATAAAATAGGTCAAAACATGTAATCAGTAATCTGTTAGAATTCGAATACAGTCCGTATTTTTGTTGTTATTTATACTTTTGTAGTAAATAAATTCTTTTTTATTACAATTTGAATCTTTTTTTCATCTGTGATAAAAATCAGTGATTTTAAAAAAAAATCAGTTGATTTAAATCATGATTCTAATATGGAAAGAAACCATTGCATTATGGTGTAAATTGGATAACCGGAAATGGCACTTACTTGAAGCTCAAAGTGGGTTTTCTTCGAAAAGTACATTTAAATTTCAATTTTTCGCAAGTTATGTTATTATAAAAATGAAAGACTATTAAATTTTCTACAGATACGTATTCATACATTTTCTATATAAATTTATAAAATAATTTGATTTATAAGTCCAGAAGGCTATTTATCCCAGGTAAACACAATAACAACAGATAAATGTCAATGTCAAAAAACTAATCACTTTAAATTAACAATGGTGACATTAATATAGCAATAGTTATATGCAAAGGAACTTAACATAGTTTGCAGCATTAGTAAATAAGTAGGTATGAACTTAAATTAATAAAAAATAAATAGCGGGAGGTATTGGTATTTAGCCACATCAGAGTTTTAAAAGTAATTGTTTTGTTTATCAAATGTCAATCCCATCAAAGCCTTCTTTCTATTTCAATAAATTAAACTATGTACTTATTTAAATACAATAAAATTTGTAATTACATATTTTTCTTAAGGTTGCACAAAAAATTGTGTAAAAACCTTGCAAGCGAAATCCTTTAGCGCCCACTTTTTTATACTGCGAAGTACAAAGTTGATACCTGCTTTACACACTTCAGAGAGTTTGTAAAGTAAACGATTTTCGTATTTTATTTACTTTACACATTACTGAGCTGCCACCATCAATACACGTGTGGAATTTAAGTTGTCATCTAAATTTAGTTTTATTTTCTGTACATTCATGTTGGTAATACTGACAAAACTGCGGTTTTCAACTTCAGATCTATCATCTGTCAAATTGAACTCCGTATTTGATGTGTTCAAATTGTTGTCTGTTAAATTTCTAATTTGTTTCAGGATTGTTATATAAGGTCGTAAAAAATATTGTATGCAACTCAAGTGTAAACAAGCTTTATGACATTCCGTCAACAATTTCTTGACTCGGCAAACCTTGTCTTGACGTCATATCATAAAGCTCAAAGCTGGTGATTGATTACACTTTTGTTGCATAAATAACTATTATTTGGATTAGTTCGACGTTTATAAATTTATAGATAGGCTTCAGTATTTTTAAAATTACTGTTATTTCCATTGGTGGTCTTGGAGCAAGCGTTCTCATTTGTTTATTTTGATAACCAATATATTAGTAATATTTAGGTAGGGTGACCAAATCTTAGATCACGAAAGGAGGACACAGCAGATAAAAAAGGATGATTTTTAGTAGAAAAGGATGACAAAATAATAATAGCAAAAAACAAACATATATTTTATTAAACACTTGAAAAGAAATAAAAAATAACATTTATTTGAACTTAACAACAATTTAGCTGGTCGACAGCGCGAGTACCGAGAACAATAATATACTGCCGCAGAAGATCTATTGTATAATTTAGCAGGGTTATGTTACGACAATTGGATATCAAACGCCAAATAATGTATTCATAGAACATACAACAAAAAGTGGGACGCGTGATATATGACCTGTATATTCTGAAATAAAATCAAATTGTGTAACATCTAAAGAAGATTAAAATAAAGAAAAATAAATCAATGAGAATATGAAAAAATAAAACCAATGAGCCTGTTTCACATTTTTCAAAAACTATTTTAAATGAAAGTTTATGGAATAATTTTCTTAGTAATAATTTTTATTTTAATAATTTGTTGTTATTTGTGGAAATAATTAAATAAAAAGATTGGCGTCCTGAAAAACTACCCCCCACTCCTGTGACGTAGAAGCACATACATTACATCATTAATATCCAATAGGAAAATAGTTTTTCCATCACCTA
The DNA here is from genome assembly GCA_943142095.1 of Ophonus ardosiacus. Taxonomy (NCBI): domain Eukaryota; kingdom Metazoa; phylum Arthropoda; class Insecta; order Coleoptera; family Carabidae; genus Ophonus; species Ophonus ardosiacus. The sequence goes on along the minus strand of OW964832.1, from coordinate 30,565,293 downwards.
CGTTTATTCATATTATTTATATAAATAAACGTAGGCTAAAGTTTGTCACATGTTAATAACAAAATCTTTTAATTTGACATTTGACGCTGACATTGCTCATTGTAAATGTAATAATGGCTAATTCAAATTATACTCAAGCTAAATCGGACAATTAACCGAAGGTCGATAGCTGGATGATAGCTGAATTTATATCAGAACGATTGTTTTACTGCTACCGAAATAAGGGGTGTTAAAGAGTTGAGGTAAAATAAAATATAAAAACTGAATTTATTATATAAATTGATAATATATTTTACTTATTTGACACTTGTTTGACAACTTTGACAATACACTTGATACCTTAGAACCGCTGAAGATGTATGTACTCTGACGTCACATTCTGTTTCAGATCACGTGACTTATTCAAAATTTTATCCAAATTTCAAAAATTAATTGTAAAATATCTAAAGGATATTTCGTGATATTTGCAAATTTGAGGCTCTTTAAAGAACAATATCTTTTCAAATTTAATACTTAGAAGTCATATAAAAATTCTTGCAACAGCCCTATTATAACAAGCCAAGTTTATTTATTTTATAGATTAGCGTTTTACTTGTTACAGTGTATTGTTTATTTATTCATAGATATTTAATAAAGCAATCTTTTTTATTTTTTGTTGTGCAACAATTTAGTTCCAGCATTACATGCCAAACAATTCCTTGAAATTTTATTTCCATTAGAGCGGCTTCACTTAATCTAACTAAAAGCCGTGAAGAAATGTGTTCAAACAAAATGAATATAAATTACTATTAAAAACCTTCTTCACATTTACAAAAATTTCATGTTTAATAAAAATTCATGTATTCCGTCCATATTTAATAAGTTTAAATTTCCCAAGCGCTAACTTACACAACAATCCAAATTTTAATCTCAAGTGAAGCTGAATACCTCAACAAATTCCAACGAGGAACGTGACTTCGAGCAATAGAACTCACACACTCGTACTTGTACATGAACATACACACACACATACCTACACATAGGCATACTCGCGTTGCGCACAGTAGAGCAGTAGTGCGTCACAAATCACGCGAACTATGAACGCCAGGGGCGTACTGGCCCGAGGGGCAATTTTGTTAGTGAGAAATTATAACATGGTATAAATATTCATGATATGTGTATGAAACAATGTAGCTAATTTGTGAGTACAGTTGGAAGGGTTATTTTGTATTACAATAGTAATTAATATAGAATTTAAACGCTTGTTTTTTGAAATGAAATTGTTATGGTTGAAGAAAAATGAAGCATCATATCAAGGTTCATTCTTCATTCATTAGTAGAAAATAACACAATAAATGAACCCAAATATAAAGGTTGATTCAACAATAAATATGAGTGGGTATTCAGTAAATAGAGTGACTTTGTAGGAAAACCAATAAAAAGTACTCCCACATATTTTAAATATTCAATATTTTTTTCAAACTTTGGATATAATTTAAAAGGTGACGTATTTTAAAAAAATTATGGATGTTAAATGACTAATTAAAAAGTATCCTACTAAATTTCACAAGTACAGTAGAACCTCGATTATCCGTGTTCATCGGGACCGAACATGTGATGGATAATTGAAAAACTCGGATAATAGAAATGTTGCAAATGTATTTTCACAATTTTCATAGGTACATATTCAACGTTTTCTCTTAAAAAAGTTTCATAGATAAAAATAAAAATTAATTACTCTTAATAAGAAGGTACATACGTAGTACATATATGAAATTATAAAAATCATATAGAACAGTGTGGAAAATAACTAATTACTCTTAACAATTCATAAAAGAGCATCGGGAAGAATTTTTATTCGTAACGAATAATGGGGTATGTGACCATAATCGAATTTCAATATATAAATCATAATATATAAAAACAAACCTCTATAGCTTCTCATTATAATAATAAAACTAAACATTAGTTTGTAATAATATTGTTATTAGCAATTTAATGTTTTGGAGAACGGATCTGTGACGTCAGTAGGGTAGAATGGTAGAAGAAGACAGTTAGATTGAGATAGATATGTTGTGATAGGTTATGGAATATATCTATCTCAGTCTAACTGTCTTCTATCATTCTACCCTACTGACGACACAGATCCCTTCTCCAAAGTTTTAATAATTATTTTCTCGTAAACTACGAATAATTAATCAATTTAAAAAAATACGGGTATTTAATTTTTGGTCTAGTATCATACATGTAAAAATCAAAATTTAGTCACATATCCCATTGGTCGCACGATTGACAATTTTTTTGAATGCACGAATAATCCGCGGCACCATTAAACCGCACACGAATAATCGGGGTTCTACTATACTTAGTTGAATACGGATGTGAGGTGCGACAAAAATAGAGTGACTGTATAAAAATCTTATATTTACTTAAAACAAAATTAACCAGAATAACAATTTATGAAAGACACTTCAATTACACAAAATTAATAATTATTTATAAAAGCTTGCATTCTATTGCCTCCAACAGATTTTCAATTTAAATGAAGATTCGGGGACAATTTGCAAATTTATAACCACATTTTGAACTCAGCACATTACTTTTTTTATTTTTCACCACTCTCACACGATTAAAAATAGGATAACTCGGTTTCAAAATATAAATTCGCCATGAAATTCTCTTGTTATGTATTACAAAATAATTAATAATAAATTGCTATAGTATGAACATTGTTTATTTTACGTAAATATAAGATTTTTATACAATCGTTCTATTTTTGTCGTACCTCACATCCGTATTCAAATACCTAAGTACTTATGAAATTTAGTAGGTACGATACTTTTGAATTGGTCATTTAACGTCCATAAGGTTTTGTACATATGCCAACATTGAATTATATCTAAAATATATGGGGAAGTATTTTTTATTGGTTCCTGCAAAGTCGCTGTATTTACGTCAGAGACTGAACATGATAATTACGGAAAAATCAATAAAAAATCTGAAAAAAAGTGTTTAATTTAAAAATAGAACATTGTTATAAACATTTAATTCAGAAAAAATACTTATGGTTGGTTGCACCAAGGTAACAAATTATTTTCGTAATACCATACCGTTACTATGATTTAACAGAACTAAAAACAAAAGTGAAAAAGTAGGTATCTATAACGGACGCCGGCCATTAAGGTTTATAACGGGCGCCTGCAATTACGGATGTTTCTAACAAAATCAATGAAGAGTTGTTGTCATATGCAATGTATTACAAATAAATAAATGAATCCTAATTATCTAAATATTATGTTGCCACACGGCCGATATGCAAATAACAGACTCAGCTGATTATAAACCTCGGCTAATGCCTCGGTTTACAAAATTTAACCGCGTCCATTACTTGTTTTATATCGGCCTAATGACGTTGATAACTATAACCGTTTATTAAATTGACAATATCACGTTGAAATGAAAAAATGCCAAATGTATTCTTATAGGTAATATAACAAGTGATATGATTATCATCGATGTTATTTTAGAGTGAAATATGCGGCTTCGATTTCACGAGCAATATCTTCGGTTATTAATCATACCACGAGCTTATATTTAATGAGAGAATATAATGATTTTTTTTTTTAAATTAACTGTCAATGTCGTAAAAATACCTTAGTAATGAATATAAATAAGGTGATAATTTCTTTGTTTTTTATCATCGCTGTGATAGACACGTAACTAGGGAGATTCTGAATGCTGATTGGCGGAAACATGTCACGTGACTAATGAATTATATTCTCATGTTGACAAAATTCCGGTTTGCATTTTTGGTTTAAACGAAATTAAAATTTAAGATTTGTTGCTTCAACTCGGCATAAATGAATTTAAATTTTCGATTTTTCTTACTTTGATAACAGCTTGACAAATTCTACGCATCCTTTGTTTTTACAAACCTTTACTAAAAATTGATTTCCAAATATTTTGCAAAATCGCCCACAGCCACAGCTGATTAACATTGAACAGAAGATTGATCGGGTTCGAAAGAAGCAAATGTAAACAGGAGCAAAAATATAAAAAATATAATTTTTGCACTGTACTGATAACAAATTTTTTTATTGACAATTGTAATGTTAATTATATTAAATAAAAAATAAAATATTTATATTTGCTTAAGAAAAAACCTAAAATATAATCCGACAAGTGGTAGGCAGATAAAAAATAGAAGAATTCACTGCCAACTTATAAATACATATGATCTAAGAATAGTTTGAGAAACTACCTGAATTTTTGTCCAACATATTTTTGTGTTCATAGATCACATTGTTCATATTTACAAAAGGAAGTTTTTATGTCATAATTAAAACAGAAAAAATATGACAGTGGTAGAATAATCTTTAACGTATGAGTAATTGTTTCACGACGATTATATCATGACATGTTAATGACCTACCGAATCACCCAAGATGATTTTGTTTTTCAAAAATACTTAATGCATAACATCAGAATCAAATAAGGCCCAGATTTTTTATATATTTATATCTAATGTTTTGGCCAATGTGAAAAGAAGACGCAAACTTTTTAGAATAATAGTTTTATATAAATATTATTTTGATGTGAAACTATGTATTTCCACAAAATATATAAAAATAAATAAATAAAATATATCATCACGGCATATTACCCATTTCTGGGTGTGCCACAATCTGCTTTACCGCAGGTAACGGTAATGATAATGACATATTTGTACAGTGCGGGCGCTTACCAGGCGTCACCTCACGGGCACTCATTGCTGGCGTGGAGAGTGCACCACAGGGGTCACTTTTGTGCCATTTAAAATTCGAAATATTTGGCGTGGGTCGGGATCGAACCCAGTTCTCCAGGTTCGCGACCAGACACTGGCACGCGGCCACGGGACTCCATATAAAAATACAGGGTGGAGGACTAGTGCAAAAAAAATTAATAGCATATTCCTGAGCTAATTTTGAGCAAAAAATATCATATGAAGGTATGTCCGGAAACTTTTAGTTTCAGAGTTACAGGCCTTTAATAGTGCACCTCATCTGACATATTTTTATTAATAACTCTGATACTAGTTACACTAAAATTTTGAAACTTGATACGAGGATACTACTAATTGAGATGCATATTTAAACTTTCTTTTGTTTCGGTATCTCAACCAGAGGCGTCTCTCATATGGGGAAGTCATGAAGGTTTTTATCCTTATTTTTATACCTACTAACATTTTTTCATTTTTAAATATAAAGTATTACAAACAATTTAAAAATACACAAAAATGTACATTTAATAAAAATTACTAAACGCAGTAGTTTTTGAGATAATTTAACTTTTAGAAAATGTCACGTATCCAAAATAGTTAACAGTTAAAAATCAATCAATTTAATATAGAAAATAGAACAAAATAGAAAAGCGACACAAAATCTGTTTATAACTATTTTTTAGTTACATTATTGTCAATATTAGTAATATTTTTGCAAATTAAAAAAAGTGTAAAATATTTGTGTTGGTGCATATGTAGATTATGGTGTTTATTTATAGAGATATTGTAAAAGTAATGGTTGTCGTAGTCCAGAGAATATCGACGTGGACATCAAAGAATGAATTTGTGTGAATTTCTTTGTTTCTTAATTGTCACTTAATTTTTTTGCATAATTGATTTTTTCTAAAAATTAAAATATCTCAAAAACTACTGCGTTTATCAAATTTTATCGAGAGTACTTTTTTGTGTATTTTTGTATTGTATGTAATATTTTATAGGTAAAGTTGTAAAAATGTTAATAGATCAAAAAATAACGATAAAAATCCTTCATGACTTCCCCATATGAGACGCCTCTGGTTGAGGTACAGAAAAAAAGAAAGGTTAAATATGCATCTCAATAAGTAGTATCCTTGTATCAAGTTTTAAAATTTTGGTGCAACTAGTATCAGAGTTATTAATAAAAATGTGCTTGATGAGGTGAAATTTTAAAGGCCTGTAACTCTGTAACGAGAAGTTTCCGGACATATCTTCATATGAGAATTTTTACTCAAAATGATGTCAGGAATATGCTATTATTTTTTTTACACTAGTCCTGATACACTCTGCATATAAATGTACGAATGCACGTAAGTTAGATAGGCCTTTCTATTTTAAACTTTTCCTTTTCTATTGGGCGACAGTAGGCCTTTCTATTTTAAACTTTTCCTTTTCTATTGGGCGACAGTTATTTAAGGGAGTATAAATGTGACCCAATAAGAGCATCGGATTTAATTTAATAAATAAACATGTTCCGATTCATTATAGAAAAGAAAATCACAACTGATGTCCGCATTTTTGGCGATAATAGGTACAGTCTGGAAACAGTTGATACAATAAATTAAATGTTTTTTTTTGCGCAGAATTAGAGGTCGCGCCATCCTGCTGGAACCATATGTACCTGAGGTCCACCCATATATAATCAGTTGATGCCAGAAGAACCCTGTAATTATTGCAGGGACTTTTTTGTCATGAAATTACGAATAATTTCAATGTTAACCCCATTATATAAACAAATTAAGTATATTATTTATTTTATATTTATAATAACGTAATATACTGCGTTTTATTTTGGATTAAAAGAAAATTAAATATATTGGGTTTTAAACAGTTTTTTTTTTCTAAAATACATTAAAACTATTGTCGTACGGAGACTTTTTTCTATGACTGTATGTGTATGTCTAAATTTGAAACAGATTAAAAAGGATATGACATACAACATGAAGCATTATATCACAATAAAACAAGCTTCCTAATACAGATGTTTCCAAATTACATAACATAAAAGTAAGAGCGTATTTGTTTTTTAATAAGCTGCATATTGTTGTTAAAACAATTTGTTTTAAATAGTTTTAAAATAAAATATATTTCAAAGTTAAATTAATTAACTGCTATAATCAATAATACAATAATATAACATATTAGGATAAATAGAAAAGTAGTGTGGGTAGGTATGACTAATATTTTTCGCGGAACTATTTTTGATCGTACAGTTTATTAATTCGAAAATTACAGGTATAGAACTAAAACCGTCATAAATTTGCACAAAATTTCACAACATATTATTCATATGTCAAAACAACAACACTCGAAAAAATTTTCAACGATTAACAACCGAATTCCCAGGAATCGATTAGAATTTTCCATATAGATCTCCATCTTTCGCTCCTGCTGATCACCCGGGCCAGCGCGAGCAGCGATGCGCGCGCATATGGCAGGACATATGGCTGAAAGAGAAGGGGGGCAGCAGTCAGAGACCCCGCCAAGGCCAAGGTTGATCTAGAGGGGGGATGATGTAAACAACAACTTATCAAAAGTTGCGCACTTCGCGAGCCTCGCAACGGGATTGATTTTGGCAGAATGTGGGATATGGGTGATGCTGAATACAGTTACTCAATTATTTTTTTCGTTTGTAAGTTGTTTTGGATTGCTTGCAGTTGTACGCAGGTTAATAAGACAGAAATTGAAAGAAATTTTCGCTACTTGTGATGGAAGAAAAACTGTAAATTTGAAACATACGCAGATGTTCTGCTGATTATGAAATTTCTCATTAATAATTCAAAACACTGTATCACGAGTACATATTTGTTATATGTTGCAGATTGTCGCTTTTGGTATTGGACATTTTATTATTCTTCGGATTTGACATTATGTAGTATTAGCCTTGCGCTAGAAGGTTTTGTGGTTTCCAAGTTTTATAAAAGTAGCTAGCGGCGTTCTTTTCCATCCTGACAAGGGATTTTTTTTATGTTGTTTTAAGCCGATGGACAAAATGGGACTGGATTTTGAAGATTTATGGATTCTGTCATTCTTATATGTCTTCAACTAGCTAAAAAGAATGCCGTAAAGGCAGAGATGTAAAAGTGTAAATTACTATTTTTTAGCCTGTAGTTTGTGTCAAGATAAATGCACATTGACTTTTCTGCCCATCTCAGGTAATAGGACAAAGAGTTATTTGTATATTTCCGGGTTTGTATTGCAAATTTGGTAATCCGCTCCCAACCCTCATGCCCGGTTGCACCGACGTTTCTTAAATTTACACTTAATAAAACTAAACTTACATTAAGTATCAATTAATTTTTATCTACTGTTGCACAAATATTTTTTTTAATAACCTTAAGTAAGTGTAGTTTATATAGTTTTGTACTTTTAGTAACAAGAAAAATAAAAAAATTTAGCGATTTTTCGTAGTTGATTTAGTTTGAGTCAAAGTTTGGAGGTTATATTCAAATAGAATTATAGTTTTTAAAATTGAAGTGTAATTAAATATATTCATTGTTTTTAGCAAAAATGGCATCAGACGAAAAAAGAAAGCGAACACGAAGTGCCAACTACACCAACGATGAAAGATGCTTGTTATTAAATATGCAATACTTCCATGTTATAAAATTCCATATTATTTTCTATTAAAACCAGCAATTCCAATACTGTATATTTGGTTAATCAAAACCGCTGAAAAAAGAATGATCAGAAAGAGTATGAAAATGATCAGATCTGTCGTATATTTGCCTTGGTATTCCGCATATAATTAAATCCAACGCACCTAAATCGTCATCATCGTCAATAAAATCAATAACTTCCATGATTCTGATATTAAAAACGTTTGCATTCAATATAACCTCACTACTTACCTAACTGCAAGATAAACTGTCAATTTCTGAGGCTTAAATTTATGGAAGCTTTAAGGTATTTATGGATAGTTTAGCGCACGGTGCAACGAAATAAAACTAAACTTAAGGCTAAACTAAACTTAAATTCTTAAGTGGTATCGGTGCAACTGGCAATCAGAAGTCTCAGGTAAGGACAAAGTGTTATCTGTATATTTTCCGGTTTGTATTGTAAATTTGGTAATCCGCTCCTGACCCTCTCAGGAATCTCAGATAAGGAAATACTCCGGGGTGATAGATTGGACAAGCTTAAGAAACACTCAACTACACACACACACACACACACACACACACACACACACACACACACACACACAAGCGCGCACGCACGCACCCACGCGCCAGTTTAATTCAATGCATCTTATCCAGAATCAAATAATTTTATTCTTTCGAATATTTTGAACATATGTTTGCCCAATTTATTTTGATAATATACTTATTAATATATTGCTTTTCAAATATAAAATATATTAAGTAAGAGAAAATTATTGACACATTTTATGGTTAAATCTTGTTATTATATCTTTCGCAAAACGTTTAGAAAATTGTCAGTTTTTATTTCTAGTGTTCAAATACATTAGATAAAGAAAAAAGACTCAAGTGGAAGCACAGCTGTTGTGTGTCACCCACAACATCAACAAACAAAAGATTTATATCTGTCTTCCACATACACGACTTTGTAGAAAAAAGATATTTCACAGTTTTAATCGTAGCGGCACATAGTGGCAATGTTGTCAAGAACTAACAACGAAAAATTGGTAATTGAAATAGAGTAGGTACCTACCACGAATTGAAAATAGACAATTAAATCATAATAAATTAATACATTTATTACTTTAGAAAGATAATGTGGAAACTAGAAACTCGTGTATGTATATTAAAAAAATCTGTTGTGGCTAGCACTATACCTCCCGCCAGTACATCTGATGATGCCACAACTGGAGAAATTGTACAATTACACTTTTCTTGTGAAACTAAAACTTTTATTAATTTAAATACATACCTACCTACATATTTATTGATGCTGGAAGCTATATTAAGTTCCTTTGTATAATATAACTATAGTTTCATTTACTATTACATTTTTTTTTTTTTTTTAAACAGAAAACTATTTTGAGCATCAAGTAAAGCGCCATTTCTGATTACTGATGGCAGAATTTTCTGAATGATAGTATTTGAGTTTGAGCGTTGACAGAATACATAAACACGCTCACACACACATACATATACACATATACAGATATCATCGTGAAAATATTAAAATCGGATTCTAGGGACCTTAAAACGTGGCCATATACCAAAATCTTGACATGCGATTTTTAGCACGATCCCTTTGGCTCCCTTAATACTTGGATTTTTGATACTTTGATTCCAATCTACCGATCGGAGAGTATTTTAATCGTGGATATTAAAAAATAAAAGATACAGGCAATTAATCTTAAATACATGTACTGCTGATTGTATGAGCGAATCACCGTGAACGCCGGTTTTATAATGGTAGGTAATCAAAGATTGTTGCGTCAATTAAAAACTTTCAGAATGATGGAACTCAAAATTATTTTATTTAACGTTATTTTGTCTAAAATACTTACTTGTTTAGTGCATAAACTTTAGTTTACAAAAAAACTTGGACATATATTCTGTACAACACGAAACAGCAAGTGGAGTTACTTTAGTTTCTTATTGGGATATGTAATTAGGAATGCGAATCTGGTGGCGAAATTTGGAATTAAAACAAGGGAGCAATTTTATTTTATTCATATGTTTTTAAATAGTCCTGCACATTTTATATAGTGGAAAACAGATAATAGAATTAATATATACAAGTTAGTTAGTCTACTATAATCTCATATTTATTGAAAACTGGGCCTAAGAAAAAACTGAACTGTGAACATAACCTAACAAATAGTGACTAAAGTATTTAAAATGAAAAATAACAATTAATCTACTGCTACAACTAATAAAACAGGAAACAAGGAATTATACCTAAAGTTATTACTTTAGGTATATTTCCTTGTTTATAATAAACACTGAAAGAAATGTCAAAATACAAGAAGAATTAAAGAAAAAACTACTAACAGCTATGATACGCTTATGGAAGTTGAACAAAGTACTCCCTTGTCGAGGTTTAACGTTGTAACACAGCGCCATCTCTACGTAATGAAATATCCCAATACCGTGGTTCTGAGTGATACGTGTTTCCTTGAAAAATTCGCTAGATGCGGTACGTGACAACGACCCTATTTAACCTATCAAAATAACAACTTCAAATTAGAAAATTAATATTCATTTTGATCAGAATTTCAAATAGTAAAGTATAATAACATGAAATGAAATAAATGTTATATATACATTTTTGACGAGATATTATAAATATTCTTTTCAAAATGACAAATGTCATATAAATATTCTTTTCAAAATGACAAATGTCATATGTCATATTGCTCCTCTTCCGGAAAAAGCAAGAAAATACGTATCTCTTTGGACAACTAGTATATTTTAAATTGTGCTTGTAGATGTTAATGTCATCAACAAATCTACGTCACAACAGATCCCATAATTTAATAATTTGTATAGTATCTCGTTCTAATAAAATAAAAACCATGTTAAAAATTTATATCTAAATATAATTCAAAAAAGAGATAATTTCAGAAAAATAAAATGATATAATACTCTGTTAATATTAACAAGAATTGATTGTTTTTGACTTCGGAAATATAAAACAAAGAAACGTAAATAATTAGATAAAAGAGATTATGTTAAAAATTAAAATGGGAAACATTAACTTGACTCTAAATTAAGCTAAGCAAGTGCTGCACTATCATCTGATTAGAAACATAGATCGTACTAAAAAAAAAAAAAAATAATAATTTACTCCTCTTATTTTAAAACCGGAATAATCGGTCAATTTTTATCTAGTATTTCACAAAGAAATTACAGGTTACATGAACTATTTATTATTAAGTTGCGCTTTTATACCTCTACATATCTCTCATTAATGTAGTATAATGGATATCAGTTCCAAAACAAAGTGACTACGCCTAAAATTATGCGTAAAAGGCGTGAAGATAATCAATTTATATCCAAAAGATTAATTTTCTTTTTATAAACTATAAAAAATTAATACGCAAAAATAACTGCTGGACTTTGATTCGATTTCGGATCAATAATTTAATATCACACTACATTGAACATTTTTATATATTTTAAAATAATAAGTAAATTCATAAGAAATAACATTGCCACATTATTAAGTTATTATTTCTATAAAAGCATAAATAATCGAAACACTTAGTTTTTTTTACATTCCACTTTCATTTCCATTAACGACAACGCTCTATAAACATTTTCCGTTCAATGTCAAATACAACACACGGAATTATCGGTGGATGACACCAATCTACATCAAACAAAACAAAAACGCGATGCGATTTTATCACGTTGGACTCAAAGCCAACTATCGTTATCATTTCGTCCTTTTTGTTCGAGATAATGGGACAATACGTGTTATATTAAACCGTTTATACCTAGTAAATTTCACACAGATGTTACTAAAATATTGCAAATAGATAAAATCATCTGTTGTTAAATTTTTAATAAAGTAGAGGTCGTGGCCTTGATAATACGTACAAAGACTTATTATATGATGATGGCATATTATTAACTTTTGTGAAACTATTTCATGGAATGAATATATAGGAGTAATTCCGAAATATTGATCAACATTTCTGGCGATGTTAATTTCAATATCATGAAACAGTGAAAGCATATGGATTTAGTTTCAATTTCAATTGTAATATTCAAGTTCATTAACTTTTATTCGTATTTGTACTTCAACTGTTCAACTGAAATTATTCATATGATGTACTACAAATAAAAAGATAATATTTGTTACTTACATAAAAAACTGTATTCTTTCTACAAAGAATTTTGTATACTTTTATATTATACGGAAAAGTTAAACAGTAAAGGGACATTTTTATTTTCCCGCCATTATTAATCATAACGTCTCTATGTTTTTTTTCCTATATCGTGTATACAAAGTGAATTTAATGACATTGTTTTAGTTAATACATTGTTACAAGGTTTAACTCTGAACAATTGGTTTTAGAGATTTTGTATCATTGCAGATGGTAATTTAGTCTAACTGTCAAACATTACAGCAAACTTTAAAGTACTTTTTTTAAAATTAAAATTCAAAGTATTTATTATTACGTTAAGTACCCATAGATTTTAACTCTAAACTAAGTACAAAATAAATTAAAATTCAAAAAATGTGAATTGAAACTGTCATTATTACTAATTTTATATTAATAGTAAAATAGCGAACTCTAAGTGAAACAATGTTAAATAAAATATTTAACTCGCCATGTTTCACAAGATTACAGCGTCTGAATCAACCTTTCGGCCATCAACAGACGCTGTAATCTTGTGAAACATGGCGAGTGTTTTCTTAAATATTTTATTACTAATTTTGTTATTTTAACTATTGATGTACCGGATCGGGATTTGACCGGAATACCGGTACCGGATTATTCGACTAACGGCCGGACCGAATCACCGGAATAATTCCGGTAGCTAGATCGGTTCCTCTTAGCCATGAGAAAGAGAGCGAAGGGACATGACACCTCCAAGAATTCTTCATTGAGTTTGTGACAGTGTTATAATATATTATGTTGGCTGATTGGTGCAATTGCTAAATCATTTTACGATAAAGTGTTCTTGTTAAATGAATTTAACCATACCTTTACACATACTACAAATTTTGGGAACAACATTTGATCAATTTAATCTTTATTACAAAATGGTAATTGTGGACAGAAAACCGGATTGAATCTTAAGGTGGTATACTGGAATACATAAATCATTTCCTGCTATAAGTAAAGTAATATGTAGCTAGACAGCTATTACCTTGTCCAGCCAAAGCAATCTATTCTACACGATAATTTTAAAAAATTGGTAATCCATGATAAAAATATGTCTACATCAGAGAATACAGAAAAACGTTTTAGAAAAAAGCGTCAGCGTCAATAATTTTTCTTTCTTAAACTCTAAAACGTTATTTTTTTACTTTCTAAATAAATTTGACCGGAACTGGCCGAAACGGTAGTTCCGATATTTAAGCCGAATCAGCCGAATTTAGTGGTACCGCCGGATATCCGTCCCATCCCTAATTTTAACATTTTTTTAATGCTCATAATAATTTTGACAGAAAAATAAATTCAAACAAACTTTCAAAAATAGTACAAAAACACATTTTACAATTTCTAATTGCAATTATTGTAAAACTTGTGCTTTGTGTACCTCGCCCAATTTTTCTATTATTTTAAATGAAAGATCATTTAATTTTGAAGCAATTCGTATTTTTAAAAATTCTTGTTTTTAGTTTAATTGCATTTGATTTTTAATGTCAACATGACGTCACGACACTTCTATTTTCTCTCGTCCCGCACCAGACTCTACAGTAGGCTGTGAGAGAAAGATAGCAATATTGTGACGTCACGGCGACTCTGACAATAAATGTCAAATACCTCCTAAAGTAATTATTAATTTTTTTTTTATCTTAATTGTTATTTATGGAGTAGTACTGTAAGTACAAAGTGTGCGTTTTATTATGTATTGTAGTGATGCCGCGAGACGAGAAACGACGAGAAACAATCCACTCTCGTCTCGTCTCGAATTTTCGAGACGAGATTTCTCTGCATCTCGTCTCGTCATATTTTTTCTTGCCTTCTCTCAGTCTCGACTCGAGAGTCTCGAATTTATAATTAGCAATTATAAATATATTAATATTACAAGCAACATATAGGTAAAAAAAATACTCAATAATATCATGGCTTATTACCAGTTGCGACAATCTGCTTTATTCCCAAATTTTGGTAATAATGATTATATATTCATATAGAGAGCGTAGGCTTTGAGCGTGGAGAGTATGCCATTGAACTCACTTTTGTGCATTTTCTTTTACTAAAACCCAATAAAACTAAAATAAATAAAAATGAATGTAAATGAAGAGTCAATTAAAATATTTATTTTTACCGATTCATATTTTATATATTTTTATTCAATTTTGACGTTTTAAACTGTCATTATTAACTCCATAGCAACAACTTTAAGTAACACTTTTTTCACATGTGAATTAATTTTTTTTTTAATCACTCACAAAATTTTAACTCACTCTGTACTCTGCAACAAAAAATGCATAACATCAAGAACGAAAATAAGAAAATAACACTTACCACATAATTTATCAGACATTATCAGCCCTTTTCATTATTTTTTACGACATAAATGACAGACAATGAAGCCTTTTAAATATGTGACTTGACGTCTATCAGCGACGATTGTCATGCTTAGACTACGAACTGATCAATTTTTTATTTTGTCAAAATTAAATATTGTAATGGTTTTTATTATTATTTCGTCAAAATTGAATAAACTATTGTACAAACCAAGTGAGCTAAGAATGTTTATTCACTCGAAGAATTTAACTCACTCGCCCTTTGGGCTCGTGAGCTAAACTTTCTTCTCATGGATAAACATTACCTTAGCTCACTTGGTGTGTAAATATCTATTAATAGATATATTTATATAATATAAACAAATTTTACAATCGAGATCTCGAATTTCTACTCTCGTCTCGAGCAAATCTCGAGGGCATTACTCTCGTCTCGTCTCGAATTTCGAGACGAGATCTCGAAAATGCGAGATCTCGCGGCATCACTAATGTATTGTTGTGGTGGAGGACCCAATCTCTACTCGTATTAGAATAAGGGTTATTGTAAACAAATGTCTTTTAATTTAATGTACAAGTACGTATTCAAAGTGGTAGTTTATTGTTTAGCTCTGTTCAGCAGTGGTTTCATGACATGAAAGAATAATACGAGTATTCCGTGAGTGTTGACCAAGTCGAAATATGATCTATGCAGATAAATCGTGTTAAAAATGGCCATATCTCCGGGGATCGTTCAAGTAGGCCTTCCACTTCGTTCACTAATATCAATATCGATACAGATGAACGAATGATTCCGTGATAATCGGAGTCACACAATTGATGACATTGTAATGACGAATTTTCGAAAAAAGTATGCACGTTGGATACCACACCAATGTCAACTACAGAACGTACAAAAAACAAAATCGTTTGGAAATTTGGAATACGCAAATGAAACGTTATTCGTGATGCAGTTGAGACGTCAGCGCCGCTAGTGAACTTGTCTGGAGGGTATTGACATCTGTCAATTTCTCGTTTACTTTGTAATATTTTTGCTTAATTTCTCTTATATTTGTGTTATTATACAAATTTAAGTGTTTTGCGATAAGAATATACAATACTTTTGTATATAAGCATTGTTTTTATCTATCTAGTATTGATATTGGAGCTTTTGTGGTAGGTATTACTTACAAGGTTATGTAATAATTTCATTGTGATATTTTTATATCATTTCAGTTTCATTGAATATTCAATAACATCGTAGTTGTTATTATATTATTATTATAAACCTATGTTTATATAAAAATTAGAAAAATAAAGCAAAAATTACACAAAAATATGATAAAGTAAACAAGAGATTGACAGATCTCAATACCCACCAAGGAAGTTAACTATTTAGTCGCTTGCGGCGCTGACGTCTAAACGTACATCGCGAATTAAGAAGACGGAGACGCGTATCTGAGTCGTATAATAACAGATGATGAGACATGGTTGAATGTTTTTTACCTCCCGCTACCCTTGGTAAGGGAGATATAGGGATAGTGTTAAAAAACTCATATCGAGATTTTAGTAAATGACCACGTTTTAAGGTCCCTAAAATCCAATTTTAACATTTTCACGATGATGTCTGTATGTGTATATGTGTGTGTGTATGTATGTGTGTGTATGTATGTATGTATGTATGTATGTATGTGTGTATGTGTAGGGATTTTGTCTTCGCTCTAACTCAAATACTATCATTAAGAAAATTCTGAAACCTTGTATTTCTATCCTATTCTAATATGATAAGAAGCCATTAGATTTTGGTGTAAATCGGATAACCGGAAATGGCACTTTACCTGAAGCTCATAATGGTTTTTCTTCAAAAAAATACGATTAAATGCCATTTTTTCGCATTTTATGCCTTATGAAAATGAAAGATTATTGAATTTTCTACAGGAATACATTAATACTTTTTCTATATATTTTACAGATAAATTTAAAAATAATTTTTTTTATTAGTCGCGAAGCCTAAGATAAACAATAATTCCTTTGTTACACAGTTCATATTTCAAATGAATGTAACTGACAGTAAATGTCACTGTCAAAAAACTAATCACTTCAAATTAATAATAGTGACATTTTAAAAAGAAAATAGTAAATAAAGCAATAGTGTTCTGCAATGGAACAGTTTGCAGCGTTAGTAAATACGTAAGTATGTATTTAAATTAATAAAAATTCAATAGCGGGAGGTTTTGTGTTGGCCACATCAGATTTTTTTTTCAATATTTTTTTCAATTTGTTATTTTTCAAGAAATTTCAATAATGTTTTGATTGTAACTGATATGTTCAACATTGAATGAAATTCCTCATTTTTATATTTATCATCTCTATTTCTGTTTGTAGTTTGCCATAAAAATAAACCGGTAATTCCCTGTGTTAATTACAGCTGTTTACATAACATAGTAAATCAATACCTTTCTTTCACCTATTTTTATCCGTCGAAAGTGAAACTAACATTCAACTCTTTACGCTACCCTGGCAACTTTTAATTTCATCTCTTTCACATTAGTTCGCTGTAACACAATCCCATGTTGGATTGTTTTTATTGTGTGATGTCACGGCGTCGTCATGGGAACACAGAACAAGTGACAAATGACTGTGTTGTTTAGTGCTCATGCGCTCAGCGTAATACTTTCGCTAGTGGAAATGCATTAAATGCAATGCGAATGACGTAATTAGAGATGTTATTAATAGATTTGTCGGTGACGATGAAGAGGATATCTTGTTTTTGTAATGTTTTTGTTGGCGATATAAATGGGAAGTGTATTCTCATGTTGATTATTTTTTAGAATTTTTATAGCTATTTTTACGTATATGTTATATCAATTAAAATTTATAGAGTAAAAGATGCAATTAAATATTAACATGTACACTTACTTAAACATCAAATACTGTTTCTAAAATATTTTATACTTTGTACTTATAAAGAAAAGTAAATAAGATTTAAAAAATGTGAAGAACCAGATTTTTCTAAAACATTTTTTAAGAAATCATTTACTAGAGTTATTATCAAATTCTCGTAGTGTTGTATAGTATTTGAAATAATGTATTTGAAATAAGTATTTGAATTAGATTAAGTATTTTAAGTAATTATTTGAAATACTTCAAAATAAAAGTATTTTGTATTTTTAGTACAAATACTTTTCACAAGTATTTTATATTTTAATATATTTTTGTATTTAAAATTAAAATACACAAGTATTTGAAATAGATTTATATATTTGAAATAGAATTCCTTCGTCATGTGTTGCGATTTCTCGAAGGACTACATGTTTTTTAAATAATAAATACATGTATTGGTTTATGTTTAATGACGTTACTAGTAAGAGCGTTTACACAACACTAAGGTTTGAGTAAAACTGGCCACCTTTGCTTATGATAAGGTGGGGGGGTGTAAAATAAGGTAGAGGTGCTAAACTCCGCCCCGTACATACAAAATGTTAAAATGTAGCAAAATATAAGTATACACATATCGCTAAATAAATTGTACATGTGTAATCTGTTAGTAATATAACATGGAATAAATCTCTAATTTTTTTCTTAAAAAAGAAAAACAAATGCCTATGTTAATGTAGGAGTTTCTTTTTAATATTAATAAAAATACAGGAATAAGTTGAATACGAAAATTTTAATAAGTGATAGAAGTAAATATTTGAACTTAGACAAAGCGGTAAGCATGAAAAATATTTAAAAAAAAAGAAGCTGATCTCGTTACGTAAAGTACACAGTGCAAATAGTTGTTCAAAAATTCGAGATATTTTGTATACCCCATTCTATCTATAAAAATGAATAGTCATGCTTTCATCTACTATTTTTTTAATTATTTCCCCGCAAAAACGAATGTACACAAACATCAAAACGTTAAAAAATCACTTTTTACCTCCCGCTACCCTTGGTAAGGACGGTATAGGGATCGTGCTAAAAATCACATATCGAGATTTTAGTAAATAACCAAGTTCTAAGGTCCCTAGAATTCAATTTTAACATTTTCACGATGATATCTGTATGTGTGTGTGTGTGTGTGAATATATATATATATATATATATATATATATATATATGTGTGTGTATGTGTGTGTGTATGGATTTTTTTGACGCTCTAACTCAAATACCATCATTCAGAAAATTCTGAAACTTTGTATTTCTACGCTATTCTAATATGGAAAGACACCATTAGATTTTGGAATCGGATAACCGGAATTGGCACTTTACCTGAAGCTCATAATAGTTTTCCTTCAAAAAATACCATTAAATGCCATTTTTCGAATTTTTTGTCATTATAAAAATTAAAGATTATTGAATTTCAAATTAATAATAGTGACATTTTAAAAAGAAAATGTTAAATAAAGCAATAGTTATATGCAATGGAACAGTTTGCAGCATTAGTAAATACGGAGGTATGTATTTAAATTAATAAAAATTAAATAGCGGGAGATTTCGTGTTGGCCACATCAGATTTTTATATTTTTAAAATCATAATTCATTGGGTCTTCCACCAAAACAAAAAAATAATAAAATGTACACTTCACACGTAAAGTACTACTCAATAAATAACGATTAAGATAAAAACCATTTTTAATAAATACTTTGCGAGATATTTGAATTTGTTTTCAGTGTCACAGTGATGTCATATAGGTAGTATTGTTATTTTACTCGCGCAACGTACTACAGAAACTGGTGCGAGAAAGATAGCAATGGTTTCGCTAAAATCAAATGCAGTTAAACTAAAAACAATTATGACTTTTTAATACTATGAATTGCTTCAAATTTAAACAAACATTCATTTCAATATTTCAAATAATAATAATAATAATAATAATAAAAAAAAAAAAATAGATTGGAAGACCCCACTATCTCTTTTGTTCCTGAGAGAAGGATGTGCATTTAAATTTGTAACCTTTACATGCCCATTTTTTTGTAATAATCCGAAAACAGGTAGATATACAGTCTGGATATATCAATTTTCGTAATGTTTGAACAACTAGTTCAATTTTTATAATTAGTGAGTCAATTTGTTTGTATGTTTCGTTTGCATTGCGTTAATGGAAATGAGATGAAAGGACACACAAACAACAGGGATTTTATACTTTTATATAAATTGAACCAATTGAGCAAAACTTATGAAAAATGGTATACGTAGGTAATTTTATCCCTAGAGCCGAATGCAGATATCGCAAAGCCTGTTTTGAACCTTATTTGGTTAATAGCTAAAAATGAGTAAATATGAAAACCGAAATTTTAAAAATATTCCACTTTTCAATCAAATTTATTTTTTATATATTTATGGTAGTATTTTGGCGGTATTAGTAAAAATGGGAAGCAATATCAACTTTACGAGATCACCATATTTGAATTGATATTCACAATTACACAACCAAAACAATTTTCATTACTTTCAAACAAACAAAAAAATTAGACAGAAAACACTCGTTCATATTCATTTCAAAATAGAAGATGTTTATGAGGTTTTTATAAGAATATCACAGATATCATTTGTAGATCACATTCAATTATCTATGTAATATAGCATAATTTTAGATATAAATTTGTACGTACTAGAGTTTTTCATGTTTCGAAATTTAAATATATTTTTATTTTGACTTACTAATGAACTTAGAACTGTTTAGGAGAGGGCAGTAGTAGATATGAACATACCTGCAACAAAATAAAATAAAAATTAATAATATTTAATCAAATTTTTAATTTTTGAAAAATCTAAATTTGATATTACAGCTAATATTAACATCAGATAATATGACAAATATGTTTCTTATAATAGAAGCAAACATTTTACAGGAAATCAGATATATTAATCATCAATATCATATTATAAAACAAATCTATTCGGATAGAACAAAAAAATCTCCACATCTTTCTTGTCACAAACTTTTCTTTTCTTTTTACTATTAAACTCTTCTTGGAGTACCTCACACTATCTTTACTACAACTTATTTTGTAGAAGAAAAGTTGCATAAAAACATCCACTATCAATCTTCTAGACATGTGAGTCGGTGTTGTGTGATCCTTACGCTGGTTGCGTCAGCGTTACGGCTATTTAGACTTGGCGATGCTCTAGCAACGGCGGAAATGTGTTATTTTGTCATTCTCACTTTTTCAGATTGTCCGCTTTATAGAATAATATACGCGAGAACCTGTGGTTAACATGTTGAGGCTGATAGGAGGACTAGAATTGTAGGAGATTGTGGATGGAATATGGAATGGGGAATTAAGTTTAGGTTTTTGCAAATGAGTTTTTTTCAAATAAAGTTCAAAAATTCATACAACGCACATATGTACATGTTTGCTCACAAATTCGGCAACAAATACTGTACATCTGAGATTTCGAGTATTCATTAACACTGTATCTACACAACAGTCGAGACATTTTCCATATTTAAAAATTATTTCCAATTATCAAGTAACAAAATAAATTAGAAAACGACTCGACATGTTTCACAAGATCAACCTCTCTGTGATTTTGGTTGATTCAGATGGTGAAATCTTGTGAAACATGCCGAGTATTTTTCTAATAATTTATTAGACATTGTTACGCAGAGATTATAATACAGAAACAACAATTTATTTACCTTACAAATTCAATGATCGGTATTATATTAACATGCAAAGTACATACCGTGAGTATTTTTTAACGTGAAACATTGGGTTGACATATTCATGGTTACGATTCGACATTTGATTGACAGCAATGTATTTGCGTGTCCCATTTAAAATGAAACATAGGGAACGAATTTGACATTTGATAAGACGTCAGTAGAGGATAATTTTGTTTAAATAATTATACCTGCTTTCTAAATTAAATTTAGTGTACCTTGTGCTCGAGTGATTTTCTAACTTGGCCAAATTTCTTACAATATTTAAATATAATACTCTGTCAAATTCATTCCCTATGTTTTCAATGAGACAGGCAAATATATTACTGTCAATCAAATGTCAAGTCGTGTCGTAACTTATAGGAAAATTCAGCGGTTATCTATCATATTGACAAGACGTCATTAGAGGTTAATTTTGTTTAAATAATTATACCTGTTTTCTAAAAATGAAATTTAGATGCAAAAAAAATATTGTGTGCCCGAAATATGTTTAGTGCTCTCGAGTGGTTTTCTGACTTAGCTAAATTTCTTACATAATATAATACATCTTTCAAATTCGTTCCCTATGTTTCATTTTAAATGGGACACGCAAATACATTGCTGTCAATCAAATGTCAAATCGTAACCATGGACATGACAAACCCAATGTTTCACGTTAAAAAATACTCACGGTATATCTTACCAATATGCTATTCACTTGGGGAACCGGGTTCGACCCCGACCGACGCCAAATATTTCGAATTTTAAATGGCACAAAAGTGACCACTGTGGTGCACTCTCCACGCCAGCAATGAGTGCCCGTTAGGTGACGCCTGGTACGCGCCTCACGGTACAAATATGTCATCATCATTACCGATATTTGCGATAAAGCAGATTGTGGCACACTCAGAAATGGATAATATGCCGTGATGATATATTTTTTTATTTATATTTATATGCTATTCAAACGCTTTGTAAATGCTTAAATGCTCAGTAAAGAAAAGAAAACTCAGTAAAAAGGTTAGGTTATGTATTTTTACTGGACATTTACATAATATTTTTAATGGGCATTTCGAATTTGTTATTTTGCAAAAAGTCTTAAAATATCGACCATTTTGTTATTATTTATTTTTTATTTTTGAATAATCTAAATCCGCAAATCTATCCAGACCAAAAAAAGTGTAAATTAACACTTACACTGTGGTCAAAAGTAGTTTTATTCTTTTGTACATTCCAGTAGCAATACCAATTAAAGATTTTAGGAAAATTATCATTAATTTCGATGGGAATTAATGGTTAAAGTTAGCATTTTAAAACTAATTAAAGTTCTCTTTATTTAAGAAGTTTAGTCCCTCAACGCCGCATATTATGAAAAATGTAAATCTTTTGCGATTAGAAACAAATCGTTCTTAGAACCAATTCAAGTCATAAAATGCATCTATAAACATTTAAATTTAAAAATTAAATTGTAAAACTAAACTAAACAAGTAAAAACAATTGTTATCAATAACAACGTTTATGCAATAAAACTGAAGAATTAAACCAATAAAGCTAAATTAATAAGTTGGCTAGTTTTCAACTTTTAGTTTAATTTTATAATTTCTTAGTTTTGCGCATGCGCCAATTGCGCACTTGTGTCAGATGTTAAAATATAACCTAAGAGAATGTATCATAACAACAAAGTATCTGCAGAGAACTGGATATATTGAAAAAATTGTATACAGTAAAAAGGTACACAAGGTATTATGTACCCTCATAAAAACTAAGTAAAAGACACTACTAAATATGACAGCTCAAAATCTTAATTCATAGATACAATTCGTAGATAGCCTTGATCGGACTTCTTTCAAAAATTTTACTGTATGTATATTTTAATCATGTTACGTACCGCATTTTCATCTTTAAATGTTAGTCTATACGAAATGTCAAACATTTTTAACTTACTGCATAAAAGACGTCTTTTTAATTTAGTTTCTGAATGTAGTGGCTTAATCGTAGGTAATCGTACCACAGAATGAGGGATTACACCATTTTTTTTTTATAATTTCATCTGAGAATATTAGGAAAACTAAGACTATTGATGCAAATCCGGTGAAAAAATTCCTATTAATAAGCGAGTTATGGTCTCCCGAATTTTGAAAAGATTGACGTGACGTCACATTTATGTGTTTTTATATCAAACTGTTTTCATCATGGACCTAAATATTCTTGAAATATATGCTATTTTAAGTTATATTTACATAAAAATAAATGAATATTATAACACTGTATAAGTCTACATACTTTATAATTACAGGTGTATTTAAATTATTAAGTTTAATGCAAGAAATTTATGTTAAAATAAAAACTGTTTGAAAACTGCTGTACAGGAATGTTAGCCCCTCCTTTCGAATTTGAATTTCTTAACTTCCATTGGTAGTAATCCCCACCTCCTAACATGCTATTTGTAATACATGTATAGAGTATAGGTGGTCTCTCAGTCGCCAATCAAAAAATTTTCATATTAGTGTCGAAGCGCTATAACAAAAAACCCCTTTATTTCCGAAATATCTCAATTATACCATTTCATTTTTTTATTAATATTCGTTATTCAGCATACACATTCGTATTTTTTTGCTATTTTCCTTTAATTCGATTGAGCCGTAATCCCCCATTCGAAAAGTTTTGTCCGCAGTGAATATATTTTAGTCTTAGATGTTTGTAACGTTCTCCTGAGTTACAGTTATCGTTACACTCTTGTTGAATGACATAATATTATTATTTTCTATGCTATGAGTATTTCTAAATCCACGTATTATTAAAATAACAAACTCAATGTTCTTAATATGAAATTCAATGCAGATGTTCTACAAAATGTCGTATCTTGACGTTATATATTTCTCTTTGCTATTTTCCAGTGGTGATGTAAGAAACGCAAACTTCACCATTATATATTATGACATATAGGTGATTTCTATCACTGTTATTGAGGAAATATCATAACTAGTAATTGATTTACATATATACGTTTGTTGAATAAATCGATTGATTATCTCATACATATGACTTGTGCCCTAGACTAATACGTAGCCTACGAATAAATAATACAGTCTGGCGTTAATCGCCGTGGGTGTGTGGAGTAATTTACGGCGTGATAATAAATGGGTGCGACTAGATGACAAACTGGTAATTTTTCATATTTAACATTAATGTCTTTTTTCACTTATATTTCTTAACGTCGTTACTGACCTTTTTAACATTCATAATATAAGAACATGCAATAAGAGAGAATAATTTACTTCGTTTTATAACGATTAAGTTATTTTTTTCTGTAAACAATTGCCAAGTAAACTTTGTAAATATATTAGAGTAATTTCTTGGAAATGAATGACGTCATACAACTGTACGTTTTTCAAAATTATACTTGCTAGCATTCAGAAAGAAAAGTTATTTCAATCGAAAAATTGAGATATATTACTTTCTTTAACAATTCTGCGGGAATATTTGTATAACTTGCACAAATGCTTAGAATTAGGAGTATTATTCTTTATAAAGGTAAATATATCATCAAAAATAGTTAAAGGTATCATATTTAAACGCAAGAATTAACGTATTTTATTGTTTCGTAACAAACATTACCATTATTAATTTTAATGTTACAGTAATTTTTAATTGGTCAACTATACGATTTTAAAATATTGAATTTTCACAGTTCCAAAAACTATTTCCTAAACATACTTAGGTATGAAGATCTTTTTTCCAATTAAAATTTTTGTTTGCTTATCGGCACAAAAAACATTTTTTTGCTGCAAATTAATTATGAAGTAGGGACTGTTTTTACAGATTAAGTGTTAACAATGAGGGATATGACAATCAAATTTAATTACAGTTAAAAATAATATACTCGTCCTTTTTAAATTTATTAAATTTTAATAGAATCGATTATATTTGTGTGTACATCATATGACTATGAAAATGACTCACCCTGATAAAGGTACCATGCAACACGGTCAACTAGGTGAAGTCGACTAAAATATTAGATTTATATAGAATTACAAAATTGTGTGTTAGGTTATGTTGAGGTATGTTAGTATGTTTAGAAAAATCAGAGCGTCATTTATAAAAATATTTTGTTGACTACAGCCCAGATGACTAGCTCCTAATGTGACTCGCTCAGCTGTTGCGTACCGCGGTGGTATAAGTGCAAAAAGATATGAAATGTCATTTTTGAAAGAAAAAACGCTGCATGGTTGAGATTTCGAGTAGTAAAAAAATGAAGATTCATTTCTTGAAGAGGCCATTTATTTTATTTTAACATATTATCATCACGGTACGGCTTATTACTCATTTCATGAGCATCTCTCTTCTAGTTCAAATTTAAATATGTTGTAATACATCTTATTAAATATAATATAATCTTCTCTATTTATTTTCTAGAAGCAGTTGCTAAGAAAACCAACGATGAAAAATGTGTGTTGTATGCGAAGGATTATTTTAAAAATAAAGCGTAGGAAAACACTTCTTAATCATCTCGGATCCAGTCAGTTAGAAGTTTTGGCAGTGGTGCTCCAGAAGTATTTTATTTCCATTTAGCCGTGAAAGCGATAATTTAAAGAAAAATCATAACACATTTATTTATTTTTTCTCTTTTTTTCATGGTTTCCCTATTTGTTTTACCCGGTAAGAGCTTTTCAGGTTCTCCCACGTACCACGTGCGTTGGACGATTATACAAAGATTTCCACATACGGGAAGAACGAGAAAACACAGAAAATAGTAATAAAAACCACATGTATTTTTCTGGTAAGAACTACTGCGGCAATAAAAGAACGAGGGGTCGTTTACATATTCCCGGAATAAGTAGTTTTAAATTTTAATGTAATTTTCCATTATATTATTTTTTAAACACATACGCCTTCGTAACATGTGTGACAATTTACAAAACAATTACAGCAATATTAGTTCTAATATCTGTCAGTTTGTGTTGTGAAGCAAGGTGTCTATTCCTCCACGACAATGCGCCACCCCACAAGTCAAAAGTCAAGACTTTTCAAAAGCTGCCGTTGCTGAAATTGGCTTCGTAGAAATTGACCATCCGCCCTATAGTCCAGATCTAGTTCCCTGTGACTATTTTTTGTTTCTAAATTCCGAAAAAAAAAAACACTAATGGCCGTTTGCACCAACGTAGCTTAAATTGACAATATTGCATCGAAATGAAATGTCAAATGAATTATAATATATTGCTGTCAACATTTTGATTTGCATTTTTTTGTTTAAGCCTAGCTTAAAATGTAAGATTTGTTGGTGCAAATGGGCATAAAAGGACAAAAATTAGGGACGATAACGAACTTATAGCGGCTGTTGAAAGAAAGGCATATATTTATAATGGATTAAATGTAATGTAATACGTGTAACCGAAAGCGAGGGGCCTATATCGAAAAACAAATTTTTGTTGTCATTCAAATCTTGCAATTAAAACTTATTGATATATGAAGATACGATCTTCAGATTATTTCAATAAGTGATAGAGATTTATATTGAGAATGTATAATGTACGTAATTAGTATAACAGTACATTAAGATCCGTCTGCCAATTTTAGTCTTGTCTTGATTTGTTCACAATGGGAGGCCATATACATAGAATATTTATTTAAAAAAAAATATGTGACTCGTAATTCTAAAAAGTAACCTCCCGAATTTTTGTACATTATGTTAGTTTAAGGTATATACAGAAAAAGTTTCATATAATAAATATACTACTTCTATGACGTCCTGCTGTGAATAAAGCATATCTACTTCGGAAAGAAGTGGATAATTTGTCACTAAAATCAGTTGTTATAGTAGTTGAGATGTATTTTAGAAATGGTATGTGGCAACGCTTAAATTTTCAGATCTGAGATCTGGTGGAATCGTTATTATGTCGTGTAAATCGCTTTTGGTTGAATAACTTTACGTTTTTCATAATCATAATACTTTTCACAATGGGGTATGTGACCATAATCGAATTTCAATATATGTCATAATATACAAAAACAAACCTTTATAGTTTCACATTATAATAATAAAAACTAAACATTTTTTGTAATAATATTGTTATTAGCAATTTAATGTTTTGGAGAAGGGATCTGTGACGTCAGTAGGGTAGAATGGTAGAAGACAGTTAGACTGAGATAGATATGTTGTGATAGGTTATGGAATGGCGAACGTGACAGCTGCTGTCACTTTCGCCTACCACAATATATCTATCACAGTCTAACTGTCTTCTTCTATCATTCTACCCTACTGACGTCACAGATCCCTTCTCCAAAGTTTTAATAATTATTTTCTCGTAAACTACGATTAATTAATCAATATAAAAAATACGGGTATTTTATTTTTTGGTCTAGTATGTAAAAATCAAAATTTAGTCACATACCCCATCTCAATAGGTATTTAATTATTATTTTCATCTAACTATTTTTAAATGTTGCAATTATATTAGCTTACTATATTCCGAATACATCTCTACCATAATAGTTTAATTAATTTTTGTAAGTTTCTTTTTTCAAAAATAATTAAATCCTTATATCATAAATTATCCAGTTAGGTATCAACATTTTTTGCCACACTTTCTCAGTTCTCACTTCTGGAATTTAAGCTATAAGCAAATTGTAGATAATTGATGTGTTATTTAAGCAGGACTAAATGATGAGGTGTCGTGGATATACAACACCCGGTAAGTTGGCGCGCACCTGCGGCCGATGACGTATTGTTTTATTTTGGCGCATACGCGGCCGCGCGTTGCGAATGTAATATTTTTGGCAGTTATTCTTATGGAAAGGTCTATGGCCTGGTTTGACATCGCAGCACTAGTTGACCTTTCGTTTTCAATGAAATATTTAATAGATTTGCGCGTTACAATACAGCGCCAACAGAACTGGACACGCGAATAGGAAAATTATTCTACGGAAATGGATCGAATATGAATGATACTAGAACTATCTAAATGTTTCTTTTATCTCTTATAGGTGTAACAACTTAATAATAATCAAAAGTAAAATCGGTATACTCCTACCGATACTTTTATCCTGCTTAAAGTTATTTTTTCATGCATGACTGAATGTGCCGGGTTTTATGATTGTGGTTCTGACGCACGAGTACGAAATAGTCCAACATCATATTTGAAAATACCAGTATTTTTTAAATTTGTTCAATATTAAGAGTATTCGAGAAAAACAGAATTAACACGTCTGTAATGTCCAAATAACCAGTTCGAACTAGATATTTTTATACAAATGCAGACTCTTGATTTCATGAATTCCAGTAAGTTAT
Source organism: Ophonus ardosiacus (assembly GCA_943142095.1). NCBI lineage: Eukaryota > Metazoa > Arthropoda > Insecta > Coleoptera > Carabidae > Ophonus > Ophonus ardosiacus. Next base: position 30,536,498 of record OW964832.1, on the reverse strand, counting down.
TATATATATATGTTCTCTTGTACAATAAATTTTAATAATAAAATATGTAAACATAAATTATTACAGTATTTAGGATTCTTAAATTAGCTTCAAACGATGAGTAAATATTTGTTGTCACAAAGACGACTTTCGGTCCTGGTTACGACCGTTTTCAAGTCAAAAGTGAAAAACAATTGTTACAAAATATTGAAATGCCGAAATTTAAATTAACATATTGTAAAAAATTATTTCTTTATAAAATACAGTCAAGTTTCACTCTTCAGCCTAATCAGATTGAAATGTATCTTATAAAAAAATATTTTTTTACAATATGATAATTCTAATTTCGACAATTCAGTATTTTATATCAACTGTTTTTCAATTTTGACTTGAAAATAGTCGTAACCGCGACCAAAACGTCGTCTTTTTAACTTAAACTTTTACTCAACACAGCTTCAGAAAATTTCAACCATAAATTATTACACATTAATAAGTGTACCATTTACTTTTTAACTCTCGCTAAGAGCGGTATTGGAATCATGCTAAAAATCGCATATCCAGATTTTAGTGGATAAATACGTTTTAAGTTCCCTATAATCCGATCATAACATTTTTAGGATGATGTCCGCATGTGTGTGTGTGTGTGTGTGTGTGTGTGTGTGTGTGAGGATGGTGGAACCACGGTTTATCAAATACTATAAGACTTAAAAAATATTTAACTGCAGTTTCCTTAATCTGACATTCCTGGGAAGAGCTGATTAGATTTTGGTAACCATTGGACAACCGGAAGTAATAGTTTCTTTAAAACAATCTTCTAAATATTACTTTTTGAAAATTTCTGTTATTACTAATATTAAAGAATATAAAAATCTCCATGCGATACATTCAAAATTTTTATTACATCTTCTATGGAGTTAAAGATAGAGACATATAAATATATAAAATCATAAGCTGTAAATGTATCTCGCAGCCCATGGAAAACAAGTGAAAAAATTAAGATGTTTGTAATGGGGTATTCCACCATAACAAAAAAATTTTAAAAATTCAATTTAACATAAAGTATGGCTCAATAAATAATAGTAAAAAATAATGAAAACATTTTTTAAATAATTACTTTACGAGATATTTCACATATGATAAAAGGGAAAATTGACGTCATACAATTGTTATCTTTCTCTCGCAGCGTACTCAGAGCAATGTGTGTGAGAAAGACAAGTATAGCAGTATAGGGGAAATGTGACGTTACACTGATTTCTCGAAAATAAAATACTGTTAAACTGGGTACAATTAAGATTTTTTAATACTATGAATTGCTTCAAAACTGAATGAAGTTTTATTTAAAATAATAAAAAAAAAATGAGTGGAATATCCCATTGACAGATAAATGTCAGAGACATTACTGAAGACTTTTTCTGGGAAGTACATTTAATATTTCTTATTTTATTATTAATTAAATATTAATAATAATAATTATAGATACATATGTTACATATACCCTGCAGAAATACCGCCAATCTCATCAATGGATTGGAAGAATCTCGAACATTAGAAGAATAAGAATGAATAGAATGAATTAAAAAATATAAAATATTTAAAGAAGATATGTGTTTTTATGTGTATCAGAAATGTCAAATATGTACAATACTTACATAGCCTAATAAGGAAATGGCGAGAGGTATGTGATGGCCACAACATATTTTTATTCACAGATAGGAATGACGATGGCTGATAGCATGAACAATTGATTAAAAAGTGCATACAATTCATTTTTCTATGACTGTTTTTTTGAAGGATTTCTCTGTAAAATATAATCTATAAATTATTGACAGAGACAAAACACTGCTAGTCAACTGCTAACTAAGTCGCTAATCACTCGTAATTAGTTTCTCATAATACCTACTAGCCAGTAATTTAGGCCTTAGGTCCACAGGACCCCAAACTGTCATCAGAAGACTACCGTAGCATTTAATTTCGAACTACTTGAAAAATGGCACTAATTATCGAGATAAGTCCGGTTAGATTTAAACTTGGCCAATTAGAACAACAACAGGTCACCTAATGCACTCAGCCATGTAACCAGATAAGCACAAAAATACCTTAAATAATTATAATGATAAATAAATGAGAAATGCTAACAGAACACTTAAGTAATTTATAGGTGTAATTAATAAATAATGAGATTAAGATTTCAATGTGAATTTCCTGACACTTTCCTGCTTCCGCCTCTTCACCAAGTTAACCTAGACCTAACCTATCTCATTCTCTTTCACTGCTGTTTCATAAGTGAAGCGTGAAGCCCGTAACTCATTGCCGCACTCTCTCTCGGAGGTTTGATCGTGCTAACGACGCTCACATCTCATTCATTCGTTATTAGCCTCTGGATAATTTATGAACAGAATTAACACCTAACTAGTAGAAATTTTTCTCTGTTTCCACATCGACTACTGTGAATTTATTCCCGGTAAAATCAACTGTCACCGATAAATGCTGTCATTAAGTCATTAGAAGATTGTATCTTTAAGGGTGATAAAGGAAAGCAATAATTAAAGGTTACGGTGTGTTAACTTCGCGTATGTGTTTTCTTGTTATTGGCGTGTTAACTTCGCATATTTGTTTTCTTGTTATTGATATTATTAAGTTAAGAATGAAACAGATGGCGTTGGAAAGTAAAATTCAATGTTCAACTTGAGGCCACTTGCAGTCTATATAACTTTGTTATAGAGTACAAAAATACTCTTAAAGAACACATTGGATATACGATACTATACATACAGACTAATTTAAATAAAGTGGCAACACTATCGCATTTAACGGGGGGTCCCGTGGCCGCGTGCCTGAGTGTCTGGTCGCGAACCTGGGGGTTTTATGTTAAGGTGAAATGTTTAACTTTTTTCATGTCAAACTTATAAAAAACCTCTACATTCTTATAACTTTGAACATTAGTTAACATAAGTAGTTAAAAAAGAGACCCTTCTAGTGTAAGTTTGTTATAAAAATTACAGACCTACGAGTATTTAACACTTTGTTTACCAAAGAATTTAAACAACTTTTTCACAAATCTTATATAAAAAAATAGAATTTTAATTTACATAAGGATTTTTTATATAACTTTGTTTCTGCTCAAAAATAGGACAAGAAATCATTATGGTAGGAACAAAAATCACTTTTATTTAAGTATACGAGTAATAACAATAATAATAGCAACATCACAATATAATTATTATGCTTTAATGAATAACCTTAAATTCTTGAAGTAAAATAACACATTTTTATTTATTAATATGTGAAGTGTGTTGTTATTAAATCATTTCTATCCTTTTGCAACTTCATTTTCTCATTAAAATATTAAGGAAACTGTGCATTTGATTGAACTATAAGATTTTTCGGGCCAGCCCGAAAAGTACGAATTTTCGGGCCGGGCCAAAATCAAAAGTCCGACTCGCCTCGATTTTTGAAAATAATTAGCCCGATTCGGCCCGATAAAAAGTATCTTCGGCTCGGCTCGATGATCGACTCGAAATCGAGGCCGGCTTCGGGCCGGGCCGGGCCAAAGCTCGAAATCGAGTGCATCTCTGAATATATACCTACGTATTTGCTAATGGGGCAAACTATATTATGTTCTTTTGCATATAACTGTTGCTTTATTTACTATTTTCTTTTTAAAATGTCACCAATATTTATTTGAAGTGATTAGTTTTTTGACAGTGACATTAACCTGTCAGTTACATACATTTGGAATATGGATTGTGTTCATCAAAGGCTCTGGGATTTAGAAAAAATATTATTTAAATTTACCTATAAAATATATAGAAAAAGTATTAATGCAGACCTATAGAAAATTCAATAATCTTTAATTTTTATAATGACATAAATGCGAAAAAATGACATTTTTGAAGAAAAACCATTACGAGCTTCAAGTAAAGTGCCATTTCCGCTTATCCGGTTTACAAAAAAATCTTAGAATGGGCTCGAAATACACAGTATCAGAATTTTCTCAATGATAGTATTTGAGACAAAATCTGTACACATACACACAAACAGACATCATCGTGAAAATTTAAAATTGGATTCTAGGGACCTTAAAACGTGGTCATTTACTAAAATCTTGATATATGATTTTTAGCACGATCCCTATATCTCCCTTACCAAGGATACTGGGAGGTAAAAATATGCCTTCTCAATTTAAAGAGATAGAAATAATTAATTTTAATTCTACCCAAAGTTTTTAAACAATGAGATATTTTCGTTTATTTAATACCTCCTTGATCTCCTAATCCCATTTCTATGTTTAAAAACTTTAGCTAGAATCACAATTAATTATTATCAACGTTTCTGTGGAGGCTAATTGTTCACAATATCATAAAGAGCATTGTTTCGCGCTGGGTATTCATCTATTTAGTGTAGGATAGTGTAATACCCTATGAAAATTGAAAAATAAATTGTGGAATATTCATTGACTTCAATGGCACCGGACTTCGAGGCTCAGTTAGTTAGAGCCCCTCACTAGATATGAGGAGGTCCGGGGTTCAAATCTTTGCGGTGTCTATGAATTTTCTCAAATTATTTGTTCGTTTATTTAATATCTCCCTGATCCCTTAAACCCATTTCTGTTTTTATTAACGAGACAGAAGATATGCGCAATGGGATCTCCAAATAGCAAGCCTACACTGGCGGGTGACCAGTGCATGGTATGCGCTTGTGTTACGAGATCCATAGCGTTTTAGACGTTATAATATAACGTCTAACATATTATGTAAGGATAGTCTTTCACAACTTTAAAGAACTTATCAAAATAAGTTACAAAAGCTTTTATTGAAGCAAATGTCAAACGATACAAATTTTCACCGAGAACACACGTATTATAGTGACTGCAATATTTTTCACGTTTCGTTTGACAACCCAGCTGGTAGTTGCAGGCGCTACTTTGCTCATTATGTGCAGAGATAGAAAGAGATAGCTGTTAAGCTGAAAAGGTATAGTACTCCGTAATAGAGTACATTTGTTAATACCATTAATAAAAATGGTTTGCAACTGAAATTTGAAATTTTTTCGCTATTGTACTCCATTTGCGTTGAAGTTAATAAGAGGGCAGCAATCATGCCTGTATCTAAACCTATGATCCACACTTATCTAAAACGCCGTAGGTTTATGTTAGAAAGGTGTCGTTCTCCAAATAATGAAAAAATGAAAATGACATTTGACGGTATAATTAGTAATTTTTCCTTAAAGGGAAAAAGGGCTATGAAAACCATCTGTTTCCGTAAGTTCTTTTGCGTTTTAATGGGCAGGTGTGAACGTACAGTAAATTTGAAACTTTGACACAAATTGTAGCCAATTTTGGGTAAATAATAGTGTTTGTGAATTTTGAAAAGAAGTCCCACAATGCCAATTAACAAACTGATATGCTAATCACATACAGGTGAGGGAATTTTAACTACGACTTGTTTGTTCGATTTCAATTTATGTATTTTTGAGGGTGAAAATATTTTATTAATGCCTTGGCCGTCGGCGCCGGTTGCCTTAAAAAATAAAATAAATAAATAAAATATGTAAATATTAATCTAATCAATAATTGTTCACTTTATATGTTAACATGCACTCAATTATTCTTATCTCTCCTTGCTGTTAATGTTTATTTCATTTTTCCTTGCGTTTGTGCTACATGATCCACTATTTTGAGTAGATAACAGTTTTCTTATTATTACCACCACAACAGTTGCATAACTGTAAATATTTAAATTTAAAAAAGTAAATAATTTTAATCATTAATATGGTTGCGGTGATTTTTAAATTAAATAGTAAATATATAAATACATATATCATCACGGCATAGTACCCATTGTTGGCTGTGCCAATGTGCTTTATCACAAATATCAGTACTGAATATAACAAATATATATATTTGTATGCGCCTGCTTACCAGGCGTCACTTCACGGGCACTCATTACTGGTATGGAGAGTGTACCATAGGGGTAATTTTTGTGCCAGTTAAAATTCGAAATATTTAGCGCCGGTCGGGATCGAACACGGTTCCCAGATTATCTACCAGATACTCAGGCCCGCGGCCACGAGACTCCATAAAAATAAAATTAAATAAGAAAATTAAGAAAACATTTTTTAATTTGCATATTTATTATTTTTTAATTTACGTAGACAAACCATGAAATAAAAATTCTGTAAAGCAGAATAATGTATAGAAACAAGATAAATAAGTATTAATTAAAAAAGATGTTTAAAGCGTACTTTATTTTATTATTAAATTGCAGTAATTTTACAAGAGCAATGACAGATTGCTGCTTGACCTTGACACTGAGTTACATAAATAACAAAATCTCTAAAAACTGTGTTTACAAAATGGGGTCATACAAAAAAATATATATTGATTTTTTTTATATAATTAAAAAAAATACATAATTTTATACATATATACTTGAAAAATATGTAATATTCTTGTACTTTTCATTCATGATTTTCTTTCTAAACATTTTGAATCTTATTTTGTGACGTCATGGGTTTGTACACACATACAATGATAGTCACGCACACATGTACTCGTACACGTACTGTACATGAATGTCAGCGCAGAGCTGTCACATTTTTCGAACAAAACCAACATTTTCAAAGTAAATATCTTTGCAACAAGTTGTTTTTGTTTAAATGTAAGTACAAATAACGAAATGTTCTAATAAATACAAATTATGTGTGATTTAGTTATTACCATGGTTGTATAATATTGTTCTGTGCCGTCTTGCGAGAACATCTCGTTGAGAAGCAAAGATAAAGTTTTTGTTCGTATTCCTAAACCTCGAGATTAATTTCCGTAATTAAATTATTCAATATACAATAAAAACAAAAGCATCAGTACAAAATAACTTGCTGTTACGTTTGCTTTCAAGTCAAATAACATAAACGTTAAACGTAGTTCCATTTTTATTCGATAGGAGGGACTACGGTTATGGTCGAAAACCCATGACGTCATTTGAAATTTAATATAAACTTAAAAAATTATATCTGTAACACTAGAAACTTATGTGACATAAAATATATATTTCTGTAAGGGGTTTTAAGTATACTTTCAGAAAAAAAAAAAAAATTGGAAAATGTGGTATGACCCCATTAAACTGTGTAAACGTGATATAGAGAAAATATTTTGACTTTTGTTATTTGGACTGGATAATGCAAAATAAATTTTAATCTATTATAAATAATAAATAAATAAATCATCACGGCATATTACCCATTTCTGGGTGTGCCAGTATCTACAACACATGTAGACATCGGTAATGATGACGATATATTTTACCGTGTGGGCGCTTACCAGGCGTCACCTCACGGGCACTCATAGCTGGTGTGGAGAGTGCACCACAGGGGTCACTTTTCTGCCATTTAAAATTGGAAATATTTGGCGCCGGTCGGGATCGAACCCGGTTCCCCCAGGTTCGCGACCAGACACTCAGGCACGCGGCCACAGGACCTTAATCTATTAAGGTTTGGTTTAATGGCAAAATAGTGTATAGATTCAGTTAGCTACTCCCATTATACAAATTATGAAATTGTTATTACGATATATTAGATAGTTATAAGAATTTTTTAAAGTTTCGTTACTAAAAGCAGTCATAAATTATGTAAGTTCAATCAGTAAATTGCATATTCATAGCATTTTATATATGACAACTTAAAACCCGTAAAATGTCAGAAATGTAATTAGATATGCAATATTTGCTCATTTTAAATAATGTAAATCGTAATTTTCTGCAAAAATAACTTAAGCTATAGTTTTTAGAATTCCAATAGTAGAAAGAGTTAATAAATTGAAACCAACTACACTTATTACAAATAACAGGTTGTCGCGTCAGACATAAAATTTGCGGCTTATACTTTCAAGAATCTTATTAAGAAACTGCTAAAATTTCAAAAATCCGCTTCGTGGTATTTGCCATCAATCATAAGCTTTCAATGTAGTCATCATTCGCCGAAATGCAATTCGGAATATAGCTTTCTCGTCACACCGGCAACATCAAAAGGATCAAAGGCTAAACCCAGCAGATTTAAAAATAGGCGGTAAACAGTCAAATATTCAGTGTTGTCCTGAAACATATATTCAGGGCAATGATTTATGAAATATGTGACATATTGTATTATATATGAAGTTTGATTTCAGTATGTGACAATTTTTGAAAATATGTTTCTTGATATTATCAGCTAATCTTCAACACTCGCCAAGAATTGTAAAACATTAAATTAGCGGTAAAATGGTTAGATAAATATGTTTATTTTTTTCAATTTCTGCAAATATACTAACATGAATTTACAAAAAAATATTCTCATACGTAATATAACAAGTGATATGATTATCATTGATGGCATTTTCGACAGAAACTGAGTTGCAGATTTCACGAGTCCGAAGGACGAGTGAAATGTGCTGCTTCGGTATCACCAGCAATATCTTCGATTATTAAACATATTACGAGCTTATATTTATTGAGAGAATATAAAGAACTTTTGTTAAAATTAAATGTCAATGTTGTAAATAAAGAAAACAAATCCCTTAGGTAATGAATGTAAATAAGGTGATAATTTCTTTGTTTTTTATCAACGCTGTGATAAACATGTAACTAGGGAAATTCTGAATGTTGATTGGCGGAAAACATGTCACGTGACTAATAAATTATATTATCAATAAATACTGTCAAAATTTCGATTTGCATTTTTTGGTTAAACCTAGCTTAAAATTTAAGCTTTTTTGGTGCAACTGGGCATTAATGTTTATTTACAAACATTTTGTAAAATATGCATGTATCTTAAGTATCATAAGAAAAAAAAACTGTTTCTAAAAGAGTAATGTTTTCTGTTTTATTCAGATATGCAATCAGCAAATTGACACACTTACAAGTTTTTGTCCCGTAATTCAATTATGTATAATGTCGGTTTTATAGTGTGTGTTCATTTATATTAATTAAACTTTAACTGTTGCACTTAAATTCATAACATGCGGGAAATTGTGCATATGACTAACATACATATGTACATATAAATATATTTTTTAATTTATGAATAATTTAAAAAAAACATTATCCAAAAACGAATTATGCAATATAAGTATATTTTTCTTCAAAATGCACGAGCTCCGTCCCACATTGGTTGACTCACTCGTTTTAATTCATTAGTTTAACGGGTAAGTAATAATTAATTATTTATGTTCAAAAATATTTCAAGTACTGCTTTAATGTAAATCGGAATAACAGTTTTATAAACAATAAAATACTTAATAATAATTGTTATTTAAAAACAAAAGACTATGTTTAATGGTAACAATTAATTTGAATTAACATCTTGGTGTTGTTATAATACTTAAATTTTTTACGTTCAGCTACAAAGTCAATTTAAAGTTACGTTATAATGCTGAATGCTGAAATATCTTTAATTACATAAAAAAAGTAAAGATTTCTTTGATAACAGTAATAAAAAATCTGATGTGGCCAACACAAAACCTCCAGCTATGTAATTTTTATTAATTTAAATACATACCTACGGATTTACTAACGCTGCAAACTGTTCCATTGCATAAAACTATTGCTTTATTTACTATTTTCTTTTTAAAATGTCACTATTATTAATTTGAAGTGATTAGTTTTTTGACAGTGACATTTACTGTCAGTTACATTAATTTGAAATATGAACTGTGTAACAAAGGAAAAAAAATGGCATTTAATGGTATTTTTTGAAGAAAAACCATTATGAGCTTCAGGTAAAGTGCCATTTCCGGTTATCCGATTTACACCAAAATCTAATGGCTTCTTTTCATATTAGAATAGGGTATAAATACAAGGTTTCAAAATTTTCTGAATGATAGTATTTGAGTTAGAGCGAAGACAAAATCCCTACACTTACACGCATACATACATACACACATACATACATACATACATACATACATACATACACACACACATACATACACACACATACACACATACAGACATCATCGTGAAAATGTTAAAATTGGATTCTAGGGACCTTAAAACGTGGTCATTTACTAAAATCTCGAAATGTGATTTTTAACACGATCCCTATACCTCCCTTACCAAGGGTAGCGGGAGGTAATAACTATTTGTGTACTACGAGCGCAAAGTGGGATATTGTCGATGGAGAGGTTGTTCTCTCAAAATGGACAACGTACATTTGCGCTCTAAACACATAAAAGATTTTTTCTACAGTACCTCAATGAGGTCCTCCACCATAACAAATAAATAATACAATGTACTCACAGTAACTACTCAATAAATAAGAATTATATTTTTTAATTTTAGTTTATCGTTATTTTCCATTGCTCTTGAGCTATTGCTTCAATCTAATATAAGCTTTATATATAACTTCCGTTTTTGTAAATGAGTGTCCTATTTTATTTCTATATTCCTGTACACAGAATATGGCATTTTGTTTGGTTATGTAATATACCGATAGAGCAGTCATGTCAGATTGATTTGTGGAGGAGGTCCATTAGGTCCTGACTCAACGTTCCAGTGTTTCCTTGTACTTTAACTTTAGCAGCTTTATTTAAAGCATCTTGCAAATATTTCTTTGCTGAGTTTTTAGCAACCGAAGATTCACGAAGTTTCAATTTTTTAGCACGTTTTGTACGTTTCTTCGTTTTTGAGGGCCATCTATTTCTCTTACAATTTGATTTATTATCAGCCATTCTGTCAAATACTGCACACATAAATAATTATATTCACTATTTTCGACAAGACGTGTTATAGGTGAATCTACGAACCCAGGATATGTCTAAAGGGGTGGTGGCAGCGAGCGGGGTACGTTGATACATAGAACGCCTCTAATGGAGGTACGCTGAACTACATTAGCATTGGGCCTTACGGAAAAATCGTAGTTCTCATTCAATCCAAATTTAGTGCAATATATTAAAAAACTACAAATAGATATGAATTCATGGCAACAAAATACAGTGGCTGATGGGTTTCATTTTTATTTTTAAGCTAAATTTAAATAATACTTATTTGTAACTTTTACAATAAATAATCATTAACAAAAAAAAAAATAGTGTCAGTCAACAGAGCTTTGTTTCTAATTTAAGAAAAAAAAAAATAGAATATGTTATTTTAAACAACACATTTTAAACTGGAGTGGAATTACTATTTCACCTCTTTAAACGCCAACCTTAAAAATGTAGATAAGTGACATTTCTCAACATTTTATAGTTAGAGCGAGCGTTTTCTCTACTTTGTCGTGCATGAGCGGCAAAGTGACATTTTGCGTTGACAAAAGCGAGCGCAAATGCCTACTTTGCATATAGCTTGTAGACAAGTACACTTTTTAGATTTTTTTACAGAATGACATGTGGCCGTGTGCCTGAGTGTCTGGTCGCGAACCTGGGGGAACCGGGTTCGATCCCGACAGACGCCAAATATTTCCAATTTTAAATGGCACAAAAGTGACCCCTGTGGTACACTCTCCACACCAGCTATGAGTGCCCGTGAGGTGACGCCTGGTAAGCGCCCACACGGTAAAATATATCGTCATCATTACCGATGTCTACATGTGTTGTAGATACTGGCACACCCAGAAATGGGTAATATGCCGTGATGATATATTTATTTATTTATTTATTTATGACATGTATCATCTCCAGCAGATACATTCAGCCGTTGCGTAATGAATCAACTGGTAGTGGGTATAACTAGAGCTTTATGCCGTGTCCAATACAATCGAAGCCATAGTTTGTCAAGTACCGAGTAAAATGCATATTAATTTAAAACAAGAGAAATAAATATATCATGGCGGCATTACCCGTCGCTGGGTGTGCCGATCTGCTTCGTACATCACAGAGAAATTTTGTACACTAAAATTAATTACTGCAAATACCGTAAAATTAGTGTATTGTTTTTCTATTTGAGAAACAAATAAATAGAAAACATGAACTATTAATTAAAATCCAACATGAGCTGTAATATTACCGTGCACAAATAATATCATTAAAGAATAATAAGCATTACAATTGTTTACCAACTGTACATTTATGACAAATACATTCATTTAATTCTACATTGATCAGCTAACGTAAACTAATAACCGTGCTTTTAAATTAAACACGATCATTAAAATTTTATAATTTTTAAATGACCGTAGGATATTGATATTCGATTCGGCATCCAGGGAGTCTATGTTTGTTTATGTGGCGTGTACAGTCGGTACAGTATATTACTGTAATTTGTATTGTACCGGCTTACAGAACATTTTCCTGTAATTGATCACTGTTCCTCCTGACACATTTTCCATGCATTCATATATTTAACTCCCCCGATTGTAGCATTCTTATTATCATCCAGGTATTGATCCTAAGTCCGCACGCAATACCTGCGAAATAAATGGAAGTTCTGGCCACCTGGATAATAATAAGAATGCTACAATCGGGGGAGTTAAATATATGAATGCATGGAAAATGTGTCAGGAGGAACAGTGATCAATTACAGGAAAATGTTCTGTAAAGAATGTAGGTAAAATATGTATATGTACATTTTGATACATATATTTATAGGTACATACATTTGATTTTCAATTTGAATAAAATTGAGGTCAGTTACACCGGATAAATATACATACCTATACATTAAATTTTAATATATGAAATATGTATATAAAATAATATTTGTGTTACAAATATGTTGAAATATTATTTGCCAATATGTTCATGAAAATTGCAATATGGAATTGTAATTTCAGAAAATATACACTGATCAACATTTGAACTGGTACACTTACAAGAACATATATAAATAACAATTTACTACTTTTTGAGCTACACCTTCTTGCTTGATAGTATATGGTTCTGGAAACACTTTCAGGACGAAGAAATAAAAGAATAAAACTTAAATAACGAATTTCAAATGTTTCAATAGAAAAATAACAAAATCTTAATTTTAGCTTGGCTCATTTCTTCAATACTTAAACGCCTTAATGGCATCTTTAAAATGCAGTCAACCACTCTGAATTAAAACTTATTCGAGAAATTCGCAATAATTCTCTTACAACTTGATAAAGTACAAGCGTCCGCGAGTTCATTAACTGCACTTATGACAGATAAACAACAATTGAATCTCAAATGTTATTCGATAGGCATTTGTTTGCATTCCGAAAGATAGCCCTGATCATGTAGGATGTCATGCCAAACGCCTAAGAAGGGTTGTTTACTTTTACTGCATGTTATATATGCCAAAATATTTCGGTCCGTACAGTCGACCAGTTCAGTATTTGCAATGCTGGTATATATTTTACGCCCAGTATTCGACTGTAGACCAAGACTGCACTTTCCAGGTTTTCTAAACCGATTACCAGGGATGTTGTAGAGTCTTGGTCTACAGTCGAATACTGGGCGTAAAATATATACCAGCATTGCAAATACTGAACTGGTCGACTGTACGGACCGAAATATTTTGGCATTGCGGTTTTAGCTATTGTGCACCCATAATAAAACGATAACAAGTCTTCGGAAAATGATCCCTAGATGAACTATACCAGAGTACTAGTTCAAATGTTGAGCAGTGTATATATTAGGTGCGTTCAATAGAGTTAGCAAGCTAGCGCTAGCGAAATAGCAAAATAAAGTTAGCAAAACGTTTACTGAACGACAACTTTGGCGCGAATATGATTATTTGACGTTTGTTTTTTTTTGATTGTGTTGCCCAGATAATGTAATGCTACGTTGAATGGCCCACTGTGCTTTATTTTTAAAATGGATGTTCATTATTCTTCTCATTTTCTATTAATTCTCCATCAAAACATTTTACAACAAATTTAGATTTACTTCAACATAACCACAAATGTCAAAACATACCTACTGTGATGCCAATATAATTGTTATTTTCGAACATTTAGCTACCGTCTTCATTTAAAAAGTGATTTAAAAACTTATTTTTTATTCCATTTTAAATTTGGTGGCCTAGCAGCACTTAGCAGATCAAGCTAGCGAAGTAATCGGCGCTAGCATTTCTCGCTAGCAAAGCATTAAATATGACGTCACTTATAACGTCATATACAATTCGCTAGCGTAGCAAGCTGGTTTGCTAACTTCATTGAACGCACCTATTGACAGTTGGTCGAAATATACTTATTGAAGTTGCCGATATATGGCACTATATCGTTTAATTCGGGTCTCGTCACATATTGTGAGCAATTAGATTTTATCAAGCAAGGAACGAAAAATTTAAGGGAAGGGTATTCGTTTGAGATCATCATTTCTTTTTTGCTTTTATGCTTTAAGCTAATACAATTCTTTCTAAAAATATGATTATGATTAATAAGCGTGACGATACATTTATATCATTTTCATTTTCGTGTATCATATTTTCCTATTCAAAACAATACAAAACGATTACTAAGTTGTAAAAAATCATTTCACCGAACAGACTGTGAGCAATTCTTCCTATCTGGGCGTGTTCGAAGTTCATCGGTTAATTATATTTTTTCAGCCACGGGTTTTTATTTTATTTGTGGCGTGCGTGGGTTAACCGACTCAAGTCAAGTGTTGCGATTATGATGTACCGTTATGCGTATAGGTATACCGCGGTTACCATGGGAATCTTACGGTATTATGTGCAGAAAAACTCACCAGATTCCACTGATTGATATTCAGATTTACATACGTCGAATGTATAGCGAAAAAAATTATACATAATCACCATAATGCTTTCCAGCTGTTTATGGAAGAGAGGATATTATATTTGAGACATGTAGGATGAAAGATTTTAATGATTGTACACCATATTTGTACAAACGAAAATGTATACAAGATTATTTTTTTTTTAAACCTATTAAATAATTTTAACATGTTAACTTTCATCTCTTACTATAATTCTATTCTAATTGTATCTCTAACTAAGTGAAGCATTTAAAATCAAATAGACGTAAAATAAGTATGGACTAATATTATTGAAAACCGTTTAATGTTATACAAATAATATAAATGTCATAATGTACCAGACACGGTTGAAATTTGAAATATACCGCAAAAAATTAAACTATGAATAAAATATTGTATAGATAAACACGACTAAAATATTTTGACTTAGGTACATAACGAAGGGTCGTAAGTATTTAGCATGTATTTCAATAAAATGAATAAGAAAACTAATAAAAGAAAAAAATGCAGTTATCATTATTATTTCATGCAAAATACTTTTTGTTGAATAACTCATAAAATTAAAATAAACTTAAATCTACTTCAATATAAATGCTTCAATTTATGAGATGATTGTTTTTCATGGAAAATTGTGAATAAATAAAACATATCAATGTAATGTTCTCGCCAAGACGAAAGTCGTGTCCAGCAATCAGATGAGGCTAACAAAAATTTTTAAGCCAAGGTGCACAGAACATTTTTAGGTGACTACCATAAAAAGTTATAAATTTCTATTTGAAAATAATTTTCATATCTGATTGATGTATGTCAATAGCAGTGCTTTGCTGTCATTTGCACAACTCGTAAAACAATCTGTATAATGTCAAAATATTTTATAATATTATATGAAAATAAAAAATAAACATAATGATTTTTTTTAAACAAATGTTGAGCAATATCTCCAATGCTCTACCTGAAATTTATGAAGTTGCACATATTGCAACATTATATTTATTTGCTACTGAAAGTATTGAAACAATCGTGTGATTCTGGCAGTCATGTATTAATATAAATACGGCCACCCAGTAAATGCGACCTGAAGTAAAAGCAACCGTAAAGCGACACTTTACGAAAGGATCCGAAAATACTTATTTATAATAGCAGCCGACTAAAAAGTTTTTTTCTTATGATACGGCGTTGAAAATAATATACTTTTCCATTATTTTCCGAGAAAAGTATTAGGCAAAATGTTAATAAAAATAGAGCAACCATTATTTGTTAAATACTATGTGAAAGTTAACGTTTATAAATAATAAACCATTTCCAGCTTTGCTTAAGGATTAATTCTTAAGAACTAAGAGCAATGCGTAAGAACAAAAGTTTGCAAACTTTTACCCTGAACTGTCAACTGTTTGCCCATTTTACAATTATTAAATTTTTAATTATTCTGTATGGATAAAGCTACAGAAAATTAGGGATATAACATATTAATAAAAGAAGAATTGCTATGTGCAATGACAATCTGCTAAACAAGTAATACGGGTAAAAATTGTGACATTTCTGTTGAATTAGTCACTTAACAAAGTAACTGGAAATAGTATCCTAGTAAATTGTCATAACGCATTAAGCCTTATGCTCTAATCATTATGCATTAAGCACTAAAATATTCGGCGGAAATGAGGCTTTAGTAAATATAAACACTTCAAAACTTAAATATTAAGTCATGAACTCATTACATGTAGCAGAGCATAAAATAAACGAATTAGGTTAAAGTTATAGTTTGTGTCAAGCTGTAAAGTAGTGATGCCGCGAGACGAGATATGGCGAGAAACAATACACTCTCGTCTCGTCTCGGATTTTCGAGACGAGATTTCTCTGCATCTCGTCTCGTTAATTTTTTTCTTGTTTTCTCTTGATCTCGACCTGAGAGTCTCGAATTTATAATTAGAAATAGTAAATAAATTAAAATTACAAGCAACATGAATTTAATAAACGGGTACCACTGATTAAAACATTATTTTACTAAGTCTGAAATGATAGGTAAAAAATAGGTACTCTATATTACCCGTTGTTGGGTATAGCAAACTGTTTTGTACGCTAATATTGGTAATTATGATTTTATATTCGTATAGTGGCGGCACTTGAGGCTAGCGTGAAGAGTATACCATAGATGTCACTTTTGAGCATTTTATGTAAATGAAAAGGCAATATTAAAATATTTATTTATACCGACAAATATTTTGCTATTTTGTATATTTTAATTAGAAATATTTACGTAATATAAAAAATAGTACAATCGAGATCTCGAATTGTATTCTCGTCTCGTTAATCTGGTCTCGAAAATGAAAGATCTCGCGGCATCACTAGTGTCAAGATAAATGCACATTGGCTTTTCCACCCATGTCAGCATGTATTTACTTAAGCGATTTGCAAGGGTAGGAAAAGAGAGACTTATTCTCAATTTTTTCCAATTACCAAATTTAAAACAGTTAGCACAAATTAGGTATTAAAACATAATAAAGTTATAACAATTTATTATTCAATAATATGTTTCTATTTTTTAACATTTCACAAATATTAACCAACAGAGGGAAGTAATTTTTCTTCGTACATTCTGGAAACTTTCTTTCAAATTCACTGACCACTCGTAATTTACTGGGGTCATACCTATGTTCCCTTGGTGTAACTCCGTTGTTAATAACTCTGCACAAAGTGTAATAATTAACTTTTGTTATTGCAGCCGATTTTAACTGAATATATCCCGGTTTAGACTGCAAATTTGGTAATCCACTCCTGGCCTCTTAGTTAAGGAAATATCCCAAGGTGATGAGTTAACCAAGCTTAAGCAGTCGAAGCCAATGTGTATTTATCTTCACACAAACTATACTAGTATTTTCCATATTCTAATGTATAGTTATGAAAGTATCAGCAATTTAAGAATATATTATAACAATCACCAAAACATGTTTATTAATGAAAATGTTCTCCGATAAATTTCAAGTAGCCCAGAAGCAAATTATAGAACAAAACAACAATAAAACAAAAAATAAACAGTACTACATGTAGTATATCAATCATAAGCATTGTTTGTAAGCTGAAATATATTTATACATCGTGCCTAACTTCATAATACGTGTTTGGAAAACGAAATAACAAAGCTGTATTCAACGTGAGAGCAAACAAACGCATATTATATTAAACTTGGGTAAATATAAACACTGTTATAATTCAATCAGATATTATAAGCACTATAGCATAATTTGAATATATGTATGCAAATTTAATCCTCTAATTTATTTTAAATGTATTTCGGATCCGATTCGTCATAAGTGTATATAACCCATCGGTCATATGATAAAGACATGTTAACATTTAAAATTCTAAATAATTTCGTTTACTAATATGAACGTTGTGATATATAATTTATATTAGAAACTGTAAGTTTGTTTACCAATTAAATTTTTCATACTGTGGTGATCGAAATAAACAACCTTTATGTTTGTTTTCAGGTGTCGTGAATGGATCTACTAAATCCATCATTAGAAAGTGCGTCCTACAACACAAAATGCAGATAACAGATGATTTTTTATAAGATTAAATTATTAAAAGAAAGAGAATAGTTTATCTTATGTAATAGTATAGTCTGTTCGCTCCTAGCTGAAACAAGCCGATAATTTATTACCCCAATAGTTATTACCACAAACCATAAAACCACTTTCTTGAGCCTTTGTTCATCAAACAGCGGTCAGTTGTAAATGGAGTGTTGAACAAGGGTTTTATTCAGTTCGTTTTGATATACGCGTTTGTAAATTTTTAAGAGAATTTTTTGAAATTATTTTGAAATGTATTTACAGCTAGGTATAGGCCATCCAGCGAATCAAGCGGTTTGCGTCATAAATACAATATCACTAGAAACAATGACGTCATTTGTTAAAAAGTTTACATGAGCATGTAAAACGGATTAAAATATGATCTGTGGGTTGTCTTCATAAATCCAAATCTTTCTTAAAAAGGTAACACGTCTGGTATAATTTTTTTCCAGCGAAATCCAATTTTATTTAAAATATTCTGAACGATACTGCTTACGCCGTTATAAATACTTCATTCTTGTAGTATATGCAATAAACTATTTAGTATTATGTGAGATCCTTAAAAGAATACAGAATACTGCATACCATACAATTTCTCACTGTTTCTGCACATTGCGTATAGCGTTTGCTACACGCTGTACACAAAGATTTAATTTTTAAGTTATTACTAACAAAATATTACCTCAATAATACAATTCAGTGCAGGGGTGTAGTCGAGGGTATACGCGGGTATACGCCGTATACCCTCTGGATTTTTTAGGTGCCCGAGCGTGTACCCTCTGCCTTTAAATATTTGAGACACAAATTATAAAACTAATGAAAATTTTATGCCACAATTACTATAATTTTTTTAGAAATTATATTGAAATTATCTTTATGTTTATAAAATGTAATTTATTTGATTGGCGTCGCCATCTATTATTGAAATTTTAATTTTTGTTATATAGAAGCCGTATACCGTTTTCAGTTTTCGCAAAATGTACGATTCGTAGTAGGCAGGTTTGCGACTTTGATACGTAAGGCAGTATTTAATTATTTTATTTTTTTCTTTGTGTTTATAGTTTTTGTATTTTGAATTTTAGTTGAAATTTAAAAGATGACATTAACTTCGTATTAAGTCACAATTTATAATAGTCGCGCGCATATTGTGTTGTTGAGTTTCGATTTTAGACAGTTTATCCAGATAAATATATTCTCTTTTGTAAAATGTTCTGTGATCTGGCAATTTATTTTTATACATGAAAGGGAAAAAACATGCAACTTCACATCCCTTGAAAAAATGTAATTTATAAGGCATTTGACCTTGAATGAAAAAAAAATAACTACAAGCTCTTGAATTTGACAGAGCATTTGACGTTTTGTCAATGAACAACGAAACCAAAAACAAAATGAAATCACAATACAGATTGAAAAGTATAATATAGACATATAATATTTAGTAATATACATGTTCAGAATTACCAATATTAAAAAAATATAATCAAACGTCATTTTGCAAAAATTTACAAAATTTTACATAATAATAATATATTCAAATATAATTATTTCTATTAAAGGTGTCAAATGCATAATAATTATAAAAAAACCAATAAAATACCGTTAATAAAATATATATTTGAAAAAATAAAGAAAATTTCAAAAATCCCTAAACGATGACGTAAACCGCTTGATTCGCTGGATGGCCTATATTATCATTGAATAGGTATAATTAAGAATTACCTGGAAAGACGTTTTCGGCTAATGACATTGTTTTCGGGTTTGGCCATCATCATAATTTCTAGGAATTATTTAATCTACTATTCATTTAAGTCGCCCTTGATTGAATTTCGTTCCTTTATAATCCCGGTTTTCTTTCGTCTTAACTCAGTTTACATGTAACATTAGTTAGCAGCGGTTGTAAGTGAAATTTTAAATATGGAAATGTGGAGGACCTGGGATGTCGACAATGCTTCTGCCAGTGTTAGTGACGAAGTCAATACCTGTGACGAGTATAACTGTATATGTACTTGTAATAATGACATTTTCCCTTACTTATGCAGATTTCGAATACGTCCCTGTTCCACACTACCTGAGGATTTTCTATTTGTTTGTGGTAATATCTATTGGGGTAATAAAACATTGGCTTGTTTCAGCTAGGAGCGAACAGACTTTACCTCTTAAAAGGGAAGGGCAATTCTGCCAATATACGAGGTGTGTTCAAAAACTATCGCGAATTTTGAATTTTCGCGGGTTACGTATATTCGAATTTCGATCTTTTTGTGGCTTTATGTTGGTACTCATGTCTCTCACTTATGTCGACAAGCTCGGCCATTTTGAATGTTCACTTAATTGTTGACAGCTGCTTTGCTTGCACGTGTTTTGGATCGTCTTCGATTTTTACCTATTCAAAAAAATGGAACAAAGAACCTGTATCAAATTTTGTGTGAAAAACGAAATTAAGTGCGCGGATGCATTCCGAATGTTGACTGTGGCATACGGAGAAGCTACCTTGGACCAAAGCAACGTTTATCGGTGGTACAAAATGTTCTCAGAAGGCCGAGAAGATGTGAACGACGAAAAGCGTGCCGGACGCCCGAGCACTTCAACAACAGACGAAAAAATTAATGAAGTGGAGAAAATGATATTGGCCAATCGTCGAATCACCGTTAGAGAAGTTGCTGAGGACCTAAACATATCGATTGGCTCGTGCCATTCGATTTTTATCAATGATTTGGGCATGAGACGGGTCGCCGCGAAATTTGTACCAAAATTGCTCAATTGCGACCAAAAACAGCATCGCATGAACATTGCTAATGAGATGTTGGACTCTGTCCGCGACGACCCAAATTTGCTCCAGAGGGTCATAACTGGTGACGAATCGTGGGTTTATGGTTATGACGTGGAAACCAAAGTTCAATCATCTCAATGGAAGCTGCCGCACGAACCAAGACCGAAAAAAGCGCGCCAAGTTCGGTCGAATGTGAAAGTTTTGCTGACAGTTTTCTTCGATTGCAGGGGCGTGGTGCATCATGAGTTCTTGCCACAGGGTAGAACGGTCAATAAGGAATATTACCTGCAAGTTATGCGCAATTTGCGCGAAGCAATCCGCCAGAAACGCCCGGATTTGTGGAAGAACAAAAATTGGCTTTTGCACCACGATAACGCCCCTGCTCACACATCGTTGCTTGTGCGCGACTTTTTAGCCAAAAACAACACACTAATGATGCCGCAGCCACCGTATTCCCCAGATCTGGCCCCCTGTGACTTTTTCTTGTTCCCTAAACTGAAGAGGCCCATGAAAGGACGACGTTACGCTACGCTTGACGAGATAAAGACGGCATCGAAGGAGGAGCTGAACAAGATAAAAAAAAATGATTTTTTGAAGTGCTTTGAAGATTGGAAAAACCGTTGGCACAAGTGTATAATATCTCATGGGGATTACTTTGAAGGGGACAAAATAGATATTCATGAATAAATAAATAATTTTTGAAAAAACACAAAATTCGCGATATTTTTTGAACACACCTCGTATAAGGATATATTTCAAGTATCCTATCCCTTAATATTAAGTTCTGTACGTACGAAAATAATCATCCCATAAGAGCCTGCTCTTTTAAAGAGCTTAGATAGAGTTTATGTAAGCCCTCTGGCAAAATCTAACCACGGATTTAAATCATACATTTGAGATTGGAATAAGAGTGAAAAGTGCCGATCCAAATAAAAATGGAAGACTAATGACACGGAAGAATTTTTTAATAAACATATAAATTAAAGTACAATCATTGGTACCTATTGGAAGAAAGTTAAGTTATTTATTTTTACGAATAATTTTACTTTATACGAGTAAATCATCAATAGGTACTTATACTTAATTTAAATGTTTTAATAACAAAGTGGTTAACATTCGTGAATTATGCCATACCTTGTTATCCAATATTTATGTTATCAAACTTGTTAACAAAATAAACAATGAGAACAGATTTTTCAGTCTGTCTGATAAGTTATCACTAACCAAACATTATGCTAGGTCGAGAATATTATGGTTTGAATTTTGTATATTGTTTGTATGTATGTACTTCAATATTATTCATTTGAATTTAGCATGTCGCAAAAATGACAGCTCGAAGTTTGTATTCACCTGAAAGGAGGAAAACGGAGAATTAAAACAAATTTAAAGTAGACATCAATGTGTTATAAATATGCCGCTTGGCAACCGCTAAAAATATCAGTTAAAATGATAACAAGCGTCATAATAGATAATTTATTTTCATTCTAAAATACTTTTGATAAGTCGTTATGTAATAGTGGAACTCAGACTCTAAATTTAATATTAAAAATCTGTTGTGGCCAGCACAAGACCTCTCGCCATTTCCATATTAGTCTATATAAGTATTGTATTGCACTTCGCTTTCGAACCGTCGTTTTATAACAAAATATTACAGAACTTTACCCAAATATTGTTTTTTATTGTATTTAACATACATATAATTCTAATTATATCTATTTTTCATTGTATGAGGAAGTTTCTAAATGTCACAGATTCTTCCAATTCATTAACCAGATTGGCGGTATTTCTGATGGATATATGCATTTTACCTATAATTTCAAATATTTAATTAATATGTTTTATTAATTAAATATTTGAAGAAGAAGATTTACAAGAAAGATTAAATATACTTCCCAGATAAAGTTATCAGAATGTCACTAAAACTGTTGATTTTTGACACTGACATGTGTCATTTACAAACTATGTTATAAACATTGGAATTTGTCAACTGGTTTCCTTAGTGCCTTAGCCTCTGCGATTAGAATACACTATAAATTATAGTGTCTTTATCTCTAAATCTATACAAAATATAATAAATTTTTTAAGTGTATTAGAGGGAGAATTTTATGTTCTTCAATATTTAATAAAAAAAAACCTCCCAAAAAATTATATTTAGAATTTTTCTAAGAAACTACTACTTCCGGTTGTTCAATTGTTACTAAAACCTTTTCAGCTCTTCCCAGGAATTTCAGATTGAGGAAATTGCAGTTAAATATTTTTTAAGTCTTATAGTTTTTGAGGAATCGTCCCTCCAACATCCATACATGCACACACACATGCACACATCCACACACACACACACACACACACACACACACACACACACACACAGAGAGAGAGAGAGAGAGAGAGAGAGATACATCATTTTAAAAATGTTATAATCGGATTCTAGGGACCTTAAATCGTGCTTATTGAATAAAATCTGGATATGCGAATTTTAGCATGAATCCAATACCTCTCTTAGCGAGAGGTAAAAATGTACCAAAAAACTAGGGACTCAACAGCTAACATTTTGGAAAAATTTCAAGTTTTTTTATTTAAAAAACAAGTAAAAAATAGCTTTATATCTAAGTTTTTCAAAACTATTTTGACCATAAAATAAACAATAACAAAAATGTAATAAATAAATTCTTTATCAAATAATATTTCTTCACAGTTCAAAGAAATTTGAACTTTGCAGAATTTAAATATTAAAACATTGTGGGTACTATTTGCATTTCAATTTGCACTAATTACAACCATAATTAAAATGAATGAAACAATAAACTCATTAATTATAATAAGAATCAATCAATTTCAATGTATTGATTAAGAGAAAACTTCAAACTACAATACAAGAAAAATGTACAATCATTAATAATGCTACATCATTGTACAGCTACAAAAAATCTGCCAAATCTACAGCCTACAAGTTTAAAACCGTTATGTGACATCAGCTTTAAAAATATAATCATTAATTTAAATTATTCGCACACATCAAGAACTGTAGTCTCAACTGTTTAACTACTATGCATACTGAAGTATGCAATTAGTCAAAATTAAATTTAAGCTCGACATAAATATCTTGGATTAAGCACAGATTATACATTTAAAATACGAGAAGATAAGAATTTGTTTGGGATAAAATTAAATTATAAACAAAAAATGTTTTGCAAGTATGTAGTATAAATAAAATTGCTAAGCTTTCCATGCATATGTATACAGGTTGTTAAAAAATAAGTGTCACAAATTATGAGGGCATATAGTACTAACCAAAATGAGTAAAAAAAGTTTAATCAACATGGGTCCGATGTAAAATAGTTTCCGAAATACATATAAGGCAGTGAAAAATGAGTTTTTTCGGGTTTACCTCTGCTATCTCGAAAATTGTAAGAGTTACCACTTTGATTAAATGAGACTTTTTGTTTACCTTTCAGAGGTCATCTTAGATGTGTTTTTGTTTTTAAAAAAAAAATTGAATAATTTTATTAAGACAAATGTTGTGCCAACTTTTGCCAATATCGTTTTCAAATAACTTCGTAACAATTAGAAAGTGAAAAAAATGTTTTATATAAAATTTTATTGTTTTTTATGGTCTATTTACGGACAGACAAAATTTTGTTCAATCACTATCTTTGTCAGTTTTTCTTCAATTCTAATACAAAATGGCCTCTTACTCAAAAACAGTTGAAGATCGGACCCAAGTTAATTTAGCTTTTTTTGCTCATTTTGGTCAGTACTATATGCCCTCATAATTTGTGACACTTATTTTTTAACACCCTGTATACAGGGTGTGCACCGAAAACCGGAACCTAGAAGTTCAACATGAGATTTTAAATAAATGTGGAGACTGCCATGAGAAATTTGTGCTACAAATGTACTGCTACATGGAATTTAAACTCCTTGATGAAAATTTAATTTTCGCATTTATTTAAAATCTTATGTTAAACGCCTAGAAACAATAAAATGTGCTTAATGTAAGTTATAAATAATAAAAATACCTTATTAATTATGAAACATCCATGTACAATTTTTAAAAATAATCAAAAACAATCTATACTGTCACGCTTCACTGAGATATTTTTTCTCACTGATTACGAAGCACTATCGTAAAAATTTGACACTATAAATATTTACTGAGTTTATCTAATTAAAGATATCTCGAAAATAAAAATCGTAAATTACAGTCACCAAGTTTGTAGCATCTAAATTCATATTCAAATTTTGAAATCTGCAGGAGGTATAAAAATTCATGAGGTAGCAGATTTGATGGCAGATAATTTAAAAAAGAAATGCGTGATGTTGAAATCAAGAATGATGTATGAAATTGAAAATAATGTTGAGGCTAATCTGCTTGTTTCATCTACCCACTAAGAACTGACTCATTTTTCACTTTTTTTTTGAAAGAATTTAACACGAGTGAATATTTTTACTTTCATCATTTTTTTATTAGTAATCCTGAGTCTTATAATTTATTTATCACCAATCTACATGTGAAATGAAATTATCTTCAATATAATGAATAGCAAAAAAATTGAAATCTGAACTAGTGAATAAAAAAATTCTGAGAATTGCTATATTTATTTAATTTGTATCTGCATTCATTTACCAAAAAAATAGTAAAAAGAAATAAAAAAAATCTGATGTGGCCAACACAAAACCTCCCGCTATTTAATTTTTATTAATTTAAATACATACGTATTTACTAACGCTGCAGACTGTTCCATTGCAGAAAACTATTGCTTTATTTTCCATATTCTTTTTAAAATGTCACTATTATTAATTTGAAGTGATTAGTTTTTTGATAGTGACATTTAATTTACTGTCAGTTACATTCATTTGAAATATGAACTGTGTAACAAAGGAATTGTGTTTATCTTAGGCTTCGCGACTAATAAAAAAAATTATTTTTAAATTTATCTGTAAAATATATAGAAAAAGTATTAATGTATTCCTGTAGAAAATTCAATAATCTTTAATTTTCATAAGACATAAAATGCGAAAAAATGGCATTTAATGGTATTTTTTGAAGAAAAACCATTATGAGCTTCAGGTAAAGTGCCATTTCCGGTTATCCGATTTACACCAAAATCTAATGGCTTCTTTTCATATTAGAATAGGATAGAAATACAAGGTTTCAGAATTTTCTGAATGATAGTATTTGAGTTAGAGCGAAGACAAAATCCATACATACACACACACACACACACACACACACATACACACATACACACATACACACATGCACACATACAGACATCATCGTGAAAATGTGAAAATTGGATTTTAGGGACCTTAAAACGTGGTCATTTACTAAAATCTCGATATATGATTTTTAGCACGATGCCTATACCTCCCTTACCAGGGAAGCGGGAGGTAAAAAAGAATAATATTAAAACAACAATATCTCGACAGCAGAACAGCATAAAGATGAAAACATAAATTTTAACCAATTTTTATTTGAGTGATGGATTTCCAAGGCTACGGCTTTCAAAAAATACTTATTGGATATTAATGTTCAACATGTGTACATATTATTAAAGTGAATATAATCGTTAGTTTTCTAATATTTATTATAAAATGAAACTTTTTAAGGCATTTAAATTGAGCGCTTAAAATTCACTATCAGCCATGTTTGCGACGTTCTGGACATTGGTAAATGCTATTGGCTAATGACTGTTCTGATCAAACGCATAAGTTTTTGAGGGGGGGGGAGGGGGGGGAAGCTTCGCTATATTCGCGCTGGTTTTTATCTGAGACGAAACGACGTATCCAACGCGTTTATCGTATGTTTTAAAATTTAGATGTTGTCCACATTTACCTAAGCAATTGATTTCCATATCTTTAGAAAATATTATCTAATGGGCATAAGATATTTTTGTTATCAATTATTATATAAATCAAACAATATTTAATTACATTCAATATCATTTTTGAAGATATTTCTATCAATATAAGCATTTAAATATCTTGCAATATATTGATGTGATAGAACATCACAGAATTCACCACAAAATCACTTCAGTTACTTTATCAAATTCAGAAGCTGTCCCCATTTCATTTTCTAAGTTCATGACTCGCTATTAGTAATTCAATCACTTTAGCACACACCGCAGCTTGACAACATTGCGGTTCCGCAAGATGTTAGTTCAAGTTCCGCCACAGCAAACGGTGTCGCCAGTGATGCAGAGTTGCACAGCGGCAGCTTTTTCCGAGCATTCGCGCCAACCATGCAAAACAACGGTTTTTGCGCGACATTTTTTCCATATCGGTCTTCACATTATCAGCTTCTCACAGCTTGTACTGACGAGTTACTCAGTGGCGTACCAACAAAATATTTTCATCAAGTACGATTAAAAGTTTTTATTTAAAATAGATTTAAAACTAAAGTAAATTTCTAAGAAGTAAACGTAAATATTTGAATTTCAATATAGGTAACGAATTTAGATGTTCATGACCTTAAAATATTTTAAATTATGTACAAATATTTATTTTTTCATATATGTTTATTATTTTTATTATTATTATATATGTTGCATTATCTCACGTAAATAATACATACATAATAAATTTAATGATATACAAATATGTATAATACAAATAATAATATTCTATACAGATTGCCCTTTTTGTCATAAAACCATACAAACATTATATTATGAATTATTAATCATATTTACCATTAGCATGTTTCACACACATAGGTATTTGGTAATAGATTTCACTATACCTATGTTCAGCTACCTGATATATTAACTGGATTCGTAATTAGTCACATATAATTAATAATTTTTTATATAAAAAAACATGAGGAAAGTATTTGCATATTATATTAATATTGCAATAATTAATATGCAAAATGTAAACTAATAAATTAGCAATAATAAACCGGACGAAATGAGTAATGCTAATACCATGCTAAATATAAAATAATTAATAACATTTGACAAATTATTTACGTCTTTTTAACACACTAATTAGATTATTATATACATATTTCAAATGATTTTGAAATTTTGATAAATAAGCGCCTAAAAATAAAACCACGTAAATTTATATTTTTCATATATAATATTTTTTAGGCGGTTGTTATTGTAGTTATTTTACGTATCCATTTGCAACGATCAAGTACCTATAACTTTTTTTGACATTTGTTACACACACGTTCGAAAAAATAACAAATAAATGCATTATTGCACTATTTGCAGTTTTCATACATTTCAGGCGTTGTTGCTATCGCTTAGTTTCTTGTTCAATAAATATATAAATTTAGTTACCTTTTTTATTTTCACTTTACGCTTATAACATATTTTGACAGTACACAAATTGCTTTGTGAGTTATTCAGATGGCAGCAAAACACTCTGCAAGTGACATGAAACAATCAGATATAAAATTTGTTTTTAAACCCGTTTGTCACGATCTATAAAAGTGGACAGAATGCCACTGTGCACGTAAGTTAATATATAATTCTGGCTATAATATGGATATTCATAACATTCTATGAGCATTGTTACTTGTTCTCGAGTCTAAGACATTTTAATAATATTTAATTAAATATATAACTGAAAACAATAAACAATGACCACAATAATTATCAAATATTCCGCTATCCATAAAAATGGAACTTGTTTTAATTTTGTGGACAGCAAAACATTCCTAATAAAAATTTCTGTATGCGGCAGTCTATAATTTTGTCCATAATTCTGTGCAGAATTATAGATCATAACATAGAGGTTTTAAATGAAAATTATTACTTTTGTAGTAGTTTGAACTTTATACAGGGTATAAAATTGGAAAATAATCAGACATGCAGTCATATATAAATTATTTATTTCCTGGCCGACGTTTCGACTTAAAGTCTTCTTCAGGCCCTGAAGAAGCCTTTTGTTTATCGTAATCAACCTTTATAGAGGGTGTTTCAAAGAAATTGTTCAAAAAAATAAGGGCATATAGTACTGACAGAATTGAGTAAAAAAAGCTTAATCAACGTGGGTTTTATCTTCAATTTTCCGAGATATGAGGCAGTGAAAAATGAGTTTTTACGGGGTTTACATCTGCTATCTATAACTATAAGAGTTGCGACTTTAATTAAATAAAACTTTTTGTTTACCTTTTAGGTCATCTTAGATGTGCGTTTTTTTTAAAAAAAAAAAATCAAATAAATGTACTAAGTTACATGTTGTGACGACCTTGGCCAATATTTAATTTTCATATAACTTCGTAGAAATTGAGAAAAATGTTTCATATAAAATTTTATTGTTTTTGATAGTCCATTTACTGACAGACAAAATCACTGTCATTGTCAATTTTTCTTCGATTTTTCATTTGTCTCGGAAACACTTGAAGATCAGACCTATTGATTAAGCTTTTTTTACTCATTTTTGTCAGTACTATATGCCCTTAATTTTTTTTCACTTTCTTTGAAACAGCATGTATGTATGTACCTGTTCAAGTATAAGCCTTTCTTCTTTCTAAAAATAAAATTCCATTTGTGTTTTGAACATAAATGCCTTAATTTACATATTGTAGTTTTTTAAAAAAATAATTATTCATACTACACTTGCAAATAGTTTCGTCCACCATTCTAAATGCTATGATAAGTACATTTGTAATGTTTATTTATCTCAGTACATGATCACTGATTATTACTGAAATGAGAGAATCAGCGGCAATGTTCTTATGCAAACACCGAAACAGCACCACATACATTAAAGATGGACAACTTGTCAGATCGTTACGTCAGATACATTAATTATCGTACAAATAAAAATTATTTATTTTTCTATCCATAATCATCTGTATTCCCGTTTCAACTTCATCTCCGCTACTGCACTTCCATTTCCACGGAAATCATCTTTGCTATGCTCCTCTATCTAATCTTTGTTGACGGAGCGTGAGCAACGACCAGAGGGGCAACGGGTACAGCGGCTAAACTACGTCAGTGGGTCTGGGGTCTCGGTTGTGGGGCAATGGCCGCAGCACGAGGCCATGGTTACCTCAGCACTAGCCACAAATCACATCGCAAACGCAAACGGAAAGCACAAATGGATTATGAGGGAATTTGCACATTGAGATAGATTGGGATATTTTAGTAGTATAGGCTGGCTCAAGATATATGCACATTTTTACCTGCGCCCTTCCCAGCGGGAGGCAGTTTACATACATTTGAGAGGCAAAAAGTACTGGGACGTATTTATTTATTTTTTATTTTTTTGAAGTAATCAAATATTAATTTTCATGAAGTCAATTTTGCGACATTTTTAATGTTTAGTTGTTATAAAAATTTATTTAGTAACATTATTTTGACGAATAAAGCAAACAATTATTTTAAAAAAAGCATTTATATATAAATTTGAGATTCTTCGTTCTCACACATTTTATCGCTAATTTTATGCTGTTATTACTACTAAACACTTGAAGAAGTAATAATACAAAATACGTGTTTACGCTACTTATATAAAAACGGGTAGCCATCTACCGGGTGTCTACTTTTAATTCTGAACATAGGAAATTCAACGTTAAAATTTTGATTCGGCGATATCTCCTTACCTATTAATTTCAGAACAAAAATGAAATGAAGATAAATGTTCAGAGTAAAAAACTGCATTGATTGAGTACCAAGTTTGTTGTTCAATTGTTTTTATGTATAAGTTAGAAGCAAAAGAAAATACACGATTTAAGGCTATTATCAGAGTGCCATGAAAAAGAAAGCAATAATTTATATTTCTTGTCTCTGGTATATCTGACAGATTTGACATTTCTTGTTATATTATTATTACTAGAATAATGCGAAGTGCTAATCTAGAAGAAAAAAATAATAATCACTAATTCTAATAAGAATAAATTAAAAAGAAATGTCAAATCTGTCAGTTATGCCAGAAACAAGAAATATAAATTAATGTTTTTTTTTCCATGGCACTCTGATAATTGCATTAAATGACGTATTTTCTTTTACTTCTAACTCGTACATAAGAAACAATTGAACAACAATATTAGATCTCGTTGATGCAGTTTTTCATTCTAAACATTTTTCTTCCTTACACTTTTGTTCTAAAATTAATAGGTAAGGAGATATCACCAGATCAAAATTTTAACATTGAATTTCCTATGTTCAGAAAAAAAAGTAGACACCCGGTATACTAAATACATCATTATCATTAGTCAAATGAGCGTTAAACAGTTAATATTAATCAGTGGTAAATTATAATCATATTTGGAAAATTTATTTCTTTGAAAATAATCATCCTTTTAAAATTTACCCAATCCTAACCTTATTAGTGAATTTTCTTTGAAAATAGCGTCAAACAGTTAATGTTAAACAGTGGTAAATTATAATCATATTCCGAAAATATATTTCTTTGAAAATAATCATCATTTTAAAATTTTCCTAATCCCAACCTGGTCAAATCCCCGACAAAATATCCAGCTGTGAAGGGTCAGACCGCTACTTCACAAGTAATGGAATGTGCATATAACTTGATACAGCCTATACCACTGAAGTACCTATACTAGTACAGTAAAGCACCGCTAATCTGGAACAATTAAAACTAGCTCAATCCGGATTATCAAAAATACCGGATTACAGAAGTAATATTAAAGTAAGTAAAGGCGTAATAAATGCTAAAACATTTATATTTGATGTAAGTTCAGAGTGCATTTGCTGCATTTGCATTATGAATTAAAAGTAAAAGGATATTAATAAAAGCGCATGGTGATTTTAATAAAATTTATTTATAAATCTTTGGAATAATCGATTTCGGCTTATGGATGGCCATCATTAGATCAGCGTCAAGTAGTTAAGAGAAGGTCATAATTAAATATTGATACATTATAACGTGAAGCAGGTGGTTATATTGTTCTGCGAAAGCCAAGAGATTGGTTTGTATTGCGAAGTTAAATATGGTTAGATGGAATTGTGCAGAATTGGTTACTAGATGTGATTAATGTCCATATAATCTTGTTTGTACTATTTTGTTTTCACTAAATGTTATAGATCCTGAAGAAGGTGCAAGTGTGCACAGAAACGTCGATGATATAAGAATAAATAACGTTTAATTCAGATTTCGAGTTATTCTTAACAAATTATGCTTTAATTTTGTTTATTTCTTCAACGTTTATTATTTATTTCTTATTTTTGAAAGACTCTGGTAAATTCTTTTCTAATAATAACACATATTGCAGTGACTCGTTATGTACTAACGAGCAGTTTTTAAGAAAACACCTGGTAAATGTAGTTTCTTGCAATGACGTTATTGCTTGCCTATAACACTGTTGTCGAAGTAAATGTCACGTTGGATTGGTAGTTTTTATTTCTAAATTTCATGTGATATTTTCACTTTATCTAGTATTTTAATTTTTGATATTAAAAACTTCATATTTTAAGATTGATTCTTCTTTCTCAAACAAATTGTCGGCCGACTATTGGAATGTACCATGTTCAAAAATATTACTTTCGAGAAAAACTGCTTCAAACATTTTAAATTTTATTGTAAAGAATGGATAACGAATACACACGTTGAAATATTTTTGTTTGTATAGTTTCATTTTCTTTAACTTTTTATGAAATTTGTTAAATTATAATTTTTAAAAATTTATAATAAAAAAATCTGATGTGGTCAACACAAAACCTCCCGCAATTTAATTTTTATTAATTAAAATACATACCTACGTATTTATTAATGCTGCATTGCATATAACTATTGCTTTATTTACTATTTTCTTTTTAAAATGTCACTATGAAGTGATTAGTTTTTTGACATTGACTTAATTTTATTAATTTAAATACATACCTACATATTTACTAATGCTGCAAACTATATAAGTTCCTTTCCATATAACATAAAACTATTGTTTTATTTACGATTTTCTTTATTATTTAATGTCACTATTATTATTTTGAAGTGATTCGTTTTTTAACAATGACGTTTACCTGTCAGTTACATTCATTTGAAAAATGAACTGTGTAACAAAAGAATTGTATTTTTCTTAGACTTCAGGATAAAAAGAAAAAAAAACGATTTTTAAATTTATCTGTAAAATATATAGAAAAAGTATTAATGCATACTTGTAGAAAATTCAATATTCTTTAATTTTCATAATGACAAAATGCGAAAAAATGGCATTTAATGTTATTTTTTGAAGAAAAACCATTATGAGCTTCAAGTAAAGTGCTATTTCCGTTTGTACACCAAAATCTAATGGCTTCTTTTTATATTGGAATAGGGTAGAAATACAAGGTTTCAGAATATTCTGAATGATAGTATCTGAGTTTGAGCGAAGACAAAATTCATACACATACACACACACACACACACATACACACATACAGACATCATCGTGAAAATGTTAAAATTGGATTCTAGGGACCTTAAATCGTAGTCATTTACTAAAATCTCAATTTGTGATTTTTAGCACGATCCCTATACCTCCCTTACCAAGGGCAGCGGGAGGTAAAAATACAATAAAGAGACTTTTTGTACCATGTTCACACTTTTTATTATTATTTTTACTGTACTATGCCCAGAAGCACGTGACAAAATTATGAAATCTGATTGGCTCTGGACTTGATTCAAAACAATTTTAAGTGTATGTCTTCTTAAGGGACATGGTACAAAACTATAAGTATGTTTAAAATACAAGAAGCACTGAATTTGATGTTCTTTCTACTGGCCAAGAAAATACTGGGAAACCAAATTTGACTACATCTAAGTTTTTTCAAAGAATGGACTTGGTACATTCCAATAATCAACCGAAATCAGCCAACGAAATGATGACCAAAACAGTTCTGTCAGTGCTTAAAATGTAAAGAATATCTTTATTTTTCTGCTTCCATTTATAAACTGTAAGTTTCATGTCTATAAATTAATTACATGTTTTTCATTCTAAACGGGACAAGGAAAACTAAGTTTTTCAAACTATAAAAACAAAGTCAGGTTTAATATAATTTTTTGTTTTCAAATTTTGTAAACATATTAATATGTAAAAATAAACACGTCCTTACTTTTCTTGTGATTCATATAACTATCTTCGATATTGGAAATTCTTCTGATGTGACTATAAAATTGAATATTAAATTAATAATGCGGTATCGCATAAATTATTTAAATTCCACAGTATTTAATTCATCAGACTAGCGTGAATAAAGGTGCGATAGGTAATATAAATTTAAATCCTTTATAATTAAATACTTGTATGATTACATACCAATATTAAAATGACATAAATTTTCTTAGAATTCTAAACGCAGCAACTTTGAACAATAGCAACAAAACACATTTTCTACGGTCGAATGATGTAAGTTCAAATGAGTTTTGTAGCCTTTCTGAGTAGAATGATATTTATTTTCATTTATTTAGGGAGGGACTGGTGACTATTTCTATCAATGATGTCGGAATCAAAGGATTTAATTTTTAGGTTTATATAGAAAGTGTGACAGGATTACAACCGTTATAGAATGGTTCGAGTAGCGAACTATATTTTTCTGCATCATATTTTTTCCATGTTAGTATGTACATAATTTTCTTACGCTTCTGATGATGGCCTAACCGCCGAAATCGATCAAGCATACAAATAAATATAATTGTGAAACTTAAGCAAGTGTGTTTTAATTACTTCATTATGTACATAATCTTCAACCATTAAAGGGATTTGGGTATAAAGAAACATGACAACAGAGAGTAGATTTTGTTTTATTGTATTTCTTAATTATTTATATAAAAGAAGATTTATTTACTCCTAAATACTTGTCACAACTTAGCGAATAATAAAATAATTGCATATAAATAGTTATTTATGTATCGAAGTACTTTTAATCAGAAATATGGAAATTAGTTGCCGCAGCCTAAAGCCGAGGAAAATAAACCATATGAGCGATAAAATGGAACTTCAGTTCAGAGGTGCATATTAAATTTTATTTGAAATATTTATCTTTATAGGTTATGTTTTTGTAACTGTCAGTCTGACACTCAATGTTGCTAACCTCCGAACATTGAAGTTATTGTAAAAACACTCAAAATTATGTTTTATTTCAATATTCTTCATCGGAATTATTTAGTTCATTCTTCTTGTACATATTTCTATCATTTTAAGAATAAATTTAGTAGTATCTATCGTACATCTACCCAAATTATCTTATATGTACAATAATCATCATAAGGGTGGCAGCAATGAATTTTCATGATTTTTGTGCACTTTAGTGGAGATTTCAAATAAATATTTTTAAAGTCTTATTGAACTCCATCTTAGAGTTTTTTATTCATATTTACATGATAACCGTATTTTATTGAGCATCACATGTTAACCCGGTTAGTTGCGGTTAGCTTAAATATTCACGAACATATATGCATGGTTGTATTTGTATAGATACCTTTTGGGTTTTTGAAGTGTTTAACACAAATGACAATATTATATAGATATTATTATTTTCTATATTTTCTGTCATTATAGAATGCACAATAAAATCTATAAAATATTATTTTTTTGATAATATTTACTTTAAAGAAGATAAATGCGTCAATGAGGTCCATCACTATAGTTACAAATAAGAACATGGGTCATTTATATTAAAACTATACCAAAAAGATGGTCTATCAAAGTTTAAAGATGTATTGGTTTCAATTAAACACAAATATTATAAATGTATGGGTAGGTTCCTGGAAAATGAATTAGAATTGCCCCCGCCTGATCCCAAGAGAAATGTAATTTTAGTTGTGATGTAAAACCAACATGATTCATGTGTGTCTAACGCACAACGCTCCCAAACCAAACCCAAACTAAAATTGAGCGTATCTCATGTTTTACAATATCCGAATTCATTAATAACGAATGTCAGCTACTATCGCGAGTGCTGTCACGCGGGAATGAGTTTATTTTATTAATCATTTGTGGAGCTAACATTCACTCCGAGATAAATTTGCCACGACTACTTTACTACTTAATTC
The DNA here is from genome assembly GCA_943142095.1 of Ophonus ardosiacus. Taxonomy (NCBI): domain Eukaryota; kingdom Metazoa; phylum Arthropoda; class Insecta; order Coleoptera; family Carabidae; genus Ophonus; species Ophonus ardosiacus. Next base: position 30,500,572 of record OW964832.1, on the reverse strand, counting down.
GCGGCTTGTATCATTTATAATGATCTAACTGCAATCAGCAATCCTATTGAGGAAATGTTCATTCAATTTCAAGATTTTTATGGTGTTGTCAGTGCAACTCATGTGAAAAATGTATTGCAAAAATTTGTAAAACTGCAGGATGTTTCGATTGTTACAGTAGCCTTGGATGATAGAAATAAAAATACTGAATAATGTAGGTACAATAATTTGAATAAATCGACGGCAATTCTGAATATTTATTGATGGATTATATGTCTTTGTGTATCGATTGTTGTTAAAAGAATTCATTCATTTAAAATTATAATAATACAAAATATTCACTGTATTACTGTGTATGTAAACTTATAAATCATACACGTGCTCTAATTTCATCTTTGTGATAATCATACAGGTTTAATGTCTTACAATTTTGCAACAATAATGCCAGTACAACGACGTAGAACGACAAAAATTTGCGAGATTATACTGATTGTTCTTGACATAAAGGATCTCAAAAACTATAATCTTTAGAAATGGGTAAATATCAGTTTTTTCAAATTCGAATATTAACTGAATGTTGAATATTCGAATATCTCGAATACTCAAATACGTCGAATATTATACTTGTAAATATAACAGAGTTTAGAGCTACGTGAAGATAAATATATTATGCACAGCACAATGTTCTTTTCTTCATACAGAAATGTTTTATTAAAACAAAACTAGCACATTCCTTTGTGAAGAAAGAACATTGTGTTGTGTATAATTATACTTTTAATTAATAAACTATAATCTTTTAATAATACTTCCCGAGCCTTTCTATCTTACCAGGTGTAAACTATAAAAACATAAAGAAAAAGGTCATAAAAATAAAATGTTTGCACCTGTCTGATGAACATTGCGCTGACTACACATATTGCACAATATTCGAGGTATTCGAATTTATTGTTTTGAATCTTAATATTCGAAATTTCGAATCTCGAATACTGGAAGTGTTATAATTGGCCATTTGCACCAATTAGGCTTAAATTGTAATATAGGTTTAAACAATAAAATGAAAACGAAATTTTGACAGCAATATATTATAATTCATTTGACATTTCATTTCGTGGCATGCAATATTGCAATTTATGCCTAGATTAATATTTAAGTTGGTACAACCAAATAATAGTGATTTGAATCAAGAAATATGATTTGAATCAAAAAATCTGATTTAAATTAAAAAAAACATATTTTTTGATTTATTTAAAAAAAAATCTATTTCACACCTTGCTTCGGAACCCCAATAAAACTTTTGCCTATTTAAATAGCATTAATACGTAGGCTTTAAAAGTCATTTGTTCAATTGATTGCTGGGCAAGCTATAAACGAGGAGCACGCTAGAATTATTAAGAATACGAAAATAAGGTAAGTTGTGGAAAATAAAAGTTGTAAAAAATGTGTTGTGAGTAAAGAAGGAAAAATATGGAATTATATTAGCTTAGTAGAGTTCCAAAGACAGAAATAATGTTACTTTATAAAGCGTCTTTGGCAGCTTCAACACTTCAGCTTTTGGAGAGAAATATATAAGTAATACACCCGCCAAACTCACTTTAGGTATCTTTTGGAAAAAAATTGAATGCTTGAAGAACCGATTACTGCTTCAATTCACAATTATTTTGAAATTTCACAAGTTTGGCTGGGAGTAGATCTGTTCGATCTTTAAAATTTATAATCGTTTCTTCGATCCTCAATTTTGATGAATCTTATTGATCTGTCAAAATTGATTATCTGTAATCAATAACGATCAGATCAATTAATCGATTAATTGTTGTCTATGATAATTTCGATCGAAAAATTGATGAAGTACATCGACGTTTTTTTCGCAATACTAGTTTCTCATCCTTCTCTCTCTGTCTAGATCTAGACTACAAACAGTGTGTTTCAGCGATGGCGCTTCTTATAGGCGCATGCGTACACATGACCCTGACAGGTATCGATCAGATAGATTTATTGTTAACTTGATCAGTTGATTTACCAATTAGATCTTTCAGTTTTTTCGAGATCATAAATAAAAATCGATTAAACGATGAAATCAATAGGTCGATCAAATGTTGTATGTGGTCATTCTGATCGATAAATTGATCTTCTAATCAGATCGATTACAATGATGTTTTTTCGCAGCACTTTGGGGGCAAACTACTTTGAATATATTTAAAATAAAATTTAAATGTATGTCTTATTCTCAATAATTCTATCGTGACCCACGTACCATATCTGCTATGTGAATTCCCCATTGTTCGAAGTCGAAGTCGCGAGAAATGAACCCCGAATCTCAGCCTTTGTTTCAATATATTGTCCATAAAACACAATAATATATTAGTATTTTATTTAGTGTAGTATGCCAAAATCTATACATTCCTATAAAAATTTATGTGTACTGCTATAAAAATTTTAATTCCCCATAATTTCAATAAAATTTATATCCATTTTAATCCCATATCCTGCCATTTCAATAAAATTTCATCTCTATCTCTATATGGTTTTATTTCTCTGTCCATAATCGTGTTAATAAGTTCATTGTAGTGTGTATAGATTTGTTGATGAGTAGCATTCAGTTGCACCGCACGCAAATGTGCACGTTGTATGTATACGCATATGTTACGCGGCGTGTTACGCAAACACAGTTAATGAATTGTCACTAATTACACACGCGCTCCACGCCAATGCCAGCTTTTAATTGCGTGTGCAGTTGCGGAAAGCGCGGTTATTGGAAATTTAAACTGCGCGCCGTGGACGCGGATGCGGACAGGTGCACTGATTAAAGAAGGGCTTTAATTAATTGCGTGTTGGAATACAAAATGTACTTCTATATAAAATATACAATTTAAAAATGTTTAATGATTAAAGTAAATATTTACTTGTACATTATAGAGCGGAAATTGATATGTTGACCGAAGAAAGGATTTTATGAAAAGTTCTTGGATTTCGGAATTTAAACCCAGGGCTTTCCTATGTCTTGTCTAGTTGGATGTTTTATCAACTGAGTTACGATACCCCATTGAAGGCAATGAATTTTTCATTTCATAATGCTAGTTTAGAAAACGACAAAGATACTACGCTCGTGATATAGTGTTAATTAAAAAGCAGGTAAAATTTCGATTTTGCAGGTTACAATGTTACAAAATAAAAATGAATCAAATCTGTGCAGTGATTTATATCTTTTAAAGTGTTTGAAATTCGATTCTCAAATAAAATTACAGATAATTATAATCTATACCATGCGGTGGAATCTCTTATTAGACAAAGCGGGCCAACATTATAACTTTTCTTCCCCCGTTTAGATGGCGCTAGTATATAAAATTTTATTTCAAATTTGAAAATGACAGCTTACTGACAGCTCGATTGTTATTGAATTGGTTGATATATTTTTTAATTTAGTTGTGGTTTTGTTTATTTATGATATATACACATTTATTTGTGGTTGTTTATGATTACTTGTGATATAAACAGTAAACAATTTATCACCAGATATTTGATTTGTGTAAAAAATCTTTTGTGAAAAGGACATCATGCCGTATATCAATTACTGTATTCCAGATTGCACTGCGACAGGTGTGTATTATATGTGTACTTTACTAGTTCTTCGATGCATAATTAGTATTTTGTAAGCTCGGTATTAATTGTTGATATATTTTACAGATGTTACTTTACATCGATTTCCAAATCCCAAAAATTATATACAAATGTTTAACACTGAATATTAAATGGGAAGAAAATTTTGTAAAATTGTGTAATTAGCGATAATATAAAAATAGCGCAGAAGAAATACGAAAAATGATTAAAAAATAAAAACTTCAACAAGTAAAACAGTTTGTATTAATTTACTATTTCACTCATTTTATTATAAATATATAATTTAACACATAATTTAATAGCTTAATATTTGATATAAATAAATTTCAACATATGCTCATTGTGAGATCTTCTAATTTATTACGAAGTGTTAATTGTTGAATTCGAATCAATTCAAAATTCCCGCCTCCTATACATAAAACTTTTTCTTCCCACGACCAGGGGGCGCTGTACTTTAGTACCGGTTTGCAGCATTACAGTTTCCTATCTATAATAGTGTCTGTGATCTGTGATCTATACCTAAGGCCCTACAAATATTTTTTTTTTCATAATCTACATCTGAATCACTGCACAGATTTGATTTGTTTTTATTTTGTATCTTACAAAATAAAAAAATTTGACAATTCAAACGATATGCATTTCTTTGAAATTTTGTTTAAATTCCATGGCTATCACTACAAATAAGTAATATTTATAAAATTTCAAATTGGATTTTACAGCTTATGAAATATGTAAAACAAAATCTGAATAGAGATTTAGGTGTAGAATATAATGTTCTACAATATTTATTTCTAAAAACTGATTTCCCATGTTAAACGCCCATGGTCAGCTTTTTAATTATCATCCTGAATATACTATTTTTTCTCCGTTCAAAAACTGCTAAAAAGATAATAAAATTTTTACTCTGAATGGGTTCATATCAACCGTGCTAGATCATTTCTAAAGATCATTTTGTATTTTACTTTGTCAGAAAAATATACTTTCTGCTCTTAGGTAAGTGGAAAAACTGCTATTCGTTCTATTAACTGCAAATGTCAACTTTTTGTTCTAATTCGACACCTTGAAGTCTACTTTCAATAAAAACGGCCGTAGAAAAAAGATAATTATCAAATTTTCGAATAATACGCTGAATTTCTCATGTCTCCCGATTTTTTATTTCTCGAAACTTGAAAATTATTTTTTGCATTTCATTAGAATTTACGAGAAATTTCAGAAAAGCAATATCTTTGGAACTAGTATTTTTATATACATATAACATTTCTGTAAAATATTACCTTAAAAGAATTTTTAAATAATTATTAACACATCAGTTGCTAATTTGCCAAATTGATTAACCCCGCAAAATTTAAATTTCATATGAAAGTTTTTATTAAAATGAACATTGAACAATGTATTTCTAAAGGCGTAGCTTTTACATAACGAGAACTAAAATATGCGTCAATTTTTTCAGCTTGTTCTATAACTATTTGTATTTTTATGATTTAATAAAAAATAATACTATTTAACTTCAAATTTCAATACACATCTACATTTCTAGTTCTAGTCAAATAATAAAATAATAATTTTATGAATTATATTTTATTATTCATTGCTTCAAGAAAAACATACTTTCTCACAGCGTAGGTAATTTAAATAACACTTATAAAAAGCGTATTTCCTTTGTGAACCTACAAGTTTTTACGTCGTTTTAATCGCTAAAACGTCACATTATATTAATACAATTTAAAATAGAAAATAAACAGGTTTAAAGTTTATGATCTTTCATAACGAACAGGATACATAATTGTTAAATACTAAGTAATAAATTCATCTACTTAGGACAGAAACGAAAGATAACATGTAAATCAATTAATTTAGGATATTGAAGAGAACTGTAAGAATCTCTTAAACACAATATTTTTTTTAGGGATGTTGACATTTGCACAACATTTTGCACTTTGGTTTTATATTATAGTCTTATAAATATATTTAAAATAAGTAAATTAGTAAAGCAAATATTATACGGCATGTAGGTTATTATAAAATAATAAAATAAATAAATAAATATATCATCACGGCATATTACCCATTTCTGGGTTTGCCAGTATTTACAACACATGAAGACATCGGTAATAATGCAATATAATAATACATAAATTCTAATTTAAATGTATATGCACAGGTATGTCAGACTCAGAATGATAGTCGCATATCTCGTGAAGACTAAAGTGATGATGAATTTGGATGAAAATGATGTAATCATATATCATTCATTTTAAAAAGTAACGCGTCATAATAGTGATCCGTGATGACCCAGCTTGATTTTTAACAAATCCACTCGTATATTCAATACTATGGAAGGAAACCATAAGATATCATTCATACATCAAATTTCATTCTTAACTAAACTCTAAAATATAAATTTTACAAATCATTTTTTTTTTTTAATTCGGTTATTTATTTGATTTTTAATTTTGGAGAAATATATTATTCAAAATTTGGAGAGGGAGTATTTATAGTGACGTTGCCATAGTTCGAGTGTGGTACACAAAGACAGAGAATATGTCATAGCGGTTGACAACGGTAGAAATAGAAAAAATATAAACTCAAGCCATACTGACGTCACAATATCCCTTCTCCAAAACATTCATCGTACATAACTATTATTACGAAATAATGTTTATTTTTTATTATTATAATGTTATAGTGGATAATTTTATATTATCTACTCCTGCTAAATTATAATATAGACATTATACTTTTGTTTCTTGACATGTTATGACAATCATAATTACACTGTTGCTAGCATATGATGTAGTTATCATCATTACCACATTATTTCTTAGCCAATCACAAACTTGTAACCAAAGTAACAACCATTTGCTGCTGAAGTTAAGGATTGTAATAGGCTATTCCACAGTAATCAAAAATAGTAAAAGTTTATTGAAAATAAGAATGATAATAGTTAAAGGATAAGGAAAACCATATTTCTTTTATTATAAATTATTCCTTCTAGAAGTCAGGGGGAGTTTTGCTTTTGATGATGCAGGACATGTGCACGAGTGTTTGAGCAAATAGGATCCAAGTATAACCTCCGATTTTGAGAAGCCCCGCTCTAACTAAGAATATACTTCTTCGGGTGTGTCGGATCTGTTCGGTTGCTGTTCGGGTGACGTTCTAATTTCTTTATTTTTATAAAATAAGAAAAAAAGTGAAATAAATTAAGTGAAATAATTCATTTTATGTGGAATAGCCTATTATGGTAATGTAATGTCACATTTATTTTCAAATGTCAAAATTTGACAGTTTAGCCAGAACGAAATGTACAATTTGTTATTGAAATGCCATGAATATAAAATAATATTCTACTCGTGTGTAATTGCTATAACTCATTCGGACAAATTTGCCCTATAGAGTTACACATTAAACGCTTGCATATATTATTATGAGCCATATATGGAAATTCCATTATGGTCACATATCCCATTATACTTATAAGTATGATTTCTATCAATAACAAAGCTCGTGAATTGAGTGAGAAATAAATCCAAACACCTCTATGGCTTTTATTTATTCGTTTGTAAAGCAATTCGCATGTGCAAGTAGAAGATGTAGTTATCGGTTAAACTGGAAACCTGATTGAAAGTAACGTACGCTAGTCTGAATTTCCGCAATCATGCTTCCAAGTGTCGCTAACTTCGGAGTCATGGATAAAAACTGGCTCCATCACAGTGAAGACACGGTGAAGCCGACGTTGCAATAATTTTCTTACTCGCTGTAAACAATTTATTTCAAGGACGAATTTTTTGCACAGCAAGAAACTATTTGCTGTTTCTTGACCTTACTTATTTTCTGGAAATCGTATACACAATTAAAATTAATTTTATTTTTAATCATCTACTGAGCGATTTTTTAATAACCAGGTTTTTTCTTTTTTTGCTCATTAAAATTTTGCACAGATTATGCACTAGACAATGGCATTTCGGTATGGATCAATTAGAGATTATTGTTGGTGCTTATTTTTCTTTCCTTCTTATACACTTATGCGGATTTTGAATACAAATTATAAGGAGTTTTTTTAAATAAAATTATTAGGTTATACCATTTTCAAAGACATAATAATCCGATGTTCTTTTTTTTTACTTTACTCAGTTAGTAATCTTTAATTATATAAAGTATCAATATTATTTAAAATTCGTATACCTGACCCAACAAATTAAATTTTTGATCCAGAATTTGAAATGAAATAAATAAGCACCTATTAAAAAACTTAACATTCATTATAAAGACTTCTATACATTATCTTTACGTTTGAGAGTATAAAATTGCATAATGAACTCGGATGATTCGGGTCGTGTATAAAGTGTTACGTTTTCTGTCATACGAGTATGTATTTCGTTTACCGATTACGAGTATTATTGCTCATTGCTATTATATATCATTTCTTTTCACATATACCTGAATAATATATATTATACATTATATTGTTATGTTTATTGTTTATTATTAACTTGTTCTGTTGTTACAAACCTCGGCTATAACGAACTATTTTTGAAGCCAGATAGTGGTTTGTTATAAGCAGACTAGCAGATACTATCTAATGTCTAATGTATTAACACATAACCGTTTTTGTTACCAAATTTTACTTAAATAGTATTTATCTACGACAGTGGGTAAACCTGTCGTTTTGTTATTAGTGTTGAATGTGTAAGACGATTTTTTAGTAAGAACATTTCATTAGCCATACGCGTCGCCGAGCAACAAGTGATTACAATTTTTAAACAAGCTAAATTTGCAAACCAGGGTGAATATTTTGTTATCATTGCAAACTTCTCAAGTCCTTTAATTGACCCATTCGTGACTAAAAACTAGCTTTACATACTTGTATCGTAAATTACTATTAATACTTTTCAATATTTATTAAAATATAACCATCGTACTTGAAATGTCTTCTACTAAACTATCTCTGTAGTTTCTCGAATTCTATTTATATATAATAATAGGGTGGTTGCGCATTTTCCAATTTTTTTTTTTCTGAAAGAATTATTCAAGTTATTCACTTTAATACTTATTTTATGTCTGGCAACTGTATATTTTTCAAAATATAATTTTTTAAAAAAAAATTCTTATTTCAAATTTCCCGTGGTGACGTTTTTTATTAATACCAATCACAGTCTTTCTTTCCCTAGCGGTACACTCTCGGTTGTACACTCTGTACACAATACTACCATTTTTATCTGAAACGATTTATATGTTTGAGAGAAGCACTATTTCAAAAGAAATTATTCATTTTCACACAAATTCATTAGTTTCATTACCTTGTTTTAAATATGCTGATATAGAAAAGAAAAATAAAATATGATTTTAACACGTAAAACATAGGTTATGTCACTAAATATGACATGTACATTCCCTGGAGTGTGCAGCCACCTGGTGACAAAATTATGAAGTTGTCTATATAAGAATTAAGCATCTTGAAAATCTGGTATTCAAGTAAATAATTATAAAATATACGTACTGTTAAATAATACTTTTGTATCTGTTATTTTACTTCTAAAATTATACTGTAAATATTTGTATGATACAATTAAAACATAATTCAACATTTTCGCTTTGTCGTGGTATTACTACCAGCTTGTATGAGTCATACAGACTTGGTCGAACTATATAATTATTAAAAGTCTACGTCACAAGAATTCCACCGCGAACTTTATTTATGGAAATTATGAATAAAAAGTTTTATATTTTCTAATAATTTTTATGTTAGTGTGTTCAGAATTAGTTTATTTTTCATAATTAATAGGAAAAAATAACATTTCTTTTTTTCGCAACTACCCTATTTTGAAAAAATACTGATACTTGACTCTGTGGATATATGTATTGCTAAAAATATGGTCATATACCCCATTGTCTTAATATATTTAAACTTCTTTAGCTTAAATTTAAGCAAATAATTAAACCATTAAGGCTAATTACCCATTTCTGCATACGCCAATATTGGTAATATATCCGCGTCGTTGAGGGCATTTTTATATTAAAGTTATAACTTTACCTACTTGTAACCATAATCTATACTCACTTCTCACTTACAATGGAAAGGGCAGTAAGAGATCTGAACTCTGAACTCACCTGAAACAAAAGGAAAAAAAAAATTAATAATCATATTAATCTAAAGATCAAAATAAGTGACAAATGTTTAATCAAGATGGAACTACAAATGAACCATTTCATAGTTACATATGAGTTATTTCTACTATTTATCTATCCTACTAATTCCGGAGAAAAAATAACAATAAAATAGAGGCCCTCTACAGAGATTTTGATAAGAAATATAATATAAATGTCGCTATTAACTGAATGCGTCACAATAAGCAAAATTAATAATTTCACAATCATTACTATTTTTAAAAAAGATAACTTAATTTTATAAAAGAATATATAGCAATTTAGTAAGTGCTTTAATTAATTACAGACGAAATGAAGAAACTGGAGAATAAAGCCATTAGCATCTCGCAAGCAATAAACGATTGTTTTTTATGCCGCCACTAATGAGTATGTTGTCATCGTGTTTATGCCATGGAATAAAAAAGCTAAATTCTCAAAGGAAGTCCCTTTTTATGCCCGTCACATGGACAGATAAATGGGTCATTTAAAACCAAATGTTGCAGAGCTCTCGAAAAAGCAGATCGTAGTCAGATGACGTTTGCTACCTGCTTTAATTTTAAATTTATTCACAAATAAATGTTTAAAATAGGTACATTTGAATCAAGATATGAAGAGATCTATATTTTTACGACTCTTAAGTATGATATTGGAAAAGGTATGTTAAAAAAAAAAACATATTTTAGACAAAAATATATGTTCATCTAATCTATATTTGCATATTTCAGTCTTCTCTATGTAATCTGTTCAAAGGAATAATTCAGTAAGTTGAATGTTTTAAGATTATTATTATCTTACATAAAGGTATAAAAAATTCATACGTGTGGTACAGATTAGGTTCGATAACTAATAATTTAGTAGTGATTTGACAAAGAAAAAAGTCAACAAAATTCTGTTTTTCGTCATTATGACGTTTGCTACCTGCTTTAATTTTAAATTTATTCACAAATAAATGTTTAAAATAGGTATATTTGAATCAAGATATGAAGAGATCTATATTTTTACGACTCTTAAGTATGATATTGGAAAAGGTATGTTAAAAAAAAAAACATATTTTAGACAAAAATATATGTTCATCTAATCTATATTTGCATATTTCAGTCTTCTCTATGTAATCTGTTCAAAGGAATAATTCAGTAAGTTGAATGTTTTAAGATTATTATTATCTTACATAAAGGTATAAAAAATTCATACGTGTGGTACAGATTAGGTTCGATAACTAATAATTTAGTAGTGATTTGACAAAGAAAAAAGTCAACAAAATTCTGTTTTTCGTCATTATCTAGTTACCTGTGAAAATTTTTGAAAAACAAAAGCACATCTTAGATGCCTTCAAAGGCGCACAAAATGTTCCTTTTAACCGACATCCTGTATCTTAAGGCCGTATCCCACTATACAATATTGACATTCACAATTTGTTGCTGTAACAAAACGTCGTGGGCAAGGCAACTTTTACCGGCAATGGCTAGTATTCTGAACGCCCGACTAAACAAGCGACTAGATAGTCGCCCGACTATCGTAATGTTACAATATATACTTTAATCAGGAGACTAGCTGGTCGCTTGTTTAGTTGCGAGCTCAGAATACCAGCTAATAAGCTTCGGTGCATGCAGCTAAACTTTTTCGATATCGACAATTTTCTTGGAGCACGTTTGAGCGATGCGCTACATCACAGAATTAACCAAAAGTAACTAATCGCAAATGACTGTGCTGGCGTCATTTATGTCAAACTCATACTTTTTTGATAATAAACGTTCCACTTTGTGATTTGTGTATTATTGACATTTTTTGTTTAGACTTAATATTTAGTGGAAACATTAATGGCCGTTTGCACCGGTTCTACTTAATTATTAAGAAAACTTTAAAAATAAAAATACGTTGCACCAATTATTAAGGGCCCCTTAAATTGCAAATAGCTACCCTTAAGTTAAGTGGCAGATCATCTGTCACTTAAACCTCACTTAACGCTAAGCCGTACTCATACGCATGCGCCAAAGAATATTTATTTGACATTTGTATTTCAACAAAATATTATACGGCTTTTGATAGCGATAGTGAGCTTCGATTTACAAAATGAATTTTGAATTTAATAAAATAGAAGACAACGATGATTTAGATGCATTAGAATAATAGAAAATGGAATTCCGAGAAATATATATATATATATATATATATATATATATATATATATATATATATATATATATTACAGTGCCAACTATTTTCAATATTTGCGAATTAAATTTCGTTTGACACTAAATACTGTACTGGATTAATTAGCAAGTATTAAATATGAGCTGAAATTTCCATACAACAATATTTTTTTTATAAAACATATTTCTACAGCAAGTAGAATTATTATTGTACCCCTATCACGAGCTATATAGCGTATGGCCAGATTGTAGAACCGGTATATAACAAGGGAAGAAATAATTAAATCTCAAAATGAATTTTATTCCTTGGCAGCATGTCCTAGAAATATCGGTACGGTACAATAGATTGTACACATGTTAAAATACAATCACCAGATACTTTATCATCAAAATAAATTGGCTATTCTTGCAGGAAAAAAGTTTAACTTTAAATTGAATACTATTATAATTCAGGTGGCGAGGACCCCAAGATATACCGAAACAGAAAAGGATACTTTTCAATATTCAAGCAGTTTGTAGTGCAAAATTGCAAATATTATATGTTGTTGCACGCTGATATATCCTTTAATAAAAATTATTATTATTATTATTCATAGTTTTATTATCTGTAGCAGCATATAAAATAATAATTATTTGCACTTACAGCTTTTAGCCTTCACACTCGAACCTCTTACATTTGACATAATAGTTACTAGACTAATATAATAAGAAAATGAAAAGTTACTAGAATTTCTTCTTTACTTCTTTTGAGCTGTCCTTAATTAAGCGGCGACCATATTCTATTCTTGAAAACCATTTAAGCTTAAGGGCCACTTACCAACTAAGGGTCGCTTAACTAAGGGGAACATTTAAGTGATACCGGTACAAACGGACATAAACGTAATTCCCTAGATTTTAAGGCCACGTTACAACCGTGAGATAGAATAATACTCATCTTGCCAATATCGGCAACCTAAAGTTGCTCGTATTTTTCTTTATGGAATACGACTTTCCTAGTTCTCGAGATCTCAATGGCAACAGACACAACAAACATGTGAGAACTTTTTAATACGTTTTCATATCTAATTTATTGAAAGAATTGTGCACGTTTTTATTTTAACCCTTTTCTAAAAAGCGTACTAGCATAATACTGCAAACAATACATTAAACAGGTTTTAAAAAATTCCATTATAATTCATATTAAAAAGCGCACACATATCATGCAAAATTTAACCTTATTTAATATGATATACGCGTACTGCATTGCACATTGTGTACCACACTTTAGCTATCCCCACAATAAAACCGAAATTAACCAGGGGAGAAAAATTCCCAGCATCCCGGTCCAAGATTGCAATATTTCGCGCTATTTAAATTTTAATTTCGCGACGCGTAACAAAGCTCGCACTGAATGGCCAAAGCTGCAGCTTCGCATTGCGAAAGTTGCTACAATGGTGCATTACTTGCGCTTCTGGTTTAACGAGATTCAGCAGGGGATGTAGTCTTTGTTAGAGATGTGTTTATAAGTGAATCCATCATGCATTCAGCTGGAAACTGGATACTAGATGGATGCAAAGTTAAATCGAGGTGCAGACAGGTTTAGGAAATGAAGTTTTTGCCATGGGAACGCAAGTGTTTTGGAAGTGGAAATGAAAACGGTTGCAGTTTCCAGTAAGCATTTAAATCAATTTTTTCAGCAATCACTAGGAGGGAAAATCGCGCTTTCCCCATTCCTTTCAGTTTAGAATATTGCTCATTATTTACTCCAGTCGTGTATTTAAATAGAAGAATATTATTTTTACTTATGTCAAATAATGCCATTTATCGCTAAATTTTATTTCAATCAAATGAACTATTATTAATAAAATAATATCAAAAATATAGTTGTAAAAAGTATAACAGGCGTTTTTGTAAAGTCGACCTGATTGATCCGATGCAATTTGAAGCATTCGTAAACTCAATCGGGTTAATCTGACGAGTTCGTAAATTCACACCGATCAGTCATACAGACAGAGCGATAAATAAATAAATAAATAAATAAATATATCATCACGGCATATTACCCATATCTGGGTGTGCCAGTATCTACAACACATGTAGACATCGGTAATGATGACGATATATTTTACCGTGTGGGCGCTTACCAGGCGTCACCTCACAGGCACTCATAGTTGATGTGGAGAGTGCACCACTGGGGTCACTTTTGTGCCATTTAAAATTGGAAATATTTGGCGTCTGTCGGGATTGAACCCGGTTCCCCCAGATTCGCGACTAGACACTCAGGCACGCGGCCACGGGACCCCGATCAAAAATTTTCAGCCCTGATCCATGTGCGCGCGCAAATCTCAAATTGTAAACATTTGTTTTTCAGAAAATGTATTTATTTAAATTTTTCTAGTTATAAACATTGCGGCACTATAGCAAGTTCTGAAGAAAATATGTCAGTTCGCACTATGTGAAGCCTTTACGAGTTATTACGAACAAATAAATGACCACATGAAACTATTTCTGATCGAAATAATCTAAACAAATGATGAAGTCTTCTTTCAGCCTCACTTGAGTAGTCGTATATAAAAACTATAGAAACAAGCGTTATTTTCTTATCCATTTTAACAAGTTAAACATCATCTGTAACCTCAGATTTAAATTTCAAAATCATATACAGATCTGACGCGTTCGTAAAAGCTATGATAATCGGATGGTGGATGGATCTGATATATCTGCGACGTCATTGAACAGATCCGTCGGTTAACTCCAACTGACTTTGCGAAAATGCCTAATATGTCATGCGTTTGGAAACACATGTTTCCCACTCATGTTTTAAAACTCTTCTATTTTGTGGATAATATATACTTTCTCCATTTATTCACCAATATTATAATAGCGATGTCTAAGGATTCGTTAATAGGTACCTAATATGAAATGTAGATACGTACAACATCAGCGCTTATGACTTATATAAATGCCTACAAAATTTACACCCTCCACGTTAATTTATGGGCTGAAATGGTATACTTCTCTAAATATAACAACAATAACCTAACACACAAAACTCGAAAGAATACAGCTATTATAGCTATTTATGTGCGTTATAATTTATTTAATGCCGGTCCAATATTTTGTATGCGCGCATTTAAAAAAATCATGTCGTTTTGAAAATAGCGTGAAGTAATGGATGAAAAACTTGTGGTAGATCAAACAATATTTTTCACTATTTATGGTTGATAACAGTTGAAGAAATAATTCGGAACTGCAGTCAAGTTACATTTTATTGAATTAAACCGACGTTTCCTTCGTACAATAGTCCTGGAGATGGTCATTCGTCGGTTTAATTCAATGAAAAGTGTTTGATTGCAGTTCCGAGTCAATTCCTCAACCATTATCAATATTTTCTATATTAAAATTAAGGTCATTATACAGACTCTTGCAGGTACTACAGGCTTTAATAAGAAAAATATTTTTTTATCTCCCCGTCGATGATGTATCCCACGTTACAAACTGATCCCATTTACATTTTCCCGTGATGATGATCTCATCTGCGGTATATGCAGTATGCGATGCGATCCCCTTTGGCTACTCCACACAGTGTGGAGGATGCACGAAGCGTCTAGCGCCACCTACCTTCGCAGTACCCTCTAATTAGCGCAAGACTTTCGCCGGCCTTGAGACGGACGCTGATCTACTGATCGCGGGAGGACTGACCGTGATTCATCTAGACTAGATGTCAGAGCCAAATTAAGAACTATCAATGAAAATATCTAATTTTGTTAAATGCATCACGCCTATCTTAAATAGGTATTAATAGTAGTTGAATGATGCACAGTATAGTTCACAAAATAAAAGGTTTTTAAATTTGTTTTGGGTATAGGATCCTAAGATTTCTTATAAGTACTTTATTTCAAAATGGTAGTAGAAAGATGGGGTAGCTCTCGGTGATAGATTGTTTAACTGACCAATCACGGTAGAATTAACACAAATTTTGAAATATTTTTTAAATTATCTGGCATTAAACGATGGGTTAAATTCATCACTCTTTACAGCCTAATGATCGTCTTCGTTTCTAGTAACCACAGACACAGATTGCAACTTTTTCTTATTAACCCTCCAGCGGACGGGTGGGGTCTGTGAGTCCACGCAATATATAAATATTGCTGTATATTTTTAAAGAAAAATTATGTGACCGTGAGCTTCTATGTACCTTTCACAAATATCAAAACCCGAATTTTGATAAAAAAAATCAAAATTATATCTTACAGTTTTTGTGAAAAAAAATAAAATGTCCTGATAGACCCCACCCGTTCGCTCATGTAACTTCTTTACCGTCCATTGTTTTGTATAGGAGATTTTTATATATTTTTATTTACGTTTTTTTTTTAGTAAATTAGCTTGTTTTCTTTATATAAATAGTACAATTTTTATTTTTAAATTTTTAGAATTTTGTGAATAACAATTTGAAATAAAAGTGGTAAAAATGTTTTGTTTATTTATCTAACAAAATCCCTAATCTATTTTTTTTCTTTATATTTATTAAATCATGTTGAAGAAAACAAACCATAGTGTACATTAAACCGAAAAACTGTTAAAAAAAGTACTTGGAATTTATTTTTATACGTACTCCAATTATGGGCCTGACAGACCTCACCCGTTCGCTCGTGTGATATTGAAACCACCCGTGCACTGGAGGGTTAATGCATTATTCTACATATATTATATAGTACGTACATATCGGGTGTCTACTTGAAATCCGTAATATAGGGAATACAATGTTATTTTTTTAATTTTGCTGTAGTTTCTGACCTATTAATTTTAAAAGTTGTAAATAAAAAAGTTGCTCAGAATTAAAAACTGCGCACTATGGGACTAAAATTAATCGCAATTTCTTTTTATTTTACGAAGAAAACGCAAATTATAATTCGCAATTTACAGCATATTTCAGAGTGCCACTGAATGGGGTATTCCACCATAACAAAAAATAAAAAAAAAAATCAATTAACTTAAAGTACCTATGGCTCAATAAATAATAGTTAAAACAATGAAAATATTTTTTAAATAATTACTTTACGAAATATTTCACATTTGCTAAAAGAGGAAATTTACATCATACAATTGTTATCTTTCTCTCGTAGCGTACTAGCGTACTCAATGCAGCGTGTGTGAGAAAGACAAGTATAGAGGGAATGTGACGTTACATTGATTTCTCGAAAATAAAATTATGTTGAACTAGGAACAATTAAGATTTTTTAATACTATGAATTGCTTCAAAACTGAATGAAGTTTCATTTAAAATAATAATAATAATAAAAAAAAAATGAGTGGAATACTCTGTTTTGTATGTTTTTATTTGACATTTAACTTCTGATATATTATTATA
This sequence comes from Ophonus ardosiacus, assembly GCA_943142095.1. Lineage (NCBI taxonomy): Eukaryota > Metazoa > Arthropoda > Insecta > Coleoptera > Carabidae > Ophonus > Ophonus ardosiacus. Next base: position 30,483,334 of record OW964832.1, on the reverse strand, counting down.
ATTAATTTTTAATATTATAATAAAATACCATTCATGTCATCATCATTTTGTGCTTTCTTTTTGTGTTTGATTATACTTTTAAAAATTATTATATAAAATTATTTATTGACAAGAGTAGAATTATGAGATCTGTTAAATCAAAAATTAAACGTAATTCAATGGCACTCTGAAATTTGCTGTAAATTGCGAATTTTAATTTGTTTTTTTTTTTTTTCGTAAAATAAAATCATATTGTGATTAATTTTAGTCCCACATTGTGTAGTTCTTAATTCTGAACAACTTTTTTATTTACAACTTTTCTCCAAACTTAATAGGTCAGTAACTATAGTAAAATGAAAAAAAAAAATAACATTGTTTTCCCTATATTATGAATTTCACGTAGACATCCGGTATATGCCTGTTCAAGAGTGCCTGAAATTGGTCCGCTGAGGTTATAGTGTCAGCTTTGTGATTAGTATTCGAATGCGGGTAGTTAGATCTACAGACAGTCACTATTATATTTAATTAAAAAAAAATGATAAACGGGCAAGTAAATATTATGAAATAAATCGATGACAGTTCGGTTGCTAACCCTTACAAAATACTTAATAGATCGCCTAGAATGAAAGTCAATTACAGCCAGTCTTCTGTATCTTGAAACAGTAAATAAAACTATTCTTTTTATAGCAATTTTATATTCGTTAATAAATCGAACAATTTATAGACAGATACATCGATCAATTTATCTTAAAAAGTATTGAGCATTTACACTGGAGGATTATACTTTTGACGTCACACGCAAGAAAGAGAGATTTGATGTAAAAGTTGAGATGGAAGATCTTAATACAAACAAATCATCGCCATTTTTAAAGTTCTGTCTTTTGTCACTTGTATTTAATATTTGAGTTTCTACATAATTCAATGTCTTCGGATGGCTGTAGCAACTTAAAGAATTTCTCCTTTGTCCTGTATTCTTCATAATTATAGCGGGATTCACTGTTACAAAGACCTCACTTGTTTTTTCATATTCGGCACCATCTTGTTTCAAATGTAATCATGACAGCGATTTGTTTGTATAACAGGTGAGTCATGAGTAGTTCAAGGGAAATATCAATAGATGGCAGCACGAAAATATATTCATAACCTTCCATTAACCATTTTTTTGTTGAAGGCGGGCTACCAAATTCTGAATACTTCCATTTAAACAAAGGTTAAAAAGGTTAAATATATATTATAAATGTCAAATACTGAGTTGACATTGGAAAAGTAACCAAAAATTCGATAGGAAATAATATTTGTTCTATTTCATCAATTAAATCGTTCTATTCTTTCTGTTTCACACATGCCGCTAAATTTAAAGTCGCATTTCATATTAGTACTTAAAGTCATGGAAGAATATCACAACTCACAACAATAAACTAATTTCCATGTTAACTTTCATTCATTCCCGGCCCGGACTGGGACTAAATTTCGGTTCGGGAGTTTTATCCTGACCGGCCCCCAAAAAAGCTAATTCAGCATATAATGTTTTACTAGAAAGAAAGCGACAATTCACGCTTTCAGTAAACATGTCATAAGTTACATTGTGATAATCAAAACTTTAAATAAGTATCATACAACTCAGTCCACCGGCCCATACCCGGACTGGCACTGGCCCTTCGGGAAATGTCCCGAAGCTCCCTTTGGCCAGTCCGGGCCTGCTTAATTCTAGACTAAACGAACTTATAAATGCAAAGTAACAAATCAACAAAGTCAAAGCAACGTAAATGTATTGCACCGATAGTTACTAAATCAATAATAATGTTAATGAATTTCAGTCATCAGAGTACATAAAGTTTGACACATTTAAATGCCATAAATTTTCTCCTTTAAGCACTGGACTGTGTTTTGTCTTCGTTATGTTTAAGTATGAAAATAATGACTAACAAGAATTTGTATGAAACATACGGATATTTCTGTCTTCAAGTATACATATATCCAGATGTTCTAGAATCATACAAAAACATTTTACTAAAATTAATTTTAGTTATGAAAAATATACGAAACCAATATAAAACTGTTTCCAAAACTATGCATGTTACATTAGTTATTGTTAATTTTAATCTTTATTTTTAGCACTAGCCTCGATTTTTTAAATTAACAACTAGAATTAAATATTATAAACACATAACGGAAAAAGATCCGGAAAATGTGATTAGAGGCTATACAGGGTGTTAAAAAATAAGTGTAACAAATTATGAGGGCATATAGTACTGACCAAATTGAGTAAAAAAGCTTAATAAACATGGGTTCAATCTTCAATAGTTTTTGATTAAATAAGACATTTTGTTTACCTTCCATAGGTCTTAGATGTGTTTTCGTTTTTTTAAAAAAAAATCGAATAATTGTACTAAGACAAAAATTGTGGCGACCTTGGCCAATATTTAGTTTTCAAAAACTTCGTAACTATTAGAAAGTGAAAAAATGTTATTGTTTTTTTATAGTCTATTTACTGGCATATACAAAGTTATGTTCGACCACTATCTTAGTCAGTTTTTCTTCGATTCTAATACAAAATAGCCACTTTCTCAAAAACAGTTGAAGATCGGACCCATGTTGATTAAACTTTTTTTACTCATTTTGGGCAGAACTATATGCTCTCATAATTTGAGACACTTATTTTTAACACCCTGTATAAGCTGTAAAACAAGCGTGCCAGTTAAAATTTCTGACAGAGAATGAGAATAGAGTGAAAGTATAATTGTTATTTTTATTGTTATAACTCTTATTTGTCAAATGTTTTAATGTTATAGTAGTTTATATATTATTTAAGCCTCATCTACACACTGGCCGAGGTTGGGCGAATAAAAGAAAACGGCGATTTTACATCAACGTGTGGAAAGGCTTTTTGTCTAACTTTATATCGACTCGTATTGGCCACTCGCCATTGGCCGACGTTTGCCTCAGTGTTGGTTTTTGGTACACGAGTCAAAGGCACGAGAAACATCTGACACTGGCAAAATACTTGCGCTGACTCACTTTGCCTTGCCTTGCCCGTATTTGTTTATATTGGTTTATTGGCGTTAGTTGGCCCACCGCGTAGATGAAGCTTTAGTATATTAGAATAAATTAAGAGAACAAACATTATAGGTTAGATTTGTAAACATAAAAATGTTACAATACGTTTTATATCCAGTGTTTTTTACGTATAAAAATTGCTCTATAAATCAAAAATGTTGATAAATGAGATACAGATAAAGGAGTGACGCAAATATTTTTTCAATACTTTGATTCTTGGAAATCAATTGGAATAAAACATATCTCATTTCCATAATAACAACCATTATTCCATAAATAAAACTAAAACAGAATAAAAAAACTAACCCGATAACAGTTAATAACACTAAAATACGTGATTCACTCACTACCATATATCTCAAAACCAAATTTAATAACTATTATCACAAAAACCCCGAAAAAAAGTTTCTAATCCTCTTCGAAATCCACTTCACAACGACGATGTATGTAAATTTAATAGTAGACTGGTAATACACATTACATTAACATAAATCTATGAGTACGTGGTCACCAGCCAGTTCTTGGAATCGGAGACTTCGTTAAAAGTGAAATGAATTCAGCACGAAATGCTGTCAGTCCTAAGTTTTTATTGCTGTTTCCTGCCATTATTATTTTACTGCTTTGCCGAGATTGAGTGTTTCATATGAATATAAAGCAAACATTTTATTGTTCTCCTGTTAATTAATTTGCAAATAAAGAGTAAAATAATATGCCCAGAAAAATAATAAATGGAATGGAATGACGTAATTGTAATTTTAATTAAGTGAGGAAGATCTTTACAGGATGATGAACAAAATTTTGATGAAGTGTGAAGACTTATAGAGTACGGAATGAAAATAAGGATAAAGAAATCAAAATTAAAGAGGATAGCTAAGGAGGACCCGTACTCGTACGGTTGAAGGGAAAGTAACAAGTAAGGTCCTTCAAATATTTAAGAAACATAATTGGATTGGCAATCTGCAAGGAAGAAATTAAAAGCATAGTTGCACAGAAAATAGCAGCGTACAGTAAATTACAAAAACTATAAAAAAAGGGCAGGTTTTTCAATGTACTGACAAGTGTCTGTTAAGTCTCTGTAAAATTAATCTTCATGATAAACAACTATTTCAGTTTTTCAATGTCATGTTAGCGTTACCAACAGGATAACTCTTCGGTAAACAAAAGGTTAACGTAACAGCTACTTTGAGCTACCGATAAAATTTTACCAGTAGGATAAATTCTCGAAGCTGCTTTGATTCAACCCGAATGTAAAATATTGTAAATTATCACAAGCTTAATTTCTGACATATTGATATCTACAGTTACATATCAGGAGAAAATTTTAGAGGTATGTATATAATAGACGTATGTAAATATATTTTTTGAAAGTTAATCCAAGGGCAAGGAAAAATTGGTAGATTTCATTTGTTAATGTAGTGACAGTGTATCGAAGACCACACATTGAAAGACGTCGATCAGATCTCGTTGACTTCTAGATGAATTTTTTAAAAGATTAAAATTTAGCAAAAAAAAAATAATGCTACGTATTCAGAGAATACTGATATTTCCAATGATATAAACATTGACTCGCAATATGATCACGTTTTTAACTAAAACGCTGTTATATATCAGATTTATCAAAATATGATTTTAAAGCAGAACGTAGTTTGTATTCAAACAAATAAATTTAAAAAAATCGTTCTTTACGGGTGAAATTAAATATTTAAATGACATTTCTAAAAAGAGTGTTTTAGTTAAAACTGAGTTCATACTACGAGCGTTCTAAAAATCTCTTGTATACCAACGATTGGTAACAGAGTACTTTTCACTTTTCATGGCTTATTAAAAAAATTATAAATTTCATTAAAATAATTAACACATGATACAATGAAAATTATTTCCACTTTATAATAATTTATTTTGATTACAAGAATGAGAAGAATTAATAACAACTAAAACTTTGATTACAACAATGTTGCATCAATATACAGCAAAGTTATTGTTTAATCCTAATAAAAAATGTTTAATAATTATAAACATATTGTGTAGTGTTAAAAATACAATGTATAACGTAATGTTGTACAGATCACTTCGAAATTGAGAATTGCGAAGAAGGAATGAACCCAAATATTGAAATTCACTACCTTTTCTAAGTAATGACGAACAAGGTAGTGTATTGCAAGAAACACAACATAACGTGTACATTTGTAGACAAAAACACCAATACACATTCACAACTGCTTGATGCTTGAAGCCCGAAAGATGTATGTATATATGTAATAAAATATAACCCATGAAGCAAACTTTAAATTTGTTTGAACGTCACAAATTCAGTAGTATCAACAACTGTAACTGTCAATCACATTCGAAACGAAATGAGTGTAAATGTGTTCAAAATGACAAGTGATTCCTTACGATTATAGTAAACATCAGCCAACCTTACAGTTGACATCCACATGCGACTGTTACCGAATAGATAAATTCGTATTGAAGAACGCATTTTCATTACCATGGGGTTTATCTGATGGATAAATTTAATCAGCTAAGTAGTTAACAAACACTTTAACAAGCCATTGAAAAACCGTATTTGGAAAGTTAAGAAATGTGATTGTGCGACGGTTGGAGAAGTTGTGTGTTACGTGGAGAGAAAAAGTCTGGAATGAGATGTTGAGAAGAATTGGAGAAGAAAGAAGAATTTTAAGTGAAATAAGAAAGAGGAAGAAGTCTAACTGAACTGGATATATTTTAAATAAGGATTGTTATATTCAGAAAATTATAATTACCGTGAAAATAAATTGGAGAAGGGGAAGATGAAGAAAAAATGTTCACAAATGTCAACGAAAGGAATTGCGAGGGGTTAAAGAGACGCATGACAGACTGGTGTGGTGTGTGGAGGCAGTATTTTCGCTGAAATTTGACCAAAGACAGAATTCACTAATAATAAATTATTTTTTTACAAAACTTTCATGATTTAATACCAAATATTCCAAATCGGAAAGTAATTTTAAAACTATGATATTTAGAACATGTTCATATTAACTATTATGGTGCCTTTGAAACTGTTCACACATTTAGAATTATCTGTACCTATAATAATTTAATGATTGTGCAACAAGTATATTGTTATTTGTATCATTATTTAGTTCACTTTCACGAGTGTGAATATATTAAAATGCAAACACTCGTAAAGCAGTTTACGCACATTTGCTTTAAAATAGTTTGTTTACATCGTAGTTCCCATGGCGGAAACTGAAAGATTGCACCCTGCGGGCGGTAAAGTAGCACACGCGGGCGGTAAAATACAGAAAGACAGAATATCACAAATACAATTGGAAATGTAATCAAGACTCTTATTTTTAAAAAATTATATTAGTTCCCCTAAATTTTCACTAGATTTTATTAGAATTACTTAAGGAATTACTTCAGAAATTGTTTCAAATCTCCAAGTTTGACTTTTAAAAAAATATTCATATAACCAAATAGTTAGCAATGCAACGCATCGCCTTATTGTTTTGTGACAAGGCCACCTGGCTACATAATATTTTTATATAGCAACAAGCTTTAAATGTATTTAAAAAATAATTTAAAAACATTTCATTTGATTGCAGTTGTGCGTAAAACGTTGTACATACCTCGGGCCGAAAAAAGTTTACACCCTTGGACGAATAAAAGCCCTAAGCTACGCGTCGGGCTTCAAATTTCGTCCGCCAGCGTAAACCTTTTCTTTCGACTCTCTATATGTAAATAACTATTCTGGGCGTGTAACAAATAATATTTTTTGTGCCTCCATAAATTTACTAAACGAATTTGATTTATTGTCTAAATAATAAATATTAAGAATTCTTTTACCTTAATAACATCAGAAGATTTGAATGTCAAATGACAAGAATTTTTTAAACTAACAAATAAACAATTTTTTTTTTAATTTTAATTTTTTACCGGTTTTTCATTCAAAGTTCAATTATAATTAAGTTATGATTTAGTACTTCGATCTGTAAATATTTTGTAAATATACATGTTGAAAATAAGGTTTTGAAAAACTCACAGTACACAGAGCTGTGAACTTGTATTCATAAAAAGTCTCTAATTTTTGCTTAATCCGGTAACAAAGTGTTTCTGGACGATTTAGAGAAATGTAAAACTAGTCACGGCGGACGGAGGCACAAAAACGTACTTTTACGATTAAATTTGTTAATTTCACTAGACCATAAATTTATGATAGGTTAAAAAAAGCTTTTATACGGAAATTTTGCGTTTAAACAAAAAAACATCATAGTAAATATTATATAATAATGAACAAACGGCTTTACTGAAATTAAAATCGGATGTAACATGGAAACGCTTTTACATGGAATTGGAAATACGATATAACTTGTTAGGGTAGTTTGTTATAATACCCATTCAAAATAAAAATGTATAATTTAGATTCATTTATTCATGTGGACCGACGTAAAAGCATTTTCGATCATGATGTTACAGAACATTTGTTCGAAACTTTAGTCATCCATATTTGTTTTGTTATCCTTAAATAAATAAACAAAATCAACATTTCTTGTGTGTAATCTTTTAAGGCAGTGTAAGAAATTACTGATGGCTTTTCAAGTTGAATAGCTCTATATATCAAGTAAAAAAATCCAAATGAATAAGTTCGCCATGATATGTGCAATCATTACTCGAGTGCGAGTCACAACAAACACGGGTCTGCCATCAATGAAGTCATACCAATGCAGTAATATCCAGACACTAATGTATTTAAGGAGCGCAGCTATAAAATAGCACAGAGAGTGTTTGTTTCTTTGCTGCAAAAACAAACAAAACAACAGGGGAAGCTGTGAAAATAAAGAAGTTTTTGTTCTAAAGACATAAATTGACATTTTAAATAAACTGCACATGTTGCTGAGATCTCGCAACAGAATTTTTTTGCTCGGTGCGAATGCCAGGAAATCGCAAACTTTGATCAATTTTTAGTAGACAATGATGCTATTCATTGCGAGCATGGGAAAATGATGACGTGCACAAATATACCAAATTTTTAATTTTAAATATATATTTCTCTACCCACTAACTGTTTGAGAAAGTTGATGTAAAAATTTTATCTACACTCGTATATGGAATAGATTTGAAGCATTTAAATTTAGAGTTGCAAGTGACATTTTTATGTTCTATAATTATTCAACAAAATCAAACTCACTTTTATAGAGCGCTTTTGTTAAAAGTAATGTTTAACCCGGTTTACCTTCCTAAGAATATAATATAAAAACGCGCCTCATATTAGGGCTATTATTATAATAGTACGTTCGTAATACGGATCAAAATATTATGTACGAAATAATGACAGCGGCTTCTTCTTTTATTAATATGTATGAATATTTTTCTTCAAGAACACGAGAGAAACTCACGACACATGAGTCAAAATATTTTAGTACCTACTTTTGCTTATGAGTACATTCTTTTGCTGATAAAATTATTTTCATTTTTTGATTTACAATTCAACCTAGGAATTTTATGACTATTCTTGGTTCAGAGAACGCTTTCATGAAAAAATTTTCATTTAAAACATTCATAGAACATTTTTATTGTTATAATCTAATATTTAAAATAACACCTTTTATAAAAATCGAACATGTCAAAAAATTTAAATATATAGGAAAGAATAAACTTGTCATTTCAAAACTGTTCGTTGTATGACTGTAGTAATTTTTCTCAACATAAAATAAGCATAAAAATAAGGCGTTCAGTTTTCGGATCCATCATTTATTAAAATATAAAATCATTCTGAACTTGTTTTTGTCCGACGAAAATTACGAGAATGGAAACAGATATGCTAAAAAATTAACTTAGGTACATTTGTCAATTTTTTATTATTTTATTAAAAATCAAACCTTATATCAAAATATTTCAAATACAAAGGGAGACTAATTTGGTTTTTGTAACATTGCAAATAGCCGGCTTAGCGGCCGAGCGGTTAGCGCATTTATATCGTAGCTCGCAGTGACGTCACCCGAACCATGTTCCGTGCGTTCGAATTTCGTCGATCGACAAAGTATGATTTGTCGTAAATAAACAAATAGGTAGAGCTACTTGTATTTATTACACTCGGATGGTATATATATCTTAAATAAATGTAGCAATGGCTGAAATCCAACCGGCAGTACGGGAGTGGTAAAACACTGTCAGGGTTGAAAAAAACCCGGTTTTTTTTTTATAAAAAACCCAGCCCATCTGGTTTTTTTTTTTAATAAAACCCGGCTTTTATTAAATAAATGCGGGTTTTATTTACAAACATCAAATTGAGGTATGTAACATTTTAACTTTAGTTTTATAAAGTATCTTAATACACATACACAAGTTGGCGTAATAGATAATTGATATTAATATTATTAATATATATTTTTTTAAGACTAATGTAATAAACAATAAATTAACTAGAGAGGGTACATGCGTACAAGTTACGAATTAATATTAATAGTTGCAAGTCTGTGCAATGCAAGTGTGTACAAGAATTAGATCCAAGTGTGACAACTAATAGTATGTTACACAACTCAAAATATAATGAAAATGCTGATGCAAATATAAAAGAAGCACAGCAATGAATAATATATATTAAAAATGATCAAACACGAAGTACACAAAATGAAATTGATTCTAAAATGTTGCCGGTAACAATTTTTTTGTATATTTGTGTGTACCATATAAGTATGTACCATATTTAATTAATAAAATATGAATTCATAAAAGTGGGTTTTTAGATGGGTTTTTTTTAGATGGGTTTTTTTTGGGTCGGGCAAAATTACAACAACTCTGAACACTGCGGCTCGGTGAGTCCGATTAGACGGTAAACGGTGACAGCTGTATACAAGCCCTAAATAGAATAAAAATGCAAACTACAGCCTCTATATTTTTTGTTTATTGGCAAAATTTCATTAAAGACAATATAAATATTTGTACTGTAGAGGCTCCTTACAAGCATCATTTTACAGATACTCAAAGCAGTTATGAAGAGAGCATCACAGAGATATCCGGGGAGATATGTTTTGGGCTATTAGGAAATTTGGAATAAGTGCATTTCTTTGGATTCGAAGGTAATGTAATTGTATGATATTATTCAAATTACATTTTTTTATGTTTGCGTTGAAACAAAATCTCCCTGTAAATTCATTAGTGATTCCAATTCCCAAACTTTTTCATACACAATACAACACCGATACCCTGAACAGTGAAGAAACGTATATCTAATGTGTTCTTTACATCATGACACGGCTCGGTGCTGCTAAAAGACCGACCGAAGCGCAAAAAACACACACAAAGGAGTTGGAAAAACTATCGGGTTACAACGCACTGGCTGGAAAGCATTAGAAAGGTGGAAGAGAACAGAACCTGTACGCCACGACTGGGCTAACCGAACAGAGAGAACAGAAGGTGGTAGGTCCAGGCACCTGCAAAGGCGTTAGATTTCGTCTTTTTTCTGGGCTTAAAAGATTGGATTACAAGATTTTGGTCTATTTTGAAATGCAAATGAGGAGAGCTATATGCCATATTGCATTCAACGTGTCATTATGGGTTAGGAGGATATGTTGGAGCTATTTTACACCTGTTGAGTATAAAAAATTAGAAGTGAGTTTGTCGTTTTAGATTAACTAAAGGGTACTGCCAAACTTTAAATTAAGTTGTGAAAAAAAATTCTCCGAAAATAGGTTTCTGTAAAAAAGAGAAATTCCAAGTATTTTTAATAATTTTTATTTGTAATTTAATCATGTAAAGGAGTAAATTTAATAGCATATTCTTTGTAATCTTAATCTATAAAAAGAATAATGAAAAACAAGGTTCTTTTTAAACAATACCCAATCTATTTTTACTGTTGATTTCAGTTCTTACACGAATATTTACTTTTGAAATTTTAATACATTTTATTCGGAGAATTTAATGAAACGGAAACAAAGGAAACTATCAGTTAGGTATTCTTAACTGTTTATTTTCTTAATTTTTAACACACAAAATCAATCAGAAACTTTAGTCTCATTAATTACTAATTAATTACACAAAAAAAATGTTTAACATTTAGGAATTGTCATTAGGTATTGTTGCATTTTTAAATTTTTTTTTTTAACAGACACAAACAATTAGAAAGTTTAATACTCATTAATTTTCTAATTAATTACACAAAAAAAAAACAGTTTACCAATTAGGAATTGTCAGTTAGGTATTGTTAGTTTTTTAAAAACAACTATAACAATACCTAAATGAGTATTCCTAAATGGTAAACAGCATTTTTTTGTGTAATTAATTAGTAAGTAATGTGAACTTAAGTTTCTGATTGATTTTGTGTGATTGTGCCGGAATGGTTGTCCCAGCTTCATGTACCTGAAAAATGTAACGTTGGAAAATTGGCAAAGGACATTAAACATATCATCACTATACTATGTGGCGCTTTACATTTTTAATTTTTGTACTACATATATCTAATTCTTTGATTTATGGATAAAGTTTAAATAACAACAGAAAAGTAGATGAAAAAGAAAATTTAAAATTATATAAATCCCTGGAATGACATCCCCAAGAAAGAAATTCTCTTTATTTCAACATTTATGGTAGAAAAATTATTTCCAAATATCTTAAAAATGGTCTGCTTGGTATAACTTTAACCTAATTTAACCCACTTTGTATTTTTCAAACATCCGAGACGATCACATAATGAGTGCCCTATAGGTGTAGAGTTCCAGTATTTTCTACTGCTATCAACACGAACATATTACGTTAACCACAATCGGTTATGAGGGAAATTTTTCAAGTTTCAATATTATATATTATAATCGCTTTTCCCACACTTAAACTGGCTGCAAAACTGCATTATCTTCTTTAAACAACAATCTTCCTTTACTGCATGTTATCAAACTAGGTTAATAAAACAGCGCCATAGCGGCAAGCCCAAGTGTGAGAGTTTCCTAAGTTTAACTTCTATATCTAATATCCTGTTGGTGTTGTGTTAACTGCATCAAACAGCTACAACAGGACTGCACCGAGAAGTGGTGAAGTGTTTATTGTATAACTGCACGATCGACTCTGTTGTGGGAAGCAAATAGCCGTGAATGCAATGCAGCCAGAACGCGATGAAAGAGAACGATATCACAAGATTGGAAGTATTGGAATACAGCAAAATTCAAAATTTAGCGAAATGTTGCAATTGTATGTCTACAATGAAATGTTTATTCAAGTTCCAATAGTTCGAACCCCTGCAACATTTTTGTGAACCTATGGTTCAGCAAGGTGGGTAGCGTGCCAGCGTTTAAAAGCTAGGGCTGGCCAAGAGACATTACTAAACACCAACTTAGTGTTTCACCAAGAAAAGAAATCTTGTCTTGACGATCAATTCTTGTCATAGAATTTCAAGACAAGACATAAATAACTTCTTGCAGTAGGTTTTTTTTTTCATATAATCTACTGATAAAAATCTGTTGTGGCCAGCACAAGACCTCTCGCCATTTCCATATTAGGATGTATAAGTATTGTATTACACTTCGCTTTCGAACCATCGTTTTATAACAAAAAATTACAGAACTTTACTCAAATATTGTTTTTTATTGTATTTCACATGTCTTCTGCACATATATAATTCTAATTATATCTATTTTTCATTGTATGAGGAAGTTTCTAAATATCGGAGATTTTTCCAATTCATTAAGCAGATTGGCGGTATTTCTGATGGAAATATGCATTTTACCACAATTTTACCTATAATTTCAAATATTTAATTAATAAAACAATAAGAAAAGTTAAATATACTTCCCAGAAAAAGCTATCAGAATGTCACTAAAACTGTTGATATTTGACAATGACATGTGTCATGTTATAAACATTGGAATTTGCTTAGTGCCTTAGCATCTGCGATTAGTATACTCTATAAATTATAGTGTCTTTATCTCTAAATCTATGCAAGATATAATAAAAATTTTAAGGGTATTAGATGGAGAATTTTATGTTCTTCAATATTTAATAAAAAAAACTCCCAAAAAATTATATTTAGAAGAAATTTTCTAAGAAACTACTACTTCCGGTTGTTCAATTGTTACCAAAATCTTTTCAGCTCTTCCCAGGAATGTCAGATTGAGGAAACTGCAGTTAAATATTTTTTAAGTCTTATAGTTTTTGAGGAATCGTGTCTACAACATCCAGACATACACACATCCACACACACACACACACACACACACACACACACACACACACACACACACACACAGACATCATTTTAAAAATGTTATAATCGGATTCTAGGGACCTTAAATCGTGCTTATCCAATATAATCTGGATATACGAATTTTAGCATGAATCCAACACCTCTCTTAGCGAGAGGTAAAAAAATTAGCACATTATAAAATTTATGCCTAGTGTCTGGTAGCGAATCTAGTTACCCGAGTTCGATCCCGACCGAGGCTAAAATTATTTCGAATTTTAAATGGCACTGTACGAATATGTCATCCTCATTACCGATATCTGAGTATAACGCAGATTGGCACACTTTATATTATTATCTAAAAAAATCTGATGTGGTCAATACAATACCTCCTGCTTTTTAATTTTTATTAATTTCAATACATACCTACATATTCTGCAAACTATATTAAGTTCCTTTGCATATATATTTTGCTTCACATGATCCATTTCGTTAATATGTAGTTGTAAACTAATATTTGACACTTTGATAACACGTAGGTACTTATTCTCAGTACTGCAAACATATCAAATTTATATCGGACCATTCTGTACATCTAATATTTATGTATGATGGAAAATATATTATTTTTACTAACCTTAATTTCATTAGACTCAATACAATCTTCTTATTAATATTCATGTAATTGCTTCCTGATAGTGACATTTGTTGAAATATGTCAAAATTGTTATTAAAATATTTTGTTTTTGTTTGACGCATAGGCAAGATGATATACAAAAATAAATTATTTTATAATTTAATATTTAAAGTTATTTTAAGTTATTTACCAAATGTTATTATCGGAGAATTGAAGATTGTATCATTATATCCAATTTTTATTAATAAAAGTTGCTAAAAAATTATATTCAATGAATTTTTTACAAGAAAAATTGTTAACAGGTTGTATAAATGATACTTCCGGTTATCCGATATGCACTAAAAACTAATGAAGTCTTCCCACATTAGTATAGAACAGGTATACAAAGTTTCAAATTTTTCTGACTTATAGTATTTGAGTAATCGTGTAAACAGGATCCACATACATACATACACACACACACACACACACACACACACACACACACACACACACACAAACACACACATACACATACACATACACACACATCACTGTAAAAATGTCAAAATCGGATTCTGGGGACATCAAAACGTGCTTATTCACTAAAATCTCTGTATGCGATACCTATACCTCCCTTACCTAGAGTAGCGGGAGGTAAAAAGTAACTTTTTCTTTAAATTTTTTCTTATATTTACTCGTATAGGTACACGTAATTTAATTTTTAAGAAATCTTGAATTTCTTGCCAAGAAATCTTGATCTTGCCATTAATGTTCTTGTCTTGTCTTGAAATAAAAATTTACAACTTTTTGTCTTGATCTTGATCCTGTCTTGTTTTCAAGACAAGAAATTCATCATTCAAGAAATTTCTTGATACTTGGTTAAACACTAAATCAAATATTCTAAAGAGTAGGTGTAGACTATTCTAAAAACTATCACTATTGCCTTCTTATCAGTATATTATTTTTGTCAAGACTATTGTTAATTATTGTCAGCTTTGCAATGAGCAATTAATCACCAATAAAAAATACCAACATCCTAAGGCTCGAAAAGAAGTAGTGAGTGTCACTATTTCTTCCTCACGACAGCTTTCTAGTGAGTGTGTTACAAACACGAAACAATTAAATTTTTCTACTATTGTTTTTGTAAGTAAGATTTGCTACCTTAGTAGTGTTAGATTCCCGGTTCCCCGTTGCTAAGTGTTACTAATGCCTGTTTTACATTGAGTAACAGTTGCAATTAATAGCGGCAATATTGTGTAGTCTTATACGAAAATTGTACGAGCAACACAATATATTGCACGAAAATCACACATATTCCAATTCGTGCAACAGTAATTGCACGCCGCTACTTAGTAATTTTAATTTTTTTAATATATTGCCAATTTTGTATGTTTCTTTTAAACATAAATTTATGTCACAGTTCTGTATTTATTTTGGTTATAATAACACTAACATTACAAATTACTCGTACCTTTCAAAGCTTAAATTAATTTAGCTTTTATTCAGCTATAATCATTACAAAAATGTCAAAAAAATATTTTAAAAATGTTCAAGTTGCAGTTGTCCAATGTAAAGCTAGAAAAATTACATATGCAAGTTATCGCTGCAATCAGTTGTAAAACAGGCTCCAATTCGTAAGCAAAATTAGACAATCAAGCCAAAAAAGAGTGAACTACTTGATTTTCGTAACAATAGATTTAAAACAGTAAATTAGATTTTATTCACGAATCAATCATAGACATTGTTTACATTTTGACTTATGATTGCTTTAACTAATTTATTGAATATTTTTAATAATGCTATTCTGAAAGCAGTGTTGCACGAAGTTAAAAGCCAAGGAAGAAAAATACAGCGAAATTTCCGGGCAATTTCCTGGGAATAAAATTGATAGACCTAACCATAAATTAGGGCCCTTGCGCCCGAGTAATTTCACACAAACTACACGATGCCCCTATTTCCTACACTAATTTTTATTGCAATTTTGGCTTGTATTAATGGGACAGGTTACCTAATTGCCTCGTCAATTCTTTGTAGGAACTAACCAGTAAATTATAGCGAAATATAATCGAGTAACACCCTTTGCGGTAAAGCTAATTTAAAACGTACTTTAGACCTTATAATTAGAAGGGCTATTTTACGAAAATTATTAGTCGATAATTTAGGGAATTCTTCTTATTTGGAACCGATTGGAAAACAGATATTTTATTATCAAATCCCAGTGACACATGGGAAATAAGAGTTTTGCAGACTGTTGCTCCCAGCTTCGCCCGACAGCCAAAGTTGTGGTATCAATAGAAAGATAAAAAACTTCTACATCGAATGATATGAAACACAAGTACACTATGTAATAATAGTCCCATAAATTAATTATTAAATTTATTCAATTTCGAATTAATAGTTATAGCCATGCCATGGATGGCATATGAGCAAAAAGAAAAACAAATGTTTGACATTTTATCTCAGAATTCGGTAGCTATGATCTGTTCATCTATTCATTATTAATATGAAAATGAATAAATGTAATAATTAATTTATGTGGCATAATTTGCATTTATTTGGTGTCATTTGAAGTAGAAAAAATTTATTTTTCTATTAAAAGGCATTTACGAAAATTCTACCGGTGAACTGCTACCGGTATATACCGGTAAACAGCTGTTCATCAGGTTAAAGCTATCGGGCTGGTATAAATACTTTAAGAACGCAAGTGATAAACAGGGTAGATTTATAACCTATGAAAAGCAGTTCAAAGATGAAATAGATTTGAAATTTGACGCAGTTAAACGTTATCTTGTTTCGTCTTCTGTATTAACATAATTAACTTCTGAAATTACTTCTATTCCAACTTCGTTTGGCATCTCTACCTTTTTTGAGGTTAAATTCTTCATTTACCGAATTTACCGGCTGAATTACTCGATCCATAATTCATGGATCCGGTAGATGGATCTGGAATATATGGTACAATTTTCGAACACGGTAACTATTAACCACTTGTGTTTTTGAACGCATTTGGTAGGTGCGATATATACCGGTAGAATTTTCGTAAATGCCTTACACCACAACCATTGTTGTCAGTTAAAACGGGGAGCAACTGAAAACTGATTTTTCATGTTAATCTCCTATGTACACCTTGAAAAAAGAAAAACTCCTGACTGTCAGGGAAATAATAAAATATAAACAATAATTTGGCCATTGCGAACACAATTATAAAAAAATTGGGAATGTTATTCTCGTAGTATTGTGTGGGACGGGAGCTATACTATACAGTGTCCCACACTCTATCTTCAGTGTAGCGGAGATAGCCAATGTTATTCTTATGGAAGTTTTCTGTACCATGTTGCCAATTTTTCAATGTAATGTAATATTCAAACATTCATAAATTTTCATTGCTATACCAAAATTAGTTAACACTGTACAATTTAAGTTTTATGAGGGTCTCTTATTTACCCAAGGGCTTGCGGTATTCATCCGAAATTTGTTTGCAGTTCTAAATAGTTTTATACACAAATACAGGGCCGCGAAAAGATGCGTTGGAACCGGGGTGTAAAAAACATGCTGAAGTTATTTGTACATGTAATAAGTAATATTTCAATATAATATTTTAAAACCGCCCGGCATACTAATCTTGATCAAATACATTAGAGATTAGAATATTAAAATATTATAAATGCAAATTGGAGATTATAAAGAAAGAATAAAGACTTATGAACTAAAATATATGCAGTATTTCTATCAAGCCTAAATAATAGTAAATTATCAAATAAGAAGATATAAATTAAATAAAAAAATAATGCTTAATAATTTTAACTCTTTATGAAATTAAAAATCTATTTACTTTTAATACATTTCAATAACAAATAAATAAACAAAATTAAACAGAAAATAAATGTAAAGTTCACCATATAATATGTCGACATAAATAGCATAAAACATAAAAAAAATATTCTTCATTAATATGACATTGGGATAATGTATCGTTGGAGGAACACAAAAAAATAGGGATTTCAAGTCGTCAAATCTATCTGCTCCAGTCGGCAAGTATAGTGTTACAAAAATGCACTGTAGAAAATATAGTGTTAATTATTTCATGTAGCTATATATCGTTTCGTAGAATAGAAATATGTAACATATGAGTGAGTGAGTTGAATCCCCAAATCGCCCCCCTTGAATACGGCCTTCTTATTTAATCTAATTTAAATCCATTTCTATCTGATCGCCTTGATACTTTATAGGCATGTGTATTTTTATTTCTCCTTTTTACAAAATGGTCTTTCTAAAAATTACTGATTACTTATTTTCTATTTTTATCTATTACTGTCACTGACATATGTCTTCTGAATTTAATTTATTATCGTCTCCATTTTGGTAATTCCAATCATTCCTCACACACTTCTTATCAGCTTTCATTACTTCCCCATTATCTGTTCCCTGCACTTAAGTTTTCATCACGCTATCAGTTCCAGCTGTACATCATCCTGACGTAACATCTGCTCGTCAGTTTCCTATTTTGACGCCAGCATCAGCATCTTCCCAACATATGCTTGCCTGATACAGACACAGCTTGTTGTTGCTAGTTCGGATGCTGTCTTGACTATGAAACGAACCAAGACGTCGATTGGAACAACCGCAGGAGATGAAGGGTTTAACCTCATTGGTACGTGAGAGAATTATAGCATAGATTTAAATTGGTGCGAACATCAAAAGGTAATTTATGGAGGACAAAAAAGTAATTCACTTTGTTCTTACATAAAATGATTTTACTTACATTGATTTCAAATATTTTCTTTTGTGTATCTATAAAGTTTTTGTTTCGATAAATGAGTACTGATGGCTTCAAGCACAAAAGTTTTTGCTGATTTTGAAATAACTGCGATTAATATTTCGTTATCAGATAATAAATATACTCTCATTATTTGTGATTTACTGCTATTTATTTTAATTTATACGACAGTCAATTTTATGGGGCCCCGTGGCCGCGTGCCTAAGTGTCTGGTCGCGAACCTGAGGGAACCGGGTTCGATCTCGACTGACGCCAAATATTTCCAATATTAAATGGCACAAAAGTGACCCCTGTGGTGCACTCTCCACGCCAGCTATGAGTGCCCGTGAGGTGACGCCTGGTAAGCGCCCACACGGTAAAATATATCGTCATCATTACCGATGTCTACATGAGTTGTAGATACTGGCACACCCAGAAATGAGTAATACGCCGTGATGATATATTTATTTATTTATATTTGACAGTCAATTTTGTGAATCTGTTTTAGTGAAAAAAAAAGTCATACAAAGATTAACTGTTTTTATGGATTTTTATTTATCTGCTTAGGTTGTAACTTACTCTAATTCTAAAACACAAATCTATAAATTTAGTTGTCAATTACTAAGCTTCTTTAGTTAAAGACTGTTGAATTCAACCCATTGAAATCGTATGGAAGTGTTAGTGTAATGAATGCAATATCGTATTCACCAATTTGCAGTGACGCCACCGTATAGGAAATTATAATTTTTATTTTATATTTTTTAATAAACAAACATTTCAATGTTAATACATTCATATTTACAAAATTGATATTTTGGGTAAAACACGTAAATATTAATTTGTGTATTGCTAAAATTTCATTAGATAAATATCATGATATTAATGCGTCAATTCGTAAAAGTGACTGACACAGTGACACCTAACATTACACTTTAAGTTGACGAATGAGAAAAGTGGAGGAAAATAATCACAGAATCACAGAAAAGTGCATAAGTTTAATTATGAGTTCTAAAAAGAAGTTCTCAAAACGACAGCTTCAAATATACGTAGACGTAGACAAAATTGGAAATGAAATTATATATTATACAGAATTTATCGGGGAAGTGCGGGGCCGGGCGCACTGCACCTCTCGTACCCACCGACAGGCTCTGATAACATTTTCTATTTAAAAAGAGATTTACAAGTCCCAGGATATTGATTAGTTGGTCGCACCTTAATAGCAATTCATTTAATACCTACATAACCAAATCTAAAAAAATCTTTGTTGTGCTTAACTTTATTTAGTATACCTACTACTTTCATTTTCAACAGTCCGTTCTCCATGTGAAGCGGGAATGTATACATTAAGACTAAGGGTCAGAAAAAGGTCATTTCATAAATTTAAATTGTGTAAAAACGACCAAAAAACACTCTATAAGATTTATTTTCTATTCTCCGCAAAAGTAGGTACTATAAATACTGATAAAATGTTACCGTTACATTCATTGTTGAAATCAACATATTCTTAGACAATAATCTTTAGCTTGTACAGTTTGTTGTAATCAAGAAAAAAAATAGGAACTTCAACAGAACATTATGCCCCAGGTTCCATGTCATGCCAGGTATAAATCTATTTGGTTTAAATTACTTGAGTCACTTTTCTCTTCTACTTGCAGAAGATTGACTTAAGGTAACTGCTTTTTGATAACTATCTTATGAATAAAAGTGTAATGCTATTGGAACCTGCAAAATTGAGTATTAACTTATACTTAAAATTTAAATAGGTACCTATGCTCTGTACTGTATAACAACTTTTCTGTAATTATACAGTCATGTTATATTAATACATTTAAATTAACTGGAAATGAAATTTCTTCCCGTTCTAAAACAAAAAAATCCACAATGCAGCGAATTTTTTGGTAGGTTTAGTGAATCTCGAATTTCGTAAAGTTGTTGCATACCGTTCTTACCTAAATAAGCATTATTTTTAGTAGGCAAAATTACAATTTTCAATCTAATTTGAACAACTTATGTACTTCTTTCATTTTCTATTATGTCGGTAATAAAAATGATATCATTATTATTCATTTTCACTTTGTACATACATACATACATAAAATCACGCGTTTCCCACTTAGTGGGTTAGCAAAAACCCGAAAATAATAAGAAAAGGGATGAAAGCAAAAGCTCCACAGAATCACTTAACTCTTTAAAAACATTCCTCTTCCGCCCTGCCCAAAATCATCATAACATTCATTCAAGAACATATTATTGTGACCGATTTTCGCTAGCGAATAACCGCATCCGGACCACAATAATAGTTAATTAATTATTATTTTATTAATTTTCACATTGTTTAAACACATATTTATATACTTCTGAGCAAATACAATATTCGTAACGCGCTTTGAATTTTCACGTTAGCAAAACAATAAATATATACGATAAGAAAACAATAATTGTATATGAAACAACATTATTAAGAAACCAGTGATCATCTGAAAACCATTTTCAAAATTATTGTAAAGAATACAATAATGGTATTTGTATTCAATACCATGGTCACCAGATTAAAACTAAATAAATGAATAAGAGTAAACCATTTTTTCTATACCAAAAATTACAATAAATAGGTGTAGGCTAATTATTTTGGCGCATGGCTCGTATATAAATACGAATGATTATTTAACATCCTAAATTTTGCAAGGAACCCACGTAATATCAACTCCTGAGTATTTCATTGGACACAGCAACTATAGCAAAGCTATATCAAAGCCATTTCATTCGTTTCGAATCTATGTCACGATCTCCGTGTTTGTATTTCACGAACAAATAACCGAGTGAATAAAAAGCAGCTTGATTTGATGGTTACCGCTTCGCCAAGCGAAAGACCATTCACTACAAACATCTTGCAACCCCGACCGGTTGTTCCTAAGCAACGTGTTGCTTGGCAATGACTTTTCAAAGCCAGCGCAACACAAAACAACCAATCAGTGCCAGGACACGTGAAGTACAAATATTGCCTTTCAAGAAAATGTACATTATACTCATAGCGGTATAAACAGCTATCATGCAAATGAGGGAGAGAATTGACGAATTCATAAAAAATATAAAATTTATAAAAAATACGATATTTAACTAACAGTGGCTTTTGAAAGCACGCTTTGTAAAACTCGTTTATCGAAATTAGAAACGAAATATAATTTGTAATATATGCGGGATTATACGAATATTTACCTATTGTTTTCTCGATTAGATGTGGTTGGCAACACTGAATGCGCAGTTATTAATCATAACGTCAGAATGATTTCGTATGTTCAGAGCTTCAAGCCTTACTGACTAGAGAAGTAATTCCCTATACCAAGGCATAGGATGTTGTGATCGGAAGTCATGCAGGATGGATGATTTGCGGGGCTGGAAATCATGGTGTATTGTGGGCAGTGTTTTGTTGTGTTATATGTCACTACTTGTCATTTTACTGAAACTTAACGATATTTTTTGCGTGTAGTTTGTAAGTATATCTCGAAGTGTATCAAATTGTAATGAAAAATACAAAGAAAGTACAGATATTTCGTTTAATTTTTTTTTTACAAATAATTTATTAAACTTAGTGTAACTTTTAGGATTACTGCTAATAATGACGTAAGAGTAAAGAGACTGAAATGTATTGGAAACAAAGGTGATTTACATATTTCAAAAGCAGCAATTAATCATTACTTTGTAAAAAAAGGTAGTACAAATATTAAGATAATACGCAGCCCGCAATATACTACGGCTTCAATACGCAGTCCGCACACACAACAAACACCGTAAGGCGGCCTCTAATCAGTAAGTCAATATATGCTCGAAGGTTCAGAGTGATAATTTATTGAGATCTGTAAATAAGAATGCGAAATCTGGTGGCAAAATTTGGAACTAAGACAAGGGAACAAATTTATTTCATTCGTATGCTATTAATTTTTTATGACTGTGACACAAAAAATTAGATCCTGCCCTGTCTTACAGAATGGATCCGAATATACCAAACTAACATAAATTTGTTTGCATAATCATGAACATATTTATGAAATCAGAAATCTTACCCCTCTCAAAATATTCTACTTCTATGAAATCCTATGTGCATAAAGTAAACCTACTGCTTGGGAGTTGAAGGGTCAAGCAGAAGTGGTTCCCGTGACACTAAAATCAGTCATTGGAACACTTGATGTATATATTTAATTTTTCATAAGTTAATTATATTATGATATGTCATTTCCACAAGAACACTTTACAATGAACTGCTCTAATACTATTATAAATAATGGCTCAACACCTGTTCTACATTTTCCGCTTTAGATAAAATATATCATTACTCACTACACCATACATAATTTATTAATCTTGAAATAGAAAGAATATTACTAGGAATATTTATATATATATATATATATATATATATATATATATATATATATATAAATGCATTGAAATGCAAATTGAAATTATCTTTCATATCAATATCTAATTAAGATAGTATATTTGTCTTATTAGATTTCGCAAATAGACTTGCATCATCATAAAGACAGACAATCATACATGCAATTAGAAATAAGTAAGATAATAACCATAATTAGCATTACTATTACTAACACACATAATCATATCTTGTCCCGAGTATTGTCAAGACCTAATATGTTGAACACGCCGCATATTGCTTTATGTTGTTAGAGAAACATATGGCACCGACATATGGAATACTAGTTGGTATGTAAACTCAATGCGTGTAATGAAATACTGAAATTTATATTACCGTACAGAAAAACAACGTTTTGTGTGGATAATTAAGCTTATTTTACAAATTGCGAATTATTTTTTAAATCATTGTCATATATGAAAATAAAATTGTTGGTTTAGAACACAGGAAGTGTGAGTGAGAAGAATAAACATATAATTCACATCTGTAAGATTGCGTTTAATTCCATTTAATCGTGAAACGAGAAATAAGTACGAGCACAACGCTAAATTAAAACACATGTAAGAATATAGATTTAATAATTAATTGATTAATATAATTAAATTTCAATGACGATAATAAGAATAACCTAGAAACTGACAAACCTCAGACAAACGTATGACAAGTAACGGAAATTAGACAACAAATCGGAATTATGTACCACTATAACTGTCGATCTGGCCGGTGGCCGGAAATATGCGAAGATCAAAACTCTATCCAGTAGTTAACAAATCCCTAGTTTAGCCCAATTTTTCAACCTCTTTAAATTTGTTATTAAAATACCAAGATAACTTTTGCTATTCGTAAATGTTGCAATAAATTAAAACCTTCTATTAAAACAATCATGCATAGCAAAGGTAACCTCGATTTATTTAGAAGCCAATTTAAAGCAAAGCGCATTTTAATTTCATGCATGACAATTGAGAACTGTTCAAAAAACAATTCGCATCTTGCTGTTGGCTGGCTGTTGTACAAATAAACTCTATCATCATTCTCGTACTTATTTATACTTATATTTTTTCTCTTTAGTGAGGTTAATATGTGTGTGTTCATGAAAATATTTTCGTCGATCAAAAACAAACAAAAATAAATCAGATATTTTACATTAGCACAGATCGCACTGCTGTCGACAATTTATTATTAATTGTACTTGTAGGAGCAGACGAGGGAGCAGAGCATTAAATAAGAAATTTGACATTTGCATATAATTTTATGTGAAACTAATGTACCTCGCCTAGCAATCTCTGAATATTACACCCATGAAAATGTTCCTCCATCACTTTTCGCTCTAAATCGTCGCATTAACCCTGATTTGGATGCACTCCCTCAAATCGCTACAGCGCGATAGATCTTCCATTTATCATAGCCATGACAGTGCAATCAAGAATCGTTTAAAGGGCTCAAGCAAATGCATCTTACGCTAAACCAACAAATCATAGGATTAATAACATGCCATTCTTCCTTTTATCTCCCATCCTAAGAATATGCCACACTTAAGGTTTCAACATCCTGAATTAATGTTGTCCTGAATTCTACCGAGATTTAAATTACAAATCACCACATTTGAAGAAAATTTTGAACTGTTCCTAAAATAAATATGAGGGGTTATTTGTAAAATATACATGTTTCGTAAAAATACAAGAATAGTTACTTATGCAACAAGAGCAAGAAGTATAGTCTTATTTCAAGAATAGGAAAGTCTGACCGAACGAGCCGTAGGCGAGTTTGTCAAATCTTATGAGTGAAATAAGACACTTTTTACTCGAATTGCATATAAATTTATTTACGTCCGCAATAAATAAGTGAAAAAAGTGCCGCAACGTTTGCGTTAAAAAGAAGTTCACTTTTTACCACCCGCTACCCTTGGTAAGGGAGGTATAAGGATCGTGCTAAAAATCAGATATTGAGATTTTAGTAAATGACCACGTTTTAAGGTCTCTAGAATCCAATTTTAACATTTTCACGATGATGTATATATATATATATATATATATATATATATATATATATATATATATATATATATATGTGTGTGTGTGTGTGTGTGTGTATGTATGTATGTATGTGTGTTTATGTGTAGGGATTTTGTCTTCGCTCTAACTCAAATACTATCATTCAGAAAATTCTGAAACCTTGTATTTCTATGCTATTCTAAAATGAAAAGAAGCCATTAGATTTTGGTGTAAATCGGATAACCGGAAATGGCACTTTACCTGAAGCTCATAATGGTTTTTCTTCAATAAATATCATTAAATGTCATTTTTTCGCATTTTATGTCTAATGAAAATTAAAGATTATTGAATTTTCTGCGGGAATACATTAATACTTTTTCTATATATTTTGCAGATAAATTTAAAAATATTTTTTTTTTATTATTAGTCCCGATGCCTGAGATAAACACAATTCCTTTGTTACACAGTTCATATTTCAAATGAATGTAACTGACAGTAAATGTCACTGTCAAAAACTAATCACTTCAAATTAATAATAGTGACATTTTAAAAAGAAAATAGTAAATAAATCAACAGTTTTATGCAATGGAACAGTTTGCAGCGTTAGTAAATACGTAAGTATGTATTTAAATTAATAAAACTGGATAGGAATGTGGGGCGCAGGATGATTATTGCGTAACTATTATTTTGGTCCAGATGCGGTTATTCGCTACCGAAAATCGGTCACTTTGATATGTTTTTATGTATGAATGCTATGATTGTGGACAAAGCGAAAGAAGAATGTTGTTAAAGAGTGAAGTGAGTCAGCTGAGCTCTTACTCTTATCCCTTTTCTTAATGTTTACTATTGTTTCCGAGTTTTTGCCTCGGTTTTTGCTAACCCACTAAGTGGGAAACGCGTGATTTTATGTACCTATGTATGTATGTATGTAAAAATTAAATAGCGGGAGGTTTTGTGTTGGCCACGTCAGATATTTTACACTTTTATTGTGTTAAAAAAGACGTACTTTATAAATCCATTTTAATGAAGTAACCTTTTATTAACTGAAGTAAAAAAAAAATTCAACGGGTGTCAGCGCTGTAGTTTTGAATAAGATCCTGATGATGTGGGTGAGTACACCAGATGTAAATCACAGCAACATTATGCTTAGAATGTATGTTTAAAATGGTCGTGTTGATTCTAAATTTGGCCAAGCGCGTTGCTCGCTGAAAAATTTGATTCTAAAGTATTTCTGCTGAAGTTATGGACTGGCAAAAAAATTAAAATTAATGTTAAAACGGCAAGAAATTATGAACATAGGAATGGGAGGTTAATCGTTATCAAAGATAAAGAAATCATTTAAGAGAGTGAAGAAAATATTTGTTCTTATGTACGTTCGATAATCAGTGAATTTTTCATCAATAATGATCAGAAATACTAAGGCTAGGAACACACGATGCGGCATTTTGTCAAGTTGGCGGTCGAGTCGATAGAATGCCCAATATTTCGCAATGAGACCGCATACGGCGCGGCTCTCAGTGGCGTACTGCCTGACCATAGTGCCTAATGAAGCCGCACAAAAGTTAGTAAAAGGCTAGAAACACACAACGCGTTGTTGAATCGACAGTTAAGTAGTAGTGTCAGGCGAATGCAAGCCGACTCGACACGTGCCGCCTTAGACAATGTCTCATTCCATTGGCTAAAGAACTGAACAAAATGGACGTGTTTAATTGAAATCCATAGTGATTGAATAATTTCATGAATTTAATGAAAATATGGTATGTTACAATATTTTTTTCGTTGATCATTCATATTATATTAAATTTTACCGGCTGTCTACTTTTTTTCGTTTTAACTGTGAATAAAAAAGATGTTTATGCCCGTATTCATAAACACTAGTAAAAATTTTAAACGGTTCGTTATAATATTTATCCAATAAAAACAGTCGACATTGAAAGAAAAATCAAAATGGGGGATTCCAGCTCAATCGAATTACAGGAAAATAGTAAAAAAATACTAATGTATATGCTGAATAACGAATATTAATAATAAAAAAAAATATGAAATGATATAATTGAGATATTTCGAAAATACGCGTTTTTTGTTATAGCGCTTCGACACCAATATGAAATATATATATAATATTTTGATTGGCGACCGAAAGACCGCCTATACATGCATTACAAATAGCGTGTTAGGAGGTGGGGATTACAACCAATGGAAGTTATGAAATTCAAATTCGAAAGGAGGGGCTAACATTCCTGCACTGCAGTTTCCAAACAGTTTTTATTTTAACGTAAATTTCTTGCATTAAACTTAATAATTTAAATACACCTGTAATTACAAAGTATGTAGACTTATACAGTGTTATAATATTCATTTATTTTTATGTAAATATAACTTAAAATAGCATATATTTCAAGAACATTTAGGTCCTTGATGAAAACAGTTTGATATAAAAACACATAAATGTGACGTCACGTCAATCTTTTCAAAATTCGGGAGACCATAACTCGCTTATTAATAGGATTTTTTTCACCGGATTTTCATCAATAGTCTTAGTTTTCCTAATATTTTCAGTTGAAATTATATATATATATATATATATATATATATATATATATATATATATATATAAAAAAATGGTGGAATCCCCCATTTGATTTGTCAGGTCAGATTCTAATTGTCAAAAATTATAACGAGCCGTTTTGAAACTTTACGAGTGTTTATGAATATGGGCATTAGAATCAAAAAGCGTTTCCAATTTAGTAGGTTCCTTTTACAAGAAGGCGTAGATTAATATTTCCATGTACCTATATACCCTATATTCTTGTAGGATGGGCCTGGCGTAACCAGGATTTAGGGTCAGGTTCGTTAATAGAAATCAGAATCTGTAAAATAATCAGAAGTAAGATCGATTTATTTTGAATAAGCTGCTTAAAGAAAGATCTAAAAGGTTTTCTTTTGTGAAAAAGAAGAAAGTTCACAAATTTCTATACCAGTAGGGTGGTGTTTCTCCAGTCACAACCGTTATTTTGCTATGAATACGCCACAGAGATTTGAAATTAGAAATTAATTTAGTCTAACCTACATTTCAAATAGCAAATCGCTTGATTGCTTTTAGGAAAGAATGCGCCAATCGACTTTGACATAATGTAATAGGAGCAATTTTTTTATTTCATAAAAACTGTCATCAAATCAGATTTTTGAAAGTCCAAAAAAGTTGCTGACTCATACATGTTATTAGAGTTTCATAAATTAAAAATTTAATCTTAGCGTTTAAGCGAAACGTATATGTAAAGCAAGATTCATACTATTTCATTAATTACGGTATAAAAAAAAAAGTATTGTATAACTAGCTTTACATTACAATGACAATACTGCTTAATTATACTAGTATATCTGATTGTATACTCGTATATGCAATTTATATATACAAAGACTGTAACTGTAAATTTCCTTCACAATAAAATATTTTTTGTGCGGACAAAAACGATGTTCAAGTATTTCTATCATCATACGGTAGGCCTTGGTTACAGAAACAAGTGAATGTCTTGGTAGTGAAAATAATTACGTAGTAATAATGACAAATTATAGTGTAGTGTACGTTTACTTGCATTATAGTAATTACTCAAAAAAATAGAAATCGTGTTTTGTAAAAACAGTATTCATGTTGTGCCTTACTGTTCATTTTTAACAAAAAGCGATGTTTCGACATTGACATCTGACCCACTGGATTTGAAATGAAAATTGGTATTTGCGTGCAATATTTGGATGTTATGTTTATTATTGGACGTAATAACAAAATGTAATTATGTACTTCAATCGTTCTAAAAATAGTATAAGTGCATATTATTTCTGTAGTATGTAACAGTTAATTATGTACATTTTTTGAATACTTATATATTTGCTAAGTTAAAGTATTTAGTAATTCCAATTATACACACGGAAAATAGAGCAAAATATATTTTAATGAAGTTTTTTTTAAGTATTAAAAAATTAAAATACAAAGTTTTAACAAATATTTTTTATTCGATAACTAGTTTCGCTATATCATTAGCATCATTAGATCTTATCAAAACTTTAAAAATGTATAATTATATAAAAATGACAAATATAAATGAGATATGTCAATAAACCTTGTATTTTAATACTTAAAAATGAATTATAAGTTTCACCACGTAGGAGCTGACAGCTGAAAGAAATTATTTTAATTAAACTTAATTATTGACAAAAATTATTTATTTTGTATATTAATAACGTCTGGTCACGAACCCGGGGGAACCGGGTTCGATCCCGTCAGACGCCAAATATTTCCAATTTTAAATGGCACAAAAGTGACCCCTGTGGTGCACTCTCCACACCAGCTATGAGTGCCCGTGAGATGACGCCTGGTAAGCGCCCAAACGGTAAAATATATCGTCATCATTACCGATGTCTACATGTGTTGTAGATACTGGCACACCCAGAAATGGGTAATATGCCGTGATGATATATTTATTTATATAACGTTTTGATACTAAACATATTATACACGACAGAAAGAATGTGTTGATAAAAGTAAATTTTAAAATATAGTATTAAGAAAATGATAAACAACTTTAATATTAAATTATTAAAATATCTTTCAGAACTCATATTAATAATTGGAATAATACCTTTTTAGTTTTAGTTCTGTATTTTTATTTAATACCAACGTTTCGGTCGCATACACTGCGGCCTTCTTCAGGGGAAAGAATATAAATGACAAATAAATATATAATTACAAAACAAAAATTTTAATATTGCCCAATTCGAGACCATTTTAATATTGAATCGTTATTTGGAAAAAAAGTTTACTATATATTCGAAAATAAAGAATTTGTAGTTTTTTATTGTTGCAAATAATTTCCGAGTATGAAATAAACCGAGTTTTTAATTTTCACTTTTTTATGCTCTTTCGAATGGCGATGCTCTAATTTTTTTTATCACTGTTGGATTTCGAGTTACGATGTTAAAGCTTTAAATTTTTACATAAACGCCATAGTGGATCCAGATTTTTATTATCTTTCCAACGATGTGTAACTTCTCTATGTTCATTTGTTTCAAAGAGCAAAAATATATCAATTTTCACTGCAAGTCGACAATGAATTTGACATTTGCATATTGTTTACTGTACCGATTATCAATTAGGATTACAATGGGGGTGGGGGATATGTAACCTTGTTCAAATATAACCTTTTTTTGCTGCTTTATTTCAATTCCATTAATTTAAAAAATAAGGGTATTTTATTTTTAACTCTATAAATCGATGGATTAAAATATATATAATTTATGGAATATGTGAAATATGGAAAATATGAATATAGATCCTCTGTAAGTTAAAATTTGTTTCATTTTCTGTAAAATATTTTACTAGAATATATAGAATAAATAAACGTTAGTCTCTAAGTTGTTCAGAATGTAGAGGCCTCAGTAGAGTTAATATAGTGCACCTGTAGAATTAAAAATATTGTACTAAAGTCCAGTTGCATGAAACATTGTTAACTTTAATCACATTGTTGGAGTAACGAGGATCGACTGGAATTTGATGTAGGAGAAAAGAAAATATTCGGAACTGCAGTCTGGAAGATTTTATTGATTTCAAACCAACGTTTCGATCATAACTATGATCCTCTTCAGGGTTAAATCAATTCAGCAAAATAATGAAATATTTATAACAAACGTTAACAAACATCGATGATTTATATGTGAAATACACAACGTTATAATATGATGAAAAAAACTTTTTTTAAATATAATATAAACGGAACAATAGTAGTTTTATAAAATTTGTCCATTCATTCTGTTCCGTTTATATTATATTTAAAAAAAAAATCCCTCATATTATAACGCTGTGTATTTCACATATAAATCATCGATGTTTGTTAACGTTTGTTACAAATATTTCATTATTTTTCTGACTTGATTGTAGGTTAACATATATTTTATTAATTAATTGTATTATATAAAGTTTTTGTCGTATTATATTTGTAGTAACCCTGAAGAGGATCATAGTTACGATCACGTTGGTTTGAAATCAATAAAATCTTCCAGACTGCAGTTCCCAATATTTTCTTTTTTCCTTTAATCACATTGTTGACTTTGACATGGCTTATTTTCCAATGTATTTTTGATCATCATATGGTTACAATGTGTACTTAAACACATGGTCAGCTGTACTCGCCGTCAAATAAATATGGATTGATGCTTAATTTTTCCCTTCTTCCCACCATGTACCTTGCCCTGCGTTGTTGTCACTTCTTCATAACTTAGCATTTTCTACACGACCAGTGGAATTGGCAACAGTGTAGAAATCTCCAGTCCATATTTATTTGACGGCAAGTATAACAAGGTTTTATGCAACCGGTCCTAAATGTTCAAGGTGTATTTGTCTTTCTTCAAATATTGTCAAATGTTATAAAATAATGATAGTAGTGTTACAGTTAAACTGTGTGCAAAAAAATATGTATTTTCAAATAAATAAATATACAATTTGCATTTATCCATTTTTTATGCTACAACAATATTTTATTTACTGTCCGGCCCTAAATGTTCGAGGTGCATTTGTCTTTCTTCAAATATTGTCAAATGTTATAAAATAATGATAGTAGTGTTACAGTTAAACTGTGTGCAAAAAAATATGTATTTTCAAATAAATAAATATACAATTTGCATTTATCCATTTTTTATGCTACAACAATATTTTATTTACTGTGAAATTATTCAACTATAAAAAACACGAAACAAAAATTATCCTTTACTAAAAACAATCCACAGTTTTTATTCCCTGTTCTACTTCCGTTCCATTACACTATTCCTATTTCAAGCAACAACCGGAAACCAGATTACCGATTACCGGTATCTGAGGCATCCTGGCGGACCGGGTGCTATAACCGCATGGACCACAAGACACTAGTCGTGGCCAACCGTGATCAGGAATAGGGATAGAAAACCGGGAAACGGAACGGGTGATGTGAGTGTACTTGGATGATAACGGAACCGTGAGTGTACTTGGATGATATCGGCCCCTATACGGGAAATGGAATGGAATAGGAGATATTGGAGTGTGAATAAGAAGTTATGGGAGGAATTGTTTTCGTAGTAATTGACACTAAAGAGTAAAGTTTGGGATAAGTAGCTATACATAGATACATCTACAACCAATTTGGCGTTTACTCAATTTTAAATTTTATCTTTAAATTGGATATGTGACTTCAAACAAATTTAAAAGAAATATTTATGTAGTAGGTATGCATTATTAAAATATAACCTTTTTATTATCACAAACACTGAAAATTTACTTAAATAATATTTAATAGTTGTAATATTCATTA
Source organism: Ophonus ardosiacus (assembly GCA_943142095.1). NCBI lineage: Eukaryota > Metazoa > Arthropoda > Insecta > Coleoptera > Carabidae > Ophonus > Ophonus ardosiacus. Next base: position 30,451,016 of record OW964832.1, on the reverse strand, counting down.
AAATAGAAACCATCATAAACGTGTGACGTCAATTACTCCGGACCAATAATACGAACCGAATTAAACGATAGGTGTTATATGAGATGCCATTTCTGTTAGATAATAACAGATTCTACAGCATATAAATATGTACTAATACTCAAAACACAAGCTTTCAAATGCAAAGAAAAATGACAGATATGTCATTTCCCTTCTCATAGATTGCTTACTATCTCCACCTCTATTGTATTATCTCTATCATGCACACAGACGATGTCACAAAAAATACCGTTTTCCTCAAATTCTATAAATATTTAACAAATTTTTAAAAATACGGGTAAGAATATTATTTTAAACTCTTAAAATTAGATGGATTAATTAATAATAACAAAAAAATGGTTACGTACCTCATTGTGTTGGGGTCAAATTTTTATCATGACAATTAATTGAATATAAAAATCAAGTTAACCCTCCGTATACCATGGGGCCATCAACGACCCCAGTCTCGCGGAATTGCGCCAAAAATATGATGAAAAACTTGAAGGATTGAATTGTGGCTCCGTGATTTTTTTTATACAACTATATCACCTCGATAGTTATTCTTACTGAAAACTTGAATATCAGATCTGTAGTCATGTAGTTTTCCCTGAAAAACATGACTGGGGTCCTCTTGAGTGCCCATGGTATTCTGTGTACACTTTTAATAAAATAAAATCGCTACATAGATTTAATAATGAGTCAACTTCCATTTTCAAAGATGATTTTCTCTTTCCTAAATACTAATAGATGTGAAAGAATTGAAATTGAACCATCCAACTCATAAAACATCACTTAGAACCAAAATTACAAATGGGGTCTCGCAAAGACCCCCGTGGTATTCTATGTTCTAGCTGGACCGTGGTATTCGGAGAGGTAAATAAAATTTATCTATTTTCTCTTTCCCAAATACCTATAGGTGTGAAAGAATTGAAATTGAACCATCCATCTCATAAAACATCACCTAGGACCAAAGTTACAACTGGCGTCTCGCAAAGACCCCCGTGGTATTCTATGTTCCAGCTGGACCGTGGTATTCGGAGAGGTAAATAAAATTTATCTAAACTTTAAATTTAATTTGTTTAATGTAGCATTATAAAAATTTGAATGAATACAGAAAAAAAATCTCTATTGAATAACCAAAAACCAAAACTGATGTATAGTCAGTAAAAAAAAAAAATAACTTTGTGTTACAGATAAGAACCGCAGAGGTGACCAACAGTTTCGGTTCGTGGGCTACGTTGTGAATAATTTTTTCTTCGCTGGCCGGATGAAATAGGAAATATATAAACAAAATAAAAAAAAAGTGAAACAAAAATAATTTATTTCATGAAATAGGAATTTATTTAAAGATCTTAAAAGAAACACTAAATGGTATAATTAAAATTTTATAAAAAAGAATATTTTCGAAAAAGGTCAGTTAAATATGTAATATTAAATTGTCGCCCTTCGGGCCGTATGTTGGCCATGCCTGAGACTGAGAACCACTACAGTGTCCCACACTCTATCTTCAGTGTGGCGGAGATAGCCAATGTTATTCTTACGGAGGTTTTCTGTACCATGTTGCCAATTTTTCAATGTAATGTAATATTGAAACATTCATAAATTTTCATTGCTATACCAAAATTAGTTAACACTATACAATTTAAGTTTTATGAGGGTCTCTTATTTACTCAAGGGCTTATTGTATACACTCAATATTTGTCTAAATAGTTTTATATACAAGGCTATTTGTACCTGTAATAAGTAAAATTTCAATACAATAATTTAAAACCGCCCAGCATACTAATCTTGATTAAATGCATTAGAAATTAGAATTTTAAAATATTATAAATTCAAATTGGAGATAGAATAAAGACTTATGAACTATGTAAAATATATGCAGTATTTCTATCAAGCTTAAATATTAGTAAATTGTCAAATAAGAACTTATAAATTAAATAAAAAATATGTATTATTAAACCGACCAGTGTGTTATTCAATTTCATTTTTTTCTTCGCACCTATGCTGTTTTACATTTATATATTGTACTCGTATATGTATTAATTTTATATCTTTTCGTAGAATGGAAATATGTAACATAGGGAATTTATATTGTTGACGACGATTGTAAAATGTCCAATTAAGTACAAACATGTTTTATATTATTTACTTTAAATTGACTATAGTTTATATGTTAATTCATTTCATTTACCTAGGCTTGTTATGATTTTAAATCCTACTTACATTTTGTATTTGTATTATTTTATATTTTTTGTAAATTATTAAACTGACCAGTTCATTATTTAATTTAATTTTTTTTTCTTTTCACCCACCTGTTTAGATACACTGAAAGTACACCAGTCATAAAAACATTCAATGAAGTACCCAGAATATTTCATCTCTTTTTGGGCATCTATTTTGCTCTTTCTATCTTGCAGATTTATAGCAGGGAAACATGGCAACATGGTACTCCATAAGACCCTATACTGAACATAGAGTGTGGGACACTGTATAGTTAGATTTTTCAATAAGCGAATGGCGAATGTTGCCACGATCTACTACCTACAACTTTGATTTTGACTACGAGCAAGTAGTAACTATAATAGTTACTATTTGCTCGTAGGATTTGGATGATGTATTTTATTTTTACTTGATACAATGTCAGGAAGAAGCGTAGAAGTAATATTTTTATAGTCCGTATACATAAAGTACAATAAATAAAGGATGAAGTAGAGGATAAAGTATTTACCATTTAACAAAAATTTTAATAAAAATAAATACAAAGTACTATAGCACCAAATAAAAATATGTAGTACGAGAAACCAATGGCCCACGGAATAAACATGAATATTCTTCGCAATAAACTGTAAAATTCAAAGGTCTTAAACATACCAAATTTCAATTTCAACCGCGTGGCGTATATTTCATGTTTTCAATTTTAATATATTTAAATAAGAATTTTATTATTTTGTCAAAATACACAACAAGAGCCCCCGTACATAAAGCTTCTAAAGTAAGTACCGCTCTGTATTTCGTGCATATGCTACTAGATCTTTTGTGTTATAAAACATGAAGTACTTTGAAGAATTTCTGAGCATATTTCTCATGTAATACCTACTCTTTGTAGAGTTTAGTAAATTTAAGCGCTTTAAAGCAACAGGATTATTTTCTCATAAATTCCATATTTCTTGAAAATACAGCCTGTAAAAGCTAATTCGTTTTGAAGTACTTTATATCGTTATTTACATTCTTTCAAAATGAAATAATTCGAAGCGCATTTCATTGCCAATGCTAGCATATTAATTTTGTAGTTGATGTCAAAAGTTTAATGAAATGTTTAGTTAAATACAACGGCACGTGCATGAAAATGCTTCTATTTAGCGGATAACAATAAATGAATGTAATTTCAGCAGTTCGTGGAAAGTTCAAATGGAAACATTACACTACTGAATATTTAACAACAGTTTGACTTACATTTAGTAATTGTATTTCAACGTTGAAATTGCAAAATGTTAACGTGGTAACTATTTCATATCTTAAAAACTGTAAATCAAATTCTAACCTTATTAGGAACTGAAATATATTTGATTAAAGTTGAAGTAATTAAGACAAGATTTTTTTTTTTTTAGATTTGGTGCTTAATATCATTAGGAAGCATCTGTATATAGCTCGCCCAGCACTACTATGAAAATTTTTGCGTTTCACGCAAATATAGTTCCTTTTCAGTGTACATTATATGTATATGAAAGTTGAAAATTATTTGGAACTATTTAAATAGGCAAAAGTTTTATTGGGGTTCCGAAGGATCATTGTTGCACACTAAAATTCTTATCCGAGATGTAATGTTATTACAAATTATAATAATATTGTAGTAGATTTCCTTGACCACCCATACCATACATCCAGATGTATTTATTAATTATAGGAAAACTATCACTACTGAATGCATAGTTTTACCGAAAACATACATTAATTTTTATTGAATCCCGCAATTTTAACTTAAATATAAATAAATAAATCACACATGAAAAAAAGATTCAAATTGTAATAAAAATGAATTTATTTACTACAAAAGTATAGATAACAACAAAAATATGGACTGTATTCGAATTCTAACAGATTACTGATTACATGTTTTGACCTATGTTATCTAGGTATTGTTTAGAAAGACGCGCGCGCGTGTATGCACTAAATTTATGCAAAAATTCAAATGCATCTTTTGGGGTTTATTACAGATTTCGTTTTCGTTTATGAAATAAAATATTTATATTGCTTTTACAACAATTAAAAAAATACAATAACACCACTAGATCATCAAGATTTATTTGATTTAAAAAAAAACAATGATTTTTGATTTTTTTAAATAAATCATGATTTTTTCCAACCCTGAAATAAATTCACAATATAAATATAATTTTTAGGCAGCTCAACTATTACATAAATAATAATTTTTTTGCGTATCCTTTGGAAACCGTAAAGTGTCACTTTTTTGACATATGAAAGACTAATCCACAGCCGCATGTACTTCACGGCCGCATTTACTTTATAGCCGCTAGTCATTCATTTGTTTGAAGAGCAAATAAATTTAGCGCTACATTACTTGCAAGCATAGTATTGAAAAATCGTCACCATCGTATAGCTCAATTTATTGCTCAACAAATTAATTGTTGCATAGATAGATATTATTTTCACTTTTAGGTTACAAATTTGGACAGAAAAAACTTTTATGAGTTATATAGAAATACAAGTGACAGGAAAGCATTCTGCAAGTGAATGAATCATGAAATTAATTTTTGATAATTTATTAGGAAAGTCGTGGAAAACTGTTGTGTGCACCTCGGCTTAATAGTTCTTTCTTAGCCTTCGGATTCGACCAAAAAACATAATTATTTTTAAGCCTTAATACACAAGTATTATGTTAGAAGATTTAAAAATTTATTGTCGTTATTTTTTCCAAAATTCAAATTTATCGTGAAAGTTGCAATAGTAATTCCTATGTAAAAGAATTCTGCAAGCTAGTAATAGAATATCAGGTTCGGTTAAAAATAAAATTTTTGAAATACCAGTTAACAGATTTTCAAACCGGTTTCTTGCTCTACTATCAAATGATCGTAACGCAGACAATATTGATCAATTATTGTGGCTTGAACTACTCAAGTTCAAATGTGGCTGAAACCAATTTCCGATTTATCGTGAACAAATTAGGCCTGTGGTGGTCTCTATAATTAAGCTGAATGTACGTATGTACGACTATAATTAGAGAATGTTCTTTGTGGCAAATATTTCATTATATTAACTTTCCTAAATTGATTGCCAATAAAACTTTGTAGTATGTACCTATCTACTCATTTTTATAAATATACTTGAAATGTCTCGGAAGAAAAAGGTGAATGTCACGCACGCCTAATTTTTAGAACAACGAATTTTTAACAAATAAACAAAATTTTTTATGCAGTATTCATTAAACGGTGTGTTTAATGAATGTCAATAATTATAATTGTTTACTAAATTAAAGTTAAAAGGCAAACTGAGAACTAATGTTAACTGGACATTCATTTAAGTATAGATAGTCACGATGTCTCGGGAAATGGTCTTTGTTAAAATGCTAATACTCGCGACATAATTTACGCGTTCTGAAACAACATTTTGAAAGTATTCGCCGAACTATATAATTTTGCATAAATATCTAAATTTTGGCATTTTTGTTACATGCTTTATCCCAATACCTTACAATAATTCTACGTATGTATATTATCAAGAGAACAATATTTCACTGCACTGGTGTACCTATATCGCTCTCGCTCTGTTTCTTTCGATATATGCAAAATTCTTATGGATTAGTATTTACGTGTGGTACAATGTAATTGTTTATTACATTTTAAACCCGGATTTTATTGCTATTCAAATTAAGGAAGTCAGGAAAATAAAATGTACACAGGAGTAATTAACGTTGTATTGTAGAAAAGATTATAAAATAATAACGGTAATAATATCCATGAAAATTCATAACTGAGTTGCTGTATACATAACGGTATCTGTGGAACCGAATATCGCCTATATTCTCCATTCCTGTATTGCTTTGGCGAGTATACGGTTTCGCTTGTGGTATCACGCACGCATGTCGCAAGTATGCGTGGCACGCTACGCATATCGCGTATGGCTGTCATTGTTTCACTAGGCCACATGCAGCTTCATCCGATATTCAGCAAACAACATACACACATACACAGCAGGCGATTACAATGTGATAGCTTATCGACTGTTGCAATTCATATACAGAATTTGATTGTTGATAGATACACTGACTAAGAAGTAAAAATTATTAAATAATTTATGGACAAATATATATTTATTGTCAATAAAAATATAAGGAGTATTTCACACGTACATTATAAACATTTAAAAATTGAAGAGATTATTTTATAGGCAGAATTAATAGCAGAGATGTTTCTCTAATTCAATGTTTCATTAAACAATTGTTGGTTAGTACGCTCAGGAACGAAAACAGAAGGGGATGCAAAATTTATCTGAGAACCCTTGAACTTCACTCAGTTTAGGTAGTTATGATATGCAAATTATACCATTCAACTGAATCAATTACCTTTGAGAATTACATACACACCAGTATATCATAAAATCAGAAGGTACATTTACAAACCAGAAGCTGTTGTCATTGGAACCATTTTCTGGAAAAAATCTAATTCCGTTTCGAAATATTACTTATTCTTTGTCATTTTGAGAGTCAAAATGACACAATTTAATGCGAGTATGTCTCTTTTTCATGAGCAGAAGAGTGATAGTTAATCTTTAATACGATGTTCACTCTATTTTTCTATCAAAAGTTTGATATAAACGAAATTAGAAAATTCACTGTATGTATTACTATTATGTGACTCGTTATAAAATCGAGTTTTTCGCTCACGGGGTGCTACCGAATTCAATTTTTTCGTTCGGTAATCTTTACATCTATATCTTTTTAACTTCAATTTCGGAAAATTAAATTAAATTTCAAAAAAAGTAACTTCAATTTCAGAAAAAGTAAATTCAAATTCTAAAAAAGTAACTTAAATTTTAGAAAAAATAACTCTAATTTCAGAAAAAGTAAATTTAATTTCGGAAAAGGTAAATTGATATTTTCATATAATATTTCTGAAATTGAAGTTACTTTTCCTGAAATTGAATTTACTTTCTCTGAAATTAAAGTTGAAAAGGTATAGTACGAGAACATAGTTTTACAATAGCTATTTTGATGCACTCCATAATATATAATATAATTTCAGCAAAATTTACAGGGGGATTTCCCCAGACCTAAACAACAGTTTTTTCTTCGATCGTACAAAAAAAAAAAAAAATGAAAAAACATTGAAATTGAGAATTAAGCGTTTATTAAAAAGCATGTAAAAAGTAGTTCCTTTACTCCACTTTAAAATACTATGCAAATTATTACAAAAACTATGTGGTTCTTAAATAAATATTTACATTAATTTTGATAATTGTGTTTAACACCTACCTAACTCAATTCTTCAGCAAATATTTTCTGATTTTGTATACTTTTAAAAAATACTATTAGATCGTAGAAAAAATAAGTAATATGTGAATTTTTATGAAAACAAGGTGATTATACCTCGAGCTATACTAAGTAAATATTTACATTGACTTTGACAATTGTGTTTTAACACTACCTACCTCAATTCTTCAGGAAAATATTTTCTAATTTTGTATACTTTTAAAAAATAATATTAGATCGTAGAAAAAATATCGTAAGCTCGAAATAAGATCATAGTGCTCTTGTTACATAAATTATAATTATTTCGAACTCAACCAATGTTAAACTTCAAATTTTTATCAAGTTTTCAAATAACACAAGGTTAACTTCTAAAACTCAGATTGACACATCCAGAAATGGGTGATAAGCCGTGGTATATACATATTTATTTTACGGTTAAAATCTATTATTTTAAAGGGTAGGTATTGAAATTTATTTTTGTTAAAAAAAACTTACACGATTTTAGCCAACACTATACTAACGGATTCCACCCAGTCATATATTGATTTTACGATTTTAAGCACTAAGTTAATGTTAATGTACTATTAATACGTACCGCAAAAAAAAGAAGACAAAATGGGGGCAAGGATTTTTATACCAATTTGTAATGTTTTCTTAATAATTAAAGTTTGCCAAATTACTTTCCCATTTGGACACCCTCCAAAGGTAAACTACGATAGTTCGAAAATAATTCACTCAATCACTGTGACATCAAACATATGTTAATATTTTATTTATAATGTACGTGTTTACAATACTTTTATTTTGAAATATTTCTAGATTAATGCAAGGTCAGTAATATCATCCGTCCTTGATCTCACGTTATCGTTTATAGATTACTATGGGGTTTACTACTCCTTCAGAATATTTTTATTCGCAGACAACATTGCAAATCGTTTAACATTTTACGTTAATTCTCTATATTGTTAACGCAATTCTGATCTACTTTCTTTTCAATCAAACGAGATTACAAGCATATTTTTAAGATTTTGACCCCGATTTTAAATCGTAATCGTGGCAACAATTTTTTCGTTTTATGAGAATTTCTATAAAATTGCTACACGTATATTCGGGTACTATGAAACATAATATTACATTATTAATTTTTTATTTAGTTGAGCTCTGTTAAATTTACGAGTTTTTATAGGTATTCCGAGAGGTATTCCTCTTGCCATGTTCGTCAAATTCATATGAAAGACTTGATGTGTGTAATCCAGTGTATTATAGATCTAAAGAGACCTGAATCCAGAACATAAATATACACCACCTATAACCTATATGTCGCAGGCTAATTACATAATCAGTCGTTTCATAAAATGCCTATAGTCGTTTCTTTCTATATGACTACGCAAATTGTAAAATCTATATTTGGACATATTCACTTGCAATTTTTTTTTTAAATCAAACGTTGTTAGTTCATTATTCCACTGATACTGATGATTGCAAAGCTACATAATAGACCTTTTCAATTTAACAGTTACCTCTTCCTATCTTTTCTGTACATAGTAAGTAATATAGCGCCTGTAACAGCCAGCTGAGCTGTCAAATGAAACGTCAAAAATATTGTAGTTACTAAATTACAAGTTTTCTATATGAAAATTTGCATCGTTAGACATTTTAGCTTCAATAAAAGCTTTTGTAACTTCTTTTTACCGCTTGTTAAGAGAAGTGTTGTTTATATGACATGCCAAAAATAACATATAGAGATTTTAATGAATAAGCACGTTTTAAGGCCCCTATAATCCGATTTTAATTTTTTTACGATGACATTACGTGTGTATGTGTGACTGCCCGCGTTTGTGTGTGCGGATATCGGACAAATGATTTTTCAAATTCTATAAGACTAAAAACCTGTTTAAATACGGTTTCCTCAATCGGACATTAATGGAAACAGAAGTAGTACTTTCGTAAAAAAAAAATGTAAATATTATTTTTTACAAATTTATGTAATTACAAATATTAAAGAATATAAAATTCTCTAAATATTATATCTTCTATAGATTTAGAGAGAATATATAAAGTAATCTGTTGTAATGAATCACACATCCTAAACATCTCCATGGAAACTAATTGAAAAATTAACGTCTCTAATTGACAGATAGGTAAATGTCAGTGCCAAAAATCCAGGAATATAAATGAAGGCTTTTCCTGGGAAGTACATTTAATATGTCTTATTTTATTATTAAATAAATATTTAAAATTATAGATACATATATTATAAATATTAAATACAATATTTATAGCCTAATATGAAAATGGCGAGAGGTATTGTGCTGGCCACAACAGATTTCTGCGTCTAAATTTTGGAAAATCAAACGACATGGATCTCACATGACTAGGACGTAACCATGACTTCCGCCATTTGTTGGTTCACTATTCTCTTTAAATTGAAAAGGTCTGTTTTGTAGGTACAACTAAAATATGTCAAGCTGAGGATAGATGAACATCGCACATCAACACGAACAACACGGCCGACAAATATGCTCTGATTGAACATCCCAATACACACGTTCGACGTTCGATTTGGAAAATTTTGCACAAAAGTGCACATGTCCGAATTGAAATGAAGGCTCCTCAAATCTTTTTCAATAGGCTATTCCACCGTAATCAAAAATAGTAAAAGTTTATTGAAAATATGAATGATAATAGTTAAAGGATAAGAAAAATTATATTTATTTTATTATAAATCATTCCTTCTAGAAAACACGGGGAGTTTTGCTTTTGAAGATGCAGGACATGTCCACGAGTGTTTGAGTAAATAGGATCCAAGTATGACCTCCGAATCTGAGAAGCCCCGCCTAAACTAAGAATATACTTCTTCGGGTGTGTCGGATCTGTTCGGTTGCTGGGTGATGTTCTAATTTCTTTTATTTATATAAAATGAGAAAAAAAGTGAAATAAATTAAGTACAATAATTTATTTTATATCTCTAATAATGAATTATTAATATTACAATTTAAATATACATTATTTTGTAATTTGTGTAAAATTTTTTTATGGCTTGTGAACCACTGTTTGTTTACTTCTGGTATATCCACATTACCTACGTCACAAAGCAAATTTAATTTTCCGACCTTAATATCTCGCTTATTTGGAGGAATTTTTAACTCGGACTTTCACATGTGGTCTTATGTTTTTATGTACTTTAAGAAAAAAAAAAATAAAAAAAATATCTTGGAATAGCCTATTTACAATGTGTCCAGTCGTTAAGAAAGCTACTATGCGTTTCACAAAATGGCAGAATTTGTATTACAAAATAAGGATTGCAGCAGTGTTGTGTTATTGTGTACCCTGATCTAGGCATATGTGATAGGTGTACATTGCTCACCCATGATTGTCCGTGGCAATGGAGAGCTGCAGGAGGTCGGGCGGGATGGGGGCGGGCGGCGGCGCCAGGTCCAGCGACGCCAGCAGCGCCGCCCCCGCCTCGCACAGCTCCGCGCCCAGCAGATCCACCGCGGGCACCACCAGCTGCACCAGATCCACTACCAACCAACGACACCAACACTAACAAACAACTGTCAACCACTCACTATGTCTCACCAACAATTACAAACGCGAAAAATGGAGTAGGAGGTGTGTAACAGAAATGATCTGCAAGATACAAAATATCAATGAATCATATGATAGAATAAGAAAATATATAAGGAAGCCCATTCTGTAATACCAAACTAGTTTAAATAAGGAAATAATATAAAAATGTTGATTCATAATAGGCAATCTACGAAAATTCTGCCGGTGAACTGTTACCGGTATATATCGATAACAGCTGTTTATCACAGGTTACAGCTACCGGGATAGATATTTTAAGAACGCAAGTGGTAAACAGGGTAGGTTTATAACCTACGAAAATCAGTTGAAAGATAAAACAGATTTGAAATTTGACGTAGTTAAACGTTATCTCGTCTCGTTTTCTGTATTATCATAATTAACTTCTGAAACCTACTTCCGATTCCAACTTCGCTAGGCATCTCTACCTCTTTTTGAGGTTAGATTCTTCATTTACCGCATTTATCGGCTGAATTACTCGATCCACAAATCATGGATCCGGTATATGGATCTGGTAGATATGGTACAATTTTCGAACACGGTAACTATTAACCACTTGTGTTTTCGAACGCAGTCGGTAGGTGCGGTATCTATCGGTAGAATTTTCGTAAATGCCTATTATGACCCAAAGCTTTAATACTAAAAACTGTACTGTTTGTTGCCAAAGGTCAAGATATTTGATTAATTCCTTAAGCATGATAATGGATGCAATTTACTATCACCATGGGATTTTATAATCTAACAAAAATTTTCGATGACTATGTTTTACTACGTATCTCATGTTGCATGATTTATATTATTATACAATTTTTTTTTTTTGTACAATTTCTTTAAAGTGTTGTAGTTTATCTAATTTGATCAAGGTCACATACTCCATTAAAAAGTAAATTTTAAATTTGTAAATCCTGTGATTGGTAGGTAGATTATTTCCCGTTAAACATCATTATAGCGAATGAAATTAAATGTAGGTATATACCTAACATAATCGTATTATTTTCATATGAGGTAAAACGTCAATTTCTACAAAAAGCATTGTCACAGTACCGGACGTTGTTTTTTTAAAGAAACAGGAAGCACAAAAATGATAATTCTTATTTTGTTATCTTTATTTTAATGAATCATGTTGCATTTCTTTTTTATTATGTCACTAACCGCAACAAAATGGTACACTTTTTATCCATAATAGATTTTCCGATATTCGAGTATGACAATTGTTTAGAATTTAAACCTCGATTTAAGCTGTTTCAGATATCCCTATACAGAGAATTTATTTTAAAATGCAACATTAAGGTTCATCACTTCCATGGTTACTCACTATTGTCAAAAACTGACAGCAATGTAATATTTGTCCATTTTAAAATGCAACATTATAAATAGTATTGCAGCACAGGAGATACCTCCAGAACACATCACAAATGGTATCAATTCTTATTACGACCGACTAGGATGTTGCCTCAGTGTGAATGGGGGTATTTTTTAACATTTATTACATCAAAGTTATGAATTTTTGTAAGCTAAAGTTTGTTAAGATTTGCAACATTCATGTTTTGATTTCTTGTTAATCGTATGTAGGCTAATTTAGTGTAAATTAGTTTTGATAATACAAAATTACAAATTTCGTATGTTGCATTTTAAAATGGACAAATATTACATTGCTGTCATTTTTTGACAGTAGTGAGTAACCATGGAAGTGAATGACCACATGTTGCATGTTAAAATAAATTCCCTGTATATACCTATCAAAGAAATAATGATAAATATTCCCGGAGATACCGTACTACCACTTCCTATCTTTATATATTTTTTATTAAATGCTGATTATCGTAGGGTGCTATTGGCGAAGCATAATTCTTGGCTCTAAATTATATTAGAAAAAAAATTAACGAACTAAAGAGTTGTGTCCAATTATGTATACATACATAACCGTTTTTCTCTAAAGGTACCATAAGCACATAGGCTCGAATTCAGTACTCTTCACTAGTGTAGTGATCGTCTCTAGTAACTATGGAAATGTAAACAGCTTGCATCTTTCACTTATTAATGTATCAATGCCTATTCTAATCTTTATTTTGTTCTTTTTAGAGAAGCTTCTTTAGTTAAAGAAGAGTGCAGAATTCGACCCATAGAATTCTAAAAATTCTATTGGGATACTACGAATATTTATCGGTTTACAAAACCATGTACTATTATGATGAAACTTAGAAATATGTACAATAAAAATAACTATTCCATTTTTCTCAACTTATTTACTAGGTATAGTTAGATTTCTGTAAGAAGAAAATTCCAATAATTTAATTACATGAACAAAGTTAAGACATGAGTATGACGAATGTGTCCAGTACTGCATAAAGTTTGTCTGAAAACGTATGATATTTCATTTCTTCATTCGAATGGAGTATACGTGCTAAGTTATATACATATGTTTTTGAATATTAAATTTTTGTGCACATTTTTATTTATCTTTACAGATTAATAATGAATGGAAGAAGAAGATATGGCCAAACAAACAGTGGCAGAAGCATGTTATTCAAAGACAATACATTATAAAACATTTTATATAAATTTCTCCTGATCAATGCCACTACATTCTCGAGATGAAATGTAAACGTTGTGGGTGACGTCATCACATTGGAATCTTCTTCGGACATATAGTGCGGGACATGAAAAATGAACTATGGAAAATATGTTAGCACAAATCACTGTCTAATATACGCGCGCCGTTAAATCCATACGAAATAAAATTAATTTACTTCGCGTATTCCTAATATAACATATAACAGTTGCCCCAATGAGCTATAAGTAAATATAGAGTGGCGGATGAGAGCTGCTGGCCGTACACACTTGGACGCCATGTCTACTATAACCTGCAAGGCAGGTTGCAGCCTACCAGTAATATTTCTTAATTATTTTTAACGAAATAATTTACCTTTTATGTTAGAATTATAAATATAAATAATGCAATTTGTGGCGAAAAGTTTTATTCTGACATATATCATATTTCGAAATAAATAAATAAATTAATACATATTTAGTTTCACAGATATATAATATGGATGATGTGAAACTATTGATAAATTAATATAATTTAAGAATTTTTACTGTGAATCCTTATTTTGTTATAATATTTTACAACAATAAATAACAAATTATATGAAAAATGTAACTGCATTAATACAATATATTGAAAAATTAGCAAGGTAGGTTGGTAGGTAGATAGATACATAAAAACGAAAATAGCGAAAATTAAATTATATGTTTTATTATGACAATAATAACGTATATAAAAAATATAACATAAAATACAATAACAAAAGCATATTCTTTAAATAAAATAAACAAAATTGTGAAAATAATCACTACATATATGAAATAGAAAATAATGTTTTTATTGACCTTTAAATATGATTATTTTGGTGAAAAATTGTCGAATGTTAGTTCCTTGAATATCTGTAGAAACAGTCCTACTATTTACACAAAAAATTGATTACCTATAATAATTGTTCTTATATTTATTTTAATTACAACAGAAATTTTTGTTTCAATAAAGAAAATTTGATTGTAATAATAAATATCAGTAATTACATAAAAATAAATTGATTATATTCGTTGTTGGATTTAGGTGAGAAACTATTATCAGACTACAGGCGGTAAAATCGTAAATCCGTCGCTAATTAAAACTTTGAGTTAAAATTTTTGAATATAAAATTTACCTGTGAAACGACTTGCAACTATTTCTAATTTGTCTGTTTCCACACTGAGGAACAACACACTTTGCGGGCATTTTTAATAAATAGTGCAATAAGCGCTGAGAAAAACAACGTATAGCGTCTGAGCTGAGCGCTCAGTTATAGTAATGGCCGCCGACCTAAGCATTCAACTGTGTACGGGTAAAGTACGCGTTCAGCATGCGATGCGCCACTCTATATTTACTTATAGCTCGTTGAGTTGCCCAAATAAGTTTTAAAGCTTCGGAGCCATTCTTATATTGGCAATTGATCTGTGCAATTGCATTTCGTTTCAGTTTCCGTCCTGATAACACTCGGAACTAGGGCTGCGCGATATTCAAATTTCAATATCGATATTCGATAACAAAATGATATCGATATTTTCCGATATATCGATTTTGCGATAATTATCGATATTTATCGAAGACTATCGGTAATTGTAAGTAAAATCGATAAATATCGACATTAATCGATAATTATCGAAATTAATCGATAAATATCGATATTAATCGATAAATATCGATAATAATCGATATTAATCGATATCAATCGATAAATATCGTCATTAATCGATAAATATCGATATTAATCGATAATTATCGATATTAAGATAAAAAAAATATTAATTTTTTTATAATTTCTTTATTCTGTGATAAAAAAAATTAATTCAGCGTGTTCTGCGGTAAGTGATGCTCGATGATCTATTATAATAATGCCGCTCTTACTATACTGAAAATAACCTCTACTAACCATACTCAAGCCATTGTTATTCAACGGGCCTTCAGTTCAGAGTACGCTGTTATTGCTACATAGAATATGCGAGTTGCAGCCAATAGTATATTTCAGTGATTTACAACACAGCACTACAACTTGTATGTTTTGTTTGTGTCGTTTTGTATGGAGAAAAATTATTTTTCGATATTTATTGATATTAATCGATAATTATCGACGTTTATCGATAATTATCGATGTTTATCGATTATAATCGATATTTCGATATTAATCGATAATTATCGATAATAATCGATATTTATCGATAATTATCGATGTTTATCGATATTTTCGATATTGATGAATAGTTATCGATAATTATCGACATTTATCGATAAGTATCGATAAATATCGAAATATCGATTTATCGATAAATAATTTTTATAATATCGCAAACCGATATTTTAAAAAATATCGATAATTATCGATATATCGATATTTTTCCCAGCCCTACTCGGAACCATTAGGATCATGAGCGTACACAAATGAGTTAGAAGCACAAAGTTACCGTAATAATTATTATTTGACGGCGTTTATGGAATATCACGACATAACCTTTTCTTTCCCCTACCCCTCAGGTCAAGATTCGTGTCCCGCACTATATACATACATATGACTATACATATTACGTATTTCTAAATAATTATAATAAAAAAAATATATAAGTAGGTACTTATGATTATTACTACTATTATTACAGAATGGGCCAAATTGACTCGTATTCACACATATTTTAATATATCAAATTTTGTGCTCTGCCAGCTGGGCTGTCAAACTTAAAAACAAAAAAACTGCAATCACTAAAATACTTACATTGTTTGCTATTTTAGCCACAATAAAGCGTTCATAACTTATTTTGAAAAAGACTTTTCTCACATTTTACATCAAAATTTTTAAGAAACAAACGCCTTGGATCTTTTATGACAACAACCGCCACTGCTATGGCTTACTGAGCATATCTTCTGTCTCTTTAAATCGAAAATGTCTATTTATATCAAGCTTTCCAAAAATGACAAAATAATATGTACTCGTATGTACTCGTATGTACAATATAATGTCTGCTTGAAATATAATTTAAAAGTATATATTTCTAAATATTATTTTAAATAATGGTTAAAAGTACAACCTATTCTTAGAATTTTTTATCGAAACCACTGATTATTATCCGGTTTGATCCAACTCAACACAAGAAATGTAAATGTTGCAACATTTAAATCACAGGAAACATAAAATATCATAATTTAAATATTTATTGGAAAATCTGTCAAGACAGGAAAATAATTGCAATTTTATTGTATAGTTTTCAATAAAACTGTTCGACAAATTACAGCAAAATTCGAAATCATTAGAATTATACGTCTTTCTTTTCCGTATACAAAACAATTATAGCTCTTGCTAAAAAAACACTTGTACGTTGTATGTGAATACGAGCCATATTTTGTTTTCGTTTGTGGAATAAATTTCGCTGGGATTTAAAGGCCGTGTGACATTTTGTAATATTTTATCCAGGATAAATGCCATGTTTCGTGCAGTAGGATAATAAAATTTAAGGATAGAAAATTGTGTGGCGTTTAATTCTTGCTGTGCCCTAGTTTTCATTTCTGGTCACTGGGCTTACATTTCAAACAGAAAAGAAAACATACTGAACAAAAATACCGGTACTGTCGAATTTTTTTACCGTGATACCTCTTATTAAATACAAAATAATATGTATAGAAATAGAAATAATACCAACTAAATCAATGTTACTTACTTTATAAAATCACTTATTTCTACCAATTATTTATGAACATATTTTTATTTTATTTTCGAAACCCTCTACAGGTACAAAAATAGATTATATCAAAGATCTCTTTACAATCTGAAATATGTTATTCTAAAAAGGAGTCCAATTTTAAATATATTTAGTATAATAATAATATTAATTATACAAAAAATAGCATAGTCAAGTCTGTTTTTGTTTAAATTCGAGATTCGAGGATGATGATGTAATTACATCCAATCATTTTTCTGATGCCAAAAGTACCTTCTTGTACTTCATTTAATTAACCGTTTTAACATTGTTTAATCGTGAGTCTACATCTATTAGATATGTGTTGACATGATATTCAACAAGATTATTGAGAAATTTAAATTTCTAATGATCCAGTCTACTTTTCTAGAAAATTCGGCCAGAACTGAAATTATGGTTTTATGATAGAATTGATCGGATTCAGTATCAAAAGCAGCCTGTAAACTTAGTAATTATGTTATGCATTTCTAACAATTTTGCATAAAACATACTACAATTATACCTAATATATTTTTAAAGATTGTAAGGTGTAAGTAAAGTAGTAATTTATCCCTTCATATTTGGTAAACGTTTTGTGCGATAATAAACCTTACATTAGATAATGCCTGTATTCAATATAAAGTTGTATAAGAAAACATCAACAGTTTAATAAATGTGTCAATTTACAGAACATAAACTTATATTTGATTTTCTTTAACTCTCGCTATAAAATGTAAATTAGATAACTTTTCTTGTAAGTAGAGCTCGAGGCAAGAATGCCACCTGTTTCTTGACGTGTTTACTTTTGCTGTTTTTATTTCACATAAAATGTAGTAGTTGACTTTTAACCACTTGGATTCAAATATCGATAAGAACTCATTAGACTTGGCAATACACTCATAATGTGTGCAGAAAAATCTCGAAAATGTAAATTTGCAGAAGCCAAAAGAATACAGTTCCCGTTAATATAACTTGCATTAAGTATATGAAAATGTGAAATAGTTAACCAAATAACTTTAAAGTTTCATGAAACCATTAAATAAATACATCACTACGATCACAAGCCGTCATAAATATATAATTTTGTAGGAATTTTATTTTTAGGTTGGGTTTGAATAGAGATGAGTCAATTCCCGAAATTTAAAGTTACGGGAAAATTCCCATGAATTTCCCCGGTTTTTTTTTCCTGGGGGGGGGGGGGGGGGGGGGGGAAATTTATTAATATCGAAAAAGTGTACATTGGTAATACAAGAACAAATAATTTAAAATGTAAACAAATATGTAATTAGACATCAGAATCAGAAGAATCAGTACTGTGCGTATAGGGGATTGGCCTTCGCCTATTTTTTCTCAAAAAAAGCCGGGAAAATACGTAACAAAATTTCTTCCCGCAAATCGTTAATGAAGGTGTTTCCAGGAATTTTCCCGGGGAAAAAATTAATTCCCGACAAGAATTTTTTGGCGGCACATCACTAGGTTTGAATAATTTCTAATCTAAATAATCATTGCGATTCTCATTATATTTTTCTTTCAATATTTTAAAAAATATTTAATAATAATAATAATAATAATAATATTTAATAACAATTTAAATAAAACATACTTTTTTGTATTACTTACTTGAATTTTAATTGATATATAAATTTGACGACTACATACCTAATTTAATCAATAGACGCCGGATTGCCTTGTTTTTCTTGTGATTATTAAATTTATACAGTTTAATAAGTATTCCCACTAGGTCTTTATTTTACACTTTATACCCAAATTCGGGCATTGACTCAAAAAATTTGCTTAGAACTGGTTATGAACTGTGAAATGAAATGAATACTGAATTCCGAAAAAATCTTAATTTGATTTACTTAATTTACAAGTACATGTCTTATTTGTTATTTTTTTTTTTATCATACCGTAACCTAACCTAGCTGTTAGGTATAATACTGGAATTGTTCAATTCTGTTAAGTAATATCCGCTGAAGTAGAAAAATTCGGGGTTGGCAATTTTCCTCGGCATTTTCTGTTCAGGATTTCAAAATTAACTTGAGAAAATTTTTCAACCTTATAACACTCAAATACAAATATCCCTAAAACGAAACATCTGTGAAAATTTGCTTAAATGAATTTGTTCACTTAGTTTTAGATCCCTTATTTAAAGTTTCGTATTTAATTATGAAACACCTTGTAGATCGTACGAAAGAGATTTTGAATTTACTGCTCTTATTTTAAAAACAGACTAGCACGGTGCGTTCTTACCTCCTTACCTAGCGAAAATGTAAAATAAAACGATTTAAATTAAATTTACAACGTGAAAAACTTGTTCCATTTATTTTAAGAGTGGCAGCAAAAAAAATTAAACGCCCGAACATGTTGCAGTATCCATCATCATTTGTGCTCATTTCATCTGATTTCTGATTATGTTTTAATACTTGGGTGTCCCACCTAAGTGGAACTTGTGTCTACATGGATTTAAGTCAGTTATCTACCTGCGAATATAAGGTAACTGGAATAATATTTTTTGTGTCACGCCGACATACAGCGGTGTAAACAAGCAAAAACAAAGTAGTGTAAAAAATATTGACGAAAATAGGTGAGGCTAAGATTTGAAACGCCCTATTGCAATAAAAAATGCACATAAACAAGAGATGAACATCCGATAATTTATTGCGAATACGTAGGAGACATTAAAATATGCAGTTTAGATGGGAGACTCAAGTATTTCTAAATTACTAGAATATATCATTCCACTGATAAATGTTTACACATATTTCTTCTAATAATAATTATTGGTTGAGTGTGTTACGTGGCTGTTTGTGATTTTGACAGCCAGGATTCGAATCAACAGAAATCAACTTGAAAATGGACTTGTTAATCTGCGAAATGTAAGATTACGAAAAACAATAGTAACTCCGTTATTAAAAAATAAAATAAAACATAAATAAATATTAACCCATTACTGGGTGTGCCAGTATCTACAATACATGTGGACAACGGTAATGATGACGTTCACTAGGCGTCACCTCTCGGCACTTATAGCTGGTGTGGAGAGTGCATCACAGAGATCACTTTTGTGCGATTAAAAGTCTGCACTGGCCGGGATCGAATCCGGCAACCAGACACTATACGCACACGGCCACACGACCCCATAAAAATCATACGGTTTAGAATTTAATTATTCTATCTAATATTTGAAGTTTTATACCAACACTGCAGTTGTTTACTATTGGTCTACTCTTGGCACATTTTAATTACATTAATTAAATCATTACATAGATTGAGTAAGTGTAAATTATTTGTATGGTACAATGATAAAAATAAAGGTATTATTACATTATGTGTTAACGTTTTAACTTTGTTTATCATACTTTTGGCGCCCGAATTCCGTTGCATTATGAATTTGAAACAGTTTTTTCAAATATTTTCTGTCCTTTTAACTGTCCCGTAAAACTTCACATGGTTCTTATTAAATACCTATTAACAGAATAAAATTCTGAATTTTTGATGTCCAAAATTTTTTAATTTGTTTTTACCTTAATTTAAAGACGTGGTAGAAACATATTATGTAGGCGCTATTTCAAGAAATGAGCGCTAAATAATTGGCATATAAACATTTTTTTTTTTTTAATATTACTTAACACATAACGATAAGTAATTTACATAAAGCATAAGTTTCAATCAATCATAGAAAAGATACACTTACTTAGTGTGTGAAATATAATCACGAGTATTTATCAATCTTTAATAAATTATGCACTCAACTGCACATAAATTTATCTTTCATACTTTGCCAGCGTGTCATACATTCTGCGTAAACGGTGCGAAATATTAGTATTAGTACACATTTAAATTTAATGTTTTATTCCTTATGTAAAGTTACATAAACTAGCCTTAACAGTTTACTCAACTTTCATTTCTTGAAATAATGGCATACTAAGTTCAATTTTACCACGTTTTTAAAGTAAGTTTACTCAGGCAGCCAAGGCATAAATTCAAAAAATCATAATATTCAACATTTTATTCCCTAAATCTGCAAATATTAGAAAAAGAACTGTTTCCCATTTGAAAGACGTAAATAACGTATTCCAAGCGACGCCCGTTACCTCTATATGTGCATGAAACGTTAGAATAGTCCGTTAGTGGTTACCTATATATAAATAAATTTGAAAACTTGATTTTATCAAATTTTACTAGCTGGGATATTCGATTAGAAACAATACCTAAATTAATTTGTAATGATCATATAAACCTTGACCAATATCAGGATATTATAAAATTGATTTTCTATCCACAGCTACAAATTACATCCAATGTGATTAAAATAATGATAACATAATGTAAATAAATCCAGGCATATAGAATTTGTCAGAATCAAAGATAACTAACATGAATATAATTATTTCCGTTTACAAACATCGAAACTATCCGTTTCTCAGTAAATAATTACTCTAGTTACCTACCTAAATTAAGCAATCGTTACCCGTTTACATTTGCTGTGTACGTTGCCGCCCAGACAATTAGTAATTCCTCGTCGAATCTATTTTATGTATTGTATCCTTTCTCGATTCCATTTAATTTACGACTACGAGTCGTAATACGCATCTCCTGGTTATGCATTACTTCGCGAGATGGAGAAACAAATCGAAAACACCATAATTGAGTTTCAGCGTTTATATGGATGGAGTGAGGTGCTTTGTTTCAACGGAAAGGCGTTTGGTGCTTTCAGAGAGTGGAGGAATGCTTTCAGCAGAAAGATAATCTGCGAAGTAAAGTAAATAAAAGAGAGATTTAAATCGAGAATTCTAAAAATTTAACGGTTTAATAATAATTTTAATAAGTACGTAGAAAAGTATAGGTATACAAATTTCTCATATAATAATAATAAATTAGACAAATCGAGAAGTTTCAGTTTTAGCCAAAATTTAATGATAAAACTATGACATTTAATTCCAATTCATAAACACTGTATGAAAAAAAAAAAATTCCAGAGGTATTTCAAACTCACGCGCAATATGCAGACAGTGTTAACAGGTGTACAATAAACAAAATTGCGAGTAAAAACGAAAGAGTATGTGAAGCTTTTAAAATTTTGAAAGAAACAGTATGGAGTTGCTGTATTGACGAGATAAAAGTGTACGAGTGGGTAGACACATTTAAAATTGGATGAATGCTAAAGAGAAAACAAGGTCAAAAAAGTAATGCATTTCGGATTGACGGCGCAACGAAAAACAATTTTTTTGATGGAACAAAGTAATTGGTCTAATGGTACAATAATTACATTGAAAAAGAGAGTCACTATATAGACAAAAAGCACTTTTATTTGTAATGAATTATGTATCGTACCCCTACTTACATTGCGAGTAACACTGACTACGTTTACACCGTGTGTATATTGTTTTGGTACGCAGATCAAGTGCGCGCTGAAATTTATCTTAGTAGAGCATATATCTATTAACTAATATATTGCGGATCCTTTGCTTTTCTTGAAGGAAACACTGTGAAATGGAAATATCATTTCTGCATAAGTCTATCTCACACAAACGCCCAACCGCGAATTATGCGCAAGCTTGGAAACTTGACTACTATTGGCTAACGAGAAAATCATGATCACTTTTTGCGAATCACAGAGTTCTGTTTATTAACGGCTAGTGCGAGAAATTTTATATTTAAATTTGAGAAATTAAACAATGTACCTACTATTTATTTTGTATGTAAATTCTTGAATATTCTAGTGCTAAATTTGAATTAAATAATTTACTTTGTTGTACTGTAAAAATAATAGGAATACAATCTGGTCAGGATTAATTTATTTAGGTGACAATAAATTATTGCATGAAACACAAAGCAAATGCTTTCGAAGTGCAACTACAAACAGAAATGAAATCAAACGTCAAAATCAAACCATGTGCTCGCTGCATCACCAGGGCAGCGTTCCAAAACCAAGAACACCGAGTTTTGGCGTATGATGTGTTGTGTTTTGGAACGAATGAGAGTTTTGTTGAAGTAAAAAATTGAAGCTAAATTAAAAATAATTTTATAAAACTAACTACTTATAATTACAACATTAATGTCAAGGCCGTAATAAAAGCGCTTTTATGGAGCACTCTCCTCAATATAATGTGAAAGTACGCTCCATAAAATCGCTTTCATTATAAAAGTATTCTCGTAATACACGCCAAAAGCAAGTTTTCTTCCTCAAGAAGGCAAATTACTTCCATATGTAGAGAATCGTGAGCATCTACGATTGAAGATATTGTGGAGTAATTTCTATACCCTCCTCGTTAGTAAAGTAGAACATCACTTTGGAGTAAATTCTGGCTGTTTTGGAACAGGTTGAGTAAACTCTGAGAGTAAGGTTATTAGTTTTGAAACGTCTTTGGATAATCTCGTACTCTTAAGAGTAGGATTTTGGAACGCAGCCCAGCCAGCGACGCTGTCAGCGTTGGCCAATAGTAGTCAAGGTTTCCAAGCTTGCGCATAATTCGAAATTGGGCGTTTGTGTGAGATAGACTTATGCAGAAATGATATTTCCATTTCACAGTGTTTCCTTCAGCAACTCTTATGGGAAAGATACGAGCATTAGCAATATATTAGTTAATAGGTATATGTAGTAGAGTATGTTTACACCGATATCTAAATAGACATACTAAATATTTTTGGTACAATTTCATACGTTATACCCGTACACGCTTGAATAATAATAATAATAATAATAATAATAATAATAATAATAATAATAGCATTTATTGTAACAAAAGTTTAGTACAAAAAACAAGAACAACACTTAAGGTACAAACGTCAAAGTCAACAAGATATTACAGCTGCATAAATTCATCTACCGAATACAGACATTTTTTGATTAAAAAGGACTTTAGCTTTTTCTTGAAGGAAACAGGATTATTTATATTTTTTAAGTCTTCAGGAAGCCTATTGTAGAAGCGAGAGCCATTGTAGAACAAATGTTCTTGATAAAATTTAGTTTTATGATGTGGTGGTAATAACTGTTTTTTAAATCTTGTTTGGTACATATGAGATGCACGGTTGTTTGAAAATTTGGAAAAATTTTGATGTACATAACAGATTAATTCATAAATATATATAGAGTAAACTGTCATTATTTCCAAACGAATGAAAAGTTGTTTACAAGAATCTCTTTGTGAAGCTCCAACCAATATCCGAATAGCTCTTTTTTGCATTATAAAAACTTTTTTAATGTCAGATGATCCTCCCCATTGCACTATTCCATACTTTAAAACAGAATGTATACATGCAAAATAAAAATTTCTGGTAACTTCTAAACTGCAGAATTTAGTTAAATGTCGAAGAGCAAAACAAAGTTGTGCAATTTTAGAACATAAATGATTAATTTGTGTGACCCATTTAAGGTTTTTCTCAATCCATAAACCAAGAAATTTAATTGCATTAGTAGCTGTAAAAGTAGAATTATTGATAGTGATTCCGAAATCAGGAGTTGATCCGAAAACAATTAATTGTGTTTTATCTGTATTTATACTAAGATGATTATGTTCAACCCAGCATAATACTTTACTTATGGTTTCTTTTGCAATATTTTGAGCAGACTCCATACTATTAGCTGTAATTAAAATATTTGTATCGTCTGCATACGAGACTTGTAAAATTTCATTATTTTTAATAAATGAAGACAGATCATTTACGTAAATAGTGAAAAGTGTTGGACCTAATACCGAACCTTGAGGAACGCCGACATTAACAGTAGATATGTTAGAAGTTATATCATTATCTAAAGCAACAACCTGGTTACGATCTCGTAAGTAAGACATAAACCATTGAAGAGGTATACCACGAATACCATATCTTTCTAATTTATTTATCAAAATTTTGTGATCCATACAATCAAAAGCTTTAGTAAAATCTATGAAGATACCAACTGTAATTTTATTTTTATCTTTTGAGTCGACAAGTTTTGTTACAAATTCTGTAAGTGCACTATCTACACTTTTTCTTGGCATAAATCCGTGCTGAGTGTCGAAAATGAGTTTATTCGACGTAAAGTAAGATAATAACTGCGTACTTATGAAATGTTCTATTATTTTTGAAAAACTTGAGAGAAGAGAAATGGGTCTATAATTATTAATTTGTAGAGGGTTACCTTTTTTTAATAGCGGTTTGATTATACCGAATTTTAGTTTACTAGGAAAAACTCCTGATTCAATAGATAAATTAAAAATATGTTCTAATGGTTTGGAAATATAAGATTTAATTTTCTTCAGTAAAAAATTTGATATATTATCACATCCTGTAGAGTATGAATTTTTAAGTTTATCAATAATATTTTCAATTTCAATGTAATTAATGGGGAATAAAGTAAAAGTTTTATTAAACAATGGAACGTTGTTTGTTATGAAATTATCATTAGTGATAGCGATATTCTTAATAGTTTTCTCACTAACTGTTGCAAAGTAGTCATTTAGTAGGTTAGCTGCTGGAATACCAGTATAAAAATGGTTTTCTTGCTCAATTATTATTTCATTTTCCTTCTTTGCACGATAATTCAGATTATTATTAATAATATGCCAACTAGTTTTAGAGATGTTTTCAGAAATTTGTAATTTAGTATCAAAATAACTTTTCTTAGCATTTGCTAAAGCGTTTTGATATATTTTGTTGTAATTTTTAAATAAATCTGACTTGTAACAGTCACCCTATCTTTACTTACTATAAGAAGAAATAGTTGTGTAATGTTATTTACATCGTCACATTTTTAAAACTATAAATATTACTGAACTTCAAATATAAATTCCCTAAATATTATAGCGCAATTTTAATTACCTATATTAAATGTAATTATATAGGACAGCAAAATCGCCTTCGTATGTTTGCTGTTTTTACCGTGCATGAGTAAGGTCTGGTACATCCCTGTATGAACGAACTAAAGATGTCTACCATTTATTGCGTACCAAACGTTTGCTACAGATTGTTTACATCATTCGGCGCCATCTTGTTACGTCACTTGGTATGCGGACTAAATGTTTAGTACGCGTGGTGTAAACGTACACATTCTTAATGTGCAGTGTGAACAACTTTTCAGGCTAAGATTAAGGTGGTTCTATCATAGAAGCATTTAAGACAGTTTTTCATGAAATTTAAATGTTATTTTTTATGACTTTTTACAGATGTATGCAAATTTTTAAAAAGGTTTACCACCCGTGAGCTGAGATATTTGAAACCAAAATAGAGCGAAAATACATTGGCAATATAGCAATAGTGTCTCACAAGGAAAGTTTATTCGTAGCAACTCACAGAATAAACAACAGATTTGTACAATAAACTACCTAACGACAGTTCAAGTGACAGTTTTTACATGAGTGTAAAAAAAAAAACCTTCACATACCATCTACTTTTATAGTAATTCTTTCCGAAATATGTGATTTTCATTTATTAAAACCGAAATTAAAACAGTTATAATTTTTTTATTTTACTTAATTTTATTTTTATATGAAATTTACAGCAATAATTTAATTCTCTAATGTGCATTTGCACCAACAAGGCTTAAATTTTAAGCTAGGCTTAAACAAAAAAATGCAAATCGGAATTTTGACAGCAATATATTATAATTCATTTGACATTTCATTTCGATGCAATATTGTCAATTTAAGCCGAGTTTAATATTTAAGTTACGTTGGTGCAAACGGCCATAATTAACTCTAAAACTATTAAAAACTTTGAATATCTATTTTTATAAATTCTTTTACTTGGGGAAATTTTTGAATGGGACTGTCATGATAGTACCACCTTCAATGAATATACCACTGCTATAGTGGCTGTCAAATAAGTATATGCTGATACTCAACTTTTCTCTTCTCCGCACCGTGTACCTTGCCTGCAGTGTTGCCGCTTCTTCATAACTTAGCATTTTCAACATTGCTACTAAATGTTGTCATACCCCATTTTCCATTTTTTTTCTTCTAAAAGTACACTTAAAACTACTTACATAAATAGATATTTTATGTCACATAAGTTTCTAATTTTACAGAAATTATTTTTTTAAGTTTTCAAATGACGTTACAATTTTGCGACCTTATAGTTTCTCTCCCGTACTGTGTGTAATAATACTGAATTTTTTTGATGAATATATGCGTAATATTAGGCAAATTTTTCATTTATGAAAAAAATTATTTTTATGACCTCATTACCAACGGTGTAGAAATCTCCAGTCCATACAATATTTGAAGGCAACTATAATTGATTGATAGGTGCATCTATTTATAGCTTCTGTACAATGTCAACAATCTTATTATATTTATTCCCAACGATTTCCATTTTAAATGATTTTACAACTTTTTTCTTTCGTATTACAACGTACTCGAACCTCGAACGAAGGTAAACATTCCTCCAGTTTTGCAATTCTTATTTTAGTCTCAATCCTCCACACGTGTCTCAAAATATTTTGGAAGCAATTTTTCCAAGTATTCGGAGAGTGTATACAATTTAAGCACCCATTAAGTAAATTTGTATATTAGTAAAAATAAATAAAGCAAAAGCACTTCAGACGAATAAATCCCAGCTGAAAAAGTCCGCTGTCACGCCCTTTCGGAGTTTGTCACCGCGTATGACTCGAACCTCGCAAACTTCACTCCAACATTCTCGCCAGCAATTACCAAGATTTACGAGTGATGCGAACACTTTCAGCAATCCGACTCTGAGCAAAAAATAGCGCATTTTTATTGCCATCTAGTAGTCGCTCAAGCGAAAAAATAAACAAACTCAATTTATAGACAAACGCCAGTAAAGACGTAATAATAACCTGTTCCGATGGCCAATTTGTGGCTAGTTTCACGACATTAACGACCAACATTAAATACAATATGCAGATAACAGATTCACGAGAGCAATTGTTATTTGATTAGCTTTTACTGCCTACTAATAAAACAATACTTCGTAGCAAATAAATAACCACATAGGTAAGCAATTGTTATTTCATTTGAAAACAGTGGTCGACAACAAATGATTAGGAACTTAGTCATACCAAAACAGTGACTTATGTACACGACTGATCAAAAGTATTGCCACCTAAGCTTTCATAATATTTTACTTTCTGTAGTGAACCGTAACCGTAACAAATGCGCAGATACACCAATAATATTTACATTTTAAACAATATTTAAAAAAAAAAATAGCTATTTAAGACCTTACGCCAGTAGCGAGGTATTTATGGGTAAGTTAGTACATAACGGACGAGCCCACTAAGACGAAACACGTAAACTAGGTAGTATCAATGCGGCTACTTACCGTGTGTCGAATAAAGTATTTCTTATGAGTCTACAAACGCAATGAAAACACGTCATTATGAAGATCTATAAATAAATATAAACAGTAGTAGTTGCACTGTCTTTGATCTAACGATTCGACAGCACACCGACTAAGCTCCGTCTCCCGGTTTATAGGCGCGAAACTTTTAATCTCGCGATTCAGCAGCACACCGTCTAAGCTCCGCCTCCTAATTTTGCCAACCTACGAGGAGCTGTAAAACTAAAATTTATACACCAGAAGGCGGAGCTACCACATTCGAGGTCAAATATTTCAGTAACCAAATATATGGGAAGTGCAACTACTGCTTATATTTATACTGTGATATAACCTCAAAAATAAATTTTCATCTGTGAAGTTAGCGGGAAGCCATACCAATATAACTAACAAAAAAAAAATCAAGTTATAAGATTACCTAATGAATTTGTTTTTTAATATATTTGTAAACTGAACAAGAACCAATTTAAAAGCAAATATTTAGGAAATTCTGATATCTATCATATTGACAAGCTGTCAAATGATAAAATTTTTAAATACAGCGTTGTAAATAGTAAAATGTATTCTATATAGTTCTCAATATATAAAAGTTTATTAAAATCAAAATTGTAATTTGCACGTTGTTGTTAAGCACAGACCGTAAAGATGTAAGTACCGGACACGTTTCTACGCTGTAAGACAAGTAGTTTCTATAATTTTAGTATAAAAAAAAAGAAAAAAAAATGGTAATCGAAAGTTTGGCAACAATAATTCCTTTGACATTTCATTTTATGTGCAACAATGTTATTTGAAGAACTTTTAAAATTTAAGTATGTTGGTGCAACCGGTCATTAGATGAATATTTAGGTTAGGTGCGTTAGCTTGCATAAAAACAAATATATGTTTATTTCTTTTGCCGCAAGAAATAACCTTCTGCTTTGAGCAAAACAACTACAAACCATTGCAGAAATAACAGAGTTAACTGAAAGTATGACACAGTAATATGAAAACAGTGGTCAGTAACAAAATGATTAGAAATGTTAGTCATAGGAAAAAAATAATTTATGTACGCTATGTACTGTTATATAATGTACGAACCAAATATTTTTTATATAATGTAACAAGTGAAGTTTGGTTAGATTTTGTAAAGTTACATGACTATAAATTGAGAATACTTGATCAAACAACTAAAGATTTAAAATAACAAAATGTCGGCTCGGGTGGCTCAATGGTTAGAGTAACGGCTCTTAGTCATGAGTGTGCTCGGGGTTCTGGGTTCGAATCCCTCTAAGACATGGACGTTTGTGTATGTGAACCTACTCAGTAATTGGGATTTAATCCTGTTGAGAGGTTTAAAAAAAAAAAAAAAAAAAAAAAAAAATGCAAAGCTAAATGCATCCAAAACTCATTTATTATGTTACTAAATATTCGATATTGGACAACTACTTTTTTAAAGGAAGGAAATCAAAAACATAACTTATTAGGGTCATTTTGAATTTATTTCTGTACGAATATTTAACCATACTGAACGTGTCAATAATATATAAAATAAAACTATAAGTATAGATGGTCAAATACTTTCAATTTCAGTCACGTGAATGTTTCAACGAGCAATGTCAATAACTTTTATGAACGCAAAGCAAATATTTAAAAACTTATGTCTCATATAGCATAAGCTGCAACTTTGTTTAAAATGTATTATGCAGAGTAATCTTAATCTTCTCGTGTTATCAAGCGAGCTTTGCCCCTTGTGGGGCGAAAGAATGCTGCGCCACTGAGAAATGTGAGAGAGTGAGTGTCAAGTGACATTCTCATCATAAAGAACGATGATTTTCAAGCCGATTACTTAGAATATCATTATGCGAAGTACACAAAACATGATATATTGATTAGCAATTTAATAAGTTGAGGTATCACGATACTGTTAAATTTGATATTATTTCGATAAAATATTTTGGACTCTTATTTTTAAACTACCAGGAGTAAATTCTAAAGTAAAATTACCAAAAAACAACATGTAAGTATAAACAAAACTTTAAGAAAAAACAAAGTAGATATATTACTTCTTATCAATTTATCAATTCCTGCTTTTACCTGTTAAAAGCAATTTTAAAGTATAATTTTCTATGAGGCGGTATGTTTTTAATTTCGAAAAATAACGTATCCATTATACTTTTTCAATAAAAGTAAAGAAGTAATTTTTGCAAATTAAAATTTGTTGAACGAAATTACCTGTATCAAAATACATAATATAAAAATGATTAATTTATTTGTTGTATAAGTGTAAACAAGGTTGATTACTAGCCTAATTAGAAGCAGAGAATGTAGTTTCGTACTAGGGAAATTTTGAATTAACTCCGCTTAGTTTAAAAACGGAGTATATCAAGCAAATGTCACACGGCAAAAACAAAAATATGTAAAATCACACAAAAATTACCTTGCAACAAACATAAGTCTACAATTTCAACAACATAAAACACAACACTTCACTGTCACAAGTTTCACAATTCACTACACTATTGACAGCAATGGAAACAGTTGATACGCATGTTTGTTGAATAGTTTAAATTTGTTGACACCTCCCTCACTGCTAGATTTATTTGTCAAGGGTAAAATGCCAAACACCGGGTAACTATGGCAACACAACAACACTAGTATGGCGAAGTCTAGCGATAGCGAAGGACTGGCGAAGCGGCACGTTGTGCGCTGAGACCCCGTCGCCACGAGAGGCAGCACTGTCGCGTCATGTTGGGGCTCTGGAAGACGGACGCGGCCGACCTTGCCAACACTGTTTTCACATTGCTAAGTTTATTTGGAGTTTTATCTAAATTAATACCGTTATTCATTACAGACTAATAGAATGATGGAAACGATGGAGGACAATATCTACACTATAATGTTTATTTTTTCAGTTTTATGCACGTGGCTAATTTAGTTTTCTGTTACTTTAATTCACACTACTTACGTTTGTTATTTTAACAATATTTTGTTTCTAATGTACTCATTTTTTGTATCTGGAAAAATTAATAAAATCAGTTTGTATGTGTGTATACATAAAACAGTCTAGGGTTGCGTGTCATTAAAAAAAAATTCAAATGATTTGTACAAAGTTAATTTTATGGGGACGAAAATTATAAAATTGACTGAAAGTCTATTAATTTCACACTTTTCCATAAATAAAATATACCTACATATGTATAATGTAGAAGTACCTGAAACACAAAACACGGTTGAGATTTAACATTTAAATCACAAAAAGTATTTTATACCAAGGGTTATGCATTATTTTTTTAACTGCGAGGAAATAAGAAATAAATAAATAAACAACTGATCGCCATGGAAACAGTCAGCTTTACCGGTCCTGGGATCGGAAAATCACTTTCTGATCCCTTACAGAAAATTTTACGAGCTAGCTCAGTAAATAAGAAACTTTTGGTCTAAAAAGTGATCAGAAACAGCTCATTTTCTGGTCGATTGCGAAAAATGGCTGATGAAGTGAAAACGAGTTGGTGGTTGTATAACTTCGGAATTAAATCCAAAGAGGAAGCTTGTATTTCTAAATGCAATGTTTTAAAAAAGGAAGGTTCATTTTTACCCATTTTAATGTATTTTTCTTTCAAATAATTCCCAATGACTCAGTGTCAAACGAAGAACAAAACATAAAAATGATTTGAGAAGTTTTAAAAAAAAAGTACATATACATATTCACTAAAAAAAATTCTTTCCTGACTAATATGTTACATTCCACACTCATATAATAAATAACTATCATAAAAATTTTACAATAAAACATTCTATAAGCCAAGCCCAATGTTGTAGGTACAAGTATTATAAAATTCCATACGTGGTTGAAATGTAAAATTTTGTGAACAAATAATTGTTTAGAACTAATAATATTTTGACTCTTAAGGCGAAGAAACTAGAGTTAAACAAGTATTTATCCAAAATGGATAAAAATAATGTTAGAAAGAGTTTCAGCTATCGTTTTTGATTCGTGCAAAACACATTTGTTGAATAATTTTAAATCATAAAAATGGCATGTAGATTTGTATAGGTACTTCAGTTTAAGAACCTTTCTCTGAAAAATTCTTACATGACACTAAGAAATGGATTATTTTATAGAAAAAACATATAAACATTCAATAATTAACCACATACCTACGTAATGTGATAATATGATAAAAAATGCATAAGAAAACAGTATAGTACATATATGGATATTTTTAACTTTACCATTCACTTCATAAATATATGTAATATTTCCAATTTCAAAAGATAGGTTCAAATATATTATACAGTCACTAAATGTTAATATATTTATTATAATTTCGTTAAATTCTTTCCCGAATTAATTAAAATAGTTTATAAATCAAATTCTTACCTTACATTGTCATCGGAAATGTAATATAAACATTGTTGCCATACCTGAAACAAAACATAAATAATATTAGTCATCATATCATAAATTATGCACCGATTCTAATTTTAAACTAAGAATAATTTACAACATGCCATTTTAACTTCAAAGTTTTTCTAATCTAGCGAAACAAAAATTTATAGCAATATAAAATGCAAAATTGGCAACAATATAAAAAAAACCTGCAAAAAATAAATCCTATACATTTAGGGCGTGTACGCCACACATTCCAGGTCCGGCTTAGCAAATCAGTTCTTCTTAGAAATATAATTAACGAAACTAATAAAAATTTTACAGCCAATTTCAACCAGCAAAACAAAACGCAAATGTCCATTCTCGGACAAATAATAGCCGTCAATGGGAATATTCGAATATTTTCTTGGGGTCTGCTGAGCGCCCACGCATACGTACGCCTATGGCACTGCCATATAATTGGTGTTATTATCTCCGATGATTTAAGCGTAGAGAATCGGAAGATTTAGAACTAATTCGATTCTGATCGAAGGCTGTTATGGGACTTTAAAAAGCTGTTTTGAATTTTGAATTTTTGATGCAGCCAAAGCGGTAATAATCGGAATTCTTAGTACCTTGTTATTCAAATTTTTATTTTCAGATGGGAATTTCACGTTTTGACCTATGCACCGTAAAATGTCGTTTGATACCTACTTGTTTTCTCATTAACCATAAGAAAATTAAAACTAATAGATTTTTTGATATACATAAATATATCATCATTGCTTATTATCCATTTTCTGGGTGTGCCAATCTGCTTCTTTTCGACGATAAAGCTCAAAGCTCCAGCTGAAATTAGAAAATTGCTGTCAATTACTCTATAACCGGAATTGATAATATTGAGCTGCTTTCGGTGTTACGATTATAATGAATCACTCAAACCTTTACATTCATTCCCAAAGAATCCGTGTAAAAATATACATAATCATATCACGATATTAATTTTTTACTTTAATTTTACAAATTCGAAGATTCGACAAAATATGGTACAAAATTGGCAATTTTTTACACCGTGTTGTTTCCAAATCGTGTTAAAATAATCCGTGTAAAAGTACGCAATACTAAACGGGCTATTACCTGGATGATTTACAAACGGAACACTCTCGCCTAATTACTTTTCTTCCTAAAGTCAAGTCCAAAATAAATTAGATTTGACTCGTATCACTTCCAAAAAGTCGAAATGTACTTTATCATAAGTGACACCTATTGATAACTTATAAAAGCACGTCAAGTAATACAATTTTGTGTTTTACAGTAGAACCCCGCTAGTCCGACCATGGTTAGTCCGACTCTCCGATTAATCCGATTTAGGACAGGTTGCGGCTTATTTGTGATTTTACGACCATTTTAGTTTCAATTAGTCTTTGCAAATATTTCTTCTTGCATTTTAAATACATTTGTACGAGTATTATGTACATATGTACATATTTCAAGTTTTGCATGTCAGGAGCAAAGCGTAAACACGTTAGTCTTCCTTTAAATGAAAAATTAAAAAAGCTAGAGAGACTGTTTTACATAATAAATAAATATGTATGTATATAATTTAATTTTTAATTTTAATACGTAGATGAAATTTTGTATTCTCCAGGTAATGGGTAATCCGACCTTTTTTGCGTTCCGACCATGCCCTCAGTCCCGTAGGTGACGGATTATCGGGGTTCTACTGTTTTTCAAAATGTAAAATTTTCTCGAATTTTAAAACATTTTTTTTTTCATGATTTTTCATTCTATTACGCATCAAATATTGTGACCGTATGGTTATATTATTTAAAAATATTACACTCATAGTTAATAAGTGAAAATTATTATTTACTATATTTCTGTAAATAGTTGATTAATAATTAATAAAAGTTAAGTAATTAACTTACATTGCTAGTACTTATATTAAACAATTCGACGTAACCAAATTTGCTTTGCTCTCAACAAAATGTAAAGTGAAGTACAAGTAACAAATCTAAAGTCGGTTTGACCGTATGTATAAACACACCATTAATTTACTTTTCATACGTCGCCTTTTCAAAGAAAATTTTTCTCGTAAGTGTATATGTAGTCATTATGTAGGTATATTTATTGTTTCCTAATAAATTTACATTGAAAATTAGATCACAAAAAACCTATTTTTGAGTAATAACCCGAAAACAGATGAAGATACACACACACGTCTTCATTCGATTCTGCGGAAGAAGCATAGGAATTGACCAATGTTCAATTTTCTATGTCTGTGCGTGTCTGTGCTATGCGCCCTACGTATTTCGTGCATCTTCGTAATATTTCGTGGTAGTTCGAATAAATATTTGTAAATACCGCTACAAGGTTGATACACGTGTCAATCATTTGTTGGTTAAAATGGACGACATCAAACTTATTTGTATAAATTCAATCACAAATAAAAAAACCAAATAATAACACAAATTCGAAATCAAATCTGACAAAATTTATAAAAAATTTCACAAAGACAAGCATATGTTTTTCTTCTTATTATTAATTGAAAATGTTTTCTATGCTAAATTAATCTGTGCTAAATTATGTTCTGTATTCTGTGTTAGTTATAAATCCACGTGTACACTTGCATATCATTTTGTCTGTAAAATCGGCTAAGATGACATCGACAAGTCTGTATCTCGATCCAATTTGGGCAGTAATCTGAAAATAGGAATCTTAAGGGTACAGTTTTGAACACAAATATCTCGGAAAAGAAAAAAGATATCGACATCAGAGAATTAAAGAAATAAAAAAAAAACAATTTTCAATACGTTTTTAACCAAAGTATAAAATATGAGTTTTTTGGACTATTATTAAAATAGGTGTAAATATCAACATGACGAGGTTGACAAACGATTCTATGAATAAAATTTCATATATACCTTTTGAAACTAGTGAGGTGATACCAAGTAAGCGCCCTCAACAGTATAGAAATAGAATATAGATTTATAGAAATGTTCTCATTAAGTACCGAAATCTACCAATAATAGCAGATTCATAATCCAGATATCTACGAAGAAAAATCTGATGTGGCCAACACAAAACCTCCCGCTATTTAATTTTTATTAATTTAAATACATACCTCCGTATTTATTAACGCTGCAAACTATCCCATTGCATAAAACTATTACTTTATTTACTATTTTCTTTTTAAAATGTCACTATTATTAATTTGAAGTGATTAGTTTTTTGACAGTGACAGTTACTGTCAGTTACTTTCATTTGAACTGTGTAACAAAGGAATTGTGTTTTTCTTAGGTTTCGGGACTTGTAAAAAAAATTATTTTTATATTTATCTGTAAAGTATATAGAAAAAGTATTAATGTATTCCTGTAGAAAATTCAATAATCTTTAATTTTTATAACGACAAAATCCAAAAAAATGGCATTTAATGGTATTTTTTGAAGAAAAACCATTATGACTTTCAGGTAAAGTGCCATTTCCGGTTATCCCATTTACACCAAAATCTAATGGCTTCTTTCCATATTAGAATAGGGTATAAATACAAGGTTTCAAAATTTTCTGAATGATAGTATTTGAGTTAGAGCGAAAACAAAATCCCTACACATACACACACAAACATACATACATACACACATACACACATACAGACATCATCGTGAAAATGTTAAATTTGGATTCTAGGGACCTTAAAACGTGTTCATTTACTAAAATCTCGAT
The DNA here is from genome assembly GCA_943142095.1 of Ophonus ardosiacus. NCBI lineage: Eukaryota > Metazoa > Arthropoda > Insecta > Coleoptera > Carabidae > Ophonus > Ophonus ardosiacus. The sequence continues at coordinate 30,414,306 of OW964832.1, read as the reverse complement.
AAGTGATTTTTAGCACGATTCCTATACCTCCCTTACCAAGGGTAGCGGGAGGTAAAAAGCAGATTGGCATACTCAGAATTGAGTAATAAGTTGTAAAGATATATTTAATTAAGTAATAACATTATTAAAGTTTGTTTTGTCCTACAAATAAAACTTGCATATTTCGTGAAAGAGTCCATAATCTACAAATTTAGTCATTTTTAACCTTCGCGACATTTGTGAGTAATTACTCATAATAAACCATTCTTCCTACTCGTCACCCTGGTTTGTAACTTCTGACTTTTGACGCATTTCATAATTACATCCCCTAAATTTCCCTCTTAGCAATAATTAGAAAACTAATCACGCTCCGTGCTAATTTGCAGCACATTCTTGCTGCTTCGTAACTAAATCAGCAGTTCAAGAGCAAGACACCGTGCTTGTACTCGTACTCATACAAGTACAAAGTATAACTTTCGCTACTGCTGTTGCGCAAATGAATTTCATTACCAAGTATTCCATTCGAAAGACGCGAGTCTTGGTCTCGACACTGTCTACAGCGCCGAGCGGAGTTTCTCTGAACTTGAACCGAATACGAACCATTTGCATTTCTCACAAGAGGTACAAGACGTAAGCTACGAAAGTGAAGAGCAAAGGATGAGGAAAATATTAAATCGTAAATTCTCTTGAGACGTTCAAATTATTATTAAAAAATAGGTTTCATTAAATTTTGGATGGTCTTCATTCTTTATTGTGTTCTCTACAATCATTTTATTCCATATTTTTAAAAATATGGAATTTTTTCAGAAATGTATTTTTAAACCATTTTGTTAGTCACCCCCATTCTTATTAAAAGTGTCTCAATACCTGAAGGAAGTATTGTAATCGCGAAAAATTTCGGTTTCCAGATTTCAACGGAAATATGCATTTTGACCATCCCTGATTTCATTTTGACTAATTTCGTCGTGACGTGTGTACGTACGTATGTATGTAGGTATGTACGTATCTCGCATAACTGAAAAACGGCAAGCCGTATCCAGTTGAAATTTTGTATTTAGGACTGTTATAATATCTAGTTCTGCACTACCTTTTTTGGTCATTACATAACTTCCGGAAGTGGTACTTTACTTGAAGCGTATACTAGATTTTAATGAAAAACTATATTAAAATATAATTAAAATACTTTTCAAATTTGGTATATAAGAATAATATAATAGATTTTGGTTAAAATGATCTAACCGGAAGTGGTGCTTTACTTGGAGCCTATAATAGATTTTAATGAAAAACTATATTAAAATATAATCTTTTTCAAATTTGGTATATACGACTTTTATATCAATGGGAATAACATAAGAGATTTTGGTTAAAATGGCCTAAGCGGAAGTGATTCTGTACTTGAAGCTGTTATCGGTTATTCTTAAAAAAAAAAGGTGTTATTTTGATTTTAGAAATAAATGCTTCAAATAAAAGTTTTAGAGAATTGAATTCTGAACACATCAAGTATTATAAAATTAGCTCTTTGAGATATATAAATTTAAAAATTATGTACTTTTTGGTTTTTGTAATTAAGTGTGCTATGGAATAGGAGAAAAAATAACAAAAAAAAAATCTGATGTGGCCACAAAACATCCCGCTATTTAATTTTTATTAATTTAAATACATACCTACCTACGTATTTACTAACGCTGCAAACTGTTCCATTGCAGAAAACTATTGCTTTATTTACTATTTTCTTTTCAAAATGTCACTATTATTAATTTGATGTGATAAGTTTTCTGACAGTGACATTTACTGTTAGTTACAGGGAATACTCGTCAGTTACATTCATTTGAAAAATGAACTGTGTAACAAAGGAATAGTTTTTATTTTAGGCTTCGCGACTAATAAAAAAAAATTTTTTTTAAATTTATCTGTAAAATATATAGAATAAGTATTAATGTATTCCTGTAGAAAATTCAATAATCTTTAATTTTCATAAGACATAAAATTCGAAAAAATGGCACTTAATGGTATTTTTTGAAGAAAAACCACTATGAGCTTCAGGTAAAGTGCCATTTCCGGTTATCCGATTTACACCAAAATCTAATGGCTTCTTTTCATATTAGAATAGGAGAAAAATACAAGGTTTCAGAATTTTCTGAATGATAGTATTTGAGTTAGAGCGAAGACAAAATCCATACACATACATACACACATGCACACATACAGACATCATCGTGAAAATGTTAAAAATGGATTCGATGGACCTTAAAACGTTGTCATTTACTAAAATCTCGATATGAGATTTTTAGCACGATCCCTGTACCTCCCTTACCAAGGGTAGCGGGAGGTAAAAATAAAGAATTTAATATCAACGTCAAATTATATCAAATACGCGCATTTTTATGATTGGGCCTGTTATAATACATATTGTAATTATTAACAAAATATGTATAGTTTAACAGGCGTACAAAGAAGTCATGTGGTGCCCACATCAGATTTTTTGTCTAATGACAGTGATCCCCGTACGATGGGGTATTCCACTCAATTTTTTTTATTATTTTAAATAAAACTTCATTCAGTTTTGAAGCAATTCATAGTTTTAAAAAATCTTAATTTTTCCTAGTTTAAGAGTATTTTATTTTCGAGAAATCAGTGTAACGTCACATTTCCTCTATACTTGTCTTTCTCACACACACTGCTCTGAGTACGCTGCGAGAGAAAGATAACAATTGTATGACGTCAATTTTCCCTTTTAGCAAATGTGAAATATCTCGTAAAGTAATTATTTAAAAAATGTTTTCATTGTTTTAACTATTATTTATTGAGCCATACTTTATGTTAAATAGAAATTTTCTTAATTTTTTTGTTATGGTGGAATACCCCATTCTCACTCTAACCCTTTTGAGGAAATTGATTTTTTTTGGTAGAGATTAATACCACATTGAATTTCAGGCATTATTTCCTACAGATGTAACATGCGACCGAAAAATTATGAGCCGATATATAGCTGCACCTGACATTTAAGGTTAGAGTGTGACACACTGCTATGAGATGGAAAAGGGTTCTCAAAGCCATCGATGTCTGCTCGTTCTCATTTTACTCTTTTACTGTCTAGTGTCTAGTTCATAAGATTTTTCATATATAATTCTTCACTTATTTTTCAAATACTCGTAAATTATATGTTTCTAAATATCATTTTTTGTCATTAGACGTAATTTACAAGGAATTAATTTATTATAACACAAAAATTACTTTTACTTTAATCCTACCCTTATGTAAGGTACATATGTAAAAAAATAAATTTAATATAATCGACCAGTAAAATACCAAACAAGTATTTATAAATTGACAGACTTATTTGGAACATTAGAACTTGGAATTATCTCAAAAAATTATCCGAGTCGCAATTATCTGAGCTCCAGATTAACCGAGCCGATCTAAAGACCCAATATGGAGGTACGTGCGTCTATGATCCGGATTAACCGAACCAATCTAAAGACCCAATATCCGTATTAAACGAGCTTCTAAAATATTTCCATTTAAAATCGTCGGGGCCGACGGGAAATCCCCTTGATCCGTGTGAGTGGTTCCCCTATTTATGTTTTTAGACAATTTTTAGCATGCAAATTTGCGTGAATGCAGTTCGTTATTGCGTTCGCTATAGAGAAGTATACGTACTCGCATAATTTATTTGGTTGGAGTTCTAGTTAAGTGTATACGAAAAATAAATCCGGATTATTAGAGTTTTCAGGTATCCGAGGAGGGTGTCCCCCACGTTACCTCGGATAACCGGGGTTCTACTGTAATAGATGGCCTAGTAGATTATGTTCAATACCATCTCAATTATATTACATATAATTTATTTTCAAAAATGTGTGCCCTTTAAATTACTACTAACCTAACATACGAGTACATCATCTTCAGAAATTTGTTACAAAGAAAGCTGATGTCACTTTCAAAAATATAAGTGACGATGTGTGATTTATGTTTCATTTGCATTTGTTTATAGATAATAGATACAGCTACATATATGTATATTTTCGTGTAGTGTTCATATTAACTTACTTTTATCTACTGTATAAGCAGTGTATATAGTGTATTGCTAAAGTAAAATATACCGGAACGATAAAATTCTAATGAAAAAGTTTCGTAACACTTAAACTTTCAAATCACCATTAATAAAGCATTATTTTTAAAATATTCTTCATTAATTTGCATTTTATCATATAATATCGCTGAAAAGTAAATGCTTAGCACAAAATAAAAAGATAAATATGTCATTTCAAATTTAAAATGTATAAATGTTAACTTTTTCATGGTGTGGTAATATATTTTTCATAGGAATTTGTTATGACAAATATTTTTTATTCCATTAGGGTAAAAAGGAAGTAAAACCTTTTTAAAAGTTTCATAAAATAAATCTAAACTTTTGAAGAAAATTAATTATTACCAACTGGCACTTTTCTCACTTAGCTTTCTTTGACTTTGCAATGTTTAAACTTTAAAATTAAAATAAAATTTAATAAATCTCTTCGCTAACACACTCCTCTACATACGAGCACAGATGTGTGCGATGATTCAGCATCTTTATTTAGCAGATAAAAATCACATACTGTCTTCTTCTTCATCCTTCGACGGTGCGGGATTTCGTAAAGTTTCTATCTACTGGGCGATGGCGTCGTGTGTGGAAGGATATCATACAAGGATGTGAGCAACTTAAAGAGTCGATTGTCGCGTGAACAAGATCGCGAGTTTCACTTTTAGAGGGAATTTCATGTAAACGCGAAGTAATGGCGCTGTGATCATTAACATATCAAAGGATATGCGCTATCTCTGTCGCTCTTCCTGTGAGAAACGCCAACAAAAGAATTTGGATGATACAATGGATCATGATGATAATAATATCAAATGTAATCTTAGTTTCGTAATGAATACAATATTTTTTTAGGGTTATGTAGTTGGTTTACGGATTCCAATATTATTACCAAATAAAGTATCAAATATAATAATTTCTATAATTGATTACTAAAACTTGAATCAGTTGTTCAAAATCTTTATGAACATACATATTTATATATTTATAGCTATTAATCGTATGATGAGACTGTCATATTCGGATAACAACATAAGTCATACATATTCATTTTTGATTAAAAAGTTAAAAGTTGTCAAAAATCTATTTTTTAAATCTTTAGATAGAAAAAAATTATGATTGAATTTAAAATACAACTCGTACTTACATTTTTGTAAAAGATAAGGAAAGAATTTATTAATATAAAAATTAAATATTGGTTTTCCTTTAAAAAAATATGAGTTTATGTTATACTTATTTATTTCTGAAATTAATTATAATTTTAGCAAAACTCTCGATATGCAATAAAAATATCTATTTGTTATTTTAAACATTTTTCAATATAGGGCTTGTATACAGCTTTCGCAAATATGTTAGCACAAATCACTGTCTAATATATGCGCTCCGTTTAAATCCATACGAAATACAATTAATTTACTTTCCACATACCTAATATAACTTATAACAGTTGCAAAAATAAGTTTTAAAGCTATGCATCCTTTCTTATATTGGCAGTAGATCTGTGCAATTGGTGTTCATATCAGTTCCTGTATTGTTTACACTCGGACCATAAGCGTACACAAATAAGTTAGAAGCACAAAGTTACTGTAATAATTATTATTCGACGGCGTCTATGGAATATCACGAAATGAGCATTTCTTTTCCTTACCTCTCAGTTCAAGATTGGTACCACGCACTGTAGGAGTTATATAAAAGAAGGAGTCTACGATCTACCTATGACATACGTGGCCCGGGGCACATCAGTCCGCCAACTTGTTAAAAATTAATTTATCATGTCAACCAATAGATTTTGTAATAATAATTAAATAAATCTTTACTTTATAATTAAAATGAAATTTTTCAACATTATAACGTAATTTTAAATTAAATTTTTAGCTAAACATTTAAAATTTAACGGTATAACCGTAATAGAAATCGATATCTTAATCTCTTATGGGGTCCCGTGGCCGCGTGCCTGGTCGCGAACCTGGGGGGAACCGGGTTCGATCCCGACAGACGCCAAATATTTCAAATTTTAAATGGCACAAAAGTGACCCCCTTGTAAATTATTACCGTAATATGTTTAGACATTTATTTAAATTTTCTGAATTGGCAAAACTAAGTATTATTTTATTTTACAAAAAAACAATAAAATATTTAAGAAACCATATCTTTTTATGTCATTACCGACAAAATGTCTGTAATTAATAAAAATTGGCGATAATTTATGTTAGTTATTATTTGTGTCATATATTAACTAAATAAAATGAAATTAATTATTATGGGGTCCCGTGGCCGCGTGCCTAAGTGTCTGGTCGCGAACCTGGGGGAACCGGGTTCGATCCCGACCGACGCCAAATATTTCCAATTTTAAATGGCACAAAAGTGACCCCTGTGGTGCACTCTCCACACCAGCTATGAGTGCCCGTGAGGTGACGCCTGGTAAGCGCCCACACGGTAAAATATATAGTCATCATTATTACCGATGTCTGCATGTGTTGTAGATACTGGCACACCCAGAAATGGGTAATATGCCGTGATGATATATTTATATTTTTATTTATAAAATGAAATTAAAGAGGTGGGCGAACTGATATGCGACGGGACTCTTACCTATAGCCACGATCTACAGGAATTAGGATACGCGTCCAACAGAGAATATTGAATACTATAAAGAGATACAAAATCGATTAAAACATACAAAAGTTACCCCATAAGGAGATCATTTTAGCGGTAGATATTGTTTATAAGGAAATAATATACACTAGATATAGGCGAAAATACGAATTTTGTAATTTTAATTTTCGCAAAAAACTTCAAAGTATGAAATAATACTAAATTTTGGTTTGCGATAATTTATTTTTTTATCATTATTAGATTTCAGTTATGATGCCAAAGTTTATTTTTTTATATGGACGACAACGACATAGTGGAAAGTTAATCCACTGAAAAGAGGTTAATTTATCTTTGTTTATTTATTTCAAACAGCAAAAGTGCAACAATTATTATTAAATTTACAGGGTACCTATACAAAACTAGTTAGAAACCGCGTAGCATAACACTGCAGGTAACTCATCTAAAACAACAATTTCGCAACATCCTGTTGGCAGGTATAGCTCAGCTCCGGTGTTTATTTTTCTAGATAATGCAGACAGACAGTGGAGTAGGCTCCCCGCAGCGTTAAATGTTGTTAATAAACCCGCGACGCGATTCTCATTCAAACGCAAATTCATTAATTACCCCGCGTCGTCCGCACTCCGCCACGCTAGGCCTTCAGCTTCTTGCTACTGTTCTAGAAGCAATTAGCTTAGGGGTAGAGGAAACTTACGGATGAAAAGATGAAAGTGAAACAGGGAGGTAATAAACTGGAAGTAAAGGGTGGAAAAATTAATACAATTAAAGCTACGCCAAATTTAAAACTTCTTTGATGGTTTAAAGCTTGAAGGAAAGTGAAGGTTTTATGCGAATCCATTGCCAGTGAAGTTAGTACACCTTTTAAAATGTTGCGCATTTTTTCTGCAGATTATTTCAGAATCAGATAATAACGCTTTCGTACAGAAAACTATGCGAGTAGTTTATAAACATGTGTGCAACATAAGAATATAATTACAGGACGAGAATTGTAGTAATAGTTAAATACGTTAGGCCGGTAGCGAAGCATTTATGGCTGAACTAATCGTCGTAGATCCTGCCCGAGGGCGAAACACGAGCACTACTGACGTCGTGTGCTCGTGAGACGTACGAATTTTTTTTTAGATACTGAACATGAACCATTTTGAATGCCAATTATTCGGGATAAATCTGATATTTGTCACTTCAACAAGCTGTCAAAAAGGTAAACATTTTTAAATAAAAACAAATGTATTTTAAATTGGCATTTTCAGTCGAAAATATTCAAAAGTAATGCATGAACTTATTGTTAAATTTGCGTACTGTATAACATATACAAAGTATACCGTGAGTATTTGACATAAATGTCAATGTGAAAAATCCAGATATTACTGAAGACTTTTCCTGGGAAGTACATTTAATATTTCTTATTTTATCATTAATTAAATATTTAAAATTATAGTTAGATATAGAATTCGTACATGGACAAGTGGAAATGTAATAGAAATATAATATGCTGTTGTTATAACGAGGAAAAGACTCCGTCAACATCTAAAATTGGTATAAAAAGAAAGGGGATTCATTTATAAGCCAAAGTAAGTACAGTATCAGTGTCAACTAAATAAGCGCTTACTATATATAATTCATCATATACCCTTCACCAATCTCGTCAATGAATTGGAAGAATCTCGAACATTTAGAAGAGTAGGAGCAAACTTGTTCGTAGAATGAATTGAAAAATAAAGAATAAATGTAATTAGAATTTTTTGTGTGTACCAGAAATGTTATATACAATACTTATATAGCACAATATGAAAATGGTGAGAGGTATTGTGCTGGCCACAACAGATTTTTTTATTCTTCTCGAAGTTATGGACTAAAATAATGTTATTTTGTAAAATCAAAAAGCTTAAGAATTTGACTTATATCATCATTTTATCGATCAATGCATTTTCGAAGATAAATCGATCAATTTATCGCTAAGTGTGTACGGCTATATATGGAATGCCGTTTTAGCATTTATTCCCACATTTTAAAACAGTCATACAAATTAATGTATCGAAAAAATAAACTCTCATTAAAAAGAAAGATTTAAACTGATTGTTGAATTAAAATGTTTGTTGATAATATAATTACAAATTTTTCAAACAAACATTTTAAATCAATAGTCAACACACAACTTTCTTTTTAATATTAGTTTAATTTTGTGTTTGTTCGATTTATATGATTGTTGTTAATCTCTAAACAATCGTAAAAATTCAAGTATCATAGAAATGAAGTAACATTTATATGAATGAATTAAATTGACTCTTTATTTTCACGACACATGAATTAAAACGACTGTTTATTTCTATGATACTTGAATTAAATTGTTTGTTTAATTCTACGATACATGATTTAATATGATTGTTGATATTTTTATAACAATCAATTTAAAAGGCACTGTCATATAAATTCATGTATCGTAAAAATAAACTCTTATTAAAATGAAAGATGTAAATTGATTGTTGTATTAAAATGTTTGTTGATAATATAATTACAAAATTTTCTAACAAACATTTTAAATCATCAGTCAATACAAAACTATCTTTTCAATAATTGTAAAAAGTCAAGTATCGTAAAAATGAAGTAACATTTATAGGAATGAATTAAATTGACCCTTTATTTTCACGACACATGAATTAAAACGATTGTTTATTTCTGTGATACTTGAATTAAATTGTTTGTTTAATTCTACGATACATGCATTAAAATGATTGTCTACAAATTTAAATGTATCAATTTAATTAGCGCCGTGGTGTCTATTTCAAGAACTATTTGTAATTCGGTCATACTTTAACAGATGGCTTTACATAAGAAATATATGCTTATGCGTACCGAGTGAAGTTATAAGAACTATAAGATAGCTATAGGCCATAGCCTTTCGGTCATTTTTTATAAAATATATTTTACTGTGCCCGCAATCGAGCGTCACTAATAAATTACAGATATACACAAAGCTACAATATGTAGAGCCATCTGCGGAAGAATGGCCAAATTGCAACTAGTTCTTGAAATAGTCATGACGGCGCTAATTAAATTGATACATTTAAATTTATCGACAATCATTTTAATGCATGTATCGTAGAATTAAACAAACAATTTAATTCAAGTATCACAGAAATAAACAATCGTTTTAATTCATGTGTCGTGATAATAAGGGTCAATTTAATTCATTCCTATAAATGTTACTTCATTTTTACGATACTTGATTTTTTACAATTATTGAAAAGATAGTTTTGTATTGACTGATGATTTAAAATGTTTGTTAGAAAATTTTGTAATTATATTATCAACAAACATTTTAATACAACAATCAATTTACATCTTTCATTTTAATAAGAGTTTATTTTTACGATACATGAATTTATATGACAGTGCCTTTTAAATTGATTGTTATAAAAATATCAACAATCATATTAAATCATGTATCGTAGAATTAAACAAACAATTTAATTCAAGTATCATAGAAATAAACAGTCGTTTTAATTCATGTGTCGTGAAAATAAAGAGTCAATTTAATTCATTCATATAAATGTTACTTCATTTCTATGATACTTGAACTTTTACATTTGTTTCAAAAATATCAATAATCATATAAAATGAACAATATAAAATTAAACGAACATTAAAAAGAAAGTTTTGTGTTCACCGTTGATTTAAAATATTTGTTTGAAAAATTTGTAATTATATTATCAACAAACATTTTAATTCAACAATCAATTTAAATATTTCTTTTAATTTTAGTCTATTTATAAGATACTTCAATTTCATTGATTGTTGATATTTTTTAAAACAATCATATATTTTTATGTATCAGAAAAATATACTAAAATTAAAAAGAAATATTTAAACTGATTGTTTAATTAAAATGTTTGTTGATAATATAATTACAAGCTTTTCAAACAAACATTTTAAATCAACAGTCAACACATAACTTTCTTTTTAATATTAGTTCAATTTTATGTTTGTTCAATTTATATGATTGCTGTTAGTCCCTAAACAAACGTAAAAATTCAAGTATCATAGAAATGAAGTAACATTTATATGAATGAATTAAATTGACTCTGTATTTTCACGACACATGAATTAAAACGATTGTTTATTTCTGTGATACTTGAATTAAATTGTTTGTTTTATTCTACGATACATGATTTAATATGATTGTTGATATTTTTATAACAATCAATTTAAAAGGCACTGTCATAAATTCATGTATCGTAAAAATAAACTCTTATTAAAATGAAAGATGTAAATTGATTGTTGTATTAAAATGTTTGTTGATAATATAATTACAAAATTTTCTAGAATTTGTTAGAAAAATTTGTTATTGTATTACCAACAAACATTTTAATACTACAATTAATTTACATCTTTCATTTTAATAAGAGTTTATTTTTATGATACATGAATTTATATGACAGTGCCTTTTAAATTGATTGTTATAAAATTATCAACAATCATATTAAATCACGTATCGTAGAATGAAACAAACAATTTAAATCAAGTATCACAGAAATAAACAATCGTTTTAATTCATGTGTCTTGAAAATACAGAGTCAATTTAATTCATTCATATAAATGTTATTTCATTTCTATGATACTTGAATTTTTACATTTGTTTAGGGACTAACAACAATCATATAAATTGAATAAACATAAAATTAAACTAATGTTAAAAAGAAGGTTGTGCGTTGACTATTGATTTAAAATGTTTGTTTAAAAAATTTGTAATTATATTATCAACAAACATTTTAATTAAACAATCAGTTTAAATCTTTCTTTTTAATGAGAGTTTATTTTTTTGATATATTAATTTGTATGACTGTTTTAAAATGTGGGAATAAATGCTAAAACGGCATTCCATAGCTATAGGTTCTGCTGCAGTTTTAGGATGACTTCATTATAATTACTATTTTTTATTATAATTCAGAACAAGTTCTAAACAGGGCTTATTAATCTATATTTAAAATTAGTAAATATTATAGAGAATACGTATTTATAGTTTGTTAAACAATTTCTAAAATTGTACTGGAAGAATATGAATTACATTGCGTTGTGCAGATGTAATGTTACTCGCAGAATGCGAATCTCCAATATGTAGTAAAATAAATTAAGACAAAATATATTATAAATAATTTTCTCTGCATATAATAAAAAGAATGAATTTATAAATATGAAATATGATAATACTGAAATCATACATATTCATCCGCTAACAGTATTTGTATGTAAAATCCGCTATATATTCGATGTAATAGGTGAGTAACGCTAGAATTCCTGAGAATAAGCCACATGCACTATGTTGTGTTTCTGACGGTCCGGGTTCCAATCTGATATGAAATGTTTCCAAATTCTATGAAATGACTTGTGGTGCTTGCTACACGATAATTTTCATAGTCTAGCGGTAAATATGTCGTCGTTATCGAAATTAAATAAATAAATAAATATATATATATATATATATATCATCACGGCATATTACCCATTTCTGGGTGTGCCAGTCTGCTTTATCGCAGATATCAGTAATGATGATGTCATATTTGTACCGTGCGGGCGCTTACCAGGCGTCACCTCACGGGCACTCATTGCTGGCGTGGAGAGTGCACCACAGGGGTCACTTTTGTGCCATTTAAAATTCGAAATATTTGGCGTCGGCTGGGATCGAACCCGGTACCCCCCGGTTCGCGACCAGACATTCAGGCACGAGGCCACGTGACCCCATCGAAATTCAGAAATAAAAATGCATATTAGCACATCCACCAATAGATACTAACTAAACCGTGATGATATATTCATTCTACCATGAATTTTCAATTTTGTATTCTTCGTAACATGTAATAATGGATTAGTGAATTGAAGACAGGAATTTTATGAAAACAATTTCAAAATATACCTATTTATCAAGAAACAAATAACTTATATTAAATAGCTCGCAGGAATTTTCTCTGATGGAAAGTTTTATTTGCTTAATTTATTACAAAATAACAGTGCTATTTCTCCAATAAAATAAGCATTACTATACTAGACATATCCCACACTGCATAGCTTATAATAATTTCCTCTACGTCCATTTAATTTTATTTGAACATTCCTGTGGAAGTCCTTGCAGCTATGGCGTGCTTGAACTCGATTAGAATCAAGCCACAGAGTCGAGTCGACGGACCTCATGCGAGAAGCCACCAAGCACACTGTTATTAATTTGCTCACAGATTTCGCTTTTAATAGTTTTAATTAAGCGCTGAACTATGCTGTATGCACGCACAATGTCAAGCATAACGACCTCAGAAGCCATTGCTTTTCCAAAAAGAAAATGTGATTAATAGTTTACAAACAAAGTGATTGTTTAATGCTTGTCTACAAGATCATAGTGATAAGAAGTCATTTAGTAATAGAATCTTAAACATAAATTAAATGGAATTGATGGTAGCATAACAAAAAATAAATAACACTCAGTGGTTTTGTATTAGAAATCAGTGTTGTATAAAATACTTGAAAAAACGTATTTCAAATAGAAAATACAAAATACTAAATAAAAGTATTTCATATGTTTGGTAAAATAGGATTATTTTTGTAGTATTTCAAATATACTAATATTTCAAATACTTTCAAATACTTTTACTTTTAAATATATTCAAAGAAATAAGATATATTACGATATTGTAATAATGTTTTTCGAATTCAACTTACTCGCGTATTTTTAATAATATTAAAAAGAAATTCCTACATTAACATAGGCATTTGTTTTTTTAAGAAAAAAATTAGGGAATTATTCCGTTATATTACTAACAGACCACACTTGACTGAGGGTTTCTATTTCAAATACATAAATCTATTTCAAATACTTGTGTATTTTAAATACAAAAATGTATTTCAAATAAAAAAATGTATTTCAAATATTGAAAAATTGTATTTCATACAAATAATAGTATTTTAATGTATTAAAATATAAAATACTTGTGAAAAGTATTTGGACTAAAAATACAAAATACCTTAATTTTGAAGTATTTCAAATAATTACTTAAAATGGTTAATCTAATTCAAATACTTATTTCAAATACATATATTTCAAATACTATACAACACTGTTAGAAATACATAAGGTATACTCGTTTGAATGCATAAGTCCGTAAAAGTATCATAGCTGAATATTGTTAGCCGCGAAAAGAACCATTCTGCGCAATTGCGTAATAATTTTAAAAATTTTATGTAATAAGCGAGATATGACTTTTTTAAGTTCAGAATTTGGTGGTCGACAAACTGTTAGTTCTAGAGGGGATAATTTTTCATGTTCGCATAGCTGAGGTATTTTTACCTCTCGCTAAGAGAGGTATTGGAGTCATGCTAAAATTCGAATATCCAGATTTTAGTGGATAAGCACGTTTTAAGGCCCCTATAATCCGATTATAACATTTTTACGATGATGTCTGTGTGTGTGTGTGTGTGTGTGTGTGTGTGTGTGTGTGTGTGTGTGTGTGTGTGTGTGTGTGTGTGTGTGTGTGTGTGTGTGCGCGTGTGTGTTTGTGTGTGTGTTTGTGTTGGTGTGTGTTTGTGTGTGTGTGTTTGTGTGTGTGTTTGTGTGTGTGTGTGTGTTTGTGTGTAATGGATGTGTGTGTGGATGTTGGAACCACGATTTCTCAAATACTATAAGACTTAAATACTATAAGACTTAAACATTACTATTATTATAATATTTAACTGCAGTTTCCTCAATTTGACGTTCCTGGGAAGAGCTGATTAGATTTTGGTAACAATTGGACAACCGAAAGTAATAGTTTCTTTAAAAAAATCTTCCAAATATAATTTTTTGGAAATTTTTGTTATTATAAATATTGAAGAACATAAAATTCTCCACCTATTACACTTAAAATTTGTATTATATGTTGTATAGATTTAGAGATAAAGGCACTGTAATATATAAAATAATCAGAATAATCTAATGTAGTATATCGCAAAGGCTAAGGCACTAAGGTAACCAGATGACAAATTCAAACGTTTATAACATAAACATAGTAATGTTTATAACATAGTTTGTAAATGACAGATGTTAGTATCAAAAATCAACAGTTTTAATGACATTCTGAAAGCTTTTTCTGGGAAGTACATTTAATCTTTCTTATTGTTTTATTAATTAGATATTTAAAATTGTATATATATCCATCAATCTGCCAATCTAGTTAATGAATAGGAAGAATTTCTGATATTTAGGAACTTCCTCATACAATGAAAAATATATATAATTACAATTGTATGTGTGCAGAAGACATGTTAAATACAATAAAAACAATATTTGTGTAAAGTTCTTTTTCTTGTTTCTTTGTTATAAAATAATAAAATGACGGTACGATAGCAAAGTGCAATACTATACTTATATAACATAAAATGTAATTCGCGAGAGGTATTGTGCTGGCCACAACAGATTTTTATATATGAATTTATACGTTAATCGTGAAGAAATTATTATTAAGCATAAGTAACACATAAAATGCATTTTTTTCCTAATTAATTATACAACATTGAAACACTTCGACCATTGTTTGCCAATATTGTGACTATAAACTATGACGGCGGATGGCACTAGTGTTTTTCATTCATAATTTGTCGATGGGCGGGCTTACAAGACGCGCGAATCTCGCTTTTAAAATCAGGCAACCACTCAAATTGTAGTTGGAACTAATTAATATATAAACAAAACTTTTTCACTATTACTCATGAATTTACGTATATTTTTACTTTCTTAAGATAGTTAAAATTTAAAAAAAAAAACTAGTCTCGATACATTTTGTATTATCACAATTTTTATATTTCTATATCTTGTTTTTATACTAGATGGATTAAGTTCGAAATCTGATTTACAGTATCACAACAAAAAAACATAAACAAATTTAAATTAATGAAATTTCAATTTCAATAATGCGATAGATACCGTATGTTTCACTCGTGTGGCAACATAAATTCAAGCGAACATAACAATTTTTTCATCAAATTCAAATATGTATATGTAAATATACTTCAATATCAAATTGCTACACTACAAGTTTTCACTAGAGTTTAATTATATCATCTGACTATTTGTAAATTTCATTGAGAGTAACTCATAGACAAGGAAAGATATATACTAGACCGAGTTTACAATGTTATGAGTTTGTGCCGCATAGAATCCATATGGGCACCATAACGAGACGCTAATAGAAAGGCGCGAAATTTAAAAATTGGAAAAATATGTTTTCTGAAACTAACAAAATATGTACACCGTAAAAGCTGAAAGAAATCAATTTCAATAATAAAATATATTTGTACATGAAGCAAATAATGAAACAAGCTTTGTAAACAAATACTAAACAAAGAAATAAACCAGAAAGAATCTCGCTACCTAACAGAAATGACAGATTGCTGGGCTGCCAACATAAATAAATAAAATTCACTACAACTGAAGAAAATATTTATTATAATTACTGTAAAAATAATGTAAATTAAATATTGTTCCTACTTTTTATTGAACGACTGAGCTTTATCATTTTGAAATGAAGAAATGATGTAAAATACGTATTTTAAGTTACTGCATAGTTGCATTTTTTTCATTATATTGTAGAATTTACACTAGACTTAGCGCCTCGATATTATTCAATTCGGCACAAAGCTGGATATTGCCACCATGATTGAAGCTCGGTCTAGTATATATCTTTCCTTGTCTATGGAGTAACTACATATTTCTACTCTATTAAAGATAGTGAAGGTGTGCATATGTAAAAGAGATAAGATTCGTTGGGTTCGTAGAATTATGTAGATACGTACCAATGCAGGTACATTATTTTTCTTTTTTCCATTAATTCAAAATATATTATCTTTGTAAAATTCTGGCTTTTGTTGAAAATTACATTTATCTATTCACACATTTGTGATTCGTGTAGCGCAATTCAGTCATGAAATCGAACAAGAATTCTTTGATTCTCGCAGCATTCATTTGAATAAATTCTGGTAATCCTTTTTATCGACGCTTTGAAATTCTGCGATTCCGTTGAAATTACTCAGAGTAGGTTTAGTGAATTCCAGGGTACTACTCGTGGCAAATTGTAACTCAGATAAGGGTTGAAAAAAACCCGGGTTTTATTGACAAACATCGAATTATAGTATGTATCACTTTTAACTTTAGTTTTATAAAGTAACTTAATACACATACACAAGTCGGCGTAATAGATAATAGATATTAATATTATTAATATTTTCTTTTTTTTTTTATTATTAATAAATTAACTAGAGAGTGTACATGTGTATAAGTTACAAATTAATATTAATAGTTGCAAGTCTGTGCAATGCAAGTGTGTACAAGAATCAGATTCAAGTTATTTCAGTAGTTGTTACAGCCGCGTTAAACAAATAGTATGATTAACACACAACTCAAAAAATAATGAAAATGCTGACACAAGGATTGGAGTTGTTCAAATATAAAAGAAACACCGTGCAAAGTTCGTACAGCAATGAAAAATATTTTTAAAATGATCAAACACGAAGTACACAAAATGAAATTGATTGTAAAATGTTGCCTGTGACAAAAATTGATGTATATATGTGTGTACCATATAAGTATGTACCATATTTAATTAATAAAATAAGATTTCATAACAGTGGGTTTTTAGGTGGGTTTTTTTTTGGGTCGGGCCAAATTACAACATCCCTGTAGAAGAAGTGGGTACAAAAACTGAATTTAAATGTAAAAAAAAAACCTAAAGGGATGTTTAATTTACTTATTAAACCAATAAAGATATAATCAGATACATTTATACAAAAAGTTACACTATTTAAATAAAATGTAAGTATTCCACCATGTACGAGTGTATATTACGTATATACTAAAATTATTTTTTAAAACCATGATTTTAAATACACCATATAGAAAGATTTAACAAGTTTATAACGAATTTAACAGTTTGTTTTCGAGTTTTAGTTATACATACCAAAATAAGCAAATCATAGTTATAAAATCAGAAATTTGGAAATCAAGAAACTTTTGAGAAACATATGTGTTTATACCTTATGCTTCTTAAATGCGCATCAATATTATAAAATATAATTACGGGTATACAATCAGTTTATTATCCAATTTTAAGTATGGTAAACTAGTTCTATTTGCTGATTACAGTAATGACGTTACCTCTTAAAACAAACTTGTAGAGAGCACCACAAAGGTCACTTTTCTGCTATTTAATTTTTTTAAATAATTTTCAAGTTTCAAGATTTAAAATTTCATTATTGCATCTTAGTTATATTCCATAATTTATATTTGATATTGGGGTATCTGACAAAATTTTGATTGTTACATAATATGAATATAAGAATTTTTTCCAAGGAAAACTGTTAAAAGCTTGTATGATACTTCCGGTTATCCGATATACCTACACTAAAAACATAGGTATACATACCCACAGACATCATTATAAAGATGTAAAATCGGATTCTGGGAACATCAACACGTGCTTATTCACTAAAATCTCTATATGCGATTTTTAGCACGATTCCTATACCTCCATTACCTAGAGTAGCGAGAGGAAAAATTGAAACCTGTATTTTTTAATTAAAACTATTCACTATTTTTAGCTATTGGGCTTCCAAAATTACAATGCGCCACTGGTGGCAGATTTCTGAACTGAGTGAAGTATACATGTACAAAGAAGGTTGTTGTATTCAGGGATTGTTTACTTGTATACGAATTTTAATATGCTTTTATCTTCGGCTATTATTGTTTTATTCTCAGTAGGATCTGAATTACTGCTAATATAACAGGTAAGTTTTTGATTTTTTAAAAATTAATGAACATATTAGGAGATATGCAATTTATAGGTTAAAGTTATGATGGAGTTTTCTCCGAAAATATTTACCACATAATATTATGTGGCCACTATTTATTACTTGCTGGCCTTCCACCATATTTCTAGATTATACACTACAATTCCCAAATCTACAAATAGTATCTAAATTTAAGCAAAGAAAATTGTTCATTATGAAAGAAAAACAATTAAATAAAAGTAAAGTTATGTAGATAGAATTTAATATATGTACAACTACGGCAATGAAATACAATCTAAGTAAAGGAAATCAAATGTTTTTTTATTAAAAAAAAACTAATATACTGTTAATTAAAATATGACTAAAATACTCTTAACCTACAAATACTTACTAAAATTAACCCTATTATCTAAAATATTATTAAAACTATCACTAAATTGTTACTACAAGAAAGATCAAACTCAATTTTACCAAAAAAAAAAAAAAAAACACTATAATACTAAATCCGAAATTAAATTAAAAACTACGAAAATTAGTCTCACACCAATTGTACTCTTATGGAAGCCAGCGAAAAATGTACCATTCGTTTGAATTTTGACGTTTGACGTCAGCGCCATCTCTTGATAATTTGGAAGCCCAATAGAAAGAAATATGAAACATATGGATAAGGGGTATAATAGAGATGTTGCTATGGTCCCAGCGTGGTAAAATAGCTGCTATATGCCATAGCTGTTGACACCGGTAGAGATATGTATAATCCACAAAATATAATCACACCTATTTTGTAAGAAAGTTGTTATGTCTTAGCAACATTGCTATAGCAAATAAGCAATAATAATAATTTCGAACACTGAACAAAACATGAAATAACAGATTTTACATTTGTTAAATTTTTTAGCAACATTGCTAAGACTAACAACTTCCTTACAAAATATATAGGGTTGAATCTCAGGCCATACTAACGTCACCCACCATATCTCTTCTCCAAAACAAATAACTACCTTATATTATTACGAAATATTGTTTAATTTTTATTATTATGCTGAAACGCAAATAGTGGTTAATTTTTATATTTCATAAGTCATATATTGAAATTACAAGTGCAGTGTTAAGGTTGATGAATTGTATGTGTAAAAGTCCATAGATGGGCACATGTTTGTGTTAGGTGATAGGCCCATTTTAGTTATTATCCTCATTATTTAGCATCGAGATTTTAATGGATAAATTTCCTGGTTTTAAGTACGTGTTGGTGCTAGAAAAAATGGTATCTACAGTAAAGCATATTTAGACAGACAACTTGAAGCAAATATCACGCGAAACTTGTGCTGAGCGCGACGATAGTCACGCATCATGCGTCACGCGTATTGCGAAAGTTGATAAAAGGAAAATGTACAAAGCTGTGGGTGTCAATACGTGTGAAAAGCAATAGGAGGAAAATTCTGGAGGGAAATGTTGACAACGGAATTTTCCAAGAATACTTCAACGCTTGCGAGTTATTTTTTATATGACAGTGACAAATAAAAATATAAAATGTTATAAATTTCACTCTAAAAACGATCGAAAATTGTATGTTGATCAATTCTTGCCGTTGACATTGCTTGATAGACAATTTCTTTTTGAATAAAGATTTCAAATGTTGGTTTGGTATTTAAGTCGGACAATAATTTGGAAAATACACTATAAGAAAAAAAAGATTTGATCAATATAAATCAGTTTAATACTTTCGTTTCTAAAACTCAGAGGGCAGAAGTAATTGAAGTAATTTAATTTTGTGGTGGAGACACGAAATATCTTACGTTCATTTGATTAAAAGGGCAAAAAACTCTAGAACTGGAATACCACATCCTGAAAGAAGACTTGTTTAAAGCAAGTTCAATGAGATAAGAAATACAAAAAATGTTGCATTGTAGTAAAAACAAAAACGTATACACTTATTTTTTTGATAAATCCACTCATGAAATGTCATCTAATGAAATCGTTATTTTCTGAACCAATCACAGTCAGTACTATTCATGTAACTGTGTCAATAACTTAACCAATGTAAACGCGGCCTTAACCAGGTGCTAAAAATACCAGTCTTTTACTTTAATCTCGTGAAATAGTAACGACTATACATACAACTCATTTAATATTAAGCCAATCTATATAAAAATAATGTAAAGCTAATTTTTATTTAGAATTCTGTAATTTTAATGGTTTACCCGACATCTCAAATAAATCAATATAAGTCAGTTTAATAATTTCCTTTCTTAAACAATGTAAAAAATAAAATACAATGTGCAAATATCCATTACAATTTATGATATAGCAATGCATTAAATTTTTATTCTATTTTTGTCTGTATCCATTATAATAAAAACTTCTTATATTAATTAATAACGTACGATGAACGTCAGGATGTTATAATATGATAATTAATATAATAGTTAGTTATTAATTAACATATTGTGCATCAGAGCAAACTAAATCATCAAGCAAGCAACGAATACTTTTTATGTAAATCTTTGAAAAATTAAACAGGATTTCGATTCGCGAGTTCTGGTAAAACTCAACGATTTGTATTTATAAATGAATACATCTTCGAGAAAATATATTTCTCACTTAACGCTACTGCGTGTTCTGGATCCAGAATCCACCGAGAATAAATTTAGTCGAGAAGCTTAATACCTCGATATACTAACTTACCCAGAATTCGGCAAGAATTTCAATTAAACGGCGTGAATAGGCCTACCTTTACATTACACACA
Source organism: Ophonus ardosiacus (assembly GCA_943142095.1). Classification (NCBI taxonomy): domain Eukaryota; kingdom Metazoa; phylum Arthropoda; class Insecta; order Coleoptera; family Carabidae; genus Ophonus; species Ophonus ardosiacus. The sequence continues at coordinate 30,393,093 of OW964832.1, read as the reverse complement.
ACTCAATTCCGAACTTAATAGAATGCTAAAAATAGTGAATACGTGAACACGCCACAACATAGCACAAAACAACAAGCATTTGCATACAAAATGTAATGTGCGTTCAATAATAATGAGCAATAAACTCAAATTGGAGTTGTTTTCTTATTATAACGAGTATGCTGCTATAGGTAGGAATGAAACTCATTGCCTTCATCATTGTTACTAAAATAACAACAATGAAAATCTACTTTTGTAAAGAAATCATTTATTCTTCTATTTTTGCAGACAGAGGAAAACAATAAAACAAAGGGTTTCTTTTCAAACAAAAATATTTTCATTTCATTTAGCAAAAAATATGAGTTCGATCTAAAGTCTTGTTTGTGAATCAGTACAATAAGGGTTCAATAATTGCGTAAATGTGTTTCATTTTTCTTAATTTGGGTACAAATAAATACCTATACCATACTATAAGCTTTTTAAATGATAGAAATGTTCTTTAACTCTAACTCCTGTCCCTATATAACCCGTGTTCTCTCCCTTATTCCTCAGAGCATGTTTTGACCTCTGGCATGGTTTACATGCTGAGTAATCTTAACTTCTCTGTTTTTACTTTGTAGTTTCTACTGATGATGAGAACTTAGTTCTCGAAATACGTATATAGTTATTAAATTTATTGTTAAGGTTAAGGGGTTTTTTCTTTAGTTGTAATAAGTATTGACTAAACAAACCTAAATCATGAAAATAACTAAAAAAAATATTTAAATTGTCTATTTAATTTATCTAACTCATTAAATTACCAAAATTTGTACTAACACCAAAATATTAAATTAAATAAATAATTTAAGTAACCATTTGCATGTTTAAATTAATAAATTTTTACAAAATATTTATTATCTATTTCAGATTAGTTAAAAATGCTAAATTTGGTTTCGGAAATTATACTAAAATATTGCATAGAAAAACAATATCTACTTATTTTTTCTGTGTAATATCGATATAAAGAGATTGTTTTCAAAATATTCGAGTTTTTCATGCACTCGCCTCTTTCATTCTAACATCTCGTCAATTCTAAATTCTGCCACTTCTACTACTACTACTATGTATCCGCTTTTGGAAATACGGAACCAATTTTCAAGTAAATTAATGCAGAAAATAACAAAAAAACAAACGAAAACCAAATAGCACTTGTTTGAATTTATGATACGACGCCAGTCAGAAACTTCGTGCCACCATAAGAAAATGTATGTATGTTGTATGTTGCTTTTTATTATTTATTTATTTATTTATTGATTATTATACCTGCATATTTCCAATTATTGAACACGAAAATTATTGGTATAAATTTAAAATATGAGTGCTGTTATGGTGTAGATCTCTTCATTTTCTTGAGTAGGTACAAGCCGGATTAAAAATGTAATAAAATAACCAGATATATCTCAGTGGAGTCCTCCAATATATATAGGTATATATATTGGAGGACTCCACTGAGATATATCTGGTTATTTTATTACATTTTTAATCCGGCTTGTACCTACTCAAGAAAATGAAGAGATCTACACCATAACAGCACTCATATTTTAAATTTATACCAATAAGCAAAAATTTGACAGAAAATGTACTTGGAAAGGATCGTGACTGTTTGGTGTATAATATAAACAAAACCACTGGTTTCAGTCAATTTATTAAAATAATTATTCATTCCCTGAAGACAGCCGCAGTACGGCCGAAACGTTGGACTGAATAATTATTTTAATAAATTGACTGAAACCAGTGATTTTGTTTATATTTGACAGAAAACTTTAAAATCAATTTAACTTCAACTTTCAGTCCTTAGACCGGTAATATGGCAGCATTATGAATGAGAGCTCTGTGATCGACGTTTAAACTTGGCTCTATTTTTTATACACAGATTCGGTAATGATGATTTATCATATACCTATCTACAGATATATGATATATCGTCATATGTCGTGGCACATGGTAAGCGCTTTATAAGTTACAGATATAAGGTATAGATTCTATACCTTTCAGAGAACTTACCAGTTGTCACCTTGACTCTCAAAGCTGTCATGGAAACAACACCACAAATTGAATAGTATATTGTGCAACTAGGGACGAAAGAGGCATTTTGCGACGAGTGTGGGTAGGCAGCCCGAGTGAAGCGAGGGTTGCCACCACACGAGTCGCGAAATGCTTTCGTCCCGTAGCACACACGATATTTTTTTCAATACCTGCGCCGAAAATGCCACCTTGAGTGTCATACATCCTATTGCATCCCGCTACGTCATTACTTTGAGTCACTAGGGAAACAAAGACTCGTTCAGCTGAAAATGGCCACTTTCGTCCCTCAAAATAGGCACGAAAGGTGGCACTTTCGACGCAGGTATTGAAAAAAATATATTTCTAGTTTGGCATGGGCCAGATTCGAACTGGAATTAGTAGAATCACGACCGGACACAATAATAAATTAAATAATATTAAATAATTCGAGAAAGGTTCTTTTTCTTCACTCTTGCAATCTTTTAACTAATCAACTAATGACAAATGTGAAACTCACTAAATCCAGGCTGTTCTATCTTGAAACAATCTATAAGACATATCCAATTTCATACTAATATTCTTTAAGAAAGAAACTTTTTACTTTTGTTTATTACTTCGTAACTTCATAGTCTGACAAAAGCGATTCATTTTCTTCCATTTTTGCATCCAACTTCACGTCATATGGCAACAAGGCAGCCCATGATCTGGTTGTGCGGAGTGAGGGGTAATCCAGTCGTTGAGTTATTAAAATGATTAACAAACGAGCGTGAGGAGGTAATTAGTTTCGTGCTTAAATTAGAACAAACGGCGCGGAACCAATACAGGCTACCATACAGTAGCGAAGCCTTCACATTCTATACTACAGAGTATAGTTCTTGCGAAAAACACGATGTAATACACTCAAATAAAAATTAATAGCCAATGGCAACTAATTTGGTTTTGGTTTGATGTTGATATCAGACCCTTGACATTATATTTTGGCTAAAACAAACTACAATGAGCTATACTTCGTTTCAGCTTAGAATGGAGTACATGGCAATAGGCTATTCCACAGTAATCAAAAATAGTAAAAGTTTATTGAAAATATGAACGATAATAGTTAAAGGAGCAAAACCATATTTCTTTTATTAAAAATTATTTCTTCTAGAAGACACGGGGAGTTTTGCTTTTGATGATGCAGGACATGTGCACGAGTGTTTGAACAAATAGGATCCAAGTATGACCTCCGGTTTTGAGAAGCCCCGCCCTAACTAAGAATATATTTCTTCGGGTGTGTCGGATCTGTTCGGTTGCTGTTCGGGTGACGTTCTAATTTCTTTGTTTTTATAAAATGAGAACAAAAGGTGAAATAAATTAAGTATAATAATTTATTTTATGTCTCTAATAATGAATTATAATATTACAATTTAAATATACATTATTTTGTAATTTGTTTAACATTTTTTCGTGGCTTGTGAACCACTGTTTGTTTACTTCTGGTATATCCACATTACCTACGTCACAAAGGTAATTTAAAATTCGGACCTTAATATCTCACTTATTTGGAGGAATTTTTAACTCGGACTTTCACATGTGGTCTTATATTTTTATGTACCTCAAGAAAAAAATTTTAAAAAAATATCGTGGAATAGCCTATTGATTGTTTTTTTACATGCATTAAATAAAAAAAAAATTATTTAGCTGATACTAGACACATACAATATTATGAGCAAGAATCAAAAATAAAAAAAAATAAAATAAATATATCATCACGGCATATTATTCATTTCTGGGTGTGCCATTATCTACACATATGTAGACATCGGTAAAGATGACGATATATTTAACCGTGTGGGCGCTTACCAGGCGTCACCTCACGGGAACTCATAGCTGGTGTGGAGAGCGCACCACAGGGGTCACTTTAGTGCCAAAAAATTTTTTAAAAAAATAATAAATAAAAAAAATAAAAAATAATAATAATAATTAATAATAATTGTACAAAATACAAATAAAATACTTGATGAAATTGTTTCAATAAAATTTGAAAAATCATACTTGACACGTTTCACAAGATTTCACTCTCTGAACCAAATTCTCGGTAATATGTCAGAGAGTGGCCCACTCAGCCAGAACCACACACGTGTTTCGCTCTTATTGGAGCTCTTCAATGTAGTGTACTGACGAGGCACTGAGTAAGGTAAAAATATATGATGACTGCAATAATAAGTAATAAAGTCACTAGATATATAAAGTACCGCAATTGGCCGCCATATTATGTCAAGTTTCGGCGCCAAACTTAAAATGGATTATCTTAAAAGGAGTGCGTTATTACAAAGAAAAATAATCGGCAGTGAAATAAATCTATGATGGTAATTAATTAATGTTGATTTTATGTTCATAATTTTTATAATATGCATACATATAAATACAAAACATAACTGATCAAAATTATAAAGAAAATAATAAAAAATAAGTACAGGTGTCTCATTTTCGATGTTTTTTTAAGGTATCTCGGGAAATATTAATGATAGAGCAAAATCGTTTGCACATTCCATAGTCAACTTTTTGAGAAAAGTTTAATAGTCACCATAGGAATTTTCAATCTTCTTTTGTTTTTGAGCTACAGGCAAAAACTTGTTTTTCGCTTATTTCGAAAATATCTCATAACTTATTTTATTATGGTAGGTAGAGAAAAATTGTTTTAATAGAGTTTGTACCGTTTCTAGGTAAAATAAAATGGCGGAATTAGATTTTTTGAAAAATTTATAATTCTCGAGATATAACACAAACTTATGATTTTTTAAATGGCAACCTATGTTGAAAATAATCTGAACTTTTTGCTTATTTTATAAGCTTTTCAATGATATATAACAAGTCTAGATTCTTTTGTTTTACACATGAATAAAAGATGATTTATTAATATTTGGAGTGAAAAAATTGAAAATTATTAAGAAACAAATAAAAAAAACTATACTAGTTCATCGTTTGTTTATTTTGATTCCGTATCTATTAATTATGTTATTAAAATTATTCTAAACCAATTATTTTCGGATTAGTTAAATTATTATTTATCGAAGTCACAGATGGCTGTGACATAATTCGAAAAAAATTGGTTTAATATGCTTTTAAAGTAAATAAATTAAAAATATGTGTAAAACTGAAGAAAATATCATTAGAAATAAACAAATAATGAACTATAATAGTTTTTTTCATTTGTTTCTTAATAATTTTCAATTTTTTCACCGTAAAAAAACATCGAAAATGAGACACCTGTACAATTAAGGTTAATTTTCTTCAGGTCGTTTGACATGATGACAGCATTGACGCTAAAGTCCCCAGATATAGTGACTTTTATAGGCATAGCCAACTACAACTAGACCCTGATTTGCCTGATTCCGCCATATCGTGTCTAAAAAACGTTCTTCTCTCTCTGTAACACATTGGTACAATGAATTGCGGTACTTTATATATCTAGTGACTTTAGTAAGTAACAATATGCAGAGCCATCTATCGAGAATGCCGTGAGTTTTGGCCAGCAATAAATGTACAGAATGATCAAATATGATTGAAGATCACGTGACAATTTTTGTTCCAAAATAATCTCAAAACTATATTTCAATATTTCATAATCATCAAAACTATATTCCATTTTTGACAGGTAAAGACAAGTGCATGACATTTGATTCATATCATTTATCAATGTCATACGTTGATTCTTTAGATATTTATTTCGCTTATCATTGTAAAAAATCTTTCATTTCATTACGGCTTTTAATGAAGAGTAAGATAAATTTGTTCTTGAAGCGTATTTTCTTTTGGGAAATGGAAATAGTAATGCTGTCATACTAAGTGAGCGGCAAGTGTCAAATTCGTATGAAGCGGCACGCTTCAATCATTTTTGATCACTCTGTACAAAGTACAATTGCAATAATTGATGAAACTGTTTTAATAAAATTTTAAAAATCATACTTGACACGTTTGACAAGGTTTAGTTGAGTGAGCCAGTGTTTGATAAATGATCAAGAGGTTGATTCAAGGACTAGAAACTTGTGAAACGTGCCTATTATGATTTTTTAAATTTTATTAAAAATAATTGTTTAAAAACTTGCAAAATTAATTTCCCTTTTCCTGAAGTATACATTTTTGTGCCATTAGTTTGAAAAAAGAAAAAATTACGGCCTGTATAATTATGTAAAATGCTCGAAGGACCAATAGACTTTAAATAGTAAACAACAAAAACTCGCAAGCTGAGATTGTGGTGATTGTCAAAAAAAACTAAAGAAGCACTGACCTTGACTAGAAAAAACGGGATGTGACTAGGAGGCAGGATCTTGACAGGACTTGGAAGACTGGATGAATTCTGCAGACGGTAACTGGTCTGGAAGCGGTGACGGCCAGATTCAGTAAGGTAGGAGGTTCAGAAGGAGGAGGCCTCACACGTGGTTGTGAGGCTGGCAGAGTGACGCCACCAAGGGCGCAGGGCTGGATACGGGCAGAAGCTCCTGCAGGAGGAACTCGAGAGGAGGGCAGTGTAGAAGCAGGGGCGTAATTCGCCGGATTAAAACCGCCAAGTGGCGACAGCACGGTTGGTCCAATTCGTAGATTAAGGGGTGTCCGCTGTTTAGTACAACAGCGGTCTCGGAGCACAACACAAATGCACAACACTTTACACTTTCCTGAAAATATAATTTTGCCCCACTACTAAGTAAAGAAAGAAACGATTTTATGAGAATTATAATTTGTATTAAGATAAATTGAGGCCAAAAAAGGAATGAAAGAAAGAGGAGCTAAATTACTTCTGAACCATTACTTAGCTCATTACTGACTTATTATTATTTTTTTATTTTATGTTGCTATGAAGCTTTTTCTTTTGTTGCATTCCTTTTTTTTTTCAGATGCCTGTGATTTTTCAAAAATAAACAATACATGGCTAACTTTTAGCTTTAAATTAAATGTAATAACAAAACATGTTAGTCGCTTGCCAGCTACTCCGATAGTTGTCTTGACAGTCACCACAATACCTGACTTTACAACTTTACATATTCCCGGGCGCCAGAAATTCGCGTCTAACAATGAATTATTTGATCTCGCAACAATGCACTGCAATTGAACGGTTGCTAGGAAGCGAGAAGGAACGAATGATCAACTCGACAGAAAAATCGAGTGACAATGAACAAATGATGTTACGTCTACTTGACAATGTGTCAAAGTGACGTTGTGTCAGAGTGACAGTAAATAAATTAATAACAATAATGCAAATTGATGACAATTGAGCTGTCTATTGCGCTGGCAGTGGGCACAGTTTATTAACTGGGCGTTTGATGACGCTATTTTCCAACTTAACCAACGCGACGCGAGCTATTTTGTCATTTCCAAAATATAATTTGGTAATAATACCTAGTGGCCAGTCTAAAGGGGGCAGTCTATGTTCTTTAACTATGACTATTTGCCCCAACTTTATTGGACTACTTGACGTTAGCCATTTTTGGCGTGTTTGTAATGTTGTCAAATATTCTAACTGCCATTTTTCCCAGTATGATTTTATTAATGAATCTAATAAGTATTTACGATGGATTAAATTGGGATTAACTTCGGCAATAGGTAAATGCTTTAATGGGGTTTGAAGTAAAAAATGGGCTGGGGTCAACAATTCTGGATTGTGCTCTGAGCCTTGGGCACACAGAGGACGGGAATTTAAGACTGCTTCTATTTGTGTTAATAGTGTTATCAACTCTTCGTAGCTTAACAATTGTTTACCTATGACCCTAAATAGATGTTTCTTACAACTTTTTATTGCGGCCTCCCAAATTCCTCCGAAATTAGCACTGAAGGGAGGGATTGTTTTCCATTCTATTCCCTTCATTGCTAATTCGCTGGATAGTGTTTTGTGGAATATAGTCGACTGCACAAATTTATATAGCTCGTTGAATTTATTTCGAGCTCCTATAAAGGTGGTGCTATTATCTGAGTATAAATGAGAAATGGGCCCCCTTCTTGATGAAAATCTTTTAAATGCGTTAATAAAGGAGATTACTGTTAAATCCGAGACTACTTCAATATGAATGGCCTTTATTGTTAAACAAATAAAAAGACAAATGTATGCCTTTTTTGCGTGCTGACCTTTATGCCTAGATTTTATGAATTTAATTGGGCCTGCATAGTCTACGCCTGTATGAGCGAATGGCTTTACTTCAGTTACGCGATAGTTAGGTAAATCCCCCATTTTTGGTTGTGTATTAACCGGTTTTGTCCTGAAGCATTTGTTGCATCTGTACAATTTTTGCTTGATGGCGCCTCTACCAGCAATGATCCAGTATTTTTGCCGAATTATTGCTAGCAGCAAATCTGTTCCAGCATGACAGTTTGAATTATGATAATAATCTATGATTAGTTCTACTATGTGGTCTGACTTGGGCAGTAAAACTGGATGTTTGACTTCAAACGGTAATATTGCGTTGGATAGTCTTCCTCCTACTCGCAATATTCCGTTTTCGTCTAGGAATGGCGCTAGTTTTAGTATTTGTTTATCCTTTATAAGTTTTCCTCTTTGCAGAGTTCTTATTATTTCGTGGAAATATATACTTTGTAAAGCCCTTAGTACATGTGATTCTGCCATGGCTAAATCCGATGCGGAAATATAAGTTTTAAAAAACAGTTTTTTACCGAATTTTAAAATATAACTTGTTATTCTTAGTAACTTGTGCCAAGAAGATATATTTTGTGCCAAAGTATATAAAACGGAATAATCATTCGTAGATGAGGTAGTAGTAAAAGTTTTTGATCTTAGTTCAGGTAGTTGATCAACTGGCAAAGGATTTAATTGCTTAATAGGCCAATTTTCCTCCTTTGATTGAAGCCAGTTGGGACCATGCCACCATGATTTACAATGAATTAATTGAGTTGGGAGTGCTCCTCTGGATATTAGATCACTTGGATTCTGTTTCCCTGATACATGAAAGAAGTATTTAGGGTCCAAGTTCTCTTGTATTTGAGCTACTCTGTTGCTTACAAATGTTGACCATCTATGTGGAGCTGATTTTATCCAGGATAATACAATCATAGAATCCGAAAATGCATATATATTTTCGATTGGATATTTTTTAATTATTTTTTCACTGACATAATTTACCAACCTTGCCATAAGTAACGCCGCGCAAAGTTCAAGTCTAGCCAGGGTAATAATTTTCATGGGCGCTACCTTTGATTTCGAACATAGTAATCTGCTTGTAATATTGTTAACTTCCGTTATTTGTAGGTAGATGGCGCAACCGTATGCAACTTCGCTGGCATCGCAAAAAGCCACAAGATTTACTTTACAGTTTTCTGAAATACCGATATGGCGAGGAATTGACATTTCCTCCAAATAAATAAATTCTGACATGAGATTGACAAATTTTGCAGAAATATTGTTGGGAGGGATGTCATCCCATGATATCCCAGCTTGCCATAATTCCTTTATTAGCAGCTTGGCATATAGTATAACGGGTGAGACTAATCCAAGTACATCAAACAATCTTGCAACAGTTGATAATATAATTCGTTTCGTACAGTGTGATGTGTCAAAGTTTGACGTTTGGAAAGTAAATGTGTCAGTTTTCAGAGCCCAGGACATGCCTAGAATTTTTAGCTGTTCTCCATGAGAGAAGTCTAGATTTGTTTTGTGTGAATTTGGTAAGCTTTCAATGAGTGATTCATTATTACTGGCCCATTTTACTAATTCGAATCCGCCAGCTGACATTAAGTTAATTGAATCGCGTATAATATTGCTGGCTAAGTTTGTATTTAATGCCGATAAAACTAAGTCGTCCATGTACATTTCAGAGGTTACTAATTGCGCGACATTTGGATAATTTTGACCTTCATCGTCAGCTAATTGGTGGATAGTTCTCATTGCTAAATAAGGGCTAGATTTTATGCCAAAACAAATACGATTGAATTGAAATACTCTGATTGCTTCAGAGGGATTAAATCTATAAAGAATTTTCTGATATTTTCTGTGATGTTCTGACACCATAACTTGTAAGTACATTTGCTTTATGTCAGCTGTCAAAGCTATCGGAAATAGCCTGAAATTTAATAATAAATTGAACAAGTCTGCTTGTAAATTTGGGCCCGGGTATAATAAATCATTCAGCGATAGCCCCGTATGAGTTTTAGCGCTAGCGTCTAGCACTATTCTAACTTTCGTTGTAGCCTTGTCTTCACGAATGACAGCGTGATGTGGAATGAAGTATCCGTCTTCGTTTGACGTTACTTCTGACAGATAACCCTTTTCTAAATACTCATTTATTATGGCGTTATACTGGCTTTGTAAATTTAATGACTGGGAAAAGCGTTTTTCCAAATGAGATAGCCGGCGTTCGGCCATTAAACGAGAATTCCCCAGCAAATCTGGATCCTTCTGAAATGGTAAGTGTACCATATATCTGCCATTCTCCAAACGTTTGGTCGTTTGTACAAATATTTTCTCACATTCAGCATTTTCAGGACTCATTATTGCATTGTTTGGCATTTCTTCTAGCTCCCAAAACTTATGTAAACAGGATGCTAAGTTATTTTGAGTGAATGCAGAAAAGGACGAAAAAGACTCTTGTTGTAATAATTTATTGTCAAGTTCTCCTAAAAGAACATAACCTAACGTTGTTTCATAAGCTGTAGGAGCTCTTCCTACTCGTTTTGAGAGAAGCAGCGACGGATATATTTGAGCCCCCAGTATTACGTCGATTTTTCCCGGGATATTCCAAGTATTATCGGCTAAGAGAATGGATTTGAAAGACGGATATTTGGAAACGGTTAGCTTGCAAGAAGGTAAGTTATCCGTTATATGTTCGACTACCAGAGCCTTTAAATTGTATCTATGGGGCGAAACTCGGGATTCTATTTTAAGATTTACATACCCGAAAGCCGGGCGACTTGTCATCCCGATCCCCGTGACTTTTGAATTTTTAAGGGGGGTAATTTTTAATTTTAATCGTTTGCAACAATCTTTAGTTATAAGGTTATTTTGTGACCCATTATCCAGCAAGCATCTGATAACTTGTTTACCCTTGTTTATATCTGTAGCGTAAACTTGTGCAGTTGACAATAGAATATAACCTTGGTTGTTTATGGATACATGACATGAAGTGTCATTCTCCGATTCCGCTATTTTTTTGGCGGGATATTTTGGAGGAGTTGAAAAATGCAAAAGTGTATGGTGTTTCCCGTGACATACCCGACATGTGGTGAGCAAGGCACAGGCTTTACCTGCATGAACATTGGATAAGCAATTATAACATGCATTTTTAGATTTGATAAACCCAAATCTGTCTTGGACTGACATTTTAATGAATTTATCACAATAATACAGTTTGGAATGTTCCGCACTGTTACACAAAATACAAGATTTTGGTTTGAATGGTTTGATTGGGGTTTCATCTGCCGCCAAAAATGTGCGCTGATGCTTCGCCATTTTTGGTGGGCCTTTTACAGATGAAGACCGCTCCAGGATTTTTGCTTGATCCCGGACAAATTCTAAAAAGGTTTGGCAAGAGGGAAATTCCGTTTTACGGAATATCGTATCAAATAGTTGTACGATCTCTGAATCGACCTTTTTAGACGCGCAGTTTAATAAAACAAAATCCAGAACGTCTGGAATTTTGAGTTGTTTAAGAGCTTCGACTGAAGCTGAGAATTTATTAACAAATGTTATTAAATCATTTGGGTTTCTTGAACTAGACTTTATATTTAGAATGTTATCTAAGTATTGCTTAGCCATTGTTCGATTATCCTGGTATTGCTTTACCAAGCCATCCCAAATAATATTGTAATTTTCGGGTGTGGGCAATATCCCTCCCGTTACTTCCAAAGCATTACCAGTGAGTTTACCTATAAGATAACTAATCCGTTGCTCGTTTGTGAGCGCCACGTTCTCGTGAACGTTTGATTTAAACGACTGGTAAAATAATGGCCACATTTCTACTTTTCCATTAAATGATGGCAGTTCAATAGGGGGAAGTTTTTTAATTTTATTAATTTCCGTACCTGACTTTGACTGTTGTGCCTTGGGAGACGACAAAGCTAGCTCGCTACGCGTTCGTTTGATTTTCGAAAAATACATTTCAATAGTCATTAGAGTTTCGAAGCTAGGTTCAAAACCAGTGTCATTAGCCAGCTCAAGGTCATTTATACGGATACAGGCGTTTTTAAATTCATCTCTCAACAAATCGACTTCTTGGGATTCGTCCAAGAAGCGTTCATTATTACGCGTGTCAGTTGGAGTGCATTTTTTCGCGAGTTCGTGCAATTTTACTATACGAGATTCATAGCCCTTTGCTAGGGCTTTCAATGACTTTAATTGGATTTCCATAGTATCAAATTTTTACCGTGGAAGATCCGGCTCGAAGGACCAAAAATTATGTATAATTATGTAAAATGCTCGAAGGACCAATAGACTTTAAATAGTAAACAACAAAAACTCGCAAGCTGAGATTGTGGTGATTGTCAAAAAAAACTAAAGAAGCACTGACCTTGACTAGAAAAAACGGGATGTGACTAGGAGGCAGGATCTTGACAGGACTTGGAAGACTGGATGAATTCTGCAGACGGTAACTGGTCTGGAAGCGGTGACGGCCAGATTCAGTAAGGTAGGAGGTTCAGAAGGAGGAGGCCTCACACGTGGTTGTGAGGCTGGCAGAGTGACGCCACCAAGGGCGCAGGGCTGGATACGGGCAGAAGCTCCTGCAGGAGGAACTCGAGAGGAGGGCAGTGTAGAAGCAGGGGCGTAATTCGCCGGATTAAAACCGCCAAGTGGCGACAGCACGGTTGGTCCAATTCGTAGATTAAGGGGTGTCCGCTGTTTAGTACAACAGCGGTCTCGGAGCACAACACAAATGCACAACACTTTACACTTTCCTGAAAATATAATTTTGCCCCACTACTAAGTAAAGAAAGAAACGATTTTATGAGAATTATAATTTGTATTAAGATAAATTGAGGCCAAAAAAGGAATGAAAGAAAGAGGAGCTAAATTACTTCTGAACCATTACTTAGCTCATTACTGACTTATTATTATTTTTTTATTTTATGTTGCTATGAAGCTTTTTCTTTTGTTGCATTCCTTTTTTTTTCAGATGCCTGTGATTTTTCAAAAATAAACAATACATGGCTAACTTTTAGCTTTAAATTAAATGTAATAACAAAACATGTTAGTCGCTTGCCAGCTACTCCGATAGTTGTCTTGACAGTCACCACAATACCTGACTTTACAACTTTACACGGCCATCGAAATGAGATTCTTGAGAAAAATAGAGGGGAAAACAAGATTGGACAGAATTGAAAACACAACCTACAGACAAAACTTAAAAGTAAAATCAATAGAAGATAAGATAGCAGGACAGCTGAGATGGTATGGTCATGTAGAAAGGATGGGAGAGAATAGTTAAAAAGGTGTTTGAAGCAAAAATTGGAAGAAAGAAACCACGAGGACGACCAAAAAGAACGTGGCTGGAAGAAGTAAAGGATGCAGCGCAAAGAAGAGGTCTAACTTGGGAAGAAACGAAGACAGCAACACAAGATGGAGCAGAGTGGAAAGAAATATGGAGAAGACCAACGAACCAGAACTCAACACCCTCCCCCGCAAGCCGGGGGAACGCCATACACCCGTGAGGGTAGAAAGGTGCAGGATTAAGTAAGTAAGTAGTTTGAATGTGCCGTAAATGATAATAAAAATGCACCACAGACATTTAATTAATTGTTTCATATTTACTTATGACCCTTCGTACAAGATACCTAGTAAGAATTACTTAAAATTTCTATATTATTTTTTAATTTTCTTTAATTATTCCTTATTAATATTGAACAATCAATTATTATGTGTCCACAAACATGTACAAAGTTTTACTACATACAATAGGTTTTAATGGGAAGCAAATATTCAAAATATTTTAATTTCTCATATTAAACGCGTATGTAACGGATTTCGAGCGTCACCTGGTTTGTATAATTGTGGATAAATTTCTTGAACGTAATGCAGATACTTGGTAACACCTAATTTATTCTCATAATTTTTTTTTTTTTTATGAACTACCATTATTTTCACAATAGTGTTTTGCAATTTTTCTAACAAAATAAGTGGTATGAAGCAAGTGTATATCTAATTTTAGAATAATCTAGGCAATAAACATATATTTGATTTCATAACGTCAGGAAATATTAAAATTATGCACATGACTATCTGAAATAGCTTCCACATACACACAATCTCCAATGAATGCAATGGCAATGCATATAATGTTTCACTTACGTAGTTTTTGTAAAATGCATACGTGTGGTATGTTTTATCACACGGAATAAGTTCAGCAGCACGGCAGTTTCATCACTGTCACCATTTTAATGGCACTACTTTTTATACAATGAAACACATATCGCTATTTCAAAATCGATATGAAATACATAGGAATTGTCATTATAATGGAAGTGTTCCCATTTTGAAATGGAATTAAATTAACTACATGAATTGCATTGATTCTCATTACTATTACTGTAATAATACCTATAAATTATTCGGACAAAGGAATATAATTACTGAATATCGACGTTATAAATTGTATGTAACTATCCTTTGAACAAAACTGAACAACTGAACAGCATATGTTTTTACAAAAATTCTGTCATTTTCATATTAGGCTATATAAGTATTGTATTACACATCTCTGGGTACAGATACTGTTCATACTTTGACTTATAAATGAATCCACTTTTTTATACAAATTTTAGAAGTTGACGAAGTCTTTTCCTCCTTATAATAACAATAGCATCTTATAATTACTATTACATCTCGACTTGTCCAAGTACGAATTTTAGGTTTCCCGCATTCAAGAACAGTGTCAACTTAACGTGCGGTAACTATATTCATAATTTTAAATATTTAATTAATGATAAAATAAGAAACCTTAAATGTGCTTCCCAGAAAAAGCCTTCAGTAATGTCGCTGGATTTTTGACACTGACATTATGTTAATTACAAACATTTTTTCATGGGCTGTTTGATTCATTATACAATGCATTATTTTATATATTTATAATGGTGTATTTGACCATAATCGAATTTCAATATATGTCATATAATATAAAAACTAACCACTATAGCTTCTCATTATAATAATAAAAACTAAACATTAGTTTGTAATAATATTGTTATTAGCAATTTAATATTTTGGAGAAGGGATCTGTGACGTCAGTAGGGTAGAACGGTAGAAGACAGTTAGACTGAGATAGATATGTTGTGATAGGTTATGGAATGGCGAAAGAGACAGCTGCTGTCACTTTCGCCTACCACAATATATCTATCTCAGTCTAACTGTCTTCTTCTATCATTCTACCCTACTGACGTCACAGATCCCTTCTCCAAAGTTTAAATAATTATTTTCTCGTAAACTACGAATAATTAATCAATTTAAAAAAATACGGGTATTTTATTTTTGGTCTAGTAACATATAAGTAAAAATTAAAATTTAGTCACTTACCCCATTCTCTGTCTCTATGTCTTTAAAAAAATATAATAAAAATGTTCAATGTATTGGATAGAGAATTTTATATTCTTTAATATTTGTAATAACATAATTCCAAAAAATAATATTTAGAATTTTTTTTAAAGAAACTACTACTTCCGGTTTTCCAATTGTTACCAAAACTTTTTGAGCTCTTCCCATTAATGACAGATTTAGGAATACGTCGTTAAATTGGTATTTAGTCTTATAGAATTTGAGAAATCGTGCCTCCAACATCCAGACACACACACTCGCGCGCACATACACACACACAAACACACAGACACATTGTAAAAATGTTAAAATCGGATTCTAGTGACCTTAAAACGCGCTTGTACACTAAAATCTGGATATGCGATTTTTAGCATAAATCCAATACCTTGCTTAGCGAGAGGTAAAATCTGTTGTGATCAGCACTAAACCTCCCGCCAGTACCTCTGATGATGCAGCAACTGGCGAAATTTTACAATAAAGTAAAATATAATTTTCTTGTGAAACTAAACTGAGTGTTTTTGTTTTTCTAATTTTATTAATTTAAATACCTACATACCTATATATTTATTGATGCTAGAAACTATATTATGTTACTTTGTATTCGTATAATATAACTATTGTTTTATTTACAACCTATTACAATATTCTTTTTAAAACTTTACCATTAACAATATGAAATGATAGGTTTTTCGACAGTGACATTTATCTCTCAGTTATGTAAATTTGAAATCTGAACTGTGTAACAAAGGAATTGTGTTTATCTTTAAAACATAGGCTCCAGGATTAATAGCTCTTCCATTTTTGTGCACCTAAATTTTCAATTATTTTACGAGTGTCAGAATCAGGTAAGCCGTGGAAAACAAAATCGTTTTAAACACTTATTTAATGTAATTTGAAATAGGCTCTTCAACCAATTTTTTTAAAATTTATTTTTCGAAAATAGACGTTAATATATGAATATTTTTCATATTTTCACTTGTATTGTGATATAATTAAGCCTGTAATTAATTGGAAAAAATTCTATATAAAATTGAAATTTACTGTGTGACGTCATACTATTCAGTCAAACTTTTAAACATTTAAACAAGTTGACACATGAAAGATGATGTTACGTTGTGCATTGTTTGATATTTGTATTTATGTGTAAAGTTATATTTAAATATTCTAATATTATATTAAGAAAAAAAGTGATGGAGACTAGTTTTGTAAAGGCAGATTCACGCAATTTTCCTGTTGTTGGTATAACAATGGTTAATTAATTTCTTTGTGCAGAATGCACACTTTATTAGTTCAAAAATAAAAAATGTAAAAACAGAAAGGTAACATTTCTTTCTACAGGTACAGAACAGATGACTAAATGCAAACGCTAAGATTATGCGTGCGCAATCTCTGTCACAAGTCGGTATGACGTCACAGTCGAATTGGAGGTAAAAAAATTCTACTTTTAATAATTAATTACAGGCGTAATATATATTTTTTAAATAAAGTGTTATATTTTTTGATATTTTTTTCAAGCGTATTGAAAATTAGTACCAAATATGCTAGATTTTAATGTGATTGAAGAGCCTATTAAATTGCGAAAGTTTAGTTATAACCTAGTTAATCGATTTTTTTAAAGAATCGCTGTGACTGATAATTTGGAATTAATTAAATTAAAATTTAAAAAATATGAACCGCACTTGTCTTAATCTCGATAATTCTAACGTGATACTCGATTGCTTCAAAAATATTCGAATATAGGTATTGCTCAACTGATGAGAAATATTACCAAAGAACCACTCCTGATACCGTATACGTAGTTATAGTTCAAGGGATGTGTTGCGGCATATTAGCGATTAAAGTAATTATTTTATTCAGTAATAGTAATAAAAATCCAAGAGATAGGGAAACAAAAGCTTCAATAAATTTTCTAGTAGGTACATATAAATAAAGTAATAAATTCAAATATTTAAAATAAAGTTTGACAAAGATGTCATGGCAAAAATAAAGCAAATAACCATACACATTATTCGTCATGGTATTTAGACTTGACGTTAAAGCGCACTAGAAGTGTGTACCTAGCAGCGAACTTCAAATGTTTAGTATTTAGTAACGCCTTCTCATCAATCTCAACGGCACGGGGGCGTAAAATAACACACACATAACAACAATACATAGAAACCACTTCTTTCTACAAACTTATCAGCATACATATCTACATGTGCTTAAAATATACCTGAAAATTGTCTACAAGTCAACAAACCATAAAAGAACAGTTAGAAAAATAAAAAGAAGATATTTATTATATACCTTAATAAAATATAATATCAACTACTCAATTATATAAAGAATTAATCATTGTAAATGAGTTTTTAATTATCATGCAATATAATTATTTTATTACAGTTTATGAAACATGATGAAAAGTCTAAAAAATGACTTGAAATGCACTGCACTATTGTTCTCGTCACCAAAAATCGAGGGACGGTCTTAAATAACTTAACCGCCCATCACTTAAGTTCACAAAAAACCTAAAGCTTCTGCCTATCATAAATAATAGTACTGAATACTGTCATTGTTTTGCACACAAAAATAAAGCAATTCGCGGTGTACCGTGCAAAACTATTCCATTCTAGCTTTATAGTATAGGGGCAGTTAAGCTGTTTATGACTGACCCCCGAATATTGTTGACGAGAACTGTATTTTTTTATCTGACTACTTCACACATAAATTTATAACCCAATCCAAATTCAGGATTCTACCCAGTTATAGCTGGAGCGGGTTAACTTGAGACTTGTTTGAAATAATTGTTATATATTTACTGGTATGTGTTATGTGCTATTATTACATCGAGAAAAATACTCCATCAACATTTAAAATTGGTATAAAGGGGAAGAGGATTCATTCTCAAGCCAAAGAAATTGTAGTTGATATTTTCAGATTGGTTAGTATGCACAGTGATAGTTTATTATCCGTGTCAACTTACTGGCTGCTATACCTAGTTTTATTTCGAGAAAACACAGTCACAAAAAAATCGATTCCTTTGAGCCAATAAGATGCTGTATTTTTAAAAGGGAGTTTTGATAAGCATTTTTTTTTTAACTTTTTAAGGGTGTCTAGGAACATATTGTTTATATACATATCAAAGTTGGCATTCGTTCGTTTTATCTTGGAAATAGTCATGCCAATACCGTTCGTGGTTCAATTTTATCATGGCAAAATTTTCCGATTACTTTACTCGAATCTGTTGCTAATTTTTCTCGTGACTGATCAAAAATGACTCCATAAATTGCTAGGCAACTAGCTCTCGTAACAATTTAAATCGTGAGTAGAGATGTACCGACTACTGACTGTTAGTCGGTGGAGCCGACTATCCGGCCACTTTTCTAGTGGGCAATTAATAGGCGAATAGTCAGTAAAAACACCGATTAATCGGCTTAGACAAGATACATAACTACAAAGTTTTGATTAGTAAAAATATTTTTTTACCATAAGTCTGATATAACAAAAAATAAAACTAAAACAAACCAAAAAAAATAAGACAATTTTCTTTTTGGGATTTGTATAATAGGAAAGATTATGTTATGAATATGTCATTATTGCATTATTTTTTAATTAAAGCCAGACTATGATGGTAGACAAATGCACATTTGAGACTAACACACTACATTGGACACAAACGAATTTCAATAAAGAACGGCTTTTAATGATACCTGAAATTACTCGGGCGGGCCGACTAATCGCCTATTAAAATGGCCGAATAAACGGTAGTCGATTAATCGGCCAAAACCGTAGTCGATACAACACTAATCGCGATTTAAATCATCCACAGGACTACAACAGGACGAATTGCTATCACAATCTTTTGCAAAGTTGTTAAGAGAACTCATATTCCATTACGAGTAAAATGAATTAATTAGTACGTCGCTGTTATTTTCTCCATAATGAAGTCTGCAGTGAGAAATTCATTGCTGTCATTGTTAATTTTATTACTTGGAGGTTAAGATGTAAGTTAGTTGTTTACATTTAGTTCGTATAAATAAAAATTCTACTCTACTGCCCTTCGAGTTGGAAATAGTTATTACATCAATATCAAATTAGTTACTACCTAATATTATATCGTGACGTATATTTTATGAATCGTTGAAAATTTCAATTTATACTCACTGAATGAAGATAAAGAATAGACGGTGAACTCACCTGAAACAAAAGACAGGAGTATTAATTATATTACTAACTTATAAATAACCTAAGAGTAAAACATATGTACTGGTACATTACGCAAATAATTTACGACTGTTATTTTATTAATCAAAATTGAACATAACCTTGATTTAATCAAAAGCCATTTTATTCATTTCGTAAAGATAAGCTGTGTGAGTGAAATTGTTACCTGTTTATCATACTCGTAAATTAACATATTTCAATAGGCACTTACACAATTGCAATGCAAGAGCGCATCTTGCGGCAAAGCATAGAACTAAACGTTGCTATGGTTACCACATCGTTTTAGTTGAATAATCGAATGATCTTCAACATTATCAAACAAAAAAAGTTGCCCCACGCATATCTTGTGGATTTAAACTCATTTTTATTGATCACAACGAACAAATCACAAAGAATTAGATAAACCCTGAATGACAAATGCAAACATAATGACAGATAGTCATGAAGCGGGACGTAAGACAACGAGGGGAGGCTTGTTTGGAAGCATGATCTTCTATCTCTCTCTCTCTCTCTCTCTCTCTCTCTCTCTCTCTCTCTCTCTCTCTTGCACGTGATGTCAATTCTGTAAGTGTCTATTATCGTTGTACTTATAAGGACCTAACAAGAATTGAAGTGATTAAGTTCAAAGGAATCTAAGTGCCAAAAAATATACACACTAGTTGCTTACCTTTTATTTGAAAAATCGAAGAAATATAATAGGGCTGTTGCAAGAATTTTTATATAACTTCTAATTAAAAAAATTTAAAAGTCACGTGATCAGAAACACAATGTAACGTCAGAATACATAAAATATAACATGTGACAAACTACCGCCTAATTTTATTTATATAAAGATCATTATCTGTTTTCCTATTGTCTATAGGAATGACGTGCTGTATGTACTCTAACGTCACAGGAGTAGGGGTTGTTTTTCGTAACTATTTTTGGCGCCAATCTTTTTATTTAATTATTTATGAAAATAACAATAAATTATTATTATTTTTAATATTACTATGAAAAACATTTCATAAACTTTCATTTAAAATTCTTTTTAAAAAATGTGAAACAGGTTCATTGTTAATATTAATCAAATCACTTGTGCCATGATGATATAAACAAAAGAATCCACGGGCAGTTACGTACTCTTTTAATTTAAAATTTGAAATTTATAATTAAAATGTTTAAATTAATCAAACAAATTTTAATTATAATTACTAACGCCAAACACAAAATGTCACATAAAAAGAATACCCATCAGTTTACGTATTTATTTATTATTCCACCATTGATTTAATTAATACGATCAATTAAATTTTTTCAATTTTTCTGTTCCATATAATAGAAAATTATAAATTATATGACTTTATGTTGACTTCTCTTATTTACTAGTTATCATTTTTCTGAAAAATATGTGAACATTTCAAAATCATCAATGTATTGCACAAATTTTAAATGAATATGTTTTAAATTATAAACAATAATACACCTTTCTTCACAAAATATTTATAATTTCAAAATGCACATTTCAACTGCAATAATTACTTGTACTACAATAGAAACATAATATTTATAAATATTATATTTCTATTGTAGTACAACTGATGATTGCATTACAGTAGAAATGTACATTTTGAAATTATAAATATTTTGTGAAGAAAGGTGTATTATTGTTTATAATTTAATTTATATCTTCATGTAACTCAAATACTTAATTTAGTGAATATGTTTTAAGTTGTAAGTTCAATGTTTTAAAATGGTGGAAGTGATTGAAATGCTTAAATTAATTTTATGAAAAAATTATCGAGAAAATGTGGTATGTATTAAGTACTAAACTATCTATAGCTGTTTAGTATGTATTTAAACAAAATATAAAAGGGATTACAATTCACATTATTGTTCATTGTAAAGCATTTTTATTTTTACATCACGCCATCTTAGTAAGAGAGGTATATGAAACATGGGCCCTGTAATCTGAATTAATATTCACGATGGTGTGTGTGTCACTGAAATAATTTTAAAATAAAAAATGGTACTTAGATTCTTTCGAATTTAAATACCTTACGGTACAAATATATCATCATCATTACCGATATCTGTGACAAAGCAGATTGGCACACCTAGAAATGGGTAACATGCTGTGATGATATATTTATATTTGTTTTAGAAAAGTGAGAAATTCAAATTAATCAAAACATCAACCATACCAAAGGTTCTAGCAATTCAGAAAATCAACTTATTGTTTTTATATATTTTATACTTAAAGTAATTGTAAAAATGTGGTATGTTCATAAAACCTCGAAAAAAAAAACAATGATGTCATGAATCCGGAAATTCAACTCGTATTATATCCCCAGAATACCAATGATCACTTCAATCGTGAGAACCAACACGTCTTCAGATTCAGAAACACTGGTATATATAGTGACTCAATAAGCGTCACTATTTACTTTCCTTCATTTCCTCCTTACAAATAGGTACCTTTTTCCACTCTGGTTAAGTTTCGAAGCTAAGAGCTAAGGATATCAACATCGATATCAGGATCAAATATCTCGCATGTGACTGAGAGAGAGGGAAGTATATGACCAGGATTGAATTTCGATACGACAAGTGAGCGTTCGCAGAGAGTGTTTTGTCAACACGTTTGATAGGATACGTTGTTTTCAGGTTATATATTTGTATAATATAATACGAATTGTTCTTGGAATTGTCGGTAAGAGGAATTTTTATTTTTGAATAGTAATCTATCTGTATTACTATAGTTAGATTCAGTAATAATAACTGAACAAAAAAATTGCTTCAATAATAAAACAAATAGTATATTAGTAAATTCTAGGAAAACGAATTAGATTTTATTTCAAATATCATTATATTTTACAATAGTGATAAAATTGCAAAAGCAAGAATTGGGAAATACGTAGAAAATAAAATTTACATCATTATGCGTAGATATATAAAAATAAAGTTTTAATAATAGTTAAATAATTGAAACCCAGGACTCAATTGCATTTTAAAATTAAAACATTTAATTGGAAAATAATGTAAATGCAAATATTTATTTAAACAAGGCAAAAAAAGTTGCAGATTCACTGCCGCCACTAGTTAATAAAATCTAATTTTTAATGAAATATTAGCCAAAAGTGGCCATGAGAGAAATAAGTTTAGCTAATTAATCATTTTTTTCTTATTAAATGCCATTTTTATCTTGACAATCCAATTCCTTGTTTCAATTTTTTCGACAATTTTAAGAATTTGGCCAAGTTCTAGGAATTGATTTTAAAACACATGCATTACACTTGTCAATTTTTCCGTCAAATTTAATTTTTTTCTTAAATACTTTTGTGCTTTCTAGTAATTTTCATAACATGCCAATGTCGATTTAATTATATGACTGTTACATGTAAATGACTTTTGATATTTCAATATAAAAAAAATCTGATGTGGCCAGCCCATAACCTCCCGCTGGGTATTTAACCATGCAATATAAATAAAGCAATCATTATGTTCAAATATTTTTAGATTCACTCATAAAAATTTTTATTTTACATTTAACAAATATATCATACACAAAATAAAGTTCACAAATGTTGGCAAAACAAAGAGAAACACTTAACAAAAATCAAAATAGTACTCGCATCTTGACACAAAGTCTTTTCAAACCCATATTCTGAAGACAATGAAGCAAATCAATAGTACTTCTAATATTTATGTACGATTAAAATATAATATTTTTACAAACCTTAATTTTATTAGATTCAAATACATGTATTATTACTACATTCTCCTTAACAAGGTTTCATTACTAATTTTAATGAATTTGCTTCCTGACAGTGACATTTGTTTAAATATGTCAAAATTGTTAATGAAATATTGTTATTGTTTGAAGCATAGGCAAAATGATATATGAAAATAAATTATATTATAAATTTATATTTAAAATTATTTAGAGTTATTTACTAAACGCTATTATCGTAGAATTGAAGATTGTACCATTATATTTCATTATTATTAGTAAAAGTTGCTGAAAAATTATATTCAATGTATTTTTTTTCAAGAAAAACTGTGAAAAACTTGTATAAGTGATACTTCCAGTTATCCGATATACACTAAAAACTAATGAGCTCTTCCCACATTAGTGAAGAATGGGTATACAAAATATCAAAATTTTCTGATTGATGGTATTTGAGTAATCGTGTCCACAGGATCCACACATCCACACACACACACATACATACACACGCACACACACACACACACACACACACACACACACACACACACACACATACCCACAGACATCATTGTAAAAATGTTAAAATCGGATTCTGGGGACATCAAAACGTGCTTATTCACTAAAATCTCTATATGTGATTTTTAGCACGATCCCTATACCTCCCTTACCAAGGGTAGCGGGAGGTAAAAAAATGATAAATGTAAACAGTTTGCTTGAATTTGCTAACTTTATTTCATAATTATAAGTTCAATTTATTGAATTTTGCCAAGTTCTTAAAATTGACAAAAAAAAATTGACAATTGCGAAACAGGCTTAAAAATATATCAGGTATTTAATTATTCCATTCATGCCACTCCTATAATAGTCATATTTATATAAAATTAATATAAAACTTTATAAGCATATTTTTCAAAAAAAAAAACACGTAAAATTATAAAAATTTAAACAAATAAAATCTATGACGGTTACTATAAACAGTAATTAAGGAAATAATTACTGAGTAGTTGACTAGCAAAATAAATTTTGGGCTATGGGGAAAAATCATTAAAACGGTCAATTACGTGCAAATTCAAATTTTTATTACTCGGTTAATGACTGTCAATGTACTCGTATATATTTTTCATTTGAGAATATCTTGAGAGATACTGTAATATTTAATTATACATTTATATTATTGTACCGTTAACAGCAAACTTTATTTTTCAAATGCATTACATACATATGTATATTAATAATATTTCTGATGCAGTACCAATTCAGTTATCGAGGATAACATGCTGTGAACTGACAAGAATACAATACAAACTTGAATATAAAGTGATATTGCACATTGTAACATATTTCCAGAGAAAAATCTATATTCTAGTATAGTAGATGAAACGATTTTGTGTCTAGCATATGTTTCCAACCAGCAATCAACTGCTGTGTATATCAACGTTCGATCTCTTTGATTGATTGAGCGAAATGGTTTACAGAGCCGTATTGTGTAGTTTGAACAATAGTTTTCAAAATTAAAAGCATTTCGCTGATGTCTGCCGGGAATGACTATTACATAGGATTATCTGGTATAGAATTGCACCTAAACCTCTCATAATATGGTGCATCGCGAAGAAATTCCGAGTTCTATATGTTCAGTTGAAATTTTTATGAATAAATTTTATGTTTAGTTAGGAGATTGTGCGTGGAACGTATTTTGGCGAAAAGCCATAAAATTAAAACTATTGCAATTTTAATTTCAATAGTCTATTACCAAATTTAATGTCTGAGCACTAATTCTATGCAGATGAAAGTATATGGTGAGAAGAATCTAAATGATTGATTCTTAGACAGGCATACGACGGTCAAAACAATATATTTTTTACAGGATTGAGAAGATTTAAATCAGTTGATTAAAATCATGATTTGAATCAAATTATTTTTAATTTTAAAAAATTATGATTAAAATTTAAAAATTAAGCCAAATTCGGGATACTTAATAATATAATTTATTCATAAAAATAAAACTTTTTAATATAAAATCAAAACCTTGATGTATTCTAAAGGAATTTATCTGATTTACACAAAAATAAATCTATTAAAAAATCCTTCTAATACAAAGAAATAATAATAGAGAATCCAACCTGAAAGTAAAAACAAAAAATCTGTTGTGGCCAGCACAAGACCTCTCGCCATTTCCATATTAGGCTATATATATATATATATATATATATATATATATATATATATATATATATATATATATATATATATATATGTATGTATTGTATTATTTGCACTTCGCTTTCGAACCGTCGTTTATAAATATTACAGAACTTTACCCAAATATTTTTTTTTATTGTATTTAACATGTCTTCTGCACACATATAATTCTAATTATATCTATTTTATATCATTTTCATGTCAGAGATTGTTCCAATTTATTAACCAGATTGGCGGTATTTCTGATGGATATATACATTTTACCACAATTTTACCTATAATTTCAAATATTTAATTAATAAAACAATAAGAAAAATTAAATATACTTCCCAGAAATAGCTTTCACAATGTCACTAAAAATGTTGATATTTGACAATGACATGTGTCATGTTATAAACATTGGAATTTGTCAACTGGTTTCCTTAGTGCCTTGGCCTCTGCGATTAGTTTACTCTATAAATTATAGTGTCTTTATCTCTAAATCTATACAAGATATAATAAAATTTTTAAGTGTATTAGATGGAGAATTTTATGTTCTTCAATATTTAATAAAAAAACCTCCCAAAAAATTGTATTTAGAAAATTTTTTCTAAGAAACTACTACTTCCGGTTGTTCAATTGTTACCAAAACCTTTTCAGCTCTTCCCAGGAATGTCAGATTGAGGAAACTGCAGTTAAATATTTTTTAAGTCTTATAGTTTTTGAGAAATCGTGACTATAACATCCAGACATACATACATACAAACACACACATATATACACACATACACACACACACACACACACACACACACACACACACACACACACACAGAGAGAGAGAGAGAGAGAGAGACATCATTTTAAAAATGTTATAATCAGATTCTATGGACCTTAAATCGTGCTTACTCAATAAAATCTGGATATGCGAATTTTAGCATGAATCCAATACCTCTCTTAGCGAGAGGTAAAAATTGTCGCACATTTATAATATTACTAGAATCTCTAACGGAATTTTTCCGACTTGACTTCAGTATTATTTAAGTGGAAAATATTTTCTCATATTAAGTTTGGCGAAACAAGACATGAACAGTTAGAAAATACGTGTATTAATAAGAATAAATCCAAAATTAAATTTTTAAAAAATCATGTATCTAAAAAAATCGCCTAATTTTGATTTTTTTGAATTCATGATTTTTTCAATCCCGATTTTATTTTGCCATTGAATCCAGGAGAAAATTTTGCATGTGAAACAAAACATTTTACTTATTTACTTAAGATTTAACCATTTCTGGCATAATTTAAGTTTTTTGATTTTTTTCTCTAAAAACGGCCACTTCTTTATCTCTCTATATCTAGTGAATGGAATCGAAAAATAAATAAAAAAAATAAAAAACACCGAATTTCATTTAAAATAAGAAAGTTAGGGACTACTTACGATTAACCCGGATGATCCATTGGTTTGAAAATATTTTAGTTGAAACGGGTATGTAGAAAAATCTCTAGAAATCAAATTTTGTAAAATTATATTCATTAGTTTTTAAAATGAAGATAGTGTATATGTAAATATTATTTGAAAATTTCCCTGAGTTCATTCCTGGTTGAATATCATCTCCCGCCGATCACGTACCTGCCATTATCCCCTGCCCTCTTGGATCGGCAACGCACATCATGTGGCAAAAAGCGCATACCGCGTTCGCGTTGTCAGTCCGCAGTGCCCAGCACACCACTCTAAGATTTATTCCCGGCACTGCACTTTACAAATTGCTTCAGAGTGAACGCTAATACATCATTTACATGATACATTACGTTATACTACATGCCCTTGTAATGTCTGCATCCAAGGAATGCACTCACCAAACGCTAATTGAGGGCAGACACGCAGAAAACGAAGGGGAGCAAACAAGTTGACTATTGTTGTTCGATGATATAAATTATATTTTGACTGATTGTAATAAAGACTGAGAAATGGTTGGGGGTATATATGAAATATGGTTTGTTTGGGAAGGTATTAAATTTATCAAGAGTTTCGTGATCGTATTAATTTATAAATTCTAATATTTAAATTAGTATGTGTATCAATTTGTAAATAAACCAATACATCTCATTACCCACTTTTAAGTTGATGTGCTAATCAGCTTCTTGCTAGCAATTTTCCATAATGCCAAAATGGATATACCTACCAATAAGGACGCTTAAAAGTTTCACTTTACAAGCTGTAATGGTGAGAGCACCATTCACCATTCAGTGTTAACTTTTGTGCTATTTGAAACTGTATATAATTTTACCTAAATTAGAAAAAGAACAGAAAAATTAGTAGTAAAATTCAGTTAAAAATTTATTCTGGTGAATATTACTTTTTTGAAATAGAAATGCTTAATTATAGTAAACGTGACGACATAGTCCCTGAGAACGCCCGGAGCCTACTGATCGATTATTATAGTAAATTTTTTGTTCGACTTCAAATTAAGAACTATAACAACACTACCGTCTTCCTAATGACATTGCCAAATATTTCATAATATACATTGAAATCATATTTATTTTAAACATTTTTCTTTATTTCAGTATTGATTAATAATTAATTCGACAAAGGAAAGAAGATTTATTAAAAATAAATTTAAATATATGTTTAATGCAGACAATGCAGATACCACTAGAATTAACTGTAGTGACTGTATATACATAATGTGGCCAATAGGGGGATCGATGTATTATTTGTATGTAAATATTTGTATAGAGATGAATTATACAAAAAATAAAATAAATAAATAAATATATCATCACGGCATATTACCCATTTCTGGGTGTGCCAGTATCTACAACACATGTAGACATCGGTAATCATGACGATATATTTTACCGTGTGGGCGCTTACCAGGCGTCACCTCACGGGCACTCATAGCTGGTGTGGAGAGTGCACCACAGGGGTCACTTTTGTGCCATTTAAAATTGGAAATATTTGTAAAAAATATTATGTAATACTCTTATTTGTAATTCAGTGGTGTATTTTGAAATAAATAATATTACGTTTGCAATTTATATCCTCTTTCATTAATTGTTTATCCAATTTCACATTTGAATTCAAATTTGAGAAGCATAACCAGCTCGGGACTATGACGTCACAAATAATTTCAGACATTTAAAAATTCATATCTCGTTTACTAATACGTATTTTAACATCAAGTTTTTATCAATATTCCTAGTATTTTATATATTTATATACTCGTATAACAAAAACCGATACAATACCCTATTGCTTCTCAAATGCGGGGTTAAGTATAAAAGTGAGAAATGCATTTTTATTTTCAAATTTAGGTAAATATAAGAAACGATAGGTACCTATGATTCGCATTTTTTTTTTAGAGAATGGTACCTATGTGTCTCTTAATGATGTTAGAATCATCTAGAATCTAGGGTATCAACCCACAGCCTGCGGGCTGCATGTACTCTACGAAGCCTATTCTTGTGGCCAGTGTGTCGAGTAAACATATTTATAACTTTGATTGATTTAATGCTTGCTATATGGTGAAACATATTTGACAATTGAAGTAAAATAAGATTCTTGGTTGTTGATTGTTTCACAAAAACTTTATTTTAACGGCGATCGTTTCGACCCCGTGGTCATTATCAAGTTACGATACAGATGATATAATAGGGGTTTCCAAGGCTACAGCTTTTTAAGAAATACTTATTGGATATCAGAGTTCATCATGTATAAGTAATATTAAGATGAATAAAATCGTTAATTTGCTTATTTTTATTACTCTAAAATCAAAATTAAAATGTAATGCATTTAAATTGAGTGCATAAAATTCAGTATCGGCCATCTTTGTGACGTCAACGGCACTCTGAAAATTCTGATTGGCTAATGGCTTTTCGAGCGTGCAGATCATGTTCGCGCTGGTTCTGACATGACATTTGAGCGAGCCAGAACAAGTGTTATTTTGACGAAATTTAAGGTTACAAAAAATTTTTACTTAATTTCCTGTTTGTTTTTTGAAGAATCTTTTGAAAAAACAAGTAAGTGAAGTAAATAACCAATAATGCTGTTTATATTAAAACTGTTCACTTTCTTTAGAATATGGATCCTGAATTTATGCAGACAGTCGACAAAGAACTGTGTCAGCAGTTAATGGAGGAGGCAACAACATTTTGGAAAATTGCAGTATTCCCCAAATTAATTTATGAAATCAAATAAATAGTTTCATAGTTGTTTGTTATTTTTTTGTCTTAAATAAAACATCATTTTACAAATAATTTAATTTATTATTAATTAGAAAGTTAAACATATGCTAATTTTATAATTTTAATGATAACAGGATAGGACAAGAATCAGGAGCAGCGTTTTTACTTTCTGGCTATAAATTGAATACACAAATAATTAAATTAGTAAATTAA
Source organism: Ophonus ardosiacus (assembly GCA_943142095.1). Classification (NCBI taxonomy): domain Eukaryota; kingdom Metazoa; phylum Arthropoda; class Insecta; order Coleoptera; family Carabidae; genus Ophonus; species Ophonus ardosiacus. The sequence goes on along the minus strand of OW964832.1, from coordinate 30,363,076 downwards.
TTAACTCCATTATAATACGGAATATTTATATTTAGTCATTATAACTTGCACGTGTTTCTTCATTTTTTGGAACCGTTACATATACATATTTTCTTTGGATTATTTGCTGAGGAATTAGAGTAGCCCGGTACGAAACAGTATTTCATCACCACCACAAAAAAATAGAAAAATAATATTTAATTATCTCAAAAATTACTATAAGTACTCAAGTTTTACCTGATTTGTATGTACAATCACAATTTCTTTAAAAATATCTTCGATAAGTACTTCAAAATAAGTTGAGGAACAGAATTTAACAACTGGTTACTTTCTTGGGTTATGTATCATTTGTTTACATCTTACAGATCTTACATGTTCAATGTTCATGTGTGACACGACATACCCACCGTGTTTGTTATATATCCGTCTCACTCAGCTCTAGAAACGTATGTTCTCGCGGTGTCGGTGACGTCACACGCACCGATGATTTTCTCGATCCTCATTTATAGAAACTTTAATAATTTTTTTCTGGTTTATTAGACGCTTTTCGGCCAAAATAAAAAACACGAGTCTAATATTTTTATATAGAGATTAACATATTAAAAAATGAAAAAAACTTAGAAACCCTTATTATCTTACTATATATACAAAACTGTCAGACAAGTAGGGGTTTGTAAGTGACAAAGTGGTGGTTTTTTCTCAGAAAACGTAGTAATCTTTTAATGGAGGGTAAGATTTAATAATGGGGAATTACTTAATCTGTCTGCTCGTTTGTTAAAGGCTTTCCGGTATTTATTGCTTTATTTATTTCAGATGTTTCTATCATATTTAAAATTGTACTTTTCTCCATGGTATGTAGAATTTGAAAAAGTCCATCGTATTGATATTTATTTTCTGTACCTGTACTTTGTTTATAATCCTTTATAGCTTTTTGGCATTCTTTAATTTTAGTTCTAGTCTGTTAAAACATGCAGAAAAACGGCACTCAGTGCGCACTAAGTTGAACGGTGTAGTTTAAATTGAACACGATTTCTGTTGCGATTCGAAAATGCTAGAAATAATGCTACTTTTAGCTTTGCCCGATAATTTATTCTACGCTAAACCAAAAAGTTCTGTTTCCAAATACGTATAAATTATTTTGATTACACAGTAGTATGTATTTCAGAAAAGAAAGTAACATATAGAAAGAACGAATTAGGTACGATCAATTTTAGTTAACACGTGTGGATTTTCTCTTTAACAGTTTCAAAATTCCCATGTAACATTCGCTAATACATATTGTCAGTTGGTAGACGTTACAAAATTAATGCCCAATTTTCAAACGCTACTTTCAATCTAGATAAAACAATCATGACGAAATGAAAAGCACACAACAAAGACAATAAAAATAAAGTATACAGTTATAATTCTTGTTAATCTTTTTCGATAAAAAACAAGCACATCTATTTTTTCTTGCACCGAAAGCATAGTTTGTCCACCAACGCGTTACAATATCTAATCATTTTCCAGAAACTGTTTAAGACAAATCATCAGCAGTAAAAAATCTTTTACTTCTTACTGACCAATCAAATGTGAGTACATCCGGTTAGTTGGAAATGTGCCAACGTTACAAAACGATCTTGAAACTCTACACTAGCACAGCTCGAAGCAATGACTTAACGCAAGACGAAGCTTATCACGAGAAATTTTCTCTTATCGCGAGGAATAACTAAATATGAAACTCATTCGCATATGTTATAATAATGTTATGCAGAAGAATGTTACATAATTGTTAAGTTCAAAGTCCTGAGAGCCAGGATTATGACAGAATAATTTTAATTCAAATATTAATATATTGAATAAAAGATTAAACAACGAAAAAAAAATCTGTAAAAATAATATTTTTTAATTGCTCCTCATACAAAATAGTCAAATCTGATTCAAGAACATAATTTGTAAGATTATTTTTTGACATTTCTTAAAACCAATGACATGATTCATTACCTATCACGTCAGAGTTTTAACCAATCCTGCCATTATTATAGTGAGAATAAAGCTGTAGAAATTATTCCTGGGAATAATCTCTCTAGCTTTTATTTTGTCATAAACACATTAATAAAATGAACGAAAAACACAGATCTAATGATGTTTCTGATGATGAAATAAATCAAAAAATTATAGAAACCACTTCTGGAAACACAGTAGTTAATAATTACGCTGTATGAAGCGATTATTTACACTTATTTTACCCTATCAAAGTTATTTTTTGTCAAAACAGACTTGCCAACTGCATCATATGAATGAATGAAGCTAGTTAATTACGACAGTAGATGGCGACACAATAGCAAGATAGTTGCTTCCCTTTGTTCGAAACAAATTTGTAGTTCGAACAATAATTTAATTAAATATAATTCGAGGGTTCGACAAATTAGAAAACAATTTGTCAGTTTCTTTCTTAAACTTGTTGCCATTTGGCAATAGCCACTCAAGCCCTATGGGCTTTCGTGATTATTCCCTGGCAACAATTTTTAGAGAAATTCGTCAAATTATTTTCAATTTATCCTCACTCTCTTGTTCTACTACTACTGATAATATTGTGATTTGTAATTATCTACCATAAAATTTAAAAAATTACTCATATTTCATTGTTTCAACAATTTGCACGCCGTTATCTCAGAAACAAAGCATTTATGAGACAGACTGTATATAATTTATTTATTAACTGGTTTGAATAATTTCAAGAAAGAAACGATTTGCAAATCATAACCATAAATAATAATTTAATAACCATTAATACTATAAATAAATAAAAAATCTGACTTTATTAATATTTAAGTATTGCAGTTCGTACCTATTGATATTTAAGTATTGCAATTCGTACCACTCTGGAAATACTCAAAATCACTACTTTTTATAAAATGAATTTTAAAATTTTAAGTAAATAATAAACTGCTACCATTTCAACTGAAATAAGAATAATACTAACATTACTAACTAACAATGATATTCACTATTCCAAGCAAACAAGTCACTATTACTGACTAAGCAAGCACAAGTCAGAAATGACATTTTTAGCCCCCGGATGTAATTATTAAGAAAGTATGAGCTGTGTAATTATTATTTTCATTCACAAAACTAAAAATTTGAAAATTTTGATTTGTGTAGAATATTTAAAGATTTAAAACTAATATGAAACAATGTGCATAAAAAAATTATCTTAAATTCTAAAAAGGATTGACGTGTTGAGGACAATAAGTTACATGAAATTACCTCGTATTGATCAATAAATAAATAAATTAGAAGAAACTTATCCATACATTCAGTGGTCAGTGTTCCTATTTTAAATACCGTTTGATACAAATATGTCCTAAAATTAGTAGTACCTATCTAGTTTGTCCTCAACTATTACTTTAAAATTTTAAGGGAATCTAGAACTTTTGTTTCTAAATTCGTTCATAATTATGTATTTTCTTTTTATCTATTTAATAATATGTTGTTAAGTAATAACGAAATGTGGAGTAAATGGAATACCACTGTTTATTTCTTTTATTGCTGTAGTTTCGTCGAGGGTGGCTGGTGTGTAAAATAAAACTGTCAGTTGCATCGTTGCAAATGTTTCAAATTTCTGGTTTTTTTCGTTAACATGTATGTCATCACAAAATGGCTCCGAATCTACCTAAACTTTCGGCCTTGTTAGTAAATTGCTATGGGTTGTTCATATTTCGAAATCCTACGACATGTATCGTACATCCATTTTCCACGTTGATACCGAGTTTGATATACGCCCTTGGTGTGTACCTGTTCGCGATAGATCTGACATATTTCAGACTGGGATATCGGAAAATCTTTGTACCGTGTCAATTTGTACTTGAGGTAAGACAATGTTATTTTCAAATATTTATTGCAGTATTTAATTAATTTCACGAGACGTCTTCTTGGTTAATGTCTTAAACTATAGCATGTCGAGTCTTAGATTTGTACGAAACCGGTAACAGCTATAGGCGTTTTTTTTTATAAATTCGGTCGAAGCTGTCCGAGGGATCTGTAAGCTGACATTTGTGTGTATTGTCATTTATTTGTTGAAAAGTGTCACGAATTTCACAAAAAGTAAACTGTAGTAACTTTTGTTAAACTTATGCTGCTTTTTATAAGTTAACAACTTATGCATGAGAAATTTCTCTCTACTAACTCTGTACATGGTACAGAATCGAAAAATTTTAATTGAATGGCTCACTCCGGTTAATGAAAAAAATTATGAAAGCATCAGTTTCGTCCAATTCGCTTTATAAAATCTTTGGATCTTATCCAAATATTTTTCTTATAGTGTGACATACATAAGACAGACAACTCATGAAATCGTCACTTTCAACTGTGTTTAATAATTGTAAGCCTCTAGATTCAAACCAAGGTTTTTCAGATTAGTTTAGATATTAGATATACGAATCCACGCAGAATTTCAGATCTTTACTACGCACTTTTATTTCATTTATCCTTAATATTATTTCCGTGTTCTCTCTGTAGTTCCTGGGCACCTCTTTCTTTTTGGAGATGGCCCTGTTGGACTTTTGGTTTCCATTGGAAAAGTTTGTGCTGACGCAACTGCAGGCCGCTGCAGACCTGCTGAAAATCTACCATTGCTTTGGCATGAATACCACGTTATGCTGTTACTTGTATTCGGCACTTCGTTCGCCCTACACAGCAATCATGTCTAGCTATTGTCTCAGTAGTTTCTTCCTTTGCTGTATTATGCAGGGCACCAACGTCATAGACTTCAAGTTAATGCGGTAAGTAGAATGTAGCAACTGTTATGGCACCTAGCAGGACCTGTCAGATTTGTTTACTTATTGATCCAGTGCTTTCTAACAGAAAAATATGTTAATAATTCACCTCAAAGTGATTTTTAAATTTACGCAGTCGAATCCTTTATCAAGAAATATAATCCAGTATTCTCACCCCTTGAAATAACGTTATTTCCCAATTCTTAAATTTTATTTTATTTTATGAATAGAAAAGTACAGATATTTTTGTAAATTAAACCTATAATATTTGAAATAAGTACTATCTACAATTTAATTTTTATTTCTTTAATTTTTTTGACATTTGACCTCGCATTTGACAGTTCAAGTAACGATTTGCAGCGCTCACAGATATGCAGATGATTCAACTAAAATCCAGTATTGATATGCCCCTATTGTACAGCTGAGGTAGAGAAGCGTAACGAAGTGAAGGTAGCGGGGAGCTAAGACTGTATTGAAATATGAGCGCAAATTGCAATGAACAAAATGTTCCAAACGGAATTTTGAAATTTTGCACAGAACTGATGATATCAGCTATCAAAATGGCTGTTTTTCATTCATAACTTGACAAAAAAAAAAAACATAAAGTGTACGGTTAATTTATAGATCATACTTTCTTCTTTTATAATATGTATAGCTTATAATGAATAATATACTAGCGCGGGCTGTGTACAAAATTAAAAGAAAAAGTGGACAAGGTAATAGTAAAAATCAAAATCAATGAAATAAATATGCTCATGAAATATGACTGTAAAAGTACAGGGCCCGGCAGAGAGGTTTTACGATACGTATTTAAATTTCATTTCCATACATTCAGTCGATCAACTTTTCTTATGCCAAAATTAAAGAATTACACTTCTCTATTTTTCGCCATAGATAAATACATATTTTGTTCATATTTTGTAAATAGCTAACTTTTCATATAATTTCAAATGAACCAAATCAAAGCATAAGGGTTTCTTTTCCTATTGTTAACCGAAAAAATGGTTTGCAATGTTTACATATTTGACAGATCCAACTAGCTTCCTATAATTTTACACATTTCCCAATAAAGGATTTCACTGGTAAAAATCGACATTTGCGCTTCCCTGGTTGCACCACCGACAGGAGTTAGAATTATTCGGACAAACAATAAAGTGTGACGTCACCAGTATTAATAATTTCAGAAAAGAGAGCCGAGAGAATAAAAAGTTTTGGAAACACTGTATTCGAGGATTTTATTGCTAAAATCGGTAGTTGCGCCACCGGCAAAGTTAGAACTAAGTGGACAAATAATACCGTGTGACGTTACCAGTAAAATCGTCAATTATTGTATTCCAAAAATTGTGAAATTTATATCAAAAAGCGTCACTTGTAATTAAGAATGATCAATTTTAATTCAGAAGTTTAGAAAAAAAAACATTTATTCTGAATTACAAGTGACGCTTTCTGAAATACAGGTGAAAATGGCCTACTTCCCTTAAATTCCGCTGACGTCACATGTGATTCTGAGGATCCCAATAATAATTATTTACATTATTTTATCGTTACAATTTTCCTTTTTGTAGTTGTGGAATCGATGTTTTCGTCCAGTCCCTAATACGAAGAACCCGCCGAGGTCTCCAGGTGCTTTGGCCCTATAAAGGGATGAAGCTACCTATGCCTCGTGGTGGTAGCTCTAGACGTTGTACAGATGCTAGCGAATCCGAATGCTATATGAGACGCAGTCGTAAACGTTAGATGACATTGTAACTGCAAATGTAACTCGTCATACCGTCAAATTGTTATGTACCTTATCTGGAAATTCTATTGTAAAAATTGTACCAAATTAAACATGAGTTACCTCACTGAGAGTACAGTTTTCTTTATTGTATCTATACAAATTTGTAATAATGATAATTTAAAAAAACATGTGATTTCAGTACACAACCTACATTCATTTTTTTATAGTTTAATATGCGAAATAGATACTTATGGTTAGAGTCCTATTATCACCTCTTCTCCATGTCCTACTGTAACACGGATCCTCTTCTGGCAAGATAGTAATCCTTTTTCAGACTTTTTTCGTATATTTTCCTAAATTTGAAGTCATTAAAAAAAAAAAAAAAATTCACGTTCGCCACATTGTGCTATGAGTTTTATTTTATATTTTAAAATATTTTCAAAGTTCACGTCCTTCGATAAATGAACCAAATTCAGAATTTGCGTGTACGTTACCCTGTAATTGTATTATTATGTAAGTAATATCGTATTATTTATTCACTTTTTACATTGTACTCTCCTTATTGTCAGGGCCGGCTCAAGATATATAGGCGCCCTGAGCCAAATTAGATTAGAGCGCCACCACCCGTTACAAAAATTATTTCTGATTTTTTTGGATTTAAAACAAAAAGACAAACTTAAAAGTTGATAATATATAAATTATAATCATTAGCAATAAAAACACTATGAAATTTATAAAATCAACATAAAAAAATCTGTTGTGGCCAGCACAAAACCTTCAATTAATTGGATGTATTTTGTACAAATCCCATACCAAAAGTTCATTGAAAAAGATTCTATATATCAATTAAAATTGTAACACGAACATAATACAATTTTTTTACAAATTCCATACAGAAAGTTCCTTAGAAAATGTTGTATAAATCCAATAAAATCAAATGAATATACATTATGTATGTATCTAAAAATGTGTACCTACACTTACGTAACATTTTCTTTACAATCAAATAATATTACTACCCAGTTTATATATTTCTACCCATTTTTGAATTATTGCCCCAAAAGTCAATATACCCCACATTTAGATAAAAACTTCAAAATTTTCAAAAATCTAATTTTTATGTATCTAGATACTTCTCAATTCGCTGATTCCAAATTTTGAAACCGCAGGTCGGTATCTCTTTTCGTTCTCGACATATTTACATTCAAAGTTTTGCTCAAAACTGCCCATTTTTGGGTAATAACCCAAAAATGGGTCGAGATATGAATTTGGCGACAACACCATTCGATTCTACGGGCAAAATTACGTAAGTACACCAATTTTCAGATTTTTTGAACACTGCATACAACCTCTAAAGCAAAATAATTGAAAATGGCCAAAAATCGCAAAAAACTAAGGTGTACCCCTTACGATTTTTTCAGATTTTGGCCATTTTCAGGGGTTTTAAAGATTTTATTAATAAAAAATCTGATGTGGTCAACACAAAACCTCCCGCTATTGAATTTTTATTAATTTAAATACATACTTACGTATTTACTACCGCTGCAAACTGTTCCATTGCAGAAAACTATTGCTTTATTTACTATTTTCTTTTTAAAATGTCACTATTATTAATTTGAAGTGATTAGTTTTTTGACAGTGACATTAACTGTCAGTTACATTCATTTGAAATATGAACTGTGTAACAAACGAATTATTGTGTCTTAGGCTTCGCGACTAATAAAAAAAATTATTTTTAAATTTATGTGTAAATTATATAGAAAAAGTATTAATGTATTCCAGTAGAAAATTCAATAATCTTTAATTTTCATAAGACATAAAATGCGAAAAAATGGCATTTAATGGTATTTTTTGAAGAAAAACCATTATGAGCTTCAGGTAAAGTGTCATTTCCGGTTATCCGATTTACACCAAAATCTAATGGCTTCTATTCATATTAGAATGGGATGGAAATACAAGGTTTCAGAATTTTCTGAATGATAGTATTTGAGTTAGAGTGAAGACAAAATCCCTACACATACACACATACATACACACATACACACACACACATACACACATACAGACATCATCGTGAAAATGTTAAAAATGGATTCTAGGGAACTTAAAACGTGGTCATTTACTAAAATCTCGATATGAGATTTTTAGCACGATCCCTATACCTCCCTTGCCAAGGGTAGCGGGAGGTAAAAATGAACCGGTTAGACAAAAATTATGAAAATTGCTATACTTATGTATTTTTGTCTGTAGAATCGAATGGTGATGTCGCCAAATTCATATCTCCACCCACTTTTGGGTTATTACCCAAAAATGGGCAGTTTTGAGCAAAACTTTAAATCTAAATATCTCGAAAACGAAACGAGATATCGACCTGCACACCATGGGCAACGTTCTGCTTGTACAGAGCGGCTAATAATCTACATAACTGGCGACCGAACTGGACCTCACGGTCAAAAACAGAAATATTTGGAAGAAAAGAAGGCACATTGGAAGAGCGAACTAACATAACTGGTTAATTTCTTCAGATATAGATCTATGAAAATCACATGTATATATTGTATTTTAACATATTTCTGTAGCCATACGTAAATAAATAATCTATTATTACTGGTTTTGCGACAACCTTTTGACTCATCCAAGTATGTCCCAGTTGAGAATTTGTAGAATTTACGCTGTCCGAACGTGGTCCGAACTCTATGGGCTGGTTTATTATGATGAATTTTAATTTATAAATTTACATTTAGAAATTTTGATTTAAAATTTACAATTTTCTCTCTGGTTTACGTTCAATTTTGAAATTCTGGATCTGGCCAATCAGTATCTATCACATTTTTTAAAAATGCCGGGAATATTTTTTACTATTGTTGATTAAAGAAATGAAAGAAACACAAACTTAAAAAAACTTAGATGGTACCATAGGTTGTTTCTAAAAGTGAAATAACAAAACCATGAACAATTCTTCAAATATTCTCATACGAGTGAGTATGTATTTAATTCCTTGCTATCCCTCGTTGCATTGAAATTTATTTTTGTACAATTAATTTCATTTGTGGTATACTAGTGATTCGGTCGAGACGAGACGAGAAATTCATTGTCTCGTCTCGATTCAAATTCATAAAATTATGTCTCGTCTCGAAATTTTTCTCGTCTCGTTTAATAGAGTCTCGTCTCGGCCGAGATTCTCGCCGAGATTTCTCGACGGAAATTTAATATATATTGTATATTTTGGTCCCATAAACTAATTATTAAATTTATACAATTTTGTATTAATAGTAATTTGTACAAGATAAATATTTGTCATTTTTATCTGTTAAAATTTGATAAAACCTAAAACTTGTACAAATTTTTTGTTATAATTTTACTAATTTAATATATGTCTAGTATTTTCTAATCTGTTTTAAAACATGAAAAAAAAAATAACGCTAAAAATCTTAGTTAAAGCCTGGATTACACGATGAAGTTTTTATTTTCAAGTGCGAGACGAGGCGAAAATCGAGAAATATCTCGTCTCGATAGAATCACTATGTGGTACAAATTACGATGTCCGCGCAAACAAAAAACAAAATATCAGTTTGTTCCTGTGAATCCATTTTCAAAATGTCAACAAATCAAAAACAGAAAAGACAGCTGACGGATGAGGCAAAGTTATAACTTACCGCCACGTTTAATAGTTCTCTCTTATGATTGGTCAAATTTGAAATTTACATTTGGAAATATAAAATTCAGTTGTATTCCAAATTTCAATTTCAAATTTCTAAATTTGTAAATCCTTCATAAACCATCGTATGCGTTTTGAGTTTAAAATCTAAATTATAAATTAAATTCATCATAAACCAGCCCTAAGTCGCTGATGGTGGGGTAACTAAACCACTTGTAACACTAGGGATGCCTGACATTCGTGGAACGTAGCATTTGAAAAAGAAAAATGTAGGGTTACAAAGCCAGTAGTGGTAGCACAGACAACAGATACTATTAAGATAGTCAACTGCAATGATAAAGTAGTAGGCATTATGCCCTGCAACACTAGCGCTCGGTGTCGTAAGACATAACTAAAATCAGTATGGCGGGTAGTATCGGAGATAGTCTGCATCCCGCATTACTATTGAGAATATATTAATTATTTTTTATTGATATAGTAATAAACAGAAAACAACAAAATATATATTTAACGAGAAATAGAACGCATATTTATTTCTTAAAATTACATAAGTAAAATATAAAAATATAATCAGATATCCTATTACCATAAGGTGTAGGGTACCTATACACATACATTTAGTTGTGTACAAATTTCGCCCATTGCTTCTTATTTCTTGCCATCTTGTTAGCGTTTTGAATCGTCGTATTTTTCTTCTCCAAGATCTTCAATATTAGCTTAACCCAGTTGTCTTTCGGTCTGTTTTTTCTACCAATTTTGTCATCCATATTTGTCTCACCGGTCTAGCTTCGTTCATTCTGATCATATGGCTCCAACAAGCTAGCTCTCTCTGCTCAATGTCCAATACAGACTTACATTATAATGGTTCTCTAATCATTTCATTTCTTGTTCTACCTTGTATTTGGATGAGCTACTCGTTCAACCCAAATTTTGTAAATTTCTTCTGAATAGGAAAATAATGTTTTGTTGTATTTTCAACATCACAACCCGGCACACAATAACTTCTTGGCATTTTACAGAAGCAAATAAACACAATATAAAATAACACAATAATGAAGAATGACACTTCACGAAAATACAATTTCAAATTTGAATTGTCAGTATGATTTTCAGCCAAGCCGCTACGATTTTAAAATCACCGAACATTCGAGCATTTACGAATTTTAACAAATGAATCCGAACGAAGCACTACTTAGCGCTAAGTGTCGTAATACATAACTAACCGAAAGTCTCAAGGTCATGCTATGTAGTTGACACTGCCAGTAGTGGTAGCACGCACTTTAGAATTCTATCAAGAGGTATTTGTTTTCGCTTTTCGCCACGAAGCGAAAATTTTGTAGCATGCGTGTCTCAAAATATTCGCCTGCACTTCGCCTGCAAGCGTACGACTTGAAGCGAAAGTGTCAAAGTAACGTCATTATTTTGCCACAGTTCTATTCAAAGCCAATGTATATATAAATTATACATTTATTATATACTACTGTCATAATATTTTTTATTTTAATAGTATAAAATCCAATAATTTCCGAATCAAAAAGCCAATATATAATTCTAAAGTGCGTGCTACCAAGATTCGTAAAAGTAAAATCGTATTCGCATGCTTTCTGTGATAGAATTCTAAAGTGCGTGCTACTACTACAGGTCTGAAGCGAATCCGGGTCGTTATAACCACAATCAGTCATATAACGCATTCAACTATATTTCCTATTTTTTCGGTAATGTATATAAAGTCACAGTCACATTCTATCATGACGTAATAGAATATATAAAATTCAAAATTTTTAGTTTATGTTCCTATTTATTGATTAATGACAATGTTTTACATTATAACAAGAAGAATTTTATAGTTTGGTTTCTCTATTTCCATATTTGGTGTAGGGGTTGTATGTTTAAAATGGGTCTCGCGATTAGGAACATCTGGAATTGTCAATAATTTTTAATAAAATTTAATAAAATCTAATTCAGTTACTCACTTTATCTTTCTCTTTTTCGAACCGCAGCATGAGCGACACACTGTAATTATTAGCAGATGCAGAAAGAATACGATGAATTTAGTATAGTGAAAGAACATAATCTCTGAACGGATGAAGGCGAATGAATGACAAAAATGACAATTTTTTTGCAAATGTTTTACTAGCCTACTGAAACTGAAAGATAATTTAACATTTTTTATTTCATCGCAGTACGATTGAGGAGGTGCTATTTTACAATTATATATTTTTATTCACAAGACGACGACAAAATATTTCATTTATTGCAGGTAAAGGTGACATCCGTATTAGAGCTCGGAAATGTAAAATTAGAGCCGCAAAATAAAGACAGAAAATAATATTGGAGTTTAAAAAAATTTATATGTAGTAACGCTTCAAATAAATATTGCAGAGAATTAAATTCTGTATCCAATTCAGTAATCTCATTTGTAACAACCGAGAAAATAAAATTTAAAATTTATCAAAGTTAATTTTTTATAGAGTACTCCGTATATAATGTTACGTTTAAGCACTAGTGCTTAAAAGTATTTCATTTAGCAACGAATAGTTGAACCTGACGTCGGCCTACTTTTTAAGTTTGAGAAATTCAAAATGATATTTGAGAATAAATGATCTGTTTTAAAACGACATTATAAAAAATACATTGCGAAATGAGTGTTTTAGGCACATGACGTGTTGTGCCATTCGCTTACGCTCGTGCGTACAAATTTCACTTCGCGTACCTAAAGTACTATCATTTCGCAAGTTATTACATAAAAAGCTATTTGGAACAATTCCTGGAATTTTTACCAGACAGGCTTTTAGAAAATTCTTTCGTAAATTTTATACAAAAATCTTGAATATGAATCCAAATTTTAATTTATATTTAGTGTTAGGATAGTCAGTCAACTTATGAAAATCATTTAATTATTTATCTTTACTATTGTGTATATAAGTAAAAAATGTCGGTTCTTTCCCCGCAAATCGTAGTAGAAGAAATTTCCGGGAATTTTCCCGAGGAATAAAAAAAATTCCCAGAGGGGTTTTTTAAGCGAGCCATCACAACTGATCTACAATACTTTTCCACTGAGACCCAGGTGCGTGAAGTTGGCAGACCACTTAAAGCACAAACGATAAAAATATGTGCAATCGTTTGTGCTTGTTTGTGCTTCAAACTAGAAATCAGCAGACCAAAGCGTTCGCGAGTTATAAACAAATTAAAGTGGTCTGCCAACTTCACGCTTCATAAAAAGCACAAACGACAAAAGTATGTTCAATCGTTTGTGCTTCGTTTGTGCTTGTTTGTGCTTCATACTAGAAATCAGCAGACCAAAGCGTTTGCAAGTTATAAACAAATTAAAGTGGTCTGCCAGCTTCACGCTTCATAAAAAGCACAAACGACGAAAGTATGTGCAATCAATTGTGTTTCATTTGTGCTTGTTTGTGCTTCATACTAGAAATCAGCAGACCAAAGCGTTCTCAAATTATAAACAATTTAAGTTGCCCGCGATCATGGAAAAAGTCCAGCATTCGAATGCAAGCTTACCCGCAACCGAGCTGTCCTATGTCGCTTGCCTTCTTACGCAAATAGTAAAAACAGACAAAGCTTAATTTTATCATTTGTGTTAATATGTTTATAACTTTAATTATTTATTAATATTTAAAAAGGAGGTTGTTATTTCTTGCAATTGTGTTCATTATTTCAGTTAATAGTCGGTTCTCGGTTCAATTTGCATACTTATACTTTATACGTGCAAGTATAATTTCATTTACCTATACTTGTTGTGTTTTTATACCCTACTTATGTTTTGTGTTTGTATTATTTTATATTTTTTGTAATTTATTAAACTGTCCAGTTTGTTATTTAATTTTTTTTTTCATTCACATGTTTAGATACATTGAAAATACACCAGTCGTAAAAACATTCAATATAGTATCCAGAATATTTCATAACTTTTGGGCATCTATTTTGCTCTTTCTCTCTTGTAGGCTTACAGCAGGTAAATATGGGAACCCGGTACTCCATTAAGACACCACACAGAACATAGAGTGTGAAACACTTTATAGTAACCATCATACTTCCACCCCCTGTGCCTCTCTCGTGCATCTTTTGGACCACCATCTCTACTTGGAAATCCAGGGTAAAAAAGACGCCGCAAATTCTCGGAATAAAAAGTTGACCCAATGGACTCTAACATACTATACGCCAAGAGTTGGGAGTAAAATCAAGTGACTCATAAAATACCAAATGTTTGACGATTGTAAAAGAAAAATTGCTCGTCTGCCGACCATAACTGATCGCCTTCAACAGCAATAATTTTCCAAAAAAAGGTCCAAAACCAACTACCAATAGTTTCATTAATACCAGGTCGTAGTAAATTCCAAATTGACTAGAGTAATGATTAGGTGTAATACATACATGTAAATTTCAGAATTACACTTAAAATTTTGGTTTCCAGATTCCAACGGAAATATCCATTTTGACCATCCCTGAATCCATTTTGACTAATTTCGTCGTGACATCTGTACGTACGTATGAGCATACCTCGCATAACTGAAAAACGGGTAGCCGTAGAAAGTTAAAATTTTGTATTTAGGACTGTTATAACATCTAGTTGTGCACCTCCCTTTTTGGTCATTACATAACTTTCGGAAGTGGTACTTTACTTGAAGCATATAATAGATTTTAATGAAAAACTATATTAAAATATAATCCAAAATATTTCAAAATTTGTACATAAGGCTTCTAAATCGATGGGAATAATATAATAGATTTTGGTTAAAATGGTATAACCGGAAGTGATACTTTACTTGAAGCTGTTATCAGTTTTTCTTTAAAATCACGATGTTATTTTGATTTTAGAAATAAATGCTTCAAATAAAAGTTTTAGAGAATTGAATTCTGGGTCCGATACATCAGGTTTGATTAAATCTTCGTATAAGCGAGATAAGTAAATTTAAAATTACACACTTTTTGGTTTTTAAAATTAAGTTTGCTATAGATTAGGACAAAAAATAACAAAAAAATAAAGAATTTAATATCAATGTCAAATTAAATCAAATACGTGCAATTTTATGATTGGGTCTGTTATAATATAAATTTAATTATTAACAAAATATGTATAGTTTCACAGGTGTACAAGGAAGTCATGTGGTGTCTACATCGGATTTTTATTTTTAATCTACAATTAATATTATTTAACAGCATAATTTCTTTAAAATCAATAGAAAAATGTAATAAAGATGAAAATAAGTGGCGCATTTTTCAATTTATTTATAATATTTTAACTCTACCTCTCTTACAAACTTTCAAATTACACAAATTAATAGAGTAATGTTTAAAGAAAAGATGGTAAAAAATAACCATTTAATTTTTTTTTTATTTTTGCACACACAAGAAAAATACCATCTTTTAATTAAAATTCATAACAGAATTGTTATCAAACTAGTGCTATGGGATAAAACAAAATTGCAAGACAAATATTGCCTATGTTTTCTCAGATTAAAAATTAATTTGTTGGATGATTTATGATACAATTTATTTAAATAGGTAATCCATCGAAAGTATCAAAAAAATTCGGTGAAAAGAAACTTTAAAAGGGCTAAATTTGTTCGATAATAAAATAACTATAACTAAATTGATAAAATAACTGTAGTACTTTTTAACAATTCATAAGATTTATACCTACTATATAATAGAAAGAAGTAAATATGTAAGTATATATTCTGGATACTTTTTTGAATATATTTATGACTAATGTATTTGCAGTATATCTAAACAACTGGATGAAAAGAAAATAATTAAATTAAATAACAAACCGTTTATAGTTTAATAATTTACAAAAAATAAAAAATAATACAAACACAAATTATAAGTAGCGTATAAAAACATAACAAGTATAGGTAAATGAAATTATACTTGCACATATAAAGTATGAGTATGTTTCGTTTATAAAAATTAATTTGATGGATGATTTATGACACAAAGGGGAGAAAATTTATATAAGTATGTAATCCATCGGAAATAGGTATCAAAAAATATTCGGTGAAACAAATTATTAAAAAAATTTGTTAGATAATAAAATAAGAATGTAAGAACGCGAAAACTACACTGATAAAATATCCGCAGTACTTTTCAACAATTCATAAGGTTTATACTATATAATAAAAAGAAGTAAATATGTAAGTATAACCATGAAGTACATATTTTATATTAACTGCTTTTTTTCATATTGTAAATTAATCAAAATATGAGCTTTTTCATAGTTATATTGTATAAATCTAAATATAAATAATAAGCTAGATGTAAACATGCAAAATGAACCGACTATTAACTGAAATAATGAACACAATTGCAAGAAATAACAACCTCCTTTTTAAATATTAATAAATAATTAAAGTTATAAACATATTAACACAAATGATAAAATTAAGCTTTGTCTGTTTTTACTATTTGCGTAAGAAGGCAAGCGACATAGGACAGCTCGGTTGCGGGTAAGCTTGCATTCGAATGCTGGACTTTTTCCATGATCGCGGGCAACTTAAATTGTTTATAATTTGAGAACGCTTTGGTCTGCTGATTTCTAGTATGAAGCACAAACAAGCACAAATGAAACACAATTGATTGCACATACTTTCGTCGTTTGTGCTTTTTATGAAGCGTGAAGCTGGCAGACCACTTTAATTTGTTTATAACTTGCAAACGCTTTGGTCTGCTGATTTCTAGTATGAAGCACAAACAAGCACAAACGAAGCACAAACGATTGAACATACTTTTGTCGTTTGTGCTTTTTATGAAGCGTGAAGTTGGCAGACCACTTTAATTTGTTTATAACTCGCGAACGCTTTGGTCTGCTGATTTCTAGTTTGAAGCACAAACAAGCACAAACGAAGCACAAACGATTGCACATATTTTTATCGTTTGTGCTTTAAGTGGTCTGCCAACTTCACGCACCTCTGAGACCCTCACATATTAAACGAATAGACTCAAGAGGCATTTCCATTGCCATGACCATCTATAAAATGCATGCCAACCATTTCGGCGTGAAATTACACATTAATAAGCACAAAAAATTCAAATTTCTTGACAAGATCATGTTGTTTTTTTCTATTATAATTTACAATAGGTACTAATGAATTCTAGGCTCCCAAAGTACAACATAAGACATTAACTGTTGCAGAAACATAATTCAATTAACTTTGCTTTTACACTGAGTATTATATTTCTTTTTCTCAGAAATAGTTTCAACTATTTGACGTAGCAGAACAAATCTGATTCTCACTTTCATCTGCCATACTGTCAGCAGTCGACAAATAAACCTAAAACATCCAGGCGATATCCGGCTGTGCCGCTCTGCCGCGATCCGGGAACGCATGAATATTAGCATGGTTATCTGTGTGTGTTTCCGGTCTTCAAAATGGCTTGTGTCACTGTCTCTTTCGTTTCGTCCGCTCATGTCCTCTCGCTCGAGCACTTACACAACTCGTGATAACCCCAAATCCATCAAACATGCACTCAAAAATTTAAACTGCGATTATTTTCTGCTATAACGATAAATATGAATGGTATTTGATATAAAATTTAATGCAGCACATCATTGTATACAGTAATTTTTAACATATTAAATATATTTTTTATAACTACGAAGATGGATTTGTGAAAAATGGTCCTCGCTGGAATTTGAACCCACGACCTTCCCACATGTTAGCTCAGTTGGTTGAGCCGTTTAACGTTCTACTAGATATGGGTAGGTCCTGGGTTCAAAAACCAGAGGGGTCTATGAATTATTTTTCACAAATCCATCTTCATTATTTATACTTTATTACATTTTACGGTAACAAAAAGTTACTGTTATTCACTATTCCTATTTCTTTAACGTCTTGTAATAATGTAGAAAAAATATGCTTTTGAGTAATCTCTTCATGATATACCGTACTTTTCACTTCAAAAATAACCGTTCTCAGAAAGGTACAGGCCAAATGATAATATATAGGTACTTGGCGGAAAATCTGACAGATGTCTGATAAAGCCCGTTATAATATAAAATTATATAAAACATAGTAAATATATAAAAAGAACATTCCATTTCTGGTTGGTCAACGATTACCAAAAGTAAGTTTGAAATTAAAATATAAAATGTCATCCTTTTCTTTTAAGAAGCTTTTTAAATAGAGGTGTATGTATTTACAGACAAACATAAAACATGACCGTTATACTCATTTCATTGAATTCTAGAAACTTTAAATAATACTTTTTACAGGGATATATTTATGATTTTGCAGCCCATTCGATATGTATCGGTTGGCGCACCATAAAATGTATACCTATATAATATCTTATTATTCAGGAAAGAAATCTTTTAATAGTGCTCAATTCAAATTAAACAATACACTGTAAAAAATTCCTCTGTAAAATTACTATAATTGTTATTGGCGTCCAAATTGCCTAAGTGAATTATAGTAAATTTACAGTTAAATGTAATTTTGTCTACCATTTTTAAAATTACATAAACATAAATTCCATAAAAATTTTGATATATACTTTAAGTAAATTTACAAATTAATAATATACATAATCTTTTTAAAACATAATTTAGTAAAAGTACATATTTTTCATTATATTTTAAATAAATTTCACGTAGTAATAGATTATGTTTATGTTTTATATTCCCCGGGCTAGAGCCTAATTTTCTACTCTGCCCAAGTCCAATCCCGCTAAGCCTACCTAAAATCATGTAAATTCTATAATATAGTAATTAACTCTAAATTTATAATAAATAACATACAGTATTTTAAATTTACTGTAATAAATTTGGAATTTACTCCTATTTCATGTAAAAATATATACTAGAATAAAAACATTGAGTTTTTACATAGTACTTATAAAATTTGACAAAATTGTTATACAAATATAAATATATCATTGTAAAAACACAAATATTTGTAGTAAGTACCTCTAAACTTGTAATAAATACAAATAGGATTTTAAATTTGCAATAATAAATTTAGAATTTGTCCATAGCTCCCGTAAAAATAGAAACTAAAATAAAAAGAATTGTGTTTTTACATGGTTCTTATAAAATTTGACAAAATTGTTATAGAAATATTAACATTTCACTGTAAAATTTCATATATTTATTGTAATATGAATATTACATAGTAATTCTAGTATTTTTTTTATATTTGTAAGGGTGAATTAGCAAATTTATAGAATTATTTGCTATGTAAATGTAAGTCTACATTGTTTATGTAAAATTTGTTATTGCATACATATTATAGTAAAAAATTACTATAACTTTTCGACAAAATCGCTAATATTTTTTACAGTGTAGAGTAATTTACAGAAAAGACAGCTAATCTCATTACAATGACGTATGAAGTAAATTTATTGTATTTGGCTCATTTCAAATGATTTGAAAGAATAAATCTTTAATTATATGTCCAAAATGTCCTATGATTTTATCAATTAATTAAAATTAGTTGTGTGCCCGAGTTCGATTCTGTTTCGGTTCCAGAACCGACAACCGGTGAGATTCGATTCCAGAACAGAGAACCGAAGAGTATCGATTTCAGAACCGAGAACCCATGAGATTCGATTCCAGAACCGAGAACCCGTGACATTTTATTAATTAATTAATTTTGTTAGTTTGTCTGCCCGGGTTCGATTCTGACCAACGTTGGTTAAACTGGATACTTATTTCCAATTTCTGTTTAAAAGTGATTCTTGTGCTCTCCACTACAGTTTTGAGAGCACCTGAGATGACGCCTTCGAAAACTCTTCAACTGAGCAAATCGTTTCCGAAATTTGCAATGTATTTATTTGTAATTTACAAAACATAACATAAACATAACATTTCATAAACTACTTCTCACGATTTGTTTATGTAAGATTCTTTCATGAATGTTCCGAGGCGACGAGAAAAACATGATGAGGCAAACAAGTAAATTAATAAGTAGAGAGATCACCGACTATATGACCATTTATTGAAATTATAAATCATCTTCTTATCTAGAAGAAAAACTAGAAAAAAAAATATATTACGCTATATTACATTAAATTATGTTATGAAACTATTAGATAGAGTGTTTCTGATTTGATCCGAAACAAATAAATACTGCAACATAAATATTTCTGTCAACAACGGATAAATAGAGATTGTTCTAGATAAACAACAAACCACTTCTATTAATTAAAAGTGAGAAACATTTTTTGTTAAAACAACTTACAGCTGTTGTAACCACACAAACAATCTTTGCTATTCACATTTTTCTTATACTTTCGACATGACATAATAGCTATTAACTTCTGCAAGCTGCTATGCGTATTTTAATTCAAATAATAATAATCCTGTAGATCTACTTAATCGACAAAAAACTGTTTTCTACTCCATACTTCCATACGATGAAAGCGGTTTCGCTTTTCTGCTAATAATTCACCTTGACACAATGAGGAAACTACGTGCCGGTTAGTTATTATTGCGACCAGTACTAGCCAGATACTGACATCATTCTTAACGTACAAAAACGGTAATAACAACGTGAACATTGTAATTTCTTTTCAGAATTTCTGGCTCGCGGCAATTTTGAGCACGCATAGGAGAGAAGTTTTCAATGCCTCAATGAGTCTTTTTTACCTTACGAAATTCGTTTTGTAGCAATTGTTAGAGAAATTTGTTTACAACAAACTTCCCACAAAAAAGATCTGTTTTAATATTTATGAAAGCGGCAGATATTTTGTTACGAAGTTAACGGAAAATAGGAGTTTTTGTGATGCTAACTAATTATACAAGAAAAATATATTTTGATAATTACTTTGATGTTTAATAAACATAAACAGTGATTATAACTTTTGACACCGAGCTACATTGCGCGCTTTTCTGAAGTGTTTTTAAGATTAAGAAGGAGATTTGTAGTGATATCTACAATGATAGTAGTACTATACAGGGTGTTATGTAAGTAAGTGATCAACGCTTAACCAATGGTAGAACTGACCCCAAAGATAGTAAATCTGGCAATAATTTTTGTTTAACATACTGACCAATCACGTCATAGTTCAAAACTTTATAGAAAAATAAAAACTAATGTGTTCTCTGGAAAAAATATTGATTATGAATCTGACGTTAAATGTTTTTTTGCATAGACGTACAATTTATATTCTGTTTTTTTGATATTCTCAAAATGCCATTTACCTTCACCAACCAAGAGTATGCAGACATGCATATGGTTTATAGCGAGACATTACAAAATAGTCGTGCTGTTGTAAGACGGTACAGAGAGTTATTTCCAAATAGAAGTCAAAGATTTTATGTCATTTGTGACAGGTGTCACATTTTTTCCAGAGAACACATTGATTTTTACTTTTTTGTAAAGTTTTGAACTATGACGTGATTGGTCAGTTTTAAAGGCCTCTAGTTCTTGTAGAAAGTATGTTAAACAAAAATTATTACCAGATTTACTATCTTTGGGGTCAGTTCTACCATTGGTTAAGCGTTGATCACTTACTTACATAACACCCTGTATACTTAATCCAAGCAGTAGATACTTTAATTATTAATAGGGCACGTGGCTAAGTGCATCAAATTAATGATTGTCTCTTTTACGGACCAAGTTCAAATCCAACAAAATACAAAACTACATATTTTTTTTAAATCTCAAAATATATACCTAGTAACCTATATTATGCAATGTGCATTATTAGAGAATATGAAAAAGAGTTCCAAAATGCACCATACAAAGTAAGTATTATGCGCTACGGATGCTAAAAATGTACCTTGCGGAAGAAGCAGAAATATACTTGGAAAATTTTGAGATGTGGTTGGAAAAGGTATGACCTCAAGACTTATTTAAATAGTACGGTCCGTTTGGCGAACAAGTACGGTCACACATCTTTTTACGTGCACAGTACGGCCGTCCCAAGTGATTCTGTCGAGACGAGATATTTCTCGATTCTCGTCTCGTCTCGTACTCGAGATTTCTCGTGTTGACGAGACAAGACAGAAATGTAAAAAATATTTTACGAGACGAGATATATTTGCCGAGATCTCGATTCTCGAAAATTGTTTCGAGATTTCTCGGTTGATATTTTTCTCATGAGTTATATTTGCAAACGAGTGAAATGTAACATATTTTTAGTGATATCTGACTCTATTTAGCTGTGGCATTTTTTAATAAAAAGATAATAAAGTATTTGACATTTTATCTGTCAGAATTTGTTAAGCATGCATTACACGATGAAGTTTTTCTTTTCAAGTAACTTGAAAAGTTTTCTCTCTCGCACAATGACATGAGTGCAAGAGAGACAATTGAATAGACTTTTAACGAAAAATTGTAACATGCACTACTACTTTTTCTTAAAAGTCCCTACAAATTTTTACTCTCAAGTAACTGTCAAATGTCATTTGCGTTTATATTTTTTATGCATACAGTGTTATAAGTGATTGATATTAAACTGAAAAATGGCAAAATAAGATAGAGAAGTAATTGAAATCTTAATGTAAGTATAACTTAAATTTTGACTTAGATATTTTAATTCACGCAAAACTTGATCGTGTAAATATACTTGTAAGGTCACTTATAAAGACACTTTTCAAGTCACTTGAAAATAAAAACTTCATCGTGTAATCCAGGCTTTACTTAAGATTTTTAGCGTAATTTTCTTTTTAGTGTTTTATATTAATAGAATATGCTAGATAAATATTAAATTAATAAAATTGTAACATAATAAAATTTGCACAAGTTTTAGGTTATATCAAATTTTGTCAGATAAAACGACAAATATTTATCTTTTTGTTCATATTAATACTAATACAAAGTTCTATAAATTTAATAATTAGTTTATGGGATCAAAATATACATATTAAATTTCCATCGAGAAATCTCGGCGAGAATCTCAGCCGAGACGAGACTCTATTAAACGAGACGAGACATAATTTTATGAATTTGAAACGAAACGAGACAATGAATTTCTCGTCTCGTCTCGTCTCGACCGAATCACTACGCGCCACGGTCGCACCGGGTGTGTGACACAAACGAAAAAATAGAAACGAAAAGAGTGGCGCGTCCGTGCTTGTTCGCCAAAGGAGCTCAGTGCTGCCGTGTATAAATATTTATTTATTTTAACTTGGGTAAGAATGAAGAGGTGTTGAGAAGGTTCCGACAAGAAAGAAGAATATACGGAGAAATAAGAAAGAGGCTAACTGGATTGGACCTATTTTAAGAAAGGATTGTATTCAGAATATTATAAATGAAAGGAAAATACATGGGAAAAAAAGAGGAAGAGGAAGAAGAAAATTTTGGGAGGCTGAAGAAAGAGGCACAAGCAGAGTAGTGTGGACGCAGAGATTTAATTCACTAATGATGATGATTATCCACTATCCTTACCAGTTTTGGGTGGAGCATTTTTTTTTTTTTTAACCCTTTAGGTAGATTAAGTATTGAAATTTATTTTAAGTGTCAATCATACAGCATTTATTCTTATAAAACTAAAATGGATAAGTCGTGATGATATATTTATATGTAGATTCACAATACATCAGATGTTTATTATCATTCGCATAGGATGTACGATAAAAATAAATTATATATAAAACTAAAATTAAAATAAGAAATTAAATGGAGGAATAAATTCTAAGTTTAAATTTGATTTTTCCCCGAGGAAATTACATACGAAATAAAAGAATTTCTGAGAAGAGTCTTGGTGGGTATACGCGTTGATATTTTAAAGTAGAGCTAGGGCTATTAATTTCGAGGCGAATTTGCCTTGTCATTTCAG
The DNA here is from genome assembly GCA_943142095.1 of Ophonus ardosiacus. Classification (NCBI taxonomy): domain Eukaryota; kingdom Metazoa; phylum Arthropoda; class Insecta; order Coleoptera; family Carabidae; genus Ophonus; species Ophonus ardosiacus. The sequence goes on along the minus strand of OW964832.1, from coordinate 30,339,222 downwards.
CAGCTGTAATAGCTCGGCATTCAATTTGCCTGAAACTCGGAACCGGCGAAGAAAGAGCGCGCTATCAGCTGACGGCAATGATTAATTTCTTTTATGACGGACCGTTATTTTTTACCAATTCTCATTACGTGGTTTTGCACAAGTCACTCCGTGGAACGCGTTGCTAGATTCATTATTCTATTTCGTTTATTCACACAACGAACATAAGTCAAAATATTACCTCATATAATTACTAATTTTAAATACAAACATTTAATTACTATGAAGAATAATTATTAACACAGAATAATCATACAATGAAACAAATTATATTTAACTTCCAAATTAAAAAGTTTAATAGATAATAATATATTATAATAACAAGCATTACCGATGTCTACATGTGTTGTAGATACTGGCACACCCAGAAATGGGTAATATGCCGTGATGATATATTTTTTTTTTTTATTTTTAGCATTCTTTCCTATCATCAGTTAAATACAAACAGTTTTCAAATTTAAAGATATACGAGCCCTGCGTCAAAAGAATTCGCCCACATCTATTTATTATCATTATTCATATAAAAGGATATTGTTTACACTTATTCAATTATTATTCCTAAACTTACTTTTATGTTATTAGAGTTAATTAATAGCTTACAAAAAATGCGCTATCATAATTAATAAATGTGTAGCTACCTTGTAAAGAGAAGGGATGTAGGCGAATTCTTTTGACGCAGGGCTCGTAGTTACCCACGAGGGTACCCAATTTATTTTCAGATATATTGACAAATTCAAATGTTTATAACATAGTTTGTAAATGACAGATGTCTGTGTCAAAAATCAACAATTTTAGTCACATTCTGAAAGCTTTTTTTGGGAAGTACACTTAATCTTTCTTATCGTTTTATTAATTAAATATTTAAAATTTTCGGTAAAATGCATATATCCATCAGAAATACCGCCAATCTTGTTAATGAATTGGAAGAATCCTGACATTTAGGAACTTCCTCATACAATGAAAAGTAAGATTTTATGTGTGCATAAGATATGTTAAATACAAAAAAAAAAAACAATATTTGGATAAAGTTCAGTATTTTTTACCTTCCGTTAAAAGGAAGGTATTGTTTTCGGTCAAAAAATTCGGTTGTGAGTTTTCAATGAATAAGCACGTTTTAAGATCCTTAGAATACGATTTTACTAATTTTACATTGATGTCTGTATGTGTGTGTGTGTGTCCGTGTGTGTGTCTGTGTGTGTGTCTGTGTGTGTGTCTGTGTGTGTGTCTGTGTGTGTGTCCGTGTGTGTGTGTGTGTGTGACAAATTTTTCTCCGACGATAACTCCAAAACTACAATTCTAAAAATTATGATTCTTTCGTATTCCTCTTCCTTACAACTATATGAAGAGCTGATTAGATTTTGGTTATAATTGGTCAACCGGAAGTACCCTTTTTTGAAGATCTTAACAGTTTTTCTGGAAAAAAGCCAGTTAAATATCATTTTTCGACATTTTATGATCATTAATATGAAAGAAAATTCCATTCTCTGTAAGATTTGATTATACATTTTCCTTCATATTCAATAAATATAGAGTTATAGAGAGATTAACAGAGGTTAACTTTCAAAAATCAGTTTGCTTTGCAAAAATTATGGAAACAGCAGATATGTATATTCAAAAAATTCTAATTGACAGATGTCAGTATCAAGTGCAAAACCAAAGTGGAAAGTAACATAAGTGACAGAGTGTCCTTCGCAAGTGACTTCCAGTTTCAATGCCGGAAGGCCAAAGAGAAAATGGAAGGACTGTGTAGCAGAATATTTGAGAGAGGAAGAAATGTTTGAAAAAGATGCGTTGTATAGAAATGAGGAAGTGTGAAGTACAATTTACAGAATGTACATTTGTATTATAATTATATTGGATTTATAGAATCTTTTCAAAGGAACTTGCAATATGGAATAGTGTGTTCGTGTTACAATTTTACAGGATGTATAAAATCTTTTCCAAGGAACTTTTGGTATCTGATTTGTACAAATACATTGAATTGACGGAAGGTTTTGTGCTGGCCACAACAGATTTTTTTATTATTATTATAAAACGACGTTTTGACAGTGAAGTGCAATACAATACTTATACATATAACATAAAATGAAAATGGCGAGAGGTATTGTACTGGCAAGAACATATTTTTACCTTCCGTCAAAAGGAAGGTATTGTCTTTGGTCAAAAAGTTCGATGGTGAGTTTTTAATGAATAAGCACGTTTTAAGTTCCCTAGAATACGATTTTACTAATTTTACATTGATGTCTGTATGTGTGTGTGTGTGTGTGTGTGTGTGTGTGTGTGTGTGTGTGTGTGTGTGTGTGTGTGTGTGTGTGTCTGTGTGTGTGTGTGTGTGTGTGTCTGTGTCCGTGTGTGTGTGTGTGTGTGTGTGACAAATTTTTCTCCGACGATAACTCCAAAACTACAATTCTAAAAATTATGATTCTTTCGTATTCCTCTTCTTTACAACCACATGAAGAGCTGATTAGATTTTGGTTATAATTGGTCAACCGGAAGTACCCTTATTTGAAGTTCTTAACAATTTTTCTGGAAAAAACGCAGTTAAATATCATTTTTCGACATTTTATGAACATTAATATGAAAGAAAAACTTATTCTCTATACGATTTGATTATACATTTTCCTTCATATTCAATAGATATAGAGTTATAGAGAGATTAAGAGAGGTTAACTTTCAAAAGTCAGTCAGCTTTGCAAAAAATATGGAAACAGCAGATATATTCAAAAAATTCTAATTGACAGATGTCAGTGTCAAGTGCAAAACCAAAGTGGAAAGTATAGGATCAGAAAGTAACATAAGTGACAGAGTGTACCTCGTAAGTGACTTGCAGTTTCAATGCCGGGAGTACGAGGAAGGCTAAAGAGAAGATGAAAGAACTGTGTAGCAGAATATTTGAGAGAAGAAGAACTGTGTGAAGAAGATGCGTTGAAGAAGAATGAGGAAGTGTGAAGTGCAATTTACAGAATGTACATTCGTGTTATAATTATATTGGATTTATAGAATCTTTTCAAAGGAACTTGCAATATGGAATTTGTAAAAAATAGTGTGTTCGTGTTACAATCTTACAGGATATATAGAATCTTTTCCAAGGAACTTTTGGTATCGGATTTGTAGAAAATACATTGAATTGACGGAAGGTTTTGTGCTGGCCACAACAGATTTTTTTTGTTATACATTACCTTAGCTCACTTGGTGTATAAATACGTATTGAAACATATGTATACTGCAAAATAGTGATGCAATTACTACCGGTTTTTTACAGAACCGGATAACGAGTATTTGGCCCAATCATAATCATATATGTCTTAATACCAAATTTTCTTTCCCGGGTATAAAAATATTACATGTTATACTTTTCGGCTTAGCCAGATATTGATTGCATCTCTACTGCAAAATATTTTTATACGATTTATTTTAACAACATATCATAATCTATTCTTAAACATTCATTTGAAATCTTCATACATAAAACACGAAATAAAGCAAATATCCATTTAATAATATCGTTTTTCTTATTTGCCGATACTGAATTGCTGAACATGTTACATGTTTTCTACGCAATAAATAAAACGAATGTGAGAATGTGTGTTCTTTATATGTGTGAAAGCACGAAGTGATCAGCTCGCTGTACTTTATAGTACGCAAGAGGAGAAATAACGTTTATACGTTTGTCCGTGAGCTATAACTGCGTGCTTTTCCTAGCTCTTAGTGTCTAATCCCGTCTTTTTTACTACTTTTCTTTAAATTATTGTTATTGTACAAATACGTATACATTGTATAGAGTTTGAATACGGAAAGACATACAGTAAAGTACATTTACTTGTATGTCGTAGCTTTAATAGAGCGTTACTTGCATGTTTAACGGAGAAAAATTTACTAGTTATGGATATTGGTGTTTCAAGTTTAGAATGTTTACATGCATCTAAACGTGATTTTCAGTTAGATATGTACACATTTATTTAAAAGTGACACTGCAAATACTATAGTAAAATTAACATACTTTATACAAAATTGTGTTGCATTTCTTATCGATTTCATTATCATGCGGATTAAAATATATTCTTACGAACATATCTGTGGTTACATGCCAAAGCAGAAATGTCGCTTCCCCAAATATTTCAGGAGATCAAATTTAAGAGCCTTGACTTACTATCAAAGACCATGTACGGTTTTGCAAGTGTAAAGGGGGAAGTGGTTCAGTAGGAGGGACCCTTGGAGGGACCCTTGCAGTAAGCCACGCCCAAATCCAAGCCAGACACCCGTAGCAGGTAGCCACAGGCCACGCGCCACTGTACAGTTTGCATTTTACGTGCAACAATCGAGGCAATAGTTGTTATACGTATCTTGTTCCTGTATGTGTATATGTACAATTGCGACCAAAAAAATGGAAACACCTATTTTTTATTTTTGTAATTCTGTTTTTGCCAAGATATTCAAACATAGGCGTCGTAAATTCTCTGTAATTATTTACATAAATGCCAATGTCACAGTCAATGAAAATAATTTGAAAGCACTAAAATGCCTCGACAATTTTATGAAAACGAAAAGACGAGAGCTATTTCAACTGTGATAGAAAATAATTGTGCCCCCATAAAATATTAATTCTTCGTTTTTGTTTTTTTGGTTTATAATTTTGTGTTTTTCATTATATTTTATTTTTTGACCTATTTTCGACCCGCTTTAGCGACTGAACGGTTGGTCGCAGAAAAAAACTTTTTATATGACAAATGTAGGAAATTTTGTTTGCTTTAATTTTGTATAGAATGATCTTTTCGGAAAAAAGCATAGTTTCCGAGTTATATGCAAAAAAAACTGCAAAAATTTACACGTTTTTTGCCAAAAAAAAAATATGTTTCCGGGAAAAATCGGAATTGGCAAACCTGAGACTCGTGTTCAGCGACCCAAAAAACATAAAGGTACCAAATATCACGAATACTGAGAAACTTTCCCCTATTTTTCCTAAATGCCGCGAATATTTTATTTGAAGCTCATAAATAAATTTTTGTATTTTAGTATTTAAGACATCAGATTTCGGCTAAAATTGATTAACCGAAAGTGTTACTTCACTTGCTCTGAACAGAATTTCGTGAAAAATATATAACGATATAATCTAAAACTTTTCATATTTGGATCTAAGATTTTTTGTATTAATGAGAATGACATATTTTATTCTAAAATTGATAAACCGGAAGTGGTACTTTATTGGAAGCTCTAAATAAATTTCCTGAAAAAAATATATTAAAATATGTTCCAAGGATAGACATATTAGAATTTAATTGTAAATGATAAACAGGTAGTACTTAATTTGAGGCTCTTAGATTTACATTACAATTTTAAACATGGAATTAACGAGAGGTCATGTGCTGGTCACATCAATACACATACACAACAAACACAAAATTTCAAATTGTTCTCGAGCATGAGTTTCGTTCCGTTCCTAGGGTTTGACGTCCCCTCACGATAACAATCTTGGTGGGGCGGAGTTGCTTGCAGGTAGAAGCTTGACTTGCAGCTAGTGACATCTCGCGAGTAATTTTCGAAGTAAATATTACATTTCTAATATTACTGTTTATAACAAAACGCGTAGGAAATATGTATATATATTTATATTTTACTTAGTGTATTATCTAAGGAGTTAAGTTGACTATTTTTTAAAATTACTTGCTTATGAAGTTTAAAATTGAGTAAAGAAAATTGCATATTTTCGCTTACTTATTTATTAATTATTTAATTAAGTTAAGGGAATTTGTACAATATGGCAACATACCAACATAGCCCTATTGCTATTCTTATTGTTAAAAAAGTTTCAGATGTATATTCCAGATATTTTAGATGCAACAGTTATAATTGTTAGGTAGAATTTTTGACGTGCCGCGGTAGCAAGTCAAGCCCCTTAAGGTATAAGATTAAGGTACACGCTGTACGCCTATAGAGTGCTAGTCAGCTAAGAAAAAGCCATTTGCGTCATCAATAGATGCGCGAAGCAATGACGTAGTAATGACGTAGCCTCATAGATTTTGTAGGCAGTGGCGTGCCATCTTATTCTTTGCCAAATAGTGAAAGCGCACTTCAGTTGTTATTTTTTCTATTTATTTTAGTTGATTATCACAAATTATTGATAAATGACATGTAAATTTGCTAAAGAGACATTTTTAAATACCTATTCACTGCGTCTGCTTTGATTTTCATTTAGGAAGCGCATTAGGCCATCACACGACGGAATTTTATATTATTTTAGTGCGAGCCGATATTTCGGTGTCTCAACTAAGTTGATAATTAAAAATTTAATTACCCCTATTCTGTAAGAAAGTTGCTAAATCTTAGCAACATTGGTATTCGGGTGATTGTCTTCGTAACAAATAAAAAGTATAGCATTGAAAATTGTAGTTTAAAAAAATATTTCAACCCCTTTTTTTCGTTTATTTCAGGGAACTTTATAAGCAACTTTTGTTCAAGGATTGAAATATCGGCCCCACTGTACTAACAATACCAATAATGAAATTGATTCAACTGTGGAATTATCACGTACACAAAAAAACACAAACGAATTGACATAAAAATATTTCATAAACACTCGATAAGGCAGAAGTAAACTGAAATATAACTAAATTAACAAATTGTTGTACTATTTATACCGAATACTTATTTATCCCTTCTCTATTCAAATCAAATCTTTAATTTTTCTGTTTGAAAACTTATGGAACATCATTGCGCTGTACACAAGTACATACGACAATTAGATTCAGTTAATCTTTTATACCTAGTGGATAAGACTGTAATAACTTAAGTAATCCTAAGTCGGTGTAAAAATTTCAGTTCAATTACATCTTTGACCTCTTCTGGTATTAACTTTAAACTTTTTCGGGTTCAACATCTGGGTAAATTGTTTATTAGAAATTAATCTGCAAAGCCTAGTACAGTTTCTACATTTGTTCTTAATACATTTATATTTAAACCTAGAAATACACCTGATATGTTGATTAATCATATGATACTTCAAATGATACATTTTCATTAGAACTAAACGTCAGAACATAACACGAACGACACTGGGGTATCCATGAACAAGCTAAGCCGTTGCTATGACAACCAAGGGTAATGAGAAAAATTCGTTTCTGCGCTGATGACGTAAATGGCTTTTTCTTAGCTGACGGGAACTCTACGTACCCCTTAATATAAGGAAAATATACGTGCTTGAAATGCTGTTAATGTGGAGGCATATAAGGCCCACCTTAATTAAAAATGAAATATTTTGAATATGTAATTAGAATTTTAATTAAAAAAAGCTTTCTCATGTTAAACTTTGTTTTATTATAATTAAAAAATAAATAAATAAAAAACAATATTTTTTAAACTAATTTTCATATAAAAATTAAATTTGGACCTTTAGATTAATTACAATTTTTTACTCCAAATTTACTGGGATAAATAACGCTTATGTTTATCATTTTTTTTTTCGAACCAACAAAAATAATCAAATTATAAAGTTCAAAGAGTAATAATTTAAAATTTTAGAATAAATTTACGGTTGTTTGTTGGAAGTTTTTATAAAACGGAATACCCGCAACAACGTCCTACAAAAAACTCGAAACTACTGACAATAGGGCAATGCAATTGGATGACACTTCTGATTTACCCTTAATATTACCGTAATCTATGAGTGTGTAGAAAAACACACCGATGCAACTAATATGTGATTTTTGGGATATGGGCCTTAACACACATTGTCCTTATTTGCCTCAGGGACCTTAGAAATTAATTAATTCGTATTCGGGGGATCAAAAAAAAAAAGTTTAAACGCTTCTGGACTATGGAAGCTACAAATAAATCTCATACCCTTACCAAAAATGAAGTAGATATACTCAAAATATAAACTACTCCACCCAACAATATGTTTTTAACTTAATAATGTAACTTATATTCATTTTCTTAGTATTAATTACAATTTAACATTTAAAATTTAAAATCATTTCACGTTCATTTCGTAAAAATCTGATATGAACAGCACATTACCTTCCGTTAGTTCTATGTATTTTGTACTCATACACAAAGTTTCTTGCAAAAGATTTGGCCGGAGTTTAAAATAGGGTCCAGCTTTAAAATGCATTTTTTCTTAAAGGACTCTATTATTTTATGTAATTAATTATATTATATTTCCAGTAAAATCATATCACAAACATACAATGAAAACTGTACTTGATACTGACATCTATCAATCAGAATTGTATGAATATGTATTATGTAGGTATATGAAGTAGCTGTTGCCATAGTCATAGCAAAGCAGGCTGATTTATGAAATTTAATTTATTTTATAATTATTTAACTTTGTCCAATGAATATGATGTGCTGATAAAATTCAATCAAACCACGCAGGGCATAAAATATCCAATATTTACATAAACATAAAATGTCAAACAATGATATTTAATTGAGTTAAAACTGTTAAAAATTGTTAAAAACTTGAATTGTGGGTACTTCCGGTTGACCAATTATAATTAAAATCTAATTAACTCTTCATTTGGATGTAAACTCGAGGAATATGTAAAAATATATTTTTGTGGAATTGTGGTACGTGGAGTTACGCGATCCGTACGATCGTCACATAGACACACACACACACACACATACTTTGTAAAATCGTATTCTATGGACTCTAAAACGTGCTTATTCATTAAAAAGTAATCACCGAATTTATTGATGAAAGACAATACCTTCCTTACCTAAAGGTGACGGAAGGTAAAAACAGCAAAATATTTTCTTGAAAAACTTGATCGCTTAATAAAGTCAGTTCTATTACCTATGATTGAACTACGAAACCGGTACGCAGCAATGTAGTTACCGACAATACCGGCCGACATCCAGGAAATGAGTAAATGTTAATACGTTGCAATAAATTTGTCTTAATAACAACGATGATAATTTTATCAACTTTTTATTATTTCTACTGCAATTCTATGCTCATGTATCATTAGAACTGGGTGGGATAATATTTATTAACTGTAAATCAAATTATTACCAAGCGATAAAAACTTAGAAATGAAATATGCCCGATTAATTTGAAATACAATGTTGTATGGGTGATTTTATAGTGTAGTATATTATATTTTTACATTTTATAGCGATTTTATGGCGGAATTCTATATCTAATATTTCACAAAAAATTCTTTTACAAATATGTGAATAATGTCTAGCAATATATAGGCAAGAGTTCATTTAATATCTTGGGCAAGTTTTACTTATATAAATTACCAAGCCCACAACTTTTACAGGTTCAGTAAGGCCAGTTACTTTTGAAACATATAAATTGTGGCACACCAGTTTTATTAATAAGCCCATAAACAATAATCGAAAAACAACAAATTTATATTTAAAAAAAAAACTGATTAATAAGTAATAATAATAATAATAATAATAATAATAATAATAATAATATTTATTTGCCATAAGATTCACATGGTAATACACAAGTAGTAAACCTAAATAATTTTAAGAAAAGTCTTATAAGGTTATAATTAATTAAACATTATGGCTCGTAGTGTGATCACGGTTTTAACTAAAACGCTGTTTTTAGAAATGTCAAATTCAAATTTAAATATTTACTTTCACCCGTGTTTAAAGAATTATTTTTTTAAAAATATTTTTTTGAATACAAACTATGTTCTGCTTTAAAATCATATTTTGATATATTTGATATTATTTATTATTGTTATTAAATACTGAAATTTGACATTTCTTAAAACAGTGTTTTAGTTAAAACCGCGAACATACTACGAGCCTTTATGAGTGCAGTGGGTATCAATTTGATTCTATTGGCCAGAAATATGAAAGCTGAGAATCCTGCCTATAATTCCACAGCGGGCTCATCCATTGACAGTTCTTGTTTACATCAAACTTTTACATTGCATTTACTCGAATATCAATTAAATAACAAAATAATTGAAAATTTATTTGCGTTTTTATTTAGTTTAATTAATATTAATTAAGACTTACAATATGTAAAACATAATTTTTATATTAAAAAATCTGTTGTGGCCAGCACAAGACCTCTCGCCATTTCCATAAATAAATAAAAATAAATATATCATCACGGCATATTACCCATTTCTGGGTGTGCCAATCTGCTTTATCGCAGATATCGCCATTAAACTTAAAACGTGCCATTTCCATATTAGGCTATATAAGTATTGTATTGCACTTCGCTTTCGAACCGTCGTTTTATAACAAAATCTTCCAGAACGTTACCCAAATATTGTTTTTTATTACATTTAACATGTCTTCTGCACACATATAATTCTAATTATATCTATTTTTCATTGTATGAGGAAGTTTCTAAATGTCAAAGAATGTTCCATTTCAATAACCAGATTGGCGGTATTTCTGATGGATTTATGCATTTTACCACAATTTTACCTATAATTTTAAATATTTAATTAATAAAACAATAAGAAAAGTTAAATATACTTCCCAGAAAAAACTATCAGAATGTCACTAAAACTGTTGATATTTGACAATGACATGTGTCATGTTATAAACATTAGAATTTGTCAACTGGTTTCCTTAGTGCCTTGGCCTCTGCGATTAGTTTACTCTATAAATTATAGAGTCTTTATCTCTAAATCTATACAAGATATAATAAAATTTTTAAGTGTATTAGATGGAGAATTTTATGTTCTTCAATATTTAATAAAAAAAACTGCCCAAAAATTATATTTAGAAGATTTTTTTTTTTTGAAACTACTACTTCCGGTTGTTCAATTGTTACCAAAACCTTTTCAGCTCTTCCCAGGAATGTCAGATTGAGGAAACTGCAGTTAAATATTTTTTAAGCCTTATAGTTTTTGAGGAATCGTGACTACAACATCCAGACATACATACACACACACACACACACACACACACACACACACACATACACACATCCACACACACACACACACACACACACACACACACACAGACATCATTTTAAAAATGTAATAATCGGATTCTAGGGACCTTAAATCGTGCTTATTCAATAAAATCTGGATATGCGAATTTTAGCATGAATCCAATACCTCTCTTAGCGAGAGGTAAAAATATATATCTTCTCTCATGAAAGAACGCTTTTTCAGTGGCACTGGAGAAACACAGATGAATAAGCTAAAGTACATAGTCATCTCAAATTCTTTCACAAATTGATTTTTTGGAAAAATTTAAATTGTGGCCTATATATTGAAAAATGTCTTTTATTACCCTACATTTCCATTCAATTTTATCTCTTTGTGATCAACAAAATAAATGAAAATTAATTCTTAAAAAACGGGCATGACCGATTAATTTATATTTATAATTCAAGTAAGGTTCTTTTTCCTAACCCTCAGACCCTCTATTATCTAAATAAAATGGTTATTATAAAAATCACTCCTCTCACTCGATCTACTATATCTTGAAACAATGTAAGCTAGCTACAATTTAAATTGGTTGAATGCGTTGAGAATTAAATTATTATAAACAAGTTTTAAGTATTGAACTTGGCAACTGCAGCAAGTATTAACTATATTACATGCAACATTTGCTTTTAAATGTTGTTATACGTATGCAAAATATTAGACAGTTAATGGTTTTGATTGCACTTTATGTATTGAGTAAGAATAAAGTTCGTTTTGAATAAAACGTGTGCTCAGAATACAAAATGAGGATTTTCTCCTAATAAATTTTACTACTTAGTTAACGTATTTTTAGATATAGGTATTCTAGGTACATGCAATAAATTATTGCAAAAAATGATGCAAGGCACCTTGTTTTAACAAAAGTATCAGCGCATTTGAATTTTTTTTTTGTAAAAAAAATCATTGAATATAATTTTTCAGCAACTTTTACTAATAAAAATTGAATATAATGGTACGATCTTCAATTCTACGATAATAGCATTTACGGCCGGTTTCATAATAAATATAAAGTCACTTAAGACCATTGCCGGTCGCCCAGCGAAATCAGTTTTGAAGCTTGTATGACACTAGTGCAAACTTCTTACGTTCCCCCACTACTTTTAAGATCCGCTAAGTTTATTTCTCTTTGTCTGCTTTTATATGTGTTTGTCCTTGTTTAAAGCATAAGGGGAAAAGTCAGCCAGTGTTCTGAATCAAATTGTTGGAGTGAGAGAGGAGATGTGTGTAGTAGAGGGGGAACATATTCTCCTAAAATTTTCTCCTCCATAGTCTATCGTTTCGATTTCTGAAATAAGCGGCAAAAAGGGGTTTAGTAGAAATCAAATCACAGCTAAACTAAAAGAGATAATATAGATTTTTTTCACAGATTTACTACTAAAGGTGGGCGCTATGGGGGTGACCCAAACATGTTTTGTATAAAGTACAGTTTTCATGTTAAAAATAAATTTTAAAATAGCCATTTTCCAGATGTATTTTGACCTAATTTAAATGCAATAGAAATTAATAATTATGCAAAATAATTTGTCAGCCCCATGCATTGATCTATCTACTATACAATGGTATCAAGTTTGAAGTTATAACTTAATATTTACGAGTGTAGTTTGATTTCTACTAAAGTGGTGTTTAGCGTAACACCGGCAATCGCCTTAACTTTTAAATATAATTTATTTTTATATATCATCTTGCCTATGCATCAAATAAAACTTAATATTTTAATATTCATTTTGATATATTTAAACAAATAACACTGTCAGGAAGCAATGACATTAAAATTAATAATTTTATATTCGTCAATGGACAAGGAAGAATTCGGTCACGTTTTTAACAATGTGATTTCAAAACGATTAGTAAAAATAACAACGAAAACCATTTTAATATTGTTACAGTGTTGCTAATACAGTAAAATGTATGACATAGATTTACTCAATGACACTTCTAAAAAAACAAAAATTAAACATGAGTGTATTACGAGTGTACTGTAGAGCGGAAGCTGCATGTAAGCCATTGATGAAATGTCACCTGATTCACGTTGCCTGTATAACCACGTGACATATATGGAACTACTGCCATAAAAAGAGCGTTGATGTTTCTTTTTCTACATTTGTGCAGTGAGCACCACTATAAGCACTTAACTATTATCGGAATACTCTGCGCCGTATCTGATGAACTTTTAAAAAATCATATCTTGCTCAAATTAAATGAAAACTACGTTAATAGTTCTCATATTATATTAAAAAAGAAGTACTTAAAAAAATGTACATATGTATATTGCAACTCAGGTACGAAAGTAACAGATGGCGCTTGAGAGCCGATCGTTTTTATATTCACTAAATTAAAAGTTTAAATTCTCAATTATCTCCCTCTTCGAGCTTGTTGAGTGTCTACAAACGTTACTTCAAAACCTCGTTCAGAGCTCACTAGATGGTAACGATAAATTTCTAAAATCATACGTCCCATTTATTATATTATTTACTGTTTATTCATGAGAAGAAAGTTTAGCACACGAACTCGTAAGGGCGAGTGAGTTAATTTCTTCGAGTGAATAAATATTCTTAGCTCATGTGGTTTGTACAACATTTTATTCAATTTTGACGAAATAATAATAAAAACCATTATAATATTAGGTTTTGCAAAATAAAAAACTGATCAGTTAGTAGGCTGAGCATGATAATCGTCGCTGATAGACGTCAAATAATCTATTTAAAATGCTTTATTGTCTGTCATTTGTGCCGTGAAAAGTAATGAAAAGGGCTGATAATGTCTGAAAAATAATGTGGTGAGTGCTATTTTCGTTCTTGATGTTATTTTTAAATGTATTATTTGTTGCAGAGTGAGTTAAAATTTTGTGAGAGTGATTTAAAAAAATTTAATTCACTTGTGAATAAAGTGTTACTTATAGTAGTTGCTATAGAGTTAATAATGGCAGTTTGAAACGTCAAAATTGAATAAAAAAATATAATGTATGAAATTTAGTTCGTCAAAAATATCTTGATTCTTGATTATCGAAATTTGAAAATTAATTGTTATTATAAAACTTTTACGTCTTATATTCTGGTTACTAAAGAGTAAATGGAATCACTCAAAACTTTGTTACACGCGTTATAAAGCACTCGGTATATCATTTGCATTAGGAATTTTAATCTGCATGAATGAAATACAATTGAAAAAAAATATCTGAAACGTGCAGAATTTCTGCCTCGTAGTAGGTACTTTACATTCCACGAAGAAGAAAATAACATTATTATTGTAGGAGGAATGAATTATTTGAATAGATAATTCAAATTAATATTTTATGGAATACTTAATTACATAATTCCATTTGATCAATAAATATTGTTACTCATTCTTTTCCAAGGTATCCCCAACTCTTCCTTAAGCCATTCATGCTTTATAACTTGACAAATGTTAAAACAATAATTAGAAACTCGCTAATTACATACCAGAGTCTCATTATCATTAGGTGTGTACTTGAAACTTACGGAACGTCATGAATACGACATACCTAAAACAAAACACAGACGTATGAATATAACATGTTGCGAGGAAAACAATTTTCATCATTTACATTCATATTAAATATTGCGTGAATAAATCCGAAGAGTTTTAAAATTCCTTTGATGGGAATGCAATTCATGACAGTGGAAATGAAATATGAGAAGAATTAAATAATAATTATTGTATAAGAAGATGGATTACATGTTATACTGTAACAATTATGATATAAGATTTATTATACTGTATCATTACATTTTTATTTTTAATTACATTCGACAGACAAACGACTATGACCGAAAAGAGTGCCGATACGGCTATGAAACTGAAATGCAGGAAAAATGAATAATGAAATTATAAAGAGTGAAAATAAAAAGGGAAAAAGAAGTGAAGATTAAAAAGGAAACGTTGGTAATTTAGTGAATGATATGACGGATGTGACAGTAACTTCGTTATCTTCATGCTGCAATCGTATCATACCCACAATTGCTTTGTAACTAACTGAGTGCCTGTTTATTAACAACACTTCAACAACAACAAACAACACATTCTTCCGACGATCTATTCTATACAAACGCACCCAAAATCAAAATAAATGCAATCTCATATTCAACATAAAAGCAAAAAATAACGTACGCGTATAAATAAAATAAACGCTATATATTTCATTTTATTTTCTAGATGACACAAAAGAGAAAATATTCGCAAAAAATATTCCATTGGTGGAAAAGAAATACAGAGTATCGCTGCCAAACAGACCAAAAGGCTATACACAAATTCGTATCAAAGAGAAAAATAGCCCCAAGAGGGGTTATAAAGGTTTTTTTTTTTATAGATTTAATTGAATACTGAACAATCTTATTACAAACATTTTCAACATTTGTAAGGGAATCTCATTTCACAGTTACTGCTTATTCAACAAATATAGGCCTCGCTTCCAAAAATATGAGTATTGGGTACATTTGATAATTGTTAAATGTTAAGGGAGGTTCAAAGATCATGCTAAAAATCGAATTTTAGTGACTAAGCACGTTTTGATGTCCCCAAAATTCCATTTTAACATTTTTACAATGATGTCCGTGCGTGTGTGTGTGTGCGTGCGGCCGGGCGGGCGTGCGTGCGTGCGTGCATGTGTGTTTGTGTGTGTGTGTGTGTCTGTGTGTTTGTATGTGTGTGTTTGTATGTGTGTGTTTGTGTGTGTTTGTGTGTGTGTGTGTGTGTTTGTGTGTGTGTGTGTTTGGGTGTGTTTGTGTGTGTGTGTGTGTGTGTGTGTGTGTGTGTGTGTGTATATATGAGTATGTGTGGACCGTGTGGACACGATTACTCAAATACATTCAATCAGAAAATTTTAAAATTTTGTATACCCATTCTATTTACGCTAATGTGGGAGAGCTCATTAGTGTTTAGTGTACATCGGATAACCGGAAGTATCACATATTCAAGCTTTTAACAGTATTTCTTGAAAAAATACTTTGAATATAATTTTTCAGCAACTTTTACTAATAAAAATTGAACATAATAGTACAATCTTCATTACTACTATAATAGTATAAATATAAATTTATAAAATCATTATAGCAATAAGATTCCTAACCTTTTGGAGGTTGGAAAATACGTCATTCCTAACTTTAATGACAATCTCTTGGGTTGGAAATAACAGATTTCACTTCCATCTCTTGGGTTGGAAATGTAGGGGTTACCTAGCAACATTGCCGTAAATCCCCATAATTAAGTAGGCTAAACAAATTTTAAGACAGCTGTCAAAATATTCATAAAATTAAAGGTTATAATTCATTGATTTATTTTGAAAATTATTGATTTAAAATGAGGATGATTGTGAATAAAATAGTATACATAACCTCGGTCGGAGTTTCATAACAGCCTCGCGCATTATCTCACCTCGAGGCTTCGCCTCTCGGTAATATACATAAGCCCTCGGCTGTAATGAAACATCTCCCACCTCGGATGTAATATACTATTTTATACATTATCTTGTCTATGCGTTAAACAAAAACAATACTTTAATAACAATTTTGACATATTTAAACAAATGTCACTGTCACGAAGTATTACATTAAAATTAATAATGAAACCGTGTTAGGGAAAATTTAATAGAAAAAATATTTTTAATTGAGAGAGAATTTTTAGTCTGTACTTGGTGGAACATTTCTAATAAGTTATATTTTATTCTAATGAAATTAAGGTGTGAAAAATAATATATTTACCATTAAAAAGATGCACAGGATAATCTGAATTAAGTTTGCATTATAAATCAAACAGCTCACGAAAAGAACGTGATTTCAAAGTATCAAATATTAGTTTGCAACTACACATTTACGAAATGGATCGTGTACGGCGAAGAATTAACACCGATTGCGATTTAGAGCATAAGGAAGTTGATGCTGACTTTTATAATAATGAGCGTGTGCGATTCTTCCTCAAAATTTATTAAAATGATCCAATACTTCTCAAGTTTGGTATTGAAAACTCGTATATAATTTGAAACAACGTATTAGATTTTGACTATATTTGATAAACCGGATGTAGTACTTAATTTGGAGCTCTAACAAATTTTTCAAGAAAAACATAATAAAATATAATCCAAAATTTCGTATTACAGACTTTTCTATTTATGGAAACAACAAAGTATCACAAACAAACGATCAACCGGAAGTGATACTTTACTTAAAGCTCATTGCTATTTTAAACATGGAAATGGCGGGAGGTCATGTGCTGGCCACATCAGGTTTTTCTGGTTTTATTTTTTACTTTCTTGGTGTCATTTTTTGTTGTAAATTAGAATGGATTAATTGCTTTCAATATCTAATTAAATAATTATAACCTACATAAATATTATTAAATCGAAAAATTTACATTCTAATAAATTAACATTAGTAACACTTAACAAGCTCGAATAATATTAATTATCATCAAACCGGATTACTTAGAAAAGAATGAAGGGGAAACTTGGAACAATAGGCTCACTTGAGATGAATGATGCTGTGAAAAATAAGTATTGTTAGTTTCTGTCTCTTTTGTAGCTGGTTATATTATAGTGTGAAATGTGTAATGTTGAAAGTGTTTTACAAATATAAAAATAAATTAAAAATAAAAACAAATAATTGTTTAAAAATTTGTTGACAAAACTTGATATGTGCAGTCTGAACTATGAAACATTTACTTGTAAAATTTGGCACAAATAATATTTAGGATTTTAGGAATTAGATTTTAGGGTTTTGTAGAAACACACTTTGCTTCAAAGTTGTCCCGCACTAATTAAACAAATCATGTTGTGCTGTAATATGTGCAAAATATCAAATTTACAATCGAAGAATAGCTTTTTGGCTTCTATTTCATGATATATAATATTAACATTCAATCTGAAGCATCAAATTAAATCATAGTGTGCCATTCGGAGTGAGTATTTATGTGAAGTAAACCTAAATCCTAAATACTAAATGCCAAAATGCGACATCATTTGAAACTTCCAAAAATCCTCTGAATCCTTTCCTGGCTACAAGTCCAGTCTAACGGGTGATGACGTCAGCAGTAATTCTTCACACATTTACACATAAATGGCTTCCGGATACCATTGCATATCACATAACTGGATATCGAAGAATTTGTTCGTCCGACTGTGTATTACTGACTATGTAAGCTCTATATGTACGACTGTATGTGTATGCATATGAGAATCTATATGTAAGTTGTAGATGACATCGTAAGACTAGGAAAAAAAAGAATATTTTATAAAAGACAGGAAGATTGTATGGATAAGTGTATGGGAATAATGTATACAAAAACAATTTCAAGACTTGATTTAAGTGTCATAGTTGTGAAAATTGTTTTATTACAGGAATAATAAAGTACCTATAATTTAAGCCTGCCCTCTATGCACACCTAATACGATAAAGAAACCAGTCTAGAATTTGATCCTTATTTATGTTATCCGGGAGAGCCACATCCTAGAGATGGCAGCACTAATGACCGACTTATAGGGAAAACATTATATTTTACGTTTGTGCAAGTTGTATTTTGAGGCTTTGTTTTGAGGATATTTTGTTATTTTTAATTGAAATCAAATATATTTATCATAATGTCAGATATATACATTTATTTAAATGATGCTGTGCGGCCTATGGTCGAAGGAGAAGCAGTATATAAGGGTAAAATAAGATTCAAAATTGAGGTTATCTGCATGTTAACTACTTATTTAATTATTTTTAGCTGCACATTTTATCTTGTGCGGATATAAGACAGATAAACAAAATAATATAGATATAAATTAACTGTGTGTTCAAACATCTAATTTGAAAGGGGCTAACCACTCAATCGTAATAACACTAAATACAAATGCACATCAAGTTCTTTGTTTTGCACGTCTTCCTCTTGCTCAATTTCTGATATTTTTGTAGTTTCTTCTTCTTCCCTATCTTTCCTATAAACAATTTAAAATAAATATATAATATTAAAGAATAATAGTTACTGCTTACAGGTAACGTCTCTCTATTTTTCTTCTCTGTACAGGGGTTTTGTCGAATTTTCTTTGCTGTAATTTTTAGCTTGCTATATCTTTTTTTTTAATATTTTTCTTTTATTAACTACAAAAACAATCTAATAATGTTTTGAAGCATAAATTTTTATAAATACTTACATGGAATAAAATCGCTTAGGTAAAAATGTGAACAAACGTTCATGAACGCTGATTTGTCCTTTCCGATTTTTAACGCGATTTTCCACTTATTTTTTAATATTTCTCTTTTTAGGAAATAATGAACGGATATGCCAGCACTTGCATAATTATTGAACTGCGGTACAGAACAATATCTCTTCGATTTGCTGGTCATGTTTACTTATAACCCTGTATGACAGCACAACGTTTTCCCTACAACTTATATGTTTTATTTTGCCACCAGATGTCAGACATTTTGTTGGCTCTTACCAATAGGGTCTAGGTATTTAAATTTTTATACCTGTAAAAAAAAAATCACAAATTTGACATTTACATCATTATATACTTTCAAGTCTTCATTTATGTTTACCAGAGAAAAAAATAAACGATTGTTAAATATACAGGGTGTTATGTAAGTAAGTGTACAACGCTTAACCCATGGTAGAACTAACCCCATAGATAGCAAATCAGGCAATAATTTTTGTTTAACATGCTTTCTGCAACAACTGGAGGCCTTTAATACTGACCAATTACATCATAGTTCAAAATTTTGTAAAGTAAAAATCAATGTGTTCTCCAAAAAAATGTTACACCTGTCACAAATAATATACCTACATAAGTCCACTAGTGCAGTCACACATAAACATGTTTTTGTCAAAACGTTTTCATTTTACATCCTTTGACTACAAACATTTTACATTATCTCTTATTTACTTATTTATTTTTATTATTATTATTAACTTTTCATCTTTTTAAATGTCATTTATTTATGTTTTTATAAAGTATGATGATACTCTGTGATAATTTTATTTAAATTTGTTCCTCAGGGATGGTTGCCAAATTAGACATTTCTTGCCCTGAAGAAGAGTAAAGTTTTAGTCGAAAAGTTGGCTTGAAATAAATAATTTCACTGAAGACTACTTGTCCGATTATTTTTCTTTCAGGCCGCTGATCCATTCCTCAGTTGATTATCGCTCAAGTTCATCAAGTACAACTGGACGGATCCTCAAACATCGATCAGGTACACATGACGTACAGAGTTGAAATGAAATACAATCTAAAACAACTATTAATATTTAAAAATCGCAAATAAAACATATTAATATAGTAATATGACATTTAACCGCAGTTAAAAAAAAATAGTTTATTATTCTCCACTACAGTTTACTCAAGATGTCAAGATGAATAAAATATTGAGATATTGCTTCATATAAATATACAGTTGCGTGCAAAAATTTTGATCAAATCACATTTTTACACTATATCATATATTGTAAAAGTGATAAAAGAAATGAAACAGTTATTTTTGTAAACATGTATTTGTGCGTAAAATATTTTCAAAGTATAAACCAAAAACTACATAAATAAACTTATGTGAAATAATTGATGACATTGTTCAAAAGTATTGCGCCAGAAAAATGCATATTTTAAAGTACCTAGTAAAAAAATGGTACACTCTTTTTGTATTCTATATTTAATACTTCATCGACGATCTTCAAGTAATCACTGCAACACACCATCGAGGCATATTGATTTGATTAAATTTGTAATAGAATCTTGTGGTAAATTTTGCTATTAATTTTCCAAATGGTTCCATAATTCACCCTCGTTGAAGTGTTTTTCTTTACCCACGCGCATTTCTAAGTCTTCCCATAAATTCTCTAGTAAATTTAAATTCGGAGATTGGCATGACTAGTCAAGAATTTGGACTTGACCTTTATTAGTTTTGAAGTATGTTTAGGATTGTTGTCCTATTGAAAAATCCATCCCTGAGGCATATTTTTTCTTGGTAGCATTTGCTTTGTTAAAATATATATACACATTAGAGCATCCATGGTACTTCCAATTTGAACTAATGGACCTACACCGGCATAAGAGCATGCGCAACATAAAATCACATTTCCTCTGCTATGCTTAACTGTAGGTATTTGGTACCTATCTCTTATACTGTTTGGTATCTCTTGGAATTGTTGGACACCGAAAATACTTCGTACCATCATTTCCAATAAAATCTGATTTTGATTTATTCGAAAAAAGCATTTTCACTAGTCAACTTCTTTCCAATGATGATATGTTTTGCAACATCTAGTCTCGCCTTTTTTCTCTTCTACTAACTAAAAGTTTTTTAAAAAATGACATGTACAATACGTTCTTCATCTTAAGTACTTCAGCTTCGAATTTGTTTTGAAATTTCCACATTAGTTTTCTTGAATCTGCTATAGATTTTAGTTTAATTATTTTCTCTGTTCGCTTCGTTGATTTACGTGGCCTATCGAATCTTTGCTTGTAGGCTGATAATTTTGGCTTTTTATATTTGGTAACAATTCTATGTACTGTGCTCTCATCAATCTTTAGTAAGCCAGCTATCTCGCGACAACCCTTTCCTTGTCGAAAAAGTTTTATTACAGATTGTTGTAACTGAAGGTGGGTTTGTTTTACCATTTTGATAGATAATAGTCTAAATTAAATTTAATTTCGGAATCTGATAAAATATTTCATTAACATAATGTACATAAACTGTCAGCTACAATGTGGTGCAATATTTATGAACACGATCAATTTCGTTTGAGCATATAATTTTAAAATATATTAACTATACCAATTACAAGGTATTAGTTGAGTACTATATAAATGCATTGCAAAAATAAATATTATTTTAAAAGAATAAAATATGTGTGGCTCAAAATTTT
This sequence comes from Ophonus ardosiacus, assembly GCA_943142095.1. Lineage (NCBI taxonomy): Eukaryota > Metazoa > Arthropoda > Insecta > Coleoptera > Carabidae > Ophonus > Ophonus ardosiacus. The sequence continues at coordinate 30,317,401 of OW964832.1, read as the reverse complement.
TGCACGCAACTGTCATAGACAACGGAAGACGCTCTATTGTAATTACAATGTAAATTTTGAAAAGCTTAAATATTATCCAAGTTTTCAGCAATTACCTACTTATATAAAGTAATTTTGTAAAGAAAATAAATACACCTAATAATATCCTAATTCATAAAATTTTCTATTTTTCGGAATAGGAAAAATCGAAAAAATTTTAACGATTAATATTAATTAAAACACTGTTCAACGGTCTCTCATACAATTATTATAATTGAGAAACTTGCGTGGAAACCCTATCACCCTGATCATGTCATTTGAGCTACTTTATCGTACTGTTTGTTAACAAATTAATTATTTTAATCTAATGAAAACTTATACCTATAAAACCTCGGGTACTTTTCCGGTCCAGTCCTTTGAGACTGGTTTTGGACGATTTAAAAATATAAAAAAAAAAAAAAACTAGTCTAGTTTAGTCCTATCGGACGGAGGCACAAATTAAAATGCCAATTTTCATACTCTAGGCTTACTTACACTCATCGAGAGGAGAATAAGATTTGGAGTACCTACGGAATGTCAACATGTCAACATATTTCCAAAAATGAAAGTAATATTCATGTACCAATTCATATTGAATTAGTTAAAAATTTAATACATTTTTGTGGCATGTGTTATTTGAAATGAATTTTTTGTTCCACTATTGAAAAACAAGAAAATAATAATTGAATCGTTGTATGCATCACCCACACAAACTCAATATTCAACATTTTATTATGGTCAAATATCGTAGGCAGTTTTTGATTATATTGGAAAAATATTTAATTTTAATCTTTTATCAATGTACACAAAATACTTTTTCATTATTCACATTTGAAATATTTTTTTTAATTAACAAAAAATATATGTAACGAGATATATGACCATAATGGAATATCGGCTCATATCATAAAATATAAAATTTAACCACTATCTTTCATAAATAAATAATAATAAATCTGTAAATTAGTGCTTTTAGAAGTTGTATTTCGCAAGGATAAAGGATCATTTTTACTATTTATATATATTATTTAAAATTAATCTAGCACAATCTAAAATATTTCATTAATGTAGATATCATTGCAGACATATACGTATTTTTTTGGGGTATCTATTATTCCAAAATGTCATATTTCCTCTTTTCGGCATTTATAATATCTATCAGTAATTAACACAATTAAATTTGTATTAATCATTGTTCACAATTTAAAAAATATTTTAAAATTTACTGTATTCATAACAAGTACCTAAGTGAGTTCTTTGTTCAGATTATTATATTAGAAAACAATTATTGTTTTCTATACAATATAATTTTGGTCACCTGAATACTAAAAATTGTATAGTTTGCAATAAATTTTTGATAATTCACTTATTGTTTTGTATACAACTTTGATTCACAATCAATGTTCACGTGAATTTCAATACTAAAATTTATCATATACAAAACAATAACTGTATAGATTACAATATAATGAATATAGTTTTTTTCGCGATCGCCCAGAAAATGAGCTTTTTCTGATCACTATTTAAACCGGAAAGTACTTCCTTGCTGAGCTAGCTCGGAAAGTTGTCTATAAGGGATCGGAAAGTACTTTACCGATCCCGGGACCGGTAAAGCTAAATGTTTCCATGGAGATCAGTTTTTTATTCTTTCTTCAGGATCGCAAAAAAAGTATTGAACCCAACATGACCTGAAAGTGCCTATACTGGGCTCACAAGCTTCCAAAGCTCGCCTACGGCTCGCTCTGGAATATGCTTGCTCACCCAGTAAAGTATCACTTTCAGGTCTTGTTACGTAAATTACTATTTTAAACAAGTGTCAGGAGAATCAGGCTGTAAATATTATAAGAAACACAACTAAGTTTTATCTTAGTGTTAAATGAAATTCTTTTTTATATCATTATAGGCCCACAAAAAGTTTTCATTTGAAATTTTTAGTCTGCCAAGAAAATCCTGCATATTGCTTCTAGTTTCCATGTAGAAATCACATAATTTACAACTTTCATTCCACTTTCCTGCTTGGTTCCAGCTACATTAAATCCAACGTCCACTATCCTATCGCTGGCGTCAATTCCTGCAGCGTGCTATCGATTTGAGCAGCGTAAACTAGGTTATGTCGTGTGGCGAGTAGCGTGCTTACGGGAGCCGACAATCGCCAATCGACTCTAGCACTGCACACCAACACTACTGCCACAAGGAAAATGTAGTGGAACGACAAGCGGTTACCACCGACTATAATCGTTACGAAGGAATAGAAAATTAAATTGGGAATTTGTGAGATGGTTTGGTATCCATACAGTCATGGATGGATCAGTAGTTTGTATTTTTAGTTCAACCTTTTGCATTATGCGAGCTACTTTTTAATGCTAAGTAAATTATTCGATGATCTAACCTATTAAATCGGACGACGCAGTTTCCGCCCAAGCCTCACGATTATGAATTATTTTTTGTTTAGAAAACTATATATTTTTTCTGTAACTATTTATTGTGACTTTAGGGCCTGTTTCCACCAAACACTTTGCAACTTTTCACTTTTCACAAATCTTGTGCCACCGTTGATATATATACAGTGTGTTAATTAAAAAACTGGCCATAGGCGTTTAACATGGGAAAACAGTTTTTCTTTGCGCAAAAGTCCTTAGTTAAATTTAGACAAAATGTTTCAAATAAGTGTTACAGTAAACAGTTTTAATTTTGCACGTTTGGTAACTTGTAAAATCTAATTTGAAATGGAATTGAAACAAAATTACAGAGAAATGCGTATCGTTTGAACTGTCAGAAATTCAGTTTTCAATTAAAAGTTGCAGGTAATTCAATTCTGCACCTAAATCACTACACAGGTATTATTCTTAAAAAATTTTTTTACACGTTACTAGTTATTTGTAGTTCCATAAGTATTGCACTCATCAAAGACAAGTTTTTCATTTTTAGACGAATTTCTCTCTGTGATATGTTGGTTTTAACTATTTATTTATTTATTTATTTTTTTTAATTGTCCGTGCTGTATGTTATATTATCCACATGTGGTTTCGTTTTTTCAACTGACCATTCTAGCCCTGAAGAAGACTATAGTATAGTCGAAACGTCGGCGTGAATAAATTTTATTAATTGACTGAAAGTCCGAAGAATTCTTACTTTCCTGTATCTACCTCCATTATTTTTAAAATCTAACACTTAAATAACTTTTATTATTATTATTTTTTCACATTCTATCTATAAAATTAAATTTCTGACAGTTCAAACGAAATGAATTTCTTTCTAATTTTGTTTCAATTTCATGGGTATCGCTACAAGTGAGCAATATTTATACAATTTTAAATTAGATTTTACAAGTTACTAAACGTGAAAAATTAAATCTGTTTAGTGATTTAGGAGTATAATATTTATATCTACAACATTTATTTGAAACATTTTTGTCTAAAATGAATTGGGGACTTTTGCGCAAAGAAAAACTGTTTTCCCATGTTAAACGCCTATGGCCAGGTTCTTAATTAACATACTGTATATATTGCAATGAAAAGTGCAAAGTGAAAGAATTTGATAGTTTTTCTTCGGATGATTTGATTACTTTATATTACTACGATCTGACAATTATATGTTATTTGCTGTCATGACTGTCATCTTGATTGTCATTAAAGTTGTTAATATGTGTTCAAAAATAGAGGATAAAATCATCACAGAATTGACATGACTTGAACTTTACCCAAATATTGTTTTTATTGTATTTAACATGTCTTCTGCACACATACAATTCTAATTATATCTATTTTTCATTGTATGAGGAAGTTCCTAAATGTCAGAGATTCTTCCAGTTCATTAACAAGATTGACGGTATTTCTTGTGAATATATGCATTTTACCTACAATTTTAAATATTAATAAAACAATAAGAAAGATTAAATGTACTTCCCAGAAAAAGCGATCAGAATGTCACTAAAACTGTTGATTTTTTTACACTGACATCAGTCATTTACAAACTATGAATTTGTCAAGTGGTTTCCTTAGTACCTTAGCCTCTGCGATTAGATTATTCTATATATTACAGTGCCTTTATCTCTAAATCTATGCAAGATATAATAAAATTTTTAAATATATCAGATGTAGAATTTTATATTCTTCAATAATAGTAATTAGAGAAATTTACAAAAAATAATATTTAGAAGATTTTTAAAGAAACTATTACTTCCGGTTGTCCAATCGTTACCAAAAACTAATCAGCTCTTCCCATGAATGTCAGATTGAGGAAACTGCAGTTAATCATCCGCACACACATACACACACATACACGGACATCATCGTAAAAATGTTATAATCGGATTCTAGGGACCTTAAATCGTGCTTATTCAGTAAAATCTGGATATGCGAATTTTAGCATGATTCCAATACCTCTCTTAGCGAGAAGTAGAAATTGGAAAGATGTCCTAGAAAAGCCAAAAATTTAGGCTTAGTAAACGATCGCAGATCGTGGGCTATTATTTCTAATTATCTTCAATAATTTTTTAAAGTGGTAACATCCTTTTCAAGATTATAAACTTTCAATTTTAGCTAATAAATTTCTATAACTCATTTTTGTTTTACATTATCGAAATTTGCTTTTTCCCTTTTTTAGCTAATTTTGTCTACACTTTTACACAAACAAAAAATTGTACTAAATACAGCTTCACATGCATTTGGTTTGGACCGGCCCGAAAAACTCGATTTGTCGAGCCAGCCCAAAATCAAATGTCCGACTCGCCTCAACTTTTGCAAATGATTGGCCCGAATCGGCCTGGTTCAATGATCGACATGAAATCGAGCATGGCTTCGGGCCGGGCCAAAGCTACAGTGTATCCCTAGTTGTTCTCATCATTTGCTATGACACCGGTTAATAAATAAACATAAATGTATATCACATGGCATATTACCCATTTCTGGGTGCACCACTTTGCTGTGTACACAGATCTCGGTAATGAAAATAATAAATTTGAATCGTGCAGGCGTCACCTCACGAGCAGTCATTACTGACGTGGACAGTACATCACAGGGATCACTTTTGTGGCATTTAAAATGCGAAATAATTTTACCGTCGGTCGGGATTCGCGACCAGACACTTAGCACCGGGCCACGAGACCCTAGAACCAGATAATTATAAATTCAAATCTTCAGATACTCGGATAATTTTAGAACCGGAATCAAATCCCATCAGATCTAGTTCCCACCACTAGATTGAACGCAAAATTGCCCCATAAAACATAATTTAGAAGTTATTTGAAAAAGAAAATGTTGACCAAAATCAGTTTTTCGTCATATCTTACCACTATCACCCATATTCTGTAACACAATCGATAATAAATTGTAGCCAATAATGGGCTACTTGCGTACTTTTTTTTTATTTAATACTTTTGAAGAGAAGGTAAAAACTTGCTACCCATATTTTTTCTTTTGACAAAATTTTTATTAATTAGCCAGGAAAAACATAATGAAATTTGGTTATTTGAATTCCCGCCATGTATGATGTAGAATGACGCCGCACCAATGAATAGTCGTAAAGTCACAGCGTGGTGCCGTCCCATAGTAATGGTATGTTTGTGCGGGTAATGTAGATCACCTGTTTGATGTTTCAATAATAGTTTGGAGGTTAGTATTTTAGTTTATCTTTTTGGTATCGATATTTTAAATTACAAGTAACTACCTGTGTTTATTTATTAAGTAATTAATGTATTTGAGAGACCAGAGAGAGAGAAAAATGAACTAATGTCAAATTCAAATTAAAACTTCCTCGCACGCCATGCCATCTATTGATAACATTCTTAAACATGCTTCCCCTCCACCAGTTCAATATAAAGACGTCACAGAAAATTTTCTTTCTTAATTTAGTAAAAAACAAATAATTATTTTAAAATAAAATTTATATTTTTATATATGTTTTCAATATAACATTACGTATATAGTGACAGAAATCGGATTTTCAGTACCACGCAAGTAGCCCATTACAGCAGACACTGAATAAAAAATGAAACTGACAGATGATACATTTGTTTCTATTTGTCAAAAATTATTATCGATCGATAAGTATTATCGACGGAGTTATAGAATAAGGGCGTATATCAGACTTTTGGAAATACAAACCATATGTGCATGATTTTCCAAGAAAATAAAATGTCAAAGTCGTAGACTTCATAGTTATCGAGATCCCAATGGTGGCAGATTAAAATATGACACTGTATACATATATTTAAATGAGGAAATGCAGTTTATATACAGACCAAAGATATCTATTTCTATTTAGCATTATATTCACTGAAAATAAATTGTAGGAGTACTCGTAAGAATTATGCTTGAAAAATAGCGTAATATATTGTGTTAAGGTGGCAAAATGAATTATATATTCTTATTTAAGCGTTTATCAAAGCAATATATTAAATATTTATATGCAGAAAAATGTTATCAACATCATAAACAACTATAAATTAAATATGTTACAAATACATAACATTAACCTCATTTTCAACAACTACATAACATCCCACAAAGAAAAAAGAAAGAACCCCACACATCTACACTCTCATATATATCCCCATTACACAATTTTCATGTGTAGTTCATGATCAGTTTTCACTGGCTGAAACTAGGACAATACCAGCAGCATCCAGATTACGTGAAATGGGCGAAAGTGTTCGCTCTATCTCTGTCTGGGGCATTGTGCGACCTATGCTGCACTCTCACTGCAACGAGTAATCGGGTTACGTCATGCGCGGTCTATGTGCGATTGAGCGAGTTAATGGGACAACTAAGCCGATGTCAAGACCGACTAGACCGACTGACCGATATAGGATAGCGATAGCGAGATATGTGTTTTAAATTCTTTGCAGGATAGTTTTAAGCATTATTTATAGGGTGGCAATATACACATAAGTGGATGCTATTTTGAGCTTAACAATGCCCAAGTGGAAACAATTTGAAAGATTCAGCAGGCTTTCGATGATGGAGCTGGGTCATCACACACATTTAGAGATGCACTCGATCTCGAGCTTTGGCCCGGCTCGGCCCGAAGCCCGCCTCGATTTCGAGTCGATCATCGAGCCGGGCCGAAGATATTTTTTATCGGGCCGAATCGGGCTAATCATTTTCAAAAATCGAAGCGAGTTGGCCCGGCCCGAAAATTCGAGCTTTTCGGGCCGGCCCGAAAAATCTTATAGTTCAATCAAAAGCACAGTTTCCTTAATATTTTAATGAAAATGGATGAAGTTAAAAAGGATCAAAATGATTTAATAACAACAAACTTCACATATTAATAAATAAAAATGTATTATTTTACTTCAAGAATTCAAGGTTATTCATTAAAGTATAATAATTATATTGTGATGTTGCTATTATTATTGTTATTACTCGTATACTTAAATTAAAGTGATTTTTGTTCCTACCATACTGATTTCTTGCCCTATTTTTGAGCAGAAACAAAATTAGATAAAAAAAATCCTTATGTAAATTATATTTTTTTATATAAGATTTGTGAAAAAATTTTCGAACGGCTTTGGTCGGCTTTCGAGTCGGGCCGGTAATTTTTATTTTCGGACCGAGTCGATCCTAACCTCAAAGCCCGGTCCGGCCTGGCCCGAATGCAATCTCTACACACATTAAGAAGTGGCACAACCGTACTCCATTCCCAAAGTTGTTTCTGAAAAGTATTTAGCAATAACAGAACCAATGGGAGACCAAGAAGCACTGCGAAATTAGTAAGAGTATTTTTTCCTTTTCATGTCACATCGTATTATTCAAACTAATGAATTACAAATATTACCTGAACCATTTGATTACAATTTGATACATTACTTTGTTTGAATTGTGCTGTGATTGTTTTGAAGACTATACTTGGCTAATTACCTATAGAATTTCATAAGATGCAGCAAATGAATACCACCCATTAAAACGTTCCATAAAAATGACTATACCTATACGCAACTAACATCGAATTTTATTGAATATTTGTTGTAAATTCTTACGCACTATTTTAAAAAAGAATTTACATACATATAAAATTCAGTACAATGGCATAAACGCCGTTAACAGTATTTAATTACAAGATACTGCAGTTATGTACTAAACATAAATATTGTTGTACATTCTATTATTTCGTATAACACTCCATAATTAATTTGCCAGAGCTAACAAGCAAGTCATAATAATTCGTACATCCCGAATAGAACACACCTTTCAAATTATTCAGTCAAGCCGCTCATCGGCTCATCTTGCAAATATTGCAACGTTTTATTTATTTGGGTGAAACATAAGAATCAAACAAATATTTATGATGGAATTAAAGGTTTATTACACAAGAATAAATTAAGAAAAAGATAATTAAACACTGCAAATAATGTAATATTAAACACTAATTAAAGATAAACGGTCGGTTTCGTAATAATTCGAAAAAGTAAACTTTAGTTAAACTTTATTTTAAAGTGACTTTATATACACTTCAAAATATGTGCATTTCATAATAAAATCTTTATGTAAGCTAGTTCTAAAGTTTTAAAAATAATTTTACAACAAACAGCCCGATTCACAAAAAAGTTTAAGCTAATCCTGATTTTTGGATTAGTGAATTCTATTCTATTCCGGTATTTAAAATTTAATGTTTATGATATTATCAATAAAGGTAGATACTAGGAATAGATTAGACTATATTTTAAGATATAAACTGTCAAAATTAGAGTAGAATTTGCTATTCCAAAAATGATGATCAGCTTAAACTTTTTTGTGAATCGGGCTGTATGTTTAGTTAAAAATTGTGTATTATGCCCTCAGATTCACGAAATGAAACGTCAAAGTACTGGTATACATAAAAGCATATAATTCAAGAAATCACATCCATGCAGTTCTCGTTTGTTTGAATAATACAAGAAAAAGTGAGCTCAGCTTTATAGGCTAAGTGAATATTTCGAATATTTTAATATTTATTTGCAAAATTTTGTAGGATTCAACTTGAAAAAAAATTTAATCGATTTGAACAGCAGTTAAAATCGATAAGCTAGAAAAAATGGTTTGGTACAATAGAAAAGTGTAAAGAAAACTAGTGGTGATCCGCCAACAATAAATCATAATCCTTTACGGGTTTCAGTTTGAAATTATTATATGTATGTATGTATGTAGGTATGTATGTATGTGATATGTAACGTCCTCTAAAAATGTTAATAAATTATTATATGTCTTTTATATATAACAAATTTGACTTACATATTTACTTCTTGGTAATTTCTGTTCTACTTAATATAAATAAAAATGTATTTTTCATTAACCTAAATATATCATAAAATAAAAGGAACTGTCAGATGACTTTATTTTTATATTAGATGACATATTTGCGGAATAATATTTCGTTTGTAGGTACCTAGTTAAATTCAGTGTATAATCTGTGCTGATAACTATTGAAAAATAATCTTATTCTGCATCAAAAAACGAAAGTTTTATTTTGGCATTATTGCTAAGCTTTAAAAGACACAAAAATGCTAAAATACACGCCAATGTATACGAACAGATTCTATAACCTATGTGGGAAAAAGAAACTACGTACTTCAATTACATATGTATGTTGTCAAAACCATACACTTTTCATTGCGCAATTCCTTTCTTACGTGGAGAATACTATAATTTACACTCTAAAAGAGTATTTATTCTTATAATACAATGAAAAATCCACTAGAATTTATTATATAGTGCTAAATGATTTGAGCGCACACCCTATCGATTTTAATTACACTTTAAAATTTTAGGTCCTTTTATCATATTAATATTGATACCTACTTCGCTATTTTAAAGTTTCCTTTTATCTAATTTTCAGTTTCCTCGTAACTTAAATTATTTAATAACGAAGTTAGTAAAGTTCTTTTGTTGAACTAGTTTAGTTCTCATTCTTTTCCTTCCATAGAAGTTTGAAACTTCTGTGAGTAAACATAACACCTTTTCCTTCATTTTAAGTGTTTTAAGTTTTAAGTGTACTCAGTAACTGTTTGTTCTTATCCATAGCTGACTTCATATTTGTGAAAAATTCTGCGTTGCTTATTATGTATGAATTATCCAGGCTTTCTTATACAATTTATTAACACTATTCTAACGTTTTTATTTATTGTGGACGAACTTGAATACCACTTTTTGGTTTAGAAAGACCGATATCACCGTTAATTTTTGAATGGAATGGTTTATACAGGGTGTCCACGAAAAATGGGGCGGTGTGTTCATTTTTATATATACCACAAGTCAAATTTTACAGCAAAATAATAAAACAAAAAAAAAAAAAATAATAAATTAAAACTAACAGCTTCTGAATTTGTTTAAATTGTTTAAGTACGCAATTCAATATATTTTTTGTTATTAGATTAATGTTTTCATTTTACTTGGTGCAAAAATTAAAAAATATACCACTTAAAATTAGAAAGTTGATGCCGGTTTAACCGCAAGTGATATGTTTATCATTTATGTATACATACAAATGTTGCCACATTATGTTAAGTTTACGCATATAAATTTTCAATTAGATATCTTCATAAATAAAGAAATTATTAAGGGTGCCTATTCTGCGAACACCTAGTATATATATATATATATATATATATAGTACAATTGCGTTAACGTGAACACTTGAATATATAGACTACTCCGAGTTTGAACAAGATATTTTCTAACATTAACTACCTTATAACGTAAACAATCTAGCTTAATTAGTAATCTAGTTAATTTGGACACAGTGTATTCACTGCTTGTAAATTTCCCCTATTTACTTGTAAACGTGGAAACAGCTTAAAAGTTAATAGAAGCAGTGTTGCTGTGCTGTGTTAGTTGTGCTAATATTATTTTATCGAATACTAATTTTTAATTTTCTTTCCAAAATGTCTAAATTTAAACGAAAAACTTTATCTTTATGTGAAAAAGCAAAAATTTTGTTTGAACAGGACAAAGGCGCTAGTATAACCTTTTTATCCAAGAAATATGGATTAGCGAAGTCCACTATTTGCAGTTAAAAAGAAAGAAACACGATAAATAAAACCGTAAGTAACATGATAAAGCCGGATAAAAACGCACTTTAAAAATAGTTGAATTGCCAAAAATGGAAGCAGCCTTAAATGGGTTCCTGCAACAACGTAACCGAAATTGTCCTGTTAGTGGAGATATTCGAGATTGCGATACTTTAATTTCTTGGACTGAACAAAATAATCTAGATTTAACCGAATTAACAATTTATTACGTCATATTTCCAAAGAATGTAATTTTTACAAAATGTATGTATATATTATAGTAAGTTTGGCCGTATGGCTTAATAAATATATGAATTTATTTATATTTATTAAATAAGGGTGCTTGATGTGAACAGTTGAATAATATGAACAAGCCTGGATTTATTCTATTCGCATCAATGTGAATGTACTGTATATATTTTGAAAGGAGTATTACCAATTAGATAATGGCATTTATACCTTGTTGTTTGAGGAATTATTCTGGCTTTTACCTGATGTCATGTATCATTGTTTATCATTATTTCGAAACAATTCCAAGTCCACGTGTGTAAGTTTCATTAACTACTAAAATTAAATTTAAATGGAAACACTTTTTACCTCCCGCTACCCTAGGTAAGGGAGGTATAGGGATCGTGCTAAAACTCGAATATAGAGATTTTAGTGAATAAGCACGTTTTGATGTCCTCAGAATCCGATTTTAACATTTTTACAATGATGTCTGTAGGTATGCATGTGTGTGTGTGTGTCTGTGTGTGTGTGTGTGTGTGTGTGTGTGTGTGTGTGTGTGTGTGTGTGTGTGGATCGTGTGGACACGATTATTCAAATACTATCAATCAGAAAAATTTGAAATTTTTTATATCCAATTCTATACTAATGTGGGAAGAGCTCATTAGTTTTGAGTGTATATCGGATAACCGGAAGTATCATTTATACAAGCTTTTAACAGTTTTTCTTGTAAAAAATTCATTGAATATAATTTTTTAGCAACTTTTACCAATACAAATTGAATATAATGGCACAATCTTCAATTCTACGATAATTTACTAAATAACATGAAATAACTTTATATTATATTATGAAATAATTTATTTTTGTACATCACTTCCCTCTGCGTCAAACAAAAACAATACTTTAATAACAAATTTGACATATTTAAACAAATGTCACTGTCACGCAGCAATTTTCATTAAAATTAATAATGAAACCGTGTTAAGAAGAATTTAGTAGTTTAAATATGATTCTAATGAAATTAAGGTTTGTAAAAATAATATATTTTCCATCATACATTAAATATTAGATATACAGGATAATTCGATTTAAGTTTGATGTTTGCAGCATTATATATCAAACAGCTCTCAATAAGAACGTGATTTCAAAGTGTCAAATAATAGTTTGCAACTACACATTTACGAAATGGATAATGTACGGCGAAGAATTTACACAGATTGCGTTTTAGAGAATAAGGAAGTTGGTGATGATTTTGACAATAATGTGTGTGTGACGATTTTTCCTTAAAATATATTAATGATCCAAAAGTTCGCAAAGTTGGTATTTAATACTGTTATATAATTTGAAACAACATATTAGATTTTGACTATATATGATAAACCGGATGTAGTACTTAATTTGAAGCTCTAACAGATTTTTTAGGAAAAACATAATAAAATATAATCCAAAATTTCGTATTACAAACTTTTCTATTTATTGGAACAACAAAGTAGATTTTGTTTACAAACGATCAATCGGAAGTGAAACTTTACTTAAAGCTCATTGCTATTTTAAACATGGAAATGGCGGGAGGGCATGTGCTGGCCACATCAGATTTTTTTTCTTAAATCTTTAGCAGCTTAAATTAATTAGAAACATATCGTCAAAATATTTCCTCAAATAAAGAAGGTATGAATTTAATATGTAATGGCAAACTGATAATGTATTAATGTTTCATAATTTTGAAAAATTAATACCTAACTAGGTTTAATTTGACAAAAATCAATGTGAAGCTAATATAAATTACTTTCAGAATACCATTCCATTTAAAAAATCAACGATGGTATCTCTTCCGGCGAAACAGGAAGTAGAGTTTGGAATTTTTTCACACTATAAAGTGGAATTAAAATTCTCCCTCAATTTTACAATGTAAACCATAGGTCTGAAAATAAAAATAAAGACCGTATCCATTATGTAGCAATTTTTTCAATTACTTATTATGTATATATCTAAGTATGTTGAATCGTGTTTCATAATTTAAAATATGTAAAGATTTAATTAAAATCATAAAATCACTTATATTTATCGTAAAATGTATATATGATCACGGCATATTACCCATTTCTGAGTGTGCCACAATCTGCTTTATCGCAGATTTCGGTAATGATGATGACATATTTGTACCGTGCAGGCGCTTAGCAGGCGTCACTTCACGGGCACTCATTGCTGGCGTGGAGAGTGCACCACAGGGGTCACTTTTGTGCCATTTAAAATTCGAAATATTTGGCGTCGGTCGGAATCGAACCCGGTTCCCCAAGTTCGTAAAATGTGCTTTTCTTAATACGACAGCTCCAAAACATTCAATTGCCAATAACTTTATTATTAGGAAGTAATTTTTTATTATTATCATTATTATTATTGTAATAATAACATAGAGAGGTTAATTTATATACCATTTATTTTATTTATAATTTGAATTTTTTATGATCATATACTAAATATTGATGCAACGTTATGTAATTTAAATTAATATATAATATTTTGATGAAGTTCTATGATATTCAAAAGAATCTGTTTTGTTTGAAAACAAAGAGGACAGCAATATTCACATAACTTTATTTCCGTCAAGGATGCTCCACATTTCCGTTAATGAAATGCGATATTACGTTTGAAACAACGCCGTACTCCGCGGTCTCATAGCAATTTACCTACATATTGGCAATCATGCGTAGCTGACGATCCTGATACAATTTTATAATACAATATAACCAGCGGATGCTATGATGATGACGTCAGCACTGACCGCGAAAATCAAATCAAATCAATACGAACACACAGATTACGTCCATTGGGAGAAAAAGGATTTTTCAAGAGATTTTCATTTGGTTTTTGTGGTGAAGTAAAAAGTATATTAGAAAATAAAACAAATATGAAATATAATCATGTATCTTTTAGACCTTGAATATACCAGAAAGAGCATAATGCGCACCCCGGCGAAAGAAGTGATACAAGTCAAAATTTAGATATTCTAAATTCATCAGATAAAATTGGTCAAAAATATGCTTCTACTAATCAGGAATATTCTTCGAGAGATGGAACTAATGTCGTTTCATTTCGAGGTAATGTAAATAAATTTACATTCGAGAACTGTCTTATTTAATTTAAGTTTTACGCATCGACCTTTAAACTAATGGACCAAGTGTTTCCTATTCTTTTATTGTTAGAATAATGCTCCAACATAAAAGGATAGAAATATATATTCTGTCCTTCGACAATACGGAAGTTCTCAGTTAAAGTATACTGCGCATGCATTCGTACTCATTGTACATCTTTTTCAGCCATATGTAAACCTCTATACATCGCTCTCTATCACTAAATAGTTGTCAAAATCTATTTGACGTTTCGTGACTGTTTGTGTATTATTTTACTTGTTTGGAGAACATTTACAATTATTTCTGTCAACATATACGAATATGTGTTGTGAGGGTATGCGACAAAATAATGGGGAAACGGTGTATTTTGTGCAGTCAGCAGTACGTACGCCGTTTAGCTGTGTCATTTCATATGTAAGTTCTTATTAATTATTACTTGTTCCCTATAATATAATATGTGTATATAATATATTGTATTAAAAATATATAATGAAAGTAATTATGCACAAAAAAAATAAATATATACTCTTAGCGATTATGCACCAAGTATAACAAGTTAGGGACAAATCAAATTTTTATTTTGCCGCGTTTTCTTAACTTCCGTACTGTTGAAGGATAGAGATACTGTGTCTGCACCGTTATGACGGGACAAGCGTTTTGCTCGTACGCTGCGTCTATTAGTTTAAAGGTCGATGGTTTTACGCAAAACTACTTTTTTGGACTTGTGTCACTTTTCTCCCCGGGATGCGAATTACTCAATAACAAATGTTATTATATAGCGCCATTTTTAAATTCACTATACGATAAGGAAAAGGAATAATATGTCTTGTTATCCTTCATGTTTTATAATGAATGAGTTTTACCAGGTCATCCCGGTTTGATATTTTTTTGTTATCACGGTCAATCGCCAAATATTAAGAAGGTATCAAAGATATAAGCTTACGATATTCATATATCATATGTAGTAACAATGTTTGTGAAAGGACTAAATTAGAAAATAAATGAAATTATTCACAAATTGTGAGTAGTATTTATAAACCATTAAAACTTCAAAACCGGTGATATACTTGTATATCACAAGCTTTATCATTGTACAAATTTGAATAGTAAAATCCAGGATAAGAATCGGATAAAAACGGTAGTTATTAATCGAAACAAATTATAACGAGTTTCCTAACCCATTTCTAAAAACAAAGAAATAGTGCACTCTAACTTAGCAAAAGTAATCACTTTTTAAACTAAAACGAATAAAAAAAAAAACAACTTTTAACGGACGTAGAAAATACAATTTTTTTGTACAATATTTCTAACCGCTTGCGGAATCGATTTTAATAAAGACGAAAGCGATTTTTGAGCAAAAACAGTTTTAAAAATTATGTTCTTGTTTTCGGATAACCATTAGAAACAAAAGAAAAAGGTTTTCTTTGAATTATCATATTCCAGGACGCTGATTGATGTTATAATCAGCTGCATTCCTAAACGATTTTGGGTGTCTTTTTGTTATTTGGGTCTCTAATGACCGCATAATAAAATACGCAAATCACTGTAACAAAGCTAATTATTCTACAGAAATTGTCAAATATTTTCATAAAGAAATAATATTACTGAAAGCTTATACAGAGAAACTGGTATAAAACACTGATTACAGAAAAATTCGTTTGCCCACTCGTTGCTACGTGCTCGTATCCGAATTTCAATCCCGTGCTAAATTGGGTTGCTTTCTGTATCTTATGTTTTATTATATTATTACAATTCTTTATTTTGCTTTTGAACATTGTATTGATCGTTAATTATTACGACCATATTTTTGTTGATAATAAGCATTGACTTCTAAGGTAGAAATTCAGATTCAAACATCGATATAAAAAAAAAATTAATCTTGACCATTCAAGACTCCTCTACTTTTCGTAATTCGTCTTTGTACAACTTTTAAACAAATGAAAGTAAAATTATATTTTTGTCATTACAGTTTAATAATAAAATTCTCCATATTAAAAGCTAAGTTGTTTAGTTCATATTAAAATTGTATTCATAATTCAGTCGTTTATTATTAACAGCCAGAAAATCTCGAGCATTCATAAACCAGATTTTAATTTTAATATTCTATTTCTGAAACGAACTTCTTTTTGTGAAAACGAACAAAACAGCCAAAGAATTTCCTTCTTTATTTATTTTCTTTTGGAAAAAAACGTTAATCGTTGACGTCACCGTTCATCCGCTTAATTATATGAAAGTTTTTATTTGATTCTGAATTCAGCGGTTAGACACTCGGCTGAATTATGATGTCAAGTTTCGTTAGCTGGATTGTCGGGAGATGTTAGACATGGGACAGCACATGGGCGGTCAAGCAAACAGACGGTCCGACGGCTGTCAGCACCCAGCAACAAAAACGAAAGAAAAATGTAAGAAAACCTTGGAATTGTAGAATTTGTTGTGGCTATTATTAGAAACTTTTGGAAAATAACTACTGGAAAAATGATAAAACACCTACTCTATTATTTTCTTTATACACCTTATACAAATTCATTAAAGTGTCAAGTCTATAATAGCACCAATTAGAAGTATGGAAATTTCTTTAGACCTAATTTTTAATGTTGAATGTATTTATGGAAAATTGAATCAAGAACTTATATAAAATCAAAAAATTAAAATGAATTAAGATATTTAGAAAATAACACTTGACATGTTTCACAAGATTCCAGTCAAAGCCACAGACGCGTTTCGATTTATTGCATTTTTATTATTATTTGGCTTTGTATGTAGTTACTTGTTTCTGTAGACATAATATCTTTTTGGGATCTTTATCATCCGCTCACATAGCCGACTCGGTGCCTCCTAGAGGCATCAGTACAAGACAATGAAGAGCGAAACGCGTCAGTGGTTCTTGATGAGTAAACCAGTCTCTGATAAATGACCGAGAGGTTGGTTCAGAGACTGAAATCTTGTGAAACATGTTAAGTGTATATTTAAATATCTTATTAGAACTGTTTCACCAAGTGTCGCTCGCCATCATATTGGGGTAAATTTTAGTATAAGGTCCCAGCCATCAGGTGTGTAATGTCAATGTATTTAAAACAATTGAAATTTAAATTTGACACATCACTCTGAAGTTGGCTTCAAGTCAGTGTATGTGTATAATTTGTTTTAATAAATGATATTATTTGTACGACAATAGGTGCGTTCGGCCAATGAGTTCTGTTCACTCTTTTCACTCTGTACACTCCTAGCACCGTTCGGTAATTACATGGAGTGATAAGCGTCTTAAAATGGAACGTTCGGCAAATGCAGAATGGAGTCAAGTCAACCTCAATATGCAAGCAAACATGGAGTTATTTTTTTTATTGTTTTATTTGACATCTGTCAGATCATTTTGTATTTTTATGTTGAAATATTTTATTATACACAATTATTTTATATATATAAAATTGTTCTGTAATATAGAATGGTAAGAATTCTGTACCTTTTCTAATATATATTTTCTTCAGAATCATTAAAGAATAATACCAAACTGAAAAACTTCTGTATGGTTCATTATTTATTTTTTTAGCAGTGCAGTATATAAGATTGTCAAAAAAAAGGAGGTTATTATATTCGTGCACCAAAATTTTAACTCTACTCGTTCGGTTTATCACAAATAAAGGAGTGTACCACTGAAATATATACTAACTGGAATGCGCGTACAAACCGTGACTGTGAAGCATATTGAAAGCCTGCTGCTGGAGTAGTCGGCAAACATCGAGACAGTTCGTGAGTAGACGGAAATTATTTCGTGTGGCGCATGTTTAAATAAATGAAGCATATGAAAACAAAGCGGTCAGCTATGATACGAGTTACTCGGCTAGGTTCGGTTCGGCACGAACGTACGCGAACAGGACCAGCCATTATTGTACAATGAGGCTTCAGTGCAGCGTACACTGATAGGTACAGTATACGAGTTCCAGTTAGTATATATTTCAGTGGAGTGTACCTTGTTCCCTCGATCTACTCCAACTCCAGCTCTACTCCCACACCACTCTAACACCGCTCCGTAAATACTCCAACTCCGTATGATTTACCGAACGCACCTAATAACTAATTATTAGTTTTATAAGTTCGTACGAAAAATATTGTACAAACCTCTTGCGTGAACTTGCGTTCCCGCATTTGGTATGAAAATAACTATTACAGCAACTACCTACTTTCAAGAGGTCAAACAATTACTGAGGAATATTATTCTAATCTTTTAACTAGACCGGATCAGGAAATTCGATAAAAGAACAATTTCTATGAAAATACATCTTTTCTAAAATCGTACGGAAAACATGTAATTGCGGTTACGAAAAAAAAAAAAAAAAGAAAATGGTCATGACCGCTTCGAAATACTTTTCAGAGCCGCTAGTAGCAGATAATCAAAATCAAAAATACATTTTTGTAACTTGTAAAGGATTATTATGCTTGTTTCAGAAACTTGCATTCTTTTCAGTCATTAATTTCCGGCACAAAAATAACTATTTCGCCACGATAACGCACGCCATCATACAAGTGCCATGTGCTGCGCCCGTAACAAAACTGGCTGAATTGAAGAATGTATTTTTTCCTCATCCTGCTTATTCAACAGATTTGGCTCGAAACTGATTTTCATTGAATGACGAATTGGAATGTAAAGTAAACCGTTGTTTTGAGGAGCGCCACAGTAAGAATTTCCTGGATGGTGTAAAGGCAGTGGACCATCGGCGAAACAAGTGCACTGAAGATCACGGAGATCATAATGAAAAATAAATGTAAGCTCAGCCCAAAACAAGTATTTTTTCATTATTAGGCCACTTACTTTTAAAATGATCCTCATAATATTTTCTCTAAATTTGATAAAGGTCACACCGTCCCATCGGCTAATATGCGAAAAGTCTAGTTAGTTCACAAAATGCCCAATATCAGACTTTATGCGAGACATTTATATGTATATTTTCAGCCTGAACGTTTCATAGCGCTTACTTTCATATTTTTATTTACTAACAAAAATTCGCTTATATTTGTCAAGGTCGTTGAGTGACAAAAATATGCAGAGTGATGCATCTGAAGTGCATGCACTTTCTAAACCAGTGACGTAACTCCTCACCAGCGCATTTCAGTGTTTAGGTCACGCTGCCATTGTCTGCGAATAATCACTGATCACCGCATTGTTCTGCTAACCGACTCAGCGGATAAGAATGGATGCATTGTTACCGACATTGTAAAAATAATTCCTCACTCGTTAACTGCCATTACTGACGTTGTTCTTCTTATCACAATGAAAATATCGCTGGCATTTTTATAGTAAAACCAAAGTCGCCTACTACAATACTAGATTCGCTGATAAAATAGTTTAGTAGTAAAAATTATAGTTGTTTACGAAACGAATGGTAATTAAAATTCTAATTGTTTGCGATAATACTATTGAAATGATTTAATGAATGAGTGTAGTAATGCACTTGCTCTAGGATTACGTAAAAAATATTACTTCTAACACCTGTGCAAAACTCATGGTAAGGAATGTATGTATTTCGTAATATAAATACAACATTGCATAGAAAACTATTCTCCAATAAACAGTATTAATTTCAGTAAACATCTATTAACCAGTCAAACTTTGTGTGGATTATTCGAACAAAAGTTTCAGGACCCAGGACCTATAGAGTAATACATTTCAATTTTAAATTCCAGATAAATAAACAAAATCAGATTTGAAAGTATGACAGTAATGATAAATTTACCAGTTGACACTTACTTTCATTTCAGTTTGGTTTATTTAACTTTTTAACTAGCAGTTAAAATTTTAACCACAGATTGTACAATCGACACAATAAATTTTTTGAAAGTATCAAGTGGAATTATGTATATGATTAACAAGAACGAATTTTCAATACTTCAATTTTTGGCGAAAAAATAAGCAGAGTGTAACAGAAATCAGTACCTACATTAAATTAAAACAGTGAGAGCAACAATATTTTTAGTAACTTTTTTGTAAACCTTCTAGAAATTGTGTTAAAAATCTTCAAAGTTTTGCAAAAAAAAATCATTACCAGCTTAAAAATACTAAAAAAATTGAGAATTCAAAAAAGTGTTACTAAGAAATATTGTTGCTCTCAGCGAGTTCTGTCAATGTCACTTACCTTTTTCTGTTGTTGTTCTTGCTGAATTCTATCACTGGTTAAATTGAATGTACTTATTTCTGTTACACCCTGTATAAAAGTAATATAACACCTGTCATACATAGCTTTTTTGGGAATGTCCGACTTTTGGCTATTTTCTGAATTAAAAAAAATTAGTTCACCATTTAGATGCGTCCGTTTTACGTTACATCATTCGGTAACATAAGTTTAGGTGATTTTGTTCTATTCGGCTTCCAAAATTACAATGCGCCACTGGTGGCAGATTTCTGAACTGAGTGAAGTGTACATGTACAAAGATGGTTGTTTTATTGAGGGATTGTATTTACTTGTATACGCATTTTAATACGCTTTTATCTTCGGCTATTATTGTTTTATTCTTAGTAGGATCTGAATTACTGCTAATATAACAGGTAAGTTTTTGATTTTTAAAAAATTAATGAAAAAATTAGAAGATATGCAATTTATAGGTTAAAGTTACGATGGAGTTTTCTCCGAAAATATTTACCACATAACATTATGTGGCCAAGAAATAAAAAAAACTTCTTCCCAATGACTGATTATAAATGTCATTACAGAGATTAAATCTTATTTAAGTACAAGTCCATTAAATACACTGAATAATTCATAAAATCATATTACTTTTAAATAATTTCCCAAACTGCGAAGTGTTTATAACTATTCATTACTATCCGCTACCTACAAATCCATTTGGTTCCGCTTCATTAAGTTTTCAATCTCATTGGGTGATTACTAGTGACAACAAAGTAGCAATGAACGATATTTATGCTCTGTAAATAATCAAATGATGTGTAGTAGTGAAGTGAATAGCATTACTCACTCCTACAATGTCCAGTGAACATGTATAAAGACTGCTACCGCTATTGTGCGTACGCGCAGTACGCAGGTATATTGTATTGTGCATAACGGGGTAAATCTGCGAGTAATTGGAACAGTGGGTGGAAACCAGGGAGGATAATTCAATTAAAGGAGGTAGCTAATAAAGATTAAAGGCAATGAACTTCAAGATCGATGTAATATGCATCTATAGGTACCATGTTTTTAAACTATAGACAGCACTAGACGAAGTCACACCGCTAGAAGTTACCAAAAAAAGTCACTAGATTTATTTGGCGGGGGAATTGAAATGTTAAAATGAAGGTCACGTCAGCATTTATACTTTTCAGGTTACATTTTCATTAACCCAAACTATTATAGATAATCTACTTAATTTATTCATATAAAATCATAAATACATAACTTTTAATTATAAATTAATTAATTGCATTAATGTTTTGTAACTCCTTGATTAAAAATTTATATATTTTTAAAAATACTGTTAACTCTTGGTTATATGTATTGCATCACATGTAAATAA
Organism: Ophonus ardosiacus; assembly: GCA_943142095.1. Lineage (NCBI taxonomy): Eukaryota > Metazoa > Arthropoda > Insecta > Coleoptera > Carabidae > Ophonus > Ophonus ardosiacus. The sequence goes on along the minus strand of OW964832.1, from coordinate 30,295,537 downwards.
ACAAATATTTATTAAATATATCTAATCGTGAAATATCAGAGAGTTTGACTTTTCAATTACGTTTGAAGGTTAATTTGAGATTTCGTCTGGTTAAATGCGGCTTCACGAAAAGCGCAGCAGCCAATCACAGGCTTTGATTTTCTCACTAAATTTTCTAGTTACTGTCTATAGTTTAAAAACAGAGTATAGTACTAGGTAAATGGGAGGTAAAAGTTAAACAGTTATTCAAAAGCTGCGTAAATTTAAATGCTTACTTAGGGTAGACCGGGGCTGGTTGTCACACGAGTAGATTGTCCCATTTCTCAGTCACTTCTGCCAAGTGGGGGTTGTGACTAGAACTACTAAGCGCTTACATCATTGCGAGTGTGTGCACTCAGTTTCATGTGCAGGTACACACTAGACTAATGATAAAAAGGGTAACTGTAAATCCTGCCTCTTAAAAAATTCGAAAGCAAAAATTTTGACAACAATCCCCGGTCTCCCCTACCTTAGTTTTCTCTAAAATTTGAAAAATTCTTGGCTTTTTTGCACAAAGTTGATTTATTATAACCAAAACGTCATATGTGCTCACACATAACATATTTTTTTGAGTAATAAGTTTGCAATGGTGTAAATATGCAATGTAAAAATTATAACTTGATATCATAACTCGAAATTCAACAGATAAAAAAATATTGAGCATCGTAATTCGAAAGGACATAAAAAAGTGCTCTAAAGAAGTGCAAACCAAAATTCATTATTTCAAACTTGGAAGTTATTTGCAGAAATAAAAAATGGCAAAATTTACATTTACGGATCTAATCATTTTCTGGATAAACAATGTAGTTTATAATTCTCGAAATTCCTATCTTGGACAGGTTATTCTGGAACTGAACAACCTGTATATTTAGATATTACTCCACGTACTTTTGTAAACACAACGCATAGGTGGTATATCTTTGTTTCCGAGATATTTAGAAGTATATCTCAATGCAAAATATTTAAAAATGCCCAAAACTTGTAAAAATTCAAAAATTGAGTTTTTCATATTTGACCCATTTTCAGGAATTTTCATACTTATATTTATACAACTAGAACAGGGCCGTAGTTAAACTATTTTCTTATAGGAAGCAAGAATAATGTTTGTACGAATTACAATAATTAAAAAAAAATGGTTTAATAACATGCTATATCTTTCTCATGGAGTCTTCAAAAGTTTCAAAGGGAGAGCCCTTGTCAACGGCCCCGAAATTGAACCAGTTCTTAAAATATTATCAAAAGTTGTATACTTATGTAATTATGTCAGTAACTTCCACTGAATATACGAGCCCTAATCTAATTTTAGTTGGCCTAGTCGCTAAAATTTTATTTTACTTAGCGCATATATAATGCAAATAACAGCTAATGTAATTATCGGTATTTTTCTTAATATTATAGACCCGCTAAAAACTAGGTTCGGTTTAGGTACAAGTTAATTTGTTTTTTGAGAAATGGGTTGGGGTGCGGTTCTGGTTCAAGCATTAATAAAATTTGCGGTTTTGTTCGGGGTTCTGGTTCGGTTCGACTTAATGAAAATTGAATTAAAGTTTTTTTGAATGACAAACAAATAAATAATTTTCAAGAAAAGTCAACATAGGCACCAACGTAGATGCCTAACGCGTCCATTATCGGCTGTATTACAATTATGTCTACGTTTGGAACTGCAAATGAACCTGACGCGGAGCTGAACCCTGAATCCGAATTTTAATATCCGGTTCGGTTCTGGGTTTGAATTCGGCGAAATGTTACGGTTAGATTCCGATTATAGATATTTTGTGGTTCTTGTGCTACATAGCAAGATATATATTCTGAAATATTTTGTTGTTTTAATGTCAAAGAAAATAGTTCATGGCTTTACTAACAATACAACAAAAACAAATAAAATTTGAAGACTTGATGTCATTTGTTTGTCAGAGTTTAGAAATAAGACACCATAAAAAACTACTGCTATCTTTAAGAATAATCTTGATAAATAAAAGAAATTTACTAACAAATTTGCATTATTAATATACTGTTAAATATTTATGTTTAGCTAAAAATATAAAGTTGTTATAATGAGAAAATATCTTCACTTTAAATAAAAAATAAAATCTTTCTCCATTATTATAAGAAATAATACTATTTAAGTTACGATAAATGAATGTAATAAATAGGCCAACTCTTATGGATTAGGGCTCGTATAACCAAGTCTGTACTGATCTATTATGGGTTACTATCAAAAAATGGGGATTCCTAGACTACAACTTTGAATTCAAATATCTGGAAAACGATAAAAGATGTACGAGTAGATATGCAATTTCAAAATTCGAAATCAGCAGGATCTGCACAATGAGTCATATATAAAAAACAGAATTTTCTCCCAAAATTGTAATAAATATAGAAAATCTGGAATTTAGAAACCATCTTATTTATACATTTGTAGCAGAATAGGTACACTTTAGAAAAAGTGTAAAATTAAAAGTGACAATTTGGTTTCAGTCTCTTTTACATCCGGTGTCCAACATTGAGTACACGATGAAAGTGAAAGTCGTTCGTCATGTAGTTGTAATTTCGGCCCCATGACATTGTTCGTGCTGATTTCGCCTTCGTTTTCTTTGTTACATACAGCACAACACAGAGTAAAAATACTCCAGTGAGTACTGAGTACTCCAGATTTGGAATTTGTTACGCTGTGTAAGTTAGATATGCTGGTTTGGAGAATAATTGACTTGTATTGAACTAGTTTTTTTCATTAACATTTTTATTTTTTAAATGAGAGAAAGAAAATAATTTAATTATTAATATTGTGTCAGCATCTTACGAAGGACAGGTGCATAACACAAAAACTCAAATTAAAGTAAAAGCAGGATGGCTGATTAAATAAAGCGACATTTTTTTTACAATGAATATTATTTTTAATCAAAATGTATACAAAAGAAATTGTGACGAATACGGACCTGGTATGACCGTAGAACGTTTCTAGAATAGTATAGGCGGTTTAAATATTAACCAAGTCCAGGAACTGGCAGAACCTTGGTACAGGATGATAGAGAAAATAGGGACAAATAGCTATTTTCTTTATAATATTAGATCTATAGTTTAAATTACAAAGTTTCGCGCGAAGTTAAATGCCACTTTAAGTGTGAAAAGATTCCGAATTTTACTTCGTTAGTTTTTGAAATGGAATGGTAGATACAAACATTTTTATATTTTCGAAAAGCATTTAAAATTAGCTTCATAATGATAATTTCATTTCACGGCATGTGATTGGTGAACACAAAATTATAAACTAAAAAATCCAAAACAAAGAATTAATATTTTATGGGGGCTCCATTTTTTTCTATCATAGCTCTAGTCTTTTCGTTTTCATTCAAATGTCGAGGCATTTTAGTGCTTTCAAATTATTTTCATTTAATGGGACATTGACATTTATGTAAATAATTACAGAAAATTTACGATGCCTATGTTTGAATATCCTGGCAGACTGAATTACAAAAATAAAAAATCTGATGTGGCCAACACAAAACCTCCCGCTATTTAATTTTTATTAATTTAAATACATACGTACCTACGTATTGACTAACGCTGCAAACTGTTCCATTGCAGAAAACTATTGCTTTATTTACTATTTTCTTTTTAAAATGTCACTATTATTAATTTGAAGTGATAAGTTTTCTGACAGTGACATTTACTGTCAGTTACATTCATTTAAAAAATGAATTGTGTAACAAAGAAATAGTTTTTCTTAGGCTTCGCGACAAATAAAAAAAATTATTTTTAAATTTATCTGTAAAATATATAGAAAAAGTATTAATGTATTCCTGTAGAAAATTCAATAATCTTTAATTTTCATAAGTCATAAAATTCGAAAAAATGGCATTTAATGGTATTTTTTGAAGAAAAACCATTATGAGCTTCAAGTAAAGTACGATTTCCGTTTATCCGATTTACACCAAAATCTAATGGCTTCTATTCCTATTAGAATAGGGTAAAAATACAAGGTTTCAGAATTTTCTGAATGATAGTATTTGAGTTAGAGTGCAAACAAAATTCGTACACATACACACACACACACACACACACACACACACACACACATACACACATACAGACATCATCGTGAAAATGTTAAAAATGGATTCTAAGGACCTTAAAACGTGGTCATTTACTAAAATCTCGATATGAGATTTTTAGCACGATCCCTATACCTCCCTTACCAAGGGTAGCGGGAGGTAAAAATAGGTGTTTCCATTTTTTCGCTGCAATAGTACCTACAAACGACATATAACCTGTCAATAACTGTCAAAAATATTTTATATCTTATACAGTTTCGCATATCCCCATGTTGGTGATATTGAAGATATTCCATCTTCAAATTGTGTGTCTGAAGATGTGTATATTAATGTAAAAATATTATCTTACCGAAATAATACTTTGTTCGTATTTAACCCGAAAATGTTGATGTATGACCAATAGTATAGCATTTTTTCAAAATAATGATATTTTGTGAAAAAATACCACGCGACTGGTAGAACTGATGAGAAAGGAAATATACAGGAAAGCAGTCAGGATGGAATCATTTAAAATGAAAATTAGATAATGATATTTTGAGGATTATTATTTGCCACGACATTTGTCTTATTTGTTTGAGGATATATTTTGTCGTTTATCTGATGAATTATTTGTTTTTCATTATTTCGTCAATTTAAATAATATTTTCTTAATTTTATGACAGTTTTTATTCCTTGTAGGTATGCAGGAAAGGAAGTATTGTAATCTCGAAAATTTCGTTTTTCAGATTTCAGAGGAGAGGAAATATCCATTTGACCCTGAATCCATTTTGACCTCGATTTTGACTAATTTCGTCGTGACGTCTGTAAGTACGTACGTAACTACGTACGTAATTTTATATTTAGGACTGTTATAATATCTCGTTGTGCACCTACCTTTTTGGTCATCACTTAAAACTTCCGGAAGTGGTACTTTACTTGAAGCCTGTAGGTAATAGATTTTAATGAAAAACCATATTAAAATATCCAAAAAATTTCAAATTTGGTATATAAGATTTTTATATGATTGGAAATAACATAATAGATTTCGGTTAAAATAGGCTAACCGGAAGTGTTAAATTAACCTGAAGCAGTTAACATTTTTTCTTGAAAAAAATAGTTTTATTTTGATTTTAGAAATAAATACTTCTAATAAGGTTTTGGAGAATTAAATTTTGCGTCTAGCACATCAAGTATTATTAAATTAGTTCTTTGCATAAGCGAGATATATAAATTTAGAAATTATATACTTTTTGGTTTTAAGTGGTAATTAAGTTTGCTATGGATTAGGACAAAAAATAACAAAATAATTGTCAATGTTAAATTACGTCAATTCCATTAATGACCACTTCTGCCGTTTTGAAATAAAAATTAATATTTTATATTTGTTATTAAAAAAAAAAAAATGTGTAGTTTAATAGGCGTACAAGGAAGTCATATATTGTTCACATCAGGTGGATAGAAAAGTTCGTGGCCTACCGAGAGAGGGCAACACTAGACAGACACAATTATTTTTGTGAGGTTATGTGAACTGTGATTAGTGTTAAGTTTTACGTAAATCCTGTAGTTTGTGAAAATTTGATTTTTTTTTAATTAACGTGTGCATTGACTTTTTTTGGGAGGTGACGAATTCCTAAGCTTCCACAGTTTCGAATGTTCCTTTATTTGAGGGTGACACTTGTCAAACCGTTTCTTATCGATAACAACAAATCATTTCACATAAGACCAGGATGAGCTTCATAACGAAGAACAATGCAGATAATGCAGAAAACTAGTTCTTTGATGCACGCGGATTTCCGTAGCAACATCACAACAGGGTTAAATAATGTACTCATTTATCGAAATTTTTAGGTTCTAACAGTATACAATATCAGATATGTAATTAGGAAACACATCTAATGTTTCTGTAGGTATAGATCGATATTTCTAAATATATAAAGATATAAATTCTGTCTAAAATTAGATTACGTATCTTAATAAAGATACCTAATTAATGCGATAAATATATTAGATCTCAGTAAAGGACCACCCAAACAGAAAAAAATACGTGGCAAAATTAATGAATGCGTTAGTATATTGAAATTCGATACAAAAGGTTCCTAATGAAGTCGCCAATTTGTTGCTTCTTGAAAAACAAAATACGTGGGATGGATGAAACAAAAAACTTATTAATATAGATGACATATTCAGATGCTATCTGCTGTTTCATTTATATGTGCCACCGTTGTTTAATATTATGTTACAATTATTATAATATCTCGTAGAAAAACACTAATGCTTCTACAATTTACCTTCTGAAAAAACTGAAAACAAAAACCTCACGAAAAAACGCACTCTATGGGAATATGGAGTTAAATAAGTCATCATTCATGTCGAATAACAATAAACACAACGCAACCTATTCCCAAATCATTAGATCGATAACCATAGCAAAACAAAAAAATCCAAACAATGGAATGGCGGTGTGTTGACGTAGTCGCCGACAAATGAATAACGCGTGCAGTGGATAATTCAAAAGATTTGTGCAATATTCATGAATTTCAGCGAACAACAACACATAGTGGGCTGTGAATGACGCCATGCGATGCGATATTGTTTGTTGGGGAGCATGGGGCACTTGTGTCAAGGCTGGTGCAACCAAGCGGGAGTTTTTAGATCCAAATTTTATGAAATATTTTGTGAAAACAAGCGAGATTTTGACAACACACTGTTTTTTCTTTGTCTTGTATGGAAATGTATGAAATAATGTGACCTGGAAAAGCATATATGAATTTTTAAAGATAAAATTTATACAATTTATATTTTATTTCAATAATGCCCGTTTGCACCAACAAAATTTAAGCCTTGACTTTGCTAAGTTAACTTTAACGGTAAGCCGGACTTAAAATATAAGTCGTTTGCACAACGAATATTTGAGCTGAGATTAGGTAAGCCGAGATATTCTAGGGAATTTCTATAATTACAAACTTCACACTTATTTTGACACATGCGTTAAACATAAAAATTAATTATTAAATAATATAAACATGAATTAATAAGAATTATATTATAAATGCGCCAATGACTATTATTTACTTATAATCTTATAATTAAAACATTGATTTTGGGCAAGTAAAATTTATATAAATATAACATAACTGGAAATAATATTCGGGATTTATTATTTTAGCGATATTTGAAAAACGAAATAGGAGTTCAAATGACACACACAGGGATTGTATTTTTATACCAGTATCTACTGAAACATACATTAAATACATTATTAATTCTTCTGAATAAATCAGTAAAGTAAATTATTTAAGAATTATGTATGTAGGTACGTACAATGATTTGCTTAACAATAACAGAAAAACTCGATGGAAATTTGCAGCTTGCAAATAGAAATAATTTTGAGTTTGTTTAATATCATCTTGTTTTTGTGGCATTTTTACAAACCGATTAATTAAATACAATTTGCTCATCCAACACGTGACATACAATAATTTATTATATAATTTATAATATAATAACATATTTAAATCACTCCAAAAAAATCTGCAATACTGGGCAAGTGATTTCCAATATAAAGCGAGAGTTCGAAAAAAAAAATTACAAATGATTTACAGGAGACGCACTAACATGTATGGAAAAAATATTATTTCAAAATAAAACAATTATCACAATTAACATACTTATCATTTACGAAGTCGACGTCTGATAATCGAAATTGTTTAAAAAAGTTATTTTTGTTAAATGTGCATTGTGCAGCTCTCTTGTAAATTGTCGTCAGCGTCATAAACGTTAAAATTTAGCATGTTAATAATATGAGATACAAAAACTGAATGTAGATTGTGACGATTTACAGGCTAAGTCTAGTTTAAGTCGCCAACTGCCGGGGGCTTAAATTTAAGCCTGGCTTAGGATTTTAAGTTCCCAATTTGTACGTGGTGCAAAGAAATTTAGGTCAGACTTAAAATTTGAGAAGACTTAAAGCGTAAGTCTTGTTGGTGCAAACGGGCATAACATATTTAAAAAGTTTTAGTAATGGTTTTGCAAAATAACTTAATGACATATTAATTCAAATGTGACTCTACTTAGCTTCTTCTTCCTCATACTTAGTCCTACATTTCTAATGGCCGTTTGCACCGGTTCTACTTAAATATTAAGTATACCTTATAAATGAAAATACGTTACATCAATTATTAAGGGCCCCTTAGATTCTAAATTGCTACCCTTAAGTTAAGCGGTAGGTCATCTGTCACTTAACTCTCCGTACTCATACGCATGCGTCGAAGAATTTTTAATAAATCCATCGATGTCTGCACATCATCGTTGCACTCTTTACTGTTTGCTACAGTTAAATTTTCGTTTTTATTTCTTCAATTATTACGCGAAATATTATAAGCAATATGTAATTAGGTAAATCTTGTGTATATTGTATAATCACTTTAATATTTAAAATACCGCTAAAATTTTGTGAATAGAAAAATTGTATCGCGATAAAGGTATTTCCGTAATACAATAATGTAATCTACGGAGAGATTATTTCAAAATTGGTCACAAAAAGAACTGTCCTACCAAAAGTAATAATAATAGTTATTTCATAAAATATATTTTTTAACCTTAAGTTTTAAACGTTAGGTTAGGTTATCTGGTTATGATTTATTTAGAAAAACTGCAAGCCCAAAATGTTCAAATAATGTCAAAAATGTATTATACGTTCTAGCGGTAACATAATAAGTAGGTATATTATGTAATTTACTGACTATGGCGCCTGTTAAGGAATAAAATTATATAACTATAAATTCTGCTTTACCTAGTTAAATTTTGTGATACAAATATACATATCAATAGATTATAAACTGGTACCTATGTTATAAAATACTTGGGTAATATGTGGAGTTAGTTCTAATTTTATACGTTAAGCATATCTGTTTTCAGTTAATTTATAATATAACTTTTCATAAAGGGTTATTAAATAAACGATTTCACACTTTGACATATAGGTAACGGTAGCATAAGAAAAAGACGTTAAATTTAGAATTTAGATAAGTGTTTCACCCGGATATTTCATTTTTGTAGTTGTTATGGTTTTGTATTCAAATTACAAATCATAGACGAAATTTTTATCCAATCTCATCATAGAGTGTTTTTAGTAACGACATTTCAGAAGATAAAGTAAGATGTTGGCGATATATTTTACGGTGAACTGTATCAATATTACTTATTTACATCTTAGTTACCATGGCGGAAAGTTGCACATTACGTCCGCCGAGTTTTTTGTTCGTTTTATGCCCGCCGGGCTGTAAAACACCAATACGCCCTGTAATGATAATAACCATTATTTTTTTAATTATATGAATTTGAGAAATGTATTTAATTTTTATAATATAACTACAAAACAAGGTTAACATTTGCGCAACACTACCGGCACTGTAACATGGATGGCGACAAATATCATGCTCCATCTAGATTTCTATAATACCGACTTCTAGGAGGTGTTCTGCATGTATGGGAGCAGGCGGTGATGACCTAGAGTAACTATAGCGCCACCCTAGCTAAGAACTTTCTGGAATCATGTAATAAAATTTGTGCACTTTAGTATGCGCGCGCTAACCACAGTATTCACAATTGAAGAATCCAGTATTAAAAGTGACAGATATTTACTTAAAATAAAACTACCTTGTATTTGAATTTTTCTTTTAAATGAGGCGTTCTTTTTATGTTCTTATAGTTTACGAAAGGATAAAAGAAGAAGAGAATAATAAAATTTAAATCCAAATATAAAACAAGTATTTTGAGAAAATGATTTTTTAATTATACAACTGGTAAAAATTATAATAATTAACATTGTTTCATGTGGATTTGACTTTATAACTGTATACAATAGAGAAAGAAATACAATAAAAAATTGTAACTGCCATTGAAGTCATTCAAAAATATTGGCGGCAACCGTTCATAGCTAGGATGCTACCACCTACGTTGAGCTTTGCACGCCTGCTCCCATTTAAAAAAAAATCATAAATTCAACTAGTTCATTTAGACGAATAAACGTCGTTCGTAAGCGTAAACCTTTTCTTTTCGTCCCTTTATTATGTATTATTATATTTTATTAATATTGATATTTTAGTATGCTGGTCAAATAATATACCTAGTATTTTCATGAGTTGTGTAATTCAAAAATAGATCAAAAAGAAGTTAAGTATTTTTACCACGAATCACAAAAACTTCAAACCTCGTAAAAATATCGCTCGTAGGCGTATGACGGCCGGATTTGGCTACTAGCATCCGGTTTAACCTTAGCCTGGAATATATTTGTATCTGTGTGAGTCGTTATCGTGAACACCGATTATTGTGTATGTGTATTCTCCGTCACATTTAACCATCTCTGCGTAGTGTGTAGTATTGTTGCACGACGCACTGACAAATGTACAGCAAACAATGAGAAAGTGAAATTCATCACGGGAACACAACAGAAATGGAAAATGGAAGCATGGATGAAGCTTTTGTAAGACAAGGATTTATGAAATGCGTAGTTTGTTGTGGATTTGCAAATGTATATTAGAAAGCTCTATCTATATTTTATAATTGCCAGAGGGGGTTCGTTCGTTAGGGTTAGAGGAATGAGAAATATTAGTTTTAAAATTTTAAATAAAGTCAAATTTCACATTTTTGTTTTCCCGTATAGGTGGTTGGCAGTAATAAATGCACTTATTAATAATAAAGTTAAACTGTCCTTGTGTAGTCAATGATTGATTTACAGCTTGCTTTATACTAATTGCATGTCACTTTAATATGAGTGCTGCGTTGTAAGAATGAGAACAGTGATACATTTTATTCATTCACAAGGGGTGAAATTATTATGAAATTAATGCAGATTGATAAAATAAATAAAATCATCACGGCATATTACCCATTGCTGAGTGTGCCACTATGTTTTTGTTTTATACGCCGATATCAGCAATGATGATGACATATTTGTACCGTGCAGGCGTTTACCAGGCGACGCCACACTACAGTCGAATAGAAGAAGATCTGGCGGTATCTATCTCTGTGATGCATCCACTCTAATTCAGCGATCAATATCAAGATAATTTCCATGGTAACTTTAAAAAATATGTAATTTTCGTCATAATTATGTCGCAATTAAACAAAGATAATGTTTATTTATACAGAATTTTATTTAAAAAGTGAAATTAATAGTTATTTACGTTGCTAGTGATATACCACAACTATGCAATGATATTACAAAATACATACATATACCTACCAAGAATGTAAGTATTATAAATAAATAAAAACAATATGTTCAAAGATCTCATCCGTAGAACGCATTTTACAAAGATTAAATGATGATACAGTACTTACCAGGTAACGAGAAATCTTCATACCTAATCCTGATGCCTTCATTTAAGAAAACACATATTTACACAAATTTTTGTATTTCACTTTAAATGTTAGTTTGTACATCATCATTTAATACACAAAATAAAGAAATATACATCCGAACACTTCTAATAATCACAACCAATTAACTACTGTGCGATTTTTAGCTTGTTACAATAGGAACTAGGAATGACGATGGGTACCCGGGTACTCCGAACCTACCCGATAATAATGTATCCGGGTATAAAATTTCTTACCCGATTACCCGATATATACCCACTGTCCGTTAATTACCCGATACCCTTTAATTACCCGAACAGTTTTCAGCTGCCGGAAAGATTGTATCTAAAAGAAGAGCTTTTTATTACCATACCTTAGGTAATTAATATAATTTATGTTAAGTTTTTTTATAGAGGTACAATATATTATTTATTTGTATTACATTTTAATTAATAAATATATCTAAACAATAATTATAAATTTTATTAAAAAGTAAACTGCTAATATAAGGGTAACTAGTAATTAACAAATGAACAAATTATGTACATGTACTTAAAGGATAATGTGTAATTAAAGGGTATCAGGTAATTAACGGGTAAAGGGTACTATCCGGGTAGTTGTTTCGGGTACTCGGGTACAAAAATTATCGGAATTCGTCATTCCTAATAGGAACACGACAGCACTGATCAGAAAGTAGAATGAAATTTCTTTAAATTATTACTATAAATAGTGTAAATATTTATAAATTATTTAACACTACATTTTTTATTACATTTTATTATTTACAATTAGCAAATTTTACAAAATTTATTTTTACACAACATATTTCACCACTTACCAAATCTGTTTTTCCACGGCTAAAATTTCTTAGAGTGTCGGTAGATACATTAATACAGCGCTACGAATTTGTAATATACACTAGCTTTCGTGTGATTTTATCTACGACTAATTAAAATCAATAAAAAAAATTAACTACTTTATCGTTTAAACATTTTGTAAATAAAAATGAGTTAGGTAAATAATTCATTACATAACACATTTTTACGTTACACAACTAATGAGGTAACGCCCTATATTACCTAACTCAAATAACTGTCATTCAATTTTTTGTCCAAGCAGTCGTTGATAGAAATTATTTATAATTGTTGTAACGTCACTACCCCAATATTGTGAACTTCATTCCTTAAATTTATTTCTTTGAGAAAAATGAAATTTATAAATTATATTTTGAATTTATTTAGGACAACAGTTTTAAGAAAATAAAGATAATTTAATAAGAATAACTTTTCTTTTTGCGCTATATTCACTTTATTTTCTTTTGTCATTCATAGTTCATAACGGACTATCTGTATCTCGGAATTTTGGGGCAATTACGAAACAAATATGTCTATTAAACTTTATTAAAGTGTTCTCAGGTGTTTTAATTTGTTAGAAAAATCTAAAAATATTGGTCTATATATTTTTTTCAAAAATTTATGATGTTACAAATGAATCATCCATGAATAACTAAATATTCAGAAAAAAGTACGCCCACAAAGAATCGTTTGGAAATTTCGAAAACTCATTTAAAACGTTACGAAGATGAAGGAAACATTATTGCGAAACGTTATGTATTCACAAATCAAATCTTTAACAAAATTTAATTAAATTAATCAAACTATAAAAGTTTTCCCGTATTAAAATATTTCCTCCAGCTTGCGGATCGAAACTTCTTTTTCAGCATCTTCCTGCCATATTTTTCGTATATTGCTGGAGCAGACAGAGGCCAGACTGAAAGGGTTAGAACGTGCGCAGAGTTTCAACATGCAAGGATAGTAAAGGGTTGATTCATCTGTCTGTGCCGCAGAGATATGGCACTGGAAATGTAAATATAGGTTTATATATTCTAACAGAGTAGGTACTTTGATTTGATTTGTGAATATGTAGCTTTCCTTCACAACATCCGTAAGAACAAGATGTACGCTTTTGGAAAAAATGTTGTGTTTAGGAAGAGGGATATTATGCAAAATGCTATAAGGATACTTATGAATATGAGCAACAATGCTGCACTATTTGTTCATATATTCGAACCTTCCTTCGTAATTATTACATGTGATATGTATATTCGATTGCAAAAATATTTTATTCTTACAAAATAGGATGTAAATCGACATCTGACTCCAGACGTATGTGGGGATGAATCGCAATATGAAGTAGGACTATATTTAGACTTCCTTAACCCGTCGATACATGCACAAATAGTATATTAAAGAGCAAGTCTTATAAAATGAGTTCTTTATACTCTTTTTTATATATTGTGCCTTCTAATATTAAAATATTTTTAAAAAATTGCTAATATTAAACCGAGTTAATTTAGGGAAATTTGTAAGTGAAATGTTGTAGTTGGTAAAACTGAACTGACCACATTCAATTATTACTTAAAGGTTAATGCCATTTCATATTTATGAACAAAATTAAGTGAATGGGCTACTTGCGTACCTTTTTTACTTCCTTGTACGAAGTAAAGGAAGTATTGTAATCGCGAAAAATTTCGATTTCCAGATTTCAACGGAAATATCCATTTTGAGCATCCCTGAATCCATTTTGACTAATTTCGTCGTGACGTCTGTACGTACGTACGTACGTATGTACGTATCTCGCATAACTGAAAAACGGGAAGCCGTAGAAAGTTAAAATTTTGTATTTAGAACTGTTATAACATCTAGTTGTGCACCTCCCTTTTTGGTCATTACATAACTTGCGGAAGTGGTACTTTACTTGAAGCCTGTAATAGATTTTAATGAAAAACTATATTAAAATATAAACCAAAACTTTTCAAATTTGGTATATAAGACTTTTATATGAATGGAAATAACGTAATAAATTTTAGTTAAAATGGTCTATCCGGAAGTGGTACTTTATTTGAAGCCTATAATAGATTTTAATGAAAAACAATATTAAAATATAATCCAAAACTTTTCAAATTTGGTATAAAAGACTTTTATATCAATGGGAATAACATAATACATTTTAGTTAAAATGGTTTACCCGGAAGTGGTACTTTACTTGAAGCCTATAATAGATTTTAATGTAAAACTATATTAAAATATAATCCAAAACTTTTCAAATTTGATATATAAGACTTTTATGTCAATAGGAATAACATAATAGATTTTAGTTAAAAAGGTCTACCCGGAAGTAGTACTTTACTTGAAGCCTATAATAGATTTTAATGAAAACTATATTAAAATATAATTCAAAACTTTTCAAATTTAGTATTTAATACTTTTATATCAATGGGAATAACATAATAGATTTTGGTTAAAATGGTTTACCCGGAAGTGGTACTTTACTTGAAGCCTATAATAGATTTTAATGAAAAACTATATTAAAATATAATCCAAAACTTTTCAAATTTGATATATAGGACTTCTATATGAATGGGAATAACATAATAGATTTTGGTTAAAATAGTCTAACCGAAAGTGATACTTTACCTGAAGATGTTATCAGTTTTTCTTGAAAAAAATGGTGTTATTTTGCTTTTAGTAATAAATGCTTCAAATAAAAGTTTTAGAGAATTGAATTCTGCGTCGAAAACATTAATTATGATTACCTTCCGTCACCTATAGGTAAGGAAGTTATTGTCTTTGGTGAAAAAATTCGGTGGTATTTTTTATGAATAAGCACTTTTTAGGGTCCCTACTATACGAATTTACTATTTTTAAGATGATGTCCGTGTGTGTGTGCGTGTGTGTGTGTGTCTGTGTGTGACAAATTTTTCTCCGACGATAACTCCAATACTACAATTCTAAAAATTATAATTCTTTCATATTCCTTTTCTTTACGTTCATACGAAGAGCTGATTAGATTTTGATTATAATTGATTCACCGGAAATACCCTTATTTGAAGTTTTAAACAGTTTCAGTTAAATATTATTTTTTGACGTTTTGTTATTATAAATTATATATTTTCATAAAGATATTAGAGATTTTCTTTATTTTTATAAAATTAGTATCTGCTTATTAATATTGATTACAACAATGATCCTTTCATACACTTTGTAATCAGTATTTTATTATTATAATAAATTTTCTTCATTTTTTAAATTATTAAATAAGTTATTATTTGTTTAATAATTTTGAAAACATACATGTAATTAATAATTTATTATTGTAATCAATTTTCTGTATTTATTTCATAAAAATATCTATATTGTAAGGTTGATTACAACAATAAACCTTTCCTTTGTGTCATTGTTATATTAATAATTTATTATTAAAATCAAGTCTTTTATTCTTGATAAATAATAGTAAACACAAATGTGTAGTTTAGGGACAAACATGAAATTATCTGCGGAAAAATTATGCATTCGGCAAGAATTGTAGCGTGTGTTTTACCAAAAATAAAACAATTTATATTATTTTAATACGAAAATTATTGTTTGTTTAAATAAAAGAAATAAATAAACAAATTTAAATGTTAATAATACTTCAGCGGATTTAAAGTAACCACAAAACATGAAATCATTAAGAGTCGGAGACAGAAGTTTTCTATACAAATTTTAGCGGTTTATGTATAAAATGGATTTAGTCTAACTCAATCCATTTTATACAAATGAAATACATATTTTTAAATGTCATTTATTATAGACATATTTATAATTCATTTATTAGTACGCCTGCCGCCACTACACTTCTACTTTTATTCTGTATGTACTTTCGCGTTCGCGGCAAAATTCTTAAATGTTATTGGTTGAGTATTTACGCCAGCGCGTGCCTAGCGCATCAAGAGCAGGGGCACAATATGACATCCATGTAAATACCTTTACCTATATAAGCTCGCACCTAATGCGAAAACACCAAAATACATCACTCGTGACATCAGTTATTGTAATTAATTAAATTAAAAATATTGATATTTGAAATTCCCTGTCTTAGTTACATTAGAGTTTGTTACCTCAAAGTTGGTAACAACACCATTAGTTTGCAGATAATTGCATTTTGTCTGTAAAGTGATTTTTAACCATAGTGTTATAAAATACCTGGTGATTCGATAGTAGATTTGGAAAAGAAATACTAGTATTGTTAGTATACATCTACAAAATAAGGTAAGTATAATTAACAACAATAATTCATTTATAAGTACGAAAAACATTACGAGGGTCCCGCAATCAACTTTAGTATTCGTGAAACAATGAATTCAAGAATTTTCCAAAGAAAGAACTATAGTACAATATGGTCGAGTTAAAAACCTACAATAAGAATCATTATTTATTATTTTTTTAAGAAATTAGTCATTTTCGTTATTGTAATATTTTTTTATTGCAATCAAACAATTTTTTGTTGCAATCAAAGATCTCTTAAAAAAACCATTGGATATTTGTTTGTCCGAGTTAAAGTAAAAAAGTACAATAACATTTATTATATTTTTTATGAAATTAGTCATTTTAACTAGCGAAATCTCGGCTACGCCGAGCTCCCCCTAGGGGGATAGTGTTTTATGATAGTCTATACGTCTTTCCAATCCGTCTAGGCACACTTGAAACTCAAAGTGCTAACGCTAACTGACTTTTCGGATACACAAACGACTTATTTTTATGCATAAAACAAAAACCGATCGAGCTGTCAAATTTTTGACAATTCTACATGCCAGCCCTTGACGATACCTGTCATTTGATACCTAACTCGGCATGGTTCTGACAACTTTATGCAAAAAACAAAAGCTTACCGAGCTGTCAAAATTTTGACCTTTCTGCAAGGTAGCCCTTGACGTTCCCTTTCAATTGATACCAAACTCGACATGGTTCTGACAACCTCATGCAAAAAAACAAAAGCCGATCGACCTGTCAAATTTTTGACACTTCTGCATGGCAGCCCTTAACGTTATCTCCCATTTGATACCAAACTCGACATGGTTCTGACAACTTTATGCAAATAACAAAAGCCGATCGAGCTGTCAAAATATTGACATTTCTGCATGTTAGCCCTTGACGATCCCTTTCATTTGATACCAAACACGACATGGTTCTGACAACTTTACTCAAAAAACAAAAGCCGACCGAGCTGTCAAAATTTTGACGTTTCTGCATGGTAGCCCTTGACGTTCCCTCTCATTTGATACCAAACTCGACATGGTTCTGACTTTATGCAAAAAACAAAAGCCGATCGACTTGTCAAATTTTTGACACTTCTGCATGGCAGCCCTTAACGATACCTCTCATTTGATACCAAACTCGACATGGTTCTGACAACTTTACTCAAAAAACAAAAGCCGACCGAGCTGACAAAATTTTGATATTTCTGCATGATAGCCCATGACAATCCCTTTCATTTGATACTAAACTCAACATGGTTCTGACAACTTTATGCAAAAAACAAAATCCGATCGACCTGTCAAATTTCTGACACTTCTGCATGGCAGCCCTTAACGATAAATCTCATTTGATACCAAAATCGATATGATTCTGACAACTTTATGCAAAAAAAGCCGATGTAGCTGTCAAAATTTTGACATTTTTGCATAGTAGCCCTTGACTATACCTCTCATTTGATACCAAACACGACATGGTTCTGTCAGCTTTATGCAAAAAACAAAATCCGATATTGTCATTTTTTAAGTATTATTGGTTGGCAACATATCTTATTTTACTTTATAAATATTGGCAATATTGATATTATTGTACGAACTTTACATTAATGCAGTTAGGAATATTGATTTTTTTACTTAGTTACTTATGACAAGTTTGGCAGCACTTTCTCGTCTAGTTATATTCCATATTTACCATATTTTCATTAGCAATACGGTAGTTAAAGTACGAAATTCAGATTAATGCATTTAGGAATATTTGTTATTTACTTTGTTACTTATGGCAAATTTGGCAACACTTACTCGTCTAGTTATATTTAAAATTTACTATATTTTTGTTGGTAGTATGGAAATTATTAATTCACTAACTTCCCAGTAATACAGTTAGGAATATTTGTTTGTCACTTAATTACTTATGTCATGTTTGGTAACACTTGTGTACCGACTTCATATTGATCTTGTTAGGAATGTTACTCATGGCAAGTTTGGCAACACTTTCTCGTCTAGTTATATTTAAAATTTACTATATTTTTATTGGTAGTATGGAAATTATTAATGGACTAACTTCCCAGTAATACAGTTAGGAATATTTGTTTGTCACTTAATTACTTATGTCATGTTTGGTAACACTTGTGTACCGACTTCACATTGATCTTGTTAGGAATGTTACTTATGGCAAGTTTGGCAACACTTTCTCGTCTAGTTATATTTAAAATTTACTATATTTTTATTGGTAGTATGGAATCATTAATGTCATGTTTGACGTAACACATTTTTGACACATGATATCTAATAATTACCTAACCAAACTATATATTTTGAAATGTCAAAAAATTACAATTTCTAAAACATTAGTTTAAAGCCATTACTCATAAATGATATATTTGTTTATTCGTACCTTTAATCAATCGTATTTAATTTTTCGATATCTATCTCCTGCTTTTAAAGATACCATTTGTAATTCATCTTCAACTTGTCAAATTTGATACATGTCACCAATGACTTATCAAGTGTCACAGATGACATCGGTTTTCGTCTTAAAATTTATAACGAGGACTTCGATGCATTGCGGGATAATTGTTTCCACTTTTAATAATTTTTGAATCAAAAAGTACCATTGGAGCCCTTCTTTCTCTTGCCATTTGATCAAAATGTATAGTTTGTACAGATATCTATCGTCATGGCCCTCGCAGCAGATCTACTGTTAACGATTCAAGCTTGATTTATGGGGGTAAAGGACAGGTACATATTAAATGGTTTCCTATTTTATTTTACTTTATTTTGTAATAATGAAACACATTTTTTTAAAATAAAATAAACATTTCTATTCCTGTTGCTTCTTACGGCAAACATGTCGGTTGCCATAGGTAGTGCTATATCCAACTGGGCCCGGGCCCCGGTCTACCACAGGCTTAGTAAGGCAAAGCTATAACGGTAGAGAATTCTGTACAAACTATAACAAAATTCAAGCAGCAGTTTCAGTGTACATGTTAACTTTTGATTGAAGTTAAAATTTTTGTAGGACATAGGACATGTTATATTTTTCTCGAAACCGATCATGCCATTCTATTTGGACTACAGGAATTAAGGCGAAAACATGTATAACTTATTTTTCACAAAAAATAGACATTTTTATTATTGTCTTTTAAGATAGGCTGTGTATTTAATTTTTCTAATATTACCCCATGTTGTTACTAACAATAGGATAATAATTTGTTTAGGGCCGCTTCGTACATGTGGGCTGGTAGTGCCCAGCACAAAAGCGCCGACCATAACTGACGCTATTTCAAGACAATTAAAAGTAAATTTAAACAAATCTCTTATTCGAAAAGAAAAAGTTAATGTACACCTTACACAGTAAGGTAATAGTAATAGTAATGAACAATATATATTTTTTTTAATTTGTTTGCATTAGATGTCTTGTTATAAGTTATAAGTAAAATAATTATGCCACTAAACGAATATTTTTCTATCATTTTATATTGAAATAATAACTGGAAAAGTGTTCATTGCAACAAAGAATATTTATTATAGCTCAAGAATATTGATTGCTAAAGAATCTTGTAATGAATATTGCGAAGAATTAATTGCTTGATTTATAATTCTGAAATCTTAGTGAGAAAACTTCATTTTTAGTTTCTGCCGATGTTGAATTTCCCTGATTTACTATTAAAATTTAGTAGAAGAAAATAAAAGAAATATCCTCTCAAACGCATAGTTTTCTGGCATTGTCCTTTTGCTTGCAATAATTGCAAAATAGTTGATTACAACAAAGATATTATTGATTGTTGTAATCAATGGAAATTTAAATTCCACAGGATTCAAATGTAAAGTATATTAAACCCTTACCTTTGTTAAAATGTAGCAACTTTTTTAGGTGATACATTATGCGATGTCTATAGAAATAATACTTATTAGCATTGCTCCAATTAAATATAAAATACATCAAAATATTTTATAATTAGCTTAAAATACAACAACTATTTTCTATTTAAACCATTTGAAACTCGCAGAACCATTTAAATGTTACCAAACTAACCTCACCTTACTCAGAAAGATAAAAATTGGCGATCTTTGGATTTTTAACACGTTGCGGCACAGTACGTCACGTCAAGTTATAAGACTGTGTAAATTATCACATATGTTTGTAAATTTTTATTCTTTACGTTACGGCTTATGACAAAAAACCTGAAAAGTGTAAATGTAAAATTTCAAAAATACATTTTGACATTTTGCGGTAATATATTTTCAATAACTTCATAACGACTAGAAATATTTTCAATACATGCTCAAAATCGAATTTTTTGGCTATTAAAATATAAATACACTGATCTTCATCACTCAAAACTAATAATATAACAGGTTAACTCGATTTCCTGAACCTAAAAAAATATTTCATTCCATATAAATTGATTTTGAATACTTACAACGTAGCTAATTTATTTCTTCATGCCTACAGTCCATTTAAATGTAATTTAATCCATTTATTTTATTTTTATTTCAAAATAACTTGCATTCAAAGGTTAATATTTTGACACATGTCAAATATAACGTTTCACAGTGATCGAACCACGGACATGAAACATCAAAAATTACAATTTTTAAATAAAATGTTTTAGGCTCTTTTAGCTATTGCGGAATAATTGCACATTGTCATAGTTTATGCTTAAGAATTTAACTTCTTTCTATTTGTCATCTTTTCATAAATATTTCGATTTAAAGGTTATGAATGACATGTCAAACTTTCAAAGGTTAATATTTTGACACATGTCAAATATGACGTCTCACAGTGTTCAAGCCACGGACATGAACCATCAAAAATTATAATTTTTAAATATAATGATTTAGGCCCTCTTAGCTATTGTGGAATAATTGCTCATTGTTACAGTTTATATTTTTGAATTTAACTTGTTACAGATTGACCTATTTTTATAAATATTTCAATTTAAAAGTTCTGTTTGACATGTCAAAAGAACGTTCTTCGTCTTAAAATTTTCAATGAAGACTAAGATTTTTGGTGTCAAATTGTTTCAAAGTACCAAATATCCACTTATAATATTTTTTTACTCGAAAACTATCCATCCTACAGAAAAATGTGTCATGACGAGGGCACACCGCACTACTATTTCCTACAAATTGGTAAAAGTTTCATCAAAATCTGTCCACTCGTTTAAGCTGTAGAGGTGTTCAAAGCTTTCCCGATGCTCCTGATGAATTCAAATATAGATAGTGATTCAACCCTTTTAGTATAAGGACTAGCGAAATCTCGGCTACGCCGAGCTCTCCCTAGGGGGATAGTGTTTTATGATAGTCTATACGTCTTTCCAATCCGTCTAGGCACATTTGAAACTCAAAGTGCTAACGCTAACTGTCTTTTCGGATACACAAACTACTTATCTTTATGCATAAAACAAAAGCCGATCGAGCTGTCACAATTTTGACATTTCTGCATTGTAGCCCTTAACGATACCTCTCATTTGATACCAAACACGACATGGTTCTGACAAGTTCATGCAAAAAAACAAAAGCCGATCGACATGTCAAATGTTTGACACTTCTGCATGGCAGCCCTTAACGATACCTCTCGTTTGATACCAAACTCGACATGGTTCTGACAACTTTATGCAAAAAATCAAATGAGAGGGATCGTCAAGGGCTAACATTCAGAAATGTCAAAATTTTGTCACTTCTGCATGGTAGCCCTTGACTATCCCTCTCATTTGATACCAAACTCGACATGGTTCTGACAACTTTATGCAAAAAACAAAAGCCGATCGACCTGTCAAATTTTTGACACTTTTGCATGGCAGCCCTTAACGATACCTCCAGTAGCGTAACAAGACCGTCTGGGGCCCCGAGGCAAAATAATCACCTGGGCCCCCTCTCCCAAAGAAAATTAATAATTGAAATAAAATAAATAAGAATATATTTTTTCACTGATAATATTTTATTTTATAACATAATTACAAGTAAAAAAAAAAACTAATATTAAACATTAATAGTACCTACTGATAAATAGTGATACAACGGAAGTCAACGTAGTATTCTACGCCATTTTTAAATTTTTTTTTTAAATTTAAAAGTTTTTTTTTTCGAGCTTTTTTGTTTACAAATTCGTTGACTACGTTGGTCAAATCCACTTCCGACGCAGCTTTTGATTCTATGGAAAATAAAACTTGTCCACTTAAGGCAGGTTTTTCAATCTCTTGGTAAAATTTTAACTTCTAGTTAAGTAAACAATACTGCATCGTCTTGTTGACAGCAATGATAAATCTGTCATTTGACAGTTCATTTCGTTTCAATGTTGTTTATTTAACTATTAGTTATAATTTTAACTAGATATTGAAAAACCGGCTCTAAGTCTACTTTGACCCATTTGCGATCTCAGGTAGTATTTTATTATTTTTAATTTACTAAATGACCTTTCCAGACTTGCAACTGTCACGGGTAATGTTAAAAATAGTAAAAAAGAGAGATCTGGTAAAAATCACTTTCAAAAATCCCATGTTTTTTAATTA
The DNA here is from genome assembly GCA_943142095.1 of Ophonus ardosiacus. Classification (NCBI taxonomy): domain Eukaryota; kingdom Metazoa; phylum Arthropoda; class Insecta; order Coleoptera; family Carabidae; genus Ophonus; species Ophonus ardosiacus. The sequence continues at coordinate 30,272,540 of OW964832.1, read as the reverse complement.
TTAATTCAAAGAATTTTCTTGTTGACATGCTGTTATGTAAATAATGCAGACATTTCTTACAAAAACTATGTGTGTAATATCATATTAGTTAGACAATGTTATTGTAAACATTTTATCTATTTCTTTAATTGCCGTAAATCTGACTTTTGAATGCACTAGTTTAAAAAAAGGGTACAGAGAAGTCGTACCATACTCTATATGTTAAAGCTTTCGTAACATAGATGTTCCGAATGGGCCCCTAAAATCGCGGGGCCCCCGGGCTTTGCCTCGAACTGCCGCATGATAGTTACGCCACTGGATACCTCTCATTTGATACCATACTCGACATGGTTCTGACAACTTTATGCAGAAAACAAAAGCCGACCGAGCTGTCAAAATTTTGACATTTTTCCATGGTAGCCCTTGACGATCCCTCTCATTTGATACCAAACTCGGCATGGTTCTGACAACTTTATGCAGAAAACAAAAGTCGATCGACCTGTCAAATTTTTGACACTTCTGCATGGCAGCCCTTAACGATACCTCTCATTTGATACCAAACTCGACATGGTTCTGACAACTTTATGCAAAAAACAAAAGCCACTCGAGCTGTCAAAATTTTGACATTTCTGCATGGTAGCCCTTGACTATACCTCTCATTTGATACCAAACTCGGCATGGTTCTGACAACTTTATGCAAAAAACAAAAGCCGATCAACCTGTCAAATTTTTGACACTTCTGCATGGCAACCCTTAACGATACCTCTCATTTGATACCAAACACGACATGGTTTGGCAACACTTACTTGTCTAGTTATATTTAAAATTTACTATATTTTTATTGGTAGTATGGAAATTATTAATGAACTAACTTCACAGTAATACAGTTAGGAATATTTGTTTGTCACTTACTTACTTATGTCATGTTTGGTAACACTTGTGTACCGACTTCACATTGATCTTGTTAGGAATGTTACTTTTGGCAAGTTTTGCAACACTTACTTGTCTAGTTATATTTAAAATTTACTATATTTATATTGGTAGTATGGAAATTATTAATGAACCAACTTCACAGTAATACAGTTAGGAATATTTGTTTGTCACTTTCTTATGTCATGTTTGGTAACACTTGTGTACCGACTTCACATTGATCTTGTTAGGAATGTTACTTATGGCAAGTTTGGCAACACTTACTCGTCTGGTTATATTTAAAATTTACTATATTTTTATTGGTAGTATGGAAATTATTAATGCACTAACGTCACAATAATACAGTTAGGAATATTTGTTTGTCACTTAATTTACTTATGTCATGTTTGGTAACACTTTTGTACCGACTTCACATTGATCTTGTTAGGAATGTTACTTATGCCATGTTTGGCAACACTTGACTCATGATGACATTTGATATTTACCTAACCAAAGAACATATTTTGAAATGTCAAAAAATTGCAATTTCTAAAACATTGGTTTAAAGCCATAACACATAAATGATATATTTGTTTAACCTTACCTTTTACCAATCTGTATTTAATTTTTCGAAATCTATCTCCTGCTTTTGAAGGTAATACCATTTGAAGTTCATCTTCAACTTGTCAAATTTGACACATGTCACCAATGACTTATCAAATGTGCCAGATGACATCGTTTTTCGTCTTAAAATTTTCAACGCGGACTTCTATGCACTGCGGGATGATTGTAACAAAGTACCAAAATTCGACTAGTGTAGTTTGTACAGATATCTATCGTTATGGCCCTCTCAGCAGATCTACTATTAACGATTCAAGCTTGATATATGGCATGGGGGGTAAAGGACAGGTACATATTAAATGGTTTCCTATTTTATTTTATTTGGAATAATAAAACACATTTTTTTAAAAAATAAAATAAACATTTCTATTCCTGTCGTTTCTTACGGCAAACATGTCCGTTGCCATAGGTAGTGCTATATCCAACTGGGCCCGGTGCCCGGTCTACCACAGGCTCAGTAAGGCAAAGCTATAACGGTAGAAAATTCTGTACAAACTATAACAAAATTCAAACAGCAGTTCCAATGTACATGTTAACTTTTGATTGGAGTTAAAATTTTTGTAGGACATAGGACATGTTATATTTTTCTCGAAACCGATCATGCCATTCTATTTGGACTACAAGAATTAAGGCGAAAACATGTATAACTTATTTTTCACAAAAAAATGGACATTTTTATTATTGTCTTTTAAGATAGGCTGTGTTTTTATTTTTGCTAATATTTTCCCAATGTTGTTACTAACAATAAGATAATAATTTATTCAGGGCCGCTTCGTACGGTTGGGCTGGTTATGCCAAGCACAAAAGTGCCGACGATAATGAACGCTATTTCAAGACAAAAGTAAATTTAAACAAATCTCTTATTCGAAAAGAAAAAGTTAATATACAACTTACACAGTAAGGTAATAGTAATGAACAATATTTTTTTAAAAAATTGTTTGCATTAGATTGGCTGCTCGTTTTTAAGTCGAAAACTCGCAAACGCTTGATTTAAGAAATGATATTTTTATTTCACGTTATAGACCAGTAAAAATTAGCCCGCTTGGGTGTATAATACGTAATATATATCTGACGGTTTAAATTTTATCCATAGAAAAATATATAATATTGCTTAAAACGATGTAATATAACAGAGAAAGATAAGATTTAATAAAAAAAGAGAGGTATTGAATTTATGCTAAAAATAGCATTATCATATTTTAGTGAATAAGCACTTTTAAGGTCCCTAGAATCCGATTATAATTTTTTTTTACAATGATGTATGTATGTGCGCGTGTGTGTGTGATGATAAGATGTACGTCTTTTAATTTTTATTGATTACTTATGACATTATGTGTACTATGAGGTGAATTAAGAATTTTCCAGTGCTGATTGGAACATATATAAATATAGACATGTCATCACGGCATATTAATAGTTTTCTGAGTGTGCCACAATCTGCTTTATCGCAGATTTTGTTAATGATGATGACATATTTGTACCGTGCGAACGCGTACCAGGCGTCACCTCACGGGTACTCATTGCTGGCGTAGAGTGCACCACAGGGGTCACTTTTGTGCCATTAAAAAGTCGAAATATTTGGCGTCGGTCGGGATTGGAACATTTAGTTTACATTTCTAAAGTTTTTTTTTTTTTTTTTTATTTGGACATGCCTACACACTATATATTCTCTGATTTATGACAATATAATAAGAATGCATTGTATTTTGTTATGTTTGATGAGTTTCTGGTCGTAAAATGCAAAATAATGGTTGATTACAACAATATAGTTTTAAGAAATAGGTATTGATTGTTGTAATCGACAGATATTTAATTTCCACAGAATTCAAATGTAAAGTTTATTGATTTTATACGAAAATTAAATCATTCGTTCATTTCAATTATAGACTATTAAACACCTACCTTACTACCTTTGTTAAAATGTGGCACCAACTTTAGATGCTTTATTACGAGATATCTATAATAATATAAGTACAAATTACCATTTTCAATGGAACAATTAAATACAAAATACGTGAAATAAATCTTTAATTAGACAAAAATACAACAACTATTATATATTTAAACCATTTGAAACTTGTAAAACGATTTAAAATGACAGTTACTATAACATTTATAAATTTATTCATAAGTGACAGGTTTTTAAGTACAATATCCTTAACGATTATTAAAAATATTTTCAATACCTGCACACAATCGGATTCTTTAAATTTTAAAACATAAATATACTGATCTCCATCACTCAAAACTTAATACAACATGGTTAATTGGATTTTCTGAACCTAAAAAATGTTTCATTTCATAAAAAATTGATTTTGAATACTTACACAACATAACTAATTGTATTTTTTCATGCCTTGGCAGTTCATTTATATGTTGAATAATCCATTTCATATCTATTTCAAAATTATATACATTCATAGGTTAATATTTTGACACATGTCAAATATGACGTTTCACAGTGTTGCAATCACGAAGCACGGAAATGAATCATCAAAAATTTATAATTTTTAATTTTAAAGATTTGAGCATTTGTAACTATTGTAAAAAAATTGTCCATTATTATAGTTAATATTTTAAAATTTAACTTATTACAGATTGGTCTATTTTTATAAATATTCCCATTTAAAAATTCAGTTTGACATGTCAAAGAGATCTTTGTCTCAATTTTTTTCATGGAAGACTAAGATATTTTATTTCTCTTTTTGTTTTAAAAGGCTAAAATTCCACCTTTATTAATGTTTTACTCAAAAACTATGCATCCTACAGAAAAATCACCCATTTCTAGGGCACTCCTCTGAACAATTTCCTACAATATGGAACAAGTTTCATTAAAATCTGTCAACTCGTTTAAGCTGTAGACGTGTCTATATGTTTGTCGATGCTCGTGATGAAAGAATAGATAGTGAATGAAACCGTTTAGTATATAGACTAGCGAAATCTCGGCTACGCCGAGGTTCCCCTAGGGGGATAGTGTTTTATGATAGTCTATACGTCTTTCCAATCCGTCTAGGCACACTTGAAACTCAAAGTGCTAACGCTAACTGTCTTTTCGGATACACAAACTACTTATCTTTATGCATAAAACAAAAACCGATCGAGCTGTCACAATTTTGACATTTCTGCATGGTAGCCCTTGACGATACCTCTCATTTGATACCAAACACGACATGGTTCTGGCAAGTTCATGCAAAAAACAAAAGCCGATCGAGCTGTCAAAATTTTTACATTTTTGCATGGTAGCCCTTGACGAACCCTCTCATTTGATACCAAACTCGACTTTGTTCTGACAACTTTATGCGAAAAACAAAAGTCGATCGACTTGTCAAATTTTTAACACTTCTGCGTGGCAGCCCTTAACGATACATCTCATTTGATACCAAACTCGACATGGTTTTGACAACTTTATGCGAAAAACATAAGCCCATCGAGCTATCAAAATTTTAACATTTCTGCATGTTAGTCCTTGACGATCCCTCTCATTTGATACCAAACACGACATGGTTTTGACAACTTTATGCAAAAAAACAAAAGCCGATCGACCTGTCAAATTTTTTACCCTTTTGCATGGCAGCCCATAACGATACCTCCTATTTGGTACCAAACTCGACATAGTTCTGACAACTTTATGCGAAAAACAAAAGCCCTTCGAGCTGTCAAAATTTTAACATTTCTGCATGTTAGCCCTTGACGATCCCTCTCATTTGATACCAAACACGACTTGGTTCTGACAACTTTATGCAAAAAACAAAAGCCGACCGACCTGTCAAATTTTTGTCGTTTCTGCATGACAGCCCTCAACGATATCTCTCATTTGATACCAAACTCGACATGGTTCTGACAACTTTAAGTAAAAAACGAAAGCCAATCGAGCTGTCAAAATTTTGACATCTCTGCATGGTAGCCCTTGACTGTACCTCTCATTTGATACCAAACACGACAAGGTTCTGACAACTTTATGCAAAAAACAAAATCCGATATTGTCATTTTTTTGTATGGAAATTATTAATGGACTAACTTCACAGTAATACAGTTAGGAATATTTGTTCTTCACTTACTTATGGCATGTTTGGTAACACTTGTATACCGACTTCACATTGATCTTGTTAGGAATGTTACTTATGGCAAGTTTGGCAACACTTACTCGTCTAGTTATATTTAAAATTTACTATATTTTTATTGGTAGTATGAAAATTATTAATGCACTAACTTCACAGTAATACAGTTAGGAATATTTGTTTGTACATGTTTGGTAACACTTGTGTACCGACTTCACATTGATCTTGTTAGGAATGTTACTTATGGCAAGTTTGGCAACACTTACTCGTCTAGTTATATTTAAAATTTACTATATTTTTATTGGTAGTATGAAAATTATTAATGCACTAACTTCACAGTAATACAGTTAGGAATATTTGTTTGTACATGTTTGGTAACACTTGTGTACCGACTTCACATTGATCTTGTTAGGAATGTTACTTATGGCAAGTTTGGCAACACTTACTCGTCTAGTTATATTTAAAATTTACTATATTTTTATTGGTAGTATGAAAATTATTAATGCACTAACTTCACAGTAATACAGTTAGGAATATTTGTTTGTACATGTTTGGTAACACTTGTGTACCGACTTCACATTGATCTTGTTAGGAATGTTACTTATGGCAAGTTTGGCAACACTTACTCGTCTAGTTATATTTAAAATTTACTATATTTTTATTGGTAGTATGAAAATTATTAATGCACTAACTTCACAGTAATACAGTTAGGAATATTTGTTTGTACATGTTTGGTAACACTTGTGTACCGACTTCACATTGATCTTGTTAGGAATGTTACTTATGGCAAGTTTGGCAACACTTACTCGTCTAGTTTTATTTAAAATTTACTATATTTTTATTGGTAGTATGAAAATTATTAATGCACGAACTTCACAGTAATACAGTTAGGAATATTTGTTTGTCACTTAATTATTTATGTTATGTCATGTGTACCTAACCAAACTACACATTTTGAAATGTCAAAAAATTACAATTTCAAATAATTGGTTTAAAGCCATTACTCATAAATGATATATTTGTTTCTTCGTACCTTTAACTAATCTGTATTTAATTTTTCGGAATGTATCTCCTGCTTTTAAAGATAAAACCATTTGAAGTTCATCTTCAACTTGTAAAATGTGACACATGTCACCAATGACTTATCAAGTGTGACAGATGAGATCGGTTTTCGTCTTAAAATTTTTGACGAGGACTTCGATGCATTGCGGGATGATTGTTTCCACTTTTAATAATTTATGACATCGAAAACTACCATTGGAGAACTTCTTTCTGTTGCCATTTGATCAAAATATATAGGTTGAACAGATATCTATCGTTATTGCCCTCTCAGCAGATCTACTGTTAGCGATTCAAGCTTGATTTATGGGGGGTAAAGGACAGGTACATATTAAATGGTTTCCTATTTCACTTTACTTTATTTTCTAATAATGAAACACATTTTTAAAAAATAAAATAAACATATCTATTCCTGTTGCTTCTTGCGGCAAACATATCCGTCGCCATAGGTAGTGCTATATCCAACTGGGCCCGGTCTACCACAGGCTTAGTAAGGCAAAGCTATAACGGTAGAGAATTCTGTTCAAACTATAACAAAATTCAAGAAGCAGTTCCAGTGCACATGTTAACTTTTGTGATTGAAGTTAAAATTTTGTAGGACATAAGACATGTTATATTTTTCTCGAAACCGATCATGCCATTCTATTTGGACTACAAGAATTAAGGCGGAAACATGTATAACGTATTTTTCACAAAAAAATGGACATTTTTATTATTGTCTTTTAAGATAGGCTGTGTTTTTATTTTTGCTAATATTTTCCCAATGTTGTTACTAACAATAGAATAATAATTTATTCAGGGCCGCTACTTACGGTTGGGCTGGTTATGCCCAGCACAAAAGCGCCGACCATAATGAACGCTATTTCAAGACACCAGTAAATTTAAACAAATCTCTTAATTGAAAAGAAAAAGTTAATATTCACTTTACATAGTAAGGTAATAGTAATGAACAATATATTTTTTTAAATTTGTTTGCATTAGATTGACTGCTCGTTTTTAAGTCGAAAACTCGCAAACGCTTGATTTAAGAATTGTTATTTTTGTTTCACGTTGTAGACCAGTAAAAATTAGCCCGCTTGGGCGTTTGGGTGTATAATATGTAATATATATCTGACGGTTTAAATTTTATCCATAGAAAAATATATAATATTGCTTAAAACGATGTAATATGATAGAGAAAGATAAGATTTAATAAAAAAGAGAGGTATTGAATTTATGCTAAAAATAGCATTATCATATTTTAGTGAATAAGCACTTTTAAGGTCCCTAGAATCCGATTATAACATTTTTACAATGATGTATGTGTGATGATAAGATGTACGTCTTTTAATTTTTATTGATTACTTATGACATTATGTGTACTATGAGGTGAATTAAGAATTTTCCAGTGCTGATTGGAACATATATAAATATATACATGTCATCACGGCATATTAATAATTTTCTGAGTGTGCCACAATCTGCTTTATCGCAGATTTTGTTAATGATGATGACATATTTGTACCGTGCGAACGCGTACCAGGCGTCACCTCACGAGTACTCATTGCTGGCGTGGAGAGTGCACCACAGGGGTCACTTTTGTGCCATTTAAAATTGGAAATATATAAAAAGTCGAAATATTTGGCGTCGGTCGGGATTGGAACATTTAGTTTACATTTCTAAAATTTTTTTTTTATTTGGACATGCCTACACACTATATATTCTCTGATTTATGACAATATAATAAGAATGCATTGTATTTTGTTATGTCTGATGAGTTTCTGGTCGTAAAATGCAAAATAATGGTTGATTACAACAATATAGTTTTAAGAAATAGGTATTGATTGTTGTAATCGACAGATATTTAATTTCCACAGAATTCAAATGTAAAGTTTATTGATTTTATACGAAAATTAAATCATTCGTTCATTTCAATTATAGACTATTAAACACCTACCTTACTACCTTTGTTAAAATGTGACACCAACTTTAGATGCTTTATTACGAGATATCTATAATAATATAAGTACAAATTACCATTTTCAATGGAACAATTAAATACAAACTACGTGAAATAAATCTTTAATTAGACAAAAATACAACAACTATTATATATTTAAACCATTTGAAACTTGTAAAACGATTTAAAATGACAGTTACTATAACATTTATAAATTTATTCATAAGTGACAGGTTTTTAAGTACAATATCCTTAACGATTATTAAAAATATTTTCAATACCTGCACACAATCGGATTCTTTAAATTTTAAAACATAAATATACTGATCTCCATCACTCAAAACTTAATACAACATGGTTAATTGGATTTTCTGAACCTAAAAAATGTTTCATTTCATAAAAAATTGATTTTGAATACTTACACAACATAACTAATTGTATTTTTTCATGCCTTGGCAGTTCATTTATATGTTGAATAATCCATTTCATATCTATTTCAAAATTATATACATTCATAGGTTAATATTTTGACACATGTCAAATATGACGTTTCACAGTGTTGCAATCACGAAGCACGGAAATGAATCATCAAAAATTTATAATTTTTAATTTTAAAGATTTGGGCATTTGTAACTATTGTAAAAAAATTGTCCATTATTATAGTTAATATTTTAAAATTTAACTTATTACAGATTGGTCTATTTTTATAAATATTCCCATTTAAAAATTCAGTTTGACATGTCAAAGAGATCTTTGTCTCAATTTTTTTCATGGAAGACTAAGATATTTTATTTCTCTTTTTGTTTTAAAAGGCTAAAATTCCACCTTTAATAATGTTTTACTCAAAAACTATGGGTCCTACAGAAAAATCACCCATTTCTAGGGCACTCCTCTGAACAATTTCCTACAATATGGAACAAGTTTCATTAAAATCTGTCAACTCGTTTAAGCTGTAGATGTGTCTATATGTTTGTCGATGCTCGTGATGAAAGAATAGATAGTGAATGAAACCGTTTAGTATATAGATTGTTGTAATCAAGTATTTCTTTGTTTTAATCAAAACTCTCTCAAAGAAGACCGGGGTAGAATAATGTTAATTAAATAATAATATTGATAAATGAATTATTTTTTGTTCTGTATCAAAATATTTGTCGGGGTCGGTCTAAGCCTGTCAATTTTTATTATTAGGGGCCCCGCAAAAGAACAAGCCATCTCTGTTCGCTCGCCCGGCTCATATAACTTTCAAAATCCTGTGTGTTGTTGTGCACCTTCCTTGGTATTAGGATTATTTATTGAATAATAAAAGGATGGGGAAAAAACAGTCATACAGGCAAAAGAAGGATAGGATGAAGAAATATATTGCAAAAAAACGACAAGATGATGAATATAAAAAGGAAGAAAATGTTATGGCAAAGGATAGAATAAAAAAATTAAGAGAAGATGATAAATATAAAGAGAACGAAAATTTTACTAACAAACAAAGAATAAAAAAATTAAGAGAAGATGATGAATATAAACAGGAAGAAAATGTTAACACCAAGGAAAGAATAAAAAAATTAAGAGAAGATGATGAATATAAAGAGGAAGAAAATGTTAAGACCAAGGAAAGGATTAAAAAATTAAGAGAAGATGATGAATATAAAGAGGAAGAAAATGTTAAGACCAAGGAAAGAATAAAAAAATTAAGAGAAGATGATGAATATAAAGAGGAAGAAAATGTTAAGACCAAGGAAAGGATTAAAAAATTAAGAGAAGATGATAAATATAAAGAGAACGAAAATTTTACTAACAAACAAAGAATAAAAAAATTAAGAGAAGATGATGAATATAAACAGGAAGAAAATGTTAACACCAAGGAAAGAATAAAAAAATTAAGAGAAGATGATGAATATAAAGAGGAAGAAAATGTTAAGACCAAGGAAAGGATTAAAAAATTAAGAGAAGATGATGAATATAAAGAGGAAGAAAATGTTAAGACCAAGGAAAGAATAAAAAAATTAAGAGAAGATGATGAATATAAAGAGGAAGAAAATGTTAAGACCAAGGAAAGAATTAAAAAATTAAGAGAAGACGATGGATATAAAGAGGAAGAAAATGTTAAGACCAAGGAAAGAATTAAAAAATTAAGAGAAGATGATGAATATAAAGAGGAAGAAAATGTTAAGACCAAGGAAAGAATTAAAAAGTTAAGAGAAGATGATGAATATAAAGAGAAAGAAAATGTTAAGACTAAGGAAAGAATTAAAAAATTAAGAGAAGACGATGAATATAAAGAGGAAGAAAATGTTAAGACCAAGGAAAGAATTAAAAAGTTAAGAGAAGATGATGAATATAAAGAGAAAGAAAATGTTAAGACCAAGGAAAGAATTAAAAAATTAAGAGAAAATGATGAATATAAAGAGAGAGAAAATGTGGGAACCAAAGAACGTATACACAATTTAAGATCTCAAGAATTATATAAAACCAAAGAGCGATTAAAAGATAGGCAACAAAAAGCAAATAAACGATATGATGATCAGCTCCGACTTAGAGAGAATATTGCCCGACAATATCAGAGAAGTAATGAACAAAAAGATAAGTATTTTTTGCAATTTATGAAAGATCGTGCATGTATGCCTCAATGTATATGTTGTTCTTGTGAGGGCCTATTTTTCAGCCACTCTGTAGTCAACTTTAATTTAGATAAAATTAAAGAGTGTGTTTCTGAAGACATTTTTTTAAAAATTTACAATTATAATTCAAAATTTATTTGTAAAACATGTAACTCGCATATAAGTAAAGGTAAAATACCTAATTTATCTACTAGTAATGGATTAAAATTTGTTGATATTCCGAATTGTCTGCAAATTCTATCTCCACTTGAAGAAAGAATGGTTGCACCTTATATCAATTTCATGCAAATTAGATCTTTAAAATCTTTTTCAGTAAATCCACAACTTGGTTTAAAAGGTAGTGTAGTAAATATACCAATTGAAATAAATGATGTGTTAAGGGTATTGCCGAGAAATTTCGATCAAATGGCGACATTACAGGTAAAGTTGAAAAGACATTTTGATCACAAGAGCAATTACATGTTTGAAACGATTCGCCCTGCTGTTGTTTGTGAAGCTCTAAAACATCTCATTGAAACACCACTTTACAAGAAATACAATATACATATTGATGGTAAATATTTACACCAGTTTCAGAGTAATTACAATGAAAAAGTTAATTTCATTGTAGATCATTCTGATTTTAATGATAACATAGAAATAAGTAATAGCCAAAATAATTTAAGTATTTTGCATGAAGTAAATTTTGATTCAGATTTTGAATTAGAGGTAGAATCAGATGAAGAAGTTATGTTAGTTGATAGAAATGAAGAGATAGTTAACAATGTTAGAATTATTGCTCCAGGACAAGGAAAAGTTCCTGTACCTTGGCATGCGGTGGAAGATATAGACGAATTATGTTTTCCTAAGATATTTGGTGGTTATGAAATGAATATTCCTACTTTTATTTCGTATAGTGATCGGGCAAAATCAGAGATTAGGCGTTGGGATCGAAGGTCTTGTATATCTACTAGGGTTCTTTTTATGGCTAAAAAGAAATTAGAAAAATCATGCATAGCTAGTTTAAATATTTGTTTGAGGAAAACAAAGCGAACCGCAGATGTGCAAGTGAAAAATGTTTTAGATACGGCGTATTTAGACAATATGATAAAATTGGATCAAGGTCATAAAATTTTAAAACAAATTAGATCTTCGCCTTCTTATTGGGAATCAAAGAAACGTGACCTAATGGCAATGATCAGGCAATTAGGCAAGCCTACAATTTTCTTAACACTTTCGGCAGGCGAAAAGATTTGGCCAGAATTATTACAATGTTTAAGTAAATTAAATTTGAACAAAGAAATTTCAATTGAACAGGCTTTACATTTAGATGACGCAGAAAAATCAGAATTAGTTACGCGAGATCCAGTAACCTGTGCACGGTATTTTGATTATAAAGCAAATAAATTAATGTTACTTTTAAAGCGGGAAAACAGTGTTTTTGACGAATATTTAGTTGAGGACAGTTATGAACGGGTAGAGTTTCAAGTACGTGGATCTCCGCATGAACACATTTTTCTTTGGATTAAAGAGGCTCCTAAATATGAGCCTTCGAATAGTGAAAGTATAGATGAATGCATTCGATTTATAGATAGATTTATAACTTGTTCATATGATGAAAATGATGTTTTTATGGCAGTTCAAAGACATAGGCATACTCATACATGTTACAAAGGTACCAAAAATAAAATGAAATGTCGATTTAATTTTCCTCAGTCTGTTATGAATAGGACAATGATTTTAGAGCCATTAAATAATGATGAGAAGACTGATGAAATTTCAAAAACTTTATCTGAAATTCGTAATTTAATGTTATATTTTTCAAAAAAGCAAGAATTTGTTACTTTTGACGATATTTTAATAAAATTAAAAATAACAGAAGATCAATATATTTTGGCTTTAAGGAGTTCATTAAAAAGAACGCAAGTGTTTTTAAAACGCAATAGTTTAGAAGTAAATATTAATTGTTACAATAAAACCATATTACATTTATTTGAGGCTAATATAGACGTGCAGTTTGTGTTGGAAGAATACGGTATAGCATCCTACATAATTAATTACGTAGGAAAAGTGGATGCAGGCCTTTCTAAACTTTTACGTGATGCAGAATCAGATGTCAGTAGTGGTAATATTAGTGTAAAAGAAAAATTTCGAAAAATCGCTAATGTATTTTTAAACAGTAATTTAATGTCGGCACAAGAAGCGGTATATCACGTTTTATCTTTGCCATTGTCTAAAAGTAGTAGACAAACAATTTATATTAATACAAGTCCAATAAATGAACGCGCTTTAATGTTAAAATCTCCGGCTGAATTACGAAAATTGAATTCTGATTCTACCGAAATATTTATGGAAAACGTCATGATAAAATATGCCCAAAGACCACCAACACTCAAAAATACATGTTTAGCAGATTTTGTTTCTAGTTATTCAAAACGGAAAATTCAAAATAATGAAAATGATGATGAATTATTTGAATACCGATCCAAAGAAAAAATTGCTATTATTAGATACAGGCGGTACAAGTTAGATCAAGACTCGTTCAATTATTATCGCGAACAAATTTTGTTATTTTTGCCGTGGAGAAATGAAACTAACGAAGTAGAAAATGTAGATAAAGAAAAAGTTTACAATAATAATTTAGAAACAATCGAACGAAATCGACAAAAATATTCGGTTATAGGTGACGATATATTAGATCAAGCTTTAGAAAATGCTCAAAATGATATTCAGAATGTAGAAGATGAAGAAATTAGTAGTTTCTTGGAGGGTGAATTATCAAGGCATCAACGAATTGATATTTTACAACAAGATGGCAAAGAGATTTGTAAAGACAAATTTTTCAATCGTTTTGTATGCCCCAAACGCGTATCACCTAAAGAATTGATAAATATAATGTCTAAGTTAAATAATTTACAACGTGAATTTGTAATGCATGTATTGAACTGTTTCAAAACACACAAATTACCATTAAAAATATTCTTAAGCGGTTCCGCAGGAGTTGGAAAATCTACTGTTATTAAATGTATTTACCAAATGATTACTAGTTACCACGATAATTTACCTGGTTCTGAAAAAGATAAATTAGTTGTTTTACTTTGTGCACCTTCTGGTAAAGCTGCCTTTTTAATAAACGGTGTAACGTTACACACCGCTTTTGCTCTACCCGTAGTACAGTTCGGTGGCCAAATGCCAGAACTATCTGCTGATTTAGCAAACAATATAAGAGAAAAATTGTTTCATTTAAAATTACTAATTATAGATGAAATTTCAATGGTAGGCAGTACACTTCTAAGTCGTGTAGATACAAGATTGCGACAAATACGAGGAATAAATAAACCTTTTGGTGACCTATCAATTATTGTAGTTGGAGATATGAATCAGTTACCACCTGTAATGGATTCGCCCATTTATAGAATATCGAAAAATAATGAAATGTTTAGGCTTTTTGACATAAATCCTTTATGGCAAGATTTTGAATTTTTTGAACTGACGCAAATTATGAGACAGAGAGATGAGAAACTGTTTATTGAAGCATTAAATAACTTAGCTGTAGGCCAAATGACTGCAAATGATATAGATCTATTTAAATCGAGACAGGTTCAAGAATCAGATGTTCCTGAAAGTGCAATACGTTTGTTTGCGGAAAATGTTAATGTCGATAATTACAACCAGATGAAAATAGAAAAGCAAATCGGCACAGAATACATTTCTGAAGCAAAGGACACGATTTTAGGTAAACTATCAGATACAAATAGAAATCGTGTAATAGAATCATTAAAAACAAAAAGTATAACTGAGACGAATGGTTTACCCTTTAGAGTGAGATTAAAATTAAATATTAAATATATGATAACTAGTAACATTGATGTCGAAGACGGGCTTGTGAACGGAGCTTGTGGTTGCTTAAAGCACCTAACATTTAATCCAAATTCTACAGATCCGTATATAATATGGATAGATTTTGCATCCAGCGTTGTTGGTAAAAAAGCTAGGCTTCCGTATAAAGAATTCATGAAATTCGAAAATATCGATTCCAATCTAACGCCTGTAGTGAAAACCAGTATTTCATTAAACATTTCTAATAAATTACAGTACCAAATATTACGCAAACAATTTCCAGTAGTACCTGCGGAAGCATTAACAATACATAAAAGTCAAGGTCAAACATACCAAGAAATATGTATAGATTTTAATAAATCAAAGAGAATTACACGGTCTATGCTGTATGTGGCGTTAAGTAGGGTTACAATGTTATCTGGGTTATATATTTTAGGTACATTTAAACCACCAAAATTAATCAAATCAAATGATCCAATTTTGCTAGAATTACACAGATTACGAACTGAAAAAACATTAAAATTATCCTTTGACAATTTAAAAGTAACTAATGGAATTACGGTCACATACCAAAATATAAACTCACTATCGACAAAGTTAAAATTAGTATTGAGCGATCAGTGGTATTGTAGAAGTGATATTTTAATATTTTCGGAAACACTTTCAAAATCAACTGACAAATTTGAAATTCCTAATTTTGTTGAAGTATTTCGATCTAACGTACATCGTTCATCAAGAGGTGTTATTTGTTTTGCAAGAAAAGGAATTAGTGTGTTATATTTAGATCATACACTTGAAATACAAGAAAATCAAAATAAAATTGAATATCATGTAGAATTATTTGGCATTAAAGTAGAAAATTATTACTTTATCAGTGGTTATAAATCCCCTTCTTGCACAAATAAAATGTTTCAGAAAAGTTTTCAAAATATATATGAGAAAATATATAAAAATGACAATGAATTAATAGTTATTGGAGATTTCAATTTTGATATGAAATGTGAAAGAAAAATTGATGTAATTAACATTTTTAAGAATTGGAATTTAAAATCTGTGTTGCCATCTGATTTATCTACTACAGATTTAAATACACAAATAGATATTATATTTTCTACAAGTGCCTCTGTGGCAACAGGCGTGTATGAAACGTACTTCTCCTACCATAAACCAATATTTGTCAAATTTAATTTACAGAGTAATGATCCTGTATATGATGAAAATGTACAATCATCATTAATGATACAAAACACACTTTCAGATTATAGTATTATTGTTAGTAATCATGAAGTTAGTATATTGAAAGAAAGTATTGAACTAAATTCGACTGAACTTTTAAATCTAGATGATACAATTTTACAAATTGCTGATATAATGCTGTCTGAGATTCATAAAATAAATGTAGCATTGTCTAAGGAAAATTATTGCAATCGTTTAGAAATGTTATTTTTACGATATGAAGATTTTGTAAATATGTCAAAAAGAAGTGTTCTTACAGAACATAATGCAGTTTTAATGTCTCAACCTATTGATTTTCAAAGAAACAAAAAAATTTATGATGCTTTAAGAGAAAATTTCTCAGTAGTGAAAACAGAAGGTGATGGATCATGTTTATTCCGTTCGTTATCGTTATGTTTATTCGGGACACAAAAATTACACAAATGTATTAGAATGTTATGTTGCTATATTTTTTTCGAAAATTGGTTATACTTTGAACACCCTGATAGAATGAATTTTTTGTTCGAATATGCAAGCGTAATAGAATTAATAAATAATACTGCAAACATTAAAACTTGGGGAAATGAAGTACATACAAAAGCGATAGCAATTGCAGCTTCAAGAGATATTTATGTTTATGAAGAAGTAGATAGTGGCGACATGAATAAGAGAAAGTCTTTACGGGAATTGCAAGATAGATGTGATTCAGGGCTACTGAATAAAAATCATTTCTTATTAACAAAACATACTTTTAACAATGACAATGATTCAGAGTCTTTAAAGCCTATATCCGTTCTATATACAGATGGCGGAACAAACATTGCTCATTATTCTGCAATTTTACCAAAAAGTTTGAATGCTATTCTTTTAAAACCAAAGTATAGAAGAGATGTAAGGCCTACTGAAAATTCACAAACTGTAGTGACAAATGTTATAAATTTAGAATAAATAAGAAGAGAAGAAACAATAATTTTTGGGATTAATACAACCTTTCTAGTGTATACAATTTTAGCTAGACTTTACGAAAAATCTATTAATACAGAGTACGGCTGCGATATTTCGCTACCGAAAAGCGTATCTATGTTATACAGATCACTTCTCTGCCAGTTTTTGCGGACGGTGTTCTGAAAGATTTTTTAATAATTTATTTTTAGGAAGATAGACTTTACGAAACATCTGTTAATAAAGAGTACGGCTGCGGTATTTCGCTACTGAAAAGCGTCTCTGAATTATATTCATCACTTCTCTGCCAAGGACGGTATTCTGAAAAATATTTTAATAATTTATTTTTAGGTTCAATACGGGAGCTAGATTTTACGAAAAATATGTTAATAAAGAGTACGGCTGCGGTATTTCGCTACCGAAAAGCGTCTCTGAGTTATATTCATCACTTCTCTGCCAATTTCTACGGACGGTTTTCAGAATGACAATTTAATAATTTATTTTTAGGTTCAATACGGGAACTAGACTTTAGGAAACATATGTTAATAAAGAGTACGGCTGCGGTATTTCGCTACCGAAAAGCGTCTCTGAGTTATATTCATCACTTCTCTGTCAATTTCTACGGACGGTTTTCTGAAAGATATTTTAATAATTTATTTTTTGGTTCAATACGGGAGCTAGATTTTACGAAACATATGTTAATACAGAGTACGGCTGCGGTATTTTGCTACCGAAAAGCGTATCTGTGTTATATACATCACTTCTCTGCCAATTTCTACGGACGGTATTCTGAAAGATATTTTAATAATTTATTATTAGGTTCAATACGGGAGCTAGACTTTAGGAAACAAGTGTTAATAAAGAGTACGGCTGCGGTATTTCGCTACCGAAAAGCGTCTCTGAGTTATATTCATCACTTCTCTGCCAATTTCTACGGACGGTTTTCAGAAAGACAATTTAATAATTTATTTTTAGGTTCAATACGGGAACTAGACTTTAGGAAACATATGTTAATAAAGAGTACGGCTGCGGTATTTCGCTACCGAAAAGCGTCTCTGAGTTGTATATATCACTTCTCTGCCAATTTCTACGGACGGTATACTGAAGGATATTTTAATAATTATTTTTAGGTTTAATACGGGAGCTAGACTTTACGAAACATATATTAATAAAGAGTACGGCTGCGGTATTTCGCTACCGAAAAGCGTCTCTGAGTTATATACATCACTTCTCTGGCAATTTCTACGGACGGTATTCTGAAAGATATTTTAATAATTTATTATTAGGTTCAATACGGGAGCTAGACTTTAGAAAACATACGTTAATAAAGAGTACGGCTGCGGTATTTCGCTACCGAAAAGCGTCTCTGAGTTATATTCATCACTTCTCTGCCAATTTCTACGGACGGTTTTCAGAAAGACAATTTAATAATTTATTTTTAGGTTCAATACGGGAACTAGACTTTAGGAAACATACGTTAATAAAGAGTACGGCTGCGGTATTTCGCTACCGAAAAGCGTCTCTGAGTTATATACATCACTTCTCTGCCAATTTCTACGGACGGTATACTGAAAGATATTTTAATAATTATTTTTAGGTTTAATACGGGAACTAGACTTTACGAAACATATATTAATAAAGAGTACGGCTGCGGTATTTCGCTACCGAAAAGCGTCTCTGAGTTATATACATCACTTCTCTGCCAATTTCTACGGACGGTATTCTGAAAGATATTTTAATAATTTATTATTAGGTTCAATACGGGAACTAGACTTTAGGAAACATATGTTAATAAAGAGTACGGCTGCGGTATTTCGCTACCGAAAAGCGTCTCTGAGTTATATTCATCACTTCTCTGCCAATTTCTACGGACGGTTTTCAGAAAGACAATTTAATAATTTATTTTTAGGTTCAATACGGGAACTAGACTTTAGGAAACATACGTTAATAAAGAGTACGGCTGCGGTATTTCGCTACCGAAAAGCGTCTCTGAGTTATACACATCACTTCTCTGCCAATTTCTACGGACGGTTTTCAGAAAGACAATTTAATAATTTATTTTTAGGTTCAATACGGGAACTAGACTTTAGGAGACATACGTTAATAAAGAGTACGGCTGCGGTATTTCGCTACCGAAAAGCGTCTCTGAGTTATATACATCACTTCTCTGCCAATTTCTACGGACGGTATACTGAAAGATATTTTAATAATTATTTTTAGGTTTAATACGGGAACTAGACTTTACGAAACATATATTAATAAAGAGTACGGCTGCGGTATTTCGCTACCGAAAAGCGTCTCTGAGTTATATACATCACTTCTCTGCCAATTTCTACGGACGGTATTCTGAAAGATATTTTAATAATTTATTATTAGGTTCAATACGGGAACTAGACTTTAGGAAACATATGTTAATAAAGAGTACGGCTGCGGTATTTCGCTACCGAAAAGCGTCTCTGAGTTATATTCATCACTTCTCTGCCAATTTCTACGGACGGTTTTCAGAAAGACAATTTAATAATTTATTTTTAGGTTCAATACGGGAACTAGACTTTAGGAAACATACGTTAATAAAGAGTACGGCTGCGGTATTTCGCTACCGAAAAGCGTCTCTGAGTTATATACATCACTTCTCTGCCAATTTCTACGGACGGTATACTGAAAGATATTTTAATAATTATTTTTAGGTTTAATACGGGAACTAGACTTTACGAAACATATATTAATAAAGAGTACGGCTGCGGTATTTCGCTACCGAAAAGCGTCTCTGAGTTATATACATCACTTCTCTGCCAATTTCTACGGACGGTATTCTGAAAGATATTTTAATAATTTATTATTAGGTTCAATACGAGAACTAGACTTTAGGAAACATATGTTAATAAAGAGTACGGCTGCGGTATTTCGCTACCGAAAAGCGTCTCTGAGTTATATTCATCACTTCTCTGCCAATTTCTACGGACGGTTTTCAGAAAGACAATTTAATAATTTATTTTTAGGTTCAATACGGGAACTAGACTTTAGGAAACATATGTTAATAAAGAGTACGGCTGCGGTATTTCGCTACCGAAAAGCGTCTCTGATACTAATCACTTCTCTGACAGTTTTATGGGACGGTGTTTTGAAAGATTTTTAATAGTTTATTTTTAGGTTCAATAAGGGTATAATATGGCTACTGGCGAACCTCCCTTACACAAATAAAAGGTAACGCACCGTGTAATAATTCCTCAGTCTTTTTCAAGATAAGGAGGTGTGGAAACTTATTACCTCTGCAAGTATATACATAGTGCAAATAACTTCAAAAATTTGTATATGTATCTATTGATTTCTAAATAATAAATGCAGTAAATATTATTCCATGGCAACAAAGTCAAACGAAAGTTACATATCTTTTCGGTAACTATGACAGCAAATTCCTTAAAGCTCAGTGCTTAGTATATCCACTGTCCTCCCAAAAATTCGTAACCATAGTGTATCTCAAAGGACTGTTTACAAGATAAGCTAGAATGTTTGGTTTGAATGATTTTTAGTTTAAAATCTCTATGGCTGCTGCCGCTGTGCACGCTCAAATAAGTTCTGCATGTAATATGTATATACAAACAGAAAGTATATACGTATAACCTATCGAAAATCAGTACTCAGTATATGAAGAAACGTCTGTGTTCTTTTCTGTACAAAAACCATTATATTTCTGAAAATATTTTAACATCGCCTCCCGTTACAGAAATTTTATATAGGTTGGATATATTTTATTCATTAACTTTCTTATTGGTTATTGTAATTAAATTTGATATGGAATAGAGCAAGAACTAAACATTTTATTAGTTTTTATACTTTACGCTAGCGATATATTAAACAAATAATTTTTTTATTGTTAATGTTAAATTTTAAGTCAAATACGTGCTAATTTATGACGTTATTCTATTTTACAATTAAAATTTTATTTTTTGTTCATTATTTTCTCTTAATACATAGGACACTCAATCACAAAAACCAAAATAATGAATATAATTTTAAAATTAAATATCTTGCTTATAAAAGGACCAATTTAATATTTCTTCATAGACCTCCCGCTTTAGAGATATTCAAGGTAGTTCAAAATCTGTAAGCCTTAAAAGGTTGAAATTTATTATTTACGTCTTGTATAAAGTCTAGTTCTGCATATCCCTTTACGAACACTATATCCCACCATTTTAAAATTTAAATTAATATTTTTAATTTATTTTGAAAATATGTTTTCAGAACTCATTTTTAATAAAATTAAACAATAAATCACCTAATAATATCAATCTTAACACAGGCTATGAACTAAATAAATCATGGTACCCTGTTATTCGTTCGTAATTTTTTCTTAATCATTTGTATGTTTAATGTTTTACCATTTATCAATGTATCTATGATTTTATATACTTCTTGTAGTCTTGACTACATATTTATTTATGTTATTATTATAAAAACCTGAAGAAGACAGTACCTTGCTGTCGAAACGTTGTTGTATTTAATAAATTTATACAGAACTATACCCAAATATTGTTTAATCTTATTTTTAATTTAGTTATAAAAAAAATTCGTATAGTTAAACAGGCGTACAAGGAAGTCGTGTGGTGTCCACATCAGATATTTTATTTAATATTTTTGAAGAGAAAGTAAAAACTTGTTACCCATATTTTTTCTTTTGACAAAATTTTTATTAATTAGCCAGAAAAAAAATAATGAAATTTGATTATTTGAATTCTCGCCATATATGACGTAGAATTACGCCGCACCAATGAATAGTCGCAAAGCCAAGCGTAGTGCCGTAATGGTATGTTTGTGCGGGTAATGCAGATCACCTGTTTGGCGTTTCAACAATAGTTTGTAGGTTAGTATTTTAGTTTATCTTTTTGGTATCGATATTTTAAATTACAAGTAATTACCTATGTGTTTATTTATAAAGTAATTAATGTATTTGAGAGACCAGAAAGAGAAAAATGAACTGTCAAATTCAAATTAAAACTTTCTCGCACGCCATGCCATCTATTGATAACATTCTTAAACATGCTTCCCCTCCCCCAGTTCAATATAAAGACGTCACAGAAAATTTTCTTTCTTAATTTAGTATAACACAAATAATTATTTTAAAATAAAATTTATATTTTTATATATGTTTTAATAGAACATTACGTATAGAGTGACAGAAATCGGATTTTCAGTACCACGCAAGTAGCCCATTGAAAATTGAAATATTGAAAATATTTGCAAAAAATTTAAAATAATTTATTGTAATCATGGAAGATGAAATCAATTGCACATTGCACTCCGCCTGAGCTACGTCATATAGCTCAGACCACTGTAAATAATCTACTTCCTAAAAAATCAATTAAGTAAAAAAGGGTTAAGTAAATGCGAGAGTAAATGTCATCTAGTACCAATCTTCTAAATCAAAAAACTGCGTATCGAAATAAAGGCCATTACGATACGCAATTGCGTAATAACTTCATTATGAACGGAAAATCTGAAAAAGCATGTAAAACGTTACACGCACTACGGGGATTCCCTCACTGACCGATTTGATTATTAATTTTAATTTTTTCTTATCAAACTAAAGTATTTATTCGAGTTAAGTACGTGAAAATAAGAAATTTGTCAAAATAACATTTGTTCACAATATATTTTTAATTACAAAATGTAAGTACATTACAATAGGGGAGTTTCACTATGTGAAATTTGAATATTCTAGTACTAAATACTGAAAATATATCATACAAGTACTCTATTAAAAAATATAAAAGTAATATTAATGCTGTTTTAATATTTAAATTTTTAAATTAAAACATTGCTGTAAAATATATATGTATTTTAACTTTAATCTATTTAAATTTCACAAAAGAATATTTATCGCTTCATGATCTCTTGCTACAACCACACAACAAATTAATATAATAATACGACTGACGTTATACTCGCTGCGGTGATACTCGGAATGGCTGAACGTTGCAGTTATCTTTTGTCTTTTTCTACCCCATGGTAAACAATATATATCTATCTTCGTTCAATAAAGAACAAATTTCTGGACTTACTATTTTCTTTTATATCTTTCTATGCACTAGTAGTATGGTATAAGACTATCTTTCTTTTACAGCGAACGATTGTTATATCGAAAGTCTGACGTATTTCCTCAGCTATTAGCGCTATATTTAAAATTTTAATTAATTTTTCTCAGCAATATGGAGTACTTTACGACAAAAAAAAAAATACGCATCACGTATTTTTTCATGTAGATTAATATATATTATTTCCAAAAATTGTGAAACTCCCCCGTTGCCACGCAGTCATCTTCAGTTGCACAATAGTTACATAATCAGTTGTGAAAAGAGAGTTATTGTTTGTGTGAGTCTACTTAAAAAATTCCGTTACAGTCCTGGCAGAGGATAGGATTGCGATTGTACCTCCGTAACTTTAACGCATATTACTTACTTAAATTCTGAAAAAACTATACAATACTTATGAAATACCTAATTTATTATTCATAATAGACTATCATCAATTACATCAAGACATGCAATACTTTATTTGTTTCTATTGATGTATAGTACTAGTACCCGACAATATTTCTTAGATCTAAGTAATTAGATTAAATCTATAAATTGGTACAAATGGAAAAAGGTTGTAAAGCTATATGTACATTATTCTTACATTCCACTCTTATCGTTGGTGGTTATATGAATTCAAATATATTCATTCTAAACGCACACAACTTTGTAACATTAACACACAAAAAGAAACAAACTTATGACGTCAAATGATGACAATCGCATAAAAAGAAGGGGAAAGTAAAATTCAATTCAGAATCACGCGTACGTAATACCAACTTAAAAATGTTGTATACAAATATCCCCACACACACATACTCACTCGTTTCACTGGGTTAGTGGGACAGTAGTGCGTGCCACTATAGCATAACGGTGGAGCGCGGTTTCATAGATTTATAAAACGACCGCTTTGTGGAAATGGATGACGGGAGTTGTAATTTGTGTTTTATTTTGTAATGCATAAAATTAATGTTTTGGTAGTAATGGAATAATGAAAATGAAAGGGTTTAATTAAACGCTTGTTTTTATTGGTTTTTAGATAATTAATTCCATTCTGTACTTACGCGTAATGTAAACTGGAGAATATTGCTTACCTGTAACAGAAAATTAATTATTAGATTTGTATTTATCTACCACTTTAATTAATTTAAAAATAAAATTATGTACTTTGTTTACTTAAAGAAATTTGCAACATTTTTTCGTACATTTCTTTATAATTACCAAAGTAACACTTTAATGCCGAAGGGGGATAAATAGTTATTTAACTACCAAGGGCAACTAAAATGAGAGTTGTTTTCTTAATACGGAGCCTAACTAGTATGACAAAATGAGGGTAGAACAATAACAAGTAAATAATCTTATACCGGGAGTTTATTTTATCAGTAAATATAGGGTATATCATTGCCATAGTTACGGTACGAATGTTTGACAGCAATGTATTGAAGCGTTTATTTTATGAGTAAACATAGGCGTTTAATATGGGAAGCAGTTTTTGGTAAATACAAAGGTCTGGCAATAAATCAAGCTATGCTATTGAACATGATAATAGTACATTATTTAATATTAATTACTTTAATAATATTGCAAAAATTACAATAAATTGTAAAAATTGTCAAATAAATAATTGTTTCACATTTTTATTATGCAATATCAAAAGATTTGTAAATGTCTCGGTGGTGCAGTGGTTATAACAGTGGCGTTTGGTTGGGGTTCGATTCTCCGTTGGAATAATTATTTTTTTTTTTTATATTTTTAAAAATTGTTGATCTTAAAAATCAGTTTATATTTTCATATTACAATCATTTAAAAATAATAATAACATTTTAATAAATAAAGAGAAAATAATTGATCACAATAATCGAAATATTGATACAATAACAATGCATTGTATTTCCTTTGATATTAATAAAAATAACTGATATATAATAAATTTGTGTAGATATTATGTTTTTACTGTATTTATCAAAATAAAAATTACAATGCATTGTTATTACATCAATATTTTGGTTATTGTAATCAATTATTCTTAATTATTTTCTCTTTATTTATTACAATGTTATTATTATTTTTAAATGATTGTAATATGGAAATATAAACTGATTTTTAAGTTCAACAATTTTTATGAAAAAAAAAAAAATAATTACCCCAACCAAAAATTTTAGACGCAACTGTTATAACCACTGCACTACCGAGACATTTACAAATCTTGTGATATTGCGTAATAAAAAAGTGAAACAATTATTTATTTGACAATTTTTGCAATATTATTAAAGTAATTAATATTCAATAATGTACAAGATGTAATGTACTATTATCATGTTCAATAGCATGGCTTGATTTATTGCCAGACCTTTGTATTTACCAAAAACTGCTTCCCATGTTAAACGCCTATGTTTACTCATAAGATAAACGCTTCAATACATTGCTGTCAAACATTCATACCGTAACTATGGCAATGATATTATACCCTATGTTTACTGATGAAATAAACTCTCGGTATGAATTCTTCTAAATTATAATTTCAATATCAATATTTCAACTTTGTTATATTTGTAAGTCAAAATTTTGTTTAGAAATAATTATAATTTTTCTCACATATCTCTGTGTAGTCTAGATGTCAACCGCTTAGACATTTATTGTCTTGGCAATTAACTATGTAAGTTATTGCAAGCTGAAGCGCAAGGTTGATATTTAGCTACAGATGCTGTCTGATACCCGCCCTCGCCCCTCAGACATGTCCTAAAGATTATAACCTTCTGTTTTAGTTTTTAGTCTTAGCGAT
The DNA here is from genome assembly GCA_943142095.1 of Ophonus ardosiacus. Lineage (NCBI taxonomy): Eukaryota > Metazoa > Arthropoda > Insecta > Coleoptera > Carabidae > Ophonus > Ophonus ardosiacus. The sequence goes on along the minus strand of OW964832.1, from coordinate 30,246,534 downwards.
TTAGTTTTTAGGCGAGTATTACACGCCAGTACACGTATGTACAATGTAACAAGTTAGTCTATGTGAAAGTTTCAAACTGGCAAGTTGTGTAGTCTGTATCATTTAGTTTTTGGGCGTGTACGCACCTGTGTGAAGATGGCACCACATGTAAGAATTTCGAGAAAAAAATTATTGCATAATTTTGCCCAAGTTATGCCCAGTTTTACCCAATACTTAATTTATTATGCCCCCGTGGGCATTTTGAGTGAGCATGTTGCGTGGGCAGTTTGTGTGGGCATGTTACGTGTTGTGATAACTAGTCACTGTCCACCTAAAGTCGAGTGTGCGTTTAGGTTATGTTTGGGTGGGTATGGTTATAAAAGTTAGTCGCCCAGGGTGCTGTGTAGGCTGTTTGGGTGAGCAGGTTGAGTGGGCATGTTACGCGTTGTGATAACTAATCACTGTCCACCTAAAGTCCAGTGTGCGTTTAGGTTATGTTTGAGTGGGTATGGTTATAAAAGTTAATCGCCCAAAGTCTTGTGTAGGCAGTTTGGGTGGGCATGTTACGTGGGTAGTTTGAATGGGCAGATTGCGTGGGCAAAATAAATTAAGTATTGGGCAAAACTGAGCATAACTTGGGCAAAATTATGCAATATTTTTTTCTCAAAATTCCTAATTGGGGGTGCACTTCGTGCACTCCAGTACGCGTATTTAGGCTGCAATGTAACAGTTTAGTTTTGTTTAATTCGTTTAGTGTAATCAATAATAATAAGTTAGTAAAAAAAATAATAAATCAATTAATCAATTTAAAAAATAGTTTTTTTTTATTTCGTACGCTTTGTTCATGGATCCCATGATCTTTTGAATTAAAATGCTTTAATTGCTTAAAAATTATTAAATATAGTGGCACAATATCCTGCAGACAAACTTAAATAGGTTGTGAATATATGTCTATTGTTCCAGTTTTGTAGCAACAATTTCCATTTCCGTAAATTCCTCTGTAGCCGTGCCTTATGACGTCACAGGTGCGATAACAGATGCTCAGAAGTTATTCAGTGCCAACGCCGCCTTTAAATGACATCAAGGTTCGATGTTAAAAGATTTATGTTTTATGGCGACTAGGACGCCTTCATCGTAAATTATAAGTGCACGAGCAGATTATATTCTGCAACATGCATTAATTATTCCTCTATTCAATAGAGTTTATTGGATAGATAGCACGACTACTGATTGATCTTTCTATTATATTTCTTTGTCTTCATACTTGGCATTTGTTATTCTCAGTGTATTCCAATCATAATCACAATAAATAAATAAAGTTTATAATGTTAAGTCGTTTACTCACAATTTAATTATCGCTTACCTATCGACTGAATCTGAATGTATTACCTTCCGTCAATTCTATGTATGTACAAATCCTATACCAAAAGTTCCTTGGAAAAGATTCTATATATCGAGTAAAATTGTAACACGAACATGTACTATTTTCCACAAATTCCTTGGAAAAGATTCTACAAATCCAATGAAATTGCACATGATACTGACATCTGTCAATTAAAATTATTTGAATATGTCAGCTATTTTCATGATTATAGCAAAGCTGGCTAATTTATAAAAGTTAATCTCTTTATAATTCTTTAACTCTGTATCTACTGAATATGAAGGAAAATATATAATCAAACCGTATACCTAGACAATAAGATTTTCTTTCATATTAATGATCACAAAATGTCGAAAAATGATATTTAACTGCGTTTTTAAAGAAAACCTATTAAGACCTTCAAATAAGGGAACTTCCGGTTGACCAATTATAACCAAAATCTAATCGGTTATTCATATGTAAAGAAGAGGAATACTAAAGAATTATAATTTTTAGAATTGTATTAGAGTTATCGTAGGAGAAAAATTTGTCACACAAGGAAACACAGATACACACACATCAGACATTATCGTACAACCAGTAAAATCGCACTCTAGGTAACTTAAAAAGTGCATATTCATTAAAACCTCATCACCATTTTTTTTGACCAAAGACAATACCTTCCTGACCTAAAGGTGACGGAAGGTAAAAAGCGGATATGTAAATTTTGTAGTTTTTATTTTTGTGAATAACTTCCAAATGTGAAAAATACTGTATTTTAGTCAAACCTCTTTAGAGTACTATTATTAGCTCATTCAATTTTTTTTATCACTGTTGGATTTCGAGTTATGATGTCAAAGTTTTAATTTTTGAAACTGAAGTCAACGCTTTTGAGTGACTGTTTCGCAGACAGTGTTACACCCAACGAAATTTCAACCTTCGTTTAACCATATATGTAGAACCATCTACGAAACAGCCACAGCGTTGATTTCAGCGCTAAATCTTTGAAACACTGTCTATAGTTTAAAAACAAACTATACTCAAGTATAATTTACAGGGCAACAATATATTGAAATTATTAATAGTAAAAATAGTAAAGGTAAAGAGTAATTTTTTATTATTAATATCTTTGGATAATGGTTTATTTTTTGTCATTACTAATTCATTAGTATTTTGGCAATAGCTCATCCTTTGATTATTCGTCCATTTTATGATAATGAGCTAACTAAAAAAACAAACACATATCCTACCGTTGATCTGTGAATGTTACTGGCAACATTGGTTCATCAATTTATATTTTTATGAATGAGGCACTTTCCAAATTTAAGAACCGCATAAACTTGAAATTTATGTACTCATCAATTACCAGAGACGTTTTATTGCTTAATTACCTCAGTTGGCTTCGTAACAAATTGAGGGCTTACGAAAATTTTATAGGTTCTATGATTATTATACTCCTCATTTCGCTCCAAATTATACTTATAAACCTTATCAATGAAAATTTTGACGAAGATAAGAAAATTATACGTAATTTATCTTATTAAAGATATAAATATAATGAAAGTTACAAAACACAATAAAACTAAAAATTTATGTTACTTTTGTCACTGTTAGTGTTTACCTTTGTTTCTTTTGAAACATTTTGTAATTTCAAATAATACCATCAGATTTCATGTTTATTGAGACATGTAAATAAGAATGGAAACCTGGTGATGAAATTTGGAACTAAAACAAAGAAGCTATTTTATTTTATTCGTATGCTTTTACATAGGTGAGTACAGTTTATACACCGGAGAATATATAATAAAACTAATAACTTAAAATAAATTAAACTACTATTATCTAATATTTATTGTAAAACTACTAACTAAAGTATTTCAATTGAAAATAATTAATCTACTGTTACAACTAATAAAACATGAAAGGGGAAATATACTCTACCTAAAATAATAATAATTGTAGCAAGGTGAGCATGGTGCCATAACAAGTAAAGAACTTTATTATAAACTCTTCTAAACTATAGTTTCAATATTAATATTTTAACTTTGTTATCTTTGTAGTCAATTTTCTGTTTAGAAATAATAATAATTTTTCCTAGATCTAGTCTAGATGTCAACCGCGTAGACAGTTATTGTCTTGGCAATTAACTATACAAGTTATTGCAAGTTGAAGCGCAGGGTTCTTATTTAGCTATGGATGCTGCATGCTCATCTTCCACCTCCCCGCACCCCTCATCAGATATGCCCTACTGAAGAAATAACCGCTTGTTTTTAGTCAGTCCCTGTTTAAGATTCAAACCGAAAATTCATGTAGTCGGCGGTTTAGTTTTGTGCGCGTACACTAGTACGCGTAATTAGATGACAAATATACAAAGTAACAGTTTAGGTTTGTGTAATTAGTTTAGTGTGTTCAATAATAATGAGTTAGTTTATTTTAAATATGTATTTATGTAAATAAAGTTAGTAGTATGGAAATATAAAGCGAGTCGTCATCCATAAAAGATATGTTCATCATTAGTTCAAGAGTTAAGTGTTAGTGAGCGTAAAGCCTCATTTCCACCGAATGTTTTATTGCTTAATGAATAATGCATAAGACTTAAGGCATTATGACAATTTACCGTTTCCAGCTATTTTGCTTAGTGACTAATACAACAGAAATGTCACAATTTTTTCCCTTATTACTTGTTGTCTAGCAGACTGCAATTGCAGCAGCAATTCTTTTTTTTTAAATATATGATATAAATAATTTTCTGTATCTATATCCATACCGAAAAATTAAAAATTTAATAATTATAAAATAGATTGACAGTTGACAGTTCAGGTTAGAAGTTTGCAATCTTTTGTTCTTACGCATTGCTCTTAATTCTTAAGCATTAATTATAGCTCTTACGCATTAGGACAATCGGTGGAAATGAAGCTTAAGGGTGTTCCGTCTCAATAAACCAGCGATCGGTGGGCGAGCAAGCAACCGTCCACCAGTTAGTTAAAGCGTCATCGTTGGGTAAGAGAAGAAAAATCAGCAGCTTCGAAGATATAAAAAAAAAAAATGCCATTGGTCAATCGGCACCGCACCAAAGACCAGGGGTAATATTACCATGTTATTTTTTGATTAACAAATATTTGTACTACTTAGTTAAAATTAATTACTCATTAAAATAAAATTTAAAAAAGTACCAAGAAATTAACATTTTCTGTCCAACTTTTGTCTAATTTAACCGACTTTGTATATTGGAAACATTTTCCCAGACACCCATATATTCCTGCCAACATTAGGATATTTATAACGATCAAAAGAATTGTTGCTTGATTTTAGACATTTAATTTTAACATAATTCCCGGTTCGAACCCGACCGACGTCAAAAAGAAATATTTCGAATTTTAAATGGCAAAATATAATCCCTGTGATGCACTCTCCACGCCAGCAATGAGTGCCTGAGAGGTGACCCCCTGGTAAATGCTGGCATTGTACAAATATGTCATCATCATTAGCGAAATCTGTGTATTAGGCAGACTGGCACACCCAGCAATGAGTGATACACTGTGATGAAATATTTATTTATATCATTTATGATCAGGGTTGTTGTAATTTTGCCCGACCCAAAAAAACCCATCTAAAAAACCCACTTTTATGAAATCTTATTTTATTAATTAAACATGGTACATACTTATATGGTACACACATATATACATCAATTTTTGTCACCGACAACATTTTACAATCAATTTCATTGCTGTACGAACTATGCACGGCGTTTCTTTTATATTTGAACAACTCCAACCCTTGTGTCAGCATTTTCATTATTTTTTGAGTCGTGTGTTAATCATACTATTTGTTTAACGCGGCTGTAACAACTACTGAAATAACTTGAATCTAATTCTTGTACACACTTGCATTGCACAGACTTGCAACTATTAATATTAATTCGTAACTTATACACATGTACACTCTCTAGTTAATTTATTGTTTATTACATTACAGTCTTCAAAAAAAAAAAAAAAGAAAATATTAATAATATTAATATCTATAATCTATTACGCCGACTTGTGTATGTGTATTAAGATACTTTATAAAACTAAAGTTAAAAGTGATACATACTATAATTCGATGTTTGTCATTAAAACCAGCTTATATTTAATAAAACCCGCTTTTATTTAATAAAACCCGGGTTTTATTAAAAAAACCCAGGTGGGCTGGGTTTTTTATAAAAACTCGTGTTTTTTTCAACCCTGTTTATGATTCAAGAAAAAATAAATAAAACAGTTACTTCATATACAGGTCATAATATGTAAAGGCATGTATATAGTTTGTAAACTTGGTGTACAAAAGCCGTAACTAATCCAGGTATTAACCTTGTTCCAAGTCTCGTAACTTTATAATTCGAAAACAGGATAACATGTTTATAATTTCAAGATATTGTCTGTTTGCTTTAATCTGCATACTTGTTATAAACTGATTGCATATGCCATGTGCATCTCCATTAATTAAACGTCAGATACAAAATTCAGTTTGATCATCTTGTAAAGATCACAATTTCGATTACAAATTCTAGTTTAAATTAGATAGTACACAAAGGTCAGACGATCTTTAGGATCTATTCAAATTTCATAGGATATACGATTAAATTACGAATAACTGTTAAATAATATGGGAATAACTGTTAAATAATATGGGCAAATTTCTCGACTGTGATATACATTAGATTGATAATAAAATTTAAAATTACTTCCTAACCTCAAAATTAAATGACAATAAAAACTAAATACGTGTATATTTCGAAAACAATATTCTCATCTTCAGTAGTTAATTTTACGCAAAATCGTATTTAAAAGACAAAGAGATATTAAGATTACTCAACATGTCAACCATAACAGAGGTCGTAAGAACTTATTATTTTCACTTAATTTTAAGGGTAGGGGTAATTTTTATTTTTTTATAAATCATATTAGGGTTATGGACTCCATAATATATTTTTTTTGTAGATTAGGTGTTTATGAATCTGTAAGGTTTTACTTGTAAGTGTAATAGTTATTTACATTCGAGTGCGTGTAAAATACTTCACGCACGAGAATTGTATCAAACTTTTTGGTCGACGATAATGAAAATCACTTTTTTTAATGAGATAGATTGTACTTCTGAAAAAGGTTAGTTTAAAATACTGGGGTTAAGTCAATTTCCAAATTTGATTTTACTTACCTTCATTAGAGTACTTCGTCTAGCGAAAATTTATTTGTAATAATAGACGTTGTTTATGACTGATAATATATTTATTTGCTCATGTTTGCTTCATAATAAATAATAGGTAGGTGTCGATATTTGACATTTCAGCAATGTTCGCCTCCTGTATTTGACAGGTATATCGATCGGTGACTATGTCGGTAACGGCGGATTTTTACAATGACAGATGTCGCTGCCGTGATTTTGGTTTATATAAATTAATTTTAAATATAGGAAATGTTAAAGTAAAAAAATAACTTATGTAGGTAGTACTTTTTTACATGAACTTTATTATAGTAAAGATGATTTCTTTTCTAAATGCCCATAAACGTCCAGTGTATTTTGATTATTTTACCGTATAGTTAGACAAGTTAAAACATAGTAAGCGTAAAATGTAGGTTACACTTGCTGTGTATACAATTGTAAAGTTCCCATTTCACTTCAGGAGGGCAAAAAATAATTTAGTAGTGGGCTAAACTGAACGGTCCAGCCCACTGGCTACCTCGTCTGTCGCAAACCCCTTCGTAACTTAGTTAATTTAAGGCAAGACCTTTAATGTTATGTTTTTGAATGCTTGTAGGTCCTGATGAAGATATAAGTATACACCGAAACGTCCGTTTTGTTAGAATAAATGCAGTAAGGTTCAGATTTCGAGTAATTGTTAACATTTCTTCAAAAAATGTTGTATATATAGTATGAAGTTGTCTATGTTGATGAGAGAAGAGTGTACAAATTGGTAGAAACGTTTGAAATTGAGAGGGAACAAACAAAAAGTTAGTGTACCTGTTTTATAAGAATACGGAAAAATACTATATCACTTTTATCTGTAAATGAATTGTTATATGCCGCACAATGTTGAATTTGCTTTTACGCACATACTCGTCCTCAGTAAAGTAAAAACAACTCTCCTGAAAGCGATCTGTAGTACTGTTATTCGCTTATAATTGATCTATTTATAATTATATATTTGGCAATATGAGTAAATAATAACAATAAGCAATTTAATAAAATAATTTTAAAAAAAATACTTATAGGCATTGTAATCCAAATTTCAAATGCCACAGGCATCCTATGTCGTTCAACAAATCTTTCACTTTCATAAAATACATGGATCTATTTGGTGTGGCATGATAAATTTAAACAAGTGTGATTTTTTGTACTTTCTTTGTTGCGTTATTTCTGCATTCATTTACATGAAAATGGATTCCGTATCTCAAAAAGCCGAAAACAAAAGGCTTGCAAGAAGAGAAAATTTGTAATATAGTAGATGTGTGACGTACAGTATTGGCCATAAAGATAGCAACTTAAAAAAAAATCAATTGCTCTAATGTAAAAACTGGGATTTCAGAAATAAATTACTGCAGTATTAGTGTTTTGAACGAAGTTTAATTTACATTAAAATAATTTGCATTATATTAACAATGAAAGTTCGAAATACTTCTTTTATTCTTAAAAATTGATTTATGTGCAAAAAAATATTTTTTATTTGGACATAAAAATAAAAATAGCAACTTTTATAAAATTAATATAAAAACTAAATTTTCTAATATTTAGTGTAATAACCGGAACCACGAGAATTTATTACTTCTTCTCGTTTCATCATGAATTCAAGTAATTTTGTTATTACATTTCTATCAATTAATCTTAGTTCATCACTAAATAATACTCTTTTCCACATGTCAGTTGTCCAGTTTACATGATTTTCTGCAAAAAAATAATCGGGCCTTCACGTTCTTCTTCGAAAGAAGCGGTTTCTTTGCAGGCCGACGACTATAAAGTTTTCCGGCAACTAATATTCTTCTTCCCTGTCTTGGAGATATTTTATCTTTAATATTACTTAGTAGAAAGCCTAAAATTTTCTTTGATGATAACAACGGATTTTTAACGATATGTGTTTTATCATTCTGTCGCTTCGGTTTGATGTTTTTTTTTTGTCTACTAGAAATTGTAGAAGGCTCAATATTACCCTTCCTTCGAAAATGGATTATTATTCGTGCTATTGTAGATTTATGCAAATTAAAGTTCTTCGACATTTTATTCCGCGAAGCACCATTTTCATATGATTTAATTATTAAATTGCGAAATTCTTTAGTCAAAGTCTTATTATGACCCAGAGAAATAGAAATTTTTTAAAAGTTGCTATCTTTATGGCCAATACTGTAGATATAAAGGTGACGTAATTTTTTTTTTTTTAATTGATACCCTGTCCTCATCATGCAGTTTTAAGATAAAAGACGAATGTTCTAATTTGTCATTATGACGAAGGGCCCCTATTTTGCAAGTAATAATATATAACAATTGATGTTTTATATAACAAATGTAAAATTACTGCGCATAATGAGGTAAAGATCACATATCATGGCATTAAGCCATGATATCGTGCCCCTGGAAAATAGTATCCTCTCCGCTCATATATAATTTTCATACCAAGGTGAAAAATGATTAGATCCTAGTAATTACTTCGTCACTATTACACAGCTACGCAAGTTTTTATGCGTGTATACAATTATGTTTAACAGTAGTTGCGAAATACGTTCTTTTTATCGCTCCACTAACTAGCGGTTTCTGTGTTGACCGCTGGGCGGCTCTGCCGATAGCTAAACAACTGCACATCGTGAAAAACAACAGCCGCAGGAAGATGTTAATAGCAAGCTTATTGGCAGGTTGAAGAAAGATTGAACGTTTTATCGGAATTTTAATCGATTATTGGACTCAAATTTTGGTTTTGGAGAAATTAAGTGTTGAAGTGTTATTTTGTATAATTGGGGATTTCCTGTTGTGAAAAATTTAATTAAAGATTTCTAAGGCAATATGGCTTAAGAAATTGTTCTCCAATTTATGGATATTAATTTTTAGTGTAGTTACTACACGGTTTCTAATCATGTATTAATTTTTTATGTTGTACTATTTTGTAGAGCAACGATATTTCAACGATTTATAAATCAAAATGTGACACCTTAAAGTCCCAGAACTTTTAAATTCCACTTTAAACTTCTAGGAAAATTTTACTTTCATACTGAATCCATTAGTTATGGGGCATTAAATTGTTCCTCACCTCAGCAGCTTCATCAAAGATATCTCAAGGAATAAGGACTGTATTTTACTTCCATTATAGCAAAAAAGAATATAAACAAAACGAGAAAAAAATTAATTCAATCTGTCTATTATATGTCTAAAATTAGTAGGTATTATTATTATTATCATTATTATTATTATTATTATTATGATTATTATTATTATTATTACTATTACCATTATTATCTATTATTATTATTTTTGTTATTACTATTATTATTTCATATTTTATCATATTGTTATTATTATTATTATAACTATTATTATTACTATTTATAGTTGTTATCACGGCATTGCTAAGAGTTCCGAATAATTACGACATATGCCCATAAGCTGTAAGTTTCAAGCCGGCTCGTTATACACCTACGTCTAAGTAAAATCAGTTTTGGATTATTTAACATGTCAACCATGCCAGAGGTCCAAAAACAGATCTGAAAACAGCAGATTTAGATTACTTAAGCCCGGTATTTCAACCGCTGGTTAACTCATAAAGTAATGTTAACTAATAGTTAGTAATTAGAATGAGTTTTTCTGTTATATTAGATTCATTTAATGAATTTGTGGTTTCCCTAATGGCCGTTTGCACCAACCTAACTTAAATATTAAACTTAAATTGACAATATTGCATCGAAATGAAATGTCAAATGAATTATTATATATTGCTGTCAAAATTTCGATTTGCATTTTTTTGTTTAAGCCTTGTTGGTGCAAATGGGCATAACCAACACAAATGTATAAGTTAACTATCAGTTAATAGAATTATAACCTAAAATTACCAAAGTGAGAATTGCATTTCTCATGTCATAGATGATTTTGACGTAAATTTATGTAGTGGAAGAGATACGAATTAAAAAATATATACAAACAGAATAAATCATCATGGGAAGCCAAAGTATTTTTTTCAGCCTTTTCGATTTTCAAAAAGAACTGTTATATGATTGATAGAAGAAGTTGGGGATGTTCTTGGACCTCCGTCAGTTTATATCATATTTTGTTTATATACTGAGAACTTTGGCTTAACTTTTTAAAATTATTATATTTTTGTTTCAACACCACAGTCTCTGAACTAATTCTTATTTATGTTAGCATTAAATTTGTTTTTAATGTTTTTCTAGAATTTTCTGTTTTTCTTGCCAGTAATACACACTACCACTTTTTTTACATTTTATTATATTTTCAATATTCATATTCCACGACTAGGACAACAAGAACTCCTTCTTATTCTTTTGTAAAATTAGTTGCCCTTTTAAATCATCAGGCAATTTTATAATTTAGCATTATCACCTATTGTCACCTGTCCCCGTCACTGACAAACATTTTTGAGGTTATCAATTAAATTGAGTTCGTTCAGATATAAACAAAATATTCACTCAGTGCTGCCAGTGTAATGTACTGTTAAGTTAACTTCTAGTAACTTAACTAAATAATAAAAAACAAGTACAAATTAAACTAAAAGTTAACTCTGTAGTTAAAATAAGGAAAGGTTACTAAACAAAAAAGTTAACCATTATCTGAAATACCGGCCCTTAGAATGTCAAAACATTGTCAACTATACCACGAAGTCAAAACTGTTAGTATTACATGGAAAAGTAATAGGATTTAATAATGGTTAGGGAATAGCATATTACTAACCGAGGTGGAAAGTGTTTCATAACTGTTGAGGGCGAAGATGAGAAGCACCTAAAATAGCTAGCCCGAAACGTAATGAAACTTTTCACCGAGGTTTCTATGTTATTTTTTATTCACAATAAAAAATTAATATAGGTAATTAATAATACACAGTTCAAAAATTATGCATTTATTTGTAATTTTGTATTAATTCCATGAGTATCACTACAAATGAGCAAGTTTTATAAAAAAAAATTGATTCGATTTTACAGCTTACAAAATGTGCAAGATAAAATCTGATTAGTGATTTAGGTGTAGAATTTGTCTAAAATTGATAGGTAACTAACTACAACAATATAAAATTAACATTGTATTTCGTACACAACGGATTTCAAGTAGACACCCAGTATGTATATATTACTGAGTGACTCATTTTTTACACTGCTAAAATCGTCTCTTTTTGAGCCTCTTTTGTATAATTTGGATTACATGTGAAAAGAATCAATGAATTATATCTTGTAAAATTGTCCTTCCGTATGTCGTTACAATAATATCTGAAGTCTTTCAATATCGACAAAAATATTTGAATATCTTTACAGGGCGAGTTTGAAAAGAAAAAAAAGCACCAACTGAACATAAAGAGATGCCGCAAGAGTGTTCAAATTGGAAATATCATATTCGCACATAAAAACTTCTATATTGGCTATTCTTATATGGCTTTCCAGTCAATAACAACGGTATCGAATTTAGATGAAAGAATACGTGAACAAAAAGAGCAGTTTGGGAACGTTTTACAAAAGGAAAAAATGTGAAATTGAAAGATATGTTTTTATTTAAGGCAACGTATACAATGACCTGTATATTATTGGATTGGATACTTGTTTTGTTTCTGATTTCAGTCAATTTCAAATTTTATGTTGAAATAATTTCATAATCGTCGCTTTAGACATAAGTTTACAAAACAAGCCTCATATGTACTACACTTTTTTATGTCGAATAATACCCAACTTTTGTAAGAAAGTTGTTAGAACTTAGCAACATTGATATAGCAAATAACCAATGATGAGGTATTGCAAAAAATATTAACATGTCCATGAGTCACTCAAATAAAATAAAAAATACGGAATAAATATTTTTTAGTTTTCTATCAAATAATGAAAAGAAAAAAAATCGTGCAATACCTTATTGACAACTCTAGAGAATCGATGTGACATCTGGTGACTAAATTTTGAACTAGTGCATGACGGTAGGTGCGAGCAAGTACAACATTATGTTAGTATACATTTTTTAAAAGTATTTCTTTTATACGAAAATGAATGTTGCAAAACGCGGTAAAAGCAATATTATATGTTGCGTACACGAGTGTCATTCGCTTATGAGTAGGGAAACTCATTAAAGTTTACACATTTTTCCAAAAATAGGTAAAAATATGTGACTATAACCACAAATGCAGGCATTCAGAAACATTGGATAGGATTCAAGCTTGGAAGCACCTTGGATGTATGTTTTACGTTCTGGAAAACAAATTTCCAAGTATATGAGAGTATGTTCGAGACATTTTAAAGACAGTGCCTTTATTCTTCCACCTAATATTATTAATATTATATTTGAAACATATTTATTCCTTCTCAACGGAGAAATTTTAAAAAAATGATGTACCATCTTTGTGACGACAGAGCACTACAGGCTATACAGAATGATATTACATTTATAATTTCTCGATAACTTTCGGTAATTCCACATAATAAAATGTGATTCGAATTTAGAACTTCTTCGCCTGTTTACAAGATTAATATTTTAAAAAAGTAGTAAATGAACATTATATACAATCATACCTTCAGCAATATTTCTAGAATGATGAGTAGCACTTAGAAAGTCAAATATCTGAACAATACTTAGCTTCATTTTCAAGAAACACAAGCAAAATTGTATCATATGCCTGAAGATTATACACCTACCGTCATGCATCCGCCATATTGAAAATGCTTGCAGCGCCTCTATCAGTTATTTCAGTTGAGAATTGCGAACACAGAACAATGAATAAAACATATAAAAGACAGGCTTTTGTTTCTATTAGTTCAAATTTTTAGCAACGTTGCTGAGACAATTTCCTTACAAAATGGGGTGTAAATGTTATGCTTATATCATAAAAAAGAAGCCAAGAATCGTTTTCTTGGACAATAAAATTGACGTTTAGCACAAATTGTAGCAACGCGTGTGATTTGTTTAAATTAGTGCGTATCAACTTTTAGGTGTAGTGTGTTCCAAAAAACATCCTAAAATCTAATTCCTAACCCTAAATAATGACGTCATATAATGCATATAAATTTTGGTAACAAGGTGATACAAGTGCAACTTTGTACGGAGCCTATTCGCTCCGGGCAATGCGTTATGAAAGTTACCTCCTCTATCCGAAATATTTACTCTTCTAAATAAGATGAAAGTGAAGAGAAAAATTGCAAAGTGTGTGTAGAAAACTTGTTCTGTTATACACGAAAACGTGTGAAGTAGTATACCAGATTTAAATTTTCAAGAATTTTAGAATAGATATATTTCCTTATCAGAAACTGATATTATAGATCTTTGTAAACACCATTATTAAATCTAGATGTCCACCTCCCATATTCTCGATAACGTTGAAAGTCCAAGAATAGGTAGTTCAAATTTTTTCCTATGTAACCAGAAACATCCCATCTTACCTTATAAAACTTTTGTTAGTGTTCAATATGTTCGAAGTCACAGTTCATTAAAATGGTGTCAGCGCCATGGAAACAAATACATCTCACAATATAGGTAACATACTCATTTCAAATATTCCCTCCCATTCTATAGGAATATTTACACCATTACCTATATTACCAGTAGATTTCCTTAATTCACCCCTTCCCTGTTTCTGTTAGTACCAGTTGTCGCTAGATGTCACCACAGCGCTGTGAGCTGTGACGTTTACACGGTTCCTCCATCACGCTATCGTGTTGCAGAACTGGTTACCCACACCCCTAGCTGGAAGGGGTGCCAGAGCCAGTGGAAACAATCACTCGTGACGAGATGAAGGGTTTGAAGGAAGATATGCGGGTGGAAGGAAAAACACTGCGAGTTTAATTAAAGTGGGGTTGAGGGTTGATTAGTAATTGGGTGGTTTACATCAAAGAAGTGTGAAATTGGAAGATGTAGTTGATTGGTTAGTTTATAAAGACGAACACAAAACTTTAGATTCTGATAATGTACAATATTATTGATTGTTTTATTTTAAATATTTCTATTGGTATAGTGTATGGATATCGACTAGACGACTAGAAACTAAACACTAGACTAAAGGAATGGTTTGAAGGTTCGGAATTATTGTATACTTTCAGATCTAATGTACTTTAGTGTAGCTGAGAGATTTTAGATACCTTGCCACATGCATAAAATTAATATATTTTGTATATTTAACGCTTCTTCGGTTAGAAGAAATTATTTTTTGAATATTTAGTCAATTACTTATGTCGTACACAGGTTAGATTTGAATTGACAACACAATATTTGACACAGCAAACACGCTGATGTGTGTATGTGTGTGTATGTAACTATTTGAATTGATTCTAAGGACTTATGGTCTCTAATCGTATTTAAACACTTGAGGTATGTGAACTTTAAGAACGTTTTCGCCCTTTTATTTTTCTTCTACGAGTATATACATAGGTACTATTAATTCCTAAAAGAATTTCTGCAATTAGGGTTTCCAAGTTTTTTTTTTTATTTTACCTCTCGCTAAGAGAGGTATTAGATTCATGCTAAAATTCGCATATCCAGATTTTATTGAATAAGCACGATTTAAGGTCCATAGAATCCGATTATAACATTTTTAAAATGTCTGTGTGTGTGTATGTGTGTGTGTATGTATGGATGTTGGAGGAACGATTCCTCAAAAACTATAAGACTTAAAAAATATTTAACTGCAGTTTCTTCAATCTGATATTCCTGGGAAGAGCTGAAAAGGTTTTGGTAACAAT
The DNA here is from genome assembly GCA_943142095.1 of Ophonus ardosiacus. NCBI lineage: Eukaryota > Metazoa > Arthropoda > Insecta > Coleoptera > Carabidae > Ophonus > Ophonus ardosiacus. Next base: position 30,231,303 of record OW964832.1, on the reverse strand, counting down.
TGAACAACCGGAAGTAGTAGTTTCTTAGAAAAAATCTTCTAAATATAATTTTTTGGGAGTATTTTTTATTAAATATTGAAGAACATAAAATTCTCCATCTAATACACTTAAAATTTTTAATATATCTTGTATAGATTTAGAGATAAAGACACTGTAATTTATATAGTAAACTAATCGTAGAGGCTAAGGCACTAAGGAAACCAGTTGACAAATTCCAATGTTTATAACATAGTTTGTAAATGACACATGTCAGTGTCAAAAATCAACAGTTTTAGTGACATTCTGATAGCTTTTTCTGGGAAGTATATTTAATCTTTCTTATTGTTTTATTAATTAAATATTTGAAATTATAGGTAAAAATGTTGGAAAAATGCATATATCCATCAGAAATACCGCCAATCTGGTTAATGAATTGGAAGAATATCTGACATTTAGAAACTTCCTCATATAATGAAAAATAGATATAATTAGAATTATATGTGCGCAGAAGACATGTTAAATACAATAAAAAACAATATTTGAGTGAAGTTCTGTAATATTTTGTTATAAAACGACGGTTCGAAAGCGAAGTGCAATACAATACTTATATAGCCTAATATGGAAATGGCGAGAGGTCTTGTGCTGACCACAACAGATTTTTTAATATGTTAATCTGTAAATAAAAATATTAGACCAGTATTTTGTATTTTAAACGAAAAGTTCCTAATATGCAAGAAAAAAATTATTAAAGTATGAATAAATGAGGATCGAGAAAATCAACGGCGCGTGTGACTTCTACACCAAGAAAATACCTACCAACACGAACACTGAGGAGGTGAGACACGCCCCCGACTAGCGCCATTAGCCAATGATATTTGCCAGTGTCTAGCACGTTACAAACATGGCTGATACTGAATTTTAAGCGCCGGATTTAAATGCATTAAAGTTTTATTTTGTTATAACGCTAATAAAAATCAGAAAATTACTTAATACATTCACACCTTATTATTACTTATACACATCCAATACGTATTTTTTTAAAAACCGTAGACTTAGAAACCCTTATTATTAATGTTTCTGAAAATCGTAAATACGGAAGGAATTAAATTTTGCCGCATTATGGGAATGAATAAAATACATAAAGTGACCCCTAAACGTATAGTGAACGTTTTCGTTACGATAAATTATTTTCAAGCCCAAAGTTTTGCCCGGAATGACGTAATCTGTTAAATATTTGATACGTAATCACATTGATACAAAATGTGTCATTCATTGCACATTAAATTTATACTATGCATCCTTTAAAAAATTTCAAACTTATGAGCTTTTGAAAAGAAGATATTCATTTCCAATAAACGCAATTAATCAGTTTTATAACGTGGCAATTATTTTAGCGTATGTAGATCAGTAGAGAAATAAAATTCCATCCCGCGTACCCTAGACTTTAATCACCCATACATCACCAAGTTATTCCACACGGGCGTGGTCTATCGACACACACACCCATTTATTACAACCTGTCCCTGCATTCCAGGCTATTAATTCGGTTTGATTTCCATTAGCAACCGAGCAAAATTTATCTATTACGAGAAAAATCAGCGCAGAATAATGCCCATTGCAAACGGAAGCTGATTTATTGAAACCCAGCTACATAACGTTCGAGGACAGACCTGGTGATTCTGTGTTTAGTATGTTGGAAGCTTGGATCACCGGATGTGCGGTTGTAAATCGCAATCGCGGTGCGCGACTGTGATACGAATTTGAATTGAGATTTTTGCATGATAAGATTTAAGATAATATTTATATTCGGCATGTAATATTTTGGAGGTTTGACGGTCAGTCAAAGTTGCACGGTCAGTGCAACTTCATTGCAAAAGGAACAAGGCACGAATGGATATCTACCTACCAGTCATGAAAAAAAAAAATGAACGTGAACACGTGAATTAATAATAGGATGGTCAAAATTTAACTATCTTAGATAAGAAAGTGAAAATATGTATAAATCAGTGTTAGTGAAAAAAAATTGTTGAAATATGAATTCGCTCGTAAACTACAACATGCGAGTGGTGTGACGTTTCATGTCCTAAGCAATTTTCAAAAACGAGGCGCGCGCACGACCATTAGTGAGAACAGGAAGTGTAACACGCCAATTCTAACCTTTTAAAATGCATATCTCGTACATTACATAAAAAATAAAGACGCCTTTGCATGGAGGTATGAAACAAATATGGAGAGAGCGTAAAGCGATACTATGGGCGAGGGGAGTGAAGCCTAGTGGGGACGGACGCATACATGTATTGGTCCCTAGCTAGAGTGGGGATCTCGCGGTATTTTTGAAGTACGAAATGCGAAAATCGTGTAACTGAAACAATATCATTACTTTTTTTAAAAAAAAGGGATTTACTGATAATTATATTTCTTATGAAAATAAATTTAAAACTATTTGGAAATATTAAATAGTAAAAAGTTACTTCAAATATATACTAGACATTAAATTACAGTAGTAAATAATTACTAATCTTTTATTCACTACAATTTGTAAAAATTAAGCTACATAAAATATGTTACGTCTAAATTACATGGAAAAGGTATAAGAGTACATTAAAAAATAAACAATTGATTTAGATCATTTTTATTATAAAAAACCAGTCTTTTAGTAGCTTGTAAACAATGTCATTTTGTTATTACAAATTTTAATATTTTGGGATTTTAATAAAGAAGTAACAATAATAAAAATAGTCCACAATATATTACTTCGCACAACACACCAGAAAACTAAATCTCAACAAAACTTTGTATTGTACACGACACAAAATGACAGATGGTCCCGACTGGTAGTGGGGAGCAGTTGGCTTCATTTGAGTTCGCATAAGCTACCTCCATATTTGTTTCATACCTCCATGCGCCTTTGTATACAGATGTTCACGTAAGATTTTTGGACAAAATCTTTGAGGTTTTTGGGCGACCGTAAAGTTCATCACTAAATGTGGACGACCACTCTCATTTGAATTTAGTAGCTCTTTTCTTCCCAGTTAAAAACGATGGTTGAGAGTTTTCCAAATTGTTGTTTTTTTTTTGTTTTTTACCTCTCGCTAAGAGAGGTATTGGATTCATGCTAAAATTCGCATATCCAGATTTTATTGAATAAGCACGATTTAAGGTCCCTACAATCCGATTATAACATTTTTAAAATGATGTCTGTGTGTGTGTGTGTGTGGATGTGTGTATGTGTGTGTGTGTGTGTGTGTGTGTGTGTGTGTATGTATGTATGTATGTCTGGATGTTGTAGTCACGATTCCTCAAAAACTATAAGACTTAAAATATATTTAACTGCAGTTTCCTCAATCTGACATTCCTGGGAAGAGCTGAAAAGGTTTTGGTAACAATTGAACAACCGGAAGTAGTAGTTTCTTAGAAAAAATCTTCTAAATATAATTTTTTGGGAGTTTTTTTTATTGAATATTGCAGAACATAAAATTCTCCATCTAATACACTTAAAAATTTTATAATATCTTGTATAGATTTAGAGATAAAGACTATATAATTTATAGAGTATACTAATCGCAGAGGCCAAGGCACTAAGGAAACCAGTTGACAAATTCCAATGTTTATAACATGACACATGTCATTGTCAAATATCAACAGTTTTAGTGACATTCTGATAGCTTTTTCTGGGAAGTATATATTTAACTTTTCTTATTGTTTTATTAATTAAATATTTGAAATTATAGGTAAAATTGTGGTAAAATGCATATATCTCTCAGAAATATCGCCAATCTGGTTAATGAATTGGAACAATATTTGACATTTAGAAACATCCTCATACAATGAAAAATAGATATAATTTGAATTATATGTGTGCAGAAGACATGCTAAATATAGTAAGAAACAATATTTGGGTAATGTTCTATAAGATTTTGTTATAAAACGACGGTTCGAAAGCGAAGTGCAATACAATACTTATATAGCCTAATATGGAAATGGCGAGAGGTCTTGTGCTGGCCACAACAGATTTTTTATTTCAGTTATCGTTAAATCTTTCAAAACAAAGTATTAAATCCCTGCGCAACATTTAATTTTATTCATTTTTCGGAAAACACTAAACCTGGTTTTCTTTTCTTGCCTTTGATAATCAAACAACTACCGTACGATCTTTGACATATCAAACGTGAAAAATTAAGGACATTTGATACTCTTATCTCTTCAAATGGAGAAACTTTAATTTAATTTAACCGAGAGAGTAGTTAAATTTACACTATCCACAACGGTGGATTGGTCGCAGAGGACCTGTACCATGGCCAGCCCGTTCACCCGATCTAACACCTTTAGATTTCTTTGCTTGGGGTGCCATAAAAGAAAGAGTTTATGATGCACCGATAGATAATTTGGACACTCTACGCAGAAAAATTATTCAAGTTTGCGAAACCATATTTCCCGAGCAATGTCAGGCTGTCACGCAGCGACCAATGCAGTGGCAGATCGTTGTCGTGCCTGTTTGCCTACTACAGGTGAACATTTTAAACAAATGTTATAAAAAGTCGTTATTACTTTATTTTACATAAATAATAAATTTGTTTGAATTCATCGATAATTTTTATTTTTGCCCTGACTTCAAGCTAAATTTTGTATTGATATTAGATCATAGCCAAATCATTTACCTATAATTAATTTAATTGTTATATAGTAAGACAATATTTGATATCTCGTTATAAAGTTGATTTTTTAAAGTAGCGCTGCTCCAATAAGAAAAACATGAATATCTCTGAAACAAAGAATTTACGGACATTTGCTCAAATGAACTTGTCACCTTATTTTTACGTGTTTAATCCATGGTTCAAATTGGAACACCCTGTATAATTTTTCGAAGATAGCGTACAAATTTTAATTAAAATTAATAATGTTATAATAAAGTTTGTTTCACGTTAAAATTTTCCTGAAATACTGGGAACCAATTATTCCGCTCATGGCGTGATCCAAAAATTTGTTAACACTAATTACTTTATTTTGCGTTAATTTATAACATATAATTATATAACATAATTACAAAATTCTTTGTTTCTTGATCGAAAACAAACAAATTACAAATTATTCATCGAATAAATTTAATTTTTGACGGTCAGGTAGTGTGTACAGTGTGGTTGATGGTGTATATTCTCTGTTTTAATTGGGATTTTATCTTCGTTCCCAGTATGCAGGATGTAGTATCATTAAGAGCCACGCAGATTAGGTGATATCCGAGCACAATTAGATTTAATTTAAGCGAGAGTCACTCATTGGAATCTCATTCATTACGCTTTTTTCGCTAACGGCTCAAATGACTCAAATATGCAAAACAGGACGTGACTATCAAATTTTACACGCGAAACACATACGTGCAATTTATCTGTCTGCTATTAGCAACATAATCATTCTTTATTAGAATAATAATCATTCAAATGAATATCATTTTATATTCATTTACATTATTTATAATTATAATTATCTTTTCAAAGCTACTTAACAATAATGTGATTCATCATATTAAAATTAATAATAATGTTAATATTTGAAAGGTAGCATACTTTGAAGGATACTATTCAAGATTATTTACTATTTCTGATGGTTTCGAATTTACATGAAAATGAAAATATCAACCAATAACAGTTTTTCATTTTCGTCTTCGCCTTCACTTTAAATTCTAAATTGCAACTTTTTGGGCATCAATTACACACAATTAAAAAGATTTAAAAAGACAGCAAAATGAATTTTAAAACTCACCAAAGACACATGGGGTAAATCAGAACTAAACTTCGTCGTAGAACAAAAGGAACAACTATTTGTATATATTAAATATGAGTGTTCAAGCTTAAAATAAAATAAATGTAGAAATAAGCAGGTTCAATACACTTTCCTTAAACCACAGTATCGTCAATTCAATTTTTTTTTTTTTTCGAAAACTTATGTGACACATGTTACTGTGTTTCACGATCTATTAGATTGGCTTTAAATTCGGTATATATGCTTACAGAGCTGGTGAACAGTGGCACATAAAGAAAATATGGACAGGCCTGCTGTACACAAGGGCTGGTAGCACAAGCATGGTTCTAACACCGGTATCAACTAGAACCGTGTCAATGACTTGGCCCATACTTCAGGGTTGTTAATAAAATAAGAGTTGCCAATATACTGAATTAAGTCGAAAATATACTGACAGCCATGTTCAATAAATTTGACCTCATTATTTAAAACTGCTTTTCCTAGAAACAAGTTAAAAAACAAATCATATTAAATAATTTTAAATAGTGTCGGCAGATTTAGTGAATATGGCTGTCAGTAAATTTTCAGCTTGATCAATATATTGGCAGCACTTGTTTTGTTAATAAACCTGAAGTATGTATCAAGTTGTTGACATGGTTCTAGCTAACACCGGTGTTAGAACCACGCTTGTGTTTATTTATTTATTTATTTATTTATTTATCACAAATCATATCACAGTGCAATTTTCAAAATAAAGTAAGTGCAAAAAATGATAAAAAGTTTTATAAAATTATGAGAGTACATTAACTACCTCTTTTTTAAACATATAGAGTGATAAGTAAAACATGTCAATATGCGCAAATGTGGAATTGTAAGAAGACATGATGCGGTTTATTGGGGAGTTATCGTTATTTTTAGTATTATTTTTATATAAAACAAATAAATTAGTTGATCTGGTTTTAAGGTTCACAGAAAATTGTAGCATTGAAATTATTGAAGGTGCATATATTATATTATTAAGTAATTTAAATAAGAATACCATGTCAGTTTGGGTTCTTCTACTTTCCAGTGAGAGCATATTAAAATGTTTCAACATATCTAAGTAGTTACTCATGTTTAAATTAAATTTGTAATTTAAAATTTTGAAAACTTTTTTTGAATATTTTCTATACAATCAATATTCTTTTTATAGTATGGGTTCCAAACCGTGGATGCATATTCCAGTTTTGATCGAACTAAACAATTAAACAAATATATTAATGAATTAGGGTTCATGAAATGTTTACTAGATCGGAATATAAATCCAAGTATTCGGTACGATTGCTTAACACAAATGTCTACATGTTCATTAAATAACAATTTATTGTCAAAAAATATTCCCAAGTCCTTAATAGTAGTGTTACCAGCCTATATGTATGTAAGTTTTAGTAGATACATTGCAGGGTTCATTGTCAATAAAATATAAAATTTTCGTCACAATCCCCGAATTCCCTAAATGATGTTAATCAGGTATTTATTATTAATTCTGGGCACACTTTACTAACAGTTTAATATATTTCATTTTGAATGGTTTATAACATTGGTTCAAACTAAACACATTTTATTACTTTTTCTTCTTCCATAATGACTCAGTAAATGCTCCGTCTTAGTAAATTCGGCACCGGAAATTACACTCGTACCTACTTTATATTTAATTATATGCATCTTTCATTGTCATCAAAAATTCAGCAATTCTTATAATTGTCTTCCTATCCTTTACATGCATTTATGTGTTCATGGAGCCAGGCCATTTCATAACAGAGTACAGTAACCACTGACACAGTGATCGGTTATGATTAGGAAAAAAAGGAAAACACCAGAATAATACACAATATACAACAAAAAGAAAATCTTGAGACCAAAAGAAAACGGTTAAGCTTTAAAAGAGGAGATTTTTTTTATATAATCAACCCACCCATAATAGACAATAATTACATGTAAAGTAATACTTTATTTAGTTACTTCTAATATATGCACTTCATTTGATTGATGAATGTCGACCAGTGACAATTTAATATTAGTGGAATATTTGCACTAGTGCGTATACCCGGATATTTCGATACCCCTCGTGCACAGCAAATACATAACTGAATATTTCAGTCGTGCACACTAGAGCACCCGAGAAATATTTTCGTATATGCAGTGCATTTGGGATATAACTATTGAATATTCACTAGATAAATTTCAACCAATCACGTGATAGTATTTTTTGAATTTCGACCAATGACAATCGGATATCGGTAAATATTTGTTCTTGTGCTTATACCCCGGTTTTACGAGTGAAATATTCTACCAATAATCCACTCGTCCACGGCAAATACCTGAATATTTCATACTTCGTTCTGTGAAAACTAAATCTTCAACCTTTTTCATCTTTTCTTTGTTCTTCCTTCTGCATCGAGAGTCATCCCAATACAATAGGGTCGTCCACTATAGTAACAAATTGAATAAAACTATACGGTATTGTTATTCACCTCTCTCACTCAAACATTTGCTATACCAAATTATTACTACTTTTAAGCCTTTTGTTATCGCCTTTTTGAAATCTTGAATACATTTTCAAGAAAATGAGTAAACTAACGAAAGTAAACCAAATATATAATTATTTATGAGAAATGGGTTGTTTTTAGCTGGGAAGTGACTTTATTTAAAAAAAAAATGCAGGGTTGGCCTGATTTAAATCAACTGATTTTTTTTAAAAAATCACTGATATTTATCACAGATGAAAAAAATATTCAAATGAGGTCATGCAAAAAAATAATTGTACCTTTTTTCTGTTTAAATCGAAAAAGGATAGTCTAATTCATCGATCAGTATGATTAAATTATTTTTTATTTATATTTTTTGTTGTATAAAATCGTTTTAAAGTATGATATTTTTAAAAAGTTGCAAAAACCAGCCATGTTTTGTCGTCACAACGTTACGAACGAAGTTCAGACTCATTTCAAACAGACATTTTATATGGACACATAATTTCTAAAAGAAAAATATATATAAACTATAAATTGAGGATTACATATCTAAATATGCTATTTTATATTAATATAACATCGTTATATTTATTTTTATAAATATAATTTTCATTTGGCGTGAAATTATCTACGTTTCATCAGATGTTTCTTTCACTTTTGAATCTTTGAATTAGACGGTAGGAGGTTATAAACGCATATGAGACATTGAATATATTCCAGAATATTATTTTATTCTTTATTTTGGCACGAAACAACGTTCCATCGACATGTTTACTTTCATAAATTTTAGGTTATCTTTAAATGTCACTTTGACGTTTAAGACAATGTGAAAATCAAAATGGTCGTGCTTCTCACTCTGTGACGTCATTGGACAAGGGACGAAGCGGGGGTCTTCAGCCGCATTTTAAAGAATGTCATTTTCAATTACAATTTTTTCATGATTAAAGATCGATTTGAGGAAAAATAAAAAATACGGGTCTATTATTTTTCACTACTCTATCGATTAAAATTATATAAAAAAGTCGTGTATGACGTCATTGTAATAAAAATGAATTTATTTACTACAAAACAACAAAAATATGGACTGTAATCTAATTCTAACAGACATTTTTGACCTATTTTATTTAGGTATGTATTGTTTAAAAAGACGCGCGCGCGTACCTTATATACTAAATTTATGCAAAAATTCAAAAGCATCTTTTGGGGTTTATTGCAGATTTCGTTTATTAAATAAAATATTTATATTGCTTTTAAAACAATTTAAAAAGTTCAACACCACCACTAGATCTTTAAAAATCAAAAAATCATGATTTATTTGATAAATCATGATTATTTCCAACCCTGAAAAAATGTATTTTTATATTTTTACATTTTTTATGATGTTAACTTTAAACATTTTTCATGTAATATAGACCTTTTCCATGTTAATTTAAAAGAAAATTACACATCATTGTACAGAACGTTATATCAACTCTCATCTACTGAAAAAGACCCATGTGGGGTCGAAATTGTCGTGTTTGAGAATTAACGTGGCACGTAGCTGATTCCCATAAACACATTTTCAGTTAGGTATAGTAATTTATGATACCACTCTAGACAGAAACCACGTGTGTTTGTATGGAAATAAAAGATAGGTAGAATGACTTAAGCAGAAAAATCGTGCCAGTGGCTATCGAAACTTGAAATATAATACATTTAGGTACTTCTTAATAGCTATTTTATTAATGCCCAGTTGCACCACGAACACCTAAACTTTAAACTTGGCTTTATTTATGCCCAGTTGCACCACCAACACTTAAACTTTAAGGTTGGTTTAATTCAATTAGTCAATTCAATTTTACATGTAATTATGCAATAAAAATAAACATCAATTTATTTGGTCAACTGAATAAAGGCAAGTTTAAATTTTAAGTGTTGGTGGTGCAACTGGGCATCAGTTAGGGAATTCAATTTTACACTGTAATTAAAAAATGATGTAATAGAAATTAACATCAATTTGTTTGGCTAATTGAGTAAAGCCAAATTTAAATTTTAAGTGTTGGTGGTGCAATTGCGGATATAAATAGTTGTTCGACAACAAAATTATTATAGCGTAACGAAGACATTTGAGAACTACAGAACACTTTGAATTTATATGAAATTGCATCAAAAATAAATTTTTAAAAATGTGAAGAACCCCATTAATTTCCATCTTCACCGGAATTGCGTACACCAAAACTTCACTATAAAATATAACAGTACATCTCCCCATATACGTGTGCTAAACAACTTTTCATGAAAATTTTTTAGTCTATCCATCTCTTCTGTTAAGGACTTCATAAGTACAATAGTTGAAAAGAAAAGAACTTTGTTAGAATAGATATACAACAAAAAATAAATTCTTCAACATCCACAGTAGACAGAACACTCGTATAAGAGGATTTCACTATTTATGTACATATTTACGTTTAACCTTCAGAATAAAACAAAACTACAAATAAAATAGAGCGCCAACATAACCTACATTTCATATTTCTGTATGTATTCAATATCAATATTATTTCTCAAGGTATGTATCAACAGTGGTGTTACATTTGAATGCGTTTTATTTATGTTATTTTGTGACATCATTTTGCGGATAGTGCAGAGCACAACAGTATGCAAAATATCACGTCATACTGTTGAATATTTCATAGAACACATATTTAGCATGTAGCACATCGTATGTATTCCTCATACTTCCATCGGCCATGTCCAAATTCAATATCGCGGACGGTATGCGAGATGCGTTCAACATATAGGAAGTACACTCGTGATTTATCTAATAATTATTGAGATACAGAACCGATAAGTATGCCATGAAGGCAAACAATACATTGCAAATAACAGAATGATGAAGACGGCGAGGTTTTTTCTTAAAATAATACTCCAATTACTGTACAAAATATAATAGGTACGTATACTATAATGATAATGTATAATACCTGTACGGTAAATGCAAACTTTGTAACACTAGGATACTGAATTGGACCTGAGGTGCCTTGGTTGGAATCTATGAGCTCTCTATGCCGTGTTTTTAAACTATAGACAGCACTAGACGAAGTCACATTTACACCGCTAGAAGTTACCAGAAAAGTCACTAGATTTATTTGGCGGGGAAATTGAAATGTTAAAATGAAGGTCACGTCAGCATTTATACTTTCCAGGTTATATTTTCATTAATCAAAACTATTATACATAATCTACTTAATTTATTCATATAAAATCATAAATACATAACTTTTAATTATAAATTAATTGCATTATATTTTTCCTTGATTAAAAATTTATATATTATAACTGTTTTTATTCGTGAAATATCATAAAAACAGAAATGAAACAAAAAACACGTGCAAATTCAACAAGTGATATGACAGCTACCGCAGCAGCCAATCACAGGATTTGATTTTCTCACTAGAATTTCTAGTTACTGTCTATAGTTTAAAAACAGAGTATAGTGAGTATAGCACTTACTGCCTAGAAGTAGAGTCGCTATAGTAACAATTAAAACCACTGTTATATTTTAAAGTTATTTAAAAAAAAGTGTCTTGCACAAAAACCGATAGGTAGTTGAAAATTATTTCCTTAAATTCTTATTTTGTAGAAATAATGGGTGTTTTTTTTGCTTAGATAGAACTTATGAAAGAGTTAACTGTCAAACGAGCTGTCATACTGCCTTCACTTTTTGACATTTATGATCGGTATACTGTGGCAAATCATCATGAATAGACTCACGCTTGAAGAACGCTACCAAATTATCCAAATTTACTTTGAAAATCAGTCGTCGATTCGCGCAACTTATAGACAACTTCGTGATTGGCTTAACGGGTTTGTTAATAAGCCAAATTGCCGCATATGGAGTGATACCAATCCACAAGAGACCTTACAGACTCCATTACATCCAGAAAAAAATCACCGTTTGGTGCGGTTTACATTCTGGTGGTATCATCGGACTTTATTTCTTCAAAAATAAGGCCGGAGCTCGCGTTATGGTCAATGGAGATCATTACCGCACCATGATCAATAATTTTTTGTTTGAAAATATGGATGTCATTGATCCGGACGAGATGTGCTCTCAACAGGATGGCACTACGTGCCATACGGCTAGGGTTGCCAACTGACCTTTTTTGGAAAGGACTGTCCTTTTTTGAGCATATTTTGTCCTTGTCCTTTTTTAAACCAGGAAAGGACGCGATTTGTCCTTTTATAGTAAATTTTGTTATTAATAATATTTTTCTTATTATTATAAATATGAAAATGAAATAATTATTTCACATTTTATGTAATGTAATGAAATAACAATAGAATTTTTGAATTATTGATGTATTGGTACTAATTTAACTACTAACATTTAGTTTACAGTCTTCTCTAAAAAATGGCGGTAGCAGACATAGAAATGTATGCTTTGGTGATAACTTCAGAAGAATTTGTTAAATTTGCTTCATTGTAAAAAAACTCTATATTATCTAACATTGCATTAAAACACGTTTGACCTTGAAAATTCTCAAAAAATCGCCTGCGGCGCATTTTTCTCATAAATTTTAAATTCTACACATAATCCAAAATAAGATTGCCGAAAAATGTCCTTTTCTGTAATTTTCTAAAGTTGGCAACCCTACATACGGCGAACGCAACCATCGACTTTTTTAATCAAAATTTGGCGATAAGTTGATTTCGAGAAATGGGCCTGTCAATTGGCCTCCAATGTCGTATGATTTGACAACTCTCGATTATTTCCTGTGGGGCTACGTAAAGTCACTGGTTTATGCTGATAAACCAGCAACAATTGACGCCTTGGTGGCCAACATTGTTCATGTTATTCGTGACATACGGCCAGCAGTGCTCGAAAAAGTGGCTCAAAATTGGACGTCCAGAATGCGCTTCGTCAAGAACAGCCGTGGTGGCCATATGCCCGAAATCCTTTTCAAATTTTAATGCCATGCATTGATCTTTCAAATAAACAAAATTTTTTGATTAAAATCTAATTTTTTGTGTTACTTTTTACAATTTGAAGTTCTATCAGGCTTAAAAAAACACGCTGTATATGCTAAACACGTAGGTACGACTTTTCGAAGTACGATACAAAATATTATAATACATGAACATAGTTGCCTACATAATTTTATGTACATAAACTTAGTTCTATTTTAGCTACAAACTTCAAAGGCGTTTCAAATTTTATGACACGTATCATTTCTAAAACATTAAGCTTGGATCTTGGATCATAAAACATTTTTATGTAAAAATATTACATATCCGTAACATTCTTTTTATCTCTGGTCCCTTCTAAATGTTTCATTTATTGCATAATACAATTAAGTAACCTACAATAAATTTAATCGTTTTACAAAATGAAAAAAGTACATATTACTCGAGGTATTACTAATTTAAAACTTGCATATTTATTACACAATGCCATCCAGAATTGTCTATGTCGCAGTTGCCAAATAATTTTTTTTGTATTAGTAACGTACAAAAATAATATAATTTGCCCAAATAAAATATACCACAGCTTAAAATATTATTTAAAAAATCTGTTGTAGCCAGCACAAAACCTCTCGCTATTTCCATATTAGGCTATATAAGTACATATTGTATTTAACATTTCTGGTACACACACAAAAATTATATTTACATCTATTATTAATAAATTTTTATATTTTTTAATTCATTCTATAAATAAGTTTCCTCCTACTCTTCGAAACTTTCGAGATTCTTCAAATTTATTGACGAGATTGGCGGTATTTCTGATGCGCAAATGTAATATAATAATTCAGCTCTCCAGGCCGTGTAGGCCCATGGCTTCTCTTGTAATATTCTCCCACTGTATTCTGTCCTGTGCTCCGTCTTTCCAGTTTTTTAACCCTAACATTCGTAAGTCTTTTTTGCACTGATATGTAATATATGTTTCTATAATTATAAATTAAGAAATATTAAATGTACTTCCCAGAAAAAGCCTTCAGTAATGTGGTTTTTTGAAACTGACATTTTTCGTCAATTACAAACATTTTAATTTTTCAACTGCCTTCCATGGAATTATTTGGGCTGTAAGATTCATTACATTATTAGTTTATAATTCTCTATCTTTAAATTTATAGAAGATATAATAAAAATGTATCGGATAGAGAATTTTACATTCTTTACTATTTGTAAGAACATAAATTTCCAAAAAAATAATATTTACAAGATTTTGTTAAGTAACTACTCTTACGGTTATCCAATTGTTACCAAAACCTTTCCATCTCTTCCCATTAATGTCAAATTAAGGAATACGTAGTTAAATTGGTCTTCAGTCTTTAGAATTTGAGAAACCGTCCCCCCATCATACATACATACACACACACACACACACACACACACGCACACACATAAACACACACATACACACATAAACACACACATACACACATAAACACACACATACACACATATTATACCCATACACACATCATTGTAAAAATGTTAAAATCAGATTTTAGTGACCTTAAAACGTCCTTATTCACTAAAATCCGGATATGCGATTTTTAGCATGAATCCAATACCTCTCTTAGCGAGAGATAATGAATAGTCGCTCCAAATATAAAAATGTTATAATGGGATGGTGAACGATGGAGAAAGAAGAAAAGTAATAAAATATCCAGAGGTTTACAAATTAAGAGCACAAACCAATCTTAAAGTATTTTTATAAATAATGTCAGAGCTCAAAACAATCATATGACTTCCGCGGTATGGCTTTTTATGTAATATTAAACCAATAATAATGAATAATCTTTATTATTCTATATTCTATAACGGACATTTGATATTCATTTAGAAATTAGTTCAATATTCTTTAATGGTTATAAAACTTTATGATCCACTTTATTTCTAATGTTTTATTGACCATTAAATGTCATCTGATAATTATTTTATATCTTTAACAAAATTTATCTTATACATACCGTAATGCATTAATTACACCAAATTTATGCAGATGAGCATAAAATTTTAGAAAAGAATAGTACGAGTAGTAATAAATCCAGGGTTACTATTATCTGTAATCATCTAATTTTAAATACGAATTTAACACAGAGAAACTTTAAATTATGCTGGATAAAAAGAGGCGGCGCGAGGTTCCATGTCGCCCGGGGACAAAAATGTTCGTCGGGGCCCTTTTTCAGATTTGGAAATAATAATATAGATAATTTTACAAAAATAGAACCTATTTATTGCATAATTTCTATATAAAAATTACAGAGATATTTAACATAAATAGAAAAAAAAAACATTTTAATAATTTTTAAAGAAATTTATTCTTAAATCAAATATAATAATAAACCTTTCTTCACAAATTATTTTTTATTTTCAAAATGTACATTTCGATTGCAATGCAATCATCGTCAGTTGTACTACAATAATATAATAAACATAATATTTATAAATATGTCAAAAAAAATTTCAAATTTTTATGTCAGTCACAATATTTTTATCATACTTGATAATTTAATATAAAATATAAATAAGTAATAACATGTTGGAAGCTATTGAAATGAAAAAACATTTTCAAAATTTATTAAACACTGATTTGTCGCCACTACAGAATACACTACTAAAATTTGTCAACCCAATTGTTAAACATCATTCCTCAAATTAATATTATCCCTAATTTACTATTTTATTACTTATTTATATTTTATATTAAATTATCAAGTATGATAAAAATATTGTGACTGACATAAAAATTTGAAATTTTTTTTGACATATTTATAAATATTATGTTTATTATATTATTGTAGTACAACTGACGATGATTGCATTGCAATCGAAATGTACATTTTGAAAATAAAAAATAATTTGTGAAGAAAGGTTTATTATTATATTTGATTTAATTTATATCTTTACGTATACTCAAATAATTATAAATTTATTCTTGATTTTTTTGATGCAAAATCTTCAAAAATATCGTCGGTGTCTATTTTATTTAGCATTTATTTCTGAATGTTTAATAAAGTTAAATTGTTTAAATAATTTTGCGTCATAGCCGATCATTGATAATATTAGATTTTTATGCTGAACGACTGTTCGCAATCGCAAATAGCTATTGCGGTTTGGAAAACATCTTCGCCAATCGCCAATATACGATATTACAAACGATCGTGGTTCTATCGGTGTTTCGGGTTTCACCTCGATTCTTAATAATACTATGCAATCGCAAATATCCTTAAAAAGTTTGGTACCATTAATATCCATCTTATAATTTTTTTCAAAATTTGTACAATTTTCTTCAGGAATTTCGAGGATTGGATTAATAAAATATATTAAGCACAGTGCAGTCAAATTTGGAAAAAAATTTTATTATAACTAAAACACATTGACTGGTAGCACAAGCATTGTTTTAACTAAAACGCTGTTTTACAAAATGTCAAATTTCATTATTTAATGCTAATAATAAATAATATCACATTTATCAAAACATGATTTTAAAGCAGAATATAGTTTTTGTTGAAACAAATATTTTCAAGATAATGGAACTTTAAACATACAGGTGAAATTAAAATATTGAAATTTGAATACGACATTTCTTAAAACTGTGTTAGGAAATATCTTGAAAGCATATTTCGGATACGATCCATGACAGAATACAGAGTGTCTCAATAAGCTTGCTCACTATTGTTAACTTTTTTATTTGAAGAGGTACGAGGTTGGTTAAATGAGCAAAATTGTGCCATTTTATATTAGAAAATTGGTCATGTAGACAAAATAAAATTTATGTCAGCGGTTCTCAAAATTTGGGACAATATATATATTTTTTAAATGGAACCATATATTTTTTATTATCTTATTGGAAAGAGTATTTTTTTCTCTTTCCAATAAGGTAATGTTAATGTACAATTTTTTCAAATAAATGAGTTACTTACGGTTAAAAATTTAAATTTTGTAAACTATTTTATTAGTTTTTTAGTCAAGTAAGCCGTGGAAACAATTGATTCTTTGTTTGTTTGACGTTTAATAATATCTCCCGTAAAGTTCTCTGTGTTTAATAATGTTTAATAACTTTACAAATAAAGAAAAGTTAGATATGATCTTGCTATATGGAAAGTTATATCTAGACACCAGTTACGTAGAACGGTCGGCTCTCTTTCCAAAAGAGTTTAAATGTGCGAAAGAAATAATGGCTTTCAATTTGAATATTTTCTTTGTTTTGTTATTACTGTTAAATAAATTAATAAAATAATAATTTTATAGAAGGCAATTGTTTCCACAGTTTACTTGACCTACACTACTAAAAGATAATTTTTATCTTTAAACGTAAATAACTCGTTTATTTGAAAAAATTGTACATTGAACAACATTACCTTATTGGAAAGAGAAAAATATACTCTTTCTAATAAGATAATAAAAAATATATAGTTCCATTTAAAAAATATATATTCTGTCCCAAATTTTGGGAACCGCTGACACAATTTTTATTTTGTCTACATAACCAATTTTCTAATATAAAATGGCACAATTTTGCTAATTTAACCAACCTCGTATCTCTTCAAATAAAAAAGTTAGCAATAGTGAGCAAGCTTATTGAGACACCCTGTATACTACCTGTGCTGAAGAACCTTTACTGCAATTCCCATAAAACTTTATAACGAGCAAATGGCAGATTTTGTAATGAGTTCCTTAGATCCCTTCACAAAACTATAACTAATGCAGCGATTATTTAACTATACATCTATACTAATCATACTTCACGCAAAAGTTTCATAAAGAGTAGGTACATTTTTTACGCGTTTCGCAGAACCCTACCATTATCCCAAAAACCTCTACCCACAAAACAACGCCATGTTGTAACTCGTGAACGCAGGACGATAAATCCATTTACTTTATTTGAAAATAAAAGCCATTTCGTTTGTAAAGTCCCTGAAAGCGTTTTCCATGTACACATCCACATCCCATCAGCAACCGGCATCGCATTGCGGTACGGCGAGCAACGTAACGAGCCTGGCGAAATGCAGACGAAATAAAATGTTTGGTTTTACTGCCCTTGCCGCGAAGCCGCATGGCCTAGCCTACAGCCACAATGTCGCGTGACTAGAATGAAAATGAAATTTTAGCACGTGCGGCTGATATACTCATACACAAGCTAAACATTCGCCAAAAACTGATGAATATTAATTAAGCTGGCGTAGTCAATAAAAAAATGGTTTGAGAACACAAATTATACAAGACATGAAAAATTTATTGGCGTTTAGAAAGCCAATTTTGTGACATTGTTTTAGTCAAAAATAGTGTTAAGATCCTCGTTATATGTGTAACAATTTTCAGAGATTTTCTTATTTGTGAATCGGTAACTTGTCTAATAGAGTAGTTGCGAAAAAAATAAATGTTATTTTTTCCTATTAATTATGAAATATAAACTAATTCTAAATATATTAATGTAAAAATTATTAGAAAATATAAACTTTTCATTCATAATTTCCATAAAGTTCCCGGTGGAATTCTTGTGACGTAGACTTTTAATAATTATATAGTTCGACTAAGTCTGTATGCCTCATACATGCTTGTAGTAATACCACGACAAATATTTACAGTATAATTCTAAAAGAAAAATAACAGATACAAAAGTATTATTTAATAGTACGTGTATTTTATAATTATTTACTTGAATATCAGATATTTTCAAGATATTTAATTCTTATATAGACAACTTCATAATTTAGCTACCAGGTGGCTGCACACTCCAGTGAATGTACATCTCATTTTTAATGACATAACCTATGTTTTACGTGTTAAAATCATATTTTATTTTTCTTTTCTATATCAGCAGATTTAAAACAAGGTAATGAAACTAATGAATTTGGGTGAAAATAAATAATTTCTTTTGAAATAGTGCTTCTCTCAAACATATAAATCGTTTCAAATAAAAATGGGAGCGCACACAACATTCGAATACATTTATATTGACTTAGTCAAATCACGTTTTACAAATCTACGAATCGTCAAATTTCGAATAATTTTACATTGACTTATTCGTCTCACGACTTATGCATTTTTCACCTCTGCACACCTCGTAAAATATTTATTTTGACTTATTCAAATCTTGACAAATATTATCCTGTCTTATTCAAATCTCAACTTTTGCAAATCTCTCCACTCTGAAGCTGGCGCGGTTGTAGAACAATATTCGTTCACCATTGCTCCATTCCAATGCTGTTAGTAACTTTTGTTTTATGTGGTATTTAAATTATTTATATCATTTCAAAAAATCTTGAATAATTATAACACAAATAAAAATAATTATTTTAAATACATTAATATTAAAAATAATATTTTCTTCATTATAAAAAATATTATTATAGTATGTACTTTGAATGAAAATGCTTTGGTACGGAATATTTGTTATACATATTATTTTAGGTTCAGTATTACAATTCAATTGATGTAATGTAATAAAATTACCATTCACGTTACAAGAAAGTGCTAAACGTATGAAAATGAATGTTTAGGTAAACAAGTGTGTAGTTATTATAAAGATGTTTCATTTTAGAATTTATATACAGGAATAAATTCATAACAGGAAAGTAAAATTAATTATTATAGAGTAGAATGGGAGATATTGTTGAAAACAAGTGTTATATTTATAACATATTAACAAAGCAGGGTAAGATAAATTACATGAATTACATTTTATAACCTTACTTTACAATCAAATCAAAATATCTACTTTGATTAAAAGATAAATATTACGAAAAGAATTATTGTTTGTTTTAGGTCAGTCTTCTTTGTTGAACAAAGCTGTTTAAATGTCATTATACACAAAAAAATTACGTTGGAAATTACAGGTGACATTGGGATACTATGTTTACAGTGAAATCCTATTGGATATCTTCATTTATTGCAGAAGAACGCGTGTTCTTGCAAGTTTCCTATTGAAAAGCTTAGTACAGGAATTCTTTATCTTCTCTTCTTCTTTATCATTCCAAATGTTATTTTTATACCTGAAAAAAGGCAAGTCCTTAAAACAGAACATATAGAGCAATTTTTGAAGAAAGCACTCAATGAAGGTAATAAGTTCACTTGTTTTATGTGATTTGGTACTTATTTTGAATCTTTGTAGGTTATACTAATAATTGGAGTGGCTCGCCGACGTAGGTAACGAGTTTTATCGGCAAATGCG
Source organism: Ophonus ardosiacus (assembly GCA_943142095.1). NCBI lineage: Eukaryota > Metazoa > Arthropoda > Insecta > Coleoptera > Carabidae > Ophonus > Ophonus ardosiacus. The sequence goes on along the minus strand of OW964832.1, from coordinate 30,210,912 downwards.
GGTGACAACATTAAGACCATCAAACGCTTCGGTGGAGGGAAATCGTCCACTGTTACGAAAGGCTATATTGATGAATCCATATTAAATAAAATAAATATTGTAAAAAGTATTCAAAGGAGAGTTTTTTTGCGCGAATCTTAACAGAGTGTAATAAAATTGGCGAAGTTGAATTTGATGAAGTGAGATTATGGGGTGTATTCTGTATCTAAATGTTGAATTTAACATTTTTTTACTAATAACACTAGCAGACGGAATATAAAATCAAAATGATAGGTAATAAATTTCGTACTTTTGCTTCAATATCAATGTTAATGTAAATACATATTAATAAGTGATTTAATAAATTCATGGAAAGTTTTATTTATTTTAATTTTCCTAACAAAATAGAGTAGCTTATTTTTGAAGCAAGTAGTATAAAGAGGAAAAACGTTAATCGTCAACTACCGCGTGAACACGCGAAACCGTGACATAGCCGTGAAAACAGTTTTTTTCAAATACCATCTAGCCCGTAAAACTTTATAAATTAATTTATATATGTATAAGTACAGAGAAGGGGGCCACGATTCTTTTTGAGATGCTGACTGCATACGAAATTTTAAAAGATATGGCGGGCCGAATAATAATTCTCATTGGAAACCCTATTGGATTATTAATGTAAAGAATTGTATATAAATTAACAGACAAAAATATTGTATATTTTTTTAATCTTTCTGTAGCATTTATGCACTTTTTATTGCTAACTGTATTATTTTGAATTATCCTACGTATATTAATACCGTTTTCCTTACATATGATAACGTTAGAACAGATTTTGGATGATTAAATACAAGAGGGTGATTTTAGTTAGAACATTTAATTGAAAAGAGCTACAATAACGACAACATCATTTTTTTTTAGCTAACATGAAGATAAATTAGTAACTGGTATTTCCTCCTCTAACTCTAGTTGCAGCTTGCATTCTTTTGGACATGCTTCGCAGAAGATGTTGAACGATTTCTTGGGAAATTCTATTCAATTCTTCGTGAGCTGCGATTCGTAATGCTTCAATTGAATTAGGGGCTGGATTTCGAGCTCGTATACGGCGTTTGAGAATGTCCCATAGGCGCTCAATCGGGTTTAAATCGGGACTTAATGGAGGCCAATCTAATGACGCAATCCCGACTTGTTCAAGGTACTGGAGCACTGTTCCGGCTACATGTGCCCGAGCATTATCCTGCATTAATACAAATCTATCATACCCAATAAAGCCGACATATGGTAGAACATGTTCTTCAATGATGTTTCGACAGTACCAGTCCATTATGAATTTACACTTTTAGTGTCCGAATCAAATAATGAAATATTTTATAAATAGATATCTGGTAATTGATTTACGCTCAATTCTTGAAATAACGCACACTTATAGTCGTATTATGGACAAAACTATCTTACAAGTCTAAATATGTACAGTGGTGGACAGAAAAAATTGGACTAGTAGAAAAATCAAGTAAACTTTCTTCTGTAAGATTTAGTTGATTGAATTTGGCTTTTCAATTATGACATTTGTCACTTTGATTTATCAAAAATTAAGGTATCGAATCGAAATAAAAAAGCAACCAATTTGCGATATTGTGAAGTGTTCGGTAATTGTTAGAGTGGAAGAAGGAATACCGATCAGACAAATTGCCCAGCGCTGTAATATTAATAAAAAAAATGCCGTTAACATTTTAAATAAGTGGAGACAGTTTACATTAGAAAAAAATACTGTCCTATCTTTTCTGTCCACCACTGTACAGGCTGGAACAAATTCGAGTTCCGTATATGAAAAACTTTCTTATTATGCACCCTACAGAAAATTGATGTAGGTCTTTATGGGCCAACTTTTTAAGACAATTTTAATAGACACCACGGGAATTTTTGATCATCTTTTGTTTTTCAGCTACAGAATAAAACTTATTTTTCGCTTATTTTGAAAATACCTCATATTTCGCTTACTATGAGAGATACAGAAAAATTGTTTAGATAATTTTTATACAGTTTTTTACGTAGAATAACGTGGTGTAAGTAGAGTTTTTCAAAACTTCATAATTCTCGAGATATAACAACACAAACATAATATTTTTTAAATGGGAACATAATGTTGAAAATAAGCTCATCTTTTTTACTTATTTTATAAGCTTTTCAACGATGTTGTGTTATATCTTAAGAATTATTAAGTTTTGAAAAAATCACCACGTTATTCTACGTAAAAATCTATGTAAAAATTATCTAAACAATTTTTCTGTATCTCTTATAATAAGCGAAATATGAGGTATTTTCAAAATAAACGAAAAACAAATTGTAGCCTGTAGCTCAAAAACAAAAGACCTATTAAAGTTGTCTCAAAAAGCTGGCCTATAAAGACCTACATCAATTTTCTTTAGGGTGCATGCATAATAAGAAAGTTTTTCATATACGGAACTCGAAGTTGTTCAACCTGTACATATACAGGTGTTCTGAAATTGGATGAAAAACTTCAGGTAGAACGATTCTTTGATTAATTTTGGGTCGATAATCCTAATGCAAAAAAATTGTACGGTCCTTCATAAAGCCACACGAAGCCATCAAACTTGTAAATGTGCAACTAGAACTAAGTGTTTTTTAAAAAATCTTCACTTTCAACTGTTCACTTCCAAGAAGAATTGTGTAAAATTTTATGTACGTAGCTAAACGTTTAATATCAATACTTTAAGTTTTAAGTTATTAATTCTTCTAAAGCAGCATTTTTACCTTCCGTCACCTTTAGGTAAGGAAGGTATTGTCTTTGGTCAAAAAATTCGTTGGTGAGTTTTTAATGAATAAGCACGTTTTAGGGTCTCTAGAATACAAATTTACTATTTCTAAGATGATGTCTGTATGTGTGTGTGTGTATGTCCGTGAGTGACAAATTTTTCTCCGACGATAACTCCAATACTACAATTCTAAAAATTATAATTCTTTCGTACTCCTCTTCTTTACATCCATATGAAGAGCTGATTAGATTTTGGTTATAATTGATCCACCGGAAGTACACTTATTTGAAGTTTTTAACAGTTTTTCATGAAAAAACGCAGTTAAATATAATTTTTCGACATTTTGTGATTATCAGTATGAAAGAATATCTTATTCTCTATACGTTTTCCTTAATATTCAATAGATATAGAGTTATAGAGACATTAAGAGAGATTAACTTTCAAAAATTATTCAGCTTTGCTAAAATTATGGAAACAACAGATATATTCAAAAAAATTTAATTGACAGATGTCAGTGTCAAATGTCAAACCAAAGTTGAAGGTATAAGGTCAACCAAAGTTGAAGGTATAAGGTCAGAAAATTATATGTGAATGTGATAGAGTGTCCCTCGCAAGTGACTTGCAGTTGCAGCCTCGCCTCAAGATTGGAATTTTCAATGGCGGAAGTACGACAAAGACCAAAGAGAAGATGGAAGGACTGTGTAGCAGAAGATTTAAGAGAGGAAGAATTGTGTGAAGAAGATGCATTAGACAGGAATGAGTACAAGAGAAGAGTAAGAAACAGCGACTCCTAATAAAATAGGGAAAGGAACTTTCGGTATAGAATTTGTAAAAAATAGTGTGTTCGTGTTACAATTTTACAGGATATACAGAATCTTTTTCAAGGAACTTTTGGTATGGGATATGTACAAAATACATCGAATTGACGGAAGATTTTTTAAATTTGAAAACATACGGCAACCGTGTAGAAAATAATTTTTTTATTGAAACAAATATAAGAAATAATTTGTCAAATTTTGACGTTTAACAGATTAATGTTTGATTTTCTAATTTATTTCATTTTGTATTATTATTATTATTATTATCATTCTTATTATTATATATATATTATTTTTTGGGTTTTTTGATCGTACATACATAAAACATATTTAGTCTCTCACGGGTCTTAAAACTTATACCCTCGCTGCGCTCGTTTTTTTAAATCTGACCCATTCATAACTAAAGACCAATTTTGCGTACTTGTATCGTAAATAACTATGGATTCATTTAACATTTACCTCTTTTTTATATATAAGATTTGATATTTATTTTATTTATTTATATTCAAAAGCTTATAATAAGGTAAAATTTACAATAATTTGTTAAACTAACCTGTAGATTATCTTATGTTGTCAGAAATATCGTTTGTATTAAATTAAAATCATTAATATAAAACTATAATCAATCCATCATAACTAATCAATTTTGGGCCAGTATTATAAGCATCGATTTAATTTTAGGTTCATAGTAAATTTAATAAAATGAATCAGTTTTCACATTGTTGTCATTAAAATCATCGCATCACTGTCAAAAAATTGAGTTCCATTTAATTAAATTTACTTTGGAATTAAATTTTAAATGGACGTTAATAAAACCGGACCTGAGTTTTACAATAAATACTTGTCTTCATTTGTCAACCGCATTTTGCATTTTAGGAAAAGAGCAGGTGTGGAAAAAATAGGAAAGAATTTTCAATCTGTTGTCAGTACACGTCGCCAATTCCATTTTATTTTTATTTAGTCTATTTTGCATCCCCTACGTACCTTATAAATATGTAACACATTTATTAACACCCTGAAGAAAAATGTAAAAACAGTAAAATAGTGTGAATATTAATTACAATCGTATTATCTGTCTGTATTACTACGTACGGTAGATAAATGTTTAAACAAACCAATTCAATAACTATAAGTATAAAATAACAAATATATTTATTTTATTCTAAAAGCAATTTTATTTTTCTCATACATTTCATCTTTTGTATGGTTTGTATGTTTCACAGTCAACCTTTTTATGGCCTTCTTTCTATAATTATTATAAAATGGTTATTGTTTTCATATTATATCTTCAGTATCATTAATATTAGAAATTAGACTATTATTATTAAAGAATAAAACATGTCCTAAATTTATATCAAAAATAATATATGTACATCATTTGCAAATAGATAAATTTATTTGGTATATATAAAATATGTATTTGATTATTTTTGAATTGTCACAATAAATACATTACATTTTCATATATTTGTAATTCAAATTTGAATATAATTATAAAATTAAATATCACTAAACAGTGCCGATATAAAGCAGTAGTGAACAAACCAGGAACGAATAGGTCAATGCGCGCTGACTTCATAGTGGTAGAGATTTGCACAAGTCGAGAATTGTATAAGACCATTGTAATATATTTTGAGATTTGACAATTCAAAAAATGCATAAGCAGTTATTTGAATAAGGCAATGTTAAATTTTTCGATTTTTATCCATTACCATGTTTTGTAAGTTGATATATGAATAAAGTGATATTTGAATTTTCGTACACTCTGACCCTACCCAATAAAAATGGTAGTATTGTGTACAGAGTGTACAACCGAGAGTGTACCGCTAGGACAAGAAAGACTGTGATTGGTACTAATAAAACACGTAACCACGGGAAAATTTGAAATAAGAATTTTTTTAAAAAAATGATATTTTGAAAAACATACAGTTGTCAGACATAAAATATGTATTAAAGTGAATAACTTGAACAATTCTTTCAGAAAAAAAATAAATTGGAAAATGCGCAACTACCCTATTCTTTGATTACTTTAACCCGTTTAACCTAATAGTATACAAATTTCTTTAAACCCAGTTGTCCCAATGAAATTTATATTTTAATTTTTTTTTTAAATTGTCATTATCGTATCGATACGAAAAATTAAATATGAAATTAGAATATTATTATCAAAATTTCAGTTTATAGTTTTTTCTGTAAGCTTAAAGTAACTGGACATGAGCATAATTATTTAAAATCAATAGAAATAAGGATAGAAGAAAGAAATTTAAATTTTACCTTGAAGATGTAAGTGACGTTTCATTAGAAAACTTACCTGAAAATAAAAATAGAAAAATTAGTATATTTCGTAATACAAAAATCATAATTTATAATGAAATACTAAAAAAAGACTAAATTATTTTATCTTCATTTTAATTTTGTCAAGCAACTGTTTTGAACTTTAAAAAGTATCAACACATACTCAGCGCATTTTGAAACGTATGGAAAATAATGAGAAATTAGCCATTAGGAAATTATTTCATAAAATAGAAGTATATATGTAATATTGTAGTTATCAAAAATTTTAAAAAAATATTACCACTTATTTCTTTAAATTATGTTTCATAAGCGATAAAATAATTTTAGTTTTGGCGAGAAAGTTGTGATGTCAGCGTCACTGCAGCATATAAAGAAAGAACCGAAATATTTTGCCATTCAAATCTGACATCAATACAAATTTCACTTGACATTAATAGGCTACTCCACAATATTTTTTTTATTTTTTTATCTTGAACTACATAAGTATGTAAGACAATATGTGAAAATCTGAGTTTAAAATTCCTCCAAATAAGCGAGATATTGAGGTATGAATTATTAATTTCATTTGTGACGTAGGTAATGTAGGTATACCAGAAGTAAACAAACAGTGGTTCAGAGACTTACGAAAAAATGTTAAGCAAATTACAAAATAATATATATTTGAATTGTAATATTATATTTTATTATTAGGGAAAGAAAATATATTATTGCAATTAATTTATTTTACATTTTTCTTATTTTACAAGAACATTTTGACATTCTTGAAGTTGGTAGCGCACAGTGCATGGTTGGTGACTCACGATTTCAAACAAATTTCAAAGGAGTGCAGCACGTGCAGCACGTGCAGCAGATAGATCAACGAACATGCAAAGACAAGAAAATCACCCGAACAGCATCCAAACATATCCGACACACCCGAATAATTATATTCTTAGTTGTAGCGAAGTGAGAGCGGAACTCCATACAGTCGGTGTTCAAAGGTTCAAACTCAAATCCTATTTGCTTAAACACCCGTCCACATGTCTTACGTCATCAAAAGTAGAACTCCCCGTATTTTTTAGAGCGAGTAATTAAAAAAAAAATAGTTGATATTTTTCTTATTGTTCAACTGTTATATTTCATATTTTTGATAAACTTTTACTCTTTTCGATTACAGTGGAATAGCCTAACTCTAATCAAGATTCTAATGATGTGCGTCACTGGTTTACATGAAGAATTTTAATTGCGTTGTTAGGACGCAAATATACAAAAAAATATGGTTTTTGTTATTTTGTTTCCTTTTTTTATATTTATAATTCGTATGCAATATGTAAATTATAAAAAGCTGTAGTAGGATTATGAATTGAGTAAAAAAATATATATCAAGCAAGACACGAATTAAAAAAAAAAAAAAATCATGGAAACAAAACTTTCAATCATGGCGCGCTTATGACGAGCATTCGATATTGATATCTACAGCGAACTTCAGCGCCTGAACACACGTGTTCATGGACAACTATTTGCCTGTTTACAACATTTGGGCCCGCTCCTACCACCTCTAGTTAAAGTTACAGTTAGTGATAACCAACGGTTATGTAGCAAAATTGTTCTTACCACCTTTGGTTAGCGCTAACTGGAAGTTAAATCTGCCGAAATTTTAACTTTCACTTGAAGTTCTGGTTAATGTTTTAACTCGTAGATACCAGCTGTCAGATATCAAATCATTTTACAAACATCGCACATAAAATGAATATAATTGAGGATATAGCTGATATTGAGGATATACAAATAGGCTATTCCACAGTAATCAAAAATAGTAAAAGTTTATTGAAAATAAGAATGATAATAGTTAAAGGATAAGGAAAACCATATTTCTTTTATTATAAATTATTCCTTCTAGAAGAAACGGGGAGTTTTGCTTTTGATGATGCAGGGCATGTGCACGAGTGTTTGAGCAAATAGGATCCAAATATGACCTCCGATTTTGAGAAGCCCCGCCCTAACTAAGAATATACTTCTTCGGGTGTGTCGGATCTGTTCGGTTGCTGTTCGGATGACGTTCTAATTTCTTTATTTTTATAAAATGAGAAAAAAAGTGAAATAAATTAAGTGAAATAATTTATTTTATGTCTCTAATAATGAATTATAATATTACAATTTAAATATACATTATTTTGTAATTTGTTTAACAATTTTTCGTGGTTTGTGAACCACTGTTTGTTTACTTCTGGTATATCCACATTACCTACGTCACAAAGCAGATTTAAAATTCGGACCTTAATATCTCGCTTATTTGGAGGAATTTTTAACTCGGATTTTCACATGTGGTCTTATATTTTTATGTATTTCAAGAAAAAAATTAAAAAAATGTCGTGGAATAGCCTATTCTATTCCCTTATAGAAGTGAAAGAGTTATAAGGAATAGAATAGACCATTTTTATATTTATAATGATAAAGAATTCAATGCTCGTTTTCGTTTATCAAAAAATTGTGTGATGGTGTTATTAAGAAATATACAAAATATGATAATGCTAGCATCTCAGGGGTACGCCTTTCATTTATTATAGTTATGAATAAAATGTTTGTGATGTTTTAGAAATAATGCAGTTTCTCCTAAGAACAAGCTTTTATTAACATTAAGGTTTTACGCAACTGGAAGTTTACTTTTATCTATGACCGATTTTGCTGGCATTAGTCTCTGTAGTGCATCAAAATTTGTACGGCAAATGACCGAAGCAATTTGTTCTTTAAGCAATAAACACATTAAGCTGCCAATGGGACGAGAACTCAAAGATATGCAACGCAATTTTTTGAAATAGCATCCTTTCCCCTATGTAATAGGTACAATAGATTGTATCCACATAAGGATACAGTCTCCAGGTAGATAGTACAAAATTCTAAAATTTGTAATGATTTTTACCTATTTTATGCGTTTTTAGTAATTTTCATTATCGTAATCAAATTTTATTTGTTGCAAACAAGCATTTCTTTGTTGCAATCAAAAACATTTTTAAAAAAACCTTGTAGGGATGCGATTTTAATATTTCGGCGCATGAAGGAGATTTGTGAAGTATATTTAGTAATTTTCAGCACAAAACTATATTTTAAAAAATATGCTTATCCCTTTTTTACACCAGAGTCTTCAATTAGAGGAACATATATTAATTAAATTAACTCACATTTGATACATATTCTTTACTATGACCAGCAATTTCATTGTTGTAATCAATTTTTTTGTTTAAGTAAATAATCAGTAGTGGAATATATTTTCGTTAAATAACCTGCAACATAATGCCCGGGTTGGAATAAAGCACAATAATAATTATTATAATCAGTTTTCTTTATTTCTTAAAAAGAACCGGGTTAGAATAATGTTAACCGAAAACATTAATAAAGAATGATCATGAGAGAAATTAATTGGACGTTTTCGGTTCTGTACTTCAGTCATATCAATAATAATAATAGAATAGTTTTACAAACAATATATCAAAAAATATAGTCAAATATTGTCCCGTGTCACTTATGTTTTTGATTATGTAGTATTACCACAAGATGAAATTTTCCTATTTTTACTTCCAAACTAATAGTTTATTAACTGGAAGTTAAATTCTGTTGGTAGGAAAGCATCACCTCTAACCTTCAGTTTAATTCTTAACTAATGGTTAAGAAACTGTCACTTTAACTAGGGGTGGTAGGATCGGGCCTTAAACAAGAAAACGAAGGTAAACAAACTAATAGAGGAACACGTAATACTTAACACAAAGTGAATAAAATATAAAATATACGCGCGTAGGCATGGTCAATTTCATTGCATTGCGCCACGCCTATTATGGCCGCCTCAAATGACGCTAAAATTACTCGAACGAGTAATTACAGAGGTAGTAAGTCAAGTGGCGCCACCGCACGCAGTAGCATTGTAAATTTAGATAAATAATTTGTCACAAATAAATAAATAATAACATTTTAATTTTCAAACGTTGTATTTAATTCCAATAAAATGATAGCACATTTGCACATCTTAACTTTATTGATAAAGGATCATGGAGAATGAGAGATGTCGCCACTATCCCTACCAAATCTGTAAAAAAACTCAAGTTTTATATAAAAAATCTGTTGTGGCCAGCACAAGACCTTCCGCCAATTCGATATATTTTGTACAAATCCCATACGAAAATATTCTTGGAACAGATTCTATATAATATCATGTAAAATCGAACACGAACACATACTATGTTTTACAAATTCCATAAAAAAAAGTTCATTTGAAAAGGTTCTATAAATCCAATAAAATTTTAACATAAATATACACTAAGTAAAATACACTTGACACTTCCTTCTTTCTTCTTTCAGCTTTCCTCTATTTTATTAGGGGTCGCTGTTTCCTCTTCTCTTCCTGTCCAACGCATCTTCTTCACACAGTCCTTCCTTTCTCAAGTCTTCTGCGATACAGGAACACTATGACATACTAATTTTTGATCCCATACTTTCCATATTTGGTTTTGCACTTGCAACAGACATCTGTCAATTAGAATTTTTTGAATGAGCAGCTGTTTCCATGATAAATAGCAAAGCTGACTAATTTTTGAAAATTAATTTCTTTATAATGCTTTAAATCTAAATCTATTGAATATGAAGGAAAATATATAATCAAACCGTATAGAGAAGAGTATTTTCTTTAATATATATAATAACAAAATGTAAAAAAAAATATTTAACTGCGTTTTTTTAAGAAAAACTGTTAAAAACTTCAAATAAGGGTACTTCCGGTGGATCAATTATAACCAAAATCTAATCAACTCTTTGTAGGGATGTACAGAAGAGGAATACGAAAGAATTATAATTTTTAGAATTGTAGTATTGGAGTTATCGTCGGAGAAAAAATTGTCACACACGGACACACATACATCATCTTAAAAATAGTATATTCGTATTGTAGGGACCCTAAAACGTGCTTATTCATTAAAAACTCACCACCTAATTTTTTGACCAAAGAAAATACCTTCCTTACCTAAAGGCGACGGAAGGTAAAAACAACGATTTGAAACGGCCATAATAAGCGTAGCGCATTTAAATGAAATTGGCCATGGCTTAGGTAACTACTAGCGCCATCTGTGTTTCTAATGGCATATATTTAATCTGAAATAAGTAGAATATACGTCACAGTAGACATGTAAAAAAAAACAATTTTCTAACATCAAAATATGAATGAAAACTTTTTCCTAATAATGTTTTATTATATTTTCCTTCTATATCAAGATATTAACTACAGAAAAAATATAGTATTTTGTATAAATTCCATACAGCCGGAATACCCTATTATTACTTTTAAAATTCATATTTATAATTTTTTGTTTCCCACTGAAAAAACCATATCCGTACACCCTTAATCACTTCACACTTCCCCCTTCCCGAATCCTACCCTTCCTGGCGTTCCGCGACCGACGGCAGGGTCAGGTCCAGGGTCGGCGCTCGGTGAAGGACCTGTCAAGGCCGCCTAGCACGAGGGTGGTGTGCTGTACAGCAGGGGCTTTTCAGGCGAGACATAGCGACACACACCTGGACGCCGATCGAACCAAATGTACATACGCAGTGGCAGTGGTGGTGACTAAATTATGGGGAAATGTTGCGCAATAGAACTGAGGATAAAGGAAATGGGTTTTGTGGGATTGTGGACCGGAGTTAAGGGAGATATTACGAAGAGGTTTATTGTTGTTGCTCATGATATTGAAAATTGTTGTGGGTTTAGGGTTTAGGTAGCATTACATGAAAATAGAGCCAGACAAAGCACTCCTTACATAATATCGTAGGTGACTTTTAAATTAGTTAAAAAGTCAAACCAAATCCAAATCTACTAAAAACTCATTTTCACTAAAATGTTAGTTTTGATTATAGTTACTAACGTCTAACACAAAATGTCGAATATAAAAGTAACTATGTATGTATACATTTGTTTATTCCATGACACTACTGATTTAATTGATAAATTTCCTATTGCGGCTAATAGAAAATTACAACAGCTTAGACAGGGTTGAAAAAACCCGGGTTTTTTTATGAAAAACCCAGCCCACTTGGGTTTTTTAATAAAACCCGTTTTTTTTTTAATAAAACCCGGGTTTTATTGACAAACATCGAAATATAGCATGTATTATTTTTAACTTTAGTTTTTTAAAGTATCTTAATAGACATACACAAGTCGGCGTAATAGATAATAGATATTAATATTTTTCTTTTTTAAGACTAATGTAATAAACAATAAATTAACTAGAGAGTGTACATGCGTACAAGTTATGAATTAATATTAATAGTTACAAGTCTGTACAATGTAAGTGTGTACAAGAATAAGATCCAAGTGTCACAACTAATAGTATGTTTAATACACAACTCAAAAAATAATGAAAATGCTGACACCACGATTGGAGTTGTTCAATATTAAAGAAACACTGTGCAAAGTTCGCACAGCAATGAAAAATATATTAAAAATGATCAAACACGAAGTACATGAAATTGATTGTAAAATATTGCCGGTGACAAAAATTTATGTATATATGTGTGTACCATATAAGTATGTACCATATTTAATTAATAAAATATGATTTCATAAAAGTGGGTTTTTAGATGTTTTTTTTTGGGTTTTTTTAGATGGGTTTTTTTTAGAAAAACCCGGGTGGGTTTTTTTTGGGTCGGGCAAAATTAGAACAACCCTGAGCTTAGACCTTTTCAATTAAAGGAGACAGATAATATTAAGTATAATGGCGGCAACGCAAATGTGGGGAAACTACTTTTCTACATATCTATTAAAAGGAGGCTTTTAATGTTTGTTTTTAGGGTTTAACATCAGTGTTAAAAGTGAATTAGTTCCCTTGGTAAGGACGAATGGAAAAACCAATCGACATTTTTGACATTGTCAAAAAAAAAAAAAGTAAAAATACGAATTTAAAGAAAAAATAGTATTGGTAGAAAGGTAGTGCATAAATTCATTATAAAATTTATTTTTTCTTTTTTGTGTCTGTGACAAAGCTATTATAGCACTCAAAATAGTTCGTTAATAGCTCATTCGAGTGCTGTAATAAACTATACTTGCCTTCAAATAAGTATGGACCGGTATGGACTCGAGATTTCTATTATTGTTGCCAATATAGGGGCGATGTTGAAAATGCTCAGTTATGAAGAAGCGACATCACAGCAGAGCAAGGGACAGGGTGGGGAGAAAAAAGTTGTACATCAGTCCATACTTATTTGACGGCGAGTATAGTACAATTTATTTTTATAAGATTGGTGGCTAAGAATTTCAAAAATATCAAATGTAAAATCTCTTTAAATAGACGAATACAAATGAGTAAGAATTCTAATGTTATATAATTTTGAAATTATAAATAAGAATAAAAAAATCTGATGTGGCCAACACAAAACCTCCCGCTATTTAATTTTTATTAATTTAAATACATACGTATTTACTAACGCTGCAAACTGTTCCATTGCAGAAAACTATTGCTTTATTTACTATTTTCTTTTTAAAATGTCACTATTATTAATTTGAAGTGTTTAGTTTTTTGACAGTGATATTTACTGTCAGTTACATTCATTTGAAATATGAACTAATCATAATATCTAATGGCTTCTTTTCATATTAGAATAGGGTATAAATACAAGGTTTCAGAATTTTCTGAATGATAGTATTTGAGTTAGAGCGAAGACAAAATCCATACACATACACACACACACACACACACACACACACATACATACATACATACATATATATACACACACACATACATACATACACACATCATCGTGAAAATGTTAAAATTGGATTCTAGGGACCTTAAAACGTGGTCATTTACTAAAATCTCGATATGTGATTTTTAGCACGATCCCTGTACCTCCCTTACCCAGGGTAGAGGGAGGTAAAAAAGAAAAGAAATAGAGTAGTAAAGTTAGAAAGAAATAGAAAATATCTTATGATGTTACAAATATAAAGTTAAGAGTTGTCAAATGAATTTTCAAACGTCACATTAATAGCACCAACTGACAAAATTCCTTAAATTTTGACATTACTATTTTCTATTTAAAAAAGGTATAGAAAGCGCAAAATAGAAAAAAAGTATAAAAAAACTCACTTCATAATTGTCGATTATTTTGTTCGAAGGATTGGATCACTGCGCTCATAAAATAAAATGACAATAATTATGACATTCATCACAGACAACAGATACTATTAAGATAGTCAACTGCAATGATAAAGCAGTAGGCATTCATGCCCTGCAACACTAGCGCTCGGTGTCGTAAGACATAACTAAAATCAGTATGGCGGATAGTATCGGGGATAGTCTGCATCCCGCATTACTATTGAGAATATATTTCTCCTTTTTTTTTATTGATATAGTAATAAACAGAAAAGAACAAAATATATATTTAACAGGAAATAGAATGCATATTTATTTCTTAAAATTACATAAGGAAAATATAAAAATACAGTCAAATATCCTTTTACCATAAGGTGTAGGGTATACAAATACATTTAGTTGTGTACAAATTTCGCCCATTGCTTCTTATTCCTTGCCATCTTTCTGGCGTTTTGAATTGTCATATTTTTCTTCTACAAGATCTTCAATATTAGCTTAACCCAGTTGTCTTTCGGTCTGTTTTCTTTACCACTTTTGTCATCCATATTTGTCTCACCGGTCTAGCTTCGTTCATTCTGATCATGTGGCCCCACCAAACTAGCTCTCTCTGCTCAATGAAGTCCGATACAGACTTACATTATAATTGTTCTCTATTCATTTCATTTCTTGTTCTATCTTGTATTTGGATGAGTTACTCGTTCAATCAAAATTTTCAAAATTTTTTCTTCATAAATAGGAAAATAATGTTTTGTTGTATTTTCAACATCACAACCCGGCACACAACAACCTCTTGGCATTTTGCAGAAGCCAATAAACACAAAACAGAACAATATAAAATAACACAATAATGAAGAATAACATTTCATGAAAAGACAATTTCAAATTTGAATTGTCAGTGTGACTTGCCGCCAAGCCGCCACGATTTTAAAATCACCGAACATCCGAACATTTATGAATTTTAACGAATTAATCCGAATGAAGCACTACTAGCGCTAAGTGTCGTAATACATAACTAACTGAAAGTCTCAAAGTCATGATATATAGTTGACACGGCCAGACATTCATTCTTCAATATACTATTATTTTAGTTCAAATGTTCGGACCATTCGCGCCTGTTCCCGGCCTCCTTCTCACAAACTAAAAGGTTAATAATTTTTCACTTCAAAAAATCAATAATTTATGTATTTTTAATAAAATCTTAAAATAAAAATTATATGAATTTTAAACTTGTTTCTACATTAATAGTGTGCATTTACTTTTTCACATTTCGTCACACATTTGCAATTTGATATATACACAATAAATTTGTGAGGTCGAGAAATTTTTGACGTTCACTATATAAAATAATGTAAAAAGTAAAACAGTTAATGGCATTCATTTTGTGGGCGGATTTATCTTATTAATTAAATTTACGAAAAAGTTTGTTCCATTCTTGTTTCTTTTAAAATTATCCGCAACTGAGGCAATAAATAAAATTATATACAAAAGTTTTTTTATTTGGCGCTTGAGCTAATCTAAGTTAGTCAACTTTTTTTGTAAACGCTCAAATCGTAATGAAGCAGAAAAAACTAACGGTTCTTTTCATTATATCGCAACGCAGCAAATTTATTGCTTGGTAGTTTTTGTTTTCCGGATTAGATAATTTTTCATAGCATTCGATTTATCTCAAATGATACTGCTGTTATTTACGATTTTATTCGGAAAACCATTAATAATTCGTTGAGGGGAAAAAGTTTTCAAATTCTGAACTGCCTATATCAAAACTCGTTAATAACTTTTGACAGTGTTGAGTTTCTTTTTCTTCAAAAGCGAAGTTCACTTTCATTTCTTCCCGGAATGGGGAAGTTTAGCAATTCTTTTTTTTTTATTATTTTATTTTTATTATTATAAAAGCCGATTTTAAGATGTGATGAAGTCGTTAGAGGATTGGTACAACGTATGTCGCTTATACACTGACGCACGCGGTTGCGGTTACCAGTCACTTGAGACTGAGGTGTTGTTCGACCTACGTTCAAGTGGTTCGCTTTCACCGTTCTGTCTGAGTTTGCGCATAACTGACTTGTGACGTACTTAGAGTTAACCCAAAAAATATTAATTATAAATAAATGGAGCAATAATTTTAATTTTTAATTTCAATTTCAGCAGTCATTTGTGTTATATTTGTGAGAAAATAGTATGTTATGTAAAATTTTTACCATGCTAGCTAAACTTCCCCATTGAAGCTAATTCTTATATTTATTTGGTCTCATATATTGAAAAATTTATAAATTTAACATATTGAACTTGACATTGTTTTTAAAGGTCGCAACGAAAAGTGTTAGTCCTCTTCATCAATAATTTGAACATAAATTGTAAGCGATCTATAATTCTAAAAAGTCTTACTTGTTATTCGTTAAGTCGTAATATTTATTTAAATATTACATGACGTATATATTAAGTTCATTTCGTTCGCAAACAATGGAGTTCGTTAATAATTTATTGGAATCTCATAAATTGATTTATTTCAACTTTCAACATTTCTAAACATACGAGCCCGATTGCACATCAGTTCGCCCACCAACGTTAATTTCATTTTATTGAGATAATATATGATACAAATAATAGCTAACAAATTATCGTCAATTTTTATTAATATTACAGATATTTGGTCATTTTAATGACACATAGCAAGAAATGTTTACTTAAATATATATATATTTTTTTTTTGAAAACCAATAAAGGCAATACTGAAAAAAATTAAACGAATTTAAATCGTAAGATTGTAAGGTTTTATTACATAAAGTGTATAAAAGTAATACAATAGTAATTTGCAATAAAAAACGATGTTACCCAATATTGAATCTGAAATTTATATATTGATTTGTTACGGTTATACAGTTAAATTTTTAATCTTTAGCTAAAAATTTAATTTAAAATTACATTATAATGTTTAAAAATTTTCATTTTAAATAAAAAGTAAAGATTTATTTAATTATTATTACAAATTCTATTAGTTAAGTCATGAAAAATTAATTTTTAACAAGTAGACGAACTGTTGTGCGACAAGGCTCGTATGTATGTATTTATAAATACGTGTAAAATAACTTTCACGGTCAATAATTGGAATTATTATTGATTGTCATTGACATTCTAAATGCATATTTATTCATTATTATTGAAACGCATGTCTGGCGTGATATTATGAATTCAATTTCAAACAAGTATTATTTGTTTACGTTTGTTGTTTCATCTTCTGCATTCATTTTCTTCAAAATGGAAAAATGGAATCCGGATTTCAAAAAACGATGGCAGAAGGCTTTAAAAGAAATAAGATAAAAATTTGGAATAAAGTATGTAGATGTGTGACGTAGATGTTAAAGGTAGTATAAACTCTAATAGGTTTTTTAAAAACTAATAACTGCTTTTTTTAGTTTGATAGTCTCTCATACAGTTGTAAGATCTAGTTTTAATTACAACATTATAAGTCAAGTTCTCTATACAATTATTAAATCAAGATTCCCGGTTTTCTCGTGGTTTACTGGAATGCACTCTCCAATGAAAACATATTATAAAGGATTTAACGTTCACACTACAACTGCTTAATTGAAAATTTAAAATATATTTTTTAATTAGAAAAGTATTCTTCGCAAATGAAATGAAAAACAGCGTAAAATTCCATATTTTTAATACAAACAATCAGCAATTCAATCACTGGAAAAAAATAAAAGGAAAGTAAGAGAATACCCCATTATGAATGTATGGAAAACAAAATTAATTATTGTTTGTCAGAAAAGTAATGTAAATTTGGTGTAGTTAATATAAATAATTTATGGTTAGTATAGATTTTTTTATACATTCTTTACTTATCAGAATGAAGTTTAATTACGTGGTAACAATTCGCTGCTCGTAAAGCGGTTTTAATGGCATTTTGCTCGACATTTTCTTTGTCTAATAAAATAAATCCAAAAAGAACACTACCTACTATATTTCCTATCTAAACCGTAAAGAATTTTACCGGAAGTGTGCGATAAATAAATTACCAACTTTGCGTGATTTTATTTACATACAGTACAAAATATACGTATCCCAAAATAAATATTTTGTGTTCAATACAAACATAAATAAAAAAATTAAATAATGTTATTTTGTAAATACAAAAATTAAATAAAATTGTTTAATATAGATCTGGAGATTTCCACTTACCAACCACAAAATGGATCATATTTTCTAAATGATGAAAAAGTATTCATCAATTTAAAATATGGAAATTGAAAATTTAGATATTCCAGAAAAATATAAGATACGAGTATTTTATGTGAAACATTATGTATGAAAATTATGCTGTATAAAATTTTGGAGTAGCATAAACCCCCGTAAATTATATTTGGCAATCATAATGTGAAATATTCGAAAACATAATTAATATGTGGAAATATTTATACAACTTTGGGCGCCTGAGTGCCTGGTCGCGAATCTGGGGAATCGATTTGATCCCGACCAACGCCAAATATTTCGAATTTTAAAAAGCACAAAAGTGACCCCTGTGGTGCACTCTCCACGTCAGCAATGAGTGCCAGTGAGGTGATGCCTGGTAAGCGCCCGCAAGGAACGAATATGTCATCATTACAGATATATATATATGCGATAAAGCAGATTTGCACACCCAGAAATGGGTAATATACCGTGATGATTTATTTAATTTTCAATAAAAACTTGAGTTATTTTTAATTGCAACATTTTTTCTTTAAGATAAAGCTAAAGTACAAATTCTTACGATAAAAATAAATGTAAGACTAGTACACAGACATGGAATTTACTTTTTTATGTGAATGATGCCTATTATTAAATTTTGCTTTTGACACATGAAATAATATGAGGTAATAAAAAAAAAAATTGTATACTTTAAATATAGAAAAAGTTACAAAACTATCTCATCCCCATAATATTATAACTAAGATACAGTACATGTATCAGGAAGTGTGTAATAATAATACTTTATAATAAAGTTATTAGTTCTTCGAGTTATACGCGTTCAAAAATATCAATATATGTATTTCATTTTTATTTAATATATCTCATAAGAACGAGTTCCAAAATATATTTCTATATCCGATAGAAAAGTGCGCTTTTTTAACGCAAATCGAAACCCAACGGCCTACAGCACTTTTTACCTCCCGCTACCCTTGGTAAGGGAGGTATAGGGATCGTGCTAAAAATCACCTATCGAGATTTTATTAAATGACCACGTTTTAAGGTCCCTAGAATCCAATTTTAAAATTTTCACGATGATGTCTGTATGTGTGTGTGGGTGTGTGTATCTATGTGTACAAATTTTGTTTGCACTCTAACTCAAATACTATTATTCAGAAAATTCTGAAACCTTGTATTTCTACCCTATTCTAATAGGAATAGAAGCCATTAGATTTTGGTGTAAATCGGATAAACGGAAATGGTACTTTACTTGAAGCTCATAATGGTTTTTCTTCAAAAAAATAACATTAAATGCCATTTTTCGCATTTAACGTCATTAGAAAATTATAGATTATTGAATTTGGTACAGGTATACATTAATACTTCTTCTATATATTTTACAGATTAATTTAAAAATCATTTTTCTTTCTTTTAATCCCGAAGCCTAAGATAAACACAATTCCTTTGTTACACAGTTTATTTTTCAAATGAATATAACTGATAGGTAAACGTCATTGTCAAAAAACTAATCACTTCAATTTAATAATAGTGACATATTAAATAATAAAGAAAATCGTAAATAAAGCAATAGTTATATGCAATGGAACAAAATATAGTTTGAAGCATTACTAAATACGTAAGTAGGTATGTATTTAAATTAATAAAAATTAAATAGCGGGAGGTTTTGTGTTGGCCACATCAGATTTTTTCACTTCTTTATTGCATACGAAATAAAAAAAAATTATATGCAACTAAGAGAAAATTGTGTCTTATTTCACTCTTAATATTAGGTTAAATTTCACTCATATTGCTTAAATTACTATTTATTAGAAAGATATATTCTTCGGTGGTTTTATATTTTTTAATATGTTACGATTTAGTAGACAAAAAAATGAGTGACAGTGCCGTGCATTATTTAAAAAAGAGCTACAATTATTTATTTGTTGTCTATGTTATAATAGTGTATATATTATAATAATTTTTATAATGTATAAGTAAAATAAATAAGAACGTTACAATATAATTTCGGAGTATGAACTCGCATGTATTTAGATCAAATTGTACAATTCTTATTCCTTGTAACTTGGTTTGCAATATCAAAATCATATTTCTCTTCCACATTTCTCGACAATATAAATTCTTACATCTTGTTCTTATTTCAGCGATATGAATACCAAGTAGTTCTCTGAGAGAATTTGCACTAGGAAATTAAACTTGGTGACTATTTGATTTGTTAATAAGTCAAATTCTATTACAACTGTTTTATATCAAATTCCTCCAATATTCTCTGTTGACTATATACATTTCATTACCACTATACAAACGAAATGTTAACACAGTCAGATCTGTGTGTATTTATTCTTTTCCAATTAAACACAAAATTTCAAGTAATTAGCACATAGTTATCTGTTTCGCTAAATGAGGACAAATAGGCAAATAATAATGGAGTAATAATACCGTTTTACTAATTAAGGATTCTTGCAATAATTAGTTAAACATTACGAGATTCAGTTTGCTGTTTTGTAGAAATTTAGGAAAAATGAGTAAGCATAATTTGTAATGGATTAAACCAAAAAAATATAAACCACAAGAGGAATAAAATTTTTATTTTGCTGTTTATTAAAAAATAGCTTTAATGGTTTGTATTCAAGTAAATATATAGTTATTTATGTATTAAGTTACTAAAGTTCTACTTTTTATCACTAATATGGAATTTAGTTGCCAAGGCCGTAAGACCTAAGAAAATAAACCATCTGGGTGATAAAATGGAACTTCAGTACCGAGTTATATAATAAATTTCATTTTAAATCGAAAATTTGGGAAAATGAGTGGCATATTTTATTTTTATAGGTTAGGTTTATGTAACTGTCAGTTTGACACTCATTGTTGCTACACAGAAAAAAATAACCATCTAAATTGTAGTTAAATTAACTAAACAAAACTATAATTTTCAGCCTACTAATATGTTTTCATTAAATTATCTAAGTTGATTTAGTTAAATTTTTTATTATACAAAATTAGATTAAATAACTACATTTAGTATTGAACTAAACATAAATAAAGAAATTGACTAAATATATATTTAAATTTTTTATTTACTTACCTAATTGATTAGATCAATCACCGAAAAATGTAGAACAAAAATAATGAAGCCAAAATATAGTAAAATTAAATAAAATAAGTAATTAAAATAACTATTTACATATTTAAATTAACAATTTTTTTAAAATATTTATTATCTATTTCGAGTTAGTTAAAATGCTAAATTAATATTTGTGAATTATACTAAATTATTAGATATATTGCCTAATAAAATAATATCTAATTATAATTAGACAAAATTTTAATTCTTTTTTTTCTGTGTAACCTCCGAACATTGAGGTTATCGTAAAGAACACTCAAAATTACGTTTTCTTTCAACCTTCTTCATGGGAATTATTCAGTTCATTATTGTACATATTTTCTTGTCATTTAACGTTCAAATTTACTATTACTATTATATATCGTACACATACCTAAATTATCTTATGTACAATAATTATTATAAGGTTGACAAACACTGCATTTGCTTGAAATCGTCGTACAATAGATTACTTTAGTTTTTAATGACGATTTTTGTGCACTTTTGTAACGATTGCAAATAAAATTTAATAATATGGCAAAATTGAATAAAAATAATTTTATAATGGTTTGAATTTTATCGGTTTTGAACCTTGGCAAGAACAAACTTATGTTAATATGAGTATTATTTAGAAATATGATTCACAAATAATATACATACATGACTTGTGACTTGAATGAATAATAAATTAAAGAAAAATGTATGAATCATTAAAGAGAGAAACTGATAGGTGATATTTCTGCTATAAAAATAAAAGTCGGCAAATTTTTCAACAGCAAACTTTTATAAATTTACAACAAACTCATATCTGGATAATCAAACTTTTCCAACTAAACTTCCCAGCAACAATCTATTTTTATCAGACATCCATTACTTCCAGTAAAATTAACAAATTATCCTAAAATATTTATAGAGTCCGCTGTGGTATACGTCAGCCTAATGTGGTTTTTTCACATCTGATGAAGAAATTAAGCCTGGATCAGATGTCTCTGTCACCGGCAGTAATTAGTTGTTGTGGATAATCCATTACTTTCCGTGGCGGTAGCGTGAACATTACATTAATGTTGTGCGTATCAACTTATAATGGCGTGGGTGTCAAATATCCAAGATTTTGTCCACTGAAATATGGGCGACAGGTTATAGGATATTGATAGATGGTAATTAATTTTAGATACACTGTAACTCAACCAAGCAAGAAATATTATTTGCAACCACTTTCGCTTCACTATAATTAGTTACAATATAGTTAAACTTTGAACCACAAGTAATTAGAAACTGCGTGATTACTATATGATGAATCAGTTTCCGGTGCTTCGATGTTCTGTGCAAAAATTACAGTAAGCGAACAGTTAATACAGGATATAAGTGGGTGGATCACATATTATGAGGATAACGTTAGAATTATTGAAAATAAAAAAAAATCAAAAATCAGGTAGGCCGTGGAAAATAGTCGTAGAAAAAAATAGTGCATGCAATATGCAACTCATATATGTATATTGCCTAATACTCACATGAATTACGATACTCGCCTTATACTAGTGTCTTAATAGCCATCATTATAAATTCGTGGCATATTATAATATTATCTGGCGTGGGAAATTAAGCTGCGAAAGTTAGAAGAAAGTTAGTACAGACTTAGTTAATTAATATTTTAAAATACATGCCTTTGGTAATGAAAATATTAGATTAACCTATGACCATTTTCGAATTTTCATCAGAACTTAATTTGACAGCTTTGACAGTTATTAAGTCTCCCAGACATTAGTCTAAAAGCATTACATATAAGATGATTGGTTGTGAGCTAAGTAGTAGAAGTAAAGAATAATGAAGTGTATCGTTACTCCCAACAAGATTTACATTTTTGAATTATTTTAGAAATTGTGTTATCTCATAATAATCTCCAAAATAATTCGAAAATGTAAATCTTGGTAATAGACACTTACAAAATTGCAATTTGCACTAGCGCCTCTAACGGCAAAGTATAGAAATCAAGGTTGCTATGGTTACCCCGTCCAAACAAAGACCTGTCATCAGCCGTAGACTCTACACTCTAGCCATAGCCATCGTTTAAATGAATAATCGAATGATCTTCAATATTATCAAACAAAAAAGTTGCCCCAAACACATCTTCTGATTTTAAACTCATTTTTATTAAACACAACGTACAATTCACAATAAAGAATTAGGTTTAACACTGAATAACAGATGCGAACACAATGACAGATAGGAACATGGAACGGGACGTAAGACAACGAGGGGAGGTTTGTTTGGATGCATGATCTTCTATCTCTCTCTTGCAGTGACGCCAATTTTGTCTATTGTAGCCTTGATATGTATTCTTCCTGAAGATGGGAGTCGGTTGGATTTCCGAAACGTCCAATGGGGTATTCCACTCAAAGTTTTTTATTATTTTAAATAAAACTTCATTCAGTTTTGAAGCAATTCATAGTATTAAAAAATCTTAATTGTTCCTAGTTTAAGAGTATTTTATTTTCGAGAAATCAGTGTAACGTCACATTTCCTCTATACTTGTCTTTCTCACACACACTGCTCTGAGTACGCTGCGAGAGAAAGATAACAATTGTATAAAGTCAATTTTCCCTTTTAGCAAATGTGCAATATCTCGTAAAGTAATTATTTAAAAAATGTTTTCATTGTTTCAACTATTATTTATTGAGCCATACTTTATGTTAAATTGAAATTTTCTTAATTTTTTTGTTATGGTGGAATACCCCATTAAAATTTATTTATCTAGCATCATATTATGTAAAACGAATAAAAATTTCCTCAAGAATAAAAATTTCCTTTAACAAATAGAATCAACAGCACAAAATAAAATATCAAGATGATAAAATGTTTAGTAATACGAGAGTTAAGCTATATTTATTAAACTTAAGATTTTCTTCTGATAGTCTAGTCTAGTTTGGTGCACACTTCTGATGTACGACGGGCAGGTAAAGAACTTTAGAAGCAGAAGGGCTTTCACATTAAAGATTAAAATAAAGTGTCATTTCTACATTAAACATATATATAGGGAAACTTTTGGCCACCAGTGTATATTGCATATACATTTATGTACATATATATTAAAATAATCTGGCGCCACTTGTAAAATGATGTCATGCACTATTTACATACAATATGAAAATTGTGTACTAATGGGTAATATATAAAATGTTGAGTATAGTTTCAACGGATATACCCATTATTCTTGTGAATCACAATAACAGTAAAGTAATAATACGTACATGAAAATATAACACACGTATGTATTTAAGTGTACATTGTAATGATTTTTTTTGCAATGACATAACTACCTCCTAACTAAGCAAACCATGGAATTTAGTCTTTTAGGCTGTCATCGGATACCCGGGGTACTTGCAGAAGTAATGTAGGTTAGCCAGCTAGTATTTCGGTCCGTCTCGGTCTATTTTCGCGGCGTAATTCACATTGTTAGTACCAGCCTGCCGGGCCTGCTGCAACTTCTCCAACGTTTCTCTTCCGCTAAGCTTCAAGTTTGAATTACACTACACTACCCACTGTTTGCTAGTAATGGATCGACCAGTAATAATGTTACAAGTAGAAAATAGATTCGAGCACATGCGAGGATGTGATTCACTACAACATTTTGTAGTTCATGCAATAGGCAAAATTTAGGGCAAAATATTTGTTTTTAAATAGACTATACCAGCTAAATCGAATCAAGAGAAAAAATGGAATCTATTTGCAAATGGATTGGAATCTAACGAATATTGGACTACACTAATTTATTGGTACTGTTTTGTTGTTGCTGATTTCAAATTTTGAAACTGCAGGTCGATATGTGCTTTCTTTACATTTTTACAATTTTTATGTTTCTGATTCAATAATTCAAGTAAAATATCTGGACTGCCAATTTTTGTAAGTATTCATGTTTAAATACTCCCTCAAATACTCCTGAATGTGCTAAATCAATTTTTAGAATATTGAAAAAATTAATTCCTAAAATGGAATTTTTCATCATATTATGTATAATGCTATTTATTTAAATTAATAAATAAATACACATATCATCACGATTTATTATTTATTCATGGACTTGCTAATCTGCATTTTTATTCGGAGATTCACGAACTCTCAATGCTGGGCTATGGCCACCGATGTCACTTTTGTGCTATTCGAAAACTGAAAATAATTTTCAAGTTTGATCGGTCGGAATCACTACCAAGCTACCCTATCTATTCAATTAAATTAAGTTTAGTATGATATTAAGAAAATAAGTGTGTGTTCAATACGAAATTATTTAGATAGGTACGGTTTTATTTTATGCGCTCAAGACTAGTCATTACTCATAATTATGCAATGCTAATAGTTAATATTTCTTACTTAGATCATTTAATAAATTTAAAGCATTTCAATGAGAACAAAACCAAACTTTGAATTTCATTGTCAATGTCATTGCTCTCACTGTGAAAAAGTCTCGATAACAGATTTGCAAACTCTCGATATTAGTCAGTTGTTAGGATTAAATTTTGTTTTCTTTTCAGTTTATTATAAAACATTAAATATCCATACATGAATCTGAATGTATTCAGCGATAATGGAATCTGCAATGCATGATGTATTATTGATTGATGTAGTCAATATCGAACGAATTTTACCAAATTTCAATGACACCGACACATATTATGTTCCAAGTTCAAACAAATGCGTAGTAGTTTAACACCTAATACCAAGAAAGTGAAAATAAACAAAAGGAATAATAAGCTTGTAAATAGAACAGCGACATGTATTCAATTTATTTGTAATGTTTTTTTTGCCTGCTTGGGCGTACATAATTATTGCAAATATTTATTTGCTGAGTCAATAGTTTTATTAAAATTGTAGATATTAGAAATAGTATAATGTGTAAAGCAAGAGATACTTGGTTTATTGAAGGCGGTCGCATTACGGAAAGAATCAATTTTTTTAAATATTTTAAAATGAAAGTTCGTTTAATTTTGAAGCAATTCGTGGTATCAAAAAGTCATAATTGTTTTTTGTATAGCTGAATTTGATTTTTAAAGAAACCTATAGCTATCTTTCTCACACCAGTTTCTGTAGTAGCCTGCGCGAGAAAGATACTAATAGTATGACGTCATCTGTCTCCCTAGAAATAAATTCAAATATCTCGCAAAGTAATCGTTAAAAAAATGTTTTTTTTATCTTAATCATTATTTATTGACTAGTACTTTAAGAATAAGGTGTACATTTTATTATTTTTTGTTATGGTTTATGGGCCTATTGCAGGTACGACTTGAGAAATATTACTAATAACATTACTCTAATTTATTTTTCCTGAAATCGTCATTTAATCTACTGAGTAGGCAGGAAAGTAAAATGCAACGTTGCCATATTTATTTTCACAAACTCATTTTACATTTTAATATGAAATACAATTATAAAATTAAAATAAATGATGTCCAGTATACAGTTGTTTTAAATTATTGTATAATTTTAAATAAATTTCCTTAAGTTGTCAATGTGGTTTACTTGTTAAATGAAAATAGGTTATATGTACCATCCAGTAGTTTTGAATTCTTATAAGATTTCAGAAAAAAAAATAATACTTATCGCGTCATTGAAGTTCCTTTTCATGACTCATTACGGTTATCTCTATATTCATCATGAAAAGACGAACTTCTCTGCCTTGATAAGTAAATAACTATTAAAGGAGTAAAACCGAGGGTAAAACAAATCGAAACCAAAGAATGGGATTTTTTCTGATTGTCCTTTGTTATGTTGTTTAAATAATATGTATTAATATTTAAACTTTATTAAAAACAATAATCTTAAAAAGATATTTTCTATAAAATGTGTTCAAATAAGTTGCCTACGTGGAGGGATAAGTACATTCCCTCGATTCATCATAAAAACATGAAAACTCTGTAGCATCTTTCTGTTTATTAAAACCACAGAAAATCATAGCCACCTATTTTATTTATGCTACACAACTAATTTGAGTGTCCGTACATTAATATTTATATTTAAAGTCTCAAAGTACCAAAAGCAAGGGTGTCAATTTTAAGACAATCTGTATAATATCGTTAAATATTATATAAATTACCATAACATAGGAAGAAATTACCGTATAGAAATTACCATGCAGATAGCTATTTACAAATATGTATTTCTTTAATATAATTATAAAATTAAAAACATAAATTATAATGTACGTATAAATATTTATGAAAGAGAATTACTATTCTTTAGAAACTATGCAAATGAGGAAATGTTATGTCAAACTTTTAATAGGAAAATAAAAATAGTATTAAAATATAATTTTATTCTTATGCTATTTAACATTAATGTATTTATTTTAATTGGAAATTAAATTCAACAATTATTTAATAATACATTTTATACATAAGAATGTATGAATGGTATTCTTCACGAAAGAATGGCAGTTTCGTTTATAGATAGTTCAATGGGGTATTCCACCATAGTAAAATTTACAAGTAAAATTATTTTAGTATAATAGATTACTCTATAAAAAAAGAGAAATATGAAAAAATTGTTCATAATCATTTTATATAATATGTTTTTTTGTAAAATATAGTTTAGCACGTAAGCATATAACATACATTTTCCTGATGACAGCTCTGCAAACTTATTAACCCGACTAAACTGTAAACCGGAACTTGCACAAATGCCATTGACGAGCAGTCAGCTGATTGTTGTGTGTGATTTTGTTTGTTTCGTCATATTACTTTTTAAATACATGTGAAAATATAACAATAAACAATTAGAATAACTAATATGAAAATCAAACATCAGTAAAATAAGATATGGATAAGAATTATATTATTTGTAGTCACCAAGCGATGATGTTTCTACATTTAAGCACTAGGTAGCGATGTCATCACTCTGATCTATCAATATGAAAACGCAAGTCATTCCGATAAAATTCAAATATTTTAGTAAATTTCAAAAAATCATATCTCGCTCAAATTAAATGAAAAAACACATTAAAATTCCACATTTGTGTTTCAAAAAAGCAATACTTTCGCAAAAAAGAAAAAGGAAAAAAAAAATTCAATAATGTTTCGTTTATAGATAGTTCAACTCGTTTTATAATCTGTGCTGACGGCTGACACCGACTAGAAAACACAAGACCATTCATTATTCGATTATTCCAGCCCTTTTTGATAGTTTTTCTTTGAAATTATTCAAGACATTATTGATCACGAAAATCAACACGGATCACAAAAATGTTAAAATACTCGCCATAAATTATAAGAACTATATTAACAATACCAAAATTATTTCTAAGCAGAGTTACGTCGTCTCACGTGGCAAAAAAAACTTCTTCAATGACGTATAACGTCAAGAATCATACACTTTTTATCAAAGAAAAACTATTGACAACAATGATACGCTTATGGAAAAGTGCTCCTCTATCGACGGTTTGATGTTGGTGCATAACTCCATCTCTACGTAGAAAACCGAATATCATTTGCTAGTTTGACTTAGAACATGGTATGTATAAAAAAAATCATTTGGTAATTCACTATTTATTTCTTTTTTATTATAGTTGGGAGTGTAAACCTCTAGAGTCCTGCTAATATTGAAAATCAGTTTACATTTTTCAACAAAATGTCCGTAAACAAAATAGTTCCCTAATTAGCAGTATTCCTGCAATCCCTTTGATCTTAATATTCAAAATACTTGTTGTATTTGACAGGTATTTGGCAGAATTCTCAACATTCCACAAACTCAAAGTTCTTGAAGACCACCAGCATAGAGAAGAAACAACAAGAGTCCTTATTAAAATGATTCCCACGTACATTTTAAAGTATAAACAGCTGTTGCTCAGTAGTTAACACGCGTGTTTAGCAAGTAATCAGTCGCAATTCCAACTATTGCGGACTGGAACTAATTGCTTCCCGGTGTCCGAGTGGTTTTTGAACCAAAATGTGGTGTCAGTTACAGTTAAAAAATCAATGCTAACAACTCATATATCGGGTGTCCCAAGCAGTCTTTAGCACAGCAATTTAACATTTTTTCAAATATTCTATGTACTGTAATATTTTATATTTCTATTTTCATGCAAGACTTACTAAACTTTTATCTAATATCTTTGTCGTATAAACATGGTATAGATGAGACTTTTATTCGCTTTCAGCTATCTCATTTGTAATTTTCAAATTTAAGATTTGAATATTTGTGTCATTATTTTTGTGGACATTTCGGCGTTGATAATTTTTGTTTCATTATATGTTGATAGATATATAACATTTACTATATTGTAATTAGTCAATCGGTTTACGAGTATTATAGCGAAATAAATATTTATACATACCTCGAATTTTAAATAATAACAAAACTCACACTGTATATACTTCATTTCAAGAAAATAGCAGATGGCGCTTGAGAGCCGACCGTTTTTACATGCATTAAATAAATAATATAAATTCGTGAAACCAAACTTTGCCAATAATAAATATATTTTTACCTGTAAAATGTACATGTCCTGAATAATAAAAATTACAACAAAACATGGTTAAATATCACAATTCTACAGATTTTATTTGATAATTGACAGATGACAAGTGATATTTTTTTCGCTTCTGTGAACAAGGTTAGCATTCTAACCAATCAAAGAGCACAATTTATATTCCTATCTAAACCAACGCTATTTTCTAACGTGAAATGAAGTATAGGTTATAATACTGTCAGTTTTGACGCATTATGTACTTTGGAAATCACACGATTTCACCTGACAAGATGACGTCATCAATTCACCTTCGCCCCTAGCAATTGAAACACGTGATGATATGAGTACCATCTCGTGGAAACAGATCGCAAATAGAGAAACAGTATTTGACAAATAACTTTTTGTTTTTACCCTGATTTGTAATTGAGTTTACTCGGTTTTCAAATACGTAAATTCAAACATTTTGACATCAAAATATGCACAATTTTTCCCCATAAAATTTTACGGACAGATATTTGAAAAAATATGCATGTTAAGTTGCTGGCAAGGATGACTTGGGTCATCCGATATATCATTAGATGTGACAATTCTATGAGCCCAGGCATCAAATGTAATATGATGCATGACTTAAAATCTCGACCAATTTGCAGAGAACAAAATGAAGTCTTAAATGAACATATACTTTACCGTTAAACTATCTAATGAAATTTCCCGCACACTGTACTTCGTAAAAGTATAATAATGATTTTATGCACGTGTGTAATGAAGAAAATAATTTAATACAAATAATTAAAATACCATTTAAGGAAATTGTTAATTTACTAATAACACTGTATAATTAAAATTCTCTAATTAAACCAAATGGAATACATGTATCAACAGTGTTTGGTAAATTTGTTCCGCAAACATACAAATTTAATATAATAAGCAAGACATCTAATTAATTAATATAATGTAGGTGCAGTAAATTTAACTTATGGCACATCATTGTATTCAGAATAGGCCCATAAACGATAACAAAAAATAATAAAATGTACACTTTATCCTTAAAGTACTACTCAATAAATAACGATTAAGATAACAGAAAAACATTTTTTTTTAATAATTTGCGATATATTTGAATGTATTTCCGGGCCACAGGTGACGTCACATTATTGGTATCTTTCTTGCGCAGCCTACTACAGAAACTAGTGTGAGAAAGATAGC
The DNA here is from genome assembly GCA_943142095.1 of Ophonus ardosiacus. Lineage (NCBI taxonomy): Eukaryota > Metazoa > Arthropoda > Insecta > Coleoptera > Carabidae > Ophonus > Ophonus ardosiacus. The sequence continues at coordinate 30,179,992 of OW964832.1, read as the reverse complement.
TATAGGTTTCTTTAAAAATCAAATGCAGCTATATAAAAAACAATTATGACTTTTTGATACCATGATATGCTTCAAAATTAAACGAACTTTCATTTAAAAATATTTTAAAAAAATTGGTTTATGGGCCCATTTAAAGAAGAATTCAAAAATATAAAAATTTACAGTTATTTCACTTCAAATATAAAAGTTGATGCCGCACTTCAGGTTAAACTGGAAATGTTATGTTTATCATTCATACATAAAAATGGTGTCACATATGTTAAGTTTACTCCTATACATTTTCAATAGGGTAGTTGCGAAAAAAATAAATGTTATTTTTCCCTATTAATTATGAAATATAAACTAATTCTAAACATATTAATGTAAAAATTATTAGAAAATATAAAACTTTTCATTTATAATTTCCATAAATAAAGTTCGCGGTGGAATTCTTGTGACGTAGATTTTTAATAATTATATAGTTCGACCAAGTCTGTATGACACATACAAGCTTGTTAGAATACCACAACAAAGCGAAGATGTTGAATTATATTTAATTGTATCATACAAATATTTACTGTATAATTCTAAAAGAAAAATAACAGATACAGAAGTATTATTTAATAGTACGTATATTTTATAATTATTTACTTGAATACCAGATATTTTCAAGATATTTAATTCTTATATAGACAACTTCATAATTTTGCCACCAGGTGGCTGCACACTCCAGGGAATGTACATGTCATTTTTAGTGACATAACCTATGTTTTACGTGTTAAAATCATATTTTATTTTTCTTTTCTATATCAGCAGATTTAAAACAAGGTAATGAAACTTATGAATTTGTGTGAAAATGAATAATTTCTTTTGAAATAGTGCTTCTCTCAAACATATAAATCGTTTCAAATAAAAATGGTAGTATTGTGTACAGAGTGTACAACCGAGAGTGTACCGCTAGGGCAAGAAAGACTATGATTGGTATTAATAGAATACGTCACCACGAGAAAATTTGAAATAAGATTTTTTTTTTAATTATATTTTGAAAAATATACAGTTGCCAGACATAAAATATGTATTAAAGTGAATAACTTGAACAATTCTTTCAGAAAAAAAATAAATTGGAAAATGCGCAACTACCCTATTATGTGGATGTATTTATAAATAAAGACGTAATAGTATGTCACCAGAAGTCAAAGGATTGCCATCCTTAAATATAAAAATACAAAAGATGAGCCTTTCAACGTTGATATCGCAATCTGCTGTATGTTTGTCAAAATACTTCCAATACCCAGGGTTGGATTCAAGGAAAAATTATTCTTATTTTCTCAATAAATATTTTATCATTTATAATACATTTAAAGCCCGATTCTCAAAAAAGTTTAAGCTAATCCTTATTTTTAGATTAGTGAATTATATTCTACTAGCTGACCCGCCCCGGCTTCGCACGGGTAAAGCTAGAATAACGATTAGCTACACGTGTACCAATAATTTTTCACATTTACTTCGGAGACATGCGCTGCGTAGGGAGCCGGCAACCTGCCTCGCATCGTACATGCAACAGGCTCCGCCCACTGCCCTCCCGATCACCGCAACGCACCTAACAGCGCCCTTTTCTAAACATGTCTCGGGTACTTTTACTTATGTACATATGATGCAAGCTATCTCTCCGATAAATTTCGAAAATCTGCTAACGCTTAAAATTTAACTGTAGATACAAAGATAAAAATATAATTGAAATCATCCCCTATTTTACCGCCTTGAGGGATGATTTTTCAAAATCGCTAAAACACTTTATTTATTACCAAAAGCATAAATTTCACCCCCTTCAAGTTCTATTTTTGCGAGAAAAGGTAGCCTATGTGTTTCTCCAAGGTCCAATCTATCTCTATAGCAAAATTCATCAAAATTGGTTCAGTGGGAGAAATGGTGGGTTCTCCATATAAATTTTCATACCCTATTTCACCCCTTCAAGTTTTATTTTCGTGACAAAAGGTAGCCTATATGCTTCACCAAAGTCCAATCTATCTCTATACCAAAATTCATCAAAATTGGTTCAGTGGAAGAAATGATGGGTTCTCCATACAAACTTTCATACCCTATTTCACCCCTTCAAGTTTTACTTTCGCGACAAAAGGTAGCCTATGTCCTTCTCCAAAATCGAGTCTATCTCTATACCAAAATTCATCAAAATTGGTTCAGCGGTTTAGGCGTGAAAACGTAACAGACAGACACACAGAGTTACTTTCGCATTTATTATATTAGTATGGATTCCGGTATTTAAAATTGAATGTTTAAAATATTATCAAAAAAAAAGTAGATACTAGGAATAGATTAGATTATATTTTAGGGTATGAACTATCAAAATTAAAGCAGAATTCACTAATCCAAAAACTTTTTCGAGAATCAAGCTGTTAGTGTTCAGAAAAAAACCTAATTCGGAGTAGGCTGTGAAAGTGTGAACACAGAAATTATGTCTGATCATTATACAATTCAAAAGCCAAGTCGTCAAAATTGACCGTAAAATGTAATTTTAAGGAGCAAAGATAATAAAGAAGGATTCAGAATATTTCCAAATTCATCATTTTCTAATATATTTCTATTTCTAAAATAAGAATTCAAGAAGAAAAGCTTTGATTTTTTTACAATTACATTTTTGACAATATCTGGTGGCAAATTGACCTTTAATTAAATACTTTCAAATTGACATACCCGCTATATTGCTACTGAACATTAAATACGTACAACGACAATCGTTCCAATATCAATGGCTATTTCATCGCATTCGTCGAATAAGTTTAATGTCTGTGGAATAAGTGAAAATGAAAGCATCCGATTAGGTGCAGAGTTACGCCGCGGATAAACACGACAGGAATTGCTATTTAAAAGCATGATTTATAAAAGCTATCTAAATTCAGCTTTACAGTGAAAATAAACAGATTCGCGCAGGAGGAACTCGCTGTAATAATATTTACGTTACCTGCTAAAACGATATGCAGTTTTGTACTTTTTGTACGGCGATTTACACGATGAAAAACGGATCTATCTAATTACGAGATCCTTCTACCACTGGATTTATTGCACATTTACTCTAAAGCACAATGTTAGCTAAATGAGAAATTAATTGTCTGTAGAATTTATCATATACACTCTACTCTCTACTGTAATTCTAAGATATGTATTTAAGTGAATTTATTTTATTTCATTATTGGCAAAATGTTTTAGATCTTATACAGAGTGTAACAGAAATAAGTACATTAAATTTAACCAGTGATAAAATTCGGCAAGAGCAACAATATTTCTTAGTAACTTTTTTTCGAAATTGCAATTTATTTTTTGTAAAAAAATATTTCCAATTACGAGACATATACTGGTGAAACAGAACAAAGTGCAAATATTTCTTAGCAACATTTTTTTTTTAATTCTCAATTTTTACCTCTCGCTAAGAAAGTATTGGAATCATGCTAAAAATCACATATCCAGATTTTAATGAATAAGCAATAAGCACGTTTCAAGATCACTAGAATCCGATTTTAACATGTTTACAATGATGTCTCTCTCTCTCTCTCTCTCTGTGTGTGTGTGTGTGTGTGTGTGTGTGTGTGTGTGTGTGTGTGTGTGTGTGTGTGTGTGTTACTGTGTGTGTGTATGTCTGGATGTTGGAGGGACGATTCCTCAAAATCTATAAGACTACCTGTTTAACTATGAATTTCTCAATCTGACATTCCTGGGAAGAGCTGAAAAGGTTTTGATAATAATTGGACAACCGGAAGTAGTAGTTTCCAAATAAAAGTCTTCTATATATTATTTTTTGAAAATTTTTGATATTACTAATATTGAAGAACATTGATACATTTAAAATTTTTATTATATATTCTATAAATGTAGAGATAAAGACGCTATAATATATAGAATAACGGAATGTAATAAGTCAAGTAGGCTAAAGTACACTAAGGAAACTAAATGACATATGTCAGTGTCAAAAATCAAAAGTTTTAATTACATTCTGAAAGCTTTTTCTGGGAAGTACATTTAATCTTTCTTATGGTTTTATTAAATAAATATTTAAAATTATAGGTAACCTTTTTTTTACAAAACGACGGTTCGATAGCGAAGTGCAATACAATACTTTTATAATATAAAATGGAAACGGAGAGAGGTCTTGTGCTGGCCATAACAGATTTTTTTAGTAGGTATTTTTAGGTAAGTAATGATTTTTTTTACAAAACTTTGGAAATTATTAACACAATATCTGAAAGAAAAAATAAGTTACTAAGGAATACTGCTCTTGACGAGTTCTATTTCTGGTTAAATTTAATGTACTTATTTCTGTTACACCCTTTATTTTACTATTACTGTAGGATAACGTAGGTATATTCATGTTCGTTCCCTGCAATTACACCTGAACACCTGAACATGATCATTATTGAAATTAGAGAATAAAAAGCAAATTGGCACACAGAAACGGGTAATAAGAACTGATTATATATTTATATATTATATATTCATGAGCTACCCACATATTAAAGTAAAAGATTCATCTGCCTGTTAAATGATCCATATTATTAACAATCTCTATAGTAAGAAAATTAACCCATAAAACAAACGTGCAACTAAAGGAACTTTTCTAAAATTCTGAAACAAATAATTCGTACAAAGAAAAAGAATAGCAACTTCTAATTTAAATTTTTATATCCAACAATAATTTGTGTGACACAATTTCAGAATTTCACGCTTTTAAAAATTCAAGAACCTACACTTACCCTTGCTTTACAATACCCCAGTCGCCTACTCAACCCGAAATGAAAAAATGTCAAAGTTACAAAAGGCCATCCCCATGTTATATTTCACATAATATCGTCGATAAAATTGCTATTGACACGGGTCGGTACAGCGAGCAGCGAAGTTGAGGAACATCAAAGTGAAGCAGATATGAAAAGAACACGACAATTCTCCCGCGAATATTTCATCGTCAATTTTTATGTCGAAAACAAGAAAACACGAGGTTTGTAACAAAGCGAAAATGGAATGAAATCGGATACTTGTGCCACACCCCAAGCTACTCTATGCTCCAAATTAATAAATATTTATTATTCTAGCTCAGACTACGCTAAAAACAAAGTTTATAGTCTCTAGGAACTATACAAGTTTCAGTTTCCTAGAACCTATGTAGACTAATCATGAAATGAGTGATTAAATATTGCTTTCTACGGAAGCGTAGAAAGGCCACACGCAAAATTTGTTAAAACCTGAAATTTCACCTTTTAAGCCTGGAACTTCACCTTTTTAAAACTTGAAATTTCACCTTTTAAACCTGAAATTTCACCTTTTTTCTTAAAATTCCAACTTTTTAAAACTTTAAATTTCAACTTTTTGCGCGTTGTGTCGTATGCATCTACTCACTTGGTCTTTAAAAAGTCCGGATCCCGACTTTAAAAAGTCGGGATTATGAGTTGCCAGATAGGTTACGTAGTAGTTTGTATTTTTAAATAAATAAATGAAAAAATACAAATTGCAACGTAACCTAACTGACAACTCATAATCCGGCCTTTTTAAAGTCAGGATCCCGAATTTTTAAAGTCAGGATCCCGAATTTTTAAACTCGGGATCCCGAAAGTTGAAATGTCATATTTAAAAGGTGAAATTTCAAGTTTGATAAAATGAAATATCAAGTTTAAAAGTTGAAATTTGAAGTTAAAAGATGAAATTTCTGGTGTGATATTTCAAGTTTTCAAAAAATGAAATTTCAAGTTTAAAAAAAAATGCGTTTGGCCCTTCTACACTTACGTACCTTTCATTGAACAAGATTTATTTTGTTATATTTTTCAGGAAAACAAGAAGTAGTTTAACAGAATAAAGTAGTAGTAGGAATCAATAAATTTCACATGGTTATGAGGGCTTATTGCTTATTGCCCTTGTCTATGTTACGTTTGCTGTTTGTTTAGCGGGTTAGCACATTTCTCATAGCCCGCTGTGACGTCAACCGAACCATGTTCCGTGCGTTTTCTAGTCAACCAACAATGCATAACTCTGTTACAAAAGAAATGCAGCTACTTGTATTTATTACACTCGGATGTTGTAAGAAGCTGATCCCTTATACATATTAAATAAATATAGTTCTGACGGGAATATGACAGGCACTACGACATCGAAAACTGCGGCTCGGTGAGTCCGGCTAGATAGGATAAGCGGAGACAGCTGAAACAAAATTTTATTTCTTTTTCTTCTTATTTTGGTGGTACAGATTGTTGTTTCTTCCAAGATGTCTGTTAGTACAGTTCAGGTGGCGGAACTTCTATCATACCCTCGACGCAATACTCCCAATAGCACTAGTGAGTAAAGTAATTGACGAACCTGATATAATTAAAGAAAATAACTAAACTATGAAGAACAAACTATTAAAATTTAAAATGTCCTGATAAAATATGAAAGAATTAATTATTATGTAGGTATGTAAGATCAATGTATGATATTTGGAATTCTGAGCTCCTGACTAAGCATGCGACTAGCTAATCACCGCACTATTGTAATGCAATAATATTCGTGATTCAAGTTAAGTAAACTCTATGTGGTGAATAAATTTTGAATTAAAAACGTAACGTGAAAGGTCTGATATTATGTGAACACAATGTAATTTCTGGGAAAAATTAGGAAATGTTTGTTCCAAAAACTTGAATTAATATAACGGAAAATGCAAGTAACTTTAAAATTCCAATATTAATTTTGTTACGTTAAATTGTATTATATTATTACAAAGAGATTACGAATTATTCTGTTTCTATAATCTAAACATTTTTAGCATATTTTAATTTGTTTAAGTTTTCACCAAAAAAGTCAGAAAAAGCAGACGTTTTTGCTATATGTCTGGATGGAACTGTCCTTCATTTAAAAGTACAGAAATTAGGTTGCGCTATGTCAGGATGAATAGAAAACAAATTTAGGGATATGGAATTAGTACCTAGACAGACGACGACCTTGTTAAAATGCAATTGTGTTCTTTGCATGTCTGTAGTTATGATTATTTATTTGTAGTAAAATATTATTTTGTATAAAAGGATGAAACTGTATTACATTTTTATTGATTTATGTAATAAAATATTTAACTGTATATTAAAAAAAAGATATTTAAACAATTATGGATTTGAACTAAAACCTAAAACAATTTAGTTAGGTACCTGAAATCAATTTTCAATTTGCTAAATAAATATTGCTAATGCAGAGAATTTTGCATATGTAAGCGTTTGTTCCACAATGTTTATAGGATTGACACTGACATTGTTTTGTTTAACTCTACACCTATAGCATGTTGTGCGCAAGTCTGCACGGTTCGATTTTCAATACTGCCTAAATGAAACGAATTTGTTTTACATCGATAAGAATATTGAAAACAATAAATAACTTAATTCACTTCTAATTCCCCTGAAACTTTTGGGGCAAATCAGAACGTCACTTTCGAGTTAATTCGAGAGTTAAGTTATATATAGCTAACATTAAACTTTCAACCCTAAAAATAAAAATACCCTCTTGAGCAATGTGGACACACCCGCAAATCTATTCCAGGTGGCAGCACTATTCCAACACATTTTTTGATAATAACTATTATTCATTATAGCACGCTTGTGCACTTTGAATACAGTATGCGCACATTTGTGTGTTACGACAGATTAGGTTAGATTTGGGTATGTCATAAATTTGACGTTTGAAAGAAAATTAGAGGGGGAGAAGTAAGTGGAATAGCAGAATCTAGAAGTCAAGGACGGTATATTTTGGCAAGAACTATACAGATATATCGTTGTAATGAAATCTGTTACTTAAAGCAGATTTGATATTATTTATTTACATATAATATATAATATATATATTTACACTATCAAAATTCACCTAAATGTGGGTGGCCGTATTACGTAATCTTTTAAAGTTAACTTTGACTATTTCATCTATTAATAGAGATTTAATAAGGAAGATATTAAAACGAAGACAGTAAATAAAACTGGGGCTGTAGTTATAAGAGTTTCGTAATAAAGATTAAATTAAACAAAGTATTTCATAAAAGAATGTAATTCGGAACGCAATATAGCTCTTTTCTTCCTCTGAGTGAAGAAACTAAGGCGGTAAATATCAGAGAGGAAAAAACTCCTATCTTTATTTATTATTTCTTTTTTCATTGTCATTTGCCAAGTGCTCTAATTTACCGAGTCGCTTACAAGCGACACAATTTCAACTTGAATCAAACAAAAAAGCAAATAAAACATATTTACTTAGTCTTTTTTGCAAACGGGTACAAAAAATATCGTCCTACAGTTTTCTATATCAGCTTAAGAACATTTATTACATTCGACATATTTATGCGCTCGGAGTAGCGATTTACTCAATAAACAAATGCTTGGCGCGACGCAACGCTACCTACGAAAATTCAATTTGGTGGGCGGCGGATAACGACAGAGGCGTGCCAAAGGGAAAATAATAATTAATATTTGATGCCAAAGGGAAATTTTTAATTGATTTCCAACTACAAGTAAATAAATCTCCTGAATGTTTTGACACTCTGAATTCGTTAATTAAAACTCAGTTCAACTGGAAAATTTAGTAAAATAAACAAATTTTAATAACTTATAATTATTTGAGTATACGTGAAGATATATAATTTAAATTAAATATAATAATAAACCTTTCTTCACAAATTATATATTATATTTAATTTAAATTTTAATAAGGTAAACAACTGCCCGAAATGTCTTAAAAAAATCAAATACGAGGGAAAGGATATTTTTTGTTTTCTTAATTAGGTGATTGGTAGCACTGAATGCTCCATAATTATAATAACGTCAAAGTGACTTTATGTTCAGAGTAGTGATTTATTCATTTGTTCAGTATTGTAGTGATTTCATGTCAATTCCATATGAGTGCTCCGTTTTCAGAACCAAGGAAGAAATGCGATCAGTGATATATTTTCTTCACTTAACTGCAGTTAAACCAACTATTTTAAAACTGTTTGACATACAGTTTTTGACACATGTTTTCTAAAAAGCGTTTTAAAACAAGGCTTGTGGTATCAGCCAATGTCTTCTGTCACTTCTATTAAATGTTTGTAAATTATTTCATAACCCACCTTCATTATTTATCAATGGGGTTCTATACAATTTCTTGTTTACATTTTTGTTTCTGGTACCACTGGATGAACTAAGAATTTTAGCGCAAACGCGACAAAAAATTTACATAATAAGCGAGATAAGAATTTTTGAAGTTTAGAATTTGGCGTGTGACGTACCACATCCTCATCAGTGATCGACAAACTTGTTAGTTTTAGAGGGTACACATTTTCTATGTTCGCGTACCTAAAATATATACTTACGTTATATTCCTGAAGAAATTATTAAGAAGCATAAATAACATAAATAAAAAAATAATAAATAATAAATTATAGAACATTGGAACAGTTTGACCATTGTTTGACAATATTGTAACTATAAACTAAGGCGGCGGATGGCGATTGTGTTTGTTCATTAATGGTTTCTCGGTAGGCGGACTTACAAGGCGCACGATTTTCAGGGTTGAAAAAAACCCGGGTTTTATTGACAAACATCGAAATATAGTATGTATCATTTTTAACTTTAGTTTTATAAAGTATCTTTATACACATACACAAGTCGGCGTAATAGATAATAGATATTAATATTATTTTTTTTTTTTAAAGACTGTAATGTAATAAACGATAAATTAATTAGAGAGTGTACATGCGTACACGAATTAATATTAATAGTTGAAGTCTGTGCAATGCAAATGTGTACAAGAATTAGATCCAAGTGTCATAAGTCACAACTAATAGTATGTTTAATACACAACTCAAAAAAAAAAAAATGAAAATGCTGACACCAGGATTGGAGTTGTTCAAATATAAAAGAAACACTGTGTTCAGTTCGTACAGCAATGAAAAATATATTAAAAATGATCAAACACGAAGTACACAAAATGAAATTGATTGTAAAATGTTGCCGGTGACAAAAATTTATGTCTATATGTGTGTACCATATAAGTATGTACCATATTTAATTAATAAAATATCATTTCATTAAAGTGGGTTTTTAGATGTTTTTTTTGGGTTTTTTTAGATGGGTTTTTTTGGGTCGAGCAAATTTACAACAACCCTGATGATTTTACTTTTAAAATCAGGCAACCAATCAAATTGCTTGGGACATATTACATGAGACCAATTATTAATCGACTTCAATGTTTCAGTCGCTTTTTGTTTGTGAACTAATTAATATTTATTTAAACAAAAAAAGTCACTAATTCTTATTGATTTGCGTACATATATTTTGACTTTCTTATCTAAAACGGTTAAAATTTGACTATGGTATAGTACCCATTTCAATGGTAAGAACGTGTAAAAATTTGTTTTTCAGTTTAGATGAACAATGGGGGATTACAGCTCAATCGAATTAAAGGAAAATAGTAAAAAAATACGAATGTATATGCTGAATAACGAATATTAATAAAAAAAAATGAAATGATATAATTGAGATATTTCGGAAATAAAGGGTTTTTTGTTATAGCGCTTCGACACTAATATGAAAATATTTTGATTGGTGACCGAGAAACCGCCTATACATGCATTACAAATAGCGTGTTAGGAGGTGGGGATAACTACCAATGGAAGTTAAGAAATTCAAATTCGAAAGGAGGGGCTAACATTCCTGTACTGCAGTTTCCAAACAGTTTTTATTTTAACATAAATTTCTTGCATTAAACTTAATAATTTAAATACACCTGCAATTATAAAGTATGTAGACTTATACAGTGTTATAATATTCATTTATTTTTATGTAAATATAACTTAAAATAGCATATATTTCAAGAACATTTAGGTCCACGATGAAAACAGTTTGATATAAAAAAACGTAAATGTGACGTCACGTCAATCTTTTCAAAATTCGGGAGACCATAACTCGCTTATTAATAGGAATTTTTTCACCGGATTTTCATCAATAGTCTTAGTTTTCCTAATATTTTCAGATGAAATTATAAAAAAAAAATTGGTGTAATCCCCCATTTGTTTGAATCATTCAATTTACTCAACCAAATTGAAGTGTGTATTTCGCTAAAACAGTGCTAGTGCGGCTGCGTAGAAACCAAAAAATTCCTTCTAGGACTAAATTCAAAAGCTTGATTGGAGTTACAACTTCTATAAGTTTTTATATTGCTTTTTTACTTAATCTAGATTACAACTACGGAAAAACATTAAATTTGTTTTCTTCCGAAATTGTCACAAACTAATATCGAATTACAACATACATCCCATTTTAAACATCCTTGAGATATAAATAATTCAAGCCAGTTTATAACTAATAGTTTGCATGGAAAATACTATTCTAAAATGCGGTAAACTGGGGCAAACATCAAAGCAAACATGCTCAGTAATTCAAAAGTACAACAGTTTCCAAGTCCCGTTTCTCACAATACTGAAGTAGATAAGAAACTTTGGCTCATAAAAACTCTTCGCACTCATACATTCCGGTAAATTGGAAAATAAATTCTCCAGACCAAACTTCCCCATCGCACAAAACAACAATCTGGATGCAGATGCTGAGTATCAGGTGCGCCAAACTGGGACCGACACTAAAATTTCGCAAAATTTGAATAAATGATGAATGGATATCATTTTAAAACTAGGAAAGCAAGGATTTAATCTGAATTTTTATATTAGACGTAAAATACTCGTATATCTTCGATCTCCATATTTTCAACAGAAATACATATATATTTGCAAATTTCGTTTTTAACTAAGACAAATCTGATATGGCCAATATATTACCTCCAGTCTTTTCAGTTCTAATGTTCTCAAAACTCAGATTAATTTAAATTTATTTTTCTGTCGCAGTTGACATATGCGACTTATCGTACTGATTCATGTCGAAGTAAGATAGCTTATGACGATAAAGAACATCTTAATCACTAACGTTCAAGAATTTAAGTACCAGTACCAACGTTCTTAAACAAAAATGGGTTTCGTAATAACTTCATTATGAACGCAAGATACAGAAAGCTCGATAAACAGTATGTTTGCTTAATATTTTGTCTACATTTGTCGTCAAAGAAGTATAGTATGCCACTCGTTTTATAAACTCTTTAGATAAAAGTTTTTGTACACTCCAATCGCGTCAATAAAAAAAAAACTCGTGACTAATAAAAGGGACGCTTATAAGACATATTACATACGTAATATAATATTTGCTCGATTATTTGTGAAAATGATATATTTGTTAATTACTATGTTTGAATACCGTATATTAAATGTGAAATAAAGGAATTGTATTTACCTTAAAAGCATTAGCATTAATTTTATAATATGTAATGTAAACTGTGTAACAATAACGTTCAAAAATATATTTCCACCAAGAAATATTAAGAGTTTACCTACCTCACAGTCATTTTAATGTCCAAATTCCATGAATATTAACAAACTTTGAAAAATACAGACGAATACAGATATGTTATTTTTTATTCAATATTAATAATATATCATGTATATTGTACGACAAAGCAATAATATGCCCCTGTCCTTGACTTGGAAGGCACGCGCTGACGTAAATACTCAACCAATAACATTTGAGAATTGTGCCGCGAACGCGTAAGTACATGCAGAATAAAAGTACACGTGTAGTGGCGGCGGCGGCGGCGGCAGACATACTAATAAATGAATTATAATTATGGACAAGGTATATGTATATAATAAATGAAATTTAAAGAAATGTTTATGTATTTTATTTGTATTCTAACTAAATCCATTTCATACATGAACCTCTAAAATCTGTATAGAAAACTTCTGTCTCCGAATGTACTCTTAATGATAGACCACGCCTCCCAAGTCGTGGTCAGGTGCACATATCGCTTGGTCGCACTATACGAGGTTGTACCAGAAAATAACGAAAATTATTTTTGACGGGTGGTAGTAGAGCTGGGCGCGGGCCGTGAATTTTGTAGGGTAAAGATGGGTCACGTCGTGACCTTCGTGAACGTGAATATATTTGAAATTTTGACCCGTGATTGGGCGTGATTGTAACTTAATCGGGCGTGAGTATTACGTTTTGTCTTAATTTTTATTTAAAAAATCTATTTTTAATATCCATATTTTATTTTATATTCTTATTGTTTCTTCTAGTTGCCCAAAAATTGTATGCTCTCATTTTAGTAAAGACATGTTTCAAATTTACGAACAATTACGTGACACGAACGTGACCCGCCGAAAGTGATGATTCGTGAATACCAAAATAAATTCGTGAGCATGCATCGAGCGTGTCTCAAACCCAAAAACTCGGGCTAAACTGGTCGTGATTACAAGAAAAAGTACTCACGCGCCCACCTCTAGGTGGTAGGGCGCTAGTTTCTACATCTCCCGCTAGGTGTTTTTACTAGAAACCAGGGTTGTTGTAATTTTGCCCGACCCAAAAAAAAACACCCGGGTTTTTTAAAAAAACCCATCTAAAAAAACCCAAAAAAACCCATCTAAAAAACCCACTTTTATGAAATCATATTTTATTAATTAAATATGGTATATACGAGGTGTGTTCAAAAAATATCGCGAATTTTGTGTTTTTTCAAAAATTATTTATTTATTCATGAATATCTATTTTGTCCCCTTCAAAGTAATCCCCATGAGATATTATACACTTGTGCCAACGGTTTTTCCAATCTTCAAAGCACTTCAAAAAATCATTTTTTTTTATCTTGTTCAGCTCCTCCTTCGATGCCGTCTTTATCTCGTCAAGCGTAGCGTAACGTCGTCCTTTCATGGGCCTCTTCAGTTTAGGGAACAAGAAAAAGTCACAGGGGGCCAGATCTGGGGAATACGGTGGCTGCGGCATCATTAGTGTGTTGTTTTTGGCTAAAAAGTCGCGCACAAGCGAGCAATTGAGCAATTTTGGTACAAATTTCGCGGCGACCCGTCTCATGCCCAAATCATTGATAAAAATCGAATGGCACGAGCCAATCGATATGTTTAGGTCCTCAGCAACTTCTCTAACGGTGATTCGACGATTGGCCAATATCATTTTCTCCACTTCATTAATTTTTTCGTCTGTTGTTGCAGTGCTCGGGCGTCCGGCACGCTTTTCGTCGTTCACATCTTCTCGGCCTTCTGAGAACATTTTGTACCACCGATAAACGTTGCTTTGGTCCAAGGTAGCTTCTCCGTATGCCACAGTCAACATTCGGAATGCATCCGCGCACTTAATTTCGTTTTTCACACAAAATTTGATACAGGTTCTTTGTTCCATTTTTTTGAATAGGTAAAAATCGAAGACGATCCAAAACACGTGCAAGCAAAGCAGCTGTCAACAATTAAGTGAACATTCAAAATGGCCGAGCTTGTCGACATAAGTGAGAGACATGAGTACCAACATAAAGCCACAAAAAGATCGAAATTCGAATATACGTAACCCGCGAAAATTCAAAATTCGCGATAGTTTTTGAACACACCTCGTACTTATATGGTACACACATATATACATAAATTTTTGTCACCGGCAACATTTTACAATCAATTTCATTTTGTGTACTTCGAGTTTGATCATTTTTAATATATTTTTCATTGCTGTGCTTTGCACATTGTTTCTTTTATATTTGAACAACTTCAATCCTGGTGTTAGCATTTTAATTATTTTTTAAGTTGTGTATTAAACATACTATTAGTTGTGACACTTGGATCTTATTCTTGTACACACTTGCATTGCACAGACTTGCAACTATTAATATTAATTCGTTACTTGTACGCATGTACACTCTCTAGTTAATATACTGTTTATTACATTAGTCTTAAAAAAATATATATTAATAATATTATAGGGGTCTATTCAGAACTCAATATTTCTGTTGTCGTTATGGTCTTTATGGTTGTTATGTACTGTAAAGAATGTTAAAATCAAATTTGGTATTCTCAGTACTGAAGGTGGTTACCGTCAACAATTGTTACGTGTTTTGACAGTCTTTATCATAACGACTGCTAAAACTATGTATTTATGGTTGTTATCACGTTGTTATTTCTAATATTTGACATGTGACAAATTATTACATCAATCAAATATTATTAATAATGGCCTTTCTGCTAAATATTAGCAGGATGCAGTTGATTATTCGCATGAATCCTACTTCGACTTAAATAATGATAGTAAGAACGATAAAAACCGTCGTGGACGAAAGTTACTTTTGACGTAAATACATATTTCTTTGAAAATATTATATTCTGTGGTAGGTATTCGTGAAAACCTTGTTATTTATTCTGGTGCTAATGTGTGCTTTTTCTTCAATCAAAATAAAAAAAAATCTTTCCATAACTTTTCAGTAACGTTTAGAAGTTTTCAAATATGACACAAATGTCATATTCTTCTTTAGTTGTTTTGGCAGAATGTTTGCATTTTAAATATAATTGGCGACACATTATTAATAGAATAAAACGTTGATATATAAGGTTAGGTTAAGTTCATATATGCATAATGAAGATAGCTATTGTCAAATAATCTGGTTTATTCACAAGTATTATTTTATAAAGATTGTCAATAATACCGACGTAGGTTCTGAATTGACAAATTCATAAAGATTGTTACAAATGTCTTTATGATAACAATCTTTATATCCGTAACAACCGTTATGACTGTGTTTCTCTGAATAGGCCACAATATCTATTATCTATTACGCCGACTTGTGTATGTGTATTAAGATACTTTATAAAACTTAAGTTAAGAATGATACATACTCTATTTCGATGTTTTGGACATTTTCGTTTGCGATTTTTCAAATTGCAAAATCTAATCTAGTACATAAAAGTCGTGTTTGATAAACTCGGACCGATTTTTGTGAACTGGGTTAGGTTGTTAGTTGTAATATTTATATTTAGAGAAATATACAAGCTAAGTCTGGCTACGACATAAATATTTTCTCTAAATTTGATCAAGGTCACAAATTAGATCGTAGTTTAGTTACTTGCTTATTTAATAAAATTTCAATATGCGATTTTTAGTCGAATCCCTATACCTCCCTTATCGAGAATAACGGGAAACAAAAAAAAATCAATTACTCTGTTTAAAATAGAACTGAAAAATTGTGAAATGTGACAGCATATTTACTTTTAATTTAGAATAGTATATTTGCATAATTTTAAATTATTTTCAAAACATTTTCGCTAAAAATAAGCATTCTGTCTCCCTTCTTTTTTCACGAAAATTGCCATCCCCCTCGTATTGATATTGAATCTAACTACCCCAACACTTCATCAATACCTTCTCATTCTTGTCCCAGTGAAAGTGAGAGCTATTGATCTATGTTGCGCAGGCCCAGTTCTCGAATTCCCGGCTGCTTCTCCTGCCCTCGCCGAAACACCCCGCGCACGCCAATGACGTTGACGTAGGTTAGGATCGCAGCAACGCGTATATACCAAGGATTTAAATAGTGTGTTGTGGTAGTGGTAAGAACACAAGAGGATACGAGGCAAGACACATGGCTGCTTATTTTAGCTGTATTGATTTAAAAGAGGGGAAAATGAATAGGGTACAAAGGGAGAGGTTGATAAATTGAGGGTTTATGCGGGTTGTGGAGATAGGAATAATGGATATGGCAAATTATATGAGTGGTTCCAAATTGTTCCTGACCTTTGTCAATTCATTTTCATTTGGAAAGTATTTCCAGATTAGGAATGACGAATTCCGATAATTTTGGTACCCGATACCCTTTAATTACACGTTATCCTTTAAGTACATATACATAATTCTTTAATTTGTTAATTACCAGTTACCCTTATATTAGCAGTTTACTTTTTAAGAAAAATCATTATTATTGTTTACATTGTATATTTATTAAATAAAAAGTAATACAAATAAAAAATATACCTACTGTATCACTATAAAAAAAAACTTTACATAAATTATATTAATTATGGTATGGTAATAAAAAACTCATCTTTTAGATATAATTTTTCTGACAGCTGAAAACTGTTCGGGTAATTAAAAGTATCGTGTAATTAACGGGCAGCGGGTATATTTCGGGTAATCGGGTAAGAAATTTTATACCCGGGTACCCATCGTCATTCCTATTCCAGATAAACTGATAAATATTTTTATTTAATTTAGTTAAGCCCGGTTTCACAAACATCAAATAAATCTTTGAATAGCTTATTCACTGAATAAGAGAAAAATATCGCATCGAAACCATATCACAAATAACGGTATTTATTATGGCTGTCATATTTTGATGCAATATTTTTCACTTATTCGAAGATTTATTGTATGTTAGTGAAACCGGGTATTAAAGAATTATTATATCAACATTAATAATAATATTGATAGATAAAATGTATTAACTACTTTAAGATATAACAACAATATAATTCCTTAATTAATAATTATATTTTTTCAATCAGTTTTTATCGTATTTCTCTTTATTAATTTTAATTTAATATCGTTTCATTCGTTTTTGTATTAAGAACTATTCTATAGTACATATGTGTACATATTTTATTACATTATTAAAATACTGTTGACGAACCAGTTACAAGTCTAAAATATTACAACATTACAAACTTGCATCAAATATTTTATAACAACGTTTTGCTGTAGTTTCACATAAAAAATACGAGCACTTAGTGATTGAAGTTCACAGACATTTCAAATTTAATTATAAGTGACAATAACTTCAAATTTACGTGAAAATAAAATCATTTTATTACGTCCACAGTGCAAACAAATGATGAACTATTACAGTTTTTTTTTATTTGTTTCTTAATAATTTTCAATTTTTTCACCCCAAATAATTAATAACTCATCTTTTATTCATGTGTAAAACAAAAGAATGTAGACTTGTTATATATCATTGAAAAGCTTATAAAATAAGCAAAAAGATGAGAAAATTTTCAACATAGGTTGCCATTTAAAAAATCGTAAGTTTGTGTTATATCTCAAGAATTATGAAGTTTCCAAAAAATCTAATTACGCCATTTTATTTTACCTAAAAAACGGTACAAAATTTGTTAAAACAATTTTTCTCTAACTACCATAATAAATAAGTTATGAGATATTTTCGAAATGAGCGAAAAACAAGTTTTCGTCTGTAGCTCAGAAACAAAAGATCGAAAATTCCTATGGTGACTATTAAACTTTTCTCAAAAAGTTGACCCTGGAATGTGCAAACGATTTTGCTCTATCACTAATATTTCCTGAGATACCCTAAAAAAAACATCGAAAATGAGACATCCTGTACACTATTCGTATATCTTTTGAATGAAGTCGTAATAACGTAGTCTATCTTTAGTTTGAGATATTTTTTTACTATAATCTTATTTGCACTGTGGACGTAATAAAATGATTTTATTTTCTACGTAAATTTGAAGTTATTGTCACTTGTTAAAATAACACTATAATTAAATTTGAAATGCCTGTGAACTTCAATCACTAGGTGCTCGTATTTTTTATGTGAAACTACAGCAAAACGTTGTTATAAAATATTTGATGCAAGTTTGTAATGTTGTAATATTTGGAATTGTAATTGGTTCGTCAACAGTAATTTAATAATGTAATAAAATATGTACGCATAAGTACTATAGAATAGTTCTTAATACAAAAACGAATGAAACGGTATTAAATTTATTAACATACCTCATTATTAAAATTAATAAAAGAGAAATAAGATAAAAACTGATTGAAAAAATATTATAATTATTAATTAAGGAATTGTATTGTTGGTAAATCATAAAGTACTTAATACATTTTATCTATCAATATTATTATTAATGTTGATATAATAATTCTTTATTCAAATTATTATATCGTAAATAAATAAATAAAAAAACTATGTATGCATTTAACAAGTTTTCTGCTTAAGCAAGGGTTCAATTATTGTTGAAATTAATTAAATTTTCAATAAAATATGCTTGTGTTTATGAATCAATCAAAGCATACAATTATAATTTTGTCAGTTCTTCGTATGAAACTAATTAGAAATATTTAAACAACCATACGCAACATCATTTGTTGTACATTATACTTGTTTTGTAGTGTCTCTCCATCACGTATAATTATCGCACATAGCTAATGCTCTCCGTTTTTGGCCTTTTTGTACATACAACATCCCATTAACATACACTATACCATAATAGACAAAATTTCTAATTTACGGTGTTGTGTACCGTCTGTCATATACAGTAACTTTGATACTACGGTAATTTATTCATTTTTGCAGTGAATCTAAATGCTAATGCGTAGACTTTTCTATGTGATATAATTTGAATAACGGGCTTCACTATCCCATGCACATATGACGCGGACACGTCGAGCAATTAGAGTACCTAGCTACCGAAGCCTGTTATAGATATCGGGTTTTTATCCTTAAACGTTGAGTAGTGGGGTAGATTTATATCTTGCGGTAAATCATTTAACCGGACTTTAATTACAAATAACGGGAAGATTATTTATTGCCTAAACATACAGCGGTTTTACTATTTGAATTAATTTCGCTAATAATACAGTGGTAGTGTTTACATGTTATCGGCGGGGTTAATAAAAAACGAATAATTATGAATGCATTAGACAGACGGCTATTAGAGTACAGTAAGAAAAGTTTTTTATTGTCATTACTTTACTCAGATTTACGACTAAAATACTAACTACACTATTATTTATGATTAAATATGTATAATTTCTTCCAAAGAATACAGGAACAGTACGGGAAAAATTTTCTTCCAAAGAATAAAGGAACAGTACGGGGAAAAAAAATTGTTGTGGTCAGCACAATACCTCTCGGCATTTACATTTTATATTATATAAGTATTACAGAACTTTACCCAAACATTGTTTTTTATTGTATTTAACATGGCTTCTGCACACATATAATTCTTATTACATATATCTATTTTTCATTGTATGAGGAAGTTCCTAAATGACAGAGATTCTTCCAATTTATTAACCAGATTGGTGGTATTTCTGATGGATATATGCTCGGATATATGAATTTTAACTATAATTTTAAATATTTAATTAATAAAACAATAAGAAAGATTAAAGGTACTTCCCAGAAAAAGCTATCAGAATGTCACTAAAACTGTTGATTTTTGACCCTGACATCTGTCATTTACAAACTATGTTAAAAACATTTGAATTTGTCAACTGGTTTTCTTAGCATAGTTTAGACTCTGCGATGTATGACATCCGATTATTCTATATATTATAGTGTCTTTATCTCTGAAGCTATGCAAGATATAATAAAATTTTTAAGTGTATTAGATGTAGAATTTTATTTTCTTCAATATTTGAAATAATAAAAATTTCCAAAAAATTATATTTAGAAGAATTTTTCTAAGAAACTACTACTTCCTGTTGTCCAATTGTTACCAAAACCTTTTCAGCTCTTCCCAGGAATGTCATATTGAGGAATTCATAGTTAACAGGTCTTAAGTCTCATAGTTTTTGAGGAATCGTCCCTCCAACATCCAGACATACACACACACACATTTTTCATTTTAAAAATGATATAATCGGATTCTAGGAACCTTTAATCGTGCTTATTCACTAAAATCTGGATATGCGAATTTTAACATGAATCCAATACCTTTCTTAGCGAGAGGTAAAAATTGATTATTTTTTCGTAAAATTAAAATATGTGACAACAACGAAATTTTGAAAAAGATCGGAAATTGATTAAAATATAAGTAGGTAATTCAATATTTATTAAGAAATACATTTAATGTTTACATTGTCATTTAAATTTGTAATTATAATTACTTGTCAAGCAGATAATTCGTTGTTTACGGTTGTCACAATTGCACGATGTAGCTTGTCAATGGTATGGTGTTTTTTTTTTTCTATAGATGTTAAACTACTAGGCAATACACAAGGCTCGAAATGGATTTGAGTAAACCAGAACCCGGAACTTTACTTTGGTTTGCAAAATTATCGAAGATATTGTTTTTTGGTATTAATTGATAATTCAGTTAAGTCACCATGACACACAAAAATTAGAAAATACATGTCAGTGTTTACAAACTATGTTCCAAATTATTTCCTGAATACAGTAACGACATACGTCGCCTTATGAACGTATTCCATAACCTGTGTGGCAAAACGAAACTACGTCAATTACGTATGTCGTCAAGAATGGTAGAAACTTACATTTATATCTGTTACGTTACTTTTGTATTCATTATACCTACTTAACCTATATAGGTAGATTTAGAAATAAAAAATATAATTTACTGTAATAAATCTCGCTACATATAACTTCTACTGTAGGAAATCAATTGAGAAATTTAAATGTTTGACAGGTAAATATTAGATTCATAATGTAATTTTGCTGAAAATAAAAAATGTAATAATCAGAAAATAATAATAAATGAAACAGCTTTTTAATTAAAATTTCTGCTATTGCTGCTTTCCCCAGGGTAAAGATATTAACAATATAAGTTCTTTTTTACTAATTTAAAAATTTAAATTTAATAGAAGTACAATCAAATTCTGCAAGATTACGATATTTATATAAAATAAAATAGAATTGGTAAGAGGTATTCTATTGCCGCAATAGATTTTTATGAATAATTTTCTACAGATTTAAATAAGAGAATGCACCTAAATTTCAATTTGCTGTAAAACACCAATTTAGGAATAACAAGAATAACATAGTTATTTATACAAAACTATTGCAAACTAATAAATTCGCCCCATCACAATATTATTAAAACTTTTTGCATCCCTTGAAATACAAACAGGACCCAGACAGTCGAAAAACAAAATCCAATAAATTTTAATATTAAAAAAACACCCCTGCTACCCTATAATCCCCTGTGCATCCATAAATTTCCCCCTGCTCTTCCCAACCCTCTAATATTGATCATTATCTCGTCATCCATTAAAAATTCCATCAGTTTGACAAAGGGTTGCTGTACGTGGACAGGTGAGTAAGGGAGCCACCCCTATGGAGAAGGTAACCACCAGCGACCAGTTGAGACCTGAAAGGCGACGGAGGGTGGAATACAATTGTTGTGTACAGGGATGGTGTAACAGAGTAATGAATTCTATTTCATAATTAATAATGGATGATTATACGCAGGGTAGTTGATGCAGTAACGCAGGGATGGACTTTTAAGGGGAGAAAAATAATTTGATTTTAATTTTTTAGTAATTCGTAGTCAATTACTCGAATAGGTATATAAAATAAAATAAATGTAGTTTATTTGATATTCCAATGGAAAGGTTATATTAGTGCCCAGAAATTTTGAACTATAACCATTTCAAATAGGAACTTCCAATAGATTTCTTCATTATATATTAAAAAAAAAGAAAAAAAAATACGGAATATCTACATTTATATATAACATTTTCTTCGTAATACAAAATTTAATCAAGTTAAACCCGTATATCAATAATATTCCCTTAAGAAATTCAATATTTCAATAAGTAGATAATACCATTTTTTTTCAGTACAAAGTACTAAATATAGGAATTTCGAGAACTAAAAGTAAGAGATACGAAGTCAGTTAAGTTTGACAAAAGTATCTCCATTATGAAAACATTTGAGTGGTGTATGTGTATGTGAAATCGTTATTTAAAAATAAATGCCTATAGGTCTCTTGATATTGGCGAAAATAAAAAGTTTGCTGTGGTTTTTGGTTTGCACCTCTGTACACATTCACCTTTTCATGCTCTTTCAAATGATGATGACAAATTATTTTGTATTTACATTTTTACCTTCCGTCACCTATAGGTAAGGAAGGTATTGTCTTTGGTCAAAAAATACGGTGGTGAGTTAATAATGAATAAGCACGTTTTAGGGTCCCTGGAATACGATTTTACTAGGTTTACGATGATATCTGTTTGTGTTTTTGTGTGTCCATGTGAGAGAATTTTTTCCCGACGATAACTCCAATACTACATTTTTTTCTAAAAACTATAATTCTTTCCTATTCCTCTTCTTTACATTCATAGATCTTCTTTACAATTGGTCAACCGGAAGTTCCCTTATTTGGAGTTCTTAACAGTTTTTCTTTAAAACGCAGTTAAATATAATTTTTTGACATTTTGTGTTAGTATCAATATGAAAGAATATCTTGCTGTCTACGAGTATATACGGTTTGATTATACATTTTCCTTCATATTTAATAGATACAGAGTTAAAGAATTATAAAAAGATTCACTTTCAATAATTAGCCAGTTTTATAAAAATCATGGAAATAATAATAATAATAATAATAATAATAATAATAATAATAATAAGTTTATTTAACATAAAGTTATTTACATACATAATTATTACATTTCAAAAGAAAATAATATTGCTATACATTACTTTTAATAAATTCAATACATTTTTTTTTAAAACTAGACAACTTAGACTCCTTTTTTGTTAATTCCGGAAGACTATTGTACAATTTAAATCCTTTGATATTTAGTGAATTTTCTGAACTAGTTTTATATACAGTTTCTACTTTTAAATCAAATTTATTTCTTAAATTATATTTTGTACATTCATGTTTAAAAATACACTCTTTACTTAAATATCTAGGAAGAAAATTATTTATAATTTTGAAAATGAATATTAATGTTAAATAATATATTCTCTGTTTGACATTTATCCAATTTAATGCATTTAGCATGCTATATATACTTGTATATCTGTTTACTTTCAAAATACATCGCATAGCCCTATTTTGTATACATTGAATTCTTTGTAACTGATTTTTATTACACAAAAATAAAACAGTAGCACAAAAATCTATGTGGGGCGCAATAATCGTTTTATATATGTTGACAGCTTGAATGTAACTGATTTTATTTCTTATTCTTCGTAAAAAATGCACTTTCTTTGCCATTTTTTTGCAAACATAGTCTACATGTTCGTAGAATTTTAGCTTACTATCTATTATTACTCCCAAGTATTTAATTTCTTTAACTTTTTCTATTTTATTAGTTGCCATTTTCAGTTCTTTATGATAGTCACTTCTATCATTTATAATCATATATTTAGTTTTATTTACATTAAGCAGTAGTTTATTTAATTCCAACCAATTAGTAATATGATTCATTTCATTTTGTATTATTTCTAACCCCTCATGTACAGATTCTGCAGATATATATACTAAAGTGTCATCTGCAAATAACTTTATATTACATTTATTAACATTACTTATAATATCGTTAATATATAGAATAAATAAAAAAGCTCCTAACACAGTTCCTTGTGGAAGACCTATATCTACATCTATTTCATTTGATAATACATTATGTATTTTTGTTCTTTGTTTTCTGTTACTTAAATAGCTACTAAACCACTTAATACTTATATTATCGAGTCCATAAAATTCTAGTTTTTTTATTAATATAGATCTGTCCACTGTTTCAAAAGCTCTTCGTAGATCTAAAAATACTGCTATAATAGATTTTCCTTTCTCAATTTCCATTTTCCAGTCATTCATTACAAAATTTAAAGCACTTTCACATGAATGTTTTTCACGATAACCCGATTGTTGTGTAATTAAAATGTCTTTGTCCAATATATATTTTTTTAATTGTTTTAGAACACATGTCTCCAAAATTTTTTCTATTATGCTCACAGTATTTATTGGTCTTAGTTCCTCACATTTAGTAGTCCCTTAGCTGATATAGCTGATATATTGAAATAATTCTAACTGACAGATGTCAGTGTCACGTGCAATTTCCATAAAGTATGTTCGTGTTACAATTTTACTGGATCTATAGAATCTTTTCTAAGGAACTTTTGGTATGGGATTTGTACAAAATATTTTGAAACGACGGAAGGTAATGTGCTGGCCATATCAGATTTTTCTAAATGAAAATGGTCTCTTAATGGAGTAATAATTCCCGGAAAATTGATCACAGTAAATTTATCACGGAAAATTCAACGCTGGTCAATTGATCGCCGAAAATTGAGGGAGAGGAAAATTGATCGCTGGGTAAATTGATCGCCGAAATATTGATCGTGAATATCGCAAGACCTGATTTTTATCAATAAATTTTTATTTTGCACGAATTTTTATGGTTAGCAACACCACGAAAGCAAACTGCATGATAAATTCGACTCCAAAGCAGGAGGTGTTTTACCTATGTCAGTCTGATTGAGTGATTTTGCTTAAAAGCAAAAAAAAAATCTGATGTGGCCAGCACATGACCTCCCGCCAATTCCATGTTTAAAATAGCAATGAGATTTAAGTAAAGTTTCACTTCCGATTGATCGTTTGTAAATAAAATCTACTTTGTTGTTCCTATAAAAAGAACGGTTTGTAATACGAAATTTTGGATTACATTTTATTATGTTTTTCCTGAAAAATCTGTTAGAGCTTCAAATTAAGTACTACATCCGGTTTATAATATATAGTCAAAAGCTAATATGTTGTTTCAAATTATATAAGAGTATTAAATACCTGCCAACTTTGCGAAGTTTTGGATCATTAATATATTTTAAGGAAAAATCGTCACACAATTATTGTCAAAATCATCACCAACTTCCTTATGCTCTAAAACGCAATCTGTGTAAATTCTTCGCCGTACATTATCCATTTCGTAAATGTGTAGTTGTAAACTATTATTTGACACTTAGAAATCACGTTCTTATTGAAAGCTGTTTGATATATAATGCTGCAAACATCAAACTTAAATCGAATTATCTTGTATATCTAATATTTATGTATGATGGAAAATATATTATTTTTACAAACCTTAATGCCATTAGAATCATATTTAAACTACTAAATTCTTCTTAACACGGTTTCATTATTAATTTTAATGAAAACTGCTTCGTGACAGTGACATTTGTTTAAATGTGTCAAATTTGTTATTAAAGTATTGTTTTTGTTTGACGCAGAGGCAAAGTGATGTACAAAAATAAATTATTTTATAATATAATATAAAGTTATTTCAAGTTATTTACTAAATGCTATTATCGTAAAATTGAAGATAGTGCCATTATATTTAATTTGTATTGGTGAAAGTTGCTAAAAAATTATATTCAATGAATTTTTTACAAGAAAAACTGTTAAAAGCTTGTATAAATGATACTTCCGGTTATCCGATATACACTAAAAACTAATGAGCTTTTCCCACATTAGTATAGAATGGATATAGAAAATTTCAAATTTTTCTGATTGATAGTATTTGAGTAATCGTGTCCACATGATCCACACACACACACAGACACACAGACACACACACATACATACCTACAGACATCATTGTAAAAATGTTAAAATCGGATTCTGGGGACATCATCATCATTCACTAAATTCTCTATATCCGATTTTTAGCACGATCCCTATACCTCCCTTACCTAGGGTAGCGGGAGGTAAAAATGAGTGCTTAAAATTAAAGTTTATCTGAGGAAAATCAGGGAAATCGTGTGTTATTTGGTGAGAAAAATTCCAACGCAAAATGAAACAATTTAATATTAGAAATTATTTTTAAAATTGAAATATTAATTGTCACACTGACAGTTATAAGCAATAAAAATTGTTTATTTACTTGGTAGTAGAATTTTATCGGGGTAATTGAATTTTATCAGTATAATACTGTTCCCATTGGTTGAATTTTCAAATGTTTTGGAACATAAATAGTTAAAAACTAGTGTTTGGAATTTAACGCCAAAATCATAGTCCATCGTCAAGAAAATTATTAACAACAAAATTTACTACTGTAATATTGTACTGTAACGAATAAATTTTTGGCTGTGCCTAGCATCATAATGAAGGGAGCGCAGTCTGGTCTTGACTTATGACGTCTCATTACTGTCGGCAGAAATCGTATATTTCTCTAAATATAGAAACAATTACCTAACCTGGCGCACAAAACTCGGCCCGAGTTTTCCAAACCTGACTTTTGTGTAAATATAACAAAAATAACCTAACGCACAAAACTCAGCCGAATTTTCCAAGAATGACTTTTGTGCGTAATTTGTAATGTATGCCTCAATAGATTTATTATAAACAATATTATTTGCATGCATAAATATCTTGTGGATCCATTTTTGGCGATCAATTTTCTAAGCGATCAATACTTTGGCGATCAAATTTCCTAGCGATTAATTTACTTACTGGCAATCAATTTTCACGCGATCAATTTACGGACGATATATTTTCAAGGCTATCAATTTACCGCAGTCAAATTTCTCCCGCGATCAATTACCGGCGATAAAATTTCCTAACACGCAAACAATATTTTACAGCAATGGGGTATGTGCGTAATATCATACAATCCTTCATATTTAAATTTATAATAATATATTCTTCGCATTTATTATACCCAAATTACAATGTCCCTTTTTTCCTATCACTGTCTCCACACCACTGTCTTGCCAATGGTGGCATCGCTGTCGATAATTAGCGGATGAAGCCCCGCCCACTCACACACACGCACACCGTGTGTTACGTGGGTGAAATAATTCAACTGTGAATTATGCGCCTGTGCTTATATGCCATGCCTAGACTGTTATTGGGCATTATTTTGCTTGCAGCTGCCTTTTCATTCATCAATATTGAAACGTAAACACATTATGCATAGTTTTTTGGTGTTAATAATGCATCATTAATTATGTTAACTGAACAGTATAATTGAATAATTACTGAGTTTTAATACATATTGATACAGTGCATGTGAGGGGAAATTAATTTTTTATACAGTTTTAATTTATAGAAATGCAATTGAAATTTTTTTTATAAAATTTCAATTAAATAAATACAATTATATAACTATTAGCAACACATTGCATCATGTCAAAGCAATAATTATTTTGTATATTTTCTTTCCATTTTAATCATTATTTCAAATAACACATGAATAACTTTTTATATATCGTTTTTCTTAGTCTACCTGATTTACTTATTCTCAATATTTCTTGAGTAAATGTTTTGAGGTAATAACTAAAAATTTGTTGTCGCCAGCACAATACCTCTCGCCATTTCCATTTTATGTTATATAAGTATTGTATTGCACTTCGCTATCGAACCGTCGTTTTATTTTAAAAAGTACAGAACTTTACCCAAATATTTTTTTATTGTATATAACATGTTTTCTGCACACATACAATTCCGAGTAGGTACATATTCTATCTCTTTTTCATTGTATAAGGAAGTACCTAAATGTCAGAGATTCTTCCAATTCATTAACTAGATTGGCGGTATTTCTGATGGATATATGCATTTTACCTACAATTTTAAATATTTAATTAATATAACAATAAAGAAGATTAAATGTACATCCCAGAAAAAGCTTTGAATGTCACTATAACTGTTGATTTTTTGTCAACTGGTTTCCTTAGTGCCTTAGCCTCTGCGATGTAGTACATTAAATTATTCTATATATTACAGTGCCTTTATCTCTAAATCTATACAAGATTTAATAAAAATTTTAAATGTACTAGATAGAGAATTTTATGTTTTTCAATATTTGTAGATAATAACAAATATTTCCAAAAAAAATATATTTAGATTTTTTTAAAGAAACTATTACTTCCGGTTGTCCAATGGGTCCATAAACCAATATTTTAAAATATTTTTAAATGAAAGTTCGTTTAATTTTGAAGCAATTCGTGGTATCAAAAAGTCATAATTGTTTTTTGTATAGCTGCATTTGATTTTTAAAGAAACCTATAGCTATCTTTCTCACACTAGTTTCTGTAGTAGGCTGCCATAGTGTGACGTCATCTGTAGCCTGGAAATAAATTCAAATATCTCGCAGTACCTAATTATTAAAAAAATATTTTTTTTTATCTTAATCGCTATTTATTGAGTAATAATTTAAGGATAAATTGTACATTTTATTATTTTTTGTTATAGTTTATGGGCCTATTGTTACGAAAATCTAATCAGCTCTTCCCAGTAATGTCAGATTGAGGAAATTGCAGTTAAATATTTTTTAAGTCTTAAAGTATTTGAGGTACCGTGGTTCCAACATACACACACACACAAACAATCATCGTAAAAATGTTATAATCGGATTATAGGGACCTTAAAACGTGCTTATCCACTAAAATCTGGATATGCGAATTTTAGCATGATTGCAATACCTCTCTTAGCGAGAGGTAAAAATGGTTAGATTTGTATAGTACAATGTAATATCTTTATTAATTACTCACATAACTTTTTTAACTACTACTATAAATAATTCTCAACAAACACTGTAGGTATGTATAAGTTTAATATTTGTTTACATTTTTGTATAGTAATAAAAATCTATTACCATCACATAAATTCCATATTACGTCCCTGTGCTCAATAAACTTCATAGCGCAACTATTATTTCCTCTGTTATTGTACCTCAATGCGCAATAGTTACGCGTTTTATTAAAGTACTCATTCTCATACGATGTTCTACCATTCTACAGCACCGTTTACACTTATGTAGGTATATGTTCACGCGCCATTATTACGGTTTATGTCTCTATAATGCTAGTTAGAAGCGATCGTGGTGCCTCTAGCGACCTGTTTTCAAGTTATATCAAGTGACTTGATTACGGAGAAGAGTATATAGTTTACAGGAATTTACAGTTTATTTTATGAGCATAATACTGTACGTAAGGGATATGGTATGTTTATGTGCCGGCATGAATGAAGTATGTATAAAAATATTTTAGCAGATCAGTAATAATTATTATTTGTATAAAATTTACATATAGTGAAATGAAACATATTATAAGAACTTGAGAACGGCATTATAACTTCTGTGACGTCACCGTTGCGAAGTATTTAGTAAGAATATGTACCTATAAAGGGTGTTATGTAAGTAAGTGTATAACGCTTAACCCATTGGAAAACTAACGCCATAGATCAGTGTTTCCCAACTTGTGGCCTACGCGCTACGCCCCACAGGGGGCAATTTGACTGTTAAGGGGGGCAATTCGAAAATGTGTTCATCTAGATTTCTAAAGTAAAAATTAAACGCCTGCATCAGAATTTGAAAGTAACTTAGGTGGGGCATGGCAAAAAAAGGTTGGGAAACACTGCCATAGACAGTAAATTAAATCTGGCAATAATTTTTGTTTAACATGCTTTTTAAAAGAACTGGATGCCTTTAAAACTGTAAAAAAGTAAAAATCAATGTCTTCTCTGGAAAGAAATGTCACACCTGTCATAAGTGACATATAAGGTCATTGGTATACGACTATTTGGAAATAAGTCTCTGTACCGTCTTGCAACAGCACCACTATTTTGTAATGTCTCGCCATAAACCATATGCATATCTACATACTCTTGATTGGTGAAGGTAAATGGCATTTAAAAAAAAAATCATTATTTTTTTCAGAGAACACAATGACTCGTAGTATATGATCACGGTGTTAACTACGCTGTTTTAAATAATGTCAAAATTCATTATTTAATAACAATAATAAATAATATGAAATATATCAAAATATGATTTTACAGCAGAACATAGTTTGCATTCAAACAAATATTTTAAAAAAAATCGTTTTTTAAACATACGGATGAAATTAAATATTTAAATTTGAATTTGACATTTCTAAAAACAGTGTTTTAGTTAAAACCGTGATCATACTACGAGTCATTGATTTTTACTTTTTAACATAAATTTTAACTATGACTTGATTGGTCAGTTTTATAGGCCTCCAGTTTTTGTAGAAAGCATGTTAAACAAAAATTATTGGCTGATTTACTACAAAGGCTTAAGCATTGTATACTTACATAACACCCTGTATACCCAGTGGCGTAACTATATGGTGGCAAAACTGGTAAAATGCCAGAGGCACCCCCAGCTTCCGGAGCCCTTAAGGCAACTAAACAATTAGTAGGTATGACAGAAAAATCTTCGTCTACAGGGTGTCTAAAAAAAGTATCGGGTATTTATCAAAATGATTGATTATTTTTTTAATAAGATCACTAAATTGGGAAATTATTTATCAAAGATAATGTCCAATTGTTGACTGTTACGCTGATGGCATTTCTTTAATCTCGAATAAAGATTGACAATTACGAGTTGACATAATGTACTTCCCTCAATTCTAATGTGATATTGCCTGATGCCTCCACCGGCTACTGGTCAGAAGAGAATCCTAAAAGAACCAGCAACCTTTCCATAGTCCAAGGGATCTTACAGATTTGCTAATTATAAAGAATCGTTTTGTGTCGTCAAGTTTTCCTAAAGTCTATACTGCTTTAAATATTATTTTTAACTATTCCCGTCACTACTGCAAGTGCTGAACGCTCATTTTCAAAATGAAAATTAATAAAATCCTACTTGAGGAGTTCGATGCGACAACAGATGTTGCAAAATGTAGCCATACTGAGTCAACTAAAAATTCTTTGACTCAGAAATTGGTCTTTGCGGGGGTAATTTGAATTAATAAGATACGTTGTACCTACTACACGAATTCTATTGTTAAGTATTAATAAATGTTGATCATAATAAAAACATATATTTTATACTGAATAATTTTTATTTTAATTCCCCTAAATGAACCTTTTTTTTTACGAGCTTAATTCTCCAAGGCGGCTCAACCCTAATAATTTGCTAGGGGCCCCGCAACGTATTGTTACGCCACTGTAGATGTCTTGCACTCTCGTTGCTGATATTAATTCGCACAGATGACGTCAGATGAAGTTTTAATGCTGTGCTTCTTGAATTCTATTAATATTTAACAAATTTAAAAAATACGAGGTTGTTAACCCTGTTAGGATTAGGGTAACAAAATTAAACAATATATTGGGGCATACATTTTGAGAAAAAAATGTTACCTATTTGTATTTTTGCATTGAATGTAATATTTTATTAGCAAAAGTAAAAAAATATTAATAAAAAAACAACGGTGAAAACGTTCAAGACTTCCTCATATGAGACGCCTCTGATTGAGATAAAGAAACAAAATAAAAGTTTCAAAATTTTAATGCAACAAGTACCTACCAGAGTTCATAAAAATGTGTCTGGCGAGGTGCATCTGCAAAGGATTGTTAACGGTTGTAACGAAACGATTCCGGCTCGGATTCCGGGCTTATCTACATATAATATTTTTTAGTCAAAATGACTGCCCCAATATACGTATGGTTTAATTTTATTGTTACAGTAGTCCTGATCCTGAATCACCCTATATTTAACCAAGGTCACATAATCTATCAAATATTTGTAATATAAAGTTATGCTCAACGATTTTAGACGTGAGATACAACAGTGCTTTTAATTTATTTTGGTTTGGTGTTCAGATATGGCAAGCTGATAAGACTGATAAGATAAAAATGTGGATACAATAGGTCAATTTTCGTATTCGTGTATTTTTATTTATATTAGAAACCCCTACATTAACAAAAGCAAGTGCTTATTTCAAGAAAAATTAGAGAATTATTCCATGTCATATTACTTATATTAACAGACCATACACGACGGAGGGTTTGTATTTTAAATACACAAATGTATTTCAAATAATTGTGTATTTCAAATATTGAAAATTAGTATTTCATATAATAGTACTTCAAATACAACACTGATATTACATAAACATAATAGATGACATATGGTAACTAAATTATGTATTAGGCGAAGTATTAGCTGTAAATGTTCATATTAATCTTGGTCGTGTGTCCTGTGTATAACAATGGTACTATCAATACTCTCATTACAAAAATCTGGAAATAAAAGCAATAATAGGATAATTCGATGTGAATAATGCCCGTATTCATAAACACTCGTAAAAATTTTAAACGGTTCGTTATCCAATAAAAACAGTCGACATTGAAAGAAAAATCGAAATTTTATTTGTCAAGTTTGATTCTATTTGTCAAAAATTATAACGAATCGTTTTGAAACTTTATGATTGTTTATGAATATGGGCATAAGTATAAAAGTAGGTAATGTTTAGAATTTAAATGGCTTATATCCAACTCATGACTCAAATTTTACTGGATTTACTGTCTTTTTTACCCTTAGTCCTGCATTTCTGACAGGGTTGGCACAGATATGATTGAAAAATACTTTTGAAACACCGCGTCGCTCCACCTGTCGTTCAAGTTGTGACATATTGCTCGTACTTTCAAGCCAAAAATACCGCCATAAGTTGAGATACGGCTATATAAAACGACTAGCTGACCCGCCCCGGCTTCGCACGGGTAAAGCTAGAATTACGATTAGCTACACGCGTACCAGTAACTTTTCGCACCACATCTAACAGCACCCTTTTCTAAACATATCTCAGGTAATTTACTTATATGCATATGATGCAAGCTATCTCTCCGACAAATATCGAAAATCTGCTAACGGTTGAAGGTTAACTATAGATACAAAGATAAAAAAAAAATTAAATCATCCCCTATCGTACCTCATTGAGGGATGATTTTTCAAAAACGTCAAAACACTCTTTATTTCTTACCAAAAGCATAAATAAGAATTTTTATATCCCTAACTTGAGAAATGATGGGTCCTCCATACAAACTTTCACCCCCTTCAAGTTTTATTTTCGCGACAAAATGTAACATATGTGCTTCTCTAAGGTTCAAACTATCTCTATATCAAAATTCATCAAAATTGGTTCAGCGGGAGAAATGATGGATTCTCCATACAAATTTTCTTCCCCTATTGCACACCCTTCAAAATTATTTTCGCGACAAAATGTAGCCTATGTCCTTCTCCAAGATCCAATCTATCTCTATACCAACATTCATCAAAATTGGTTCAGCGGTTTAGGCGTGAAAACGTAACAGACAGACAGACAGACAGAGTTCCTTTCGCATTTATTATATTAGTATGGATTGATGTCTGCTCATCCTAAATTTACGCTTTAATTGTTTATTACTGCAGAATTTTCATTTCCTATTAGTTAACGCATGAACAAATATTATCTCACTGTGCTTATTGTACCTACTAAATCTCTGAAATTCAAACACCCCTATTCATACATTTTAGTTAACTAAAACTACCTCACTCTCGGAGAACTTAAGTGGCCGAAATTTCCTTTTCTGTTCCTGCTATTCTCCTATTCAAATGCTGAAAGCAAAAATGTAGGGTTCTCGCATTGTTCATATTGGTACTCGTAATGTTATTAAGGAGCAGAAAGCGAAAGGACACACAACACTCGTGGGAATACCGGACCTGGTGTGTGTAGGAGCAGCACCAAATCCTCTCAGAGATTATCATTACAAGAGATTAACGCTTTTACTCCTCTCCACTCGCTTTCAATAACACCGCAGCTCAGGATGAGTTATGTTGCGGAACGCGTATTCAACAGAGAGGGTGTAAGTCTATTAAATTTAATCGATTCGAGATTTTACATAAGAATAAAGGAGGGCTATGAATGGAAGTGAATATGATGGTACCTTCTTAAGCCTCGTTCACACTGAAGGAACAAATCGACGAACCAAGTAAAGCACTGCAACATTTTGGAGAACATGAAACATTTGCGCGATCCATTGGTTGTAGGAATATCGGCAAACCATCAAAGGATGTTGCCTGAACAGGCCGGAGTTAATGTGTAAACAATGGGGAACATATGTCTGCAACAAAAATTTTATTTAACTTTATTCATTTGAGAAAACAGTTAATTTTAAAAATTTTTATCTTAAGGGAGTGTTCTAACTCGAATAAAAATTGTACTCGGCTGCAATGCAGGGGTCTGATTTTGTAACTTTGAAATCTACTGTAGATTGAAATCTATCAGATTTGAGATTTCCCCCTCCACTCTATAACCACCATTAGGTGTAGATTTGGAAGCGACTGCCCGAGACCAGTAGAATACAATCTACACAGATAGATTTCGAAGGTTGCTAGCTAAGTTCACTGTGTTTTCTTGTTTTTGTTTGCAACAGTAAATTTTGGTTAGAGTTTGTCTGTTACCTTATTTACCACATTCAAAAATTCGTTGAAATAATTATAAATTTCCTTTGCAATAGTTTTGCAATTCTTTGTTATTTTAAACATTAATAAAAATATTAAAAAATGTATTCATTTACATATCAATATACATATACTTACACTTACACCCTTCCTTGTTAAATTATAATAAAACAATTATGTAGTTTACATTTTGATGTAATAAAAAGATTCATTGTTGTTCTAATTCAAATATTTCATATAGTGCAAAACAAAACACAGTTTTGCACTCACGGATCATAATTAAAAGGACCTACTAATTGTGGGGGTCAATTTATCATTATTATTATTATTATTATTATTATTATTATTTTACATTTTGTGACAGTAGAATTTACAAAATCGCTTCAACTAAGTAGATTTCGACAGTATAACCTCATTCACAGCTCCGAAAATAAAAATAAAATTATACATAAAAATAAAAATAACGATATAAAACAATAGATTCTTATGAAAGTGTTCACAGTTCTCGAAAATAAAATTAAACATAAGACATAAACACAAAGATTTGCAAATGTTATATATTTTACACAAAAATAAGCACATACATAACAACTGTCAGTTGAGCTGTCATTTTACGATCTGGCAAAAGGATTTCAATTTAAATATAATTTTAAAAAGCTGCTTTAAAAGGTATGAAGTTGTTATTATGCTTGTTAATTATATATGTATTAAATGACAGTTGATATTTTATGGCCGAAGCTGTGAACACCAACCATAAAGTCTTATTTATAATTTTATTTATATTTCTTATTTTCGTAGCTGTGAATGAGCCTTATGGGAGAAAAATGGAGGGGGAAATCGCAACAGTAAATTTCAGTTACAAAATCAGACCCCAGATCCGTTTAGCGAACAAGCACGGCCACACATTTTGTTACGTGCGCTATTCAATAATTAATTAAATACGCTGCGTTGCGCCCGTGCTTATTCGCAAACGGATCTGGTACGGCCGTGTACAATAATTTTCAGAATAATATAGAAGTAGTCTGGTGAGAGTTGTCTAAGTTGAAGCAAAATCTATGAGTCCACAGATCGTTTTTAAAATGGCCGGATATCTCTCTGCAATGAAGCAGAACTTCAGCACTTCAAAATCTAGGCAGTTAAGCATGATTCATGATGACCACCAAATTGAGGATATTGCAATTGAGTTGAATATTAGTCACGGTTCAGCATTTTGAAAATCTAAAATCTCTCGCATATGATTTTAAGTATCGTATTAAAAATTTATATAATTCGTTTAGATTTTTATTTTATATAATTTGCACGACCTGTGTTTCTGTTATTTATTTATTTTTTCAAGACTTATATTCTTTAAATTTCTTTGTTATAAACCTGTTGTATAGAAGGGAGATCCGGACCCGGTACAACCGTGTTAATTTTTTTTTTTCATTTTTAATCGGGTTTCGAAAAATGTGTTTTCGTTGTGTACTATGTTTACTGACGAGCATACAGACTTTCACAGCAGGCGATTTGTTAAAAACAGATCGGGATTAATAATATAATTATATTATCATCGTATAGCATGATTAGATATACGCTTCACAAAACTGTTATTCTAACCACTCTAGATTAAATATCAATAAAAATATGAAATAATGTATAAAACCAGGGTCACACTAGAATAAATGACAATTAAAAAAAAAAAAGAAAAACAGGCAGACCGCTGAAAATAAAATTTGCACTATCATTTTAAACAGTTATTTATACAGGATATTTCAAAGAAAGTGTAAAAGATTGTGAGGGCATATAGTACTGACTGACCAAAATGAGTGAAAAAGCTTAATCAACATATAGTCCAGTCAATAGAGGTCTTTACCCTGGTTGAGACGGGGATGAAAAATTCAAATTTGTGACCTTGGGGAAGCTCGGCGTGAGACGCCATCTTGGATCAAAGGTGCAAAAATGAGGTTTTTGCTATTATCTCGAAAACAGTGGCCTATATCAAAATTTTACAATACAAAATTAAAGCTCGTTACTTTTTGTACAAAAAGGGTTCTTGCATTTTTCACCTAGGATGAATTCTCAAAGAGGTATGTTCAAAAATAGGTAACCAGAACAACAATTTATGAAAGAATATTTAATCACTCAAATTATGCACAATATTAAGTTTTTAATACTTATTCTATTAAATTTTGTTATTTTTTAATTCAGCTTCGAATTCTATTTCATGTCATGTTAAACGATTTTTGTTCCGATGAGCGGTTCACGAATTATTAACAGTTTAAACTTATATGAAATTTCTCTAAAATTTGAAACATCTGCAAATTGGCTTAATTTTAATATTTTCTTCCAGTATAATAATGAGTAGGTATGTTTCCATCTAACGATATTTATAAAATAAGTATACGAATTGCGAGACGAATTGTGCATGATACGATTTTTTTGAAGGGTACTGAATAGTTGGTGTATGGCATTATTAGATAGTTAATATTTATTTATAATAAACATTCGGTACTTTTCTAGTCACGGCAAGTAACACTTGGGTAAAATTTGGGGTAAAAAGAAAACTACCAACTTTGAATTGTAAAATTTGGAATGGTGATCGTGGGAGTTAATATAAATTTTTGGGCATTAAGAGCACAAAATTCAAGCTTAGAAGAATATTGTGTAAGTACATCGAAATTACTAGGTGTTGTTTAAGAAAATAAATTTGAAATTTAAAAATCACACCTACATATAAAAAATTTATGTTAGCTGGACCAGGTGGTGATATGACTTTCTATATCTACTGAAGTACGTAGTTATTGATAAATAACACGAAATAACATAAATAACGAAATATAAGTATATTATCATGGTTTGAATTCTTGGTTATACATATATAATCATGGAAACACCCTCAATATAATTATACTCGTAATTATATATTTGACATTATTGCTATACATACCTACATCATTGCTTTACGAATATATTGCAAACGTACATACAGTGTAGCAATAATGTAATATTAATTATTATACAAATACTGAGAATGATCCTTTTTATTCGTAGATAACTATAAAAATAAATACCAAGATAAATATACTGAAATATTTGTACTTTTATTCGAAACAAAATCTAGTTTTATCTACACTTATCCGCCGAAAACCAATTTTAATTTTCATTCAAACAAATTATCATGAAACATATTCACGAATATTATTAACATACCAATAATTAAGTAAAACTGCATTAAAACACAAATATGTAATTCTGTTGTCCTATGGCAAAAGCAGATATGTCAATTTCGGCAAACGTACAAAATTTAGCGAAATAGAATTTCTCCTCAGAACAGTAGGTAGGTACGTATATTTGTCACTTCTTATCCATTTATACCGCTTTTATATATTTTCTAAATTTGCTAAAAGTAATTTCAAAATCCGATTTTACATATGTATGTATCGACATTTTTTTTAATATGATCTGAAACATTTGAAAAAGTAACAACCCGATAAAAATTAACAAATTTTTTATACACGGCCGCACCTGATTCGTTTGACGATCAAGCATAACCACCGTGTGGACTTTACCTTTTAATTTGTCAAAGACATTAGTGCAGCCGTAATGCAGACATTTCAAGGAGTGCAGCCATGCTTATTAGCCAAACTGACCCGGTGCGGTCGTTCGTTCTATGGACATCTCAAGGAAAAATGTAACCGTGTTGCGGCTGCGTATCATTTTTACTTGACTTGGGATATTTACTTTGGCAATAGAATCACATATGTGTATGTCAAGTCTTTTATTTTATACTCGTATCTGTGTATGCTATGCAACCGGTAGCGGTTTTGATCTTTCGGATTTTAAATCGACCCACTTCCCACGTCAATCTTGAAATTCTGTTTCCAATTTTCA
This sequence comes from Ophonus ardosiacus, assembly GCA_943142095.1. NCBI lineage: Eukaryota > Metazoa > Arthropoda > Insecta > Coleoptera > Carabidae > Ophonus > Ophonus ardosiacus. Next base: position 30,141,338 of record OW964832.1, on the reverse strand, counting down.
AGTATATAGCCGTCTCTGTAGCCGAGCGCGTTAAGGCAGTGCTCAAGCGACCTTCACCGCTCGGCTCTGGGGTTGTGGGTTCGATTCCCACCAGGGGCTTGGATGTCCCAAAAATACTTCCATAAAATAGCTCCGAGCCTATGTACAAAAGTACGAGGCCAAACCCAAAAAAACAAGTACAGTAAAACCTCGATTATCGGAAATAATACAAGCTTAACTTTCCGATAATCACAAAAAATACAACATACAACCCAGGTTTCTGATAATCAAAGAATCGATAATCAGGGAGTAGCACAAATGTCACGCATAGGATCCTCTCCTCACAATAGCTTTAAAAAATTATATAGAGATGCCTATGGTAAGAGAAGTCAACGGCACTGTCCTTGGTACTATAATATCATCATTATTCCAATCTGCAAATAAAAAGCAAGGCAACAATCCGTGGTGATATATTTATTAACAGATTACAGATTTATAAAATAGTATAGTACAAATATCAATTTATATAACATATTTGGGTAATATTATAATAATGATACAATTAAAATGTATATTGCGTTATAAAAATGTCCTGATATAATAATGAAATATATTGGCAGAAAATTCCACTTTCAAATTTAATTTCATTAATAGATTAATTAATCTTGTTTACCGTATGTATTGTGCAACTTTTTATCTTTTCATATTTATTGAATTAATGCACTTATTCTGTAGTATTTTTTGTATATTTCTGTCATTTTTAATTCAAAGTTTGGAATAAAGTTGAAAAATTTTCTCTCCTTTCATAAAAAATGTAAATGTATTTCATTAATAAGAAGCGCACTATTATATAAATTCCTGTAGGTATGTAATACATTGCGAAATGAGTGTTTTAGGCACTTGACGTGTTGTATCACTCACTTACTCATGCGTACAAATTTTACGTCGCGTAGTTATTACAACCTTCTATGTGTTAAAGCCATTCGTAAAACTTTCTATGTTTCTTTTTGTCTACTGCCAAATTTACCATTTTTCACATAGGAGGTTTTTTTCGAACAACGATGCAATGGCAAATATAATACCTTGTTATCTCAATTCATATGCTAAAAAATTAAATAATAAAACAATTAATTCATTTGACTAAGTATATGATAGAATAATAAGTAGATAAATAAAAATAAAACATTTTCGGCGTGTCCCAAATTTAACCAATGATGTAGTTACCTAATCGTTGGTACTTAATAGTAGTAATGGAAGGTTAATGTCAAATTAATTTTATAAGAGTGACGTGATAATTCATAATGCTGTCTACCGGCATTTTATACGATCAATTCTAAATATATATACCTACTAATTTTTTATAGTGCCTACATCATTCTGTCTACGTCAAACTGAAGTTTTTAATATCAAAATATGTGGAGAGCACATTACCACCCACCGATTTCATTATGGAACTTTTTTATGAAAAGAAATATACATACAACCGAGGATACAACACAAAGTATTTTACGAACTTGCAATATAAAGTTCATTTTATTTTTGATATCCATATTCAGAAAAATTTACTCTGTCGGGTCCATTAATAAAACTATAAATAGCGTAATTATGACAACGGGGCATATCGCTCACTGCTTGCAATATAACATTGGGTGTCAACGGGTCATTATTTGCGCCGCTCTGTTGAAATGAAGACATGCTCTGTATAGTAAAATAATCTCACTGTGTCTTTAAAATAAACGCTATTTTTGATTGAATAATTTCCTATGAGAATGAAAACTGTGGTTCCAAAAATTATTTCAAACAAAAATAGCATTTATATCAAAGGAATAGTAAGATTATTTTACTATACACAGCACTCAGGACAGGAAGAAGTACTACGCGATGCATGTCCTCATTCCAATACAGCGGCGCAAATCGCCTGTTTTGTATCCAATATTATAAAGCAAACAGTAAGCGATATGCCGCATTGCCATAATTACGATATTTGTAGTTTTATTGCTGGACCAGACTGATTATACACTATAATGACGTTCATCCATTTCTTTTTATGTATAAATCGAGGTATAAAATATACATATGTAATATACTACGTATAAAAAATGATATATTGTTGAAAATTTGTAATACTTTATTAAAAAAATATGTAAACATGTTTTCTAAGAAAATGTTAAATGCTTTAAGAAAAAAAATACACTTCCGGTGATCAACCGGAACCAAACTTAAAAACTTAATGCTCTCCGCACTTTTAAATAGAAAAATAGTTATTTATGCCACAAGAGTATAAAGTACAGTCTTACTTCACAAACAGGAAATCCTGAGTAAAATATGACACTTTTTACTCTAGTTGCAAGTTGCATTCAATTTTTTTTACATCTACAATAAAAGAGTGAAAAAAAGTGCCATAACGTTTCATTTTTCATCCGTTTGCGTTAAAAAGTGCACATTTTTCACACTTTCATTGCGTTAAAAAAAACATACGTTATAGACCCATTTTAATTAAATGCTTTTAACAAACGTAAAAAAAATGGATTTGTAGTATTGAGTAAAAGTAGAAAAATCCTCACATTGTGTATGTGACGATTTTTCACACACGTCATATACACAGACATCACCGTAAAAATAGTTATATTGAGAGTTATACATTTACTCTAAAACGTGCTTATTCGTTTAAAATTTATTATTTAATTTTGGGACCAAACAATACCTCCCTTACTCACAGGATGGAGGAAGATAATTATTATCTAAAATAATTACCAAAATTTGAGGTCATATGTAATATTTATATCAGAAATTGGTGATGGAACAAATGAACCGTTGCCATTGCAGTTAGAGTTCTGAGAGTTAGAGTAGATAGTTTTAGAATCAATATATTAAGTTTGTGAAGAACATTTGAAGAGCCGTGTGACAACCTCAAGCACGCCGGCATGTTAACTAGTCGGTCACCGGGTCACGCTGCCCGCAGTAACGTAGTCCACAACCCAGCCTAGCCCAGGCAGGTTCCTGTAGGATGCCCGCAATGTCACTCCGCACGCCGCCATGTGACCAAATAGTACGTCAGAGAAAGCGAAAGTCGATCCGGTTATGAATCGTCGAAACCGATTCACGTCCGCGCTGTTTATCAATTGCACACCTACTACCAACGCCGCCACGCCGCACAATCAATAACAACTCACTACACCAAATCAATCCGTAAATAAACACAGGCAATGCAAAAATGTACAACACAAATCAAACGACGGGATGTTTGTGCCGTGTGCAGCCCTGGCCAGCCTTACTCAAACCAGATTCAAGCATCCGAACTTGACAACGTACACCTAACCTTAATGAACTTATCATTCTGATACTATTTCTAGCCGTTGGCGTGGTTATAACTAAATAATGTAGCAAAAAAGTTGAAAGATTTACCTGTATTGGTATAATGCATACTGAGACGTATCCGAAACTCCAAAATATATCGCCTGTCGTGTATCAGCAAAACCAAACACTAGTCAAGGTCTTCACACTACCAAAACATTCAAAAGTGCCACTAAACTAACAAGATCCTCACAGCTACACAGCACTGGTCACCAAATCACGCACTGTTCACTGCACCTACGCACTCAATTACGGCAATAAAAATGTATTAACACACGAAATATTAAAAGAAATCACACACGTCGAAGTAAAGGTTGTTTTCAATATGGCTGCACTCAAAACTCGGCTATTTCACAAGGATTTGTTGACCCTGACGGGCAAGCGACGAAACACTGCCTATCCATTGGTTGCTATACGGCGGCGCACACACTCATTGGTTGAATTCAAGGTTACGAACAAGCGTTTACATGCACCTGTCAGTGGTATTTTAAAGATATCTTACCAATATTATTAAATTAAGTAAGTCACCATAACATTTTCCAATGTAATATTAACCTTTTTACTTATATTTTAATAACAAACACAGAAATATGACGAAAATATTAATAAAAGCATGTACATAACATCCAGCGCTATCTTACAGTAGAATTTCGTACTATTTGAAGATGAAAGTGAAAAGTAGTTACTACATTCGCCGCAACGCGCTATTTACTTGGCGGGAAACGAGAAAAAATTGATTTCATTTTTAAGAACGTAATAACATACAAACAAATAAATGAAACGAAATACACATAGAAAAAGACATGTTACACAAAAACAATTACCTGTAATCCATTTCTGTAGTGCAGTAAAATGAGCTCATAACGTAGCGAAATAAAAATATTTTTTAAATTAAATTCATTTTATTCGACTGTCACTACTCTGTATACACGCAGTTTAAGTAATTTTTATGAGATTGATATAAAGTAACTTAAATAATTCATAAAATATACACGAATCTCTCATTATAACTGCCTGCATCGAAGACAGAACATGAAATGAGAAGACGCTTGGAGGAGATCCACTGCTTGACAACAATGTTGCTAAGCAACGAACGACGCGTCACTATGTGAGCTTAGTTCTTGTTTACTCTCTCTGATGTAGCTCTAATCATCTGTATTTTATAATTTACTTACATAATAAGAAGAAAATTGCGCTTTTTCGCATTCAATCAATAGTCATTTATTTCAAAGTCATTCATTAGGGAACATTCTATAGGGAAAGGAATTATTGCTCTCTATTTGAATTCAAAACAAACATGTATTTGTTATTGAAGAATGGGTATAATAAAAGATAAATTGTTTTGTATATTTTATTTGTGCAAATTTATCACAACAGGAATGGTAAATTTAAAATATATAACATATATAACGATTACGTTCAAGTACCTACTTAAATATTTAAACATGATTCAGTATCATTATTGTATTCGCAACAATATCTATTATAATTATTATTTGGTAAGCGCTATCGTATATTCTTACTATTTACCATTTATAACATATTCAAATGTGGTACAAGTAACAATGAATTACACAATATTATTAATATTTATCAATATTAACAAATTGCATTTATAAAAAGACTAGGAAATTGTACCACTAAGGAGTATTAACAAAATAAAAATTATAACTCATCGCTTAAACAATGCAGTATCAAAAAATTCACATTTATAGATATGTGGATTCGAATACAAAGGTTTTCTACCTAAACACCACATTGAAAGCTCCAAATATAAAATTTATCTCTCCCAATCTATTCAAGTGCTGCAGGAGACGTCACTAAGCGTAAATAAAATAATTTAACTATATAAAAAAGTAAAAAAAAAGTAAAATGAAATAACATTATCATATCGTTGGATGAACACATATGTGTCACATGTTAGGATTGCTTCCGACACTGACTAGTGCTGTCATCTATTCACGGTGAAGCGAATTAGTTATAGATGGCGCGACGTTCAACTTCAGCGCGGAGACGCCATGGTCGACGATCTATCCTCTGGATGTCGCTGTGTGAACGCTCTACAAAAGAAAGAAGATAATTATTTTTTGCTAATTGGCCAATTATTATTGGCTTATATTAAACACGTATATTATTATTCAATTATTCAAACCAGAGTTAAGTTACAAAATTTCAAATAAATAACACAAAAGAAGAATTATTTCTATATTTATTTAAAAACTTAAAATTCCTAGTGTTCCTGAACCATCATACAAATTTCGTAGGCGCAGAATGACAAATTATTTAAAAAATGATTGCTTTCGGAAAAGGAATTTTAGTTTAGACTACAATATTGAAGTAAAGTAAATATATGGCCTGTATTACGAGCACAATTTTATAATAAAACACTTTTATAGAGCACATTCCTCATAAGATTATAAAGTAAAAGCGCGTTCCATAAAAGCGCTTTTATTATAAAAGTACGCTCGTAATACAGGCCGTTAGTTTTCAATGTTATCTACATAGAAATATTTGCGAGAAATCTAAAAACAGGTACTAATCTATGTTTTTCGCAATAATAAAATAAAACTATTAGATAATATATTGTGATAAAATTAAAATGAAAGTCAAACTACAATTGGAACTTTAATAATATTGCATACGTATGCACTTATTCATAGGTCTCTTATTTCTTATTGTCAATACCAGTTTACTTTGTCCTAAATTTTTTAGACATCTAGTTTAACAAAATTAATTTCTAGTTTTCTTTCACTTTTAGCCGCACTAAAACTTTTTTTTCGAAAATTAGTCATTTATAAATTAAGTGGTTATTTTACTTTATATTCAAGATATTTGTACTGTCAGTCAATATTAAAATAACCGAATTTCGGGTTTCTATTTTTCATTGTATATAGTGTCCAAGAAAACATGAAGATCTCGGGAACTATGAGAAAAATAAAGTTAGTTAAATTGCACAGAAGTAGTGCCATTACAAGGACATGTGAATGATATATTGTTAATAAAAAAAATATCATACGTCACTAGGCAAAAATACAGTTTTATATTTTTACAACTATGAACTATGTAACATCCAATTACGAAATAATATCTACTGCATTTTGGTTTATACAGCGTGTTTTTTTAAGCCTGATAGAACTTCAAATTGTAAAAAGTAACACAAAAAATTAGACTTTAATCAAAATTTTTTGTTTATTTGAAAGATCAATGCCCAATGCATGGCATTAACATTTGAAAAGGATTTCGGGCATATGGCCACCGCGGCTGCTCTTGGCGAAGCGCATTCTGGACGTCCAATTTTGAGCCACTTTTTCGAACACTGCTGGCCGTATGTCACGAATAACATGAACAATGTTGGCCTCCAAGGCGTCAATTGTTGCTGGTTTATCAGCATAAACCAGTGACTTCATGTAGCCTCACAGGAAATAATCGAGAGTTGTCAAATCATACGACCTTGGAGGCCAATTGACAGGCCCATTTCTCGAAATCATCTTATCGCCAAATTTTGATTTCAATAAGTCGATGGTTGCGTTCGCCGTATGGCACGTAGCGCCATCCCGTTGAAAGCACACCTCGTCCGGATCAATGACATCCATATTTTCAAAGAAAAAATTATTGATCATGGTGCGGTAATGATCTCCATTGACCATAACGCGAGCTCCGGCCTCATTTTTGAAGAAATAAAGTCCGATGATACCACCAGAATGTAAACCGCACCAAACGGTGAATTTTTCTGGATGTAATGGAGTCTGTAGGGTCTCTTGTGGATTGGTCTCACTCCATATGCGGCAATTTGGCTTATTAACAAACCCATTAAGCCAATCACGAAGTTGTCTATAAGTTGCGCGAATCGACGACTGATTTTCAAAGTAAATTTGGATAATTTGGTAGCGTTGTTCAAGCGTGAATCTATTCATGATGATTTGCCACAGTATACCGATCATAAATGTCAAAATGTGAAGGCAGTATGACAGCTCGTTCGACAGTTAACTCTTTCATAAGTTCTATCTAAGCAAAAAAAAAACACCCATTACTTCTTTAGGCCACTTTTTATGCTTACATCGATACTCAATTGTATGTTTATAACTGTTAGACTTCAACTTATTATGTAAAAGTTACAATTTTTATATGAACGTAATATAAAAAAGTTACGCCATTAAAAATAAAATATTTTTAACGTTGTAAAGTTTGCCCATGTTTCATTTATTTTAATTCAAAGGGAAACAATTCAAGAATTATTAATACCCGATTGCACCGGTGACGTTTAAATTTTAAGTGTTCCTTAAATTGACAAATCGTATTAAAACGAAATTTCAAATGGGAAAGAGAATATTGCTGTCAAAATTTCAATTTGCATTATTTTGTTTAAGCCTAACTTAAAATTTAAGTGTCAGCGGTGCAAATGGACATAAATGAATCAAATTTTGACTAATTTAACAGACTTCATGTTTTATAGTTCTCGAGATCCACATGTAGCACACCTGTGTTTCAATGAACAACTATTTTTAATTTGCATTTTTATATTATTTCAACAATGCATTCTTCTTTATTACTTATATATTTTCTTTCTCACCTCTAAACTTGATAAGCTGCGGCGCGACATCCCTCCTAGGCTCCACGTCATGTCCCCCAGGTGCCCCAGGTCCACTGGGTGTTCCGTTGCGCACGGCGGCCACACTAGCAGACCTGAAGGAACCCCTCAGGGAGTCAGCGTCGTGGGCTGCCCCACGTCGCACGCTGAAAACGTCGTCGTTGTGCCGGTGGTAGGAAGTCATCGAAGACCCGGCCTCCAGGGTGCCGTCGTACGAGCTGATGTCGATGTCGGTTAACACTACAAAAGAGAGAAAACTGTTATTGGATGTTTACTAACTGTGATCTGTGTTTCTTTTTTTTTAAGAACAAGTATAATAAATAAATAGTTTTCTAAGTAAGATGCAGTCTCCGTTCTTTTCTTATGATTAGGTAGTATGTACTACGTATCAAATCTAGAATCGCTACTTATTTGAAACGAACATGCGCAACGGTCTTTTGTAAGTTACAATATTTTTTGCACGATCAGGTATTTTTTAATGTTTTATTTACAAATTACTAATCGATAAGTGATGTATGTAAGTAAATCACTTTACCGATCAGGAGGCGAAAGCGGTAAGTAAATAAAAACAACGATCAAAGTTTCTTTAAAAATAACAACTAAAATATTTTTATTCACAATCATTATAGTAATATACCGATTCCTAATCTTATAGAGATTGGGAAATATATCATTCCTAACTTTAATGATAATCTCTTGGGTTGGAATAAACAGATTTCACTTCCATCTCTTGGGTTGGACATGTTTAGGTAGGGGTTGCCTAGCAACATTGCCATAGATCTCTATAATTAAGTAGGCTAAACAAATTTTAAGAGAGCTGTCAAAAATATTAATAAAATTATGCGTTATAACTCTTCGATTTATTATGAAAATTATTGATTTAAAATGAGGACGATTGTGAATAAAATAGTATACATAACCTCGGTGGGAGTTTCATCACAGCCTCGCGCATATCTCATCTCGAGGCTTCGCCCCTCGGTAATATACGTAAGCCCTCGGCTGTAATGAAAGATCTCCCACCTCGTATGTAACATACTATAATGTGTCAAAATAATTTGTAATCTTATTAATTTTGTGCGTCCATCGCGTAAAAAAACGTAATAAGCATTACGGTCAGTAAGCACTCTTCTATTGATATCGAATGTATTGGAGTTCTGGACTTCGTCTCGATAACTAAAAATCATCCTCAACTGGCAGGATACACTTACTGCCCTTAATACTTATATTATGTAACTATTATTCGAAGCAGGAGGGTAAGTATTGTTTCGTGGTTTTAAAAATAACTTTGACAGAATAACTTTAAAAAGATATGTACATATTATCAATACATAGTGTATTTTTATTGATGTATAATTTTATAATTTGTTAGTAAAATGTAAATATTTCAAATTATTAAAATATCTTTCAGAACTCATTAATAATTGGAATAATACTAACTTTTTTTTAGTTTAAGTTCTGTATTTATTTATTTATTTATTTATTTATTATTAAAATCCAACGTTTCGGCACCATAAACTGGTGCCTTCTTCAGGGGAAAACATTGACATAAATATGTGAAATAACAAAAACAACAAGTAACCAAGGTAACAAGAAAAGTTCGTAAATGTTACCTTTTTTATGTATACAATTTTCTAGACAATATACGCATGCCCGGCGATAACTTGGACGGCGAACATGCATCTTCTCAGGAAAAAATCTCCTTTTGCCAGAGGAAAAACCGTCCCAAAAACTGGCAGAGAAGTGATCTGTATAACTCAGAGACGCTTTATCGGTAGCGAAATACCGCAGCCGTACCCTTTATTAACAGATGTTAGAAAAAATTGTATACATATTACAAATTACAACATATTAAATATTGGAAGCCATGCGCAACTAAGTTCTAATCCGTCACAATGATTGAGATTGATATTTCTTATTGTTTTATAAATCTCAATCATTGTATGCATAAAAAAGGTAACATTCACGAACTTTTCTTGTTACCTCGGTTACTTGTTGTGTTTGTTATTTCACATATTTATGTCAATGTTTTCCCCTGAAGAAGGCACCAGTTTATGGTGCCGAAACATTGGGTTTTAATAATAAATAAATAAATAAATAAATTTTCATTTAATAAATTTTTAATTAATATGTTTATACAAATATGTGTATAACGATCAGAAAGACATGTCATGTTTTTCTTTTTAATTAAAGGATACAATCAAAACGTTTAGAACTTTGTAATAATTATTGATCTGAATTTAGATTCCATGTTTAATTATAAATTCTAAATGAATGTTTTAATTATTTTAACGTACTTAAATGATTTCGTTGTATTTTGTTACAGGTATTGAGGGCAGTGTTCGTTTATATCAGGATAGGACCGAGCTAAAAAATTTCATCCAGGTTCGATTAGATTGAGGTAAAATATACATACTCGTAATACAATATTACAATAAAAACCTAGTAATCGAACTATTTATTCTTTTAAATGTTTTACAAAAGGAAACTACTTTTCCACATTAACATGTTAGTCGGTATATTCTTCACAATGGAGTATGTGTCTGATGAAATCTAGAGAAAATATTTACATATATGTACTAATATTATAAAGAAATAAAGTTGTTTGTATATTTGTAGGAGGTAATCTCTTGAACTACTGATCCGGCTCAGGAAATTCTTTCATTGACAGAAAGCTACATTATATCCGAGTGACATAGGCTATGTTTTATTTTGACAAAAAATAGTTTTTAGTACGAAATCACTATCAGTCCGATTCACAAGAGTTTAAGCTAATCCTCATTTTTGGATTAGCGAATTCTACTCTAATTTTGTCAGTTTATAGGTATCTTAAAATATAGTCTAACCTATTTCTAGTATCTACCTTTCTAATAATATCATGAAAATTAAATTTTAAATACAGGACTACAATAGAATTCACTAATCCAAAAATGAGGATTAGCTTAAACTTTTTTGTGAATCGGGCTGTTCATTTGTAAATCAAGTCAAACAAAATTGAGCTGATTGGCTGCTTTATCGGCGTGCGCTGACCAAATAGTTTGATATAAATGAACACAACGTATTGCAAAAATATTGATCTTTAGTAGTTTTATAAAAAGTCCGAGACACACTAGCTTTTGTATTTAATTGTTCAAGTAACGATGATCGACTGGAAATTGATGCAGGAAAAAAAGAAAAAAAATGGAACTGCAGCCTGGAAAGTTTTTATTGATTTCAAACTAACGTTTCGATCATGACTCTGATCCTCTTAAGGGTTAAATCAAGTCAGATAAATAATGAAATATTTGTAACAAAACTTTAACAAACATCGCTGATTTATATGTGAAATACACAATGTTATAATAATGATGAAAAAAACTTTTTTAAATATAATATAAACGGAACAGAGTGAATGGACAATTTTTATAAAACAACAGTGTCTAAAACACTCATTTCGCAAAATATTCCATACAAGACTTCTTATATTAGCGTTTTAAAACAAAAAGTAGGCAGACGTTAGGTTCATCTATTCGTTGCTAAATGAAAGCACTAGTGCTTAGAAGTAATATTTTACGCATTTATCTGTTACTTTTACGCATGAAACTGTCACTTTTACGCATTAAACTGTCACTTTTACGCACGAAACTGTCGTTTTTTTTTTAATAGTGCTTAAAAGTATTTCATTTTGCAACGAAAATGACAAAGAAGAAGTTGTTGTTATAAAACGCTAGTATAAAAAAAAATAATTACGTACTCCCAGATATATGTGAAAAGTCGTGATAATAAATCTAGTTTTCATGAAACTTTAATAACAAATAGTAGTAGAAAATGAGACATACCATATATTTGCTCATTAAAATTTTCAATATAGGAAATGAAATGACGCATAGCACACAATTAAAAATATAATAGAATTCAATCAATTTCAATCTACATATCAAATTATAGAAACCAATAAAATCTATTACGTGAATAAATTTTATCACGGTATCATTTCAACTGTTTTTGGTCTTGTTATATATTTTTGCTTTTTTGTATATCTACAAAAGAAGTCTTACAAAAGAAACACTCGAAGAAACCCGTATTTCAAAACATGAAAAGAACTTTCTCATATACTCGTAGTTCTGCATTTTTATGAAACTATACCACAATTTATTTTTATTTTCAATTTGCCGAAATTTATTTGTGACCTCATATAAATATACACTCATATTTTTGTACGAGTTATTCATTTTCATTTATGAACACATTCACATAAAACAACAGTAAAATGTGTAGTTCAAATATTTGGAAACATAAAACAAAATATCAATAAATGAAATGAACAAAACAGAAAAAGAAATAAAACTCTGGAAATGACCGCAAAAATAAAAGCAAGAATTTCAAATCGATAAAAATAAAATCTAGTTACCGGATAGAAAATAGTAATTTCAAACATTTGTCATGAATTCAATTGTTTTAGTTGTGTTTGTTGCTAACTTCGCTCGTAACTTCAGAATGTTTTAAAATGACAGGTCAGAAAGTTGTTCCTATTATCACTTGTTTCCTCGTTGTTTCTTTAATTGTTAACCTATATTACCTGTAATTAGAAGTGAGTAAGTGAGATTGCTTTAACACTATTCTTGTTAAATGATGTATACTTTCGAATGTTTTTGTGCGAAAAATTATAGATAAAAGATGTACAGAAAACAATAATCAGTGCTACCATGTTACGTTACACAGGTTATAGAATCTGTTCATAAACGAACAGATTCTATGACCTGTGTACCAAAAAGAAACTATTTCATTTACGTATGTTGTCAAGAATCATAAAATTTTTATTGCGCAACGACATTCTTCATGAAGAATACTATGCGTCTTCATCGTTAAACGTGGGCATAAATGACAATGGGAGACAATAATTAAATTAATAACTAAATTGAAATATTTCCCTCATTAAACATATAATTTTCGATTCCAATTCTTTACAGTGTTGCAAATTGTAATAGAGTATATTACAGTAATATTATGCAGTTACATTAATTTGCATTTTACATTGAGCTATTCATTACTTGTACAACGTGCAATCAGAAATAATGAAAAATAATTTGAGCCCGCGATCATTTGTCGTGTTTACATCGATTTATATGCTAATAAAAGTGGCGCATGCCACGGCCCATAAAAAGCACAACTAAACGTTCATCACATTTTTATAAATTGAATACAACGAGCTGGTCTAATAACTGTCAGGGCCGTACCGTGTGGAAATTGAATCAATATATTCCGGTTTCAATTGGATTTAGATTTATGACTAGTATTGGAAGAGATATACGTTTGCGGTTTCATAGGAAAATTATTTAAAACGTCTATAACTTATCGTGAGTAACGACCGGTCATCAGTCAATATTTTACAACCGCTCTAGTTAAAGTTAGTAGGTACGATAATACTTCAACACATATTTTTAAACATACATTCATAAATTACGGTTATTTAAATTTACATGTCTAGTTTTCTTTTTACTACCGGCTTCGCATGTAAAGTAATAACCAACGTAATACTCATGACAATAAATTAAATATATATATATATATATATATATATATATATATATATATATATATATATATCATCACGGCATATTACCCATTTCTGGGTGTGCCAGTATCTACAACACATGTAGACATCGGTAATGATGATGATATATTATACATTATCTAAATTTATTGTCAAATATATCGACAATAAATTTAGATAATGTTTATAAATTAATATATCCAGCTCGATTTCCAGCTTCTTTAATGCTCTCCAAATGACTTTTACTAATTCGTTCAACTATAGTTTTTAAAAATCACACAACTAACATGTTTAAAATATGAAGAAAATCTTGTTAGGTAATTAATAGAAAAATCAAAGGCAAATGTCTTTTTACCTCTCACTAAGAGAGGTATTGGATTCATGCTAATATTCGCATATCCAGATTTTATTGAATAAGCACGATTTAAGGTCCCTAGAATCCGATTATAACATTTTTAAAATGATGTCTGTGTGTGTGTGGATGTGTGTGTGTGTGTGTATGTATGTCTGGGTGTTGTAGTCACGATTCCTCAAAAACTATAAGACTTAAAAAATATTTAACTACAGTTTCCTCAATCTGACATTCCTGGGAAGAGCTGAAAAGGTTTTGGTAACAATTGAACAACCGGAAGTAGTAGTTTCTTAGAAAAATTCTTCTAAATATAATTTTTTGGGAGGTTTTTTTATTAAATATTGAAGAACATAAAATTCTCCATCTAATACACTTAAAATTTTTATTATATCTTGTATAGATTTAGAGATAAAGACACTATAATTTATAGAGTGAACTAATCGCAGAGGCTACGGCACTAAGGAAACCAGTTGACAAATTCCAATGTTTATAACATAATTTGTAAATGACACGTCAGTGTCAAAAATCAACAGTTTTAGTGACATTCTGATAGCTTTTACTGGGAAGTATATTTAATTTTTCTTATTGTTTTATTAATTAAATATTTGAAATTATAGGTAAAATTGTGGTAAAATGCCGCCAATCTGGTTAATGAATTGGAACAATCTCTAACATTTATAAACTTCCTCATACAATGAAAAATAGATATAATTAGAATTATATGTGTGCAGAATACATGTTAAATACAATAAAAAACAATATTTGGGTAAAGTTCTGTAATATTTTGTTATAAAACGACGGTTCGAAAGCGAAGTGCAATATAATACTTACATATATAGCCTAATATGGAAATGGCGAGAGGTCTTGTGCTGGCCACAACAGATTTTTTATTTTATTATTATAATTTGCCATCATTATGTGATTATACTTAATACTACCAGATTTATTTCGTTCAGTTTTTAAATTACTCGCTATTTAAGCATTTTTGGCTTTTTTTACCGAGGGTTACAGATCTCGGCCCGATACTCCAAAAAAGTATATTTAGGGTCGCTTTCATAATCAGGCTTACTTTAAGACTTTAATTAAAATTACATTTTTTTTAAGACTTTATCTTTAATTTAAAGTTGTCGATTTTCATAATCGAAATCCCTAGTCACTTTAACAAAAGTAAAATCGTAGGTTTTTTGTAGTATGTTGGTATACCTGAAAGAATAAAAATTCGAAATTTGACGTTTGAGATGTAAACTTTTCGGGTTTCTTGTCTTTAATAATGTGTACAAAAGACAAAATTATAGCTGCAAACTTCACAAAATTAGAGAAATCACGAAACCAGAGAAATATTAAAAATTAGTACCTATAATTTTCAAAATAAAAGTAATATAATCAAAAACGTAACCTATTTTATCACATGAGCGGGTAAGTATTTTAAATCATTGAATGGAATATGTCAATATATTGCCACGTTTCATTAAAGGAAAAAACATGGATATCATGAAAAAATTAAACAAAACAAATCCACATACAGCTTTCTAACAAATAAAGAGAAATTTCCATATCCTAATCTTAGTGAAAAAAGGCGCCAATTGAAGATAAAATTTATTATGAAAACGGCCCTTAGACAATATGTGTTATAAACAATTACGAGTAATACTATCTATTAAGGGCAAGTACCATTCTTCTGTATGAGGAAAGTATTTAAAAAAAATAACACGTAGTGTATTCCGTTTGCACATATCCCACAACACACAATGGGCTACTTGCGTACCTTTTTTTATTTAATATTTTTGAAGAGCAGGAAAAAACTTGCTACCCATATTTTTCCTTTTGACAAAATTTTTGTTAATTAGCCAAAAAAAAAATAATGAAATTTGATTATTTGAATTCCCGCCATGTATGACGTAGAATTACGCCGCACCAATGAATGGTCGTAAATCCATTGCGTTTGTTTGTACAAGGTTTGTACAGGTAATGTAGATCTCCTGTTTGACGTTTCAATAATAGTTTGGAGGTTAGTATTTTAATTTATCTTTTTGGTATCGATATTTTAAATTACATGTAACTACCTATGTGTTTATTTGTGAAGTAATTAATATATTTAAGAGACCAGAGAGAGAGAAAACTGAACTAATGTCAAATTCAAATTAAAACTTTCTCGCATGCCATCTATACGTTACATTTTTAAACATGGTTCTCCAGTTAAATATAATGACGTCACAGAAAATTTTCTTTCGTAATTTACTAAAAAACAAATAATTTTTTTAAAATAAAATTTATATTTTTATTTGTTTTCAACATAACATTACATTTATAGTGATAGAAATCGGATTTTCAGTACCACGCAAGTAGCCCATTCCCATTATCAGCACCATCAAATAAGTATGGACGGATGCTCAACTTTTTCTCTTTTCCGCACCCTGTTCCTTGCCCTGCGGTAGCACAAAACAATGACATCCAACACGCATTGTTTTGTATCGAAGTAAATTTTAGTTAGCAAAAAAATTACAGCTAGCTGCTAGCTGGAAACTGAATTGCCAACTGTTTGAAGCTTACAAACGCACATATTACTAACCGATTGTGAATAATAGTTTTTAGCATGTGATTTTATCTACTATTCTAACAATACTATTGAAAAGTAAAATAGTTACTTAAATGGTTCATACAAGATACGAGAATATAAATGAAAATTCAGATGAAAATAAGAAAATGTCAAAAGTTTATTTTATTGACTAGTTATGAGAGCAATGCACTTGTTATATGAGTAACTAGTTAATTTAATTATTAATAGTGCTTACCCTTGTTTGAACAATTTGTTGCGAGTTTACGAGCTCTCGGATATCGAATAAAAGGAAATTCATAACTTCATTATATAGTTCATAATCAACTTTAAAATTTAGTAACATAATAATAATCCTGTAGGCAAAAATAAATCTGATAGAATCATCAGTCTTTTCTTTGGTGCTGATTAAAAATCGGAGGGGGTATTGAAAGTGTAAGTCTTTCTTTCCTTTTATTTGTGCAAGAATAATGAGAAAGTCAAATAATCGCCACTTTTTCATTATTTTGTATGATGAAACGGAAAGCCGTAATTGTTAATACGGTGAAAAAATTCTCTCTTCGGGCAAAGGGCTTCATTAGACGCTTCCGAATAAAAAGATCCCGTCTTTTTATCTAAAAAAGACTTCGTTAGCCATCTGAAATTATTTTTATTAAGAAGTACTCAAAGTAAAATTTTATTCAACTTCGTGTCTTATTTGAAAGTATATGGTTCGTATATTTTATTATGCATTATTATTATTGTTTCACTCCAAAACTTTTTTGGGATTTGATTGTTTTCAACTTTTTCATACTTTCTTTCGTTTTCAATTTCTTTCTTTTTACGAAATTTGTGTCGTAAATTTGATATTATTGGAAGAATAATTTAGGTGAAATCGAAATTTTTTTGTTAGTCTGAAATTATTGTTGGTAAAGTTTGTTGAGATTTAATCTTCTAATAACTGAAAGTTTCTTTTAAAACTTTTCCCACAATATTATAGTAATTTAAACAGTATAACTCATTCGGTTGTGGTCAGGGTCAAACTTTATTAAGCGTGTCCCCATTATAGCAACGGATTTAATTTTCAAATAAAACTTTTTTTTGTTTAATCGATGTGATTATTATTAAATGCTAAAGAGAATATGTTTCCAATAACAATGAAAAAGAATGTCTTTTAATTGAAATGACTCTGTTCATAATTTCACATATTCTATCCGTTTGGTGAAATTTTTAATGACTTTTTGACAGAAATGTTACTCAGATTTCTGAACCTCATTTTATTAGATATCGTTTTCTAAATGATTAACTACTGAACACGATTAATTCTCAATAATTTATTTCTACTTTTATTGTATATTTGTATGATTAATTAAATTAAATGTCTTGTAATAAAAATAAATTGTATATATGCACTGCACTTCTAAGTGAAAATCAATATAATAGCGAGTAACCGGAAAACAGGATCGTTTATTTCATTCTATGTTAGGAATATTGTAGCAGAAATTTATGGTCAAACATGTAACATATGTCGGTAATGTTCACGTACTTTCTCTAGATAAATTGCTACAAGAAACCCATCGTACAAGTGCGACATGCAGAGATGCACATAAAAAGAAACTTTTTACGCATTTTTACTTTCTTGAACATGAGAACATATACGTCTTGTGAGCCATTCGTTAGATGAATAGATTAATTCTGGTTTTATAAACATGTCGACGTAGTTGTACGATGAGAAAATACTTCATGGAGAATTATAGATTGTGGTTTATATTTAGAAATAAACGATTTGATTTGAAGTAAAATTGAATACCTACAAAATTTGTGCAAAATGTCGTACAAGCGTATTTCAATAAATAACAGGAAATCAAATGAAATTCAAAAAAAGATTACCCTAGGTATTTCAAATTACCGCGTAGGAAAAAGACATCCTTGCAGAAAATGTAATAGTGCCCAATACATTAAATGGCGTACGTGAACGGAAGGGCAACATCCGTAGAAAAGCAGTGAGCAATTATTAGATTTCTGAAGTTTTACAATTTCAATTTCATTGAATTTATAAGATCATTTTTTGTTATTTATTAAAACAAAACTTTGGACTTCCATTACCTTTTTACCATATACTATAGACAGAAAAAGAAAGAATTGAAATTTTGTCTAATTATAATTACATATTATTTTATTAGGCAACATGTTTAATAATTTAGTATAATTTACAAATCTTAATTTAGCATTTTAACAAATCGGATATAGATAATACATATTTTGTAAGAAATCGTTAATTTAAATATGCAAATGGTTATTTTATTTAATTATACTATATTTTGGCTTCATTAATTTTTTGTGCTACAATTTTCGGTAATTTATCTAATGAATTAGGTAAGTAAATAGAAAATTTAAATATATATTTAGTTAATTTCTTTATTTATGTTTAGTTCAATACTAAATGTCATTTCATTTAATTTTGTATTTAATTTTACTATAATTTATTATTATAAATTCAGAAAATTTAACTAAATCAACTTAGATAATTTAATGAAATATATTAGTAGGCTGAAAATTTAAAGAATTTGTTTAGTTAATTTAACTACAATTTAGATAAATTTACGTTTCGGTCGAGGTTTCGGTAGCTAGAGATCTGCTGCCTTATCAGGTGTACTGTTACTGATACTACTTGTTAATATTTTATAACTTATAATTATTTGAGTATACGTGAAGATATATAATTTAAATCAAATATAATAATAAACCTTTCTTCACATATTGAAAATAAAAAATAATTTGTGAAGAAAGGTTTATTATTATATTTGATTTAAATTTGTTAATATGTGTTGAATACTTACATGAAAGACGGTTATCCGCGTTATCCTGCAGCGTCCAGGTGTCTGGCTCGTCTTGGAGACGTCGGTCACGTCTCAGTCGAACAGAGTCATCTCCTCCGCTACTTGCACCACGTGATGTGGACATCGTGTCCATCAGGCTGCCCATTCGCATTGCTAAATTAAAGAACAATTGCGATTATTAGCTGAAGAACATTTAATGAAAATATTCAAAAATAATATATAAAATTATTATACTTTTTTATTCAATATTTCCGTCACAAACATTCGCGGGTCTGATTCTGTGACATCATAGTTTCATATACCGAGTGTAACATGCAGAATGGTAAATATTTAGTATACAATTTGTAACTCCATCAAAATTTATGACTCCTGTAGTAGATATTATACACTGAAAAAAAATTTGCTTTAATTATGAAAAAAATGCAGGTAAAATCAAAATATTTTGCATTCAACTTTGATCCAACAAAATTTTTATTTGTTTTGAAATTACTTTGAAGTTGAATAATAATGAAATTTGCTAACGACTGCGGAAAAAACCGTTTTCCCATGAACGCCTATGGCCCGGTTTTAGTGTTACATTGGACGTCTTATACTAAGTGTGTCTAAGAGATATTATAAAGGAGATATTACCAAAAAACTGATTCTGGCCGTCATTTTTCAAATACGGCGGAATGAGTAGTAGCACGCCAGGGTCGTAAATTTAGTATTATCTTCAGAATATGAAATTATACTAAATCGCCAATTTGAAAAAATTCTGAATTTTTGCCGAACAAGTACGGCTTTGAGTCCCCATTACTTGGCCAAAAATGTTAATTTTGTTTAAACGGCACTGTACATAATTTATAATTACAGTAAAATTTTTTAGGTACACAAGATATTATGTACCCTCATAAAAACTAAGTAAAAGACACTACTAAATTTGACAGCATAAAATCTTAATTCATAGATACAATTAGTAGATGGCCTTCATCGGACTTCTTTCAAAAATTTTACTGTAAAATAGTTATTAGTTTGCAATTTTGACTGGAAATTGTATTAGTTTTATGTTTAATTATGTAAACTTTATAGTTATAATTGGATATAATTTTATGATGATATTTACCATGAAACAATGTGATATGTAACAATGACAAAGTTAAACAATATATAATCAAAAGATACTTGTTCTCTTGTAAACGAATAATAAAACAAAAAGGTGGAATTCACACTTCGTTTTCGCTGGTATATTGTCATTCATAAATTAAGTTCAAACACACCAGTGGCTTAGAAACAAATCATTAGTCTTTTGTTTATAAATTACACCTAGTTTCCCAGGAAATAATGTACTTACAAAACGAGACAAGCTATTCTTATACCAAGAACATTAAAACTGCATTAGTGTTGTACATGACAACCGTCAAAATGAATAATTATTACGACAAATTTATTATATTGTAACTGTATATCTACACAAATTTAACATTTGTCACTGAGTGCCTATAGCGCTTGTAGAACAAGATAAATTTAATTCTTTATTCATTATCTAAAAATTCCCAAATCATTACGAAAAGAAGGAATTTACTTAGCACGCTTGGCATTTAAAATATTTCTTTTTATTATTTAACGATGCGCGAATGAGCTTTTCGTATTTTCCAATAATTTCAAGAGCAATTAAATAAGGTGTTGCACGATTTTTTTTTTTTTACTTACTCGTTATTCATGAGAAAATTGTCTTTGAAAATATAATTGTTTAAACTGTCGCTTCTCTTTTCGCCTGATGACGCAAGTGAAGTAAACACCAATGAGGAGATGGCTTACATTTGCCGCCGACAGATTTTAAACGAGTGGAAGCCGTGACAGCTGTCAACTATGTACTAACTGCTCTAGTTCTATCCATATTACTGATTTTTATATTTTATAAATACTCGAACATGGTTGTGTTATAGTGTGCTCAAATAGAAGTAATAGTAAAAAAAAAAAAGTTTTACTAGTGCGTCTCGAAGAAAGAAGAATTAAATGGTTGTTTCAAGTGAACTAAAACTATTTATAAAATCAAATTTTAACTATGTGAAAATCATTTTGATCTAAACATAAATATTTACTTTTTGTACAAACTAATTTGGCGTCAATTCAAAAAGTATACATTTAAATTGCTACTTCGTTTAATATATAAAGAAATTTGCATAGAAAATCATATTTAGTAATAATATATGTACATAGAAAGAACTTATTCAAATTAAAGTAGATATCTTGTTTTTTGCAATATCTCATTACGTTGCAACAGCATATGAATAATTATTTTTTTAATATGAAATATGATGCATTGTACATTTAAAGCATTGTTTACTGCACGCAAACTGTGTTATGTGACAGGTTGTGGTACTGACAGTCCAGGTTTCAATTTTTATATTTCATTATTAATTTTTAAACACCATAAAAGTGACCTCGGTGGTGGGGTGGTACTGTCTCCTAGACAATACTTTGAGGGCCCGTGCGGTAACGTCTCATAAACGCCCTCAAAGATACTGATATATTGTCAGAAGTGCTTCGAATCGAAAAAACAAGTAAAAATAGATTACCTACATGCTCTATTTATGCCTTTCTTTTTTATCCTCGTTTTTATCATTTTAAGGTCCGGTATTATAAACATCTAGTTAAATTTAGTTCTATAGTACATGTAATTTAATGAACAAATGCAAATCGAATTTTTGACAGCAATGTTGTAAATGTCATAAGAACATGGGAATTGATTAGAATTTGATCATTTTGTTAAATTTACTTTGGAACTAAATTTAACTGGACATTTATAATAACGGCACTTAATCTCATAAATCAAATTGTATCTTACCCAGTTTTTAAACAAGAATTTTAAATATTAATAAAATTATGAATAAATTTCTTGTTCTATATTCTGAACAATAAACTGTACTCAAAAACTAGTAAACAAGTAGAAGTGACAAGCGCGCACAAATCAGCTGATTTTAAGCAGTTCAAAGACGTTCGTGTCACGTGTCTAGTCGCGCTCTACTTATAATCTGAAAAAAAATTAAATTTGATATTCTACAATATTTGAAAAAGTGATATAAATACATTTGTTTACCACAGAATTATAATTATATTTATAGGTATGTCATTCGCATCTTCATACAAAAATAAACTATGAATTACCTTATTCATTGGGCGTTTGTCTTTCTAAATTATAATTATCTATAATACATATAATACGATTTTCGAATGAATACTGAATTCCATTTTTAATTGACCAAATATAACAGTAATCTGTCTCATTTGCTTTATTTCTTATAAAACTGGTCTTTACTAAATGAGCAATGCGGCTGAGTTTCCTGCAGTGTAGAAAGTTTTAATAGGAAAGTAAATAAAGAGACGCGTACACACATATTGATTAGGATTTAGATACATTATGTGTTTCAAATTTAACTGCTGTTATACTGTATACAAAGAATTTTCAATAAATGTTACTTTTCCAAGTACACCCTTCCAAATTCTAACCGAACTCATTTTTTCTTTATCTGATTAATCATACACTTGCCGTTATTAATGACTTATGTATTCCGTTCCACAATCTTTCATTGTTCCTCCAACTTAACTAATTTAGTTGCATTTCCCCAACAACTCACACTATCCAATTTACCATTTCATCATTGTGCAACTCTTCTGGCAGAAAGGCCTTACACGCGCGCAGCCCGCACTGCTGACGTGGCACTTGTTCATCAAGCGAGACTCAATATTTACTAATCCGTGATTGCCCCAAGTTCAACCCTCATACATAGCACGGCTACGGAGAAACAAAGCGAGCACAAACACACTCCGCACCGACATATCGTACTGCAACACAAATATTTGCTCTTCATTTACCGAATTAATCTGTGATATGCTTGTTAACGAATGGGGTAATGGAGTGATTTGTGATAAGTGTGATAAGTAAATAAATAAAATATTATGGCTTATTAAACAATTCTGCGTATGACCAATGTTTTTTATTTTGCAGGTAGACAAGACAAAATTAATTATTACGAGGGTAGATCAATAAGTAGTGAGCCTAGATAAGAAAACAAAAACTTATCGACAAAAAATATTTTATTTTTTCAACATAATCTCGTAACTCAATACATTTAGCCCTCCAATAATCAAGTTTTTTATTCTTTCAGAAAAGTACGTTTTATCAAACTCTTCTAAATATTTGTAAGTTTCAATTATTATCTCCACATGTGAACCAAATCTTTTTCTACCGAGCTAAGTTTTCAGATTGAGTAACAGGACAACAGGAAAAAGTCGTAGGAGGCTAAAACTCGCAAATATGGTGGATGCGGAAGCAGTTCGAAATGTATTTCATTTATTTTTGTCATTAAATGGGGTCTTTTTCCTTTTTATTGCATCGTGCAGTTTATCTAAAAAAGATGCATTGTATTCTCCTGTTATCGTTCTGTCTTTTTGCAGATAATTAGAGATGCACTCGATCTCGAGCTTTGGCCCGGCCCGGCCCGAAGCCCGCCTCGATTTCGAGTCAATCATCGAGCCGGGCCGAAGATATTTTTTTTCGGGCCGAATCGGGCTAATCATTTGCAAAAGTTGAGGCGAGTCGGACTTTTGATTTTGGCCCGACCCGAAAATTCGAGCTTTTCGGGCCGGCCCGAAAAATCTTATAGTTTAATCAAATGCACAGTTTCCTTAATATTTTAATGAAAATGAATGAAGTTGAAAGGGTCAAAATGATTTAATAACAACATTATCTTAATAATAAAAATGTTATTTTACTTCAAAAATTCAAGGTTACTTATTAAAGTATAATTATGATAACATGTTGTTATTATTACTATTGTTACTATTCGTATACTTAAATAAAAGTGATTTTTATTTCTACTATAATGATTTCTTGTCTTATTTTTGAGTAGAAATAAAGTTAGATAAAAAAATCCTTATGTAAATAATGATATCTTTTTGTATAAGATTTGTGAAACAGTTGAAATTTTCGAGCGCCTTTGGGAAACAAAGTGTTAAATACTCGTAAGTCTGTAATTTTTATAACAAACTTACACTAGAAGTGTCTCTTTTTTTAACAACTTATGTTAACTAATGTCGAAAGTTAGGATGTAGAGGTTTTTTATAAATTTGGCACGAAAAAAGTTAAACATTTCGCCTCTCATAAAAATCAAAATTATGAATGTCGGATACACCCAATTTCGAGCTTTGGTCCGGCCCGGCCCGAAGCCCAGCCCGATTTCGAGTCAATTTTCGAGCCGGGCCAGTTAATTTTTTGTCGAGTCGATCTTCAAATCGGGCCGGCAATTTTTATTTTCGGGCCGAGTCGATTGAAACCTCAAAGCCCGGTCCGGCCCGGCCCGAATGAATCTCTACAGATAATACACAAAGTGAATCCCACTGCAGTCCCAAAAGACACTGGCCATAACCTTTCCGGCCGAGAATACGGTCTTTGCCTTATTGCAATGTAAACTCTTGTTGTACACAATCATATTCTTTCATAATTAGCTATTGTAATTTTACATACAGTGAAAGAATATTTTTTTCCATGACCGAAAAAAAAAGAAAATTGTTTTCTATGATACTTTTTATAATAATTAATAATAATTATAATAATAATAATAATAATAATAATAAATTTTAAAAATATATTATCACGGCTTGAGGACGCTTAATAGGCGTTATCTCAAGGACTTTCAAAGCTATGGTGAAGAAAACATCGCATGCCTCACTTTTGCACTATTTTAAAATTGGAAATAAATTTTAACTTTGACATCAATGAGATGCATACAATATATCAATACGGGCTGAAATGATAATGGATGGTATTTGTTCCGAAAATATAAGTATTCTATTATTAAAAATAAACACAACTTTTTATATTTTCATTTATTTTAATTTTACTTTGCAAGTATTTTACAAAATGTATTTCATCAATCTCATGTGGCAAAATACAAGTTGCAAATGGAGTAAATTTTCGAAACAGCAAAAGGTCGATGTATTCGATTTTGAGTTTTTTCGCTGGATATTGTAGACGTCTGTCGAAATTAATGCTGACTCATCGAAATTGACAATCGTATGATTGCTGATTTCGCACCGTTACGCACTTTCTACTTGTATTATTCGCACAGGGACTGATTCAAGAAAAATTTAAACTTCCTGCTTACTCTATGTTTAAATAATAAAAGAAAAGACATGCATAACTATATATGTGTAAATATTTGTTTTTTGTTAGGAAAAATCAAACTATATTAACTTGTGATATTCTTCTGATAGAGTTTTATTTTGAAGGCTTATTTTGTTGCTCCAACTTTCGCTTTAAAATATCTCAAAAATGGTGAATTATACGTAATCCCCGATATTTTTCTAGTTGTTCTAAAGGTATAATGACGATATATTATTTTAAGTGATATTTTGTTGCCTTAATATTTGCTTCAAAATACGAACTCCAAAAATGTATATTTGAAATGATATTGTGTTACTGAATGCATTAAAAGCATGCATTTTTTCAGGAAATATTTTGACAGTTATTTCTTTAAACAAAGAAGGTACAAAATGCAGTAGTTTCATAATTATGAAAAAAAATGAAAACACATATTTGGACATCACTGTAACTTAAATTACTTTCAGATTATACAAACAAAATATATGTCAAATTAAAAAAATCAACAATGATATCCATTACGACGAAACCAAAAGTAGAAATCAAGAGCTTTTCGCATCAAAAAGTAGCATTCCCTAACTTTGCAAATTAAACTATAAATGAAAAATTAATAATAAAAAAATGCCTTTTATCCCTATTTTTAATCATCTGTATGTGTTCTTTTAACTCATTATAAATTTCATTCGTTTAAAATATAATTAGTATGTATTCAATTTAAAAATCAATGAAAATGCCTCCAATATTATTGATTGCATAACAATTTAATGGGACTTAAAAACAAAACAACAAAATAAGATATCACTGATTAAAGAGTATAGGTAAGATTTCAATTCATCAATCAATCCAAAATTTGGAGGCTATGGATCGATCTGCGTAAAATATTAAAAGAAAAACATTGATAACTGTTTACCGGTTAAAATTTTATATGTGTAATTTTTCGCAGTTCCATATACGAGAGATTATTTGCTTGTCATATTGCTTATTGCATCCGTAGTTTTAGATGTCGTCTCAAAATTAATTTGAATATTCTGTTTTACTTCCTGCCATATGGACATACATAATTTTGCATATTAATAATTACTTTGCAAGTTTTAGTCAATTCAATTACCTACTTATCCCATAAATAAAATATCTAATATCTCCGTTTGAAAATAGCAATTCCATTACATCTAGCTGCAAACATGAATTATCAGAGACTAATTGAATTCGCGTATGATAATTACAAAATTAGAATCACTAGCGGTGTGATCAACAATCTATCTAACTAGATGTATTATTCATCATCAATTACTCGATAATGAAATGATATGTAAAGTTGTGATTTTACTATTTAATTTACTGTATTTTAATGGAGAGCGTAGTTGTTTAGTTTTATCTGATGTACTTGGTAACGAATCATGATTCATGATAGGAAAAACTTCTAAAGTTCGCAGTAAATCGCTTTTAAATTATTTGTAATTTGATGATGTGGTTTGTTTCTTGGTTAAGATGAAGTAATTTTTGTGCTATGCTACTGTCAAAAAATAAACAATTGTTTGAATAATGACGTGTACAAACGTATTTCTGCTTTTTCTTGCAGAACATGTGGCTTTTGTTTTCTTGAGATGTGACGAAAAGCATGCTCTAACTACCTATTGAATTACTTTCGTACTTTTTGTTTACTCTTTAATTTCTACTGAACATACATAATATCATATGATATAATATGGCGTAATATTATATTGATTTAAATACTAATTTAAAAAAAGGACTGCATTAAAATATGCTTATATCGTGTAATCAATATGATAGAAGCCTAACGTCAGTGAAATAAATCGTTAACAGAGACATAACTTTTCGAAATGACATTTACATTTTTTCCTATGGCATAGTAGATTGTTTATTTGTTTATTAAGTAAAGTGTTAATTTTAAAACCCACTTTTCTTTATATGTTGAACATGCTATTTTCTCGGGTAGGTACTAAAAAAAATATGTAGGTATATAATTTGCCATAAAATATTTTTTGTAACATAATGACATCGAGTAAGAAAACAATTTATTATATTTATGTTAATATTGTTAATAGGTTGAATAATAAATAAGTTTGATTGTAAAGTGTTTCTATGAAGAAAAAGTGTTACCTACCAACAAAATAAAAAATAACGCTTTTCTTTACTGTTCTTTTCTCTTTTTTTTTTTTGTAGAGAGAAAAACATTATTTTCCATTTAGTAAGTACACGACAAAATATACAGGGTGATTCTTGACCTATACGCATAAATGAGAGGAATAATAGTTTGTGATAGGTAATAACAGATCATGAAAAAAAATTAGTAAAAGTTGTTTATTTACGGAGATAACGAAGTTTGAAATTATTTTAGTAAGTAGTAATTAACGAGGGTGCTGTGCATTAGTGTCATAGCAATTGTTTTCAATCGTGTCTGTCATTATTTCGTAATCTTTCGTGTATTTGTGTTTTTATTATAGCGCATCATTTCACCATGCAACGCAGAATTTATGGATATGATATTAGCGTAGGTACGGAGAAGCAGAACAAAATTCAGTAGCTGCAGCTCGCCTTTATGCACAAAGGTTTCCCCAAAGACATCATCCGGGACGAGGAGTTTTTCTACGAGTGGTGCAGCGTGGTAGAGAAAGTGGTCATTTGCAACCGAGGCTCGAACAATTGCTATGATACTAATGCACAGCACCCTAGTTAATTATTTTTTTATTAGTTTATTGCTACTAAAATAATTTCAAACTTTATTCGTTATCTCCGTAAATAAACAGCTTTTACTAATTTTTTTTTTTTCATTATCTGTCATTACCTATCACAAACTATCATTCCTCACATTTATGCGTATAGGTCAAGAATCACCCTGTTTAAATTACGAATTTGGGAGAATTATATTAAAAGAACTTTCAAAAAATTCTCTAAGAACTAAAGTAGAAAATTATGAATCAACGTAAACGATACATATATTACAGTATGTTAAAAAAAACTAACTCTGAATAGGCTATGAACAAAAAACGTATTAATTTAAAGTTTAATTAAAAATTAATTTGTTACGAGATATTGTCAAAAATGTTATTTAAAGAAATTAAAGCTTTTCTTCTTGAATCGGCGAATGCCAATATTCTTTTTACATTTCATTTAATTATCTTGCATACGAAATACTAATTTTTTATTAGAATTTAAATTCAAAGGGACTCAAGTGCTAAAAATACTAGCAACATCTATGTTATAAAATTTATAATTAATACTATGAAATAAATATAATTAGAAAATATGGGATGACCCAATTGCATCTTTAGATTAAGACATGTTATAAAATAAATAAAACAGCCCTTTTGTATATACCGTAAATCTAACATAAGGTCAGTATGTATTCTACAATAATTTTATTAATATTACTTAAATTTGAATAATTCACTTTTTAAAGCGCCTAATAATAAATTTTGAATTAGATTCTGTTTATAGTCCTTTTCACGTCGCCACTGGAAGGATGCAGGATTCGTACTCACTTAACATTCCCGCTCTCCATTCAACGACAACTAGCTACAATTACAATTAATATTCTCATAAAATACCCCACTTACGTATTTTCTGTCGGGCAGCCAGCCATTCTTCCAAACTGCTATTAATTTCATTATTGTTCTCCCTACGATTGTACTGAGGGGTCGTTAGACGTAATGCTCTTCTACGTTCTTTACTGGTAAGGATACATTCCTCAAGGAGTTCAAACCAGTCTTCTAGGCCTTCCGCGGATCGAAGAAGAAGCTTTCCTCCTTCTCGGCCAAGTTCGAGAGACACGGCGCTGTAGGTTCGGCGGTTCAGCCATTCTACCCGCTCTACGTCTGCGAGCTTCACCTGAAAAAGACAACAATAATTAATGAAAATGTTATATTACATTAAATTCATTATTTTAGGTTTCAGTTTAATCTCTGTATGGTTAAAGTTCATAAACTTTGATGAAATTTCTAGACTAAAATGTTTATTAAAAGTTTCAGATAACTTCGTATCATTAAGTGCGTTATGTTAGCGATTGTAGATTTGATTTAACGGCGGCCCGGGTTTGAAATAGACCAACATCAATCTTGAAAATTATTTTCAGTTTTCAAATAACACAAAAAGTGATTAATGTATTGCTCTCATCTCGACAGCTTTGGATCCCCGTGAGGAACGCTTGGCATTGAGCTCAATTTTTTAATCTCGTTGATACCACGGTCTTTGAAGTGCACCTGTATCACGTTTCAGTCATATTGGACGCGTAGTTTGTGTTTGACAGCTTCATATTAACAAAGAATTTTGGCATGCTCGGTGATTTTTTTGCATTTAAAAAGGACGGAACAAAAATTTCATTAAATTTTTGTTAAAGGTGGAATAAAAAGCAGTGAATTGGTGCAAATTTGGGAGAAGGCTTTTGATGAGAAAACCATGTCGGAAGTCAAGGATTTATGAATGGTACAAACATTTTGAAGAAAGCCGTGAAGAAGTGGAAGATGACGAGTGAGCCGGATGTCCTATCATCTAGCACATCAACCACCGATCAAAACGTAGAAAAAATTAAATCTATTATGCTTAGTGAACGCTGATTCATTTTAAAGGAGGTTGTTGAGGTAGTTTATTTCGTGCGGCTCAATTGTGACAAGAAAAAATCCTGGATTCACAATTCAAAACTCATTTCCAAGTCACGTTCGCCTGTGACTTTATCCTCTATCCGAAACTGAAGTTGATATTGAAAGGATAACGTTTTGTGACCATAAATGAGATAAAGACGAAGTTGGCGACGGAGCTGAAAACTATATCACAAAGCATATTCCTCAAGAGTGTTTTGTAGATTGGAAATAACGTTGGCAAGTGCATTATAGGTCCTTCTTCTTCTTCATTCTTTCCCTCCGCCTGCATAACCAATGGATGGATTGAGTAACTGCCGGGCCTATGTCCGGATAAAGAAGTTCCCAGGACACGCTAGGTCCCTACCTGAGGTAAAAAAAAGAATGTGTTCACGAAATCGTAACCTTGCCTCTAAGACAATGACACATTACATCTTCATGAAGAATGTTTTGAAGGGGATAATATTAATATTGATGAATAAATGATTACTTTTTGAAACAAACAAAATTCTTGTTACTTTTTTAAAAATCTAACATATATTTACAATAAACAGGTAACGCCTTCATAACAAAACGAAGTCAAAGATTCTGGAACGATTAGCGATAGATATAAATACCTAAGGCCTCTTAGTTAGTTAGTTAGTTAGATAGATAATGAAGGGGTTCTTACGGCCGAATTCAACATTCCTTAGTCATGAGTTGATCTACTGATCAACGCTGATTCTGAATCAATCCAATTCACTATTAAAAATCAAGTTTATCTACTAATCAAAATCACTGATCAACTGACTCGTCATATTCCATTAATCAAGCTCTGATTACATCTTTGAATCTTAATTTTGACATTTATAGCTGTCAAGATTCTATCTGTTGTAATCATTTTATAACTTTGCCTGATGTCTCTTCTTTATCTTCATTTAAAACCGTATTGATTTTATTATTTTCAAATATACTTTTATATCTTTCATTGTCACTATATTTAAAAACATTCCTTTATTGGAATCAGTGTAATATCTACCTATATCAAAATAAAAATATAGTATTATTATAGGAAAATTATAAAATAGTATAATAAATTAAAAACTAACTTATTAATATTGGAAAGTACAATTCAAATCAAAAACAAAACTGTGATTCTGTCAGTGTGTTAGAACACGTTGATCAGTTTGGTTCCTTAATCAGCTGATTATTAAACAATGGATTAAAGGTGAATTCTGCTATTAGACTATAGTATGAGATTAGAGTATAATGCCTAAAGTGGAGACTCTAGGTCTAAACTCTAGAAAGTTCGACAGGAAACGATAGCGTTTAATTTTGATACTCAGTACAATTTTAGAAAGAGCAAAACTAATAACAGTCTAGACAATAATCACAATGACCTGTGTAAATGAAAAGTTTTGGTTGCACTCTACCTTGAAGAGGAAGGCTCCCATCTCGGTAACCCGGTGATCGGTGCCTGAAGCCCTGCGGAAACAATGGAGGTAGTCTCTTGTGAGGACAAAGTAGCGCTCCTTCCAGCGAGAAAATAGACGGTCTCGTTGTTGCCAAAGCAGACCTCGTTTAATGGCTTGGTGCGTGGAGTCCTTGCCGAAACTCGTTGGGATCAGCGACTGAAAATAAAAGACAAGACACATTACATTACATTCATGAGAAAATTCAATGAAGAATTGAACAGATACAAACACCAAAACTATTCATAAAAATAGATATCTTTAAGAATACAGTGCTGTTTATTATCATTGTGAACGTTTTATTGTCTGATTCATTCGGCCAAACATTTTCAATAAACAAACGCAATATAGATTCCCAGAAAAATCTATTTCTATTAATGTTTAACGTGAAGCTCTGAAAACAACAAAAAGAGTTATTCTAATTATCCGTACAAAAGCTCGAAATTTTAGCCTGATAAAAGAATAAATAAGCCCTTCTATTTATACTTTTTTAAAATGTATTAGTATCTACCAATATAATAGATCAGAGGCATTAATAAATTATTTTTGAATAAATATGGAATTTCTTTCTTACATATCTAGAATTTTATAATACACCAATGGTGGAAAAACGGTTGAAATTAAATTCTACATTGTCTATCTTACTAGAGTGAAATGATAAAATAAATTGATAAAATTACCTACATCGTGCAAAAAAGTAATTAACTTTTTTCGTTTCAGAAATTTCAGCATTGTTGATAATGATACAGGTATACTCGTAATATTTTTTACTTTTTTATTTGTTTTACTACTGATTGTAAGAAGAGAAAATTGTTATTAATATGACACATCTGTCAACCATTTTAAAACAAAAATATTTTTCTTTTATCATGAGTATCTAAGATGGTGAAATTTTAATTTTCCCGATTTTCTGAAAAGTTAAACATTAGTCAATGTAAATTGTTTCAAAACAGTCCGTAAGGACGTACGAAGTTTTTGTTTAAAAAATAAAAAAAAAAATTCTGCGTTAATTTTTGTATTAGAAATGGTAACTGGTTACTGAGGAAGATTATATATTTCAAACGGCTCATGTGAAAGAATTAAGAGAAAACATCTTCCGAATTTTGCACCAGGGCAACGCACCGACTCATAGTTCACCGCTCATTCATACCTTTTTGGCCAAAAACAACAGTTATGCTGTAACTACCGTATTTCCGTACTTGGCCTGTGATTTTTTCCTCTCCCCGAAGATGAAGAGGACATTGAAAATACAACGTTTTGTAACCATAGAAGAGATAAAGGTAAAATCGCTGAAGGAGCTGAGGGTTACACCACAATGTGCATTCCTCAAGTGATTTACAGATTCGAATAAACGTTGGCATAAATGCATTATATCAAATAAAGAATACTATAAAAAGGCAATATGTAATAATATTGATGACTAAATCATTTCATTTTGAAATAAATTAAAATTCTCGTTGCTTTTTACCTTCCGTCACTTTTAGGTAAGGAAGGTAGTGCCTTGGTCAAAATGAATAAGAACGTTTTAGGGTCCCTAGAATACGATTTTACTAGTTTTACGATGATGGCTGTAAGTGTCTGTGTGTGTGTGTGTGTGTGTGTGTGTGTGTGTGTGTGTGTGTGTGTGTGTGTGTGTTGTGTGTGACAAATTTTTCTCCGACGAGAACACCAATACCTACTACAATTCTAAAAATTGTAATTATTTCGTATTCCTCTTCTTTACATTCATATGAAGAGCTGATTCTCTTATTTGAAGTCCTTAACAGTTTCTCTTGGGAAAAACGCAGTTAAATATATTTTTTTTAACATTTTATATGATTATCAATAAGAAAGAATATCTTACTGTCTGTACGGTTTGATTATACATTTTCCTTCATATTCAATATATGTATATAGACTATAGAGTCAAAGAATTATAAAAAGATTAACTTTCATAAAACAGCCAGTTTTGCTATAATCTTGGAAACAGCTTATATATTCAAATAATTTTAATTGACAGATGTCAGTGTCAAGTGCAATTTACATAGTGTATGTTCGTGTTATAATTTTATTGGATTTATACGGAACTCTCGTTATGAAATTTGAATAGAATCTTTTCCAAGGAACTTTTGGTATGGGATTTGTACAGGGTGTAAATCGAAAAACGAGGCGTTTAACATGGGAATTCAGGTTTTCTTTGCGCAAACGTTACGTAATTATTTTATGCAAAAATGCTTCAAGTAAAAGTTATAGAGATTTAAATTCTGCATCTAAACCATGTGAAACGATTATTCTAGTTCTTCAAATAAACGTAAAAATTAATTATGAAGTTAGTTTTTATGAGTTTTTAGTCTAGGCACCCTTGGATTTATGATAAAAAATAAACAAATGCATTGTTTTAACTGTCAATTAAAACTAACACATTTAAACTTTTCGTTTCTTGTGTTAATTTACTGTTCTAATCCAAATTAAGTTTTAAATGACATTTAAAAACAATGAATTTGTTTATTTTTTGTCATAAATTCATGGCATTGTTTTAACTGTCAATTAAAACTAACACATTTAAACTTTTCGTTTCTTGTGTTAATTTACTGTTCTAATCCAAATTAAGTTTTAAATGACATTTAAAAACAATGAATTTGTTTATTTTTTGTCATAAATTCATGGCTGTCTAGACTAAAAATTCATAAAAACTGTAACTTTATAATTAATTTTTACGTTTATTTGTTGAACTAGAATAATCGGTTCACATGATTTAGATACAGAATTTAAATCTCTATAACTTTTACTTGAAGCATTTTTTCATAAAATATTTAGGTAATGTTTGCACAAAGAAAAACTGAATTCCCATGCTAAACGCCTGTCTCGTTTTTCGATTTACACCCTGTACAAAATACATAGTATTGACGGAAGGTATTGTGCTGGCCCCATCAGATTTTTTTATGTAAAATCGATAAATATGGAGTAGGGATCATCTGATTATTGTGGTCTCAAACACATGTAGGTAGTCATTAAATATCGTCAAAGTTCAAAAGGACATTTAACATTTGTATGGATCTGGGGAATGAATCAATATTAATTTCATCAATTTATTATTTAATAAAGGCGTATTAATAATTCATTCTGCTTCACAACAGATGTCAAATATACAGTTACTAAATTATTATCGAGGTAACAACCTTTCATCGCCCAATATTCAAAATTTTCGTATATTTATTATCTTCTATTCATGATGTTCCTTTCGCTCTCTCAACAACTTCTTAGAAAGATATGCATATGCAGTAATAACAAATATTTTTCAATCAGGAAATAAAAAAATTTTGTGAGCTAATCATACAGCTGACCGGATCTTAGCAAAGATTAAAAGGTTGCTTACTGGATATGATTCTTTTATCGCAACCCACAATATTGTTTTGAAATGTGTTATAAAGTTGATAAGTGCAGATAACTTTCGTGATTCAAGGAAAAATTTTGCCAAGCTATTTGATTTTACAAACGTGCCGAAAGGAAATGCTATCGAAACGTATTCAAAAGAGCCGAAAAGGAAATGCTATCAGCATGACTAGGAACATAGGAGGAACCCAAAAACATAGGGAGCAATGAACCGGCAAACTAGAAAATAATAACATGTTTTCTATCGAATTCTTGGTAAGCCACCAAAAAGAAACTGGGGTTTTGCTGAAATTTGTTCATCATCCGTTTCAAATATTAGAAAACAAAGTAAACAGAATATTAAAAAAATATATATTAAATTTTCTACTTTAAATTAAATTATTAAAAAATTTCATCCATGGAATCGATAGGTGAGTTAATTAATTTTCACAATTTCGCACATCGAAAATAAGTAAATGGAGTCGCGTGGATGTGTTCGTTTGGTGACCAGTTTTTTTATTCGGACGGCCCGGGTTCGATCCCACCAACGTCAAACCTGAAACTTTAAAATTATTGGCTGGTAGCGCAAGCCTTGTTTTAACAAAACGCTGTTTTAAGAAATGTCAAATTTCATTTAATAATAAAAATAAATAATATCAAATTTATCAAAATATGATTTTAAAGCAGAACATAGTTTGTATTCAATTCAAACAAATATTTTTAAAAAATCGTTCTTTAAACACAAGGGTGAAATTAAATATTGAACTTTGAATTTGACATTTCTTAAAACAGTGTTTTAGCTAAACCAAGGCTTGTGCTACCAGCCATTATTTCTAATTTTCAAATAGCACAAAAAGTAAAAAAAGATTACCCCTGTGGTCCATTCTTCTATAAAGCAGATTGGCACACCCAGCATAGATTATTTTATTATTTAAATTACACTACGTATTGTTTGAAAACAAATTACAATACTGTATTTTTAGCGAGAAATAAAGATTTAAATCTATTAGAGAAATAAAGATTTAAATCTATTAGAGAAGTATAAGAATCTAGCGGTATAAAAATTTTCACTTCTGAAAAAAAGTTAAAGAATCTAAAGTGTAATTGCATTAATTTATTTTTGTTATTAATTCTATAATAATTATTACAACTAATGTATGCAACTGCGCATGTGCTCATTAAATGTCTAGCTAATTATTAATCCTAACCTTTTAATGTGACAGTTCTCTGTGACTCAGTGTGTAAAGCTAATTATAAATCTTAAAAAACGGTAATTTGTCGGTTTTTACAAATGTTTGTAAGGTAAGATAAACTTTTATAGTTTGTTTACTATAAAATGAGTAAATTATGAAAACGATGATTATTATAACGGTTGTTAGATACTTCAAGTATACCTATTCAATTACTCATTACTAAAATTACTATGATTTTGATTTTATCATGGTAAATATTTATAAACTTGTGTGATGTGGAAGTTATTCTACATACGACTAACAAAAACTAATCTAACTGTAAGATTAATCTATGCGTAGGTCACTAGATAAATACAAAATTCTAATTTTAATGTGTCATTACAGAGAGGCGAAGCCTGGAGGTGAGATAAAGCGCGACGCTGTGATGAAACTCCCACCGACGTTATATACTATTTTATTCATAATCATCCTCATTTTAAATCAATAATTTTCAAAATAAATCTATGAGTTTTAACCTTTAATATAATTAATATTTTTGACAGCTTTCTTAAAATTTGTTTTAGCCTGTTTTATTACAAGGATCTATAATAATGTTGCTAGACAACCTCTACATAAAAATTTCCAACCCACGAGATTTTGTCATTAAAGTTAGGAATGACGTATTTCCCAACCTCTAAAAGGTTAGGAATCGGTATATTACTATAATGATTGTGAATAAAATTATTTTACTATATTTTACTATACAATGCATGTATTCATTTCAACAGAGCGGCGCTAATAATAGCCCGTTGACACCTAATGTTATAATGCAAGCAGTGAGCGATATATCGCTTTGTTATAAAATAATTACAATATTTAATAATTCTTGCACTTTTGTTGTTTGAAACAATAAGCATAGGCAAGTTATTTTCACAATGACGCCCATATAAAAATTACAACTAGGAATCCAAAACTGATAAAAATATTTGAAGTAAGCGATATGCCGCTTTGTCATAATTATGATATTTATAGTTTTATTGCTGGACCCGACAGTCAATTTTTCTGACTATAGGTATTATTAACTGTTTATTTTTGTTCACTTTCATTAATGTTTTAAATTTCGTTTTTAATGTCATCGCCTATTATGAGGTTTACATAAAAATATTGAAATTCATTGGACTAAATGAAATTTTAAAAACTAAATTAGGTGATTTATGAACAAATTAAAACCGTGTTTTTATCGTTGGACACCTTCATAACCCATAATCTAAAAGTGATAAAAAAATTTGAACCTCATGGTTCGAAAGGTAATAAAAAGGTCCTAGAGAAGTGCAAACCAAAATTCTATATTATTTCATTTTTAGAAGTTATTTGTAAAAATAAAAATCAGCAAAATTTGAATTTGTGTTTTTCGGCGAAACATCTTTAAAATGATCTACTAATGGGCTAACTTTGTCCTAATTTAACCGACTTCGTATCTCTCGGTGAAGCTAGAAAACGAGCACCCTGAATATAATATACTAACGTTTAAATGTGCCCTGCCATCAACTTAATTATTATTTTTACAAAAAAAAAACATTCACTTTTATTTGCCAAAAAAATTAAGATAAACACCACGCAGCAATTTTTTTATTTTTCTCTTTTTAAACATTACCCTCATTTTCATCTAAATTCACACCCATGTATCTACCTTTCTCTTGTGATCTCTCATCGTACAAGCAGCCACATACTCGGATTCTCGCTCCGCTGTCACCAGTGGTAACTCACCACACTACCGTGTCACATGTGGCCAGAGCACTGCTATCTGCCGAAACTCGTTATCAGCTCGACCATCCAACTGTCCGGCAAAAGCCCGACTCTCTTGGTCACAGTACTGGGAATTCACACCAGTGCCGTGCGAATGGAAGCAGTTTGACAAAGTTTTTGTGGAGCTTGGGGCAAGAATTTCATTTCTTTCATTAGCAATTTGCAATGAACACTTACAGAACTGACGTCAAACGCAAGAGAAAGAGAGATAGAACTTCTCGATACAAACGAAACCCCCTCCTGTTGTCTTTGTACTGTGAATGTCTGATGACGTTTTTATTGTTCCTATTACTTCTAAGCAGTACTGCTAGATGCGATATGTGCAAATTGCACTTGTGTAAATGTGCATGTGTTGTCAATCTACAATTATTTATGCAAGGAACCTAGAACCTACAGCTTATACCGGTTACCGAACCACTCATATACGATTATTTTTTTTTATTATTATCTAATAGTTGTTGCCTGCGGGAATTGAACTCAGAGCTCTCGCTAAGTATGTAAACTGTAATCGCTCTATACAGAGTCCCACACTCTATCTTCAGTGTGGCAGAGATAGCCAATGTTATTCTTATGGAGGTTTTCTGTACCATGTTGCCAATTTTTCAATGTAATGTAATATTTAAACATTCATAAATTTTCATTGCTATACCAAAATTAGTTAACACTGTACAATTTAAGTTTTATGAGGGTCTCTTATTTACCCAAGGGCTTATTGTATACACCCAATATTTGTCTAAATAGTTTTATATACAGGGCTATTTGTACCTGTAATAAGTAATATTTCAATACAATATTTTAAAACCGCCCAGCATACTGATCTTGATTAAATGCATTAGAAATTAGAATTCTAAAATATTATACATTCAAATTGGAGATAACAAAGAAAGAATAAAGACTTATGAACTATGTAAAATATATGCAGTATTTCTATCTAGCTTAAATATTAGTAAATTATCAAATAAGAATATATAAATTAAATAAAAATATGTATTATTAAACTGACCAGTGTGTTACTCAATTTCATTTTTTTCTTCGCACCTATGCTATTTTACATCTATATTTTGTACTCGTATATGTATTAATTGTATATCTTTTCGTAGAATGGAAATATGTAACATAGGGAATTTATATTGTTGACGACGATTGTAAAATGTCCAATTAAGTACAAAAATGTTTTATATTATTTACTTTAAATTGACTAGAGTTTATATGTTAATTCATTTCATTTACCTACGCTTGTTATAATTTTATATCCTACTTACATTTTGTATTTGTATTATTCTATATTTTTTGTAAATTATTAAACTAACCAGTTCATTATTTAATTTTTTTTTTTTTTATTTTCACCCACCTGTTTAGATACACTGAAAGTACACCAGTCATAAATACATTCAATGAAGTACCCAGCATATTTCATCTCTTTATTTTCCTCTTTTGTGCAATATATTATATTCTGATTTTTTGAAATGACCAATATTTGATATAAAATAAACAAATTTTTATACACGGCCCCACCGGGTCCGCTTGGCGAACAAGCACGGCCGCAACGCAATGCAGGTGTGTTGCGGCAGTGCGTAGATCCTTTTTATTTTTACCTCCCGCTACCCTCGGTAAGGAAGGTGTTCGCGATGCAAGTTTAGACGTCAGCGCCGCTAATGAACTTGCTTGGAGGGTATTGACATCTGTCAATCTCTTGTTTACTTTGTAATATTTTTGACTAGTTTCTATTATATTTGTGTTATTGTTATTAATTTAAGTGTTTTGCGATAAGAATATACAATACTTTTGTATATAAGCATCGTTTTCATCTATCTAGTATTGGTATCGGAACTTTTATAGTAGGTAATACTTATAAGGTTATGTAATAATTTCATTGTGATATTTTTATATCATTTCAGTTTCATTGAATATTCAGTAACATCGTAGTTGTTATTATATTATTATTGTAAACCTATGTTTATATAAAAATTAAAAAATAAAGCGAAATTACATAAAAATATGACAAAGTAAACACGAGATTGACAGATCTCAACACCCACCAAAGAAGTTCTCTATTTAGTCACTAGCGGCGCTGGCGTCTAAACTGGCATCGCCAATAGGAATCGTGCTAAAAATCACATATCGAGATTTTAGTAAATGACCACGTTTTAAGGTCCCTAGAATCCAATTTTAACATTTTCACGATGATGTTCGTATGTGTGTACGTGTGTAATTGCATATGTGTGTGTGTGTGTGTGTGTGTGCGTGTGTGTATGTGTATGGATTTTGTTAACGCTCTAATTCAAATACTGTCATTCAGAAAATTCTGAAACCTTGTATTTCTATCCTATTCTAATATGGAAAGAAACCATTATATTGGTGTAAATCGGATAACCGGAAATGGCACTTTACCTGAAGTTCATAATGGTTTTTCTTCAAAAAAATACCATTAAATGCCATTTTTTCGTATTTTTTGTCATTATGAAAATTAAAGATTGTTGAATTTTCTACAGGAATACATTAATACTTTTTCTATATATTTTACAGATAAATTTAAAACTCATTTTTTTTTATACATCCAGAAGCCTAAGATAAACACAATTTGTTACACAGTTCATATTTCAAATGAATGTGTAACTGCAGGTAAATGTTACTGTCAAAAAACTAATCACTTCAAATTAATAATAGTGACATTGTAAAAAGAAAATACTAAATAAAGCAATAGTTATATGCAATGGACTAGTTTGCAGCATTAGTAAATACGGAGGTATGTATTTAAATTAATAAAAATTAAATAGCGGGAGGTTTCGTGTTGGCCACATCAGATTTTTTACTTTTGTATTGAGCGGAGTGCGGTATTAGTAAAGCTGAATATAAATTTCCCCAGTCAATGTTTCAACGCATAGTGAATAGCGCATAGTAGCTAGTGCGTAATGCATAAAAGCTTGTGCAACGGTAAAGCTCAGAAGCATTTCCAGCTGGTTTTAAGGGTACTGCGTTGTGCATAAACGTATTGTACAAGCGCCAAATGTTTGCAAGGTCTAAGGTTTGTGCATAGTACATAAGCGTAATAATTAAGAGATAAAGATACATTGTTGTCCTTCATTTTTGGTAAATGTCACTTGTATAACCTATTAAAAATATTTATTTCGTTATACTTGCCGTGAACTGTTGTATTTAAAATGGATACTGAAAATCAGATAGTATATGAAGCCACAGTTTAAAGAAGAAAACCAGTTGCTTTTGTAGTTTCAAAATTTATTGCGAATTCTGCAAATGTAATAGATAAAAGTAAAAAGCGTCGCAAACACCGGTGGTGGGTTCACCCAACAAATAGAAAACGTTTGTTTCAATGCCATTGGGATAATTTGTTTGGTGAAATGAGAATGAATGATATAATCTTTTTTTTTTAATTACACAATATTAATAATTTGATGAACTTCTATCATAAACAGAATTAAAAAGAATATTTCATTTCATATTACAATCGATATTCTAGGATTTTTTTGATATTACAATTAATATCAGTCAGATGTCGATTTACGAATTGAATCATTTGCTGGAAATGGTCTAAAAACTTCCTACTAAGCACTATAAATTACGCTTGCGTTTATGTATAACTCACTATTCATTATGCATTAGTGAAGTAGCTGGGAATGAGGCTTTACTTTATGTTACTATATGATTGAGGGATATATTCATGGAGTGCTGGTAACATGCAAACCGACGTCTTTCAAATTCGTAGCACTGAAGTATATAGGATAACACGAGAGTCCGTGTCATAGGTGATTAACATGCTTTACAAATAGAGATTTAAAGAATAATATTTTATATTTTTGTGTTTTTTAAATATTCGCGTTTGATACGTAGGTACTCGTACATGAATGGATTTCTTATGCCATTTTTTCCAAAAAATATACAGGGTGTCACACGTACACCGACCACCGCCATTATTACCTTTATTATTATAGTTACAAAAAAATACTATAGAACAAAGTTGTAGGGGACCAAAGGGGACATCCTTTCGGAGAAGAAAAATTTTTTTAAAATCAGTTGTTCTCAAGTTACAACACAAAGTTATATTTTTTCAAATGGGATTCTACATATTTTTATGCCTATTCGATAGCATATTTTTTTCTGAATTTAAACATGTATTAGTTTTATATCCTTATATAATAAAAATATTGAGTCGAGTGTACGAACGGCTCGACGAAATGTTTCGAGGTCGGTGGATAGCAACAAATGGGCCATACAAATGGCCCGCTCGTTCCCCGGACTTGACACCCCTTGATTTTTTTTATGGGGATATCTTAAAGATAGAGTATATTCAAAACCAGTGACAACGAAACAAAATTTGATGGACAGAGTTAGAGAAGCTTGCGCTGCTTTGACACCAGAAACTGTAATAAAAGCTACTTCTTCTGTTTTAAATAGACTAGAATTATGCTTAGAAAATAATGGAAATCAAATAGAACATTATTTATAAGGAGTAATTAACAATTATTAATTTTCAATTTTAATTTATCACTCTTGTTTCTCATCCGTGGCCTACTGTACAATAATATTAAAAATAAAAATTTATTTAAATTTCAATCGCATTTTTTTCAATATTTTTATTATGTACGGATATAAAACATGGTTAAATTCAGAAAAAAATATGCTATCGAATAGGCATAAAAAATATGTAGAATCTCATTTGAAAAAATATAACTTTGTGTTGTAACTTGAGAACCACTGGTTTAAAAAAATATTTTCTTCTCTGAAAGAATGTCCCCCTTGGTCCCCTACAACTTTGTTCTATAGTATTTTTTTGTAACTATAATAATAAAGGTAATAATGGCAGTGGTCGGTGTACGTGTTACACCCTGTATCCGCCAAAAATAGGAATTTGTCAATAGATCAACCCTCATTTCTTGAAATACCGCATAGGTACTACATCTGTTTTTAAATTAAGTTTATTCATTCAATAAAGTAAATTAAAAAAAAAAATTATACTCAAAATATGTCATCATCATTACCGAAATCTGTGTACAAAGCAGATTGGAATACTCAGAAATGGGTAATATGCCGTGATGATATATCTCCTAGCACCATTACCGCAAACTACTAGTTTGTTAAATTTGAATAAATTAGTATGAGACAAGATACCCATTTCGTTAATTGTAATTGAAAACTACAGATAATAAAAAGCAAATATTTACATATTTACAGAGCTGATATTAAAAATATTTCAATTACATTACTGTTTCCTAGAAAGTGTGGGTATAAAAAAGGCAAACATTTCTCTTTTATAATAAAATAATTATAATTGAAAAGCATATTTACTTTTTCTTATTTATTTACAATTCATTCCATTTATTATTTATTATTCGCTTGAAATTAAAATTAAAAATCGACAACATTTTTTGCACAATATAATTATCGAGAAATATTACTTAGTCTTTTTTCTAAAAATAGAAATACTGTAAACTCATCTTTCTTTTCGCCGACGCTGGTTATATTCACACTCGCAATGTGGCAGCACTGTTTGCACCAGGCGGCGAGGCGTCGAAAGCGAGAATGAGAATGTGAAGTGCGATTGTGAGGATATGAACGACCACTTCCGGTTAGGTTAGGTTACGATTCCTGGAATGCTTTTTGGTAATATGGTTTAGATTTCTCTATGAGCTTTGTTTTCCCGTGTTTGCTTGACTCTGGTTGTGGTTTGCGGAAGAGAATTTTGTGCTACACAATTTTTTTTTTACTTTTATTATATAAACAAATTTAATTTACCACAGTTGGCAATGGAATTGTGTCATTCACATTGGACTTTTGATTTTTCTAGTTCGTACAATAATTTAATAAAATGCATAAATTTTGGGATCCCTAATTCGGCTAGGCAGTGAAATTAAATACAATACATTTTGACGCTTTGGAAAAACGGCTGATATACCTACCTACTTCTTAACAAGAGCCCCTCGCCAGTGGACGTCCTACACCTTTCAGATATAATGATATATGATCTTAAAATATTTCCACATGTGTTAATGACATAAGTATTGATAAAATTATGTGTAGATTAAAATAATAGACTAACTTTATTAGCTCCACAGTAAAAAGTACGTTATCTTAAAATAAGGATATGCAGGTGTCTCTAAAATACGTGAACATGGCTGAACCACAGAACCATGAGCCCAAAATATTGAATATATTCTAAAATTAATAACTCATAAATAAATTCTAAAATTTTCAATAAATTTACAATATTTTTAGAAAGATGAATGCATTTTTCTGTAATCACCATTGTAAGTGTCGTTGAGTCATATACTCCCTAACAACATA
The DNA here is from genome assembly GCA_943142095.1 of Ophonus ardosiacus. Lineage (NCBI taxonomy): Eukaryota > Metazoa > Arthropoda > Insecta > Coleoptera > Carabidae > Ophonus > Ophonus ardosiacus. The sequence goes on along the minus strand of OW964832.1, from coordinate 30,097,345 downwards.
AATCTTCGGTATGCGACAATCGAACGACGGTTATTTGGGCAGCAGGAACTTTATTTTCACGTTTAACAGGCATGCAATTTTCGTAACAGGAAAAATCATTAAAGTGGCGCTCTAATTTTTCTAAATATACCTTAACGTAACCTTAACGCACACTTTGTAATTGTACCTACACATCTTTTATTTTATTGTCTTGATGACCTACTTAGATATCGCATAATTCCTCATCGCCCAGTTGTCCATCGTCCAGATGACCATCGTCTAACTGCCATTGCCTAGACTCTTAAGCAACCATATCCCACTATTCTTTTCCAAAAGGTTTCAAATTTTAAAATATTCTTAATTTTATTTTTCTATTTCCATGTCTTTATATTATGAGTGTATAAACATAAATGCACTGAAAACACATCGATAAGAATATCTATAAACGCACTGTTTTTTTGGCGCTTTTCGTTTTCTAGAGGCGGTATGCCTGCTTTCAAAACTTTCAGATGAATGACGTATGACGTATAACCCCAAACTGCTGTTAATCAACAATCAATTTTCATCTGTGAAGTTAGAGGAAAGCGTTACCAACATAACTGATAAAAAAGACCAAATTACATTTTTGACAAGTCAAAATGGGCTACTTGCGTGGTACAGAAAATCCGATTTCTACCGCTATATACGTAATGTTATGTTGAAAACATATATAAAAATATAAATTTTATTTAAAAAAAATATTTGTTTTTTAGTAAATAGGGTCCTATACCATTTTTCTTTTATTTTTTTTTTCTGTAAGAACAGGATAAAATAAGAATTTTAGTGCAAACGCGACTTAAAAATTTTACGTAATAAGCGAGATATGAATTTTTAAAGTTTAAGAATTTGTGCGTGACGTAGCAGGGACTAACAAGTGATCGACAAACAATGGGACAAACTGTTAGTTATAGAGGGAACAATTTTTTTCATGTTTGCATAGCTGAAATGTTTGTAAATAAAAACTTATACGTTATATTCATGAAGAAATTATTATTAAGTATAAATAACGTAAATAATATCCTTTTTTTCCTAATAAATTATAGAACATTGAAACAGTTTGACAATATTATTACACAAAGCATGACGACGGATGGCGCCAGTGTTGGCCTGTTTTGAAGTTTCAATATTAATTTAACTAATATTATTATTAATTGAATTAATACTACAAATTGATTGAATTATAAATATATTATTATTGTTAATATTACTAGATGTTATAATTAAACAAATTCATCAAACACAAACTTGTTAAATGTTTTGTTAGGTTATGGAACAACATGTCATTTCAAATTCTTTTAAAGGTGACCGCTAAAGACGCACGATTCTCCTTTTTAAAATCAGGCCACCAATCAAATTCTTAGTACCTAACGCATCATACCCAATTAGTAATCATCTTCAATCGCTTATAGTTTGTGACCTAGTCAATATTTAAAGAAATTTTTTTCACTAATACTCATTAATTTATGTATATTTTCGTCTTCTTATTTAAGATAGTTAAAATATGACTATGGTATAGGACCCTATTAAGAAAGAAAATTTTCTGTGGCGTCATTATATTGAACTGAAGAAGGAAACCATGTTTAAAAACGTAACGTATAGTTATAGATGGCATGGCGTGCGAGAAAGTTTTAATTTGAATTTGACATTAGTTCATTTTTCTCTCTCTGGGCTCTCAAATATATTAATTACTTCACAAATAAACATATAGGTAGTAACATGTAATTTAAAATATCGATACCAAAAACACAAATTAAAATACTAACCTCCAAACGTATTGTAGAAACGTCAAATAAAAGATCTACATTACCCGTACAAACAAACGTTATGGCTTTATGACCATTCATTGGTGCGGCGTAATTCTACGTCATAATGCAAATAATCAAATTTCATTATTTTTTTTTCTGGCTAATTAATAAAAAATTTGTCAAAAGAAAAAATATGGGTAGCAAGTTTTTACCTGCTCTTCAAAAATATTAAATAAAAAAGGTACGCAAGTAGCCTATTATAAAAAATTATAAAATTACGTCAATAGACGAGGTAGATAGATAGACCATAATAAAAATAGGAAATTAATTTTAACTTTCAATATTTTGAAGATTGAAGTTGGCTTCTATTATTATAGACGAAAGACCTTAACCTTCTTCTGAGGAATTAAGAGCAAATTACTCAAGTGCGTCTATAAGGAACTTTAATTACATTTTACTAATTTTAAATCACTAAGCACAGTATTTTAAATTAATCATGCTTTGCTTTTTTAAAACAACAATGAATGAAGTTCTGTTTTAGATGAGTAGAAACTGTTGCTATGGTAACAATTCTTCTCGAGTAACAAAAGTAAACCAAAAAAATTGTCCTTTGTCCTGGGGTTATTTGATTTCTCGAACTAATTACGTAGTCCAAAACTCAGAAGTCACTAAAACTATCTCAAACAAAGAAACAAGTAGAATTCAGGAAAATTTAATTATGCAAACTAAACACAAAAAAAGTTCCAATTGTCATCTGCTTTTTAAAACGTAACCTAACTTTTGAGAACAAAGAAAATCACGGTAGCAGTCTGAAATTTTCATGCGGGAGAATAAAACTAAGTTAAATGAGAAGCATTCCGTGCATTAGCACTCAACACGTGAAATATTCATATATCACGGCGCTGCGCATATCGATGTATGCAAATTCTGACTTGGTCATTCTCATTGTAATGAATAATTGCAGTCTGACTTCCTTTCAGCGTTCAAAGCATTTTAAATTTCTACTCTGTTATATGAATCCAACGCACCTACACGACCAGAGATTTGTTTTTAAGTGAGGTTAAATGAATTTGGGATGTTGGAAGTTTATTTTATGAGTGCTTTGTTACGCTTTGTTACATATGGTTCTTTTTAAATGGAGGAAATTGAATTGTTTTATAATTTACTTGTCGTTGAGTTTGTAAAAAGGTTTACAAAGCATTGATTTAAACTAATTATGATGAAAATGAATAATAAAATTTTCAATAACAAATTTTTTAACAAAATATTTATTTAAAGATGAGAATATATGTACCCACATACGAATAATTTATTATTTATACACATTAAATTCAAAGAAAGAATGTTGAAGTCTAACTATAAATAAAAATATCAACACGGTTTATTATTTATTGTTCATTTCTGGTTGTGCTAATCTACTTTTATTCGAAGATTCTGATAATAATGATAAAGTGTTTTGGGCGAGTCACAATGGACAATGACAATGGTCTACTGGTTTAATTGGGAGACCGTCCTTTGGGAGACAGAAAATAAAAAATCTGTTTTATTTTTCTAAATATTCTTAACATAACTTAACCTAACGCATAATTCTGTAAATCTACACATCTATTATTTTATCATCCAGATACCCGCCGCCCATTTGGAAATTGTTCATAACATTACCCATTAGCTTTTGGTCAGTTCACCATCGCCCAATTGAATGTGTCCGTTTCATCGTAGATATGATATTTCCAAATTGTGAGAAGGGAGTCGAATTTGGAAATAAATGTCAAATGTGACTTAACGCCCTCAGCCCTTCAGGGTTGAAAAAACCCGGGTTTTTTTTATAAAAAACCCAGCCCACCTGGGTTTTTTTAATAAAACCCGGGTTTTATTAAAAAAACCTGGGTTTTATTGAATAAAAGCGGGTTTTATTGGCAAACATCGAAATATAGTTTCTATCATTCTTAACTTTAGTTTTATAAAGTATCTTAATACACATACACAAGTCGGCGTAATAGATAATAGATATTAATATTATTAATATTTTTTTTTTCAGACTGTAATGTAATAAACAGTAAATTAACTAGAAAGTGTACATGCGTACAAGTTACGAATTAATATTAATAGTTGCAAGTCTGTGCAATGCAATTGTGGACAAGAATAAGATCCAAGTGTCACAACTAATAGTATGTTTAATACACAACTTAAAAAATAATTAAAATGCTGACACCAGGATTTAAGTTTTTCAAATATACAAAAAGAAAATGAAATTGATTGTAAAATGTTGCCAGTGACAAAAATTTATGTACATATATGTGTGTACCATATAAGTATATACCATATTTAATTAATAAAATATGATTTCATAAAAGTGGGTTTTTAGATGGGTTTTTTTGATGGGTTTTTTTGGGTCGGGCAAAATTACAACAACCCTGCAGCCCTTAGACATGCGTTCCATTAAAAAAAAATACCTTAACATTTTATAATTTGATATCTACAAAAAATAGAAATACACACCGATTTTTCACACTTGACCGTTACGTCATAGTTTGATGTTCGTATATTACATATACGTATCGAATACTGAATGTAGGAAACCATAAGTAAGACAGAGATAAACATACGATACGTATATCTAATATACGAACATCAAACTATGATGTAACGGTCAAGTGAGAAAAATCTGTGTGTACCGTATGTAAAAATATGTACATAACTATTATATATATATATATATATATATATATATATATATATATATATATATATATATATATATATATTCAGGGTGTCAACTAAAAAGCGGGCCATATGCGTTTAACATGAGAAATCAGTTTTTCCTGGGGCAAAACTTTCTTTCTGCTTTTCAATGTATATTTAATTTTTATATAACATTATACGAGAAGTAGATACATCTATGTATATTGTTATTTATTGTATGTATGTTTTTTTTGTATCATATTACAGTTACAAGCAAAAAATTGATGCATTTCTCGCGTGATATAAAAATGAATTAAAATTATGTAATATGTTTTAGAAAACATGCATGTTATTATATATGCTGAATAATCAAAATATTAATTAAGTTTGCATTCATTGCATAATATTCTCTTCGATGTGTGCATTTTCATTATATGAATAATCGGCCCGATTCTGTAAGAAGAGTTGCTAGAATAAAGTTACTAAAATAGTCTTTAAAATGAAGGTCAGTTACTACTACAGTAACTTGTTATTTTTTGTATTCTATAAGCACAGAGTCATTACAGTTTTAGATACTTAGTTGTTAAACAAGTTATTACGCTAGAGACTAGCCAAACGTAGTATTTAAGGTGTAGTAACCTTTCAGAATGGCTGGAATTTGGATGAATTTTGAATTTAATAGAGCACTGGCAGATTTGGAAAATCGGTATGTATAAGTAAGTAACTGTAAATAATTTTCGGTAACGTTTATTTATGAAATTTGAAAATTTATTTGATAAATTTATTTTTATTTCACAGAAGGAGAAATAGGTTAGAAAATAGATTGGTAAGAGACGAGAGTAATCCTTTCTTAATTTCGGACGTAAAATTAAAAAAATTGTTGCGAATACCAAAACTCCTTTATTTGTATTATTCAAAATATTTGTAAGTTCTTCTCATGACAATTTAAGCTCATTAGTTTTCAGAGGATGTATTTTCATTTTGAGCATTATTTTGTGGTTTTCTAAATAAGCTATTAATATTTCCAACTGTTCGTTGGTTGTTCTTGAAGCCCTAGGCTTGTTATATACCATGATGCAAACAAATTTAATACTTGTTCGCTTATAAACACTAAGAAATGTCACTTGTCAGATTAGAACACACGCAGAAGAAGAAATACGCATGCGCACCACAATTCGTGTTCCTCATTTCAATGCTATCTTAGTAACTAAGTTTGTTTAGTTACTCTGATAGTAACTTTCCTAAACATATAATTACAAAATACGAAATATGTATTCAGTTACTAGGATAGTTGCTATCAGAGTAACTTCATAGTAACGTTGCTAACAAGTAACAATGTTAGATACTTTTTACAGAATCGGGCTGAATAAATAATAAGCTTGTATTTTAGAAAATTTCTGATAATATATTTTAATTACTCGTATAATCTAATTTTCAATTATCGTAATATTTATTACAGCATAGCATAGTGTATAGGCTGATTTCATGCAGTTCGAACACCTAAAGTGAGACAAAAGAATTACCGCCTTTATTTTACAATATTTACAAGATATTAATGTCCTCAATGAATAAATAATTACCAAATGCTATTAAAATTAAAATTAGTTTATTTTAAAGGAATCTGATCTTTATGAAATATGAAATGCGCAATACTTATATTAGAAAATAAAGGTTGTAAATTATCTGCCCTAGTTTTAGGTGTTAATAGTAATACTGTACATTATCAGTGTTTAAAAATAAACTAGCACATCCAGAAATAGTAGTAAAAAATAAATAAAATATTACTAACTGTTTTACACGCTGTTTTATAATTAACAAAAGAAGTAAAAATTAACACTACAGCTTTAAGTATTTATTGGAATCATGGAAAGCTTTGCATAATTTTCGAATTCAAACAGTTCTTTAATCACTCTAACAATTATTTTATAAATATTGAATTGAAAACCTCTAAAATAAGTAGTAATGTTTTACTGTCCATGGCTTTTGAAAATTACTTAAAAATTGTTAAAATTATTTAGCATTTTTTCACGACGTACAAAGATATTTGACCAATAATTTTGACATAATAGCATTATAGATGCAGATTTAATTCTGAACAACTTCTTTTTACAGTTTTCACTTTAAATTTATTTGGTAAAGATGTTGCTAACTGAAAATTGTTTCTGCAATTAGCTAAAAAAAACTTTCAGACCTCAATATTAAAATGAAACTAGGAAATGTTTAGTTAAAGTTTTCTTTGTATTTATAGAAACAAACGTTTCGGCTGCTTATACAGCTGCCTTCTTTAAGGTACAAAAATAAATAAAATTAAATAAAAAAAAATTGTACCCTGGCGAAGACAGCAGTGTATGCTGTCGAAATACTGGTTTGTGTAAGAATAATAGAACTTTAACTAAAAAATTCTTTTAGTATAGGTATACGTATGTAATATATAAAAATATAAAAAGTGGTATATTACGTGTTAACCGCGGAAATTTTTTAGTTATAAATTTAAAATAATATTTTCGGCTTATATTTTAATAGAAATAATGTGCATTCTTAACTATCCTAGATCACATTGTTAACATTTATAAGTTAAATTAATTCAGGAAAAGTACAATGATGCAGCATCGTATAATATAGCGATAATAATTTCACAGAAAAGGTGAACATTAAACCTACTTTCATATTTAAATAAACATGAACTAAATAAAACAACACGCAATTCCCCCATTATTTATTATTTCTAGCTAACCAAATTATAATTTTAACGAGACCAATCTGTTGATAAGAACTGCAAATTTTATCTATACTGTTTCTAGCTACTGATATCACTTCCACTGAAATCGCCTGATATTATTTTGTTAGTAAATACAACACTAACAACAGCATACATGATTAGTGAACAATAAACGCTTAGTTTACAGCTACGGATAATCACGTACTTAACATAATCACAGAATGTGACAAATGGTCTATAAGAGAGAAAGAGATAATCGTCTTTAACAAGTCTTTGTTCTAGCCGGCTCTTAGTTAATATTTGTAATACGTTACTAAGAAGGATTTTCTTGTGTTGACTTGGAACTTGTATACATTTCCTGTAATGATAAAAACTGTTGTATGTTGGAGTACATTCAGTTCATGTTTACTTATGTTCTCTAACGTAAGAGATGTAAATTTAGGATGTTTGGTACGTACAGGTATTTTATGAGGCATAATTCATTGTAAAATAATACATATATAAATATGAAATAAATTACTTTAGTTTCCGAATGTCGAGCTAATTATAGAACATTTTTTTTTCTGAGCATGTTAAATACTGTGTGTTATTTCTTTCATACGAGTGAGTCTTTGGATTTATTACAAAATATATACGAGTGTGAGAAAAGTCCAATGTCTGTCATTTTTTAAATTTTTACACTAATTACTATAGGTAGAAAAAAGTTTCTTTTAGTCAATAACCTTCAACTTAAAGTTTTTTTTTTTTTTGTAGCTGCTATTCAGTATTTTTAAGCATTTTTGATTAGTATTTTAAGCAAATAATCAGTATATAATAAAAAACATAAGTACGTAATATAAGTGGTAAGTATTAAACAGATAATAAAAAACTATCAGTATTTTAAATAAATCAACATTCATTTGTTAGTTTTCTAAATATATCTTAATATAATCTAATGAATACTGAGGACAGCAAAAAAAATTTTATGTACATACATTTATTTTTCAAATTGTTAGTTAATTAATAAATAGTGACCAAATAAATAGATTTTTTTTAAACTGTACTAGTAGAAATCTTTATTTTGTCTGCAATTCAATCAAAAAAGATAAAATTTTAACTTTCTTACTTGTGAAACAATACATTAGTTTTTACTCTTGTTGCATAAATAACTTTTAACCAATAAATAATTTATAAAGTAGTCTTTATTTATTAAAATCGCATTACTAAAGTAATAATTAATTATAACTTGAACGTATGCGGATTGCCAACAAAAAAGGCAGCATAATTTGATATTTTTAAAAAGAAAAAATATCAAATCGTATATTTCACTCAATATTACAGATATTTTATTAACTTGCGGAAATTAATATTGTTCATAAAATAAGACCACACACTTTTTCCGTCGACCTAATTTCCGGTCGAAAATGTCACTTTTTGGAGGTTGCTATTTTTTCGTCCGCAAACCTTTCCCATATTTTAAGCGTACTGTGATTTTTAAATTGAAATTGATTAAATTAGCTTTAAGTAGTTATTTGCACGATTTTTAATAAAATCAACTAGGTACATTAATATATTAATTAATTCATTGCAAAGTCACTATAGTTAATTATAATTCAATGTAATAATATAATACTTTTTTTAAATTTCTTCTATAAGTTAGTGCATTATGTTGTGCAAGCTATAGAGCTGACGTTTGAAATTTGTATTACACTCTGTTAGAATTAGTAAGGGCGACGGAAAAATTAATAGGTTCCTAGACAAAAAGTGCTTTTAAGTATGTAGTTTTTTGTCTTTGATACATAAATAACTATAGCTATATAGCTGTCTGCATAATAAAACTTACGTCTAAGAGCAGATCACTTTTGGATTACTCAACATGTTAACCATGCCCGAGGTCCAAAAACATATTTGCTCTGTTTTTCAGATTTGTTTTTGGACCTCTGGCATGGTTGACATGTTTAGTAATCCAAAACTGATCTGCTCTTAGACGTAAGTTTACTGATGTTGCCGAAATATGTAGTTTTAGCGTTTTTAGTTAAGGTTTAGGGATTTTTTAACTATTAGTTGTCTGCAGCTATTCCATTTAAATTTTTCAGTAGATTATATATATATATAGTATGTCCCCGGATTGAGTTTACAAGAGGAAAAAAAAAATATTTTTGAAAAAATGCCAAGGGTAGAAAAATTTTTGCTTGAATTAAAACGCATGTTTCAGTTATTAAAACTTTTAATTATTGTAAGGTTCTTTTATTATAACGTTTTTTCGTATTTTGTCCTCCTAATAATACAAATATTACATTGAATCTAACATGATTTTAGTTAGATTTGAAATATTGACAAATTATTATTAATTCTAATTTCAGATAAAAAAGAGTTAATTGAATAAACTACAAGTATTTTGATTTTCGCAGTTTTTCTTTCTGAAATTAGAATTAATAATCATTTGTCAATATTTCAAAGCTAACTAAAATCATGTTAGATTCAATGTAATATTTGTATTAATTTTTTTTCCTCTTGTAAACTCAATCCGGGGACATACTATATATATATATATATATATATATATATATATATATATATATATATATATATATATATATATATTATTTAGTGGTTTAAAATGAGTCTTCTGAATTTTCCAGGCAACTTTTCCACGGTTTAGTTTACAAAACAGTCTCCTCCATTTATATTTTAAAATATCAATATCCTATATTCCTTCACAGCATTACGTAAACTACAAAATAAGCTATCAACTTTCCCCAAGTTCTACCTGTATTATAAATCTCGTGTTTGTTGGGCAACTTAGTAAAACAGAAGGCTGAAACTCGATAAAAGAATAAAAGTAAGTTGAAAAGAATCCCTAGAACTGGGCGATAACGTGGTGGCGATACAGGAGCTCTTCGAGCCGAGCAGGAATAAAGGAACGAAACTGATGCGAGTTTGATGAAAGCAGAAACGGCTGCGGCAGGAGATGAGATCTTATTCCTGCTTTGTCGGTCACAGAACTGGAAATAGTTACAGGGGAGAATTGTTTTACTACCAACAAATCGGGGTAGATGAGTTTTATATCAAGTAAAGTGATTCCAATGAATTGCTTTTACACTGCGTATGTGAGTATACGTACATATGAATATGCGAAAAAAACATTTTAAATTCTCTATTCAATTTTGCCTTATAAAGTCTTATTTCACTAGCGGTTTTAAAATGTTAAATGTCAACAAAAATTGTTGGAATAAATTCAAATATTCAACGTATACCGGCCATTTCGCCACAAGAAGAATAAGAATGTTACAATTTTGTAACTGAATAATTTATTTCAAAGTCTATTATAAACAATTCAACCCATGGCAACCACAGATCACCAAGGCAACGCATAAAAAACTCACGCTTAGCGACTAGATAACCGTAAGCGATTAGCGATATTTCAAGATTCTGATTTCATTTATAAAAATCTGTTGTGGCCAGCATGAGACCTCTCGCCATTTCCATATTAGGCTATGTAAGTATTGTATTGCACTTCGCTATCGAACTGCTATCGTTTTATAACAAAAAATTACAGAACTTTACCCAAATATTGTTACCTTCCGTCAAAAGGAAGGTATTGTTTTTGGTCAAAAAATTCGGTGCTGAGTTTTTAATGTATAAGCACGTTTTAGGGTCCCTATAATACGAATGTACTATTTTTAAGATGATGTCTGTATGTGTGTATGTGTGTCCGTGTGTGTGTCTGTGTGTGTGTCTGTGTGTGTGTCTGTGTGTGTGTGTGTGACAAATTTTTCTCCGACGATAACTCCAAAACTACAATTCTAAAAATTATGATTCTTTCATATTCCTCTTCTTTACAACCATATGAAGAGCTGATTAGATTTTGGTTATAAATGGTCAACCGGAAGTACCCTTATTTGAAGTTTTTAACAGTTTTTCTTAAAAAAATGCAGTTAAATATTATTTTTTGACATTTTCTTATTATATTTATTAAAGAAAATACTCTTCTCTATATGGTTTGATTATTCATTTTCCTTCATATTCAATAGATGTAGAGTTAAAGCATTACAAAGAAATTAATTTTCAAAAATTAGTCAGCTTTGTTATTTATCATGGAAACAGCTGACATAATTATTCAAAAGAATTTAATTGACAGATGTCAGTTGCAAGTGCAAAACCAAATATGGAAAAAAGTATGGGATCTAAAATTGGTATGTCATAGTGTTGCTCGCAAGTGACACGCAGAGAAAGGCCAAAGAGAAGATGGAAGGACATTACTTAGTGTAGTTTATGTTATAATTTTATTGGATTTATAGAACCTTTTCAAATGAACTTTTGGTATGAAATTTGTAAAAAATAGTATGTGTTCGTGTTCGATTTTACATGATAGTATATAGAATCTGTTCCAAGGACCTTTTGGTATGGGATTTGTACAAAATACATGGAATTGACGGAAGGTCTTGTGCTGGCCACAACAGATTTTTTTTTATTGTATTTAAAATGTCTTCTGCATACATATAATCTAATTATATCTATTTTTCATTGTGTGAGGAAGTTCCTAAAAGTCAGAGATTCTTCCAATTCATTAACCAGATTGACAGTATTTCTGATGGATATATATGTATTATGTATTTTACCTATAATTTCAAATATTTAATTAATAAAACAATAAGAAAGATTAAATGTACTTCCTAGAAAAAGCTATCAGCTCTGTTATAAACATTTGAATTTGTCAAGTGGTTTCCTTAGTGCCTTAGCCTCTGCGATTAGATTATTCTATATATTATAGTGTCCTTATCTCTAAATCTATACAAGATATAATAATTTTTTTAAATGTATCAGATGTAAAATTTTATGCTCTTCAATAATAGTAATAACAGAAAATTCAAAAAATAATATTTAGAAGATTTTTTTAAAGAAATTACTACTTCTGGTTGTTCAATTGTTTCCAAAACCTTTTCAGCTCTTCCTAGGAATGTCAGATTGAGTAATTCATAGGTAGACATATCTTAAGTCTTATAGTTTTAGAGGAATCGTCCCTCCAACATGCAGACATACACACACACATACACACACACAGACATCATTTTAAAAATGTAATAATTGGATTCTAGGGACCTTAAATTGTGCTTATTCACAAAAAACTGAATATGCGAATTTTAGCATGAATCCAATACCTCTCTTAGCGAGAGGTAAAAATCTTACACTCTAATCGGAGAAGTTTATGAGGGCAAAATTGAATAAACAATTGTATTACACTCGCAGTTAAAATGAATGTCTAACTCGGTAGATTAATATGCTCGCGCTCTTCAACGTACCGCTCATTAAACATTCATTTAATCCGCATGTATAATAAATAACTATAGTACGATCCTCCACTATTATTTTTAAATATAATTGTTCTTTATTAAGCCGTAACAATTTTAATTGACATCGTTTTGTTCTCAAACCGTAGAGTTCCATTGTCGAACAAGCACAACAACAATCCTTTTCCACAAAATTTAAACATCGCAGAATTTTCAAACAAAATTTCTAAACTGTTTGATACAAACCAATCCGAAATAGTGAAGTAATCATAATCAACATTCAAAATAATGTGCGATTTAGTACTTTTTCTGTGGTGGTGGGATATGTAGCCTATCTCAACATAAAGCGAGTTGACTTCACTGGTAACTGCGGTTAACCCGTCTCTGCGGGAAATTTTCCGATCGGACAAGGCAGGATTAAAATACAAATTACAACATATCCATGTTCGATATTTTTTTTTATTGCGCATCTCAAATAATCGAGAAAAAATATTTTTTTCTACATTTATCTTATCCTGTTGGGTATCAAGAAATAAATACCCAACTAAATCGGCCGGATATGCCGGTTACCGGATTCTAAATACATTATTAATTATTAAAACCAATATTCTTCTCTTTTCAAAATTAAAGAACGATTATTATGGATAATAAAAGCTTGTCTTCAAATTTCAGTGACGCAGTATAATTTAAATATGCTGCTTTTAACTTACATTACAGAACAATATAACTGAGAGGTAGATTGGCCAGTCAAAAAAAAAAAAATAATAATAATAACTTACTTATGCATTTTTAGTATTATAAATAAAAATAGAATTACAATTTATTTTAGTGTTAGTCAGTATTAAACTAGTAAATATATCATTTTCAGTACATATAAAATGTATACTAGCACTCCGAAATTTAACAGGGGCATGTTTTCTTATTGTGTAGGTATATTACTTAAACGAATTATTATTACAGAAAGATATTCATTATAAGTATGTATTTGACAAATGTACTTTTTTTAAGCCACACATAAATAGTTGCAAATTTTCAAATAATTCAATTAGAATAATACTACCTTTTAGTTCTGCATATAATCAAATTTTAACCAACGTTTCGGCCACATACACTGCTTCCTTCTTTAAGAAAAAACAACACAAATTACATAAATAAATAGTTACAGAACAACTGCAACAAGTAACTAAGATAATAAAAAAAAAAAAATAATATATAATAATATACAATATAATAAACGTATTTGGTAATTTTGCAATTTACCGACCCCGGTGGTGTAATGGGCAACGTAGCCACTCACGACTCAAAGGTTCCGGGTTCGAATCCCGGGTAAGGTGTGGTTGTTTGTGTGTGTGTGTGTGTGTGTGTGTGTGTGTGTGTGTGTGTGTGTTTTATCATTTCATCCCCATCAACGCAAACGCAAGGAAAACGTGAATAAATTAACTCACCACCAAATCAATTGTAATAAATAAAATGTACTTGAAATACAATAAAGAATATTTATTATATGTATTTGGTAATTTTGCAATTTACTAGGCATGAAAACAAAACAGCAAGCTTGCTGTTTTCTGGGACAACATGCGGCCGAAGCGTTGGTTAAAATTTAAATATATACAGAACTTAAACTAAAAGGTAGTATTCTTCTAATTATTCTGAAATATTTTTTAATTATTCAAATAATTCATTTCATAAAACAAATAAAACGTCAGTCTTGGACGATATAGTGTTCTGAACATGGCTCATACTAGACTTGAAGAAAGTTAATGAGGACAGCACAATAAGAGTCAATTTTGACACTTGAAAATAATGTGCAAGTTCTATGTCGAACTTTTGACGACATTTAATAGTATTTCATATATTTACATAAAATTAGTTCAGTTTTACATTCTCTTATATAAACCTGATTTATATTGCTATTAAGCTTTGGTCTATTTCCTTTGTTGCATAAATTATAAAATGAGTTACCGGGGCCGCATTTTTTTCAGCTCTTATCATGAAAGAATAATTAAAACAGCATTTTAAATGTGGTTTAATTCTCAGTTTAATTATCTCTTGAAGCAGTAAAGTCGAAACTTTACAACACTCTTCTGTTGATCTGATACGACTGAATATTTAACCTGTTTTATATGAGTTAATTAATTATATAATTCTCGTTTATGAATATGATCATAAAATTTCCATATTGTGCACCTACTACAAGTTCCTCGTGTAAAAAGTTCATTATAATTATGTTACATGACGCATTATTTTCTCTTTCAACTAAAGCGTGTAATTAAATTAGACCTAACGATAATTTAACGGGGATGTAAAATGTCTGTTGTTTAACACATTGTTGTAATAACGAACGCTATTATTGCAATTTATGTCTTCTATTATTCGTATATGCAAGTTTAATAACGCGAAATTATTAAAGTTTCTAGAGGTAACATTATGATATTTACTTTCAGAATAATATTTAGTTTCCAGTGAAAATTATACAGGAAATTTCAGATGAGATTTGTTTTCATAAGACAAGAGAAATTAATATTGTCTCATGTTTCACATAGTAATCATACTTATTAAATATAGTTTCTTTTATTACTATTTGTCTAACATGAGACAGATTATCCGAACAACTGAATTCCTAGTCGTAGAATTACATTAAGTTTAGCAAAAATTTTGAAATTTCTTTATATACTGATATACTGACAACATTATGAAATTGGGTACTTTAATGATCATTATACGAATGAATACTACAATGAAATCATTATATTATGAACTTATAAGCATGCATTTCAAATAATCGCCAGGGGTGAAGGGGGTTTAATGACGCAATGTCAAAACTGATCTAACCTAATCTATACCGTGTGAATTGTGTTATACATCAAAATTCGAAACATTAACTATTTCTTTTAGTCCAGTCAATAGAGGTTTTTACCCTACAAAAGGTGGGGAAAAACGATTTTAACATCTTGGATCAAAGGTGCAAAAAATGAGTTTTTCGCTATTATCTCGAAAACAGTGGCCCGTATCAAAATTTTACAAGAATACAAAATTAAAGCTCGTTACTTTTTGTACAAAAAGGGTTGTTGCATTTTTTACCTAGGATGAACTCTCAAAGAGTTATGTTCAAAAATAGGTAACCAGAACAACAATTTATGAAAGAAGATTTATCACTCAAAATATACACAATATTAATTTTTTAATACTTAGTCTAATAGATTTTGTTATTTGTAACAGTTTACATTTGTCGCGGCATCAAAAGAAGTACATTATTGATGATTTTTAAATAATTGTTGTCGGTGCTTTTTCACAAATTCATCAACCACTCTGACCCGGTTAAAGATACGGTACCGCGGTTTAAAAATTTTAATTCAGTTTGGAATTATCCTTTACGTCATATTAAACAATTTTTGTTCAGATGAGCGGTTAACAAATTATTAACAATTTAAACTTATACGAAATTTTACTAAAATTTGAAACATCTTCAAATCGGTTTAGTTTTCAATTTTTCTTCTGAAATTTCGACACATATTAAATGCACAATAAAGTTTATCTTTAATCGTATCAAAATTTCAGAAGAAAAAATGAAAACTAAGCCGATTTGCAGATGTTTCAAATTTTAGTGAAATTTCATATAAGTTTAAATTGTTAATAATTCGTTAACCGCTCATCAGAGCAAAAATCGTTTAACATGACATGAAGGAGAATTCCAAACTGAATTAAAATTTTTAAACCGCGGTATCGTATCTGTAACCGGGTCAGAGTGGTTGATGAATTTGTGAAAAAGCGTTGACAAAAATTATTTAAAAATCGTCAACAATGTACTTCTTTTGATGCCACGACAAATGTAACCTGTTACAAATAACAAAAACTATTAGACTAAGTATTAAGAAATTAATATTGTGTATATTTTGAGTGATTAAATCTTCTTTCATAAATTGTTGTTCTGGTTACCTATTTTTGAACATAAATCTTTGAGAGTTCATCCTAGGTAAAAAATGCAACAACCCTTTTTGTACAAAAAGTAACGAGCTTTAATTTTGTATTCTTGTAAAATTTTGATACGGGCCACTGTTTTCGAGGTAATAGCAAAAAACTCATTTTTTGCACCTTTGATCCAAGCTGGCGGTTCACGCCGAGTCTCCCCAAGGTCACAAATTTGAATTTTTCATCCCCGTCTCGACCCAAACATATGTTAAAATAGTTTTTTCCCCACCTTTTGTAAGGCAATGGTCTCCATTGACTGGACTATTTGCAATAATAAACCAATTGAATTATTACAATATATAATGGATGAAATATATCTCTTTTATTGTTTAAAGTAATCACCATATCAAATTGTCAAATAATTAAAATATTTGAAAATGACATTCGTTACTGCGATTGTAGTCCCCGGCCATATTATTAGACGCACTTTAATTTTTTATATATTTTTTATTTTCGAGGATAATGCCTGTAGATACTGGCACACCCTGTAATGGGTACTATGACGTGATGATATACTTATTTATTTATGTCATGCGTGTACGACAAAGATGCTAGATAAAAGTTTAGAAAGTCTTGAAGCAGAAATTAATGACGTATCAACTCGTATTAACAGAGTGAATCTAATTGTTTACAAACAAATCAAAAAGAGCTTACCTGACTCTTTAGATTTTTTTTAATACAACATTGATCAACGCGTGCAAATACAAATTTTTTATGTAACCAATCATTATTGCACGCCGTAATCTTCACTAGTACTATAATCTTTGACGTTACGATCCTTATGATATGACAGTTATTTATGTCATACGATCCGAGCAAACAATTTTCTGTAAAAAAAATTACCCAAATATGCGCATTCTTTTCCAAATAAAAGATTCAATTAACAAAAAATTACAAAAATCATTTAGAGGGCCTCGTACATTGAAAGATTGAACTCTTATAACACAAAGTATTTGCAACTGAATTACGTATGTTCTAATTTTTGGCATGAGTCAAAATCTAATAATTGTTTCAATCGTAAATGCTTTTTCTTCGCAACAGGATGTTTATCTAAATTCATTTGTTTATAATTATTTGGTCTATGTGTACACTGGCACTAGTTTGAAAAATAAATAAAACTATTTTTGAAGATTTGTCTGATCCTGGAAGCAGGGGTGTCTTGTTAATGCAGGCAGGGTGAATTTGGGCACGATTTGTCAACTTTAGCCGAAACTTCAATATTTCTAAAAATAAACCACGACCCGCCTCTGCTGTGCAAGGTTCGCAGTATGTAAACATGCCCTCCAGTTGAAACAAAACACAACTTTTCAAATAAAACAAAAACAACCCCTACGAAATTATTTGTTCCAGAGAGGATCAAGAGAAGAAAGTATTAAAAGCGTTTTATTACATTTTGCATATTGAAGGCAAACTTGTTTTCTTTTGCAGTGACACAATAAAAAACTACGTAGGTACTTCAATACAAGTTAGTAATATAATACATGGCCGGATAATTATAGATTTAATTTGGTATTTAACTGTCTTTTTATAAAATTTTCACACTTTTTAAAAATACTAATATAATGTGAATTTCTTTAATAAAAATAAAAATCTGATGTGGTCAGCACATAACATCACACTGGGTGTCTTAGGGTAACCCAAAAAAAAAATTCAACGACGTTAAATTGCATAATTTTGGCAGTCAGTTGACATTTCCAAACAGTTTCTTTCCCTCTGCCCATATGTAGCAATTCTGCTTACTAACATACCCACAGAGGTGAAAATGTGCTTCATCTAAGAAAAACATTTTCCTTGAAAAATCAGCATCAACTTCCTGGTGCTCTAAAATGCAATCTGTGTTAAATTTTCGCTGTATATGATCCATTTCGTAAATATGAAGTTGTAACCTAATATTATACCCTTTAAAAACATGTTCTTATTGACAGATGTTTGATTTATAGTGCTGCAAACATAGCAGACTTAAATCTGATCATACTGTACATCTAATATTTATGTATGATGGAAAATGTATTATTTTTATAAACATTAATTTCATTAGAATCAAATATATTATTATTATTATTATTATTATTATTATTATTACATTATCCTTAACGCTGTTTCATTATTAGTTTTAATATAATTGCTTCCTGGCAGTGACATTTGTTTAAATATGCCAAAATTGTTATTAAAGTATTACCTATGCTTTTGATTGACGCATAGACAAGATAGATAAAGATTTTTATTAGTAAAAGTTACTGAAAAATTATATTCAATGTATTTTTTTCAAGAAAAACTGTTAAAAGCTTGTATAAGTTCCGTTATCCGATATACACTAAAAACTAATGGGCTCGTCCCACATTAATATAGAATGGGTATACAAAATTTCAAATTTTTCTGATTTATAGTACCTATTTGAGTAATCGTGCCCACAGGATCCACACATACATACTCCCACACTCACACACACCCACACATTGTAAAAATATGAAATCGGATTCACATATTGATATGCGATTTTTAGGACGATCCCTATACCTCCCTTACCTAAAGTATCGGGAAGTAAAAAATGCATTTCCCTCTTTTTGGAAGATTCATAAAGTCGACTGTTATTTTTTTACGAGATCACACGAATAGATCCAATAATCGTTGCCTGTCACATTATAAACCAAATGAGAGGATCCGCAAACAAAGCGTACGCGAGAGTGGTTTTGCACCAAATGACACGATCAGCCTTTTGAGCTGGTGTTACATTACGTGGAATCCAACGAGCACATAACTTCCAAATTATTGTGATTGTGTTGATCGCTTTTACGCCAACGGTTGCTTAACCAAATAACCGCCAAGCAATAAACTGACAGTAATTTCATATTAATTTTAGCCAATATTAGTAAAAGTAAAATAATAAGTTTTTACGTATCATGGATTTATTTACAAATAGATACAAAAATAGCTAAATACCTTTAATTCAAATTATAAAAACATTAAATAAAATAAAATAAATATATCATCGCGGCATATTACCCATTTCTGGGTGTGCCAGTATCTACAACACATGTAGACATCGGTAATGATGACGATATATTTTACCGTGTGGGCGCTTACCAGGCGTCACCTCACGGGCACTCATAGCTGGTGTGGAGAGTGCACCACAGGGGTCACTTTTGTGTCATTTAAAATTTGAAATATTTGGCACCGGTCGGGATCGAACCCGGTTCCACCAGGTTCGCGACCAGACACTCAGGCACGGGGCCACGGGACCCCATATAAAAACATTAAAATATAATAAATTATTAGATGTTAGAAAATTTCTAAAACAGACAAAATATATGGGAACATCACATTTTTGATACATATATTTGACATTTTTTGCCTCTTCACCTTGACTTTTTGGGGTGGCGGATTATAATGTGGCCATGAATCAAAATAGACTCTGTTGACTACATTATAATATGCCACCTCCGAAAATCAAGAAGAAGAATGTGAAAGCTAGGCAAAATATATGTATCAAAAATGTGATATTCTCTTATAAAATGTCTGTTTTAAAAGATTTCCTAACATGTAATAACTACATATTAATGTTTTCATAATTGTAATTAAAGATATTTAGTTATTTATGTAAATTATGTAGTGGCCTCGCCCTTATTTCACAACAATATAAATTATTTCATCATCTTATTTTAACAGACTTAACAACTTTGGGTGAAAACATGTTTCTCACCAAAAGGCACGTATAAACTGATAATCTTTGTTATAAATAGAGGTAATGTTAGAAATAAATTATTCCTGTTGCGACTAAGCTAAGTACAAGTAGTATTGTATAACTTTGTGTAATTAAATAAAGTTTTTAAAAACATATTTTCGACCACCGAAAATATAAATGGCGCAGTCTTGGTAGGATAGCTAAAGTCTTTGAGAATCGAAAACCAAAAAGGTTCAATTCGTTTGTGTTCAAAAGACGTCGATTTCTATCGTTAAAGTGCTATCTTAAGAATCTACGTGTCGACAAGTCAATCTTGAAGAAATCAACGAAACCTCTGTCCGACAACGATTCATCTACTCTGTACGCAAATCAGCATCGAGGAGTCCTTCTTCTGTTCCTGAACGAGAGCCGCAGAAGTAAACCACACCCGACTTCGAGCATCGAGGGCACATCGAGCCGAGTCAACTCACCCAGCTGCCATACCCACATCGAGGGACATCCAGTGGAAATAAACGACAGCGAACAACACATCTATGATTAAGGAGATTGTACTCTTATTGTAAGTACTTTTAAAACTCTTTATTCTGGAAGAATTACTGAGAGATCTCAACAATCTCACAATTACCATGGCCACACCATCTGTAACGGGTGTAGCAACAAACATTTTTGCAAATGTAAATAATGAAATAATTAAATTACTAGAATTAGTCCCATGCTTTGATGGTGATGTCAAATCATTACCAAATTTTATAAATACAGTTGATGATATAACTGCATTAATCAGACAAACTAATCCGTCTGAAATTACGAGAAAACTCGTAATCCTTACATTAAAAAATAAAATAAGAGGAAAAGCTGCACAATGCCTAAGTATTACAGCTATCAATACATGGAAAGAATTAAAAGAGCACTTAATGCAAAATTATTCTGACACACGATCAGAATATACAATAATGTATGAAATATCTCAATATAAACATACTAAAGAGAGTATCTTAGAATACTTTTCAAAATTTAACGATTTATTTTTAATTTATAAAGCTAAAATTGAGTGCAAATACGAAGGCAATGTTAGCAAAATACTAGTGGATAATGCTGTAAGATATTTTACACAATGTTTTATTAACAATTGTAAAGACCCGTTTCGTTCACAATTATCAGCTAGAAACCCACAAAAATTAACAGAAATATTAGACCTCATTACAAACGATTTACAATATATACACAACCAAAACACTCCAACATCCCAAAAACTACCTCCACCTAAAAATCAAATTCACTTTAATTCAAATAAACATCAATCTCCCATGCATAAATTCCCACAAAACTCTCAAAATCAACAAACATTCGCACCAAGCGCTAATTTACGTAATGCACAAGCACAAAAAAGACCTACTAATATGAGTATTTCATATTCACAACTTCCAAAAAGAAACTATACTCCTAGACAGGAACAATTATTCAATCAAGATTTAGAAAATCCGCAAACAGAAAATGTGAATACTGAGGAAATTGAACATGAATACGAATCAAATGACGAGAATAATTTTTTAGACTTAGACAACGACCCACCAGAATCGAATCCCTAACTAATAATTTCAGTAAATTACCCTTCATAAAAATCGCAAATTTCAAAATTTTACTAGACACTGGTTCTACTCAAAATTACATTAACCCAAAAATAGTCAAATCAGACTTTACTAAATTTCCTGAACCTTTCACAATACACACATGTAACGGTAAATCATCTGGAGATAAATTTACATTTTTCAAATATAAAAATAATAATATAAAAAGTTATATTTTTAATTTTCATAAAGATTTCGACATATTACTGGGATTGCCAGGAATAAAATTATTAAAGACCAAATTCGATTTTACAAAAGAAGAAGTTACACTTCTAAATAAACATAAATTTAAACTTCAATATTTAAACTCTACAAAAAATGAAAATTTTAGTATGGAAATAAAAAATCAAAAAATTCGCGATGAACACTTAAATCCCGAAGAGAGACAAGGATTATATAAAGTAATAAATAAATATAAATCCCTAATATTACAGGAAAATGAAAAACTATCATTTACTAACAGAATTAAACATCAAATAAAAACGACTGATAACATACCGATACACGCGAAACAATATAAATACCCTGAAATTTACAAACAAGAAGTACAAGAACAAGTAGACAAAATGTTAAATGACGATATTATTCAAAATTCTTATTCCCCTTGGTCAGCACCAATTTGGATCGTACCAAAAAAAATGGATGCTTCCGGCAAGAAAAAATTTAGAATGGTCATAGACTATAGAAAATTAAACGAAAAAACAATAGATGACAAATTTCCTATACCTGACATTACAGACATTTTGGATAAATTAGGCAAATCTAACTATTTTACAACAATTGACTTAACATCCGGTTTTCATCAGATTGAAGTAGACCCAAATGATATTCCAAAAACAGCTTTTTCAACAAATTCAGGACATTACGAATTCAAAAGAATGCCCTTTGGCTTAAAAAATGCTCCGTCAACATTTCAGAGACTAATGAATTTTGTTCTTAAAGATCTAATAAATAAAATATGCTTCGTTTACTTAGATGATATAATCATACTAGGTACATCCCTTCAAGAACATTTAAGTAACATTGAAAAAGTTTTCCAAAAATTACAAGAAGCAAATTTAAAAATACAACTCGATAAAAGCGAATTCTTACGAAAAGAAGTAGCATATCTGGGTCATGTGATTACAACAGAAGGAATAAAACCAAATCCTGATAAAATTCAAGCTATTAAAAATTTTCCTATACCCAAAACAGTTAAAGAAATTAAATCTTTTCTAGGCTTATTAGGATACTACAGACGTTTTATAGACAATTTTTCAAAAATCACAAAACCATTAACCTTATGTTTAAAAAAAGGACAAAAGATTGATATAAATAATTCAGAATATATAAAATGCTTTGAAAAATGCAAAACACTTTTATCTAATAATCCAATTTTACAATATCCAGATTTTTCAAAATTATTCATATTAACCACTGACGCAAGTAACTATGCCCTTGGAGCCGTACTATCTCAAAAAGGCGAAAACAATAAAGACCTTCCCATCGCATATATTTCAAGAACTCTAAATGATCACGAAATAAATTACTCTACAATAGAAAAAGAACTTTTAGCAATAATCTGGGCAACAAAGCAATTTCGTCCATATTTATTAGGACATAAATTTAAAATCATAACCGATCATAGACCACTAGTTTGGCTGAACTCGTTAAAAGAACCAAACTCAAAATTAATACGTTGGCGTTTAAAATTAGAAGAATTTAATTATACAGTAGAATACAAGAAAGGATGTCAAAATTTCGTAGCTGATGCACTGTCCCGTATTAAACCAGAATTTAAAATTGAATATAAGAACTCAAATATTTTTGAATCTAATAATACACTTGTTCATTGTGTTTCAAAAGATATGAAAATGAGTAAAGGCTTCGCACGAAACGTCAAAGAAAAATATCCTTGCGAAAAATTTTATAATATAGACAATAAAATAATGATACAAAAAGACCCCAAACTTATATGTCACCTAGTCACGAAAGAAAATTATTTCGATAAACCAACATTGAGAAACATAAAAATATGTTTAGAAAAATTATTAGACTATTGTATACAAAATGAAATAAAAGAACTAGACATGCCAAAAATATGTTCAGGACTAGATAAACAAAACTGGAACAAAATAGAAAATTTAATAAAAGAAATTTTTCAAAATTCTAATATAAAAATTTGTATATATGAAAACCCTAAAAACGAAGAACTTAATCTAAATTCAGACACAGACTCAGTTATCGTAGAAACTGGAAGTGATAGTGAAACTAACACAGCACACTCTGACGACGAAAATCCCATAAATGGCCTTACGTACTTAGATACACCAATAAACACTTGCATTAATCAAATAGTTATTAAAGAAACAAATAAGAAAAATGAAGTAAAAATTAATAAACTTTTTAATAATAGAATACAACGTATATATCTCTATCTGAATAAAATTGAAAGCAATAAAACTATTTTAAATTTTATAAAAACATACCTTCAACCTGGTATAACATATTATTGTCTTATACCAGATCATTTTAAACCAAACTTCAACTCCGTGTTACAAACTTACTTTGACTCAAACAGTTATAAATTAGTATCATGCAAAACAATGAATGAAGATGTTGAAAACAAAGAGGAACAACAAATTAATATTAGAAACTACCACGAAGGAAAAACGAACCACAGGGGTATAACAGAAACATATAATAAAATAAAACAAAGATATTACTGGCCTAACATGCAGAAAGATATTCAAAATTTTATAAACAGATGTGAAACCTGCCTTGTTACAAAATACGAAAGAAACCCCATTCAAATCCCAACAATTAGAACACCCACAGCAGATAAACCCTTTGAAAAAATCCATATAGATATCCTCTCATTAGAACAAAATAAAATATTAACCATAGTAGACTCATTCTCAAAATTCGCTATTGCATACACAGTAAAAGATAAGAATGCAATTACAATATTAAATAAATTAATAAAATACTTTACGCATTACATAATACCAAAAGAAATAGTGTCAGATAATGGTTTAGAATTTAATAACAAAATAATTCAAAATTATCTAAAAATAAGAAAAATAAATATACACTACATATCTGTAGACAATCCAAAAAGCAATGGAATAGTTGAAAGATTCCATTCTTCCCTCATAGAACACATGAGAATCATAAATCAAAATCCTATAATAAAAACTCTATCACTTAAAGAAAGACTAAATTACGCTTTAATAGCATATAATAATAGTATCCATTCTACTACTAAAAGAACACCTTTAGAAATTATATTTGGGCCAATTTCAGAACAAAACTTAAAACCTGAAGAAATACAAATAGATGAATATTTACAAAAACACACTGAAATACTAAAGCAAATTAACGAACAAGTTAAAAGCAACATAGAGAATAGAAAGACAAAATATTCTGAACATCTTAACGAACAATATGAAATTCCCGAACAAGCCTATGTAAAAATAAATAAAAGAAACTCTGGGAAAATAGAAAAACCAAAATTTAAAATTCTTGATATTAAAACTGTACGACCTGAAAGAGGACAAATAATAGATAACAAAAATAAAAAACATAAAATATCAAACTTAAAAACACCCCGAATTGTTTCAGATTAATTCCATTTGGAATTTCCCAAATTATTCAAGATGATACCAATACCGGGCTAAATATACTCGACCTAGGAACAGCCTATATAAAGGTAAACACCCAAATCATATCATTTCAAGTCTCCCTAGCTAACATCCTACAACAATATAATATTTTAGAGGAAAATGCTGACACATTATATAAAAAATTACAAAATTATAAATTCGCAGACAGTATAACAAATCACAAAAATATATTAACAAACATTATGTTACATTTGAGTGAAAAAATAGAATTCATAAATAATAAAAGACCTAAACGCGGGTTAATTAACGGTCTCGGTTCAATTATAAAAAGTATTACAGGAAATCTAGACTCAGAGGATAAAGAACGTTACGATCAAATAATAGAAAATATTAGTAACAATGAAATTAAATTATCGAATAAAATAAATTCAATGGTCAAAATAAATAATAACATAACGGCACAATTCAATGACAAAATCAAATCAATAAATGAAAATAACATAATTTTAAATAAAAAATTAAATACCTTAGAGAAAACGATAGGAAAAGTTTTAGACGATATAGATATCATAAAAACTCAAAATTTAATAAATGAATTAATTCAAACAGGTCAAGAACTATACTTCTCATTAATTTTATTAGAAGAAACAATTACCTTCTGCCAACTGAACATTATATACTTTGGAATAATAAATCATAAAGAATTACTGCGAGAAATTAATAAAATAGAAGATACCTTCATAAAAACAATCCTCACTAATAATATTCAAAATAATAACCTACTAAAAACCTACTGTTCCATTAAAAATGATAACCTAATCATTCTCATCGAAATCCCGTCGATGGTCCTAAAAGAAGAACTCTTACAAGCTACCCCAATACCCACACATATACATGACACATATGAAATTATAAATATCGCAACTGGTCTTTATACAAAAAACAATTGTAGAATTAAGACTGTAGATAAGTGTATTAAAATTAGTAATAGAGAATATTACTGCCTCTCTCAAAGTAATGAATATGAAAAATGCTTGGAAAATATTGTTTGTTACAAAGATTTCCAATTCTGTGAATACCAAAAAATCCCATTAATAAATTCCATTATCGACATACAAAATTCAGAAACAAAGTATTTATACTTCCCACATAAGAAACAAGTTAAATTCTATTGCAATAATGAACTAAAGATAAAAGAATTAAAAGGTATATACTATACCAACAATTGTAAAACTAATAATCAATTTGAAATAAAAAATAATTTCGGAGATCTAATAGAAATTCATTTAAATACCACAAAGAACCAAATTTCACATATTAAAGAAGAAATAAAAAATATTTCATCAATAAAATATAAACCAGAGAGCAGTATTCATTTAGAATCTCCTTATAATAATGTTAATATAAATAATCATCATTATATTTTAATCTATGTTATAATTATTGTAATCATACTTATATTATTAACTTGTAAATACAAAGATTGTCTTAAAAGAAAATTTAAGAAGCCAAAAGATGTAGAATTAAAAGTATTTCATAAAAGTTCCAACAATGTAACTTCTATTCTTGAGGAGGGAGGAATTATGTAGTGGCCTCGCCCTTATTTCACAACAATATAAATTATTTCATCATCTTATTTTAACAGACTTAACAACTTTGGGTGAAAACATGTTTCTCACCAAAAGGCACGTATAAACTGATAATCTTTGTTATAAATAGAGGTAATGTTAGAAATAAATTATTCCTGTTGCGACTAAGCTAAGTACAAGTAGTATTGTATAACTTTGTGTAATTAAATAAAGTTTTTAAAAACATATTTTCGACCACCGAAAATATAAATTGTATCTATTTGCAAATAAAAGCATAATACTTTATATATATTTATTTTATTTTAATAACATATTCGGCTGTTGATGCGAAAACGCAACAATAAGTTTTAACAAATGTAACTATTATTTAAATACAAATACAAATTTTGTTCTATACGTAGATAATAGACAACATCCCTATACTCTACTGAATCAAATCTATATAAACAAAGTTTTAGGAAAATTGATCGAACACATAAAAAAAATTGTTCATATAATGTTGCGTTTTCGCATCAACAGCGCCCAATGGCTTAAATCGAACGAACAGTACCATGGCGGTCTTCCTCTATCATGCCGCGTACAATCGCAACGTTATATTCAGTAACAACTATTTCAAGGCGTTTTGTTCTGTACGAAGTTTTACGATAGCTAATGCTAATATGACTAACACCTAAACACCTTCTTTATTTCAACAAAACATTCTTTACGACTAAACCCATACCCATGCTTTTAATTGTACCTATATAATATTATAGCTCGAAAATGGTCGTTTTTAAGATTCATGATTTTTTACCGAGGTGTTAGCTTCCAATTACTGTATCTTCTATGTACCACAAAAAAATACGATATGAATTGACAGAAGTTAAAATGTTGCAATAAAATTTATGTTAAAGCATCTCGGTTTACTAAACTCGCCCTCAAATATATATGAACAGATGCTCATTTTCCCTCCTCCCCCACCCTGTCCCTTGTCCTGCGGTGTTGCCGCTTCTTTATAATTTAGCATTTTCAACATGACCAATGTAATTGGCAACAATGTAGAAATCTCTAGTCCATATTTATTTGACGGCAGTGTAGTTAGTGTCAACATCAAGAAAACAGCGATTAAATTTAACTAAGAAGTACTGAAACTACATTATGTATGGAAATATTTCAATAAAATATGAAGAACAATTATTTTCTATAGTACATACATCAATCAGCATTCTTTTTTAACACCCTATAATTATGTTCAAACTTAAGACAACACAAAATATTGTTTGTATTATCTTATAAGTAATAAAAATAGAAATATTGATAAACTGCGTTGACAGTTATAAATTGCATGTTAACATACCGCAATATCATGATACATGTTCGACTTTTTGCATTTATTTATAGAATACAAGCCGCTATTGACCGTTCATTATTCATATCCGCTTTAATTCCCGCGAAATTTCACAAATTAAAAGTGCCATTATCACCCATTTCACAGTTCATTGCAAACGCGTATCCTATAATGAGCCATCAGTAAATAGTTGGCTGTGCAAACAACTGGACAATCGCCCATCGACGTAGCCTACTATGTTGTGAAATTCGTTACAATGATTTTATTTGCAGAGGACGCGCGGCAGTTAGCCATGAACTAAAACCAAACAGTTGAATGTTGCAGCAGATAAAAATGGCGTCGCATTGATAACTCATTGATTGATTGTTAAGTCATTGATGTTGCCATGGGCTAACTATGGCAACGATCAAGATAGCATTGGAATTTAAATATTGTCGGAATGATAAAAGACAACCTAAATAAAGCGAAATATGTACGGAATCCGCGAGGAATGGAAAATATTTGTTTGTCAATATTTGCAGAAATGGTTTACAGAATAAATTATGTTATTCTTTTTATCTTTGCACTCATTCACAACTAAATGTTGATTCATAAATCACAATAAGAAATAAATTGTATGTACATACCATGACTTTTATCAATTATCTTGGAAATAACCTACTTAGTAAGTGACAAATTTTGCTAGGCGATTTATTTTTAGACTGACAGTTTGATTACAGAATATCTTTAGATTATCTAATTGCTCCTTAAATATATTTACAAAAAAATGGTAATAACCTTCGAGCATATACTGACTAGAGGCCGCCTTACGGTGTTTGTTATGATCGGAACACATACGGAAGCCATAGTGTATTGCGGGCTGCGTATTGAAGCCGTGGTGTATTGCGGACTGCGTATTATCTTAATATTTGTACTACCTTTTTTGCAAAGCAATGAATAATTGCTGCTTTTGAAATATATAAATCACCTTTATTTCCAATAAATTTCAGTCTCGTTACTCTTACGTCATTATTAGTAGGAAACCTAAAAGTTATACTTTGTTTAATATATTATTTGTAAAACAAATCCCAGTTACTTACACATGAAACGAAATATCCTTACTTTCTTTGTATTTTTCATTACAATTTGATATACTCCGAGATATACTCACAAAGTACACGCAAATAATAAGGTTTGGTTACAGTAAAATGACAAGCAGTGACCTATAACGCAACAAAACACTGCCCGCAATTCACCATGACTTCCGGCCCCCCGCCTATATGTCTTCCGATCACTTCATCCTATGCATTGATATAGGGAATTACTTCTCTAGTCAGTATATGCTCGAAGGTAATAACGGAGATTTATTCTCAATCAAAATTAATAACAGTTATTTCATAGTTATTTATGGTATAAGTGGAAGAAGACATATTTTATTCACAGGCAGAAAGTTTAGTAAACCGAATATGCAGATTTCCGTGATTGGATATAATATCTTTACTATCGCGTAGCATACAATTTTTTTCCAATCTTTAAGTTTAAGGTATTTTCCAATTAAAAATAAATATGACATTTAACATTTATATATCTTAGTTTTGTAGTTATCAACACAAAATTTGTTATTGCTAAGGATATGTAATATGCGTGCCTGAGTGTCTGGTCGCGAACCTGGGGGAACTGGGTTCGATCCCGACGGATGCCAAATATTTCCAATTTTAAATGGCACAAAAGTGACCCCTGTGGTGCACTCTCCACACCAGCTATGAGTGCCCGTGAGGTGACGCCTGGTAAGCGCCCGCATGGTAAAATATATCATCATCATTACCGATGTCTACATGTGTTGTAGATACTGGCACATCCAGAAATGGGTAATATGCCGTGATGATATATTTATTTATTTATTTATGTAATTAAAGATTTTTTTATTCTCCTCATCATTAAAGTATTGCTTTGGTAATGAGATTTCAATAGATAAACTGTCACTTTGAAAGTAGGTGTTGTAAAAATTTATATATAAAACATGTAGCACTAGCAGTTATACCGACTTAACTTGTAAAGACGTACCTAATTACCGGACGCGTTGCTAAGCCAGTAGACAGTTGTTTTCAGTTCGGAATACAAAAAATAGTATAGTATTTAACAAGCATATAATCACAATGCAGGCTATATTACATGAGGATGAATCATCCGAGAGGAATATAACCATTATAAGCGAATCAAATTATCAAACACAATACTTTACCAATTCACAGATTATAAATATGTATACGACAAATACATTTGCCTGATGTTACAGACGTTGACTTTACAGTGAAAACTGCAATATGTCAGATGTTAGACGTTGATGTCACATGTTGAAATCAGTAAATGCTTCTCTTATTAATACGGTTAATTAACGAGATACTTCAAAATTATCAATCAATATTTTACCTACGCAGAGCTTTACGAAAGTATTAATATGTAGCTACTTATTTTAAGAATGTCTTACCATGGAATATGAATATTTCATATTCCACTAGTGCAATGGTTCCCAACCATTTTTGCCCGCAACCCAAAATTTAACAATTTTCTCGCGACCCAGCGTAGAAAGAAGAAAATAACACAAAACCTCAATTAAACTCAATATTAATATTTTCATTTTATAAAATTTATATATTATTCCATAATACAAGAAAAAAAAAATAAACAAAACAAAATACAAAACTCAATGGGTCGTATTCTCACCTCTTGAACTAGCGCTACTTCGATTTTTGAAATTTCATTTTATTTTATAAATAGACAAGAATAGGTATCATATTTTTGTAAATGACATCTATAATATTTAAAATACGAGTAAATGCCAATTACAATATAATTTATTTTATATTTCTCCAATTTTTCAAATTAAATTTCACATTTGATAGTTGAAATAGCGATTTTTCGGAATTATCGCTCCTTCAAGGGTTGAGCACATAAGATTTAAAAAAATTACAAAGCAAATAGAACATAACATACACATAAAAATCTTAGCTAGGTGACTAAAGATGTTTAAAATTCAAATATGGTAGCAGATATGCAAGTTCTTATAATATTTGTTTGAATTTTTTAACTTCTAAAAATCAAATTACTCGCCACCTACCGAAAATTACTTATGACCCAAAATTGGGTCGCAATCCAGATTGTGTAATATAAGTAGCATAATATATTTAGAGTTGGCTAAATAATGCATTTGTAATTCAAAAGTTGTAGATAATAGATATTTACACACCAAGTGAGCTAAGGTAATGTTTATTCATGAGAAGAAAGTTTAGCTCACGGGCCCGTAAGGGCGAGTGAGTTAATTTCTTTGAGTGAATAAACATTCTTAGCTCACGTGGTTTGTACAATATTTTATTCAATTTTGACGAAATACTAATAAAAACCATTATAATATTTAATTTTGACAAAAATAAAAAACTGATCAGTTAGTAGGCTGAGAATGACAATCGTCGCTGATAGACGTCAAGTCATGTATTTAAAATGATTTATTGTCTGTCATTTGTGCAGTGAAAAATAATGAAAATGGCTGATAATGCCTAATAAATATTAGGGTGAGTGTTATTTTCGTACATGATGTTATTTTAAATGCATTATTTGTTGCAGAGCGAGTTAAATTTTTGTGAGTGATTTAAAAAAATTTTTAATTCACATGTGAAAAAAGTGTTACTTATAATTGTTGCTATGGAGTTAATAATGACAGTTTAAAACGTCAAAATTGAATAAATAATATTTAACTCATTTTATATTTTGCTAAATTTCCAATTTCGCTTCTTCATTATGCTTAGGAAAAATGTATATCATGAAATATTTTATCCCATAAATCATATTAAATATAACAATTAAATAATTGCTATTTCCTTTAATAAAATTTTTATTTGATCTCATGTCAACATGAAAATTTATGTGTATTGATTAGAACGGAAACAAAATGTGTGATATAAAGAAGTATTATACAAAGAGTCGTAAAAAGCGGTCTAGATTATGACTTCTGCTGACAAATGTAATTCTGAAGGTCATAGAATTTCCGATAAAACGAGGAAATATTGACCTCAATCAGAGATAAATATAAATAAAAACAATACACATGTATTGTGCAGTATCCTTTGTTATAATCATGCAAAATTAATAAAAATTAGGGTAGGTACCACCAACGAGTTCGAAGCAAGCACGAAATCATTTCACATGAAAAAGTGTTACTAACTAAGCCCAATATTGTAGAATTGGTTTAAGTGTCATAAAGTTCCAAACATGAATTTAATGTAAATTCAAAAATTGGACGAAGTAAAGTTTCGTGGAAATGGTGTAGCTTAGGTAAAAATAATACAGAAACTACAATATTTTGATTTTGAATCATTCCTCGGAGACGGAATATTAATTTTACATAATTTTAAAAAATAAAAATTTTAATAATACCACTTACCAAACTATTTTATTTTAATTGTAATTTAATTGAAAGCGTATCACAATAAAATTAATACTGCTGATTTAATTTGAATAATTCACTAATTTTACAAGTGGAAAAAATAATTCAGTTTTGTATTTAATATAATGAAAATTAAGTTAATTACAAAAGCTTTTATACGAGTACATTTATATTTGCGTGACAGTTACAATATAGAAAATTGTTGGGTGTGTATAAAAATGGAAACATTATTATTTATTGGATGTATTTATTTAAGCCCATTCCCTATAGAGATTGAGTAAATTAGATTTGTTGTGACAGACATTATTGGCAGGTTATTGGAAAATTACTGTAATTATTTCAAATTGTATTATTCGAAGCAAATGGAATACAAAATACTATAGTAGGTAATGATGTATTTATTATGTATGTATTGTTTCAAAATAATTATTACAAACAAATAAAAAATGTCAATAACTGGTAAAAATAAAAAATATATTAAAATTTCTGATAAATATTTTAAAAGTCCCTTGGCAGTAAATAGGTACCGTGTGTGTATAAAATGCTGTGCAATTCTTATGTACCTACATAGTTTATTTTACGCACTAAGCCCATAACAGTTCTTATACTTTTTGGTAGGAATAATTATCTTCCGCTGCCCTTGGTAAGGGAGGTATAGGGATCGTGCTAAAAATCTCATATCGAGATTTTAGTAAATGACCACGTTTTAAGGTCCCTAGAATCCATTTTTAGCATTTTCTCGATGATGTCTGTATGTGTGTATGTGTGTTTGTATGTGTATGGATTTTGTCTTCGCTCTAACTCAAATACTATCATTCAGAAAATTCTGAAACCTTGTATTTCTATCCTATTCTAATATAAAAAGAAGCCATTAGATTTTGGTGTCTCATCAGATAACCGGAAATGGCACTTTACCTGAAGCTCATAGTGGTTTTTCTTCAAAAAATACCATTAAATGCCATTTTTTCGAATTTTATGTCGTATGAAAATTAAAGATTATTGAATTTTCTACAGGAATACATTAATACTTTTTCTATATATTTTACAGATAAATTTAAAAATAATTTTTTTTATTAGTCGCGAAGCATAAGATAAAAACTATTCCTTTGTTACACAGTTCATTTTTCAAATGAATGTAACTGGGAGTAAATGTCACTGTCAGAAAACTTATCAATTCAAATTAATAATAGTGACATTTTAAAAAGAAAATAGTAAATAAAGCAATAGTTTTTTGCAATGGAACAGTTTGCAGCGTTAGTAAATACGTAGGTAGGTATGTATTTAAATTAATACAAATTAAATAGCGGGAGGTTTTGTGTTGGCCACATCAGATTTTTACCTCCCGCTACCCTTGGTAAGGGAGGTATAGGGATCGTGCTAAAAATCATGTATCGAGATTTTAGTAAATGACCACGTTTTAAGGTCCCTAGAATCCAATTTTAACATTTTCACGATGATGTCTGTATGTGTGTATGTGTGTGTGTATGAATGTATGTATGTATGTGTGTGTGTGTGTATGTGTAGGAATTTTGTCTTCGCTCTAACTCAAATACTATCATACAGAAAATTCTGAAACCTTGTATTTCTACCCTATTCTAATATGGAAAGATCCCATTAGATTTGGTGTAAATCGGATAACCGGAAATGGCACTTTACCTTTTTTCTTCAAAAAATATCATTAAATGCCAATTTTTCGCATTTTGTCATTATGAAAATTAAATATTATTGAATTTTCTAGAGGAATACATTAATACTTTTTCTATATAATTTACAGATAAATTTAAGAATCATTTTTTTTTTACATCCCGAAGCCTAAGATAAACACAATTTCTTTGTTACACATCATATTTCAAATGAATGTAACTGACAGGTGAATGTTACTGTCAAAAAACTAATCACTTCAAATTAATAATAGTGACATTTTAAAAAGAAAATAGTAAATAAATCAATAGTTTTGTGCAATGGAACAGTTTGCAGCGTTAGTAAATACGTAAGTATGTATTTAAATTAATAAAAATGGATAGGAAAGTGTGGCGAAGGAAGATTGTTGCGTAACTATTATTGTGGTCCGGATGGGGTTATTCGCTACCGAAAATCGGTCACTTTAATATGTTCTTATGTATGAATGCTATGATGATTGTGGAGAGGCGAAAGAAGAATGTTGTTAAAGAGTGAAGTGAGTCAGCTGAGCTCTTACTCTTATCCCTTTTCTTATTGTTACTATTGTTTCCGGGTATTTGCTAACCCCCTAAGTGGGAATCGAGTGATTTTATGTACGTATGTATGTATGTAAAAATTAAATAGCGGGAGGTTTTGTGTTGGCCACATCAGATTTTTTTATTAGACTGCTATGAATATTTTTTTGTTGTTTTACAGAACTGGTAAAATATAATTTTATTTAATTAATCGTAAAAAAAATACAGTGAGCAACACATGCGTGAAACTTTTATACACGAGAATGGAGATTGAAAACTTCACGTATTTGTTACATAAAATACAATTTAGAATGCTTGTAAATCCTGATGAAGGTATAAGTGTAATAAGACAAAATATTTGTAGTATAAATATATAAATAAATATAACATCACGGCATATTACCCATTTCTGGGTGAATCAATCTTCTTTGTCACAGATATCGGTAATGATGATAACATATTTACACTGTGCGGGCGTTTGCCATTTTTATTCAAAATTAAATAAATAATTAAATAAATTATCACGGTATATTACTCATTTCTGGGTGTGGCAATCTGCTTTGTCATAGATATCGGTAATGATGATAACATATTTGTATCGTGCGTTTACCAGGCGTCACTTGACGGGCACTCATTGGCGTGGAGAGTGCACCACAGGGGTCACTTTCGTGCCATTTAAAATTCGAAATATTTGGCATCAGTCCGGATCGAACCCGGTTGCGCAGGTTCGCGACCAGACACTCAGGCACGCGGCCACGAGACCCCATTCGTAGCATAGTAATTAAGGCGAAATTCAAAAGTAATTTTTTCAATAACTGCAATCAAATATTTAACGGACCATTTGCATTTCATTCCCATTCAATAACGTCTATCGACAGAGACTTCTTTTTTATTTAAAACTATTTTTAAAAATTTTAATTTCCAATAATCATCTATAATTTCGCTCAATTTGCTTCTACACAAAAAAGTCTTGCCTTTCTTCCTCTTGTGGTCATCGACACCTCCTCATCTTGCATAATGATAATCAGATAATCCTCGGATTAGTCATGTGTCCGGCACGTCCACAGCAAAACGTGCGCGCACCTAATGCTGGATGATTGTCTCCCGGATGGCGAACGCAACGGAAGGATAGACCATATGATAATTCGAACATAATCGCATAGCAATGAAACATAATATATTTATAGAAATGCTGCAGCAGGCATCGTGGGGGATAATAGAAAATGAAACTTGGGAAGAATGTCTTTGGTTTCTAAAGTTTTTATACTTAGGATGCGGGTTAAGAATTTATAATAGATTTCATCTGTAGTCAGCGATCAATTATAACTGATCGATTTTTCGAATGAATACAACATATCGTTCAAAGAATATTTGGGATTGCATGGATGAGTGCATTATGAGGGCGAATGATGTTCTAAGGGCCCATGTTCGAATCCAAACCGTACACAATCAACTTGAAAATTATGTCCAATTTTTAAGTGGCATACAAGAGAGACAACGACCACCCTAACATATATACACTAGTATTAGTCCATACACAAAAATATTGATTTTAAACATCGGAGATATAAAATTTAATTAATATGAAATTCTCGTCCAGACAATTTTTAATATTAAAACTTTTTAAAAAGGAGAAAAATTGCAAAATATAAAATATAAAAGTAAATAAGCAAACTAATTAATTTAACAAAAAATTTAATTATAATTTTTACCTCTCGCTAAGAGAGGTATTGGATTCATGCTAAAATTCGCATATCCAGATTTTAGTGAATAAGCACGATTTAAGGTCCCTAGAATACGATTACAACATTTTTAAAATTATGTGTGTGTGTGTGTGGATGTGTGTATGTGTGTCTGTATGTATGTCTGGATGTTGTAGACACGATTCCTCAAAAACTATACGACTGGATTCCTCAATGACATTCCTGGGAAGAGCTGAAAAGGTTTTAGTAACAATTGAACAACCGAAAGTAGTAGTTTTTAAGAAAAATTCTTCTAAATATAATATTTTAGAAATTTTTGTTATTAAATATTGAAGAACATAAAATTGTCCATCTAATACACTTAAAATTTTTATTATATCTTGTATAGATTTAGAGATAAAGACACTATAATATATAGAGTAATCTAATCGCAGAGGCTAAGGCACTAAGGGAACCAGTTGACAAATTCCAATGTTTATAACATAGTTTATAAATAACACATGTCAGTGTCAAAAATCAACAGTTTTAGTGACATTCTGATAGCTTTTTCTGGGAAGTATATTTAAATCTTTTTTATTGTTTTATTAATTAAATATTTGCAATTATAGGTAAAATGCATATATCCATCAGAAATACCGTCAATCTGAATGAATTGGAAGAATCTCTCACATTTAGAAAGTGTCTCATACAATGAAAATAGATATAATTAGAATTAAATGTGTGTAGAAGACATGTTAAATACAATAAAAAACAATATTTGGTTAAAGTTCTGTAATTTTCCGTTATAAAACGACGTTTCGAAAGCGAAGTGCAATACAATACTTATATAGCCTAATATGGAAATGGCGAGAGGTCTTGTGCTGGCCACAACAGATTTTTTTATAAACCTTAGAGTGTTTTTTATGATAGTTTATTTAATATTCAAAGCAATGTTCATTTATGAAACACAATTACTATAATCATTACACAAAAGTTTTCGTACAGCTTCATAATTGAGAGAACTGTTATTATCGAAACTTTACTGTAATGACAGTATAATTACTAAGTCTGTTCCATTATAGGTTCTTTGTAATTAAATTGGCATGCATATTGTCTGGAAATAATAAATTTCATGCAGGATTTACTATTTTACATCCATATACCTATCCTTCCTGTTTATGTGTCTCTAAATATTCTATAAAATCTACGACCGTAAAGAGGGATGAAATAAATCCATGCATCCATGTATAATAATACTTGAAAATGAAGAACATATATCAATGTCCCATTCTCTTGGGGGATGTTAATGGATGTTGAATCAAGGGGTTTTTAATGTTAGAGACTCTTTTTACTCTGTGCAAAAAACAGTAAATGACTTGATGAACATGCTGAAAAACGATAGCTATAGCTGATAATGACGGACAAAGAAAACTGTACACATAAGCAAAACCAGAAACAGTGATTGAGGGGCTTGATAGGGAAGTTGTAGCAGTGCATAAAGTAATTTTGCTAATTATTCTTACCATTTTTAGCAGAATTGTACAAGTATGTGAGTGATGAAGTTTTAGAATTTCGAGTCATACCTGCAAAAAAAGAAAAAGTGTAAGTGATATTGCATGAATATGTCGCAGTGACAACGAGATAGTTACTTCATTGTCAATATATAAGATATAAAGTTATATGCCTGAGTTACTCAATCTTTATTTAAAATGATATTCACACTGTTAACAGTAACGACCACGACTTTATATTGTATTATGGAAGTGTCTACTGTACTGACCAGACAGGGCCGCAAAAAAAAATTAGTGAACTGTCGCACCTGGACCAGACGGAATCTAGCGGACAATTCTTATGGTCACTTTCCGAATCTACCCAAAAACCACTGTCTACCAATTAGGAATTGTCAGTTACGTATTGTTTTAGTTGATTTTTTTTTAAAGGCAAACTATAACAATATCTAATTGACAATTCATAATTGGTAAACAGCGGTTTTTAGGTTCTGTTCGAAAAGTAGCCACTCTGCGCATGTGCGACAGTTCACTATTTTTTTTTTTTGCTGCTCTGTCTAACGGTGCAGTAGACACTCCCTTTTATTATAATCCAATTAACCTAAGCTATCCTACTCCAAATTACAAGTATGCAGTTCTATGAAAAATATATGAATTGAAGCCGTGGATAAACAAAAAAATAAAACTTAAGAATTATTTGTGAAATGCGTTTTTCTTTTATTAATTCACTATGAATTAATTTACATAAACGATAATCCCATACAATAGTTATTTAACTACCAAATTTGTTAATGATTGAGACATTTTAACGCGTGAGCGTAGCGAGCACAATATTATTGAGATCATTAATAGCCAATTAACACTCTTGTTAGTTACAATATTTTTCCGTTGACAGTACTGGAAAATCTAATTTTATTCCGAGAGAATAAATTTTAGGTTAGTAACGTTTGACACTTAAGTTTTGACAATTGTTCATCGATGGTATGTGGTATGTATGGTTGCCCACTAAAATAGTTTACTAATAAAAAATCATGCATTAATAGGAACTTT
Source organism: Ophonus ardosiacus (assembly GCA_943142095.1). Classification (NCBI taxonomy): domain Eukaryota; kingdom Metazoa; phylum Arthropoda; class Insecta; order Coleoptera; family Carabidae; genus Ophonus; species Ophonus ardosiacus. The sequence goes on along the minus strand of OW964832.1, from coordinate 30,058,256 downwards.
AATGGATGATTTTGTATGTTAGCATAACCCATTAATAAACGGTAAACAATAAATATTGTTTTGCAAAAAAGGGAATCTATAATTTCTCCATGAATTTTGCAATATAGAACATTCAAATATAATAATACCTTTCGTTCATAATTTTCTTTAGATATTTCCGGAACGTCACTCATTTCCTCTTCACCTGTCATCATATATATTTTGTCAGAAACTAAAAAAAATTCTTTCTTTGAATTTCATATATTCACTCTCAATGATACTTTAAAAAAGTGATTAACCAAGTTCTAGTGAACATAATTTTCGCAACTTAGTTTCAATTGAAAAATAAATAACTTGACAATAATTACTGCCATGGAAAGAGTTTCACAATTTATTATCAAAAAATATATAACCTACCAAAATTGGCGATAATTGTAACTTTTATATATAAAATTCTTATTTCACAGTAATAAAAGTTTTTAGTACTCCACAGTAAAAGATAATTTACAAATAACTTGTCACAAAACCGCTTTCTCAGTACTTTTCTCAAACGTCAACTATAAAAATTCCTGCGTTACAAGTTGATTACATCAGTTTCTTTCCCGCTCCGGATGGAAAATCCGGGCATCGTATCGACTCCGGCTCGGCGGGAAAGTTACAGCATTTTTCAAATGCTAAATTATGGTTATTATATTCCGCGTACAGCGGTACCTGCAGTTTCTATACACGCGAATCGTTTCAGGGCATTACGCTTCAGGATTTCATTTTCAGGTTTTAGACGGCAGCGCGCCACTCCAGATATTGATTCCCGAGAAAATATGAGTGTTGCTTTCAAACGATTGTGTTGTAGTTGTTTTACTACAGTGTTTAAATAGTGTTTACAACATGAAAGTGATGAGGGTAGGAATAGTGTAGCGCAAAGTTTATACGCCTTCAAAGGAGGAATGTTTTATTAGTTCGGGAATTAGTTCTTGAAAAAACATGTATGCAGTAAATGAAACATGTTCTAATTTTCACCAAATGTAGCAGTTTTTAAATGAATCTTATAAGTTCAAAGGGATCTAAATGCCAAGAAAATATTAAAAAAAAAAAACTCAATGTGGTTAAAATGGAAAGCCAACATATTTTCAAAGGCAATATAACAAGTAGTATATTTATTATCGAAAAAACTTCCAAGGATAATCGATTTGTAATCTCAAATACGTTGAAAGGACGAGTTGTATTTTGTAGCTTATAGCATTGCCGACATTGGGATATACATAAATAATAAACACAAAAACAAAACAATATCCTAAATTGTAATAAAGCAGCAACAGTGGAAATAAGGGAATTCACCCAGAAAGATTAACACTTTGAAGTTGATTTAGGGAAATTTATATGTGTACAATTGTAGTTGGTAATATAGGATTAACATTTATTCAATCATTTGAAAGTCCATGTAAATTCTGATTTTGAACATAAGTAAATGTCATCTAGTACCAACCTTCTAAAACAAAAAATTGCGTATCAAATGAAGGTTCTTTGGGTAAGCAATTGGGTTTCGCAATGACATCATTATGAACGCAAAATATAAAATAATTTATTTTTATCACTCAAATACCGTCAATTCTAAATGCATACATAATTATGTTATCTGCCAATATTAATACTTTGTGAGTGTAATTTAATTCTGTTTTCGACATTTATATATCAACAAATAACTCGCGCTGGAGAAATTATTAATTAGCTATCATGTGGTGCACTCTTCACACCAGCTATGAGTGCCCGTGAGGTGACGCCTGGTAAGCGCCCACACGGTACAATATATCGTCATCATTACCGATGTCTACATGTGTTGTAGATACTGGCACACCCAGAAATGGGTAATATGATGATATATTTATTGATTTATTTATTTATTTCATATATATTCATTTTAAAACCGGACATATACGAGCACAGATATCATAAATGTATTTAACTAATAGAATTTAAACATTAATAGTTTGATAGTTAAAGGCTTTGTTTTAAAAAATTGATGGTTCCAAATCTACCTGTGATGTTTTTACAAAAACATACTTTTATTAAATTTTAATCGGTAGAAAAGAATATTTAAAAATCCGATTGAGACATAAACTCGAAAGATTTAAACTTGTCTATGTGTAAGCTATTGATTTTTTTTTTGCATAAACTGTGATATATCGATTTATCTTATTATACGAAGAAGTCAAAATATAAGACCTGCACCAATTTTTAAAAACTGCCATTTATTGAATCAGTATTTTAAATAAATGATTAGAATTAAATGTCAAGTAACTTATAACAGAAACATAATTTAATCTAACCCAATTTAACCTAATCTAATATAAACTAACCTCATTTAACCTAACCTAACTTGGACATAAGATCCATATTTACTCATTTGTTTTAGATAATATTGATGACCAATATTCATTAAATGTAAAAATTCTGTTCAAATAAATATAAAATTCTAATTAAACAAATAACATAAACTATTTTTAAATTATAAATACATACTAATATGTTCGACCTACGCACATATAGAAATTATAATTACTACTACATACGTATGTTGCTAAGTGTCGTAGGTTAATTAATATATTTTTACACAAGACACATACGCTCACACATGTGACTTCAAGCCATATAAATCATATAACTCCATTAGAAGAACTGAAAGTTGTTTTTTAATGTACATGAATGCATATAGATGCATTCAATTCATTCCACCACATATTTTCACATCAATTCTTTACATTTTCTCAAGCACGCAGATTGAAAATGAAATTTCCAATAGAGAAAAAGATACTATCTACTTTTTCCTGATTCTTTTAGCTACATATTTTCAAAATATGAAATATATAACAATAATTACACGTTGATATTTATGCATGTTTACATAAATATCAGGAAAGCTTTACGGTTTTAAATTTATTATTTTTTACGAAAAAAAAAAGCTTTTAAACCGAGATATCTCAGAAACAGAAATTGGTATAAAATGTGGTTTCAAAGTACAAAATTCTTGAACTTGACGAATTATATTCATACTGTTTTATAAAGAAAATCATCAAAGACTAAAGTTTCCATTGTTTTCACCGCGACTACTAATCATCAGTAACCAATCAAGGAGTGTTGTTAGAAATTGGAAAAAAGATGAAATAATTATCTTATAATTATCTTATATTTATTATTATTATTATTATTATTATTATTATTATTATTATCTTATATCAAGTTTGTAATCGACTTCAAAGTAGAAATAGGGTCCCGTGGCCTCGTGCCAGAGTGTCTGGTCGCGAACCTGGGGGTACCGGGTTCGATCCCGACCGACGCCAAATATTTAGAATTTTAAATGGCACAAAAGTGACCCCTGTGGTGCACTCTCCACGCCAGCAATGAGTGCCCGTGAGGTGACGCCTGGTAAGCGCCCGCACGGTACAAATATGTCATCATCATTACCGATATCTGCGATAAAGCAGATTGGCACACCCAGAAATGGGTAATATGCCGTGATGATATATTATTATTATTATTATTAAGTAGAAATAGGTATCTCTAGCCCTTAGAGAGGATCATCTTCAAGAGGGTGGTTCTCCTGTAAGAAGCGAGATTACTTATTTCGAACAATTTAAAATGTTTTTTTCTTAATTCTTCGACAGTTCAAAATAATTATAAACTATATGATACATCAGGTAAACATATGTCAAAATATTACTTCAAAGAAGGTACCTATAAAAGTCATAGCATACTAATAATGCATTAACGATTCATAATTTTTAAAAATTAATTGTTTAGTTAATTTTTAAAGAAAATGCCAGTATCGTAAAGCTAAATTAAATTACTTTCAGAAAATATAAAAATAGATATATTATCCTATTAAAAAAATAACGGTATCGTTTTCAACAAATCCGGAAGTTTATTTCAGGACCTTTTCAAAAATTTAAGTTTGCCCCCAACTTGGCAATTTAAACTACATAGCCGTTTCGCGCTATTTTTTCATTCAACGGTTTCCAAGAAAGAGTCCATTTTGTATAAGAATCGAAGAAAAACTAACAAAGATAGTGACCGAAAATTCTATATTATTTAATGAGCTTGTAATGTATGCTATTAATCATGATAATGAAGTTTGCATCACACGTCGAAAGGTGAGTGATGTAAATCATTCGAATGATTAATAGCCATTACATGCGAATAGAATACTATACTTTATCCACAACCACAACTGGCAAATAATAATAATCAGTGACATATTTGTAATGGAAAATAATTTGAAATTTTTCACTGGCAACTGTAAAAAATTGTTTACAAACATACACAAATCTAGTTATCGTTGTAACAAAATCATAAAGTGATCTGACATTTAACAGAAAATCTTACACCCACTATTCAGCTACAGTTTAAGTTGAAGAAGAACACAAAAGTATGATAAATGACGAAACTAATGGAACTTTGACTGCTTATATGGAAAAAAAATACTTATTAAAGTAATTTTGTTCGTACTCTGAAAGGTACAATTTGAATTTGACATAACGATTTGAATAATATATCGAACTGTCAATATTATTCAATTAGCAACAGTAACGAAGGTCATTAATTGATAAAAAGCAATTGAATTATGTGTATATTATTTGACAGTTGTGGATACGCATAATTGTTTATGCCAGTAAATAGACTACAAAAAAAATATATATAAAATTTTGATTGAAACCTTTTTCTCAATTTTTAATAGTTACGAAGTTATTTGAAATTAAATATTGCCCAAGGTCGCCACAATATTTAACTTAACTCCCTTGCCGCACCGGCTTTCTTTCGTGTCACCGATTATATTATAAAAGAAGTTTCAACAGATATTGGCTATTATTTTGTTAATAATTAAACTTGTTTCCACTTTTTGGAACAACAAAATTCATTTTTTAATTTTATGTGTAGATTGAATAATCATTTTCGTAGAACATTATTTATCAGTTTAATTGAAATATGTCTGGCTAAAATAATATTCTGTGATCTACAATCTCGACAGACTATAACGAACAATTTCTCGTAATCAATTATCTATAATTTTTTCCAAGATTTCATCTTGCACCGTTCTTGGAATAGGAAATGTATCTTCATCGAATCAATATAATTAATTCTCGTGTATCCCACATGCAAATCCTAATCGTGTCCTGTGCATAGACGTCGCCCATATGTATGTTGGTGTGCTTGTCATAGTTTCACGCGCTTGCCGCCTCCAAGCGGAAATGGCTGCAATATAAATGGACACTGTCCTCACGACCGCCTCCGCAACCGAGAGACACTGTCAGAATTAGTGATGGGATTACAGAATTATGCTATTTCATGGGCTATTGTTGTTTTATTGTAATTTATTGTTGTGGTTTGCTATTAAATTATTGTTTATGGGATGAAGATTGGCTGTAAAAATTGAATATCCGGTGATTTTATTATTATGGTGTAAAAGTTAAAGACAATTGAATTTTATTTAAATTAATGTTTATGAGTAAAAGATTGTCTATAAAAAATTTATATATATTTGACGTGTTCTTCATTATTAATTTTAATTTAACTATAATAAATATAAAGCCTATTTAATGCCTGTTTTACATTGGGCAATTGTTGTGTGTGCAATTGCAACTTGCAATGCAATTGATTACAGCAATATTGCGTACTATAATTTGAAAATTGCAAGAGCAACACACAACCACAATCAAAGTATTGCAAGAAAATGGCGCATAGCGCATGTTCTAATTCATGCAACAATTGCGCGCGCAACTTCGTAATTTTAATGTTGGTACTTTACATATTTGTTTGACAGTTTTGTAGTTAAAATAGATGTCACAGTTAGGTGTTAATTTTTATTATATTAATATTAAAAATCTGTTGTGGCCAGCACAAGACCTCTCGCCATTTCCATATTAGGCTATATAAGTATTGTACATATTTGACATTTCTGATACACGCAAAAGCACATATATATATTTTAATTCATTCTATTCACTCTTATTCTTCTAAGGTTCGAGATTCTTCCAATTCATTGATGAGATTGCCGGTATTCCTAAAGGGTATAGGTAATATGTATCTATAATTACAAATATTTAATTAATAATAAAATAAAATATATTAAATGTACTTCCCAGAAAAAGTCTTCAGTAATGTCTCTGGCTTTTTGACACTCACATTTATAAGTAAGTTACAAACATTTTAATTTTTCCACTTGTTTTCTATGGGATGCGAGATACATTTACAACTTATTATTTTATATATTTATATATGTCTCTATCTTTAACACCGTAGAAGATATAAAAAATTTAAATGCATCGGATAGAGATTTTTATAGTCTTTAATAATAGTAATAACAGAAATTTTCAAAAAATAATATTTAGAAGATTTTTTAAAGTAACTATTACTTTCGGTTTTCCAATTGTTACCAAAAACAAATCAGCTAAACTAAAACTAAATATTTTTTGTCATATAGTATTTGAGAAACCGTGGTTCCAATATCCACACATCCACACTCACACGAACATTACCGTAAAAATGTTATAATCAGATTATAGGGACCTTAAAACGTGCTTATCCACTAAAATCTGGTTATGCGATTGTTAGCATGATTCCAATACCTCATAGCGAGAGGTAAAAGTTGTACTTAATTATAACACAAGAAATGTTTAAGTTGCATGTTGCACAATATAAAGCTAGAAAAATTGCATAGACCTACAATAACATTCTGTAAGCAATAATACGATCGATAATAATTATATATGTATTTGTAATCAAAACTACAAACTTTTCTCTCTTTTATTGTATAGAAATTACTGCAATACCTCTTTATATACAACGTGGCATAAACATAAGTCAAAAATAAGGATACAAATTAAAGCACATAAATCATCTGATGTTCGTATGTACAACAATTTTAATTACCACTAAGTATAAAACGAAGCTGAGTGCGCCAAGTGACGGATTCTGACTCGGACAGACTTCGAAATCACCGACATCAAAATTGAAAATTATTTCTAATTTTCAAATAGCGACAACGGTATAGATATACAGAGTATTTTTCAACTTGAGTTAATTTTTTTTCTAAAACTTAATTTCAAGTTTTTATAGGAAACAATTTAAGGCCACTAGCTGAATAGATGATATTACTATTTTTACCTTGCGTCACCTTTAGGTAAGGAAGATATTATCTTTGGTCAAAAAATTCGTTGGTGAGTTTGTAATGAATAAGCACGTTTTAAGGTCCCTAGAATACGAATTTACTATTTTTACGATGATGTCTGTATATGTGTGTGCCCGCGCGCGCGTGTATGTGTGTGTGTGTGTGTTATCTACTTAATAATAATTAAATTTAACGGAGAATATCACAGCTTCATATACCATAAAGTTTATTGTCATTACAACACTTTCCTAAACAACACCACTTTCAAATTAGGTTAAGTTGCAACAAGAGACAATACACTCCCTATTCCATGAAAACCCTACTAACCTTAACCTCATTTCGAAAACAATTACTCCATTCAAAGATTGCCCCGTTTTAATTAAATTCTATATTGAATATTAGAAAGAACTCATCGAAACTCATCGAGTACATCGTGAAGCAGATGTTTCAATTCCGACACAAATGAGTAGATACTCTCACAGCTATCTAGATACAGACAAGCGGTTTCAAATTAACCTCGACCTGTACCGAGTGCAGGAGCACTCATACATATGACACCGTATGGAGATACAATAGATTATTGAATTTGCAGGATGACAGGAATTAGTGTATTTCAGGATATGGATTATGAATCCTCGAAATTCAAATGGAGGGCATAATCTGTTTAAGAATTAGGTTAAGAACAATTTCAGTATATACACGTGTATGTCAAAGTCACATTAGTAGTGCATATGTAGATTTGCATTTAATGATAATGGATTTCTAAGAGAAATGGCTGCATATATTTGATGTTAACTAAAATTTTAATAAAATATGTATGTGTAGTGTGTAACTAACGTAACTTAAATATTAAACTTAGCTTAAATTGACAATATTGCATGGAAATGAAATGTCAAATGAATTATAATATATTACTGTTAAAATTTCGATTTGCATATTTTGTTTAAGCCTAGCTTAAAATTTAAGCCTTTACATTGCAACTGGGCATAAATATATAATACTTTATAAATTAAAATTAATTGAAATGGTGTACAATGGCTGAGTTTGTAATGAAACCGGTTGTTGTTCTCACTATTCGGGTTCGAATGCAACTCTCGTCAAATTTAAAAATCATTTCTAATTTTTAAAAAAGTGATCCTTGTAGTGCTCTTTCGTCGATAGTTTTAAGATATTTTAAGGTAAAGACTGAAAGCGCAATGAAAGATACAGAACATAATATAATATTCTTTACCGAATTTGTTATTAGTAGACTAAGAAATGGGTAATAAGTATGTAAACTAAAAATATATAGGTGTTTATATATGAGTATAATAAATAAACAAATTAATATATGATTTATAAATAATAACATTTGTTGCTAATGATTGAACTGCAGTCAAGCACTTTTATAGAATTAAACCGGCGTTTCGGGCATACAATGACCATCTAGGCCTAAGCTCTACAATAGTTGCAATACAGATATTATTTTAATAGAAAAATCCAACATTTTAAAATCCTATACTAATATAATAAATGCAAAAGTAACTCTGTGTGTCTGTCTGTTACGTTTTCACGCCTAAACCGCTGAACTAATTTCGAAGAATTTCGGCATAGAGATAGATTGGACCTTGGAGAAGGACATAGACTACCTTTTGTCGCGAAAATTAAACTTGAAGGGGTGAAATAGCGGATGAAAATTTGTATGGAGAACCCATCATTTCTTCCGCTGAACCAATTTTGATGAATTTTGGTATAGAGATAGATCGCATCTTGGAGAAGGACACAGGCTACCTTTTGTCGCGAAAATATAACTTGAAGGGGTTGAAATAGGGGATGAAAGTTTGCATGAAAAACCCATCATTTCTCAAGTCAGGGATATAAAAATTCTTATTTATGATTCTGCTAAGAAATAAAGAGTGTTTTAGCGTTTTTGAAAAATCATCCCTTAGGGCGGTACAATAGGGAATGATTTCAATTATTATTATTATATTTTTTATCTTTGTATCTATAGTTAAGTTTTAACCGTTAGCAGATTTTTGATATTTGTCGGAGAGATAGCTTGCATCATATGTACATAAGTAAAAGTATCCGAGACATATTTAGAAAAGAGCGCTGTTAGGTGCAGTGCGGAGATCGGGAGGTCAATGGGCGGAGCCTGTTACATGTACGATGCGAGGCAGGTTACCGGCTCCCTATGCAGCGCATGTCTCCGAAGTAAATGTGAAAATTACTTGTAGCTAATCATTATTCTAGCTTTTCCCGTGCGAAGCCAGGGCGGGTCATCTAGTTATAAATAAAACATATTCATCGGGGAAACCGGGTTCCATCCCGATCAACGCCAAATATTTCGAATTTTAAATGGCATACAAAAGTGACGCCTGTGGTGCACTCTCCACGCCAGCAATGAGTGCCCTTGAGGTGACGCCTGGTAAGCACCCGCACGGTATAAATATGTCATCATCATTACCGATAAATAATTTAAAACAACAAGACATAGAACACAATGAACAAATTTATCCAACACTGATTGATAAAAACTGATAATGACAGTATAATTTTTTTTATACATTAATAGGTAATAACATTTTCATTTTATTGTAACACGCGAAAAATGACAATTTTCTCACTACGATACAATATTTTTTTTAAAGAAATAAAGCAATACTGTATTGTCATTGTATCGCTAATTGAAATCACCCATCATCGTTTTATATCGTTATCATATCGAGAACATTTGTTGTAAATGAGTCCATTACAAGCCAACGGATCAAAAAGTATCGTATTGTGATTGTATCGCTAATGTGAATGAAGCCTAAATGTTAAATGGGATGAGATTGAGATATACACTTAGCGACTGGCGATAATACCATTTCATTCTAGGGACAAAATTATCCAAGTATACCAATTTTTATATTTAACAATTGGAAAATGTCCAAAATTTGGAAAAGAAAGAACAATTACAACATAATCACGAATTTTGAAAAATGGTATATGTAGGTACTTACATAATTTTTTAACTTGAGCGATAATCGACTGAGGAATGGATGAGGGTTCCCGAAGGAAAATCGGACAAGGGACAAGCAGTCTGCAGTGAAATTATTTATTTCAAGCCGACGTTTCGACTAATATATTAGTCTTCTTCAGGGCAAGAAATAGTCTAATAACATGAGTTTTTAGCAATCATCCATGAGGAACAATTAAAATAATCACAGAGTTGATTTGATTGTCGTATTTGATAAAAACATAAATAAATAACAGTTAAAAAGATGACTAGTCAGTAATGATATAAAAAAATAAATAAATAAGAAATAATGTATTTTTTTTAAATTCTCCTGACGACCCTGAAGAAGACTAATGTATTAATCGAAACGCCGGCTTGAAATAAATAATTTCACTGCAGACTGCTTGTCCGATTATTTTTCCTTCGGGAACCCTCTTACATAATTTTGTCTGTAAACTTGAATGGTGGTGTCGCAAATTTATATTTGTAACTTTGAATGTCAATATCTCGGGATCGAAAAAGATATTCATGAACGGTTTTGAAATAAGGACAAAAAGTAATAAAAAAACTTTTTATGCAAAATTGGATTTCAATGACATGTTGGGGCTATCACTGAATAACGGTAGAGGTACCAACATTGTGAGATCATCTTCTGCAGTAAAACTGCTCTATTTGCTGTTGAATTCATATCTTTAGCAAGCGTGGAAAGACAGAGCAAATAGTGAGTTCTTTAAAAACAGCTGATGTCACGTAATAAATAAACAGGACGTGAGTACATGCCGTCACGTCTTTACCCAAAACGTTAGCTATTAAAAACGCCATGTACACATTTCCTTATTATAAACAAATCATTTACACCAACAACATATGTTTCGTGTTAAAAATAAGACACAACAAACCAAAACATAAAACATTCCCAAATTAGAAGACGTCAAGTTGTTGCATTGTTATGAAATTATAAACGTATTATAATTTTTCAGGTTCAATATACCGTATGGAACGGAGATTAAACTGCCGTTATTGTGGATAAATTATGGGTGAACTTCTAGAAAAAATTGGGGCGTAATGACAAAACTTTATTTCATAACTTGGTGGAAAATTTCGCCGCAAATCACTTTCATTACCAAGTTTTTCAAAAGCAATTATCACGCTACTACTGCACTAGAAAATTGAATTCATCCAAAGTTGTGTATGGCTTTTATAATCTTGTATAACACAAATAAATAGAATTATTCTAGAAACATAAAGTTATGTTTATTTTACACTCTATTACTTTAAAGACCAGGAAATTATTTGACAATACTTTAAATAATTATCAATACACAGTTATTCAGGCCTATTCTGTAACAAAGTGATTAATTTTTAACAACTGGTTAAAATTATTATCCAATAGATGTTGATTTGACAACGAAAAATCCATTTTTTTGTTATATATCAACCTACTTGATTGGTTAAATTTTTTAATCAGTTTTTAAAAATTAACCACTTACAGAATAGGTCCGAATGTTAATAAAATGCAAGAAATATCTCTAGCAATGTGTTTTCAATTGAATTTTTTTTTAACAAATATTTCCAAAAATTCAATTTTTATGAAGCAGAAAAAGCTTTCTATTTCAAAATCGTTCATTGTATCACAATGGCTCTTTTTTCCCTGCGCAGAGAATAAAAACATCAGTTGAAAGTTTTATTTTATGGATTCATCATTTATTGAAATTTTTTTTAAAATCTGGATTTGTTTATTTCTGTAGGAATTTTGCTTTTACCCGATGAAAATTATGAAAACGAAGAAGGAAATAATATTTATAGGTACATTTTTCAATTTTTTATTATTTTGTTAAAAGGAGTCTCAAGCTTCTTACAAAAATATTTTCATATATACCGGGGGATTAATTTGGCTCTTGCAGAATTACACATGTACACCCTTATATTTTTCGTGCTTTGCTTGGTATTTTGAAAAAGCACAATGTACCGCGGACGGTATCAAATGATATGGCGCAATACATTGAAAACTTCAATAAGTGGACTTCTATTTTTATAGAAAATATTTCAGTCGTATTCTTGAAGCCCTCATGTTAGTAATTATTCCACTTTTGAAAGTTCTTAAAATCTTAGGTAATCATTGACCATAATTGTCTAAGATATAAGTCAATCATTTACTAAGTACATGTAGTTTTGTAAGTGGTTTTGTAAATGGTTTCACTTTTTAGTCAAAATTATGTGAAACTATTTACATGTAATTTTAAAAATAAATCTGCAGGTTTATTTGAAACAATTTTGTTGCATGCGCCTTTAACTGATGTAAAGTAACACATTATCCTCTTCACCTCTTCAATCTAAATATTTCATTTTGCCACTATTCAAGTTTTTTACTACATACCACTACATGTTATCACTACACACAAAAAGTACACAACTGCCAGTTTATTTATAGGTTAGTAACATAAAGCGATATGAACGTTATATCTTATGCTACATACGTACGCATGCGCAATATCGAAATAAAATTTTACATGTTTACATGAATAGTTTTCAAGGTTTTCAAACCAATTTTCAAGTCAAACCCATTAATTTTAATTTTTGTTTCAGATAACTCAAAACCGTTTTGGCACTGCGTACTAAAAACGTTTTGAAAACGGTTTCAAAACTGCATGTAAACTCAGTAACCAAAATTACTTCTTCCGGGCTTGAAACGTTAGTAATATGCTATTTTTGATACGTTGTCTAAAACTAATATTTCAAATTTATTTATAACTTTTTATTTTGTTGAGGATAACCTTGCCGTCAAGGAAACGAATTTGAAAATAACGAAAAAATTATAAAACATTTTGTTTTTTAACAAACATGTATGTTCTTTATTTATTGTTGATATAAAAATTAGGACGATCAGATATAACATGACTAGTGACACCATGTGTAACTTTCATTTTTATATTTCAAATAAATTTATTGTATACGTATTTATTTCTTTCTTTCAGCGTATGTATATCTCTGCCATCTCCTTTATCTTGATGCCTATATTAACTTCGTGATTTTTGCGTCACGAATGTCAAAAATAAAAATCCCCGAGACGATTTCACGATACATTTTACGCGTGCGTTCGCAATATCGAAATCTGAAATTGTGTAAGTTCAACAAGAGTCACGTCTGGTAGCTATCCACGCATTTCAGATTTCTGCAAAATTACGAATTTTCTGACCCATCGATGCGTCAAATTTCGTAGTAATTGCATCATTCTTATAGAACGTTTTGCATTTTTCGCACTTTATTTGAATCTCAAATATGCAATAAACAGTTACGAATAAAATTCTTTCGGTATAAAAAAGTTGTGGTATAAAACAGAGACGTTGATCCCAAAATGTTTCATTCAAAAGTTTTTGTAATCTGTATGGGTGCGGGTATTTTTAGATGGAGTCTTACGAGACTTGAATTAAAAAGCGGACTACTTTCACATTATAATACAAACATTTTCCCCTATTCTGTTACACGTGCTAAGACGTGTAAAACAGTAAAAATAAAAATAGAAGAAAAATTTGGGTCGAAATATTAAAAAATAAAAAAGTACTAAATGTTTAATATTTTGATAGCAAAATATAGAAATTTCTAAAAAGTCTTATATCTTCAGTTTCTATTCAGTATTAACGATAATTGTATGTATATGACAGACAAAAATCTTCGTTTCAAACTTTGATACGCATTTAGTTCATCCAGTCTTATTGATTCCAAATGTAATCATTACAGGTCTAACAATATTTTCACGTACCATGCACCATATCATTTCGTACAATATATATTCTTAACTTTGCAGGTCTACTCGTATGTGGACTGCAATATAGAGCCGTAATTCCAACAAATTTTTTTTTTTCGATCGAACTTTATTAATATGAGTTAACCCACAGCAGCACTCAGTAGGATTCATGTGCAGCTGATAGATCAAAATTAGATAATATAGCAACACTTCACTTTAACATAACAGGATTTAAACCAGAATTAAATTCGACAAAATTTGACTAAATTCTGTAATTGACACACAATTATTGCAATTCGCACGAGCGCATCTAGCGGCAAAGCATAGAACTAAAGGTTGCTATGGTTACCACTTCCAAACAAAGTCCTGTCATCAGTGCTAGTTTTCCGTAAACCTCTACACTCCAGGCACAGTTTTACTTGCATAATCGAATGATCCTCAATATTATCAATCAAAAAAGTTGCCCCAGGCAAATCTTCTGGTTTTAAATTCAGTTTTATTAAACACAACGAACAAATCACAATAAAGAATTAGGTTAACACTGAATGACAGATGCAAACATAATGGAGGTTTGTTTGGATCATGATCTTCTATCTCTCTCTTGCATGTGACGTCAATTCTGTAAGTGGCTATTCTTCTAAATTTTATAGAGATCATTGACCAGTTTAAAGTATGTTTTATTTCTATATTATTAAATTTACTTAATCGAATAGTTTTTATCAAACTAGCTTAAATTAAATTTTTGGACTGAAATAAATATACATTATGCAGTTACAATTTATAACATCATCAACAATTTGGAAGGAAACAAGAAAGAACAACAATTCTGAAATAGAAAAGATTATGCTGCATGTATAGTGCAAGTTACCAATCTTGAGCTAAGGGGTAAGGAAAGGAATGCTCATATAGTGATATTCCATAGACGCTGTCAAATAATAATTATTGCAGCAACTTATTTTCCGAGTATAAACAAGACAGGATCTCATAGGAACAACAATTGCAGAGATCAACTGCCAATATAAGAAGAGCTGCGTAGCTTTCAAACTTATTTGGGCAACTAGTCATCTGAAAAACTATTCAAGATATATTCCGCGTTTAAGAACAATACTCTAGGTTTAGGACATCTTCGCCGAATCCAAATAAATGCATTTTATAGAAAGAATACTACGTTGAAAAAGACACGGACCTTAGATTTCTATTAAAAAGTTGGGGAGTCTACTGGACTTTAAACATTTTTTTATGTTTGATATTTGTCGTTGTTGACTAGTATGCCTGTATGTAATACCGCGTCTGTAGTCCTCGCTGTGTCAAGTCAAGTTGCAAAGCCGGTTATTAGTATTTTGTCCGTTACATTCTTGCAGGGTGAGCCTTTGGCGTATCCAGTACTTAGTTTCTCGTTGTAAATAGCTCTGATAACAGATATCTAAATCTCAATAAGAACATACTTGTTAGAATTTTGAAAGCTCTGCCTACAATTTAATGGTTGCCCACTGCTCCTATAAAGTGCAAACAGTTAAGAGTGCCGGGATATTTTATGTTCTGCCCTACCGATTCCACACGTCATTTCATCTAATGGGCCATATTAACAGCTTCTGCAAAAGTGCCTCTTCTCTACGCAGGAGTTTGAAATCTGTGGTTTAATCTTTTTCTGAAATAACGTCAATTTGCTGTTATTTTTTAAATTACCATCGCACGGGAGTCACTAAAGTCCCAATTCTCAATTTTCATTTATGTGATAAGATATAAAATGATAAATTTCTATCATATAACTTGTTACTGTAATGATAGTATGAGCTAGTGATGAGAGATAATATGAGCAAATGTCAACAAACATATGCACCAAATTCGTATTTTCTTGTTATGCGTAACCAATTTTGTCAACATACGGTAAAACAAACACTATTACACATTTTCGCTCATTTATATCAAATCTCTTTGTAATTGAAAATAGCTCCAAATGATAAAGTAAAAAAAAAAATCATTGCACTTCTGTGAAAATTGAGAATTAGGCCCTAGATCTCTAGAATTACTGAAAATAAGATACACGGTTCATAATATTTTTTTTTAAATTTTATTTTAATTTAAATATGTTAAAAGTATAATTCCTCCCAACAACAATTCACTTACCGTATTTTCCTACCACTTCTTAAAAGCTCTCGACCAATATTTATTTGAATGCTTTAAAACTAATTTCTGGGAGACATAAAAATTGTCAAAGCTGTATAATTAATATGGTGACTTAAAAATTATCTAAACTGTTAAACTAACTACTGAGGGACTTAGAAACCGTCAATTTAATTTCAGACTGATTTAAATACTGTCAAATTATAAATAATGATTCAAAATGCTCTCTGGTGACATACTCAAAACGATATTTTAAAAAATTGATTAACAGAAGATTATACAGAGGTATATTTTAGTGCTGCCATCTATTGATATTTTTCTTGAACTACACTTGTGACTCTGTTCACTTCATTGCTATATTACAAACAAATCGCTGTTATGGTGGCAGTTGCAAGATGATGCCAAATAGAAGTGAGTGTATGATCTTTGCAACAGTGACTCTCGCTATAACTATGAAGAATACATAACAAATGTGAAATTCTTTAAGCTCCCACGGCCATCCGAAGACATTGAATTATATTATTATATATAGTCCATTTCCCTTCTACTGTGAAGTGTAGGGATTTTTTGTTCTATTCGTGCACAAACTTTGCCCACTGTTTTCTGTCTCTTGCGCACTGTTTTGCATCAGTTATCGCCATGCCTTTCTTCTCCAGTAGTTTCTTGATTATGCTGTCCCAGTCATCGTTTGGTCTTCCTCGGTTCCTCTTCACGATTGTTCTTGATGTCCAGATCTTCTTGGCCGGTCTGATATCTTTCATTCTTATAAGATGACCCCACCAGCTCAGTTGTCTTTGTTCAATAAATTCTAGCATAGGCTTGCTTTCCAGTTCTTCTCGTATATCTTTGTTCTTTATTTTATCCATCCTTGTGACTCCTTTAACTCTTTGCAGGTATTTCATTTCCAAAGCCTGGATTTTACTTTTTATTCGCCTTGGCATAACCCAGGATTCACACCCATATGTTAAAATTGATCTGAATATGGTGTTATATATAATCATTTTTGTTCTTTTGTTAATTTCTTTCTTGCCAATAAAGCTATTTTTCATGGAATGGAACATTTTCGATGTTTTTTCTATTCTTCTGCTAATGTCTTGTTCTTGGGATCCGTCATTGCTTATAATTACTCCCAGGTATTCAAATACTTGGACTTGTTCTATTTCTTCATTGTTTATGCAGATGTTCATTGTTGTTTCTTCATTTGCTACCGCCATAACTTTTGTTTTCTTTGTGTTTATCTTCATTCCATGTATCAATAATTTTTCATTCCATACATTAAGGTTGTTTTGTAGATTCGTTTCTGTGTTTGCAAATATAACAACATCGTCCGCAAAGGCACATTCTCCTATTCCAATTCGCTCCAGATTTCTGTGTCCTTCATGTAGTTTTTTAATTTCTGGTTGGCATTCTTTTATGATTTCGTCCATGAACACTGTGAACAAAACTGGACTCATAACTCCACCTTGCCACAGACCGCCTTTGGTTTCAAATAGTTCTGACTTTCTATTTTTACTTATCACATTGAATTATGTAAAACTCAAATGTCAAAACATAAGTGACAGAGGATAGAATTTTAAAAATAGCGATGGTTTGTTTGTAATGGAATCTTCCATCTCAACTTCTACATCGTCGCACTCTTTCTTGCGTGTGACGTCAAAATTATAACGATCCATTAAGTTTTAACTAACTTAACTATCTCAAACGACAGATAAATAACTATTTAATATTATAGTAGCAAATTTTGTTTTCCATGGCCTACTTGATTTTCTTATTCTCAATAATTCTATAGAGATCCTCGTATAACTTTTGGGGAATTCACATTATTTAAAATATACGTAATGTGGATGGTTTTAAAATGTATACATCGTATTCTCACAAATACATACTTTCTTTTTAACTTTGAAAGTCAGATTATTTCCTAAATTTTCCATCTTTCCATATCTCCGTTCCACATTTTTTGCATACCAATCGCCGATAAAATCAAACCTCAAGTCATCTGTGCATATCCCGGTAAAATGACAACATGTCATCAACATTTCCGCCCGCAGCGACGGCTCGTGATCAGGGGGGCACGTGCTGCGACTAGCGAATACTCGCACGTGAAAAAGAGAACCGCCTACTCAATCGTGGTATAACTGTTTATTGTCGAATATTTCTGCTACGGCCATGGCCAGTATTGTAGATTTAATGCGTGTGGAGGTAATATGTCTTTTTTTATTGCAGGTTATGGTGGAGAAGTATTTTGGCAAGTAATAAAATGTTTTCGAGAATTTATAGCCAAAGGGTCAGTCAGATATTGCGATTTGAATATCAACTACGATAAAAACAAAAAAAAAATGCATATTCAGCATGAGTATAAAAGATGACAGCAATACTGAAGATGGATTGAAAAGTTCACAACTTCACACAGAGAGGGCAATACTAAATGTACAATTATTTTGTGAGGTTATGTGAACTGTTATTAGTGTCTCTATGCTTCCACTATTAAGACTGTTGCTTTGATTCAGGCTTATAATGGTGAACCTATGTCTCATCGGTAGTAACAAATCTTCCCATAAACATATCACCTTATTCACGTAAGAAAATAGATGGCGCTAACATCCGTTCCTTTCCACATGCATTAAATAGATAATTTAAATTCGTGACACTAAACTTTGACAATACTAATTATTTTTATCTGTAAACATGTATCATACTTGAATATTAAAAATTACAAAGTCGAAATCAGAAACATGGTTAAATATCACTTAATTTTATTTGATAACTGACAGTTGACAGATTTTTTTCGATTTTGTGAACTATAGATGACAGAATTTATTTCCCTATCTAAACCAACGCTATTTTCTTTCGTGAAATAAAATATACCTAATAAAAAGTATTTTGGACAAAAATTATAATTATCTTATTCTACTCGTAATCAAGATGCGTTTATTATTTTTAATGTGTTTGTAGAAAAATGTAATTAGCATATTTGCTCGTAAAACTTTACTATCTTATATTAAATTTCTCAGTATTGTGCATTTTTACAACGTAGAAAATATAAAATTCTTGAAAAACCAGAAATAAAAAATGATTCTCGCAGCCGAGTTTAAAAGCTCGGCACTTAAGATGAAAAATAAAATCGTCCGAGAAGAATTATTATCAGCACCACAATTATACCAACCACGTTGTTAACGCTTAAGCTGCGGCCAAATTGCGAACTAAATTTCAAACATCATTACGGTGGAAAATATGGCCAAGTGACCAATGATAATGGCGGTTACTTGACACTTACATAATAAATGGCAGACGAAGAGTTAAGGCTTACGGCTAACTCACTTAAAAAATATATTGTGATAAACAGTAATAAAGGAATACGTATCCACTACAAGGCTCCTCCTAATATATCTGCTAAGAATTCTTACAGTTGAGTGTATTATGCATAAACGAATTATTTAGAGAATGCGATATTATTTGTTTAAATTACGTATTTATAATAATAAGAGAAAAATTATACTCAAACTTTAATTCCTTAAAATTTATGAGTTTAAGTTTTTCTATAGCAGGTTTTAAAGTGTGCTTTTGTTTACACAAATTGGATTAAGTAGTACTTTTAGCTATAAATCGATCGATTTGTTGGTCAACTTGTGACCTACAATTCATCGGCAGGTATAAAACGGAAAAAGTTGATCAATTTATCTACGAAAATAAATTGCTGTAGAAAAAGTTTTATTTTACGTCGATTTTTGGGGAAGTTTTAGTTACTTTTCCATATATTATTAGACATTCATTGCAAACTATATTTGACGTTTCTCATCGTTAAGTGTAAATGCTTAACGCTTTTTAAGATAAATTGATCAATTTCTTGATAAGTGTAAAACAGCTGTAACATTGAATGAATTATCGCAAACAGCGTATAATAAATATTTCACTTACCTATTTCATTGACAATTTTCCCATTTTATGAAGGTATTTTATATCTATTTATTACGTCTGAACATTTATTTGTAAGACTTGAAAGTACACATTTCTATAAAATGAAAATTTTACAATATGTAATGATAAAATGAAACATGCTAAGTCACTACTTGTTGCTAAGTGCATAAGTAAAACTTATGGCTGCCAGGACAAAAACGTAATGGACTAATAGGTGTAAATAATAACCGATAAGTTAATAATTCATTTCTTGTGTCTTCTTTACGAATACTCCCTGAATGACTATTGCTCATTAATGGGCTACTTGCGTGGTACTGAAAATCCGATTTCTGTCACTATATACGTAATGTTATATTGAAAACATATATAAAAATATAAATTTTATTTTAAAATAATTATTTATTTTTTACTAAATTAAGAAAGAAAATTTTCTGTGACGTCTTTATATTTAACTGGGGAGGGGAAGTTATCAATAGATGGCATGGCGCGCGAGAAAGATTTAATTTGAATTTGACATTAGTTCATTTTTCGCTCTCTCTGGTCTCTCAAATACATTAATTACTTTATAAATAAACACATAGGTAGTTACTTGTAATTTAAAATATCGATACCAAAAAGATAAACTAAAATACTAACCTCCAAACTATTATTGAAACGTCAAACAGGTGATCTACATTACCCGCACAAACATACCATTACTATGGGACGGAACCACGTTGTGGCTTTACGACTATTCATTGGTGCGGCGTAATTCTACGTCATACATGGCGGGAATTCAAATAATCAAATTTCATTATTTTTTTTTTTCTGGCTAATTAATAAAAAAATTGTCAAAAGAAAAAATATGGGTACCAAGTTTTTACCTTCTCATCAAAAATATTAAATAAAAAAAGGTACGCAAGTAGCCCATTCAAAAATAGTTTTTAAGAATTACGAAACGTAACTTTCATAGTTAATTTATCAATTATTTAAATTAATATAGTCGGTTATTATAAATAAAGATTACTTTTTCTTTTCGCATATACTAAATTCAATGAAACCTAAATAAAAGCACACATTTCAAATATAAGTATATAATACCATCATACCTTAAGCTTATACTTGTCGAATTTTCAAGCAAACTGAAATGAATGTCCTTTTACTATAGTTTTAAAATAAATAAATATAGAATAAAATCATTAGGATTATTTTATTATTTATTCTAACTATAGTTCAAAAGTGTATTAAACTATTAAACTATGTTTATATTATGCAAAATATGTATCAGTTTAAGTCTTTAAAATTTAGAAAACTAAGTTAAAGAACATAAATACGAGGGATTCATAAAAATTTTCTAAAAAAATAAAAAAAAAACATTTAGAATGCAATCCGCATGTTGCTAAATCTCCAACCTGCCATCTTACCTGCCCGCCCTCGTCACCATTTTTAATTTATGAAGATAAAGAGAAAGGTTAAGTATCAAATATTAAAATGAGAAACAGTGAGTAACAAAGGAAAATGAGTTTCAATTAATATGTCAGTACGTTCCATAATACAAATGGAATAAAGTTTATTTCTGTGCTACAAAAATTCGGGCATTTGGATGCGTACCCTCTGGGATCTGTTTCTTTAGTTTGCGTGCCAAGCTTAAAAATTTATCGCAAGTAGAAGCACTTGCCTTATTTTGTAAAAGATGTTCTGTAGTATTTATTAGTAGCTGCCACACCGTCTGCCTCATGATTTAATAGAGTTTTCTTCAAGAAATATGGAATGCGCGTTTTTAGAAAATAAACAACAGCTCTTCATGGTATTAGAAACATATTTTCTCTTTAACAAGATACCTTAATTTACTTTATAATTTAGTTGTAAATCACTACTACTTTCTTGCTTCCATTATAGCCTGTTATTCATGTCTAATATACATGAAACTAACAATACATTCACTAGTTTTTTCTTAGTATGAACATTAAAGTCTAGCAGATCCTTTTAAGGATTTTTGTCTTTTCCCTACATATAAATAATTTTATAATGTTTTGAACATCGTCGAGACAATGTAGTATTCTAATTATCTTGTATGAGATGTAACAAAAAATGGACATCTGTTGTTATGGCCAGCGGAAATGGCGCTATGCAGATAATAATCTTATGTTACAAGTTTTTATACTCATCTTTTGTTTTTTGGAACCAAAAAACGTTATGTTCTACGAATTATACTAATTTCTAAAAGGAATGCATTCCACAGCTGCACACAAAATGCAGTTCATTCTAGAAATGAAGGACAAATAGTGAAGGAAAATATATATTTTATAATACTTTCATCATCAAATTGATGACATCACAAAATATACTTATTCTATTACTAGAAATAATCAATTTTAGTTATAGTTTCGCTTATTTTGAAGAAAGAGAAATATGAAATTGTACAAATCAGATAGGGTCATGTGGCTACATGCTTTTAGGTGATCGGTTGTGATTCAGACAGATAAAAAGTACATATTTGTAATTTTCAAATAGTACCAAAGTGACTGCTCTCTCCACGACAACTCTGAGAGCCCGCGAATGGGCTACTTGCGTACCTTTTTTTTATTTAATATTTTTAAAGAGAAGGTAAAAACTTGCTACCCATTTTTTTTCTTTTGATAAAATTTTTATTAATTAGCCAGAAAAAAAATAATTAAATTTGATTATTTGAATTCCCGCCATGTATGACGTAGAATTACGCCGCACCAATGAATAGTCGCAAAGCCAAGCGTGGTGCCGTCCCATAGTAATGGTATGTTTATGCGGGTAATGTAGATCACTTGTTTGACGTTTCAACAATAGTTTGGAGGTTAGTATTTTGGTTTATCTTTTTGGTATCGATATTTTAAATTACAATTACCTATGCGTTTATTTATAAAGTAATTAATGTATTTGAGAGACCAGAGAGAGAGAGAGAAATGAACTAATGTCAAATTCAAATTAAAACTTTCTCGCACGCCATGCCATCTATTGATAACATTCTTCCCCTTCCCAGTTCAATATAAAGACGGCACAGAAAAATTTCTTTCTTAATTTAGTAAAAAACAAATAATTATTTTAAAATAAAATTTATATTTTTATATATGTTTTCAATATAACATTACGTATATAGTGATAGAAATCTGATTTTCAGTACCACGCAAGTAGCCCATTGGCGGCCTTCAACTGTACAAATATAGGTACCTACATATTGTCCAACATTTGAGAATAGAAGCAGATTGGCACTTGGCACAACCAGAAATGGGGAAAAGTGTGATATATATTTTATTTATGTTATTATGAATTAAGAATTACTGCAATTTGGGCAAGCTATTTGGATTTGGTATACTTGAATATTTTTTTATATAATGAACTGGTAGCAATTGTGTACTAGCTTAGCAACAATAAATAATGTCTTTTCGGCCTAAGCCGGTAGCACTTACACATTTTACCATTTAAAACACTTTATTTAAGATTTGTTAAACATTTTTTAGCTTTTCTATGTGTCAGATATCAGCATTAAACAAAATTATTTGCTATCAAAATGGTCCTTGTTCAGTAAACAAAAAAATTATTCGACAAACTGTCGGTAGCCTAGCACTAGCATGGCCATAAATGCTTTATTGCCAGCCTAACGTCGTAAATTGCAACTACCGAGTTTATGCACTATTTTGAAATTGGATTTGTATTTGAGTTCATATAAAATTTAACACACACATGTTCTACAATCGAAAAACCACAAATACGGCTATCAGTAATTCGACAATGTATATGTAGTTCATTATTGAACATGAAAATTTATTATTGTCACAATCATTGATGTATTATTTTCACGAAACTTTTTAATAGTGTGTACTCTATTATACCGAGTACCGCCTCATAATTAATTTGCCAGATGTGTGCATCACGCAGATCGCACATCTATACAGGAGTCACAATAACGCGCTTTGAATGGGGATCTCGTGAACTGCGAGAGATAAAAGTTTAGTGAATTAGACAAAAGTTGTCTCATTATGAGACCATTCTAATTATATAGGGTAAACACGAGAAACCGTGACATAGGCATTTAACAAGAGAAAACAGTTTTTCTTAAATAAAGATTTAAAGAATAAAATTCAGAATTTTTGGACGCAATTTTTTTTAAATTGTCGCTTTTGGGTCCTAGTAAACTTAATTTAAAAATGTGGTAAAATGGATTTTCTATGCAAGTTCAAAAAACGAACGTCATGTAAACTGTCAAATCAAGTAAACTATCAAAAATAGGTGTCTGACAGTTTATCAATGCTTATTTCTTGAAATACTCGTACTTGCATAGTATATATATATTTTCGTATCAGAAACATTAAATTAAATACAGTTAAAAAAAAATTATATATGTTTATATTATTTTTGACCAAAACTTAGCCACAAGTAGCGCATTTTCTGAGGCCTGATGTAAATCATCTTCTGTACATCTAGATGGACACAGTGGACACTGAAGCATGTGTTTCACAGACTGGTCTTCACCACAATCACATTTCACATCTTCACTTATGTAGCCCCATTTTGCTAAATTTAATTTTGACCTGCCCATTCCTGACCTTAGTCTGTTCAAAGACTCCCATACCAACCATCCCTCGCTGTTGCCAGGTGGTAAACTTTCATTATAATTTTCCCAACTAGAGGGAAGCGGGTACTTTGCTTTCCATCTCTGTACCCTGGCCTTTTCAGCAGAAATTAATAGTTCTTGTGACGTTTTTAAGAAACTTTTCCTTGACTTCAGCCTTTGCACAAGAAGTTCATAACCAAATAATGGATGAAAACTCATAAGTTCCACTTTCAGTCTCTCATTCGACTGGAGTGGGCTTCAGACAACCGGTTATCAATCTGAGTGTTTCATTAAGAGCTACATCCACCTGTTTGGTATGTAATGAATTATACCAGACAGGACAAGCGTACTCTGCAGCAGAAAAACAAAGTACCAAAGCCGAAGTTCGGATGGTATGTGGTTGACTACCCCATTGTGACCCAGCCAATTTACGTAGTAGATTGTTTCTACTGGAAACTTTTAACTTGCAATTTATACAGTGCTTCTTCTTCTTTACTCGCATAGTAAATCCATTTTACACGTTAACTTGGGCATCAAAAGTGTAATTTAAAAATTTTTACACACAAAAATTCAGAATTTTATTCTGTAAATATCTACTTATTCAGCGTTTACTGTTTATAGTTCACCTGTGTTTGAGCATGTTTATGAACATACATAACATGTATTCAGCTTGAAGAGTGAGTAGTAAAACTTTTCTAATAAATTTTCTTGGAGTATGTAGAAATAATAAAGCGTAAAATTACGAATAAATGAGAAAACCTACTTTATGACAAATATTTATAAGTTTCTAAATGAGCGTGGGAAGCCAGTAAAGATCTTATGATAGTAAAAACCGTAGTCGAGTGTTTAATAAAAAATTTACTAGTTATTTATGCATGTACCTTGTACTTCTCGCATAAGCCAAAGCATCCCGTAAAATTTTTAAATACAGGTGGGAGTATTAAACTACCCACTACTACTTGCTATAAATTTCAAGGTAATATTCATAAACGCTCTTTACATAAATACAATCCAGTTGTATGAGGAAAATAAGAAAGTTTTAAACATCGTGTAAATAATGCAGAATTCCCTGTGGAAAAAATCGTGAATTTTAAAGTTTTATACGCTCCACCTTTTACCAACAAAAAAATATGACAGCGTGATTTCGGGACATAAAATATTTCTGAATATGTGAACATTTATATACCGATTTTGATAGTTTATTACACAGATAAACTAAAAGATTTTCATTGATTTTATATTTGAATTTGACTGACTTTTATCATTATTTTGGCGGCTGGTCGAAATTATTTAAAACACGATGAAGTAAATATTAGCACTATAACCGTATTTTCATAAATTTGTTAAATATTAATAGAATTAGAGAAAAAGCATAAACAATGCTGTAGCGTCACCTGTTCAAAACAATACAAGAAACGCAAGCGAAGAAAATAGGCCGTACGTATCTCTTTCGTTCGCATTATTTTATCTTAAAACTGTATGATAGGAACTATCAATCATAATTACAGAATATAAAATATCTGATGTGGACACCACATGACTTCCTTGTACGCCTGTTACACTATACATATTTTGTTAATAATTAAAATATGTATAATAACACACACAATCATAAAATTGCACGTATTTGACATAATTTGACATTGACATTATATTTTCTATTTTTTTGTTATTTCTTGTCCTAATTCATAGCAAACTTAATTACAGAAACCAAAAAGTACATAATGTAAAAATTTACATATCTCGCTTATACAAAGAACTAATTTAATCATACTTAAAGTTTTCGACGCAAAATTCAATTCTCTAAAACTTTTATTTGGAGCATTTATTGTTAATTTCAAAATAACACCATTTTTTTCAAGAAAAACTGATAATAGCTTCAAGTAAAGTATCACTTCCGGTTAGACTATTTTAACCAAAGTCTATTATGTTATTTCCATTGATATAAAAGTATTATATGCCAAATTTGAAAAGTTTTGGATTATATTTTAATATTGTTTTTTATTAAAATCTATTATAGGTTTCAAGTAAAGTACCACTTCCGAGTATACCATTTTAACTAAAATCTATTATGTTATTTCCATTGATATAAAAGTATTATATACCAAATTTGAAAAGTTTTGGATTATATTTTAATATAGTTTTTCATTAAAATCTACAATAGGCTTCAAGTAAAGTACCACTTCCGGGTAGACCATTTTTACTAAAATCTATTATGTTATTCCCATTGATATAAAAGTCTTATATACCAAATTTGAAAAGTTTTGGATTATATTATAATATAGTTTTCCATTACAATCTATTATGGGCTTCAAGTAAAGTACCACTTCTGAAAGTTATGCAATGACCAAAAAGGGAGGTGCACAACTAGATGTTATAACAGTCCTAAATACAAAATTTTAACTTTCTACGGCTTCCCGTTTTTCAGTTATGCGAGATACGTACGTACATACGTACGTACGTACAGACGTCACGACGAAATTAGTCAAAATGGATTCAGAGATGGTCAAAATGGATATTTCCGTTGAAATCTGGAAACCGAATTTTTTCGCGATTACAATACTTCCTTTACTTCGTACAAGGAAGTAAAAAATGGCTTAACGAACAACAATTAAGACTTTTTAGAACTATAAATCGCTTTCAATATAGAAGAGTCGTAAAAAGTTTTTTTAAAAAAAATCTGTTGTGGCCAGCACAATACCTCTCGTCATTTTCATATTAGACTATACGAGTATGAGTATTGTATTTATCATTTCTGATACACACAAAAAATTCTAAATTCCATATATTCTTTATTTTTCAATATATTCTATGAACAAGTTTCCTCCTACTCTTCCAAATGTTCGAGATTACAGTATTTTGAAGGGTTGTGATGAAACATATGTATAGCAAGCGCGTGTTTAGTTGACATTAATATTGTACATACTTTGGCTTATAAATGAATCCCCTTTCTTTTTATACCAATTTTATTCTTTTCCTAGTTA
The DNA here is from genome assembly GCA_943142095.1 of Ophonus ardosiacus. Lineage (NCBI taxonomy): Eukaryota > Metazoa > Arthropoda > Insecta > Coleoptera > Carabidae > Ophonus > Ophonus ardosiacus. The sequence goes on along the minus strand of OW964832.1, from coordinate 30,030,803 downwards.
TAACAATAGCATATTATAATTACTATTACATCTCGACTTGTACAAGCACGAATTTTAGTGTCAACTTAACGTGCGGGAGCAATATCTATAATTTTAAATATTTAATTAATGATAAAATAAGAAATATTAAATGTATTTCCCAGAAAAGGCCTTCAGTAATGTCTCTGGATTTTTGACACTGACTATGTCAATTACAAACATTTTAATTTTTCAACTGGTTTCCATGGGGTGTTTGATCCATCATACAATGGATTATTTTATATATTTATAATTATCTATCTATAAATCTATAGAAGATATAATAAAAATGTTCAATATATCAGATAGAGAATTTTACATCCTTTAATATTTGTAAAATTTCCAAAAAATAATATTGATAAGATTTTTTTAAGAAACTACTACTTCCGGTTGTCCAATAGTTACCAAAACCTTTTCAGCTCTTCCCATTAATGTCAGATTAAGGAATTCGCAATCAAATTGGTCTTATAGAATTTGAGAAACCGTCCCTCCAACATCCAGCCACACACGCACGCACGCACGCACACGCACGCACACACACACACACACACACACACACACATATCATTGTTCAATTTTAAGTATGTATCCAATATATCTTTTAGCGAGAGGTAAAAATATAGTGAGGGCCACATTGTGACGGGAACATAAATTATGTGTCCTACATTTTCTTACTAACACTGTACCTCAGATTCATTTAAAGTAGCAGAGACCTTGCGCTATAATACATTAATATCGGGATCCTTTATACAAACAACTAGAAATATGATAGAATTTTTATTTTTCCATCAGCTTTACAAACGTAAACCAACAAAAAAATCCCATTTTTCATTTGAAGTTTTACAACTCTGTTCTTTCTGTAATTACATCACTACCCACTACAAGTATCAAAAGCAACAGCTCGCCTAGCGGCCTAGAGAAGTTTAATAAAACTTTGAAGTGAGTCGTCACTTATCTAGATTGCAAAAAGAGCGGGTGTTTGTGTCGGTGTTGGTCCGGCAATCTGACTCAGGGTAGGCCTTCGCGTTCCGCGATATTCTCATCATCACTCGCACCATATTTCATGAGCTCAGACAGCCACACTGCCAGCAGCTGATGAAGAAGAAAAGAAGTATACGGCGATGACGGAGAATGGCTCAATAATGGGAAGGTTACGATGACAAATTGAAGAATCAAATTCAGATTTCAAACTGTAATTTCAAATATGTAATCGGTAGGAATTTACAGAAGTATAATGACAGATTTTATATTCTAAGTAGTATTGTTAGCTTTAACCATCTACGAGTATATCTCGTTGTTATTTGTTATTATATTTTTATACTTTTGTCCCCTGATTATCCAATACGCAAATAGAGTACGCAATAATTTTACTTTAAACATATTCAAAGTAGTTCCCTTCAACATATACTCCAGTATTCTTTCTTTCCATTTCTTAAAAGCTTCTAACCAATTTTCTTTTGGTATGCTTTCAAAATAATCATGAATTATTGTAGTACCAATCTCTTCTTCAGATAGAAACTTTCTACTTCGTATTTTTTTCTTAAGTCTAATAATAAAGCCAAAGTAATTTATTTATCTGTAATTTCATTTCAATTTCGTGGCTATCACTTCAAATGATATATTTATAACATTTCAAATTCGGTTTTACGGGTTACAAAAGGTGCAAAATAAATAATTCGATAGAAGGCTCAGCTTGAGGGTTAGTTACCTATCAAGCCATCTATCTTGTATGAGATGTATATTTCTCGCCGTGTCCATCTGATGAATTGTCTCTGCAGAGACGGCAATTACTCCACACTAATAAGCCCCAATAAGGACGAAATGCGTCTGTGGTTACTAGCTAGGCACGGCCAGCATCTGATGATGACTGATAGGTTGATTCAGATGTTGAAGTCTTGTGATACATGGCGAGTGTTTTATAATTTTTTATGTGCGAAATAAAATCTAATTAGTGATTTAGGTGTAGAATTTAATACCTACAACTTTTATGTGATACATTTTTGTCTGAAATTAATAGGTAACTAACTGCATAAAAATATAAAAATAAACGTAATGAACATGTGGTTGAATGCTGGATATACTCGTAAATAATACGCAGTACTGCAGTCAAATATTATTATTTGGCCCCCACTTCTTCAGGTCTAAGAATATTATTCTTCTTCTAAAGAAACTCCAAGTGGAGGCGAAACGTTGGTCTTAGAATAATAAATAATAATATTTGACTGCAGTCTTGTGTATTATTTATATCCATAAAAATAAATATCTAATTCCCAGAACTACATTTATATATGAATGATCCATAAATTCGATTTATTTTTAAAAAGTATAACATGTTCATCATTATTCTATTTATCAATGTTACGGTCGTAATAAAAACGAAATACTCTTGAGAATACAAACTCTTTGCCGTGCTCTGTGGCATTCGGCTAGTTCGAGATAAGAAAGTAAATAAGAGAGATACGCTAGGTTTTTCTTCGGAAATTAAATCCAAAACTTTATATATCATATCGCGAAATATTGGATTAAAACTCGGTTGCCTTAAATAGAATTTGACAGATTTCTTTTCTTCCTACGCAGTATGATACTTTGAACAAGATATTGAACTTTTGACACAATGATAAATTTAAAAAGTTTTTCATTTAATGAGATTTTATTTTAATCTGTAATATTGACTAAGAAAAAATTATATTATTTATCAGATTTCAAGTAGACACCCGGTACCTAATACATATACATATATTTATTTCTTAATCATGCACATTTGCTTCAATATACATATAATCCAATATTATTTTTATTCGTTATGATCAGAACGAGGGGTCGTTTTTATATTCTCAGACTAGACATGAAAAGATTAGAACAGCAACAAAAAAATATTTTTCAATACAGGCTCCTTGCTTTTGCATACAAGCATTACATCGTTTCAATCCACTATAAAAATATTCATTTCGTTGGTCCGCAAAATGCCTTTCAACAGCCGCTTTAACTTCGTTTTCGTCCCTAATTTTCATTCCCCTTTGAGATTTGAAAACAAAAACTAGTCACAGGGAGCTAGATCTGGACTATAAGGCGGAGGGTGAATTTCTACGAAACCACATTCAGCAACGGCAGCTTTTGAAAGTCTTGACTTGTGAGCTGATGCATTGTTGTGGAGCAACAGGACACCTTGTGTGACAACACAAACTGACAGATATTAGAAATAATACTGCTGCAATTGTTTTGAAAAAAGGCATATGTCATTTAAAATACAATATAGTGAAAAATTACAATAAAACTGAAAACTGCCTAGTCCGGAAATATAAAAACGATCCCTCGTATACTAGCAGTTGAGTAATACATTTTCTGCAAGTTAACTCTTACTTGACTTGTGTTGAAAATTTTACTATTATTGGAGAAAAGTATTTCTATTTTTATTACTATTAATTAACAACCGTTAAAAACTGTGTGAGAGTTAACTACCGTTTGAAAATCCAGGCCTAAATGTATAAAAATAAGCACAAAATGATATGAAAGAACATTAAACCATGTAAACATGTATATGAGCAATTGAGCGTGAAAATTCGTAATGTACCTCCTTGGTCTTTTTTCTGTGCACAGTGAAATTTCTGTAAGCATATTAAAAGTAAAAAGTAATATTAGTGTTGAATGAGTTTCGTTATAACTCAATTTGTATTTTTTGGTTCGTTGTATTTACCTACATTTTTTATTCATCATTTTAACTTTATAAATAATAAAGATTGAACACAAATTCTCAATGAGCACTAATTTATGCTAAGAAAGGTATTTATGTACATTCTGAAGTATCTTACAGTGGCTATTAACTCGACTGAAACTGCATCCATAATAAAACATATCGATCACCCATGCACGAAATGGGTTAATAAGATGATAATATATTTATTTATTTATATTGTTACATAAATCTGACCTAAGGTTGCTACTGACGTATTAAATAAAGATCAGAACTTTTAAATATACTTTTTCAATAGAAAAATACATATTTTAAAAATTTATGAATATCATGGAAATTTTAGGCAGTAGCCGACATATTTTAACATTATTGATAAGAATATTAGATAACATCTTATGAATGTTATGACAAAACATAATCTAGAAATTAATTTAATGCTATGTTCTGCAGATTATTTTCAAAAATGCTTTATTTGATTATAAAAAAAAATCATATACTAGAATGTAATTGTGGAGTTTCGGTTATATATTGTTCTACTGTGGTCGAAAATCATAATTTTATGTGTTACACCTGATTTACATTATACTCTCGATTATACTTATTTTAATTAAATTCTGTACTATATATTTTTTACGTCTAGAAAGTTTGAAATTTGGATATATATATATATATATATATATATATATATATATATATATATATATATATATATTTCTTAATGAAAGTTGGAACTGAAAAATAAATTTTGAAATTGAACGTACAGTTTTTATGCTTCTTATTCCAAATTTCATTAATCTCCTATATAAGCTCTTTAATTCTTGAGCGAGTTTTTTTAAATTCTTTTCAGTAATACTGCACAAGTTTTGAATAGAACTTAAACAGTTATATATTATAGGACAAAAATATATCACTTTTGGCGAATAATCCAATATTATTATTATTATTATTATTATTATTATTATTATTATTATTATTATTTTTGAAAAGGAACAATCTATATTTATTAATTTTTAACATTTTGTAAATTCATGTTTCTACCAATTTTCTATCTTTGTCATAGAAAAAGCATAAAAAAATTTGCAAGTATACAAACACATTTAAAATATATCTCTCACTTCAAATCTTAAGTTTATGTGTAAAAGTAGTCCTCCTACAACAAATTGTCCATGAAGTAACTCCTAACAAATGTACTTTACTTTAAAAATTACTTCAGTCAAATTCGAATAGACACAGACTTGACGTCACATGCAAGAGAGAGATAGAAGATCATGATCCAAAAAAACCTCCCCTCGTTGTCTTACTTACCGCTCCCTGATCCTATCTGTCATTATGTTTGCATCTGTCATTCAGTGTTAACCAAATTCTTTATTGTGATTTGTTCGTTGTGTTTAATAAAATTGAGTTTAAAACCAGAAGATGTGCCTGGGGCAACTTTTTTGTTTGACAATATTGAAGATCATTCGATTATTCAACTGAAACTATGGCTGGAGTGTAGAGGTCTACGGCTGATGACAGGTCTTTGTTTGGAAGTGGTAACCATAGTATCTTTTAGGTCCATGTTTTGCTGCCAAATGCGCTCGAGCAAATTGCAATTATGTGTCTATTAGAATCGTGAGAAACATGTCCGATCATTTAATGCTCTCAATAATTCCTTTTTCTTAATCTTTATCTTTTTTAATCCTAATATTTTTTTCTTCTTCCAGGTTTCCGGCGTCCACTTCGCCCGTCTGGTAAGTAATCCACATCTAATTATTCTCTCTCGTGGGTATTCATTTATCTGACGTGAGTGTGAGTCCGTGCCATGTCCGAGGCGGTAAATTATCTACAATTACCTCGCGAACGCGTGTGAGAATTCTAGCATTGGGTGCTACGCGTGCTGAGCAAGTGTTATGTGCAACGGGTTTCTCCATACCGAAATAAGCAAAGATGTTATTATTTTTACATACACAATGAATAGTAAATATAGACTATAACAAAGGTAATGTAATTGTTGTGAATCTGGACATAAAAATGACAAATCGTGTGTTCTCACATTAACTACAACAGTTAAGGACGAAATTTCATATGGAATTTTTTATTTTATTGCCAGTTTTGCTTTCAATTATTTAATAATTATTAGCTTTTTAATTCCTTTTGTGAAATGCAGTGCATTTACTTTCAAGTGAAAAGTACTTAACAACTCAATAGACGTAGTTTTTAATTCCGAAAAATTTTCTGCTTACCTATTTTGCTCTAAAATTAATAGGTAGAGATATAGATATAGATATCTGAAAGCTTTAACATTGTGTTACAGAAAAACACCAGGTATACGCCCCTGGGTCTTGTTATTATAATTATAGAAATGTTACCTTCAATTATATGCCACTATGCTAAGATTTTGCTCGAGTAAAATTATTAAAATTTTAATTTTTGAAAAATCAAGCTTGTTTTTTAAATGTAGTAAAATGAATGCCTGTGTGCGTTAGGTGGCCGGTTGTAATTTGGACTACCCGAATTCGTTTCTGACTGACGTCAAATTTGAAACGAAATTATTTTCAATTCTCAAATAGCACAAAAATGACTCCTTTAGTACTTTCTCCACGACATTTTTGAAAGCCCTTGAGGTGACACTTGCTAAACGCTCTTAAAAGACTAAACGGTACAGATAAATTTATGAAGAGAAACAAATTGGCACATACAGAAATGGATAATAAGCCGGGAATGATATAATTATTATATTAGGGTATTTTAAATTCTCACATATTTAAATTAGGAAACAAAAAAAAAATTGAAATTATAGACACAACTTTATTTCATCTTTAACCATTTTATAGCAAATTTATTCTTAACCCTTATCTACTGACAGGAGTCTCCCAGATTCCTTGACGTATACAAATTCATATTTCTCCCAACACAATTGAGACAGAACGTCATATTCTTCAGTACTTTCCAGGGGGTAGAGGGGGCTTCAGCCCCCTCTGTAAAATTTCAGAGGGGGCTAAGCCCCCTCTGATAAAATCTAATATTGAATTCCAAATTTTCGTTTTTTTTTTTATAGATAAAACCAAATTTTAATATTTTCTTTTTGTAACTTGCCGCATGAAGTTTTTTCGTTTTATGTACGTCGTGTATCAACTCGTAGAGCTTCGTACAGTTTCGTGACTTTATAGTTCGTTACTATGGCAATTTGTTTATTTGAGACCCTATTAGGACGCAAGGCAAAGCGCGCAGCGCGCTGTGTTATTGTGTTATGGTTCAAATGCTGACCGGTAATTTTTACTCAAAATTTTATTCACCCTAACTGCCTAACTACTATAGCTACAGTTTAAAAATACATTGGAGATGCAAAACACGTCTGAAAATAATTATTTTTGTAACAATTGCGGGAAATTAGTAATTCTAAAACGAATGGAAGTTCTCCAAAACTAGCACAGCAAGTTTTAGAATTTGCACTAGAGCTACAATCGGCTATATCCCGCATTCATTTTGAGTTTCATAACTATTTCCAATAAGCCAGTTATTTTTATCATATCAAGCGTTATTAAACGCTCTTATTGGATATGCCTTCTTTACAAATATTTATTAATGATGAACTAAGATCAGCATAAAACAAACATGGTCTGTTTAATTTGGATTATTTTAATCCTTTTGGAAACAATTTATCTTTATAAGACAGTTTATGAAATTGCTGTTTGTTAATTTAAAAAATCAGCTATACCTTCAGAATGTTGTCACTCCCAGCCAAAGCCATTATTTGTTTTCATCTAAATTTAAAATACAATAACACTACGGAGAAAATAATAATAAATAATTAAACATTAAATAACATTTTTAATTTCATTCAAATAAATATTATGTGACATTATATATTGAGCCCCCCCTGAGATAAAATCGTTCCGCGGCCCTTGGTACTTTCCTACCTTTAGGCAAGGTTATACGTGCTAAAATCTGAGTCATTTGCAGTTGACCGTTTGCTAGTTATACTAGCGGAGGAGTCTGTGAGACTCCGTGTCAGTAACAACGTTACAAAAGTGATTTACGTGATCATGGCTAGCACTTCAAAAACAGTAAAATACACAGACATAAACTTTGAAGAAACTGTTAATAAGTGGTTAAATGAGATATAAAGTGACTGTAGTAATATAAAACCCGATGAAAATGAACTAGAGCCCCAAACTCAAGATGGAGTTCTTGAAACCAGAAAATACTGACATCTGTTCTGCCAGACTGAGAAGAAAGATTTTTATGCTTGTATTACGTGTAGAAAACCAATATGCCTCCAGTGCTCCCGAAAACAATGCGTAGTATGCTGCAGAGAAGCGCAACAATGAAATTTTATTCTCCGGATGGAGTACTTGCCATTTTTTTGCCGTTATTTACTTTCAATTTACTTATTTTATATTATAATATTTACATATAATAGGAAATGCAAATTTTATTTTTATTTAAACCAAAATTTATGTTTTATAAACTCATTGCAAATTATTGTTGAAAAAGTAATATTTTGTAACTAAAAAAAGTCAATATTATTATTTCCCTGGTATCTAAATAAAGTGAACAAACCAATTTGATAAGCCAAATCATTCTAAATTATATTAAACAACTGCGGACCGCTGTTTTTATAAGGAGTCCCAGAGACACAATGTCAGTGTTTGTGTTTGAAAATAAGTGTCAGTAGTTAAGGGTTAATATTGTATACATTGACCTTACCATGTACAAATAACAATATAATAAAAAATCTGATGTGACCAGCAAATGACCTCTCGCTAATACCATGTTTAAAATATTAAAATAGCAATGGAGCTTTAAGTAAAGTATCACATCCGGCTGATCGTTTGTAAACAAAATCTCATTTACTGTTTCAATAAACAGAGAAATGTGTAATACGAAATTTTGGATAACATTATGGTTTTCCTCGAAAATCTGATAAGAGATCTGAGTTAAATACAAAATCTAATATGTTATTTCCAATCATATACGAGATTTAAATACCAAATTTAAGAAGTTTTGGATCATATTTTAATATTTTATCAGGAAAATCTTTTCAGAGCTTCAAGTAAAATACCATTTCCGGTTTATCAATTTTAGCAAAAATCGAATATGTCGTTTCCATTAATGTAGAAATCTTAAATATTAAATTTGAAATGTTTTGTATTATATGTTAATATAGTTTTTCGTTAAAAAATTGTTATGTAAAGTACAATTTCCCGTTGTCCTCTTTTACCTACCCAAAATGTAATAAACTCATTATATGAACGTAGAAAGCTCAAATACGGAAAATAGAAATTTTTGGAAATTTGAAATAAAAGTTATTGTAGACGAAAAAATCGTCGCACCGACAGGCATTGTAAAAATTTTAAAAACGTGTAGTGGGGGCCCCAGTGTTCATGCATTGAAAACTCACTGTCGAATTTTTGGACCGCAAAAAATTACCTCCCGGGCGGGAGGTAAAAATATATCATCTGAGGTTATTCACCATTTCTACTCTATTTGAACATTTTAAATGCGAAATCGAATTCGCGCAATCTGTCTCACAACTAGTCACCTAACGCACATAGCCATGTGACCGTAAATAAAAATGATAATCCTTAAAATATTATCTTTACAATTTGATAATTTATGAATTTGTACCAGAAACTGTATTGCAATATGCTCGCTGAAGTTAAGAACAGTCGACCAACAACTAGCCTAGCCACTAGTCATGCTGTCAGTGCTTACTGCATACCAAGAGCTCTCATTCGAAGAGCTGACACTTGACTTGAAGTTAACGTGCACCGTCGTAACATACCTGCAAAACAAAACTGCTCTTAGAACACATTACTTTCATTCAGTATTGATTCACACAAGAACACCATTCTCAACAAACTCTGAATATGAACTACCGTAATATATTCTGATATATTTCATACACAAATAAATCACGTAGTTTATGCCACGCAGATGCAAATCCCAAACAGCCTGATGATATATTTACTTGATATATTTGCCAACGCAAGAACATCTTGTAATATTTGTAGTGGTAGCAATGATAATGGACATTTTCAGAAGGATTTAATATGGCAGTATCAATGTGAAATCTTTCTTTATGTTTTTAAGCGCTTGAAAGGGTGTCCAAAATCCAGTTTCTTTTGAAACGGGCTTTTAAAAAGAGTTGTTTTTAAATGTAGGGGGTATTGTTTAGCAACTAAGCGAAAACGTTTTACCGTAGGTAAAAGGTACAGACATTTTGTTACTACAACACTTGAAAATGTCTTTAAATTTTTAAATAACTTTTACGACTAGTATATCTTTATAAGAAAAAACTATGTCTATATCTATAATTATATTTATCTCAGTTCATTAAACTTTATATACTATAAATATTTTTAAGTAACAATAGATTTGGAACAAGTACAAATTTATTTGGAGCACTAATTATACGATAAGAAAAAGATTGATAGAGAAGAAGATATGCAGATTTTAATTTAGATCTAGGTTGTTCAAAGTCTTTATAGTTCGTTTTAAACTACATACTCGTATCGTGAATTTATTGTTATTTATTCATCTTTATAAGATTGCGTGGATGAATACATTAAGTATTAAGTAACCGGCTGTGATTTTGGTAGCCTAAGTTCGAATTTGATCGGACTTGAAAATTATTTCCAGTTTTCAAATCGCACGAAAGTCATATACGTGGTACTGTCATTCCGACAGTTTTGAAAGCCCGTTCAATGTCGGTTAACACTCTGTATTGTAGTAAAGTCTATGTTTTACTAAATCCTGCACACATTGTAGAAGAAAACGAATAATTTGTACAATTCCATATTCTGCAGTACAATTTTTTTTGTGTTGTCCTAACTCAGCTCCTTTTATCTGAGCTTTTAACTTTCAAAAGTAGGTAAGCTTTTTCACAATGGGGAATGTCAAAGAAGTAGAATATTTTTTAACCAATGTAATTTTAGAGAGCAAGATATATATTAGATAATTATTTATCTCATAGGTATATCTTGTACCCTAAAAATAGATTTAATATAGATATTCTACTTCTGTGATACCCCACTGTGAATAAAGCATACCAATGTCTTAGAAGTCAAAGGCTAAAATAGAAGTAGATCAGTTGACCCCAAAATCGACTGTTGTATTAGTTGGAATGGATCGGTTCAGATAAAACTGAACAAGAAAAATGTTTTTCAAACACGAAATTCCATTTTTAATGTTACAAAAATACATTATTCTAAAGAATAATTTAAGATATGGCGGAATAATTTCCTCAAAAAATAGAACATAAGCAGATTAACGTAACAAAGAGTACACGGTTAAAAATGACCATTGCTTCACGTTGCAAACACGAAGCACGCATTCAAGATGAAAAGTGCGCGATAATTTAAAAGACAATTACATCCTTATCTCCGTCCAGTATTTAACAGAATAATCTTGTTACATAGGCGCATTTAATTAAGTTGTGAAATCTAGGACCACTTAATGGTCCCTTGCAACATTTTTATGTAAATGCCCAGTTTCTGCGTTTGCTAAATCTTCTAACGAGAGAGCAAGAGTTTAAAAACGTAAAGGTACATTAACAACCAAATAGGAAATGTACTTGATTCAAGTTTTATCATTTACAACCACTTCGACGGAAATATGGAAATACTATAGTCAATATTTATTTCCTATTTTACGTTTACAAGTAAATCTACTGATTTAGACAAAATCTGGTCTACAAAGTTCAACCTTCTTCAATTACTGTTTATAAGGATTTTTTTGGTAAACAAGAGGTTAAAAGTGAGTAGTTGTTACCTTGATAATGACGAGTGGAACAACAATAAATTGATATTTTTGAAATTTGTCAAAAAATTGTTAGAAATACAAATTTAAATGAAAATATGGTGTTTGTAGAAAAAATGCTAACACAATAATTACACATTTTAACTCAGGTTAGAGTTGTCAATAACTGGTATCAAAATGTGAAATATTAAAATAGATATGCGAAGATATCAGCGTAGCCACAATTTTATTCTTTTTAAATAAATCGAGATAAATATAAATTAAAGCGAAATACGAAAAATAATATCATATGCCCAATTGTAATATTTTTAGTTTGCATAACTCGCCTACGGTTCAATTACTCAAACTGTATTACAATGGAGGTCATTATAATTTTTGTTTTTCAATGTAGATAATCGGACCTATTCTGTATTCTGTAATTTTTAGCAACTAAAAAAATTATACCAATCAAGTATTTTGACATATAACAAAAAAAGAGATTTTTAGTTAGTCAAATCATTGGATAAAATATTTAACCAAATTCTAAAAATTAACAGTTACTGAATAGAGCCGAATAGTTATTAATTATAATATTGAGATTATTATTTTTAAATACTTTATTTATCGAACAAAAATATAGAAGTGTCAAATTCATTCGAAATGTGTTGCGTATAATTGTTTTATTAAATCAACCTTTAACGACATTTGCTTATGAATTTAATAGGTAAATAAATATATTCACAGTTCTTTTTTACCAATTTCTGGGTACACCGATCTTCTGTTATTCACAAATTTCGATAACAACTATTTATCTCATTTCTTATAGGCGATTATCAAGAGTCACCTCACACCGTCATAGTTAGAGTATCATATAATCGCATGATTTGAAATATTCGTAATTGCAAATGAACCTTAGTTTCCAAGGTCTAAATGCAAAAAAAATAAAAACGCAGCAGTGAAATCTGTAGCATTTTATCATCAAATTGAAAGTTTTCAGTAAAGTACTTAATAAGTGTAATTAGCATTTGAGGACGGAAGAAAGTTATTGCTCAAATTAAATAAGTGTAACGGTAGCACACTTCTTTGCACCTTTATTAGCACTTACTCACCGAGCAATAATTTTCACTTTTCAAATTAAACATATTTCTGATTTTTATAATTATCTATTTAAGGTTAGTCGAGTATAAATAATTGCAGAACACACTTTCTGGAATTCTTACCTGTCATAAGAGTGAAATATTTGTTTTTCTTCTATAAAATTTGAAGAAAGCTGAGAAAATTTCATAGAAACTTTTTATTGCATATAAGTATATAACCTTAATTTCGGCTAACAAAGATACTTTTGTCTCTTTTTAAGTTATTAAGGTTTGAATTACTACAATGAAACAAAATGTATGAAATTAGTTGTATTGTGTTATGAAAACAAAATTAAAGCCGTGACGAAATTTTGCATGTATAACACGTTAGGTTAATCTTTTAAGTTTCGTTAATTGGAGCATGTAGAATTATTATATTATGCTCGATTTAGATAATAATAAAAATAATTACTATGCACAAAGTTAACAAAGAAAAATTTAAGACTAGAAACAGAAATACAGGGCGCATCATAAATATGTTTTAGTGTTTTCAAAATCATTAATTTATAATTAATATTATATTAAGGTTGAGAGAGAGTGTTAGTGAGTGATTGTGATACGGGCAACCTGGGTTCGAATCCCACCGCTATTAAATTCAAACATTATTATTAAATTATTGGAGTACATTCATTCTGTTCCGTTCATATTATATTTATAAAAAAAAAGTTTTTCATCATATTATAACTTTGTGTATTTCACATATTAATCATCGATGTTAATGTTTGTTACAAATATTTCATTATTTTTCTGACTTGATTTAACCCTGAAAAGGATCATAGTTATGATCGAAAGGTTGGTTTGAAATCAATAAGATCTTCCAGACAGCAATTCCGAACATTTTCTTTTTTCCTACATTATTATTTAAATTATTTTTAAATAAAATAGCGGGCCTTAATATTATATACATATTTTAATATTAAACTAAAATGATATTTTGTTACGTATTTCATTTAATTAGATAGAACCCTATGCATAATGCATACAAATTAAAGAAATAAATGAACATCTATTTAATATACCTACATAGGTAAATCCTTGTAATGAATATCACCGTATAAATATGTACAAACAGATATGAGTATGTATTCAGTTAGAGTTAATTAATAATTAGTACGCGGTGAAGGTAACTGTGTGAGGTGTGAGTCATACATTACTTGGTATACCTTACGAAGCCTCAAATGTATTCCCAGCGCATGAAGATTAATCTACGCTTCCCCTATAGTAATATTTGTGGTTATGGCGATTTAAATACTGAAGTCATTAAAAAAAATCATAAATATGCCACAAGATTATCGATTCAGATAAATCAAATAGGTACTTAAATTTACTTTTTACGGTGGCGCCAGCCCTTCTGGGCCAAGGTCTCAAGTACATAGGATTAGTAGGTACTACATATAAAATTAAATGTGACTTGCAGATTTTAGAACAAAAGAACTAACAGCCCTATTCACAAAAAAGTTTAACCTAATCCTCATTTTTTTATTAGTGAATTCTATTCTATTCCGGTATTTAAAATGTAAGTTTCATGATATTGTCAATAAAGGTAGACACTAGGAATAGGTTAGACTATATTTTAAGATATAAACTGTCACAATTAGATTAGAATTCGCTAATCCAAAAATTGAGGATTAGCTTAATCTGGTAACTACAAAAATAACTTAAAGGTAGTTGGACATTCTGAAGTTTATTCGTATGTTATGTTCACGTATTTATAAACATTTTAAATGAAAAATTATTCAATAAGTTTTCTCTATAAAATTTTATTTTCATTCGCCAGATAAATGGTGGTAAAGATATACTTATATTAGTTGATTTCAAACAGAAAAATATGATGCTCCATTTTGGACGTATGTGTTTCTAAGTTACCCTTTGGCAATTTTAGAAAACATGTGTTAACAATGAGGTATGTGATTTTTACATACATATGTACATACAAATATCATACCCGACAAAAAGGAAAATACCTTAATATAGTGACGTCAACATGGCCCGAATGTGGTAGACAAAATCAGACAATATGTCATAAATGGTAGACCCAGGCCATGCTGTTACAATATCCCTCCTCCCCTCCACAGCATTCATTTGCAAATAACAATATTATTTCAAAATAATGTTTAATTTTTAAAAAATGAAAAACTATAGTGCTTTTTACCTTCCGTCACCTTTAGGTAAGGAAAGTATTTTCTTCAGTCAAAAAATTCGATGAAGAGGTTTTACTGAATAGGGTCCCTACTACGCGATTTTACTATTTTTACGATGATGTATGTATGTGTGTGTGCGTTTGTGTGTGATACTTTCGTCTCCGATAACTTCAAACCATATTTCCAAAAATTATAGTTGATCGTATTCCTCCTCTTTAAATCCAAATGAACATGTGATTAGAATTTGGATATTTTTTGAAAAAAGCAGTAAAAAAATCATTTTTTGGCATTTTATGTTATTATAAATATTAAATTTTATATTTCATATTCAATGGATAAAGAAATTAATTTTCATAAATCAGCCAGCTATGCTATAATTATGGAAACAACACTACTATATTAAGATAATTCTGATTGACAGATGTCAGTGTCAAGTGCAATTTACATAGTGTTTGTGTTATAATTTTATTGGAAATAAAGAATCTTTTGCAAGAATTTGGAATTTGTACAAAATACATAGAACTGACGGAAGGTAATGTACTAGCCACATCAGATTTTTTATTTTATTTTATGACATATATTCAAAATCCATTACGGTCACATGTCACATATCCCATTACTCGATATCTCAGTCATACATTTTTTATCCCTTCAAAACATACGTTTCATTACTTTCAGAATACACTTATGCTTTCATTAACGTCGATTTCGTAAAAATGCTGTAGATTAAATATGGAGTAAAGCTTCATTTCCACCGTTTATCCTAATGCGTAAGAGCTATAATTAATGCTTAAGAATTAAGAGGAATGCGTAAGAACAAAAGATTGCAGACTTCTAACCTGAATTGTCAACTGTCAATCTATTTTATAATTATTAAATTTATTTGTATCTACTTAAATAATTAATAATTAATTACCTATGAAAGTGATTATAATCTTATAGAAGAAGAAATTTTCATTTATTTCTATACAAAATTTAATACCTACAATCATAAAAAACTTCATTCTAGGTTGCGATAAAAAACAAAGAATTAGTTAACAATAATTATAGTAGTCATCGACTGGTAATTTTTGTAATAAGTTCTTATGGTTCATACATAATACTGTACGGTATATATGAAGTTTAGTTTATACGAAAATCTTTGGAATAGATAGAAGAAGAAATTTAAATAAAATAGTCTGATGTTTGTTATCTACATTAATACCTATACATACATATACCAAGAATTTAAAAATCTTATCAGCTTCAATACCATATAATTTTACCTTGTTGACATTTCCTAAAAATTTCATGTAATGAATGACAATCTTAGACAATGATTCACCTTCATTACCTTTACCTGTAATAAAATACAATTTCCTTTGTACATTTATTAATAAATCCTGCATTAAGTATTCTCTCAAATGCGCAACAGCGCGGTGACTAACAAAATTCTCTCGTTATCTTCATATTTCCATGTGTGTGAAAACCCAACAGCACGGAAATAACTCTACTCACCATTCGCTGTGACATATTGCGACAATTGTAGATAAACATTTTACCCTTCATCCCATGTTTGAATTAACTTGATTCTGGATTTAAGTTCTGAATTTGTTCCACGTTTAAGAACATGTACACGTCAGAGAGATGAATCGATGAATATTTTCAAAGGAAAGCTTGTTTGGTGATGTTGAAAATTGAATGACATGTTTAATGGACGTGTTAATGCGTAATTTTTTGGTGATGAATTAATTCATCTGTCATAATATGATTAATTATACTCTTTGTATTCGGAAAAAATTGTAATTTGCATGTTAAATGATGCTGATAAATATGTATTTCAAAATTTGTTACCAGTGTTTTATTATTATGAATAAATCAAAATTTGCGGAAAACAACAAACATCTGGCATTGGTTTTTAACAAATAACTGTAAAAACACCGCTATCCCTATCAGCAATATATAATAATACTGATAACATTTAATTAATAAAAAATATCATTATATTCTATTAATTATAATTAGCACGACAAGCTTTGCTGTTTAACTTAAATTTTTTTCACCAAAAATTTGTTAACAATTTTCGCGCTCCCACATTTATTTGTAATATGCACTCCTTTTATTTTGCTTGTGCCTAGGTCTCAGATTCTTATGATATAGTGATAGTGGATTCTGAATTTTTCATACTTGTTTCTGAATGTAGTAGATTGGACTTGGAGTAAGTTTAAGTATTAACGATGCAGCAGGTGCCGTTTAAGGGGAAAATTCTTTTATCGACCAATCAAGATAGGTTTAGCAGAAATTTAGAAATCATTTTCTAATTAACTGGTAATAAGTATGGCTACAGTATCAGTATCAACTTTGTGATTTGAATTTGAACGCGGTTCATCAGATCCATATAGCTAGTGTTTTTACTACTTAATAATAATGTTATTAATTTAAATATAAAATATGAAATCAAATATTTTGTGTTAATTCTAATACGATTCTAATTCGAACCTAATCTTCTGTACAAATCGCCTGCTGGAAACGACAACTACATATCTTTCTAATAAATTTTGAATAATAGCTTTTGTAGGTACCATGCACATTAAAGCACTGGATCTGAATGTTCTGATCTATGAGCGGACCATACTTGCGATTTTCATTTTTACTTAAAGATCAGTTCCAACTTATTGTAACTGGTGGTAACACATTTAGGTATTTGATATAAAAATCTGGTTAATATATACCGGGTTAGTTAAAAGTATGGAGACGGCGATTTATTGTCGTTAATATTCATTTTAGGAAATTATGTTCAATACAAAAGTTTTTTTAAGTAATTTTGATCTATATTTGAGAATACTTGATTTTTTTTTCTTCAATTGTTTTTGAGTTACGCTTGTCCGCGTAATATTTTTAAATGGGAACCTGTTAATTTTACTCTACCGTTCGATAGAGCGTTTTTTCTCTTTACAACAGCATTTTTTTTTTATTATTTATTTTAATAATATTTTTACAAGGAAAAACACCGGACAAGCGTAACTCAAAAACAATTGAAGAAGAAAAAGTATTCAAAAAAGTAGGCATTAAAAAGTATTCTCAAATGTAGATCAAAATTTCTTAAAAAACTTTTGTATTGAACATAATTTCCTAAAATGAATATTAACGACAATAAATCGCCGTCTCCATACTTTTAACTAACCCTGTATAACTTGATTAAAAAAGACTTTTGATTATAATAAAAAAATGACTAATGAAAAAAGAGACTATAATGTTTTTACTCTAATCCGGACATATTTATGTAGGTATTTATATCAAGGCTGCATATAATCTAGCGAGTATTTGTACTTCTACTTAATTAAAATAAGAAACTTTGATTATGATAATGAAAATGACTCTTCACAAATACCTAAAATTGATTATGATAATTGTTATTGTATGTCATAAAAAAATAAAATTGTTAGGATTGGTTGAGATGAATTAGCAACTGATACCTAATAATTATTGTCGTTCTGAACTTTCCACGGAGTTTTCTTTATTGCTAAACATTTGCTTTTATTTATTGCTGACACATTATTGTTTATATCGATTTTTGTTAAATCGTTCTGCCGAATAGCCCTATGTGTCACCCGCCCACAGGTCTCCGGTCGGTAAGCTTTATGGATAATTCGCCCTTGATTTCATCTTCAAAAACGAGATTCGCATCTATCGGTTAAATATATAGTAGTAAAAATGTCAATATATCAGGCATTAATCGTACTCGATCGCGATAATCTAAGCAGTTGCTCATAATACTTAAATGTATATAGTGCTGGTTGCACAGAAGCATCCAAGTTACCGCCTAGGTTATATCATAATTGTAATTAACGGATTAAAAATAAAATTTCTTCTTTTGTAATTTTATCCACTTACTCATTTACAGCTTCCTAAATGAAGTGCCTAAAAAAATTACGGAACAGTGAGTGCAAAACTATTTTAAATTCTCGCTAACCATCAAAGTTAAACAAACAAATGAAATACTGCGCAATACATCAAAAAACTAATTTGTGAATCACTTTTTCAACAAATTGTAGTCAACGACCGAAAACACAAGACCATACATCTGATGAGTGAGTTATATTTTTGGCACAATGAATAATCATAAGCAAAAAGTCAAAACTATGTCACTGCAGGATCTCCCGCCTAAGAAGTTAATAATCTTTGATTAATCTGACTCATCAAGACAATGAACGCACAGTATGCCTGCATTTGTTTGTAGTGGCCAAGCATGGCAACCACGCTTTCTAAATGAAACTAATCTTTTGTTAGGTTAATTGTTGCGATCCAGCACTTGGTTTTTAATTGTATTATTTTACTTGATACGCATAGATATAATTGTTAGTTCGTTTTCAATGTTTCATGCATTGTGCATTCGAAAGTGGATACAGATTTTATTGTATTTAAATGTTCTTTTAGTGAGACTTGCGCATGTCAGTTCTTTAAATTTACCTAGGTAGGTTTGTTATTAACTTTTTTCAATTGCCTTGGGATAATGTGTGATAACAATTATCTGTAATACAGATTGAAACAAAGTCCACTTTCCAAAAACATTTCGTCAATGACAGCGCACACATGTGTTAAGTACACTTTTTGAGTACAATGAGTTAAATGCATGACTGATAATTTTGAAGAGCATGCTAGTAAATTTATTGTGTCACAATGTTGAAAATGAAAATCTATCAGTGACGTCCATTTAGATATGGCAGTATATTTTACTTAAGTACATTTTAATTAATTTGAATTAATTTTTAACGAACTTGCTCTTGTTGTAAATGTAAATTTCATGCTGTTTTTATAAAATCAAATGTTATAGAATGCATTTCACGCATAAACCGAAGTAAAATATTATAAAATCGACGTTTAATAAACTTCCAAATATTCAAATTTATTTTATAGAAAATATTTCTATTAGTATTTAACATATGACGTCTGCGCTAAGCTCGGCGCTAAGAGATCGATATGACCGATTTTGTTATTGAAGTGTGTGACCATAATCGAATACATGTCATAAAATATAAAAAAATAAAAACCAACCACTATAGCTTCTCATAATAACATTAGTTTATAATAATAATTTTATTCGTATTAGCAATTAAATGTATTTGAAAAGGGATATATGAAGAGTGGTAAGATCTGGAAGAAAACAGATAGACTGGGAGGGAAAAAAATAATTAGCCATGCCATAAACTACCACAACATAAATTGCGACGCTGCATATCCCTTCCTCAAATTTTTAATAATTATTTTCTCGTAAACTACAAATAATTAATCGATATAAAAAAATCTGTTGTGGCCAGCACAAGACCTCTCGCCATTTCCATATTAAGCTATATAAGTATTCCTTTCGAACAGTCGTTTTATAACAAAAAAATACAGAACTTTACCCAAATACTGTTTTTTATTGTATTTAACATATAATTCTAACTATATCTATTTTTCATTGTATGAGGAAGTTTCTAAATGTCAGAGATTTTTCCAGTTCATTAACCTGATTGGCGGTATTTCTGATGGATATATGCATTTTACCTATAATTTCAAATATTTAATTAATAAACAATAAGAAAGATTAAATATACTTCCCAGAAAAGCTATCAGAATGTCACTAAAACTGTTGATTTTTGACACTGACATGTGTCATTTACAAACTATGTTATAAACATTGGAATTTGTCAACTGGTTTCCTTAGTGCCTTAGCCTCTGCGATTAAATTACTCTATATATTATAGTGTCTTTATTTCTAAATCTATACAAGATATAATAAATTTTTTAAGTGTATTAGATGGAGAATTTTAAGTTCTTCAATATTTAATAACAGAAATTTCCAAAAAATTCTATTTAGAAGAATTTTTCTCAAACTCTACTATTTCCGGTTGTTCAATTGTTACCAAAACCTTTTCAGCTCTTTCCAGGAATGTCAGATTGAGGAATCCATAGTTAAATAGTTCTTAAGTCTTATAGTTTTTGAGAAATCGTGTCTACAACATCCAGACATACACACACACATACACACATACACACATACACACACAGATATCATTTTAAAAATGTTATAATCGAATTCTAGGTATCTTAAATCGTGCTTATTCACTAAAATCTGGATATGCGAATTTTAGCATGAATCCAATACCTCTCTTAGCGAGAGGTAAAAATACGAGAATTTTATTTTGTCTAGTATTACATACGATAAAAATATAAATTTGTTGACATACCTAATTGAATCTTACCCACCTTGCATAAAGAGTATGATAGTATATGATATTAGGTTTGTTCGCATAACAGTCAGAAACCGTCTCAAACCATTTTGAGCATGCGCATCACTTTAAAAATATTCGCACAACAGAAATTTTAAATCTACGATTAAAAAACATTTGTTCGCTCAGCAAAATATTTCAATCCCTGATTAGTTTTCAACCGTCAGAATAGTCCGCGGATTCTAAAATTAATTTTAGTTTATGGCATGCGCACTGAAACTTCTTGTTATTTGCGAGAATTGTTGTTCTTACATGTACTTGTACTAGCCAAAACGAGAGAAAAGGAATATTAACATTTATTATAAATTCATCCATATTACTAAGGGTATATTCCAAAAATAAAATATAATAACCAAAACCATAGTTTCGGTTACCGACTGGTTCGAGTCACGTGACTATTATTATTGAAACAGTTCGGTTTCATTCGCGGAAACCCTAAAATTTTCTTTCAAAACATTACGTCTATCGTCTTTCATAATCCTAAATTATGGAGTGGAAAATTAAAACACGTACAATGTAAACCGTAGAAAATAGATGCAAACATCAAATAGTCAATAAATAGTATCTAACCACACTAACCTATAAAATCTGACATCTTATGAAAAAGGACAGAAGATGTTAACCGGCAAAACCGAGGAAAAATCATGGTTGCGTTGGTGCGCTTCGGTTGCAACCATTTTAACCGGAACCATGTTTCATAAATGTACAATTTTTACCATTTGATATTATTGGAACACATTTGGTTAACCACGGTTAAAATTTGTTATTTTTGGAATATACCCTAAGTATTTGCTATATTGTCATGTATAAATTTAAGAGAGCCAGAAATAAACGCAGGAAGTCAATTTTAAACAATAAAGTAAGATTATAATGTTATTACGTGACAATGACAAATGCCAACAACAATCAACATAAGATAAAAACCTTTCTGTTACTCAATAATAACAATAACCTTTAATTCTGTTCGCAGAACCCAAAAATTTCCAATCAGTATGAAACCAGTTTCAAACTACGCTGAAAAATTAGCAATTAGTTGCATATTTTGTTGTGCGACCAAACCTAATATTTGATTATGGACATCATCATCATCATCATCATCATATTCAATGGAAAATTGATACAAGTGCATTTAAAAAGAGTAAGAAACGACAGCTACAGGTCGTATGCATTTAAAGAAAAATGGTAAAAGTGTCTCCTATAATATTAACGATATCTAGAGTTTAGAATGTTTAAACTTTAAATTTACTGTTATCTCAAAATCCAGATTTTGTCCTTTATACCACTTGTTTACTGAGCCTCTCGTATAAAAAAATTAATATGTCGCTCTTGAAGTATCTAAATAAATATTTAAATGAAAAAGTTAACGGCGTACCTGTTGCGAATCTTGAAGATGTAGCTCGAATTCACGCTACTCTCTAGGTTAGTAGACGAAAATATCCTACAGAGCGTTGAGCGTTCTACCTTCCATGATAAAAGATAAATACTGTGAATGTATGCCGTTAAATAGGAAGCAACCTTTCTTAACAGATTGTGACTATAGAGATGGAATATATCTTATTTTCTAACACCATTCGTTTTTAAATAGATTAAATAATAATAATAATGTTCTTTATTAATAACTTGATAAAGAAGGACATTCAGAATATTTTCCACTCCTAATTAATAATAATTTATTTTAACCCCCTGAAATAAATACCAATAGCATGGGCATCAGTTTTGAGACATTTTGTATACCTACTTAAGGGAACCAACTTCATTATCGTTGTTCTCATGAATATATCACTCTAAAATTTATTATATTTTTGATGCATTAGTTTTCATACATCACTATCACTTCGTCATACTTTTATTATACAAAGATGGATGATGGCCGAATGATTAAGAGAGACAAATAGTGATTCTGACAACTCAGATTCAAGTTCCGAGTGGGTCGTTTATCTTTATATGTTTTCTAACGTCCATTCTCTGTGACGTGTCAACTAGAAACCTTTACTGAGATTTTATTAGACAAAATTTATCATTGTGGCTCTTTGGTTGAGATTGAGGACTCATTTAAAAAGCAAAAGGTCGAGGGTTCATATCCTTCGTTTTACATCTTCATTTTCTTTTTTATTATTACAGTATTCGCTTAGCTAATATTACATATGGATGCGTACTTTGTAACACCAGGTATATATATATTACGACTAGAGAATGAGGGTTATTATTTATTAGATTATTTTATAGATGTGGGTTTTCTTCATAACTTTGTTTTATGCAATGAATTTGAAAGGAAACTGACTTTTATATATTCCGTTACAGAATATACTACTGGAATACTAGGAGGTGTTTAAAGTGATCCTAGCAACAGGAGTCAGGGGTGTATTTAAAAAATTTAATACCGCGAATTACAATTCGTTTGTCTCAGGTGCAAGCAAACCTCGAGTCGGAAAATAAATGGAAAATATTTAAAATACCGCAGCTATCCATCTATTTTCATTTTCAGTAAGACATAGTAATGAATTTCTGGGATTTTCTAGGGTAGTATTTAAATAGATACATGCAAAATTTCTTAAATCATAGGGCAAAGTTATGAAAAGAAACCACATCTATAAAATAATTTAAATGTCAACTTTTCAGTTGGCAATAATAAAAAAAATACTTGAAATTGGTACACTGATACAAAAATTTATTTTCTATTGTTGACAGTGACATTCAAAAATTTATTTAGGATCACAATTAACAAGCATTAATGACCTAAGCAAAGAAATTAGAGCGAGAATTGTTATTACGTAAACAAGTTACTATTATACTCTAAAATACTGAGCAGAGATACAAAATTAAAATTGTATAAAAGTCTCATTAGACCAGTAGTTACGTATGATGCCGAAACGTGGACGCTCCTCAAAAAAGAAGAAGAGGAACTTATACGTTTTGAAAGAAAAATCTTAAGAAAAATATATGGACCAGTTCAGGAACCAAGCGGCTATTGGAGAATACGAATGAATTATGAATTAAACGCTTTAATAAATGAAGCATATATAGTGCGATTTATAAAATCACAAAAATTAAGGTGGCTAGGTCATATACACCGAATGGAACCTAATAGTGCAACAAAGAAGATAACAGAATGGAAACCAGTCGAAACGAGACCCAGAGGAAGACCGAGAAAGAGATGGATTACAGAAGTGGAAGCAGATCTGAAAGTCATGGGGATACGAGGATGGAAGACCGTTGCTACAGATAGGGAAAGATGGAGCAATATAGTTGAGGAGGCCAAAACCCTCGAAGGCTGGTAGCGCCAATAGAAGAAGAAGAAGAAGAAGAAGAATATATTTACAATATTTTATTAAAATGGCTGTTGTTTCCCTTATCCACATACTTTTATTTCTTACATTACATCAATAATCTAAAGCATTTCAATCACTCATAATCCTATTAAGTTGACAGGCCCCACCTCTGACATAACCTATTTGTATTTATTGTCAAAATGACATGTCAAAAAGTATTTCCGCTTTCACCTTGTGTAAACTGCATCATCGTAAAAATGTTAAAATTGAATTCTAATGACCTTAAAACGTGGACATTTACCAAAATTTTAACATGCGATTTTTAGCACGATTCCTATACCTCCCTTACAATCAGGGTTGGCCTGATTTAAATCAACTGATTTTTTAAAAAAAAACACTGATTTTTATCACAGATGAAACAAAGGTCGCGTTCAGCCGCATCTAGCAGCTATCTAGCTGCTAGCTAACAGCGGTCGTGGTAATTCGACCGGTCCATCTAAAAATAAAATTTATTCTCACCTCATAATAAAATTTTATATTATATAGTATGTAAAAGTTTACCAGATTGAATATGTTTGTGAATTTCTCTGCTTTCATTTATCAAATATAACATATTTTCATATTCATATTGTATTTCATTTGAATTTACTAGCGCCATATTTCCTATTTTTGACAGTTATAGCAGTACGCTAAGTCATCTAGCGCATTTTGTTTCCACTAGCCCGCTAGACTAGCAGCTAGAATCTAGCGGCCGGTCAGCGGACCGTTCAACGACGTTCGCTAGGTTAGCGAGCTAGCAGCTAGGTGCGGCTGAACGCGACCAAAGATTCAAATTGTAATAAAAATGAATTTATTTACTACAAAAGTATAAATAACAACAAAAATATGGACTGTATTCGAATTCTAACAGATTACTGATTACATGTTTTGATCTATTTTATTAGGTATGCATTGATTAAAAAGACGCGCGCGCGTGGGTACGTATATACTAAATTTATGCAAAAATTCAAATGCATATTTTGGGGTTTATTACAGATTTCGTTTTCGTTTATGAAATAAAATATTTATATTGCTTTTATAGTTATTTTCGTAACAAGTTATAAAATATACCAAATATCATGCGAGTGTAAATTGACGCAGGACGCGTAGCGGAGTGCAAGTCAATACACACGAGCTAAGATATTTGAATTTCATACAAGTTATGAACATTATTTTTTAGACGAACATAAATAAATTTAACTTTTTTTTCAAAACTGATATTTAGGTTCAAACGTACTGACAGCTGACAAATGAATAATGTATACATATAGCCAGAAATAATGACATAGTAACCTAGCAACCGTGTCAACTATTACGATATGAAGTATATCGTAACACTAATGTGATGATAAGTTCAACTTTCAGTGTTAGGATACTACGTTGATATGTCATACTTATTACACTAGATCTTTAAAAATAAAAAAAAATCATGATTTATTTGATTTTTTTTAAAAATCAATGATTTTTGATTTTTTTTAAATAAATCATGATTTTTTCCAACCCTGCTTACAAGGGATAACGGGAGGTAAAAAAGTATATTTTTCCCAATTTTTCGTAGTCTAATGAAGCAATGGAGGAAAACTCTTTTAAATTTACAAATTGTTTCTTCTCCAGTAAGCATTAAGATATTGATATTCAGTAGCATGACAAAAAGTGAGTCATTCTTGTGCTCATACGGTCACGGACCAGTCATGCTTGAACTTATGTGGTTCTACAGTTATTTCACAATTAAGCTCTACTCAATAGACCTTGAAATTCACCTGTTAGGTACTGTAAATAATCACATAAATATTTTCATAACAGTACGTATCCTTCAATTCAATTTCAAATTGAAACCAATTATTTATTCGAGGACAAACTAATTCTTAGTCTTGACACATACTCGATTTCAAACCGAACTGACGCTGCAAAAATTTATATTCGTTATTAATTACAAACATCCGAACGAATAGCCTACATTCGAAGCAAGAAATAACCTAAAATATATCAGTTAGTAAGCCGTATGTTGTTTTAATAATATACAATTTAGGGTAATTTATTAGTTTAAAATAAATATTAACAACAGAATTATATTACTCATAACATTTTGTGGAAAAAGTAATGACGTAAAATACTATCTAAATAACTATTATTTTCCAGGAAAAAAGTATAATTTACATAGCGTGATTTATTTTGATTGCAGTGAAGCAAATGGAAAACTTTTTTTATACTTAAACTCACAAAAATGTTACCCATCATAAATTCTTTTGGATGTGTTCAAACTAATAAAAGTATATGGACATAATTTCTTTAGTAGGAGCCAGTATTACGATGTTTTCAGAATAAAGTAAATCACTTTTACTTTTAAAAATTTATAAAAAAAATCTGTTGTGGCCAGCACAAGACCTCTCGCCATTTCCATATTAGACTATATAAGTATTGTATTGCACTTTGCTATCGAACCGTCGTTTTATAACAAAATATTACAGGACTTTTCCCAAATATTGTTTTTTATTGTATTTAACATGTCTTCTGCACACATATAATTCTAATTATATCTATTTTTCATTGTATGAGGGAGTTTCTAAATGTCACAAATTCTTCCAATTCATTAACCAGATTGGCGGTATTTCTGATGGATATATGCATATTACCTATAATTTCAAATATTTAATTAATAAAACAATAAGAAAGATTAAATGTACTTCCCAGAAAAAGCTATCAAAATGTCACTAAAACTGTTGATTTTTGACACTGAAATCTGTCATTTACAAATTATATTATAAACATTTGACTTTGTCAACTGGTTTCCTTAGTGTAGTTTCGCCTACTCGACTTGTTATATCCCGATATTCTATATATTATAGCGTCTTTATCTCTAAATTTATAGAAGATATAATAAAAAATTTAAATGTATCAGGTGTAGAATTTTGTTCTTCAAAATTAGTAATATCAAAATTTTTCAAAAATTAATATTTGGAAGAATTTCTTTTAAAAACTACTACTTCCGGTTGTTCAATTGTTACCAAAACCTTTTCAGCTCTTCCCAGGAATGTCAGATTGAGGAATCCATAGTTAAACAGTTCTTAAGTCTTATAGTTTTTGAGGAATCGTGGCTACAACATCCAGACATACACACATCCACACACACACACAGACATCATTTTAAAAATGTTATAAACGGATTATAGGGACCTTAAATCGTGCTTATTCACTAAAATCTGGGTATGCGAATTTTAGCACGAATCCAATACCTCTCTTAGCGAGAGGTAAAAAATAGAATTTCAATTTAATTTCAAATTTAAAAATGTCAACAATGGGGAAGTTTAGTGATTTTTTTATTCTTTTATTCCATGGGAAATGACTTTATTTATTATTATTATTATTATTAATTTTTTTCAAAAATGCCCATATTTTCCGGAAAAGCCGATTTTAAGCTGTGATGACGTCGGTAGAGGCTTGATACAACGTATGTCTCTTATACACTGACGCACGCGGTTGTGGTTACCAGTCACTTGAGACTGAGGTGTTGTTCGACCTACGTTCATGTGGTTCGCTTTCACCGTTCTGTCTGAGTTTGCGCATAACTGACTTGTGACGTACTTAGAGTTTACCCAAAAAATATTAATTATAAATAAATGGAGCAATAATTTTAATTTCAATTTCAGCAGTCATTTGTGTTATATTTGTGAAAAAATAGTATGTTATGTAGAATTTTTACTATGCTAAACTTCCCCATTATTTACCAGGAAAGTATTTAAAAATTAACAAAAATATTACTTAGAAAAGTTGTTATAAAGAGTTAAAATATTAATTTAATTTTAAAAAATTACACACCATGTCTGTTAGCATAAACAAGTTTAATGCTAAGGTAAAGTCTAAAGGTTACAGCTTACATAAACCAGCTTTAAGGGTGACTAGCGAGGAGTTGACTAGCACTAATATAAATAATAAAAGTTGCATACAATTTTTTTTTCCATAACTGTTATTTGAAGTATTTTTCTCTAAAATAATCCATAACGATTTACAGAGTAAAAACCGTGCTAGTCATCTCCTCGGTAGTAACCTTTAAGGCTGGTTTATGTAAGTTGTAACCTTTAGACTTTACCTTAGCATTAGCATTAAACTTTGCATTAAACTTTACATTACGCTGGGCTGTCCGATTCATGTACTTTCTTAGGGTAAACCAATACGAGCAGGTCGGTAATGTCATTTTTTGTAAAAGCGACACGTCTTTTTATCATTTACATTACATTATTCATTTAACTGTATTAGTTGGACACCTTTTTCAATCACTCATTTTTAATCAAGAAAATATGGTAGAACTCTTCAAAAATAACAAACCTCAAATTAACAGTGGCGAATATCGCCAGACCCAAGCTATCATACACGAACACATACTCTTCTATTGGTCGGTATTAGCATTTTGCTTTAGAAATTGCCATATTCTAGGATTACGACATAATGCTAACGTTAAGGTTACAGTTACATACACCGTAGCACGCATTTGTCTAATAACAAACCTCAAATTAACATTCGCGAATATCGCCAGGCCCAAGCTATCATACACGAACACATACTCTTCTGATTGGTCGGTATTAGCATTTTGCTTTAGAAATTGCCATATTCTAGGATTACGGCATAATGCTAACGTTAAGGATACGGTTACATACACCGTAGCACGCATTTGTCTATATTCGAATTATTAATGCAATGTCATAATGCTAAGGTAAACGTATCAGTTTTCAGCTTACATAAACCAGCCTTTAATCACTTGTTCATGCTACCTGCCATTGTCACTTTTTGTTGTATGAACAATTGCCAATCTATGTGAAAATTTAAATTTTAATCATTTTTAACCATTACAACTCAAAATATTCTTAAGGACTATTTTTTCTTATTTTTAATTTTTAAGTACTATATTCAGTTCAGAGATATTTCGGCACTTTTTAAGTACTTTTCTTATAATTAAATGTTCATTCAAAACATTTTTTTAATTTGATCTTATTTATATTACAAATAACTTTTTTTGACGTATTTTTAGTACCTGTTACATGTATGTACTTTACATGAAAATGAGAATAAAACATAGACAATCTGGCCCTTTTACATTTATAGTAGAAATGATATCTGTGCCTTTTTGGAAGTTTGGAGAAACACAAAATTTTTTGTGCAAAGTAAAAGTACGTCGAAGTAATAATAATAAAGGTTGATTACGATGATCGACTGATTTCAGAATGTAAAATGGAAAATAATCAGACATGCAGTCGTTTGTAAATTATTTATTTCCTGGCAGACGTTTCGACTTTAACAAAAGTCTTCTTCAGGGCTCTGGTGGATAATGTTGTCCATGATGGTTTTTGTGTAGGGGTGGGGAACTTAATATCCGATGTCCTAGGTGATGTTAATAGTTGATTACGATGATCGACTGATTTCAGAATGTAAAATGGAAAATAATCAGACATGCAGTCGTTTGTAAATTATTTATTT
This sequence comes from Ophonus ardosiacus, assembly GCA_943142095.1. Lineage (NCBI taxonomy): Eukaryota > Metazoa > Arthropoda > Insecta > Coleoptera > Carabidae > Ophonus > Ophonus ardosiacus. The sequence goes on along the minus strand of OW964832.1, from coordinate 30,001,067 downwards.
CCTGGCCGACGTTTCGACTTTAACAAAAGTCTTCTTCAGGGCTCTGGTGGATGATGATGTCCATGATGGTTTTTGTGTAGGGGTGGGGAACTTAATATCCGATGTCCTAGGTGATGTTAATGGTTGATGTCACCTAGGACATCGGATATTAAGTTCCCCACCCCTACACAAAAACCATCATGGACAACATCATCCACCAGAGCCCTGAAGAAGACTTTTGTTAAAGTCGAAACGTCGGCCAGGAAATAAATAATTTACAAAGGACTGCATGTCTGATTATTTTCCATTTTACAAAATAATAATAAAGTTTCCCATACGCTGCAACCAAAACTAATCACACTGCAAAAGAAACAACTTACCTAGTTTTTAATGATAAAATTATTATTTTTATAATCTTAATCTTACTCTAAAATTTAATAATACATAATAGTATTTCATTTACCAAGTCCTGTCGTTCTCCACGTTACACCAAATTAGAAAATTAAGTCCCTGTATTCATAACTATGTTAACAAGTCTGACGTCATTACGTGAGAGTCTCCAAACAGTCTCCAAATGAATTAGAATCGACCCCCTTATCTTGAAAATTCCAAGACCACCCTCACGCTATACCGCACACACAACCCATATCCCCTGTCTACAACTCCATTACACCATGTAGGCAAGTAGCTCATTACATCTTAATAGGCTATGTCTGCCCGCGCTTACGTCACTGGCATGCGCTTACTTTATGTGTATGTGTTTGCTTATGTGTTTACATCTATGTATGAGGCTACCGCTGACACACCTGTACCGCTGTCCACAAGAGAGTGTCAAGTGTAAGCACCTGATGATTCAGATAGAGGAGGCATTGTCTCAGAGGTGTGGCAGTGTGATATGATCATGAATGAAAATGAAGATGGAGTTGTTATCGTAGTTAAGTGGGCCGTAAAGAAACAAGACTACAATTTGTGATTGCGATATCTGGGATTTTATCTGGGATTCTGGGGTATGGCTACTGTATACTTACAAAGATTTTAGTATATGATACTAGCGAAAACTCGGCTACGCCGAGTATTTCCTAGGGCTCCGCCGATAGTGTTGTATTAGTTATTTATATTCGAGTACGTGTAAGTTGTATTTTACAGCGCGACAGCTTTGTTTAAGGCACGAGCCCTTAAGGCGACTGCCTTATTAGCTGGAGCGCTGTAAAATACTTCACGCACGAGAATTGTATCAAATTTTTTGGCCGACGATAATGAAAATCACTTTTTTTAATGAGATAGGTTGTACTTCTGAAAAGGTTTAGTTTAAAATACTGGGGTTAAGTCAATTTCCAAATTTGATTTTACTTACCTTCATTAGAGTACTTCTAGCGAAAATTTATTTGTAACGTTGTTTATGACTGATAATATATTTATTTGCTCATGTTTTCTTCGTAATAAATAATAGGTAGGTGTCGATATTTGACATTTCAGCAATGTTCGCCTCGCGTATTTGACAGGTATATCGATCGGTGACTATGTCGGTAACGGCGGATTTTTACAAAAATGACAGATGTTGCTGCCGTGATTTTGGTTTATATAAATTAATTTTAAATATAGAAAATGTTAGAGTAAAAAAATAACTTAGGTAGGTAGTACTTTTTTACATGAACTTTATTATAGTAAAGATGATTTCTTTTCTAAATGCCCATAAACGTCCAGTGTATTTTGATTATTTTACCGCATAGTCAGACAAGTTACAACACAGTAAGCGTAAAATGTAGGGTTACACTTGCTGTGTATAGTTCCCATCACACTTCAGGAGGGCAAAAAATAGTTTTACGTACGTCCAATCCGTCTAGGCACAATTTAAACCCACCATTCTAACAACGCCATCAGTCTTCACGCATACTCAAACGATTTATATTTATGTGAAAAACAAAAGCCGATCGAGCTGTCAAATTTTTGACATTTCTGCATAGCAGCCCTTCACGATACCTATCATTTGATACCAAACACAACATGATTCTGACAACTTTAAGCAAGAAACAAATGTCAAATGATTAAAATGATAAATACTATAATTTCGTATAAAAATTAATGCTTTTCACAAATTTTGAGTATAAATAAATTATTTTCAGTCAGTTAATTTTACAAGCTTCCTGTAAATTTCATGCAGTGTCATCATGAAATAAAAGTTTTGATGTGTTGCTAAATCTTCCTTACTGTTATTTTCATGCATTATAGTGCCGATAAATTAAAGATCACATGCCGTTCAATAAATCGGCTGATTGTTGATTAATCGATAAATATATATAAGTGTTGTGTACTGCATTTTTTAGTGTATTGAGAACGGGTGACTCTGTGACAACACTCTAAAAAAATGATCTCGAAATCAGAATGAAGAATATACTACATTTTACGCCAAATGACCTTAGTTGTCGGCTACATATGGTACATTTAATTTGTAAGAAGTTAAATGGCTTTTTAATACAATTACAGCGTTTTTAGTTAAAATATGCAAAAACTGTGGCAGCTACATTAAAGGAAAAAACGAACGTATGCTATTCAAATGCAAGTTTATATTTAATTGTATCAACGTTTTAAACGTAACTAAGTGCTTTAAAATTAAAAACAAAAATTAATTTCACAATTGAAAATTCATTTTATGTTTCATTAGAATGCGGTGAGACCTTGTAGATATAACATGTACACATTTTATACCTAACGAGTAGCAAAAATTATCAGTAGTTATACAACAAGAGGAAAATAATCGACTATATAGTAGAGAGGACGAGATGAGTTTTCAGGTAACACATCGAGTCCGCAAACTGTAAATTCAGATGATTTTCGAAGCTCGAGTTGTTGTTAATTTTTAGTTTATTTATATCCAGGTATGATATGATTATTTATGATTCCCTTGAAAAATATCCGATGTTATTCAGCTTAATTAAGAAAAAATGAGCTATCTGATTGGTTGGAAAATTATTGCTCTAATTCTAATTGACACAATTTTTTCTGTCACAATAATATTTTGTTCTTACAATTTTCTTTTACATGTCTACTTACATCGCCCAGTAAGTTGTTATTACTAAATAATTAATTATTATTCAAATTTATTCTAAAATTTTACTGCATCTATTGCAACAGTACTTTGTAATTAAAATTTAATTATGATACTTTAAAATACTAATCAAATTTTAAACTACATAGTATATACATTCTAAATTTGGGCAACTATTAATTATCTTTTCCGCGTATGTAATTATTACAACAAGAAACCGAGAAACCTAGTTTTTACATTTACAGTAGACTTTATTTTAAATTACATTCCACTTTTAAAGCAATATTCTCATTTGTAGGAAGGATTAAGCAAAACATTTACGCAAATCTAAATAAGTGAGAGTTAAATTTTAAGCTTTGGATAAATAAAAAATGCGGAACGAATTTTTGACAGCTACACAAATAAAGTCATTAACAATTCATTTCCAAAGACTTTTTAATTACATTTGAAAAATGATGGTTCTTTAATCCACGATAAAAGATACACGACTTGTTTTTCAGTTAAATTCGTAGGCCTGTCATGTTTCATGATTATGTTTTTAACATTATTAGCATTAGTTCAATAGGACATAGTACAGTTTTGTATTCTTGTAAACATATCTTCTGCTAAAGGTACAAGAAAGGTTTTTTTACAAAAACTAACCCTGTCCAAAAATTCAAAGTTTCAGGAAATACAAAAACCTTCACATTTCAAAACTGAGGCAATTTTTCTCAATAATAATAATCTTTATTGTATATCATCTTAGGTAAGTTGTTACAATTACGTTGTATATGAGGATGAGGCATTTTTATATTATATTTTGTAACATCAATATTTCACGTAGTGCTGATGGAGGACACACACAGACATCCATACCTTACTCGGGATTTGAACCCTGGATCGCTGGCACGTGAAGTTAGAACGCTACCACCAATCCACTTCAGTCGGCATTTTTCTCTGTACATATACTCGTAATAAACTTAAAAAACAAGGTGCTAAATGAGAAATTTTATTTTATAGATCATACATTATACCTTTAAGTTTGTTTAGTTTGTGTAGAAATTTTACAGTGCCTTATAAAAATTAAGAGAAAAATGATGTGTCAAAATTAAATTTAGATATTTTTTAACGTTTTATTGTTTTTATAAAAATATTTTCAAAGGAAATGGCGTCAATCCTTGCTAGAATGATTGAGAATAAGACACATATTTTTTAGAATTTTATTTTAAATTTGTTCAAAGTGGTTTTCTTCAACAATACTTAATACACGTTACTTTTCATTTCTTCCTCTTCTTAAAAGTTCCCAACTAATCTTCTTTTTGAATCAAATCATGTGAGCATGGCGGGTTCTAATTCTAATACCTTTATTTTTTTCCAAAAACTGAAGAAAATTCTCTCTAGTTATTTCCATATATTTTAAAAAATTGATTAACTAAGTTGTAACTTCAATTAACTTAATTTGGCATCTTAATTTCAAATGAATAAATGAATTCAAAAATTTTCAGATAGGTGCTGTAATCCTTAACATTATTCTTTTGTTAAAAAGTTTTAGATGTCATTAATTTTCAACTAAATTTCTTCTTTAAATTACGCGCGATTTTTTCATGCCCATAAAATATCAACAGGGCTCAAATTATTAAATTGTGAATAAGAAAATTTATATTTTACCTTAGTACGTAGTCAATTAGAATTCGCAACAGTTTGTTGGTCTCCTCAGTATACAATCTACATCAAAAGAATTGAGCGTATTCAAAACAAATTTGTTAAATTTATGAATTATAAGTTTCCCAATTATGAATGTAATTTATTATCACTGGAAAAACGGCGTATTGTAATTGATTTAACGTTTTTATACAAGCTAATTAATAATAAAATAGATTGTGCTGAGTTGCTAAGTTGTCTTGATCTCCGTGTGCCATCATATACTACACGAACATCTGAACTTTTTAATATTGGTTTCAATAGGTCTAATGCTGCTTTTAATTGTGCTATGAATCGACTGCCATTTTTCTTCAACAAATATATTATTAATACCTCAATTGATATTTTCAATATTAATATGTCAACATTTCGAAATCAAATTGCCAATACCATCACTTCTACTAATTAAATTATTTTTTTATACATATTTAGAATATAGTCATGTATAGATGATTACACAAAAAAAAAATGTAAATTTCACGTGTACTCAATTGTTTAATATTGTTGTTCTGCTTTTTGTATGTTAGTGCCATTCTGTTATTGGGTTTGTCCTGTTGAATGGCCGAAATAAAATAAATAAATAAATAAATAAATAAAAGACAATTAGTAAATATTGTGGAAATAATTAAAACATTTATAAATTTTTTGTTTATTTATAGAAAAAGTATTTTGTGAGAAAAATTAATAGCTTCAACGTCTATTTTTATCGTTAATTTTCCTCAAAAATCCCATAACCACTTTTACATATTTATCAGTTGCGTTAAACCAGCTACCAAGAATCCTTATCTCTTCCGTAACAATTTCTCTATTTATCTTGTCATTTATCTTCATTCTCAAATCTCCAACTGACTACGTGAGTATGTTTTGTTTCTGCAACAATGTTAATGTTCTTCATCCACAGCTCCAACTAATTGTTCTAGTTTGCATCCAACTTGTCCTCGAATCTGGGAGATATTTGCGTGATTGTGTGATACGTGTGTTCGCGAGATACGAACATCGCTAGCAACAGAGAGGAAGTGCATACATTGTTAGCGAATAGCGAGTAACCTGCAACATGACCGTGAAATTGCCGGTATAACGCGATTGTGAGTCATTGTTTGCGTAGAGCTAGTCAGAGCAATATTGAGAGATTGGTCATTGTTGCTATTTATTCGCAAATTGAAATGTGTGTTTATGTATTCAAGCATAATTGTCTATACTACCTTGAATAGAAACGTCAAGCAATAGGGAACATGGTTTAACTATTGATAGAATGACATATTGACATACAATATTGATTTATTACATTTGTATATCTATTACTCATGAAGTAGTAAAAAAAAAATGGAAGTGACTAAAATAAATTATCGTATACCTACTCATTTTTTAATAGCATATTGAAAGACAAGAGTTCCAATGACCCTTATTGTAATGCCACTACAATTTGCGTAATCAAGCCTTAGGCGTGTTACTCAAAGTACAAATATTATACTCGTAATTAAAGATTGCAATACGTGTTTTTCATACTATTTTTCCTATTTCAATCTAATTTACATTTACTTCAAAATTGTTAAAAGTAAATTAAATTTTCAAGGTAGATGCCGCTGATAGATTCAATAAACATTTAAAATTTAATTTATTTTAAAGTTTGATATTTTGACCACAAATATGAGATTAATGTAAAATTACTATGCTATCAGCCTCAAGATAAATACATATTTTGAATCCTAATAAAAAGATATTGCTTTACAGTTTGATGGGATTATTTAAAAGAAAATTAATGGGGTCATACAAAAAAAAAATATAGTGAATTTTTTTCATAAATGAAAAATTTATCTAATATTATGCACATATTCATCAAAAATATTTAATATTATTGTACTTTTTATTCATGATTTTCTTTATAAATATATTGAGTCTGATGTGACGTCATAATTTTGTACACACAGTACGGGAGAGACTTGCGAGGTCGCCAAATTTTGACGTCAATTGAAAACTTCAAAAAACTATTTCTATTTAACTAGATACTTATGTGACAAAAATATATATTAATGTAAGTAGTTTTAAGTATACTTTTAGAAAAAAAAAAAAATATTGGAAATGGTATGACCCCATTGCAGTAATTTTTCACGATCAATAAAAACTAGAATAATAGATCTGTATTTGACATTTATTGTGAATTCCCAATACAACAAAAAATTACGGGAAGTTTCTCGACTGTGATACGGATTACGAAAGAGAATAAATATTATTTGACTGAGATTTCAAGTATTTGTTAACTTTATGACAAATAAATATCTTTAAAAACAGTTATGTAAAGTTGAAATTTGTAACCTAACATAACTTAAACAAAATATTTATGTTTCTAAATTTTTGTTGTGTTAATCTTATTTTTCTATTATAGAAATTATTATATTATAGAAATTATTTTATGTAATGATAATTTTTTGTATGAAACAGTATTTTTGTACTTTTCAACTTTTTTCCAAAATCAACCATTTTTAAACATTGTACTAATAATTTATTTTGTATCAATCTATTAATGTCGTAGGTGACCTGGCACTGTGATTTTAACGTACGAAATCTCATTTTCGTTAAAAATGGAAGATAGGAGATTTTGTAAGTACAGGAAACTTGTAAATAACAATATAAAGTGACGCAAAATCCATATCAAATAATACCTATTTATGCTAATAGGGGGTATTGCCAAGTGCCAGGTCATCCGCGATATTCAAAACGTCATAATATTGTATGCAATTAATTTTAGTAATTATTATTTAAGTAGTTAAAAATGATTTCTCTTTTTCAGTAGGTATTTGTTAATATTCATTTTATTGAAATGCAAAAATATCTATTATTATATATTTTGCAATTAATAAAATTGAAATGAATGCAAATGTAAATAAATAATGGATTTATATATCACTTCATTGTATTGCAATAACAATAATATTTCTTACTCATAGATTTTCCATTTCCACTTTATACCAAATGACTTTATTGACACAATAACATTTAGCAGAACTAGTATTAGAATTTTTCGGCATACTTTGATAACACTCTCTTTAAAATAATTCCTATTAAATGATAATTGATTTTAATCCCACATTAAATTGTCCGTCAATATCTCAGAAATCATAAATGCGCTATGACATTTTCTAGACAACTTGCAGATTCAGTTTCCTTTTTTTGTAAGAAATTAATCAGCTTATTTACTTATTTAACGACATTCAGACATTAAGGTTAAAGCACTCGTTGACTCTAATGACACTAGTACTGAGTAATATGGGAAGAATTAGTTTCTTTTTTCACAAACTATTTTGTGTCATTCTTTTTGAATACAATCTACGGTTTTTCTTATGTTTTTTAAACACTTAAGTAGGCAATGACTAAACAAATAAAAAACGAGACTATTTTGATATTAGTCACCAAAATGAATATTCATTCTTGTAGACGTAAATATGATGCAACATTTTGTTGAATAAAGAAAATATTCATAAATATAAATATATAATCAAGCTGTTTTCTTTTACTGTTGAATGGGACAATAATAGTTTTCTTGGTAAATTGCGGGAAATACTATAAATATTTTAACTGTAATTACAACAGTTTTCCTACATTTTTATCTAGTTATATTTAGCCATTTAGATATACATATTTCCTGTATGAAAAATGGAATTGCTAATGACTAGGAATCAAAACTTACGAGCGATAAATGCAACATCTTCCTGAAAATTCTTGAAATTATTGTACATATTATAGATACGAATAATGAAAATAAAAAACGTGTATATCATCACGGCGTATTACCCATTGCTAAGTGGGCCAGTCTGCTTTGTGCGCAGATATCTACTTGTTAACCTCTCTTTTTGATCTTTACATAACTTCCGGAAGTGTTACTTTACTTGAAGCCTATAATAGATTGTAATGAAAAACTAAAGTAAAATATTATCCAAAACTTTGCATATTTGGCATATAAGACTTTTCTATCAATGGGAATAACATAATAGATTTTGGTTAAAATGGGTTAACCGGAAGTGATACATTACCAGAAACTGTTTGCAGTTTTTCTTAAAAAATATATTTTATTTTGATTTTTAGAAATAAATTCTTCAAATAAAAGTTTTAGAGAATTCTGCGTCTAGATTTAGCATATCACACACAAATACTTCAAAAACTAATAACAATATTTTTTTAAACTTTAAAAGTCCTTATGATACAGCTTTAAAGTGGAGGATCCAGTCAAATATATATTGACTGGAATGCCCATATAGGTACTGTGTTAGTGAAGCCCTATTATTGAATGCCGGCGGCTGGACGAATCGGCAAATGTCGGAACAAAATGTGAGTTGACGAATATTACTTCCTTTGCTTCTTCTACTGCGGAGGTGCGGAGCGTTTAGCGAATATGGCACAGGTTTTAAATAAAATGTATTATGGAGGAGTGTATATGACTAATCGGCTATGTTCGGTTCGACACGAACTTGCGCGAGCGGACCAGCCTTTGTCATTCCATGGGGCTTCAATTCAGTGTATTATATATTACAGTGGAAGCAATGCATTGAAACATTTATAGTCAAATGAATAAAGTGTTATTATTATATTTATTCTTGCCTAACCGGCTTAGAATCTACATATTATATATATATATATATATATATATATATATATATATATATATATATATCTTACAATGAATTATGGTACTACATCATAAATTAACCCCCGTTTCTCGATGACTTTCTTCATCCAATTTTGTCCCGACCCTATATCGTCTACAGAACCGTTTCTTTTCTTCCTTCTCTCATAACTTCCCTACACGAAATCCTTAAATGCCTGATAGTTTCGTCATCTCTCCCGCATAGCCTGCAACTCCTCTCATCAGTTGATAGCCAGTATTTATTGTTTCTTTCTTCATTAAGTGTTATTATTATGTTTTGAATTTATTTAATATAAAGTGCCAAAATATTGTAATCATTGAACTTGTTTGCTTATACTCTATTCATAAAATTAATTCGAACATTGGCATTTCATATAAAAAGCTTGAATTAATGTTTATTAAAATAATTATTAACTTTAAGAAATGGCCACTAAATGAAATATTAACATTGTTTTTATGCTGTGAAAACGATATACATGTATTTATTATAAAATTAAAATAATTTATAAAATTTAGATTTGCAAATACTGAACTCATATTCGTATGTGCATTTATATATCATTTTTATTGCTGGCTTAGGCAATTTTTATCAAAAAGTAAGGCAATATGTAGAAACAATTATCATAAGAATAAATTTACATATCAAGTTTCAATAATTCAGCGTCTGAATTCAGAATAAATTTGAATAAAAGTAAAAGTAAAACCACATAATCTGTCACAACGGAAACGGTTGGTTTCTGAAACTTTCTTCATCAATAGAAATAAAATAAAGGAGTACACTTCAAAAATCAATCTAATCACAGAGTAGCCGTAGGATGTGAACGATTAATAAGACACAGGAAGAATGAAACTAATAAAATTTGTGCAAAACTGTGTGACAGTAGAATCTCTTCCGGTTAACAGATCATAGTAAATGATAAACGCAGTTACTTTCACGGAGTGAATATAACAACACGCATATGATTTGCGTAATATAGTCATGATATTACAGAGAAAATATTTAATATGTCGTACTTCAAGTATTACATACCCAACAAATAAGAAGCGGTTTCTTTACATCTTTCAATGAAAAGGAAATTGGCTAATAAAATTTGCATATTATACTTTTACAGCAGTCGTTTCCTAATACGTGGTTGCAAATTTTTCAATTCGTATATAATAAAAGATTTTAATAGAAAGTGTAAGGTTCAGAGATTCCTTTTATGAGCTGTTAAAAGATTTTCTGGTAATTATTAAAAAAAAATCACAATTACAGAAAACAGGTTTTTTTAAAAATTACCTTCGCAGTTCTTATTTTTAATATATTGTTTTAGATTTATAAACTTTGTGAAGGAATGAAAATACAAAACCGGACTAACGGTGTCAATATAAAGTACAGTTAAGAAGCCTTGCAAATATTAAATAAGATGATGAAATATTTTTAAAAATATTCGTCACTTATTAATACAAATAATAAAAGACCTGAAAAGGTTCTATATTCTCACGCACTAAATTATTTTAAATTTTATAAAGCAATTTAGGACAACTTGTACATTAACTACAAGTCTTATACTTTCTTCAAATTTTCCTCATTTTCTGATTTCAACAACACAAAACAAAAGAAAACTACGAACTGTCACAGCAAACAATGAAATCACTGAAATGATCAACCGACAATATAAATTACATGGACAAACTTATCACAAAAAATCGATAAGTGTCTCTATTAACTAATTGAGAGCACCTAATAAATATAATTTTGCTGCTTATTTAATAAAAGTTTTAAGACAGTCAATTAATTATAATTTATAAGTTTTAAGTATAATTTCCGTGCTATGAATGTGACTTTACTTGAAAATAACCATTTAGAATACAACTATATTTTATAATTTCTGTCAGGTCAAATGTCATAAAATTTGTTTGAGATTTTATTTCAAAACCATGGCTAACACTATAAAGAAGTAACTTTTATAAAATATGAAACTCTATTTGTTCAGTTACCAAACATGCAAAAGAAAGTATGGAATTAGATACAGAATTTAATTCTCTACATTTATTTGAAAATTTTTGTCTAAAATCAATAGGCCACTTTTGCGCAAGGAAAAACTGTTTTCCCATGTCCTCAAAATTTGTTACACTTGTTTTTTAACACCCTGTATATTATAAACAATAATAACGATAAGGTGTACGTGCAACAAATTTTACATTTTTATTCAATTTTAAAGGGACAACCGCATTATAACAGAAATTTTTAATGAAAACTTCATATTTCATCACAAAAGATATAATTTCAGCAGGACATTTTTTAGCAGCCCATGTGTCATTATATAATATATTATTAATATTCATAAATATTGTCAATTATTATTTATATCAGTTTTTTCATACGACAAAATTGAGATAACAGTTAATTAATTTCAAAGCCTTGTGTTTTATTAATCAAATATTTTATTTCAAGGTTTATAAAGAATATACTAATATTATTAAATAAATGCAAAATAATTGGTGACTAAAAATTAAATAATTGGAACATTCCTCATTAATAGGAGGTCTTTCCGCTGTCCCTGACCATTTTCCTAAGTTATTATCTTTCTTATTCGTTGGTTTCATTCCGAGTATAAAGGTACCTGCATACAATCAACTTATTATAAAAATCTTTATGCTTTTTAATTTCCTACAAACGATCTACATTTTGAGATAAGTTTTTATGCTGGTTACCTCAATGCTTAAATAGTTAAGTAGCACTGTAATTGAGGTTTGAAATTATATTTTGATTTTAACAGGTACACTTTTAATTATTTTTAATTAACTCTATAGCGCTTCCAGTTAAACTATTTCCTTTATTTTTTTGCTGTGTTATATCATTTTATGACATAAAAGTGCATGCATTATATTTATTTAATGGAAATAATTTAAACCGTATGCACACAGTGGTTAACAGTGCTAATTTTATGTAGAAAACCAGTCATGAATTTTAAAATTATTCTTTATTGTTTGCCAGCAATTATACAAGTATAGTTAACGTTATTTAAATGTATGTAGTTATTTAGTGATTCCAAGAATTCTAGTTTGTATCTGACCTACATACACTTCCTTTAATTGTACAAATGTAAGTGATCTATGTAATGCGTTCTCTACAATAGTTTTAAGAAATTATAAAGTGAACTTACCTAAGATAAAAAATATAATAGTAACAAATTAAAATCTGATCAATTATATTAAAACTAGGTCTTAAAACTTTATAATAGGCAATATAAAAGTTCAAAAAAGTTATTAGCTTTTAAAATATTCGAGCTTAGAATGCCCTTAACATCTACATCACATCACTTCTATCTCTCTTCACTTCTCTCACTCACACATCTACTCTATTCCAAATCTGACAAAATTCAACAAAAATTTTACATATTCTTTGTATTGTGCTTGAAATTACGAGTCTTACATCCAATCATTTGTAATGTAATACAACTTTAATCAATGTATATTCAGGTGTACAAAATTAGGAAGTGATTTTCCCGTCATTGGATGATATTAGTAGATTGACAGTTTTTATATCGACATAACTTTGTGCGGCAACTTAACAATGAACCGCACGTGTGGTGAATAAAATACGAGCTTATTGATTTATTCATACAGCAACCGACAATTCTGGAACGGTTTTACCGGTTAGAAGAGGCGCTATAACTGGAATAAAAAACGCCATGCGAAAATCGATTCCAGATTCTGTTTTCACAAGATAAAAACTGAAAGAGAAGGAATCATAGTAGATGCTCAATATTTTATCAGCTCTTCTATCTGACATTTATTACTTCATTTAATATCAAATGTTATATACATTTGAAGCATATTCATTGCATTTTTTTTTTCTGTTGTTAATATTCTTATCCGTTAAACGTTCTATGACCCAAAATCAATGTTTCAGAAATACGTGTCAGAAAATTCCAGATGTGGTTCAAAAGTGTTATGGTCGTTGTAAAGGTTTAGTTTTTAAGAAGGGTTGCGCTAGAATTATTAAAAAATTAAGTTGTCAGTTAGAACTTAGTAAATCAATTTAGTATTATTGTGAATGAAAATATGAAATTAACCAGATCATTTTCGAATCAAAATTTATAATTAATAATTTTGACAATTTTTAAGTCGACTTGAAATATATTTGACTGTTTTTATGTCAACTCTGAAAATAACGCACTATAGGTACGCAACCATATATGCGATCCTTTTTCTTAAAGCAGCTTTTTTAAATTATATTTAAATTTAAATCTATTTATTAGAAACATAAATTATTGACAGCTTAAATGGCAGTTTTTGTATATGTGCTTATGTTTGTGCAAAATATTTTTTATTTGTCAATCTTTGTGTTCATGTCTTATGATTAATTTTATTTTAGAGAGCTGTGAACACTTTCATTGAAATCTACTATTTATATCGTTATTTATTTTATTATGTACATTTTATTTTTATAGCTATGAATGTACCTTTAAGATGATCATTTTGAAGTATAATTATAATTTCTGAATATAATTTCAGCGCTGTGAATGAGCCTTAATTATATGAAGTTTGCATAAAATACTTAATTAAAAATATTTTTAATTTAATTTTAATTCAATACAGATTTGAAGCTTTCGACGCGGATGTTTGAATGTATGTATTGACAAACATATATTTATAATTACAATTTTGCTTAATATCATTGTCATGATTGAGCCTTGATAATCTCTTTGATATTAGCTTGAAAGATTGATATGGAGTTTTTAAGAAGTAGAAAAAAAGTTGTGTGAAGTGTTTTATTGTTGAAATTTACTACTTTAAACATATTTAAAGTACCATTCTCAAAAATATGAACCATGTGTCTTCTTATTCTCAATAAATTTATCGTCACCACATCTATCGCCGCTTTTGTTTCGTTTACATAATACGAGTACAACTTCAAAATATAAAATGTGCATTTAGATCTCTCTGATTTTAAATGCTTCAATTATAAATATTAAAAGATTAAACTTAAAATTGATTATAGTAACCAAATGTGACTATAATTGAATAAAAGATAATTGAAATAAATTTTAATTGATTGTTACCAATGTAACTATAAACAATTTTCCCACCGATTGATAGAGTATCTCTCTCATTATCACCCAGTTACTATCGACGTACGATCCATGAGATCCAGTGAATGAATGTCACATGTGAATCCACATCCACATGCTTGCCTTGCATATGTGGCTATATTAGTAAACTTGATCTAGAATTCGTTGAACTTTACCACATATGTGGAGCTAAAAAATATGTGAAGGTGAATCGAGTTACATAGTAAAAACACTGCGATTTTTTTACATTGGATTCCATTCCCATAGATAGGCTACCTCCAGCCAAGATCGTACATATTCTTGAGTAATCACACCTTACATTCATATGATGTAGAAAGATATAATTGCAATTATATAATCCGAACCTGTTACTTTAAGTGTGCGAAATAAATGTTACGAATTATATAATTTAATGTGGAGTAAGCATGTTTCATTTTTCGCAGATCTATATCTATATACCTACATACTAGTTTCCATAAGGTATCGTTTTTATTTATGTTTCATACGAATTGTTTGTTTTGACTTTGGATATATCCCAGAATACTATATTATGTAATAAGTGAAGTGAGTAATGAGGCACCAAATGATAAATTTGTTAAACGAGCCAAAGGCAACTTTACAGGTTCCGTTAGGGAGGAAGATTCATTCCGAACAAGTTACAGACTATACTTTTTCCATGACTTTAAATTATAAAACTTTGTTTATTATAATATATATTTATTAAAATAAATCACATCTTTAAAAACAAACTTTTTTAATCTACATATATTATAGTGGTGTACACCAATTTTTGTAAAAAAAAAAAAATGAGTTAGGAGCATTTGATGTCAATTTTTTTTTGTCAGTATAGTGGTTAACAAACCAACAGAACTGTATCCAAGTAAAACAACTAATATTAACTATTCATTACTATTCATTTTTATAAAAATTGACACTATAATTTTCAACAGCTCAATTAATTTAGTGTCAGAAAATTAGAGCAAAGTATGTTGGAATCTAATTTTTAAGTACTTCTTTAAAAATCGTGGTAGAATGTTGCTATTCTCAAATGAAAAACCTTATACAATTGAATTATTTCTTAATGTAGGTTATGTCAAAATAACTAATCGTCATAATGGTAAAACCAATGAAATTGTAAATAATATAAATAAGTGTAGATAGATGTGAAATCAAAATTTAAGGTTAGAAATCAAACAGACAGTTCATATGACAAATGAACATGCTCAGATCTTTCGTTTATTCATGTAAAGTTATTATTATTAATTAAATATCAATTACGCATTACTAATTTCCAATTGTGAATAAAATAGTATACAAACCTCGGTGAAAAATTTCATTATATCTCGGGGTATAGCTTCGCGCCTTAGTTAGCTATCTTCGCCCTCGACAGTAATGAAACACTTTCCACCTGGGTTAGTAATATACTATTTTTGAATGTAAATAAGGCTGAACACTACCCATTATAAATCATAAATGTTTGCAGGGAAATTGTGAATTTAATCCTCTTATTTTAAAACGAACTATAAAATGGAAATATTTTGTGAATATCTGTGGTATTTGGTATTCGTAATATTTTGTAGCGTGCTCCAAATATATTCAGCCCGCGATTTTCCGGATTGCGGAACAAGCATCTGGATTATGGAAATTCCACATTATCACCATTTTCCGAACTCAAATCGTAAACCTCGGATTGTGATAAAAATTATACCTTACACAGCTATTTATTGCTGCATATTAGGGCTCTTTGCACGACAGCTCCGAAAACCCGTCAAGTGACGCCTGGTAAATTCCCTCTACAGTAAAAATATTCCATCATAAGCAAAATTAGTGATGCCGCGAGGCGAGATATGGCGAGAAACAATCTACTCTCGTCTCGTCTCGAATTTTCGAGATGAGATTTCTCTGCATCTCGTCTCGTCATATGTTTTTTTACTTCCTCTCGATCTCGACGCGAGAGTCTCGAATTTATAATTAGTAATAGTAAATAAATTAAAATTACAAGCAACATGAATTTAATAAACGGGCACCACTGATTAAAACATTATTTTACTAAGTCTGGTGTTAGAATGGTAGGTAAAAAATAGGTACTCTATATTATCCGTTGTTGGGTACAGCAATCTGTTTTGTACGCTAATATTGGTAATTATGATTTTATATTCGTATAGTGGCGGCACTTGCGGCTAGCGTGAAGGTATACCATAGATGTCACTTTTGCGCATTTTCTTTTTACTAAACCGCAATAAATCTAAAATTAATAAATAAATATGAATGTAAATGAAGAGACAATTAAAATATTTATTTATACCGATAAATATTTTGCTATTTTGTATATTTTAATTAGAAATATTTACGAAATATAAAAAAAATAGTAGAATAGAAATCTCGAATTTCTACTCTCATCTCGAGCAAATCTCGAAGTCATTACTCTCGTCTCGTCTCGATATTTCGAGACGAGAATAAGGTTAATTTCGTCTCGAAAATTCGAAAAATTCGAGACGAGATCTCGCGGCATCGCTAAGCAAAATGTATATTAGAAAGCGAATAAAACTTTACAAATGAAAGACCGGTATATATTTGTATTTCTCAAATGACATAAAAGAAATAAACTGTTGAGAAAGCAAATTATATGCATACAAAATTTATTCTCTGCAAATGAAGCTGTCCAAATCTCACAAAAGGTAAAACAAGCAGTTTACTCCATCACACTCATTCCATTGACCTGTTAAAAATTTAGCAACCAGTGACAAGACAATGACAATCGCGAATGTCGTACAATAACAATTGCTGCAAGTGACAGTTGGAAGTAGACAGGGGCAGGCGTAGATAATGGACTAATTTCGCGACACCTTTTCACGAGAAAAACGCCATCTTGAAACTCAGCACGGCACGAACAGGCCACTCTTCAAAGAAATTGTTTTACTTTATTTCGCTCTCGGCAGATTCACAGCTCAGATCGAAGTGTGCTGTTGCCATTGTCTTTTAAATTAGAAATCTAACGAAGATAGAATTGGTGAGGTTAAGATCTTAAAGCGTGAGATGCTTAGGAAAAGAATAAAACTAGAAGGAAGAGAAAATACTTATAATACTGCCACAGAATTTTCAAGAATTGGGATGAAATATCCTGTTTTTACATTTGTAGTTCAGTTCCCTTATGATCCTTCAAATGAAAATTGGTCTAGAGATTTGTAAAAATCATTGTACTCAAATTGTTTCCCCTCATATACGTAATTTTAATGAAAGTTACAAAACACAATAACTCTGAACATTTTATCGTATTTTTCTATTGTTTTCCTTTGAACTCTGTTGAACTTCTGTGAGATGAAATGAAAAGACTAAACCCAGCTATGAGAGAATTTGTAAAACATTTCGAAATCAATTTCTATTAATGTTAAACAAATACTAATACAAAGAATGCCTAGAGTTTGTAAAACCGTTATGAAAACCAGATTAGTATTTTAAAAATTTAAATTCACTAAAGCCCAATTTTACCATGTGTGATTAAAGCGTCAATTAACTCAATTGTAAATTATAAGAAAAATATGACAGACAAATTGACAAACATACACGTATGATTATTTTTAAAATGTATGCAGTAATACTCGTACAAGTGCATTATATTACGTATAAATAAATAAAATATAAATATATTGTCACGGCGTAGAACTCATTGTTAGGTGCGTTTACCAATCTTTGTTAAAATTTTAATACAGCAAACGATGTTATGATTTCTAAAATGTATATATATTTATGAAATGATTGTAATCGAGCCTTTTCGAAAAAAAAAGAGAAATTATGATCAACTTTTCAAAAACTGCCTTTAAAAATAAAATAAAGAGATAAAAAGTTAAAAGTGTATTTTTTTCGTGTAAGGATCAGGGTTTTCAGGTATTTTGGCAATCTGAGAGTAGAAGCATGAAGTTCCGAGGAGCAACAAATATTATTAACGCAGCCTTTGTTAACACAGATATTCATTAAAAAAAAGGTATTTTTTATACTGTTTTTCCTGTAATTACATACCATCCGCACCCATATTTTTGGACGGTACTGTATATTCTTCGGATAATTTGTTCCAGCACTAATGAGTTTAAATGAAAAATAATACAAACGAACTAATTTAGCTACAGATATTTCAATAAATTCATGAACTATGAATTATCATCTGCATATGACGCTTATGAGCGCTGATACTTAGTCACTGTTAACTCTTCACATTGTTCTTTTATAAAAAAAAATACTCAATTTAATTAAATATGATTTAGTTCTTAGGCGAAATTTTCATAATTCTTTTCTTTTTCGCACGAGTTGTATAAGAGCATAAATTATTATATTTTCTAAAATAAGCATATTTAAAGGATACAAACTACATTAATATGCTTCTGTGTAGACTCCAAGAATGAAATCGCACAGTGAAATTTATTTGTTAATTTTTTAATCATAACCTAATCTAATGTACAAAACTCACGCTCTGGTCAGTATGTATTTGTTAGTTTTCTAAACATAACCTAATCTAACACACAAATATTACGTGTTTCGGTGTTTGTTTGTTTTAAATTATTAAACTCCAATACATTCTGTCGTTGCAGTTTTGGTCTTGGAGCCTAACATATGCAATAATACATCCATACATTTAATATACCAAACAATATTTTGTACAATTAATAAATGAAGAATGAATATAATAAGACATATTAATAGGTGATTCAATCTATATACTTACAGTATTACTAATATTAAATACAACTACATTTCAAATGACTCAGTCAATTATTCGCATACACATGAATTTGAAAAATATTGAGAACGAACATAGATTCCAAATAAATTTCTTACATTTTTAAATAGACATGCATAAAAACAATGAAAAAATAATGATGGGGTTTCTACAACATCTTGCAACGGCACACAATCAACATGCTCAACAAGTTCAAAAACATGGTGCAACAATGGACGAAAACTGGCAGCAGTGGCAGCGGCACTAAACCGAAGAATATTAAACCAAAACGTCACATAGAACAAAATGTTAATCAATCATGATTAAGGTTTAAATAAAACCGAAACGTCGATGATAAAGAAATTTTTAAATTATTTAAAACCATGCACCGACAATTATTTATAAATAGCATATAATGTAAGTAGTTTGTTATTTGACGTAATATCTGTCAAATTAATTACAGAAAAAACTACACAGCATTAAAGAAAATTTTACCGTATTTTACCACGTCCGAAAATCTCACAACCAATCTTCTTATGCAATACGTTCAAATAATCAGCATCAATCCTTTTTCAGAAAAAAATATCCAAAAGTTGCATGTTGCCAAATCAGGTGAGGATAGCGAGGGTTCTATTATTATTTTTTTTTGCCGCCAAAACTTACAAAAACGCTCTTAGATTCATTCTATATTCTCATACATAATGATATTTACAACATTGATTAACTAAGTTTTTCTAACTAGCTTAACTTTCGCAACTTCAGTTCAAATTATAGATAAATAATTGTATTGTGATCCACGTATTTAAATATTACAATTTCCTCTGAAATTCAAAAAACGTGCCACTATAGAGCATCAGCAAATACTGTTATAGATACGTTATCACATTAAACCACTTTAGATATCAATCTAAAAATCAATATCTCTCTAAATGAAATTTACTTATGAATATATTCATCAGAAAGTGAATTTTCTTTGTGGGAAAGGCCGTTGTACCCTTTGCTTGTGTCAATCCAACAATAGAAATTTTGAATCGTCGCGTATGTGGGTAATAAATTATATCAATCCCACATTCCTCTGCCGTGGTGTCATTCACAATGGACGCATGTTCAATGAAAATGAATATTTTCTATCGTACGTCATCTTTCTCATCTTATCACGTCTAAAGCGCGACTGACGCAAATAGATGAGAGTATGAACTAAAATCGGTTTTAAAATGATTTATGTCACTTTTACTAAGTGAAAAACTGTAATAGATACTAGATAACAGTATATGACGAACTTGTTTGTGCTTTAGTGTTACAAAATCAGCTTTGTTATGATTTTTAATATAAATAAAGCTCTAAATAGAAAAAAATTACTCCGTAGGAGCTCTTCATAAGAGATGTGAGAGCTAGTGAGGTGATCAATATCAGCGAATAGAAACAGATTGACACATAATATACAGGTTGTTAAAAAAGAGTAAAAATTTTATGAATACTTATATACATTTCGACGTAAAAAGAATTTTTGCAAAATTCGTAAAATTTGAAGTGTACATTGTTAAAATCACTAACCGACACGAATTTTTAACAAAAATAATTAATTTAATTACTTGCTATTCAACATTAGTTACATGATTAAATAATAGTGGCACTAAAAATGTACAAGTCAAAAAAGTGCCCTCAATTTTGGAAACATTTTTTACCCTTTGTAAGGGAGGTATAGGGATCGTGCTAAAAATCACAAATCGAGGTTTTAGTAAATGACCACGATTTAAGGTCCCTAGAATCCAATTCCAACATTTTCACGATGATGTCTGTATGTGTGTGTGTGTATGTATGTGTGTGTATGTGTGTGTGTATGTGTGTATGTATGTGTGTATGTGTATGAATTTTGTCTTCGCTCTAACTCAAATACTATCATTCAGAAAATTCTGAAACCTTGTATTTCTACCCTATTCTAATATAAAAAGAAGCCATTAGATTTTGGTGTAAATTGGGCAAACGGAAATGGCACTTTACTTGAAGCTCATAATGGTTTTTCTTCAAAAAATAACATTAAATGCCATTTTTTCGCATTTTGTCATTATGAAAATTAAAAAGTATTAAATTTTCTACAAGTATTCATTATTACTTTTTCTATATATTTTACAGATAAATTTAAAAATAATTTTTTTCTTTTAATCCTGAAGCCTAAGATAAATACAATTCCTTTGTTACACAGTTCATTTTTCTAATGAATGTAACTGACAGGTAAACGTCATTGTTAAAAAACGAATCACTTCAAAATAATAATAGTGACATTAAATAATAAAGAAAATCGTAAATAAAGCAATAGTTTTATGTTATATGCAAAGGACCTTATATAGTTCGCAGCATTAGTAAATATGTAGGTATGTATTTAAATTAATAAAAATTAAGTCACTGTCAAAAAACTAATCACTTCATAGTGACATTTTAAAAAGAAAATAATAAATAAAGCAATAGTTATATGCAATGGAGCAGTCTGCAGCATTAATAAATACGTAGGTATGTATTTTAATTAATAAAAATTAAATTGCGGGAGGTTTTGTGTTGGCCACATCAGATTTTTTGATTGAGAATTAGTATCGAATCGAAATGTTTTTATCTTTTTTTAACTCCCCATATATATAGGCCCGGTAGACTTAAGCACATAAGTCAAAAATGTATGTTTTACAGGACACACAAAAGTTTAACAAAACACAGTGTAATTTACAATTATTTCTTTTTAATTTTTATTAGTACATGATATGTGCTTTTGTCTGGTTGTGAGCTATTGAAAGACGGTCACGTTGCAATAATAACAAATAAATGTCATTTTTTGACTTATTTAATTAGATCCGGCGGACCTACATATATTTATTTATATTTTTATATACTTTTTGTTTATTGTTCTCAGCTTTAAATTTTTAAATTAATCAGCAGATTTAGTTAGAATACTAAACATTTTTCATTTGTGACCATATACTCGTACATATATTAAATCTATTTTCGGTCTTCCTTCTTCTTTCTTTGTATTTATGAGTAAAGGTTCCTGCAAGTAATAACAGATGTGTTAATGACTCTTCGTGTTCACTGCAGAATGCACTCTGCAAATACGGTCTACTTCTTTCACCTATTATTGGTTCGTATTTTTTCGTTTCCGCATCTAAGTTTAACTATTAATTTTATGCCTCTTCCGTTTTCAGTTAGATATTGTGGCATGTATGTTCTTCTTCTTCTTGAAATTTTGTTCTCTCTTCCAATATTTGTTTGATCAAAAGTTTTGCTATCCAGCATTTTTATATTTTATTTATTTCTTTTGAAAATATGGTCTAAATATTGTGCTTAATCACGATTAATATTTTTAATCAGCATTAATATTTAAAACTATTGTCGAGACTGTTTTCTTGTTTGACGTTAAATCAAGAAACAATATTTTTCCAAATTATTTTATAGTGTTTCGTTATTCGTTCTCAAAATGCCTTATATTTCGTCTAGGTCGGCCAGTGGCCAGTCTTCTTCGAAAACACGTAAGGGCTGGTTTATGATGATTTTATTTACAAATTAAAATTTAGATTTTAAAATATAAATGTACTTAAAACGCATACGATGATTTATGAACGATTTACAAATTTCATATTCGACCAATCACAAGAAAGAACTATTAAACATGGCGGAAAGGTATAACTTTACTTTATCCGTCAGCTGTCATTTCTGTTTATGGTGTATGTCTGAGTTTTGAAGATCGATTCAAAAGAACAACTTGATATTTTGTAAATAAGCAGTACTCGCTAGCCTCGTAATATGTACGACAAAACAAATGAATTCTACAAAAATAAATTACGTTTGCGTAATTTCAATGCAATGAAATAAATACATGCACACTTATACGAGTATATTTGAAGAATTATTCATGATCTTATTCTTTTATTTCAACAATAGTAAAAGAATGAACATTCCCGATATTACTAAGAAATCACCTTGTTCATTAGCGTCTAACAAATTCATGGCTATAAAATAATATTGTAACCTAAAATCTGAACTAGTTAACTGGTGAAACGTCAAAATGATAATTCTCGTGATAGATACTGTTTGGTCAAATCCAGAATTTCAAAATCGAACATAAACCAGACAGAAAATTGCAAACTTTAAATCATAATTTCAAAATGTAAAATTATAAATTAAATTCATCATATTCATAAACCAGCCCTAACTCTAAATCGAGTTCTAAAACAATGCAGAATAATCAGTGAACTAAATTGAAGATGTACATGATTCACAAACTTCAGTTATTATGAAAATATGTATTAGTTTTATATAATAATATAATGAAAATAAAATAGGGTAGCAAGTTATTTATTTCTTTCCTATTCGTCAATATTTTTATTGTAATGACATCCAATTTACTTATGTTTTATATCTTGTAAAACCTGTACAAATATGACAACCCGCAGAATTAAATTGGAAATCAAATAATTCCTATTTCATGCTTCCTTTAAAAAGCTCGATCTAAATCTGTTTAGAGTATGACAACTGAAAATCATTATTTATTTTTAAAAACAAATGTAACTATATATTATATGACATTAATTCGTACCTAAAATATATAAATTAGTTTAAGAATTTTCAAGGTGTTGCTTCATCTTCTGCTGTTATTATCTCCTGAAAGATTTATGGCCAGTTGCGGGCTTGTAGTTAAAAGTTTTATTTTGGTTAAATTTATAACGAAATGCGAAACGAAATTTTTATATAATTATTCCTAGTTCAGAATAAAATAAAAAGTAGTTAATTTACTTTCATCATAGAAGCCCAATTTATTGGTATATTCGAAAACTAATTTAATTTTAATATTACTTAATTTTAACTACAAAATGACTGTAAAATTTACATTTATGTGTGTTGTAAACTGTATTATAGTAGTTAACTTTCTCATTAAAATATTTTATAGATGATACTGTATCATATTTCTTCATAGTAAAAATCTAATAAATAGAGCAAAGACTTTTTCAAAACTTTTTTAAATATTCTATAAAACTCTTTTCATTTACATAAATTCTTAAAATTACTGCAGGCAGCATTGAGGCAAAAAACTCATAAAACTCCTAACTATTCTTTTGTCACGCGAAGGAAAGTTATAACACTAACCATAGATTTTATAAAATGAAAAGAAAAGAAACTTAGTTGATTGAATGTCATTTTTCTAAAGAAATAGTATTTCATTTGTTTGTTTAGTCATTATTAACAACTTATTTTATTTGATAAATGTGAGAAATTGACCTTCTCCAAACAATTTATCAATTCTGACAATATTACATGTAGGAAATAAACGTAATTACTTTCCAAAAAAAAAATATCGTTTTGTTATCCTACGTCAATATGTATTTTCGTATGATGTAAATTGTTTATTCGACATGATCTTGTAACAATTTTATTTTGAATTTATATTATTTCCAGCTGTTCTCAATTGAGATGAAATTCCTTTGTTTATCATAAAACATAAATTTAATTTATAGTTCTAAAGGTTGCAGTTGTTATATTGTATAATTATTCATTGTGGGATTTATTTATTTTATTTGAGTTACATATCTTGTTTCTGCAGTTGCTATGAAATATTTTTGCTTATAATATTAATTCCATTGCCGCCTCAGTGGTCAAGCGCGTTGAGGCAGTGTGTCTCTGGCAGCACTCGAAGCGACCTTCACCGCTCAGATCCTGAGGTCGTGGGTTCGATTCCCACCAGGGGCTTGGATGTTTGTGTGTGTTTAATACTTTATAATATAAGTAAAATGTAAAATAAAAATTGTAAAGTTAAAAATAAAATAAAGTATTTGGGCTATACTAAAATATAGTTAAAAGCCGACAAAATATTATTATTATTATTATTATTAATTCCATTCTTAGTTTTTCAAAAAACGCATGTTTAAAGCCACGACGCGTAGCGGAGTGTCTTTAATGTCGTAGTGCTTTAAAGGCTAACTTATACACGTGTATCATACACTATTTTTTATTATAAATGCATCATAACCATTTAAAACTGAAAATTATTGCAAATCACACGGTTTTGATTTTTGATCTAGTGAGTATTTGAGCGTTTCCAAGGAGACAGTTACCAATTATTGGTATTGTTTACGTTAAGTCAACAAGTCAATATTTTTTTTTTTCATTGTTTTAATTGTTATTCATATTTATTGTCATTTTTCGTTACCTAGGTAACTCAAAAATTTAGCGTGTTTTAATGGTCAATTTACGTACGCTTTTGCGTGTTTTAAAGAGCGATTATGATGCATGTATAATAAAAAAATTATTATAGAATTAATACGTATTCACAAACAAAAATTCGAATAAGTTTTTATGTTCTTATGACACGAAAATCACTGTTGTCAATTTGAGTTGTATTATCCATTTCATTAAATTTACTTTGGGTGTAAATTTAAGGGGACCTTTATAAAACTGGCTCTTACAGTATTATTCAACTTTAAGTTTTCTTTAAGTTAATACCTGTGTTCACAAATGTAAATTTAAATAACTTCCATCCAACATCTACTTTTAGAAGAAAACTATCTATTAAAAATGTTATTACTTAATCCGCACTTTAATGATAAGGATCGATAATAGATATATTTTTCCATTGATGTATTCAGTGTTTAAAGTAAATATATGTTCATACCAACTACCAAAATTTATTTTGTTAACTATCAATATTACTCAATATGAGCTTATATGGATGTGTTCCTTGAAAATTTGTATGTCTCCAGTCGAGAGAACATTTCTTTTCTTATTATTAAAAAATTATCAATGACTAATGTTTGTGGAATGGAAAATGTTCAGCATTTTATTTATTCAATGAATTCTAAACCTACAAGTGTAAATAATTACATGTCATAGAAACTGAAACAAATAGTATACGAGTAATAATATATTATAGTATAATTTTTATTTGTAAAAGTATTAAGAGTAACTTTACTATTAAAATCAAATTAAATTTAAATGTGTGATCATTTTCAGTTGAGCTTTCTTGAATAGCTTGCAGTATTTTTTCCTCGGTTAAGAACTCCTCCTTAAACTGCTTGGTGGTTAATACCAGCTTAAGAAAATAACCGAATCTACTTCCCAAATTCGTTTGGTGCATTATAAATGAATATCTAACTTAATCCTCCTCTGGGAAAAAGAGGAAGAAGTCTTGGAGCTCGCGAATCGAGTCATTTTATCTCCTTCTTCATATAGGATAATCTTCTAAACTTCCGGATCTTACCAGACGCAAAATATTAAAAATCGCTCGAAATTTTCTCGGTAACAGTTATGCAATGTGTCTCTGGAATGCGGTTTTGTCTCGACATTTCAATTTCTCTGAGTTGCGTCACAAGTATGAATCACGGATTTACACATGTTATTTTATGAATAAAAATGCAAATAAATTCATATTCCAAGAATTAGAAGCAAATACGAGTTAAATGTGTTTTAATGTGACTGAAGTTTGCGAAACATTACTCACTAATGGAAAAATTGCTTGAGTGTTATAAAACAGGAAAGAAATTTTCTATTGTGCTGCTAAAGCCAGCACATTATTATATCAACCTACGTTCTACACTTCTATTGATTGATTGAATGAAACACAAGGGACAAATGGCTATTTTCTTTTTTATTATTATTTTAGCCCTATAATTTAAATTACAAAACTGGGCTATCGAACATAAATGTCATTTTTATTTTGAAATGCCAAATAACTAAGAAAAAAGTGTATTTAAATTTATACGGAAAAAAAATAGATATATTAAATTGTAGTAAAATTAACTAAACAAATTCCTTATTTTTCAGACTACTAATATGATTCATTAAATTATCTAAGAAGATTTATTTAAATTTTCTAAATTTGTAATAACAAACTACAATAAAATTAAATACAAAATTCAAGTCAGGCCACTCGATAGTGTAAATGGTCCAATAATGGAATCATGATATTCACTAAAAAAAAAAAAAAATATCCTATTTAATTTATCTAATTCATTAAATAAATTTTAGAGAAAAAAATATAGTGAAGCAACAACCCTAAGACAGCTTTCAGAACTATTGCCCACTCTATGGGATGAGATACTCCAAGAACACATTGACAATTCCATTTTAAGCATGCCGGAGAGGTGTCAAGCTGTCGTAAATATACGGGGTAATACTACCCGATATTAAAAACAAGATATGTGACGATGAAGATATGGTAGTGCTGGTGCGTGGTGCGTAAGAATTTGACTTTTTTTTATGGAGATCGCGTGGCCGTGTGCGTATAGTGTCTAGTTGCCAATCCGGTGACCCGGCACTCTTTACAGCAGCTATGAGTGCCTGTGAGGTGACGCCTAGTAAACACCAACACGGTAAAAGTATATCGTCATCATTACCGATGTCTACATTTATTGTAGATACTGGCACACCCAGTAATGGGTAATATGCCGTGATGATATATTTATTTATTTTATTCAATTTTGACGTTTTAGGGTGGTTTTCACCAACGACAGTTAAACAATTTATTCTCTTGTTAAATTTAACAAGCTTTTAATCTGTATATTTCATTTTCACCAACTACAGTTAAGTCTATCAACACAGTAAATCATATGTTAAACTAACCGACGAATATTCTAGGGTTAAATATTTATCGGGTCGTTATCTTAATTATTTGCCTGGTTACAACAACCAACATAGAAAAAAAATTATAATAATTTAGTTTTTGACATTTTGTCGTATTCAAGTTTAAAAAAGTGTAAAAAGTGAGTTCTTCATCATCTTCTGCATCAAATTCGTCATCATTATCTGTGTCTATAACGTCCAGTAATTTTTCTTCTGATTCTGATGAAGAATATCTTCTTAAACGTCCACGAATGTTGAGAGAAAGAAATAATCCTTTACTAATTGATGATATTTACTTTAGAATCTGTGTATCTGTTTTTTTTATTATTATTATTATTATTATTATTATTATTATTATTATTATTTTCTACGACGCTTATTTACCTTTCCACAATATTTAAAAATTCTTTTTCACCATTTGTATAATTCTTACACCTTTCCTTCTTTTTGCAGTTTGTTTCATCTATTTTATATTTTTTAGTACGCATTCACAATGTCAATAACAGATGCACTACTTGTCAAGAATAATTAAAACAACAATATATTTTCAATATTTGTGGTAAATTGATCAAAAATAAAATACAAAAATGATCAGTAGATCCATCTATCAATGTGTAGAACAATCAAAATCTAATGTTAAAATATGACATTCGCCTGATAGCTAACTGGTGCTAAAATTATTTGGTAAAATTACAGTTAATTTATTCTACCGTTTTAATTTAATGCTTTGGTGAAAACCACCCTTAAACTGTCATTATTAACTCCATAGCAACAACTACAAGTAACACTTTACTCACAAGTGAATTAAAATTTTTTAAATCGCTCTCACAAAATTTTAACTCACTCTGCAACAAATAATGCATTTAAAATAACATCAGGTACGAAAATAACACTTACCGTAATATTTATCAGGCATTATCAGCCATTTTCATTATTTTTCACGGCACAAATGACAGACAATAAAGCATTTTAAATAGATGATTTGACGTTTATCAGCGACAATTGTCATGCGCAGCCTACTAACTGATCAGTTTTTTATTTTGTCAAAATTAAATATTATAATGGTTTTTATTATTATTTCGTCAAAATTAATAAAATATTGTACAAACCACGTGAGCTAAGAATGTTTATACACTCGAAAAATTTAACTCACTCGCCCTTACGGGCTAAACTTTTTTCTCATGAATAAACATTACGTTAGTTCACTTGGTGTGTAAATATCTATTATTTATATTTTAACGGTTTTAACACGGTTCAACGATTCAATTTTTTTTATTTGTTAAAAAAAATGTCATTTCATATATTTCTTATTATTGATAGAACGTACAGAGCGTTGTCCTGCTGGAAGCGCTTCTTAGAGTACAATTGTACAAAGCTTGAGTCCTGCTGGAATTACATCACACCGCTCATAAGCCCGTCCTTCTAGCAGTACTATGGTTAACTTCCAGCAGTTCGTAATAATTATTTTAACACAGCGCTTTAAAAATCAAAATTAAGTATAATATTTTCAAAAACCACGGCGTAGAATATAATTTTGGAGTAAGATACAAAAACGTTCATTGCATTTGTAAAAAATATATATTCTTTCAAAAATATACACAAATAAAACAAACGATATTATAAAGAATTAAGAAAAATAGTAATTAACAAGTTAGGCCGGTATTCCGTACTGAATATGAACTTTACCTTCTTGATTTTCAAGTTTTAAAGCAAAGGTAGATATTTTTGTGCAATTTCCATCAACTTCCCATTGGACTGTTTCTATATTTTTTGTTTTTATTATGTTTTTAACAACACCGTAGCATCTAGCACTACGCCACTGGTCACCAAATATGGAAAAACTCCAAGAATTATCATTTTTAGAGTCAAAATTCGTTACTGCGACCGAAACACGGCTCCCGACGTGTAACATTTTCCATACTGATTACAATAAACTTCAACTTGTAACTTGCTTAATAATAAAGGTACAGACTCAGTCAAAAAATGCGCATAAAGCTTAAAATCTGAGGAATATTTTGGTATTCTTAAAAGTCCAGCCAGGAGGCTAGAAAGTACTGAAATATCCAAATATACAAAGTACTCTCCCGAAGCTATTTGGTCCTGCTAGCAGGGTACTGTACATTCTATCATTATATAATCAAAAAAATAGTTTTTTTTAGTGGGTATTTTGTAATCGTTTTTCTTTAATATCCCTATTCACTTTGAGTAGTTTAGTTTTATTTTTGATGAATAAAAGTAGTATCAGAATACATAAGTGGCATAGCATTTTGTTTAAAAAATCAACGATGTTATCGCTTCCAGTAGGTAGAAAGTAGAATTAAGGATCTTTTCAAACCAAAAAATGGCGTTTTAATTCACCCCCAACTTTGTATTAAACCATAATTCTAAAATTAACACTATAAAAAATAGACATATGTTTCTAGATTTTCAATCACCATGAATAGAAATTGTCTATAAGATATTAATACAAAAATTAAACAAACCTTTAATTCGATGAATTACTTCCGACACGATACGAGAAACAAGTATGAGCACTTCAAAATCAAAATTGGACGATTTGTTTACCTGAAACAAAATAAAATAATATAGAAGATTGCAACTGTACAATAGTAACATTTTAATTAGATTAGCATATAATGTTACACTGAACATGCGTAAAAACAGAAGATATTTACTTATTCTACAACACTTTATTATATATTCTGGAATAAGAGCCGCGAAGCGGCGAGTTGGCGAACGGACAACTTCATGAACATAAAAATATATAAATTAATAAATATATCATCACGGCGTATTACCCATTATTGGGTGTGCCAGTATCTACAACACATGTAGACATCGGTAATGATGACGATAAACAAATGTTTTATACTAGATATTCTCTCTTCTTCAATTTTTATTTACATTATTTCTTTATAAAAGTAGTTAACAATTTTTCACTAATGAAAATTTGGACAGAGTGTTACAGATACACACATATATCGTCAATAATTGTCATCAAAATCTGCGAATAAATTTAGATTAGCACACACATACATAGGTAAGATTTGATGATGTAGGTATTTATTTCAAAATCATTTAATACCTAATTTGAATACAGATTGTTTGAATTGCAACCGGTATTTATATAAAATATATTATACGCATATTAAATAGCTAATTGCAGAAGAAACTTGTTTATATTGTAATCCAAATTATGGATAATTACTAATAATTAAAATTATATTATCACTGACGTAGATATAATTTATTAGTGTCTGATATATTAAATTAGAAAATATTTTAGAAACTGTGTCAATTGTATTATTCATTAGGCTGTTTAATATCATTGTTATGTTGTTACATTTAACATATTACAAACTTTTAGACATTTATACTACGTGTAATTGTACGTTGTATAATTTAAAAAATACTTTCAAATGTAAAGTTTGCGCTTTTATTAAAACATGTAAAATGCATCATCGCATATTTTATTAAAATTTTAATTAAATAACTGAATGACTAACAAAGTAATCGTTCTCATGGCATAATGAAACCATAGAAAATATTCATTGATTCATATTGTTAAATCAACATTGTTATTGTATGACATTTCCATGATTTAATTTACAATTTAAATGGCAAACACAGGTTTTCCAATAATTGATAATGTTTGCACATATTTACTGCGTTATCTAATCTAACATAATAATGAAATTATGGCGCCGAGCCTATCGACAAGATTACAAAGATTATAAATAATCACAAAAGAGAAAAGTTTTGTTATCTGTGTCGATAAAACTCTCTGAAAATTACAGCTTTGTAAAATATATGTTATTTTGTTGGCGTCAGTCTAGTCTAGACATTCTGCATTTGTTTTGATATGTGGAGTAATTCATAAAGTACGTTAGTTGGGCCTATGTAAATAACTTCATTAATGTTTTAATTTTACAGCTGATAGCACTAATTGTTTAATTACTTCAAGCATGTTTGTTTCTACTATTTGTATTTGATATTATGTACAATTAGAAATGCTTGTTGTAGATAAATAATACACAATAATTGAAATTTGTAAAATTTAGGAATTCCCATGTTAATGTTAATGGTAATATGAAAGGATTTGTTATTGGCCATTTTTTTAATATCTCACAGTACGCATAAATGCTAATATCAATAATTTTTTTACTGAAATATTTAATTACCTATTTTAACCACAATTTTATCATATTTGATTCATAAAAATTTTCCTTATAAAAAATAAAATAATATATTCATTCATTAAACATTTATATCACGAAACCCATATGCATATTGAGGGTCACACTAGAATTATTGAGAATAAAGAATAAGACACATGGTACATTTTTATAAAATTTTATGTTCAAAGTAATTAATTCCCTTCAACAATAATACAGTTCACCATTCTTTCCTTCTCTAATCCTTCCCAATCAATCTTCCTTTGGTATGCTGGCATTTTTTATTTTTTTGGAGGTTTAAAAAGTGACGAAAATGTCAAATTAATTTTTTATAACTTGAAACTGCTAAAGCAGTTACTGGGGGACTTACAAATTGCCAAAGACATAAAAACTATGACAGCAATCAAATTAAAAATGATAATTCGAAAATTTCAAATGACATAAATAACTATTTAAAATGGTGGTACAAATTTTATTATCCATGGCCCAACTGATTTTCTTATTCTCAATAAGTCTAGTGTGACTCTCGTATTTGTAATAATTTACTGAAGATATACTATTTTTCATTGAAGAAGTTTAGGCAATACTTTTATTGTATTATATTAAAATAAATTCTAAAAATACTCCGCTTAACAAAATAAAAAAAATTATGTTTTAACATCAATATTTAATTTCTCATTTGACAATTTGTTTTAATACGATATTGTTATATTAGATAATATGTACTTAAAATTTAAGTGCAAGCAGTGCATTAGGGTATTAATTTATTAAATATTAAAAGCTTTTTTTTAAAAAAGTTAATAATGTAACTAACGTCATTACGGTAAAGTTAGAGAAAAACAACTTGTTGAGCCCAATTCAGCACTCTTCCTTAATTAAAGAAGCTTAACTAAAAATAACAAAAAAATGAAGATATACCCAAATCATTCAAGCAGCCAATGCACGTCATCACTTAGTGTAAAAACCTTAATGCATTAAAATCACTAATAGTGAAAAATGAAATAAAATTTCAATCATTTTTAACCGTCAAAAAGTGTATAGCCTTATAAAATTATTATTAAGATGAATAGTAGAGTTCATTACTTATCGTATATGACATGAATAATATATAAATAATATTCATCAACGTCATATTATTCGTTTAATTGTTGCTATAGTTGGCAACAATGATAATTTGTATGTCTATAGTGTCAAAGTTATTATTTGAAAAATATTTGTATCGTATTTGAAACATTTTTGTGCGTTGTAAAGGTCTATTTATAATAAAGTAATGTTAAACGCAATGCAACGACACAACGTGACCGTTAACGCAAACACAAAATCTGTGAATCTGCCAAAGATAGCACTTCTAATTAATCAGAAGAATTTGGTATATTTCTTTGAAATTCGGCTCACTTTTATTTATTGCCTTTATATGGCATACATAAGTATAAATAAGGTTAGTATTATAAAATAATTTAAATAGAAATGGACAGTGCCGAAAATATAGTATTTATTTTGTAGATGTGACAGTGCATGAACATGTCGATAATATAGATTGCAATCTGTATAACTCTTTTCATAAAGATTCTAAAACATCTGCAAACGTAGCAGTAAATGACGTCACACATCTAGTTACTAAAATTCAATTTTTATTAATGACGTGCATTGGCTGCTTGAATGATTTGGGTATACATATGCAGTAATGCATTAATAAGAAAAAGATGTAAGCTGTTTACATACGTTCACGAGACTATAGTGAAGAATTCAGCACGAATTCGGCCCATACTATTTAGCAGACAACTAATCAAGCAGAACTATACCCACTGTATGACTATATTAAACTACTTTTATCCGCTGATTTCAGTGACAATATATCGGTACCATTAATAGATCAGATTAGAACCCGGGCAGTGAGAACACAACCGTTTAAATAACACACTCAAAAACAAGACTCCATGTATTTTGATTTTCTTATATGCTTATGCATAATCTACAAAAAAGAGAAACATTGTTTATGGCATACATTGTCTGCAATCTCGGCTTAACTATGTGTAATCGACTAAGCTAACATCATTTTTTGTATATACGCCTTCCGGTTTTTGCCACATCACGATTGACAAATTTCCTTACAAACTAAAACCTATTACCTTCCATGGCTATTTACCATTTAATATTATCGAGCCTAGCCCTTTTCAAGCGTGTGATCCGCAGTCTGGCCGCCTACATTTCTCCCACTAATGACGAACAAATCATTACGTCTGATTGATTCAACACGCTGCAGGTTCTATTGAAATACGACTCTAATAATATCAAATCAATAATTACATATCCGTTCACTCGTACAACAAGTACCACGACATTAAATTATCTGTCAATACGTGCTAACGAATATTGATGCTCATTTTGTTCGGCCCTAGTTACGGATTGCTTGATGATGTATTGTATCCTGATTTGTTTTCAAGTAGTTAAATAGAAATTCAATTACGGAATGAAATTTTAGGGTCTATGAAGTTCATTCAATAGTTTTCATACCATCTGAATATCAAGTATAAATATGTAAAATATGTAAATAGCTCTTGTCTAGCGCACGGCTATATATTTACAGTATGTTAATTAAAAATCTGACCATAGGCGTTTAACATGAGAAAACAGTTTTTCTTTGCGCAAAAGTCTACAAATAATTTTAAACAAAAATGTTTCAAACAAATGTTGTAAATAATTATATTCTACGCCTAAATCAGTAAACAGTTTTAATTTTGCACGTTTGGTAACTTGTAAAATTTAATATAAATTGTATAAATATTGTTTATTTGTAGCGATACCCATGGAATAGACACACAATTGCAATTTGCAAGAGCGCATCAAGCGGGAAAGCATAGAACTAAAGGTTGCTATGGTTACCACGTCCAAACAAAGACCTGTCATCAGCCATAGATTTTTACACTCTAGCCATCGTTTTTGTTGAATAATCGACTGATATTCAATATTATCAAACAAAGAAAGTTGCCCCACGTGCATCTTGTGGTTTTAAACTCATTTTTATTGAACACAACGAACAAATCACAAAGAATTAGGTTAACACTGAAAGACGGATGCGTACATAATGACAGATAGCATTATGGAGCGGAACGTAAGACAACGAGGGGAGGTTTGTTTGGATGCATGATCTTCTATATCTCTCTCTTGCATATGACGTCAATTCTGTGTCTATTGAAACAAAGTTACAAAGAAATGCGTATCGCTTGAATTGTCAGAAATTTCGGTTTATAATTAAAAGTTACAGATAATTCAATTCTGCACCTAAATCACTACACTGGTATTGTTTTTAAAATCTAACACTTAAATAACTTTTATTATTATTTTTCTCGCATTTTGTAACCTATAAAATTAAATTTCTGACAGTTCAAACGATATGTATTTCTTTGTAATTTTGTTTCAATTCCATGGGTATCACTACAAATGAGCAATATTTGTAAATAAATATATATCATCACGGCTAGGGCTGTGCGATCAGAGGATTTTGTGATCGATGATCGACCCTTATTTTTGATCGATCTTGATCGATCAGAAAAGATCGATCTTAATTGATTAGATCGATCAAGATTGATCAGATCGATCCCAGTTGATCAGATCGATCTTGATTGATCAAATCGATCTTGATCGATCACGTTTATTCAGATCGATTTTGGCTGATCAAACTATTTTAGGTCCATAAAAAATTATTTTCATTCGAAAATAAAAAATACAATTACCAAAATTAGCATATTTATTAAACAAATACCTTTCCCATTGCGATTTATCTGATCAATCGGGATCCATCTGATCAATAGATCAGATCGATCAAACGATCTGATGAATTAACCGATCGGATTGATCCAGCTATCAGATCAACTAATCGATCGATCGGATCGAACAAACGATCTGATCGATTGTTTATTTTTTGTGATCATTTCGATCGATCGATCAATCTTTCGATCATGTAAATCTGATCGAACATTTTTCGCAGCCCTAATCACGGCATATTACCCATTTCTGAGTGTGG
Organism: Ophonus ardosiacus; assembly: GCA_943142095.1. Taxonomy (NCBI): domain Eukaryota; kingdom Metazoa; phylum Arthropoda; class Insecta; order Coleoptera; family Carabidae; genus Ophonus; species Ophonus ardosiacus. The sequence continues at coordinate 29,965,158 of OW964832.1, read as the reverse complement.
CACAATCTGCTTTATCGCAGATATCGGTAATGATGATGATATATTTGTACCGTGCGAGCGTTTAACAGGCGTCACTTCACGGGCACTCATTGCTGGCATGGAGAGTGTACCACAGGGGTCATTTTTGTGCTATATAAAATTCGAAATATTTGGATCGAACCCGGTTCCCCCAGGTTCGCGACCAGACACTCAGGCTCACGGCCACGGAACCCCATTAGCAATATTTGTACAATTTTAAATTAAATTTTACAAGTTAACAAAAGTGCAAAATTAAATCAGTTTAGAGATTTAGGCGTAGAATATAATTATCTACAACTTTTATTTGAATCATTTTTGTCTAAAATTAATTGGGGAGTTTTGCGCAAAGAAAAACTGTATGCCCATGTTAAATGCCTATGGCCAGGTTTTCATTTAACACACTGTATATACGCGATACAGTGTCGTTATGTTTCTTAGGCCATGGTCACTCTAAACAATCAATATCTATCGATCAAGCACGATTGAGTAAAAGACAAACCTCAGTTTAATGCACATGGTCACAGTGCGTGCATTGACGACAATCACACGAGATCGTATACCGTCGACTTATTTGATATATCAAACCTGTTCTGGGGAATATTCTGATTCTAACCTGTTGAGTTATTTGTTTTCATTGCCAAAAGCGAAAATGACAGAGGAGTAGACAATCAACGAGATTAATCAATTAATAACTTTTTTTATATAGCAGATGTTAAACTGTGTTTTTATTTACTCAAAATAGTAGATAAAGTAGTACTTTAACCGCAAAGGTAAATAAAGTAACATTTTAACAGCAAGGGTAGATAAAATACTTTAATTCTTATTTATTTACGTACAAAATCCATAACAACCCAAATACATACTGTGATTTTAAAATTGTGTTCAATTAATGATAACATATAATTGGTATTTTTTATTCTTTTCTTTGACATCTGCAAAAAAAAAAAAATAGAATTTTATACACGACGATAAAATTAAATTATCGACTCGCGAAAAATAATTCACTCGCGAATTCTTTCGTGAATTAAACTTTCCTCTCGTCGATAAAATATAATTTGATCGTCTTATATAAAAAATAATTATTAAAAGTGACATTTCACTTTCTACCACTCAACGCAGCAGTGTGACCACTTACAAGAAAAAATGGTTCATTGTAGTCGAAGCGCGTGGATTGATGGATGTTGATCGATGCAGTGTGAGCAGTGTGACCTTTACCTTAGGCAACACATCTCGTCCTCACAACTGTATATACGATTATTTTCGAACCTCTTGTTGTATGACTGTAGAAAATTAAATTTATATAGTACGTAAATATTTGCATACATGATAACATTTCTATTATGAAACATTTACGTAATTTATTAGGTTTTGGTTATGACAATACAGAGGAAGTACTGAACTACTCATCACTTTGAAATTACTGTCAACATACATTTAATTATATTCGCAAATATATTAAATTTCACTTTATAAATATAAAAAAGGGAATAATTAATGGAGTTTCAGTCGATTGATGTAAATTGATTTTATAAAATTGTAATTTTTGTTAACAACACCGACGTTTCGATTCCAAATGAAGCATTATCAGGGTTATCTTAGAACTTAGATTATAAAGTAGATATTTTGAATATTATAATAAAGTATATCACAAATATGAAGATTTCGTCAAACAAAGTTAAATAATTGTTAAAAGTGCATACATACATATCAGCTATTTACATTAAATTGTTATATTATAAATATTGTATTTATATTCATATAAACGATCTAAGTATATGATAAAGAAATTATTAAAGACGGAAAACTTATGTCGTGCGAGTAATCACTCACATTATAAAACAAACCGTTCAGAAACGGTACTGTAACAACAGTACGTAATAATAATAACACAGAGTATAGTTGGCAATGGTTATACGCTATACGAGTATACTCGTTTGTTCCTCCTGGCAAACGAGATAGCACGAACACATAGTCATTGAGTGAAAAGTTTCATCACACCGGAACAGGGAATTTTACGCTTTTTGGGATAATTTCATGCGGTTTAGAACACTTTACCGGGATTGTTTCTTTCAATGCATGCTATTAAATAAATGTTTACTTACGTAAATTGCTTGTGAAATGATATTGCAATATTAATATTTGGGTAAAGGTTGAACTTAATTAAATATAACTCACCTTACTAATACGGTTATCATATTTGTTTAACGAATTCTTCCAAATACATATATTTAAAATGAGGTAATAAATGTTAGTATACTTAGATTTTAAACAAATATGGATGAATCATGAATATTGCTGGTTGTTAAATAAAAATTTCAAGGTAAATATAAAATTTATATTCACATAAACAGATCCCAAAATTAACTCATTCAAAATAATTCATTAATCAGAGATTTTTTGTACAGTAACGTAACCCTTTAATAAACAATTAACGGAAATAATCAGTTAACTATCATGTGTCTTAATAAAGGAGATTAATAATCGAAATATTTTAACATGTTCGTTTCGATTTTTACCTCTCGCTAAGGAGAGGTATTGGAATCATACTAAAAATCACATATCCAGATTTTAATGAAAAAGCACGTTTCAAGGTCACTAAAATCCGATTTTAACATTTTTACAGTGTGTGAGTGTGTGTGTGTGTGGATGTGTGTATTGCTTACTTAAGACCTGTTTAACTATGAATTCCTCAATCTGACATTCCTGGGAAAAGCTGAAAAGGTTTAGGTAACAATTCGACAACCAGAAGTAGTAGTTTCTAAAAAAAATCTTCTAAATATTATTTTTTGAGAATATTGAAGAACATAAAATTCTACATCTGATACATTTATAATTTTTATTATATCTTCTACAAATTTAGAGATAAAGACGAAGTGCAATACGATACTTATATAACATAAAAGGAAATGGCGAGAGGTATTGTGGTGGCCACAACAGATTTTTTCTGTTTGTTATCACTTAAATTATCATTAATATCCACGATTAACGGAAAAAGATTATGTACTATCAAGTGTGTTAATAAAGCGATTAATAATCGAAACGTTTTTAACACAATTGCGGAACTTACGAGTTAACAGTTGCCATGATTGATCGCCATTTAACTCAGGTTTTAGCTCGGGTTTTAGTTACGTTGATCGAACCTTAATAAAATGGAGAAAATCAAATTTCATTCAATGACAAAAAGAGGCATTAATAATTAATTTCGTATATACATTAAAATTATTATGGATGCCTTGGCCGATTGCGTCATGTGGCCGGTTATGATTCTGACAGCCTCGGTCTGTATTCATCTTGAAAATTATTTCCAATTTTCAAATAGCATAAAGATGACCCTAGTATTGCGTAAAGGGTTCCAAAATTTCGTCAGAATACGAGTATGCACTAAAAATTTAATTAAAATTTAAAAGATCAAACCGTGTGACACAATTTTTGTAGGTGGGTTAAATGAGCTGTTTTGCTCGGGGCTACATGTATTTACATAAACGTTTAGCCGATGAGTAATAAAAGTATAATAACACCACATATTTGCATACATATCCTCACATTACTTCACAGTTTTTACTCCCATTTGGGTGAGACAAATTTCAGTATGGAGTATTTTCGGACAAAGATAATAGAGCTATTATTTTTCATGAATAGTACCAGTACGGTAATCATAGGTTATTAAATATTAAGTTTATTGTTCAAAGCTTTAAATTTTGGTGTTTTTGAAAATTTGGTATGCTGGGCTATTAAATTATGGAGAAAATATAGGTAAAATTTAAAAACTTTCTTGTCATACAGCATACAACACAAATACATTCCTTATCTAGAATTACTAAATTATGGAGAAATAGTATATTATTTAATGAGCATATACAAATACCTATAGGCTATATTACACGAGGATGAAGTTTAGAATACGAGCCGTAGGCGAGTATTGTAATTTAAATACTTTGCTTTATCTACGTGTTTTTGCTTTAACGTCTGTCAAATATAAGATGTTGATGTCACATGTTAGCATGAGTAACTGATTTCTTTATTTATAAGTTTAACTAAGATATATTTTAAATTTATTAATATTTTCTTACAGAAATTTATAAGGGCATCAATAATACAATGCAATACAAAAAGTCGTACTGTGGAATATGAGTAGCATATTGTATGTATTTGTAATTCTATAGTTGTAGATAAAATATATTATTTTTTTATTCACATACAAAGTGTGACATACATTGTTTTTGACAGAGTGTGCCTATTGCCTGGTGCCTGGTTAGTAGGTATTTTATTTTTACTATTTACTACACCTATTGCAGAATTAAGAGTTACACATATAGAATAATGTCAACACATTAGGATGTTAAAGAAACCATTCGGAAAATTGTTTTTTCTTTTACTCTTTACCATAGCTTGGTAATGGTAAAGAAACTTTTAAATATTAAATATATGTATCTCTGAAATAACACGAATAAGTATGTACGATATCTGTGATCTGTGTATACTATACAAAATAGATTGGCACACCCAGCAATGGGCAGGGTTGTTGTAATTTTGCCCGACCCAAAAAAACCCACCGGGTTAAAAAAAAAAACCATCTAAAAAAACCCAAAAAAACCCATCTAAAAAACCCACTTTTATGAAATCATATTTTATTAATTAAATATGGTACATACTTATATGGTACACACATATATACATAAATTTTTGTCACCGGCAACATTTTACAATCAATTTCATTTTGTGTACTTCGTATTTGATCATTTTTTATACATTTTTCATTGCACTGCGAACTTTGCACAGTGTTTCTTTTATATTTGAACAACTCCAATCCTTGTGTCAGCATTTTCATTATTTTTTGAGTTGTGTATTAAACATATTATTTGTTTAACGCGGCTATAACAACTACTGAGATAACTTACACACTTGGATCTAATTCTTGTACACACTTGCTTTGCGCACACTTGCAACTATTAATATTAATTCGTCACTTGTACGCATGTACACTCTCTAGTTAATTTATTGCTTATTTCATTACAGTCTTAAAAAAAATATTAATAATATTAATATCTATTATCTATTACGATACTTTTGTATGTGTATTAAGATACTTTATAAAACTAAAGTTAAAAATGATACATACTATAATTCGATGTTTGTCAATAAAACCCGCTTTTATTTAATAAAACCCGGGTTTTTTTCAACCCTGGCAATGGGTAATATAATGCCGTGATGATATACATTATCACTGAAGTGGTTAATTTGGAAACTTATGTTGATTAAGTATTTTTCACTTATTTTGGTTTCTGCATCGAACGATTTTTTTTTTATACCTGTATATGATCATATGTTTATTTACTATTTCTTTATTTGTATTAAGATCGAATTTTATATTTTTCAACTGCATAATATTGCAACCTATTTATAAAGTCTTTGTAAAGATATAATGTAATGAGTATTCAATAACTGAAACATATAAAATCGTTGGAATAAAAAGAACAATTTCATGTACATACTTATTTAAGTTAATAAACAAAAAGTGAAATAATAACGACAGCTGTATTATTAATATTCTTATCCATTTAGTTTAAATATTTGTTAAAACACGTGTACTTATTTACCTAAATCAGTATTTCGCAAAATGGAATACATGAGTTAGTTCAAGGGGTACTTATGGAATCTTGGAAAATTGTTTATTGTATTATTATGCCAAAAATATTACCTAATAACATATAATATAAGAATGTCATTCGTAACATGATTTATAGAAAATATGTTGTGGTCAGTACAAGACCTTCCGCCAATTTGATGTATTTTGTACACATCCCATACCAAAAGTTCCTTGTAAAATATTCTATACCTATATCCAGTAAAATTGTAACACGAACATATACTATTTTTTACAAATTCCATACCGAAAGTTCCTATAAATACAATAAAATTATAACACGAACATACATTATGTAAATTGCACTTGACACTGACATTTGTCAATTAGAATTTATTGAATATATCAGCTGTTTCCATAATTATAGCACAGCTGGTTGATTAATGAGAGTTAATCTCTTCATAATTCTTCATCTCTATGAATATGAAGGAAAATACATAATCAAACCGTATAGAGAATAAGATATTATTTCATATTGATAATTACATAAATTGTCAAAAAATGATATTTAACTGCGGTTTTTCAAGAAAAACTCTTAAGAACTTCAAATAAGGGAACTTCCGGTTGACCAATTATAACCAAAATCTAATCACCTCTTCATATGGATGTAAAGAAGAGAAATAAGAAAGAATTATAATTTTTAGAATTAGTATTGGAGTTATCGTCTTAGAAAATTGTGTGACAGACACACACATATACGGATACACACAAATACAGACATGATAAAACTAGTATCGTATTCTAGGGACCCTAAAACGTGCTTATTCATAAAAACTCATCACCGAATTTTTCGATCAGACATTACCTTCCTTACCTAAAGGTGACGGGGGTACAGCGATGAGGTTAAATTTCAAAAGGGGTACGTGATCGTTAAAAGTTAGGGAAACACTGATCTAGAGAATTTATGTCAACTTCACAGACCTACTTAGATCTCTTTGGATTTAAATGTTTCAAATATATTATAAATAAATTGCAATAAATATGACTTGTAATATTTGCATTTTGTTACTTTTCTATTTCTCTTGGTTGGGCTTCGACATAAATTGAAAAATATTTTTATCTTTAGACAGAGACCAATATATTACTGTTCCTTTATATTTGACCATTTTGTGCTACGTCGATTCACATAATATATTGCTACATTTTATTCCGACGAAAACGTTACCTTCGTAAAAATAAAACTGGGTTAAATAATTCTATTTGTGAAACCAGGGGATTACTCACACAATTTGTCACGATAAACATGCCACCCCCAATTCAAATACCAACCAAACAATTAATTATTTATAACGAAAAAACCACCCCAGTAGAACTTATTTCTCTGCGTAGCTTGTCCGTTTAAATTTCCAAAGAATGTCCACAAATTCCTGAACTGTCAGGAAAGAACCCCGGACTTTGAGTATAGTAAACAAGGGTCTACATTTTTAATTCCGGGGATGCAGTTGAATGACCGGAAGTCGCAAACCAAGCAGTTAAATTTCATCGATCTTGTCAGATATTTAAATCACTAACCAGCGGAAACGACCGTACGTGCAGTTGAAATGTGAATCTTCTGCAGTAGAATAAAAAGAAAAATTGTTCAGTAATGTGATGCAAGTCAAAGGTTTACAGCACGCTACATATTTACAAGTTCATGTTCAGAAAACGGCTCGTGTAAAAAAATCTAACCTCCCGCCAAACTAGTTTGTTTTGTATATGTACATCACTAACTTACGTAATACTTATATATTTAGAGTAAAATTTATTGATAAACTTTATAAAGATTTTTTAAAAATATTTATTGTTACAAATAGTATTTACTAAAACCGGAATAAGTATACTTAGAGAAGATTGACGAACGTAGCAATATTTTCAATATTTTCATTTGAAAAATTGTTTTATTCTTTAATAATGAGCCAGTTTCACATTTTGTAAAAAGTATTTTAAATGAAAGTTTATGCAATATTTTTCGTAGTAATAAAATTATAATAATTTATTGCTATTTTCGTAAATAATTAAATAAAAAGATTGGCTCCAGAAATAGTCACGAAAACCAAACCCCCACCCCTGTGACGTCGAAGTACATGCAATACGTCATTCATAGACAATCGAAAAACAGTTTACGTTATTAATGTAAATAAAAGTAGGCGATAGTTTGTCACATGTTAAACTGTATATAATCTGACGTCGCATTTTGTTTCAGACCACGTGATTTTATCGAAATATTACACAAATTTCAATATTTAATGAATAATTCGTGATATTTTCAAATTTGAGGCTTTTTAAAGAACAATATCTTTTAAAATTTAGTACTTAGAAGTCATAAAATTTCTTGCTACAGCCCTATTCTAAAAATTGCTATAATTTTATAATTTTGATAGTAGATTATCCCCCAAAGTTTTGAGTTATAACCCTTAAAAGTCATACATAACCCAATTTTGGGTAGTCTACCTGAACATGTTGATTCGAAATTTTGAAACTAATACCTCCTATCGTTTTTGAGACATTTCCCAGGTAAAATTGAACAATTTTTTATACACGGCAGCAGCACGACCGCACCGGGTTGCGTAAAGCCATTTGCCCGTGCAGTACAACCAACACTGGTATTATATGCGTTTGAAGAATAGCTAGATGGATGGCGCGTAAAGAAAACCAAAAGCTTGAACAGTACAAGTACTGAACTCTATATATCTGCTTCTGTGGATTAGTTAAGTTATTGTTATTAATTTTAGAGAAATATAAGTTATGAAGCCGGCAGACGAGGCACCGCCTTTACAGCAACCGGCGCCATTTGTACTCAAACCAATCTATGCATTGTACTGTGCAGGCTCTTGTTTTAATTTACAGTGTTATCATCTAACATTCTAGCCATACAACACCAGAATATGAATATACGATTGCTGGTTGTACTGTACGAGCAAATGGCTTTACACTACCGGGTTTATTTGGTGAACAAGCACAACCGTCTCATAATTTTTCTTAACGTAACTGTTGTTTAAAGATAAACTGAAGTAAACCTAGAGATGACTTTAAAGGTACATTAAATTATATTTGCTACACTGGCTACATTTACTTAGAAGCATGCATCCTTGTCTTTTGATGAAAATTACCCAACAAAAAATGACAGAGATTTTCTAACAGTTTTCTTCTATTCATATAAACCGGCCGTTGAAGTCACTTAGAAAGCCCAAAGCTTTATATAAGGAAATTTCCATTTAAATATTTGTAAATATAAAAATAAAAAGTTAAGTATCAATCACTAATACAGGCTTGGCAAAAAGGACGGACGTTTTAAAACGTTACAAAATTGATACTTCTTGACAGATTTGAGTTCGTAATGACATAGCATTTGACAAAATCAATTGTGGAATACATCTTGCATATGGTGTCCATTATTAATGCATTTCTAGAGGCGTTCTACGAAGTTTGTAAACACTCTATCCAACATAGCTCTGTCAATTTGCACGACTTCTACGCGAATAGCTCCTTTCAGTTTTTCCAATGTGCAGGGTTTGTATTCCTATGTATGTATCTTGTGATGAAAAAATCGCATATGGACAAATCAGGGGGCCGAGGAGGCCAATGAATGTCACCTGCAAATGAAGAGTTCGGGAAAGAGAGGGCGATTAACATCCATTAATGCTATGGCCGTGGCTACTGAAACCACACGCCGGATAGGAACACGATTTCTTCGTAATTCAGGCAAAAAGAAGTTGTGTACCATCTCAATATGGCGCACAGAATTCACGGTAACAACAGTCCCTCCAAAAATGTATTAATGATAACGGACACCGCATGCAAGATGTTGTTTTCCACACTTGATTTTGTCAAATATTACGTCATTACGAAATCATATTTATCAATAATTTTTTCCTTAAGCAAAAGAGTAACAATTTTGTGACGTTTTAAAAACAACCGTCTTTTCAGCCCAACACCGTGTATAAAAAATCTCTTGTGACCAGCACAATGCCTCTCGCCATTTTCATATTACGCTATATAAGTATTATATTTAATATTTCTGGTACACAAAAAAAATTCTAATTACGTCTATTCTTTATTTTTTAATTCATTCTATGAACAACTTTCCTCCTACTCTTCTAAATGTTCGAGATTCTTCCAATTCATTGTCGAGATTGTAGGTATTTCTCAAGGGTATATGATGAAATATAGGTATGTATAGCACGCGCGTGTTTAGTTGACACTGATACTGTACATACTTTGGCTTATAAATGAATCCCCTTTCTTTTTATAACAATTTTAGATGTTGACGGAATATTTTTCTCGTTATAACAATAGCATATTATAATTACTATTACATCTTGACTTGTCCAAGTACAAATTTTAAACTTTCCGCATTCAAGAATAGTGTTCACATAACGTGCGGCAACTATATCTATAATTTGAAGTATTTAATTAATGATAAAATAAGAAATATTAAATGCACTTCCCTGAAAACGCCTTCAGTTATGTCTCTGGATTTTTGACATTGACATTTATGTCAATCAGAAACATTTTAATTTTTAACTGGTTTCCATGGGCGGATTCATTGTACAATGGATTATTTTATATATTTATAATTCTCTATCTCTAAATCTATAGAAGATATAATATAATAAAAATATTTAATGTATTGGATAGAGAATTTTATCTTTAATATTTGTAATAACATAAATTTCCAAAAAATAATAATTTTTTTTTAAGAAACTACTATTTCTGGTTGTCCAATTGTTACCAAAACCTTTTCAGCTCTTCCCATTAATGTCAGATTAAGGAATATTTAGTTAAATTGGTCTTTAGACTTATAGAATTTGAGAAACCATGTCTACAACAACCAACATATACATACACACATCCATACACAGACATCATTGTAAAAGTGTTAAAATCGGAAAGTAGGGACCTTAAATCGTGCTTATTCACTAAAATCTGGATATTCGATTTTTGACATGAATCCAATACCTCTCTTAGTGAGAGGTAAAAATGGGGTTGATCACTTTGGCGTGTGAACTTCTCAGTTGTTGAATGAAGGAAGTGAACCTTCATATAATTAATATCTTACAAAGTACTTACAACTTACTTACATACATGCATATCTATTATTAGATTTTGGTAAATAAAGGAAGTCCGTAGATGGTTTAACAAAAGTTTAATAAACACAATTTAGAGAATATAAAATTACAAAGATCGAGAAACGCTTTTACAAAATGACAGTTATTATTTTTCATACATAAAACAAGTAATTAATAATGCCTACTCCATTTTATAAAATATAATTTTCAGTGTTTCTATGACAATATGAAAGTATTCAAGTAAAGTACATTTACATTATCCAACATCTATATCATCGCGACTTATTACCCATTATTGGGCGTGCCAATCTACTTTTCCTTTGCAAATTTCGGTAATAACAATATGTCTATTCCGTAAACGACGCTTGCCAGATGTCACTCACGGACGCTCAAATCTACTGTAAAGATTACATTACAAGCGTCACTTTTATATGATTTCAAAATTGAAAATAACTTCATTGTTAAAAACTAACAATATCAGATACAAATATTAATGATGTACCTAACTATATTTACAGATATACTTACGAGTACAACATCCATTCCAATTAATTGAATCAACCCGTACATACTTAATTTTATTTCATCCAATCAACCCTTTCCTCATCCCATACACATGTGAGTTAGTGAGGCGCCAAAATCGATATTAGCGAGTTTGGAACGAGTGTCTCGGCTGATCGCCAATCGCCAGATCGGCACAGCAGCAGAAATCCTGCTGTCCCGCTAGTGCCGAGTGCAGAAACGAGGGCAGGGTGGCCAGCCAGTCTGGGGACAAAGGTCACCGATCAGCTGACCTAGCACACCAGTTGCCAAAATGTTGCCAAACGGGACAAATCGACTGAAAATCTCCCAGAGGTGCCTTCGCAACGAACGGGAAAGAAGGAAAAAAAGAAGCGCTGAGTCAGAAACAAGAAATGGGACAGTAAGAAAGAATGGATACTGCTTTTATGTGGATGGTCTTGAGGTGTTTACCAATACAAAGATTCTGTGATACATATGTACAAAATTAAAATTCGTCTAAGAATTAACGTTTAAATTAAAATACATGGTGTACCAAGATTAAATATCTAAACTTAACACTTAATTCAGTATTTAAGTAACGTGAAGATATAAATTAAATTATAAACAATAACACACCTTTCTTCGCAAAATATTTTTAATTACAAAATATTTTGTAAAGAAAGGTGTATTATTGTTTATAATTTAATCTAAACTTAAAATTTAAATGAGGAACCTAAAAATAAGTGGACAAGTTCATGTAAGCACAATTTTGCTGTTAAACAAATAGTTTACGCAAATTTAATTAATGATATTTATACAAAAATAATTCTGTTCCAGCCTGCCGTGTGATAACACTGGAACAGGTTAAAAGAAAAGATAAAACAAAGAATTTATAAGATTTTGTATGAAATGTCCAATGGCCCATAAACGAATTTTTTAAAAATATTTTTAAATGAAAGTTCGTTTAATTCGTGGTATGAAAAAGTCATAATTGTTTTTTGTATAACTGCATTTGATTTTTAAAGAAACCTATAGCTATCTTTCTGACACTAGTTTCTGTAGTAGACTGCGCGAGAAAGATACCAATAGTGCGACGTCATCTGTGACCTGGAAATTAATGCAAATATCTCGCAAAATAATTATTAAAAAAATATTTTTTATCTTAACCGTTATTTATTGAGTAGTACTTTAAAAATAAAATATACATTTTATTATTTTTTGTTATGGTTTACGGGTCTATTGTATCTAGGTTCTTTATTTAAATTTTAAGTTTGGTTGTTTAACCTTGAAAACCCTGGACAATAGTTGGATCAAAATTGAAATACTTAAGTTTAACATGAAAACGATATTTGTCCAATGTTTTAGAAATAGTACAAGTGTCATAAAATTTCGGAAGTACCTGTAGATGAAACGTAAAGCCAAATATGGATTTAATTTTACGAACAAGGGGTTGTGTAGAATCTAATACCAGAACTAAAACATAAAAAGAGATATAGATAGTGGTGCCTAAAATTTCATACCGAGATTTTTGTGATTACCTTTTCAGGTTTGCAGAACTAGATTTTATTATTCTCATGAAGATGTCTGCATTTATAATAGTACAATTACTCAAATACTAATTTGGAATTTAAAGCTTATTATATCAATTTAAAGAAATGTTTAGTTTTTGATAATATTTGAATCATTTTATAAGGTAAAATAAGGCCAAATATTTCCAATTTTAAATGGCACAAAAGTGACCCCTGTGGTGCACTCTCCACGCCAGCTATGAGTGCCCGTGAGGTGACGCCTGGTAAGCGCCCACACGTAAAATATATCGTCATCATTACCGATGTCTACATGTGTTGTAGATACTGGCACACCCAGAAATGGGTAATATGCCGTGATGATATATTTATTTATTTATTTATTTATTTTATAAGGTTAAATAAGATATTAAAATATATTGACTCATTCATCGAAGGGTCGTAAGTATTTGACATGCATTTAAACAAAATAAATAAGAATATAAATAAAAATAAAAAGCAACTATCATTATTGTTTCTTAAAAATTACTTTTTGATGAATAATTTAAAGCATAAAAATGCCTCTTAGACCCCTTTTCCATTTAATTAATTAAATTGTAATAGAATCCTAGCATACAAATTATACAGGGATTTAGAAATTGATTAGTTTTTACTTTTCCTCTTTAGTAAAATTGATAACATTTGAAAAATCTACGCCGAGCAACTGGAACATTCAGAAATATTCATAAATAGAATGCCGTGATGTTACATGTAAATTTATTTGCATGAACTGAATTTCTTCGAATATCCGTTGTAAAATGTCTTGGATGACACCGATAATGAATGATAATGATAACGATGATTTACTGCTACTACACCAAATGTACTAAATGTAATGTTTTAGTAATTGTAACACATTCAGTACAAGATTCGATATGAAGTCTAGTTTCATAAACATGGAAGTACAAATCGCATTTTCCAACTAGTAAATTACATTTGCGAACTTCTCATAAAGTAGAACATGGAGAACATAAAATCCATTTATTTCACATAATTCTGCTCACATTTCAATATTTTAGGATGTGGTCTACAACTTTCAAGATTTTTACCACCAATAAACAGAAGTACATTTTTTTATATATTATCTCAAAATTTAATTGTTGCAATTTTCCGTAAAACAATAAAAATTATTTTCTGAAGCAGGCCGGAGATAAAAGTTTAATAGGGTTTTCCACCATAGTAACAAATTAGAACATAGATCATTTATATGAAAATAATACCTTAAAATTTTATGATGCAGTGTTACTCGCATCAAAGTTTATATTTTAAAATACTCCAGTATTTAATGACCTTGACATCACGTCACACATCTACATACTCCATTTCAAAATCTTACTACTTACAAGTCTTCAGCTATCGCCTTTTTCAAATCCAGAATTCATTTTCAAGTAAATGACTGCAGAAAATAACGAAACAACGAAAAATACACTTATGCTGATATAAGTAAAAGAAATAATGTTGAATGACATAGTCTGTCAATGGCAATCGAAACTTGGACTATAACATATGTAGTTCATTTATTGAATTAATTATTATCGGCCTTTTTCCCAATAAAAATTTTAAAAAACGTCGCCAAATCGTATTAAATATAACACAGAACTATAAATAAAGGGTTGTTTTATTTATTTCATTATGAGCTCTGACAGTTATAGTTATTTAGGGGAAGTAAGTACTTCCTACTGGTTGAGGATGAATTACAACACATCCGATTTACGATTACGTTTTTTGCACAATCGACGCACAAAATTGAAAAAAAAAAGATTTAATAGGTATTTATGTATTAAGGGCGAAATAATATAGATTTTGAACCGCGGTGCAAGATTGAAGCCCGACGCGCAGCGGACGGTTACAATGCACCTAGGGCCAAAATATATTTCGCCCGTAATACATACAATATTTTTTGCACATCCGGAGTATTGTTACTTCATCACCGTGATCAAAGTAAAACGATGTTCAAATCAAATTCAGATCATAGTAGTCTATTTGACATAGGTATGTATGTTGTCACGGATAACAATGAAAACAAGCAAGTTAATGATAGATGTAATTATTTTAACTTGGCACGAAAAGTACTAGGGCAAAAATGACGATGGGCGAAATGGGCGAAAAAGAGTGTCATATCGCCCTTAAAACAATGCTATTTGTCCGACTTTTACGCCCGGATGTGCAAAAAAATTATTTTGACATAGGTATTAAAAAATCCGCCTCCTGATCGGTAAGTAATCACAATCACTTATCAATCAGTAATTTGTAAATAAAACTTACTGCCTTGGAAACACATTAAAAAAATCGTGTAAAACATTTATTGTTTTTATATGTTATAAGTTATAAGATCAATTTATGACACTCCAATTATTAGTGAAGTACACTGTTTGAAAACAAAATGAGCGTAACACCTACGTCATAGATTATTAGAAAAATTATTGCTGATTAACGAACAATAATTCAGCCTTTTTAGAACTACAGATTTCTCTTTCAATTTAGATAATGGTTCATAAAAAATTACTCCCATTTATATTAGTACGAAAATAAAAGTCATAAGTACTGTATTAACAGAAATAAATGTCCGTTGACATTGCATTCGTATGTCAATTGGGTATGATATATGTAGGTAGCATTTAAATTTCTTCAGCACCATTCATCACAATAAATTCACAAATAAACAGTGTGGTTTCGTTCCAAACGATTGTGCAGTAAAAAGAATAATAATTGAAGTTAAAGTGCATTGAAAATAAAGGCAAGGAGAATTTTCCTGGCCAAACAAAACACTGGAAACTGGAATTTGTTTTCCATTGGTCCAGTGGAATTCCCTCTGGCATTCCTGCATTTCTTTTATTTTGGAAAGTTCTTCTAAGCTGCAGGAGTTTCAACTACAAATTTCTTTGCTTGTTTTGCAGGTCCTCGACCTATTCCTCCAATGCATCTTGGTAAAATTCATCCTGTTTTACAGTCACTAATCCTGCATCTTTCTTACATGAGAAAGATAGTTTTATTAAATTAAATAAGGAAAAAATAAAACAAAATTTCTGGAAAACTGCAGTTGAACATAACGAAACTTTGGAGAGTTGTAGTATGAAAGATTTAATTATAATTTAATTATTTCTACCAGCATACAAAACATTTCATTTCTGCATGTTATATTAACATAATAAAATTCTGTACATTGCTTGACGATTTTTTTTTTGTTTTTATTTTGTGTATGAATTTCAGAAATGTATTTCGTCACCATTTCCTGCATCTACCGGTCATAAAGATATCCGAATAAGAGCGTTAGATTCAATTTTTAAATAAAACAAATCTTATTTTTTGTATGATTGACATGATTTTTATTGAATATTTAGATACACATGATCCAATTAATTATTCTTTGTCATTAGAATGACACTTTGGAATTAGGTTTGGGGGGTCTTGAGCTCGATTCCCGTGTAGTATGACAAGTCATCCCGGTCGCTAAAGTCCATACCACCAGCCAATTGATGCCAAAAGAACTCTGTAATCATGTTGAGGTAATAATAAGCAACATTTACCTTTACAGAAGTTCCAGTCTCATTTTCAAAATGCATTTTCGTAATAATATTGCATGGTTCTTTCATGAAGCGCTTCGTTTTATTAATTGGAACAATGTCAGATGCAAATGTTAAAGTTCCAGAAATACCTACCAAATGAAAAAAATGGCGCCAAATTTAAATTCGGTGCACTTATTAGGATGTTACTTTTGAAAAACAATACCAAATTTCACTAATATTCTGTTCTAGTTTTTGAGTGAATATCCCTTTTTTAATAGGTACATAATACCGACCCCTTAATGCAGACAGTAGCTTTTGATTATGGAACAATGGAAATGATAAAGACGAGCACTAACCTCCATGCCCAAGCGGAATTCAAACCCAGAAACTTAATAAAATAATAATAATATATCATCACGGCATATTACCCATTTCTGGGTGTGCCATTATCTACACATATGTAGACATCGGTAATGATGACGATATATTTTACCGTGTGGGCGCTTACCAGGCGTCACCTCACGGGCACTCATAGCTGGTGTGGAGAGTGCACCACAGGGGTCACTTTTGTGCCATTTAAAATTGGAAATATTTGGCGCTGGTCGGCATCGAACCCGGTTCCCCCAGGTTCGCGACCAGACACTCAGGCACGCGGCCACGGATTGGATTGGATTCTGAAACGACTACGTTGCCCATTCTTACACGCTATCCTGATCGGCAACTTTTTTCTCATTATTTAATTTACTCTACATATAATATAATTCCTTTTTCCAGATTATTTTTTATCTTTTAAATTAATACTTTGATCTTATTTTTTCTGCTTTTCATGAAACGAAAGACAGATTTTCAATTTAAGTTTATTGATAAGATGATATAAATCAATTACTTATCTATCGTAGTCAAAATATTACCTGTTTCAAAATTTAGTTAAAAAAAATATTACAGTCCACATTTTTATCTGCATCTGACATCCCAAGAATTATTTTGACATTCACAAAATTTTCGATAGCAGATGAAATAGCGTGCCTACAAAAATTATTTTACTAGATAGATTAAAAAAATTCCTTACTCTGAGCAGTTACTGATACCTTCTAAACTTGATAGCTATACATGCTATCGTTTCTCCCAGAAATATTGTATTTCATTTTCAAAATGTTCTATCACAGTTTGGAAACGGCAGCAATAACAAATACAAGTTCAAAGCGATCAACAATGTTCACTACCTGTACATGCTATGGATGCAGGTCTTTTTGTACGTTGGAATAGAATGGTTTCAAAATCGAATGATTAGTCGATTTCGCTACTGTAAAGGATTGCCAGATCGGATTCGGGCAGGGTCCTTTTGTGAACTGTTTGCGAAATGTTAATACAAAACGCTAAAGTGTCAAGCAATGTACTCATATTATCCTCATCGAAATAAACTAATAAAGGTAAATTAAAAAAATTACAACTTACATAAAAAATCTGATGTGACCAGCACATTACCTTCCGCCAATTATGTAATTTGTATAAATTCCATACAGAAAGTTTCTTGCAAAACATTATATATTTCACCCACATACCAAATAAACTGCACTTGACACTGACAACTGTCAATCAGAATTAACTTAATACAGTAGATATTTCCATGGTTAAAACATAGCTGGCTGATTTATTTCTTTTTAAGTCTTTAACTTTATATCCATTGCGTATGAAATATAAAATGGAGTCAAATCGTATGCAGAGTAATATAATCTCAAATATTTATAATAATACAAAATGTCAAAAAATGATATTTAACTGCGTTTTGTCAAGAAATCTATTAATGCTCGTTTGCACCAACAAAATTTAAGTCTCGATTTTGCTAAGTTAACTTTAACGTTAAGTCGAACATATAATTCAAGTCGTTTGCACAACGAATATTTGAGCTGAGATTAGGTAAGCCGAGATATTCTAAAGAATTTCTTTAAAAACTAATTTCACGATTATTATGACATATACGTAAAATATATAAAATGATTGTTAAAGAATATAAACATAAGTTAATAAAATATAATTAAATTATAAAGGTCAGTGAACAATATATACTTATAATCTTATAATTTAAACATTGGTTTTGTGTAAGTAAAATTTACGTAAATATAATTTATAACTGTAAATAATATTTAGTATTTAATACTTTAGCACCTGGGGGATTGTATTTTTATATGAATACAATACAATCGAATATATATATATATATATATATATATATATATATATATATATATATATATTATTGTTCTGAATAAATCAGTATATAAAATAATTTAAGAACTATGTATTTAAAACGATTTGCATCACAATAAGAAAAATACTTGAAGACAATTTGCAGATTGCAAGCAGATATCATTTTGAGTTTGTTTAATAACATCTTATGCTTGTGGATTGTGTTATTTTTACAAACCGTTTAATTAAATTCGAAATTGCTCACCCAACACGTAACATACAATAATTCGACTCTAGATAAATCAAATACTAAGCAAGTGAAGCGATTTCCAGTAACAACCACTATCATTCATGGACAAAAAATATTATATAATTAAAAAAAAAACAATTTTTAACACAATAATTTTTAATAAATTATGTGTCGTTGCTTTTGTTGATCGAAATCGCTTAACAAAGTAATTTTTGTTAAATGTGCAGCCCTCATGTACATTGTAGGTAGTGTCATAAATGTTAAAATTTAGCATGAGATACAAAAACTAAAGACAGGTTGTGGCGATTTATAGGCTAAGTCTAGTTTAAGCCGCCATCTACTGGGGACTTAAATTTAAGCCTGGCTTAGGACTTTAAGTACCCGATTTTTATGTGGTGCAAAGAAATTTAGGTCAAACTTGAAATTTGAAAAGACTTAAGGCTTAAGCCATGATGGTGCAAACGGGCATAAAAGTTGCAAATGAGTGTACTTCCGGCTGACCAATTATAACTAAAATCAAATCAGCACTTCATTTGGATGTAACGAAGGGGAATACGAAAGAATTATAATTTTTAGAATTACAGTACTGGAATTATTGGAGGAGAAATTATCGTCACAAACATATACATGCCAGACAGCATCGTAAAAATAGTAAAATCGTATTTTAGGTACCCTAAAACGTGCTTATTCATTAAAAATATACCACCGATTTTTTTGACAATACCTTCCTAAAGATGACGGAAGGTAAAAATATATACCTAATGGTAGCTAGTTAGCTAACCGAGTATTCTCCGTCAGGTCCATTCTATTTTTATTATAATGTTATAAATAACTCTACAAATTATTTTATTTTTCCACAGTGTTAAATTAATGAAAAAAATGTGTAAAAATTATACACCAAAAATTTAACACGGAAGAATTTTATTTCTGTGTAGAAGAAACTGGATAAAATATACAAAATAAATTTATATAAATGAAATTTCGATCTCAACAAAACGATATCTCACAATTCGTTTTAAAAAGAACTTTTTATTTTTGACTTTGAAAATGCCATTTAAATAATTTGCTGCAAGAGTTGATAATTATGAAAATCTTTAAACGTCAAAATGGTAAAATTATTTTTAAGCTTGAATATAAACAATATTGAGTACTAGCGAATCAAAAACACAGATTCAAAGAAAAAAAACTACTATAAACCAGTTTAAATAATGGTTTTTATTTAATTTTGACGAGAGGTTTTTTTTTAATAAAAATTTCTGTTACCGTTTATAGACAGGTTTCACGAATGTATGAATAATGAAATCTATTATTACATGACATGCATGATTTTGTAATAAGTATCTACGTTACCATCCTAAGAAAATTTATCATCGAATAAAATTAATTTTTTTCCAATTTAAAAGATACAATAGGTAAATTTGTTCAAAAATTGGTTCCTGATCTGAAGCAAAGGTCATTTTAGGAAAATTTTGCATTTACTGCTTTTAGTTTAAAAACTATCTACATTAACGTTTAATGGATGAATGAGTCATACAATAAATTTTGTTTCGCAGTAAATTTTGTAAATGTGCGTGATGATATATTCATTTACTGTATGATGCATGGTACGCAAATATTATTCAAGGTTTAAAAACCGATAATTTCCTTTTACTGTAAAAGTATATATCCGTTTCTAACTGAAAGAAGCTATTAATATAATATTTATATTTAATTTATTTGTATATAAACGATGTTTATAAATTACAGTTCAAATGTATAAGGAATTAATTGCGCTTCTATAAATATTTGAAAACATATTTTGTATTTTAAATCTTAAGTACATTTAACGGTAAATAAAATACAGGTGTTAGAGTTAATTGCATGTTAAGCAACGTGTTATTTTTTCAAAAACAAATATACAATCATTACCATTACATAGTTACCTATACACCGATAGGTATTGTGAAAGAAAAACATGGAATTATTCAACGAAAGCAAAGAAATTGAACTTGAACAGGTAGCAATTAAAAGAAAGGACATTCAGTTAGCAGAACTGCTTTTTATCACCAATCTAACATAGGAAAATGAGATAGGATCGTGTTTAAAATCGCATAACGAGATTTTAGAGATAAGCACCTTTTAGGTTTTAAGGTTCTTAGAATCAGATTTTATCTTTTTCAAGATGATGTGTATATGGAGGCACAGTTTTTAAATAAGCAATTTTAAAACTGGAAATTATGATTTATTATGTCTATTTGAAGAATCCCCCAGTCAAGTAAAAGCTTTTTTTTCATTTCAAGCAAAGCACTTAAAATAAAACAGGGTTTTTAAAATATCAGGATTAGCTTGAGTTTTTAAGCTTTTTTAAGTCAAGCTTTCAAATTTCAAACAGAACTTGTGAAACACTAAACCTGCTGAATTTTTAATAAAAATTGAAGCATATATAAGTTTATTATAGCCCAATATTTTAAAAATGGTACAAGTTTGATAAGTTTCACACGTGGTTGAAAGATGAAAAGTAAAAACAAATATTGAATTAATTTTAAGAACAAAGGCTTGTATAGGTAAAGAAGTATAAGTACTAAAATATTTTGCCTCGTGCGTTGAAGCATCAGAAGTGTGTAACATATACAGGGAATTTATTTTAACATGCAACATATGGTCAATCACTTCCATGGTTACTCACTTTTGTCAAAAAATGACAGCAATGTAATATTTGTCCATTTTAAAATGCAACATACAAAATTTGTAGTTTTGTATTATCAAAACTAATTTTCAATAAATTAGCCTACATACGATTAACAAAAAATCAAAACATGAATGTTGCACATCTTAACAAACTGCAGCTTACAAAAATTCATAACTTTCATGTAATAAATGTTAAAAAAATATCCCCATTCACACTCTGGCAATGTTCTAGTCGGTCGTAATAAGAATTGACACCATTTGTGATGTGTTTTGGAGGTATCTCCTATGCTGCAATACCATTTATAATGTTGCATTTTAAAATGGACAAATATTACATTGCTGTCATTTTTTGACAATAGTGAGTAACCATGGAAGTGATGAACCATAATATTGCATTTTAAAATAAATTCTCTGTATTTGAAGAATATTAATACAAGAAGAAATTGTAGTTGTTTTTAATGATTCGTTCGAAACAGTTTTTTACGATAGGTAAGTAGCTAACTTTCAAACACAGAAATGTCATTTAAATTTCTTTGAGTTTAAATGCTAAATAATTATTTCATCATGGCTTATTACCCATTTTCTGGATGTGCCAATCTGATTTTATTCACAGATGCTTGGGGTCTCCTTATGAACTCTCAAGCTGTCGTGGAGGGAATACCATAGAGCTCAGTTCTGTGCTACTTAAAACTCGGGCCGACAAACAAAAAAAAAAATGTCTTTCCATGTTACTACTGTCAAGGATTAAACCTTACTCTAGAGAGCGAAATTACTCAAAGTCGTTCCAAAACTAACAACCTTACTCTCAGAGTTTACTCTTAACCTGTTCCAAAATAGCCAGAGTTGCCTTCTTGAGGAAGAAAACATGCTTTTGGTTGAAAATAAACATACCTAAGTAAACACATTGGCCTGTATTACAAACACACTTTTATAATAAAAGCGCTTTTATGGAGCGTACTTTCATATTGGAGAGTGCTCCACAAAAGCGTTTTTATTATAAAAGTGCGATTGTAATACGGGCTTGACATTAATATTGTAATTATAAATAGTTTTCTTAATGTTTTTATTTATTTATTTAGTTTAAATTTTTACTCCAACAAAACTCTCATTCGTTCCAAAACACACTATACTCTTAAATTACGTCATCATACTCCAATACACAGTACTCTTGATTTTGGAACGCAGCCCAAGTGTTCAAATAAGGTAAGTGCCGCAATAAAATTTCAAGTAAAAGAGAATAAATAATAATTACAAAGTAATAAAATCAACAACTTCATAAATCTTGCAGCCTGTGCTATTCCAAGAGAAACAGTTGAGATATTCAAATATTGTAATAGACAGACAAATATTGGTGCCAAAAAATATGTAATATTCAAAATACGTAGTACGCTAGTGAAATAATTTTACTGACACCTAATATATATTGCATGTCTCTCTGCAAGAAAGATTATATAAAGGTATTTATATTAAGAAAAAAAAAATCTGTTGTGACCAGCACACCTCTCACCAATTCAATGTTTAAAATAGCAATGCACTCTTAAGTAAAGCAACACTTCCGGTTGATCGTTTGTCCTCAAAATCTAATATGATGTTACAAATTATTATATAATTTGAGAAGTTTTGGATCATATTTTAATATATTTTTTCATGAAAATCTGTTTAGAGCTTTCTGAAAAGTACCACTTCCAGTTTTCAATTTTCTCATTAATACAAAAGTCGTAAATACCAAATTTGAAAAGTTTTGGATTACATATTATATTTTTCATGAAAATCTGTTCAGAGCTTGAAGTTTATCTTCTGGTTTATCAATTTTAGCCAAAATCTAATATGTTGTTCTAATTGACATAAAAATCATAATGTAGTGGATGAATAATTACCCCATAGAATATATACAAAAAAATTTTGACAATATAAATAATAAAAAAACAATCCAAGAAATATATCCACACATCAAAATAACCCCTTATTATATTTCTATACCTTACAATAAACACTTCAACAAATTAAAAAAATTGCTAGATAATCACAATATATGTCTTACCTCCAAATCACATAACACAATAGCCACACATTTAATGAACAATAAACCCAAAATTCCATATACTGAAAAATCTGGTATATACAAAATAACCTGCAGTAATTGTAATAAAATTTATATTGGATTAACAACACGTAATTTAAAAACTAGATTTACAGAACATATCAATAAAAAACCGAACTCAGCAGTCGGAGCCCACATAGACGAAACACATCATGGAATTACTATCCATGAAAACCTGGAATTAATACATCAAGAAACTTCATACAAAAAACTTGAATTATTAGAAAAATTTGAACTACTAAAACATAATATGTCAAATGATATCATATTGTTAAATGAAAACACTAATTTCCACGAACCCCATATTTTTAAATCTCTACCAATATTAAAAAATTATACCACTACTTCTTCTTCTTCTTCTTCTCTACCCCCACAATAGTCAAGTATCGGAAGTCAACCATCTCCTACAATTCCAGCGCCATTGCAGTTTCTTTCCTGGACGTATTAAAACGTTATTTTTTCAAAATTCTTTTATCGATGTAATCAACTTTTTTCTATTGAATTTTCATACTTCTCAGGACAACAATGTATTTTTCTACAGCTTCAATTTATATATTTTAACTTATTTTGACGGTAAGTTTAATTTTTATGTTCTCTGTTGTTGACATGTGCACTTAACCTACATATCACACTCACATTTACTACAATTACTTTATTTTCTTAACAATTATAATCATTAAAAACAAATTTTAGAATTCAGAAATGTAATAATTATCAATTATGTTAAAAAATTCTTTAAAAAATTCACAATCAGCATACACGAAAACATGTATTTATTTTGTAATATTGTTTTTAGCGTCGGCCTGATGATGGACTTTTAAGTCCGAAATCGATTGCCACTTAAATAAATATTTTTATACATTCTGCAACGAAAAAACCTTGGATTTTTTCTTTTCTCTACCCTTAAAAATCATAAGTACTAAAATTGAAAACTGTTATGGACTTCAAATTAAGTACCACTTCCGGCTATCCAATTTTATCCAAAATCTAATCAACATTTTATATTAATGCAGAAACCTTAAATACGGAAAATTAAATTTTTTGGAAGTTTGATATAAGGCCTAGCGCGGACATGCATGCAATTTTCAGTTGCGAAACAGTTTGATAGCATGACTGGACTGCCAAGGGTTTATATTTATTTAAATTCGAGCTTCGCTAGAAACTCACTACCGAATTTTTGGACCGAAAACATTACGTACCTTACCTACGGTATGGCGGAAGGTAACTAAGTTATGGTAATTATTTTTTTTATACTCTAAATATTTAAATGCCTTTTAATACGTTTACAACGAAGCCCAAAATATTACTGGCAAATAAATATAAATATAAACAAGATCACTGCTGGTTCACATAGGGTTGTACGTAAAAATGACGGAATGGAATGTGTTGGCCATATTAAAGCTTAATAATTTAATTAAAAAATAATTAATATGAGATTCTTTCTCATTCCATGTAATAAATCCAAAAGAACAATAATTAAATAAATTAAGAAGATTTAAAGTAGATTAAATGAATTAAATTCACAATTAACTAGAAAGGAAACGAGAAATGTATGCAGAGAAACATCCTGCAGCTAAGGATTAGGATTAGCAATTCGCTCCTTGAAATATTGCAGAATGTTTCAAAACCAGTTTAGTGCACATACTATCAAATCTCCAGTGATTATGAATACTAGAACAATTAAAATTTAATTAATATTAAAATACAAATATGTTCCTTGTCATATTTACAGTCTTTCTCATTAATTTCAGCCCACATACAAGGTCGTATTTATCATAAAACGGGTGAAGGAATGTTTCGGGCCCCTTATCGAGTATGTAACTAATTTTTACCAATTAATTATAGAGTTAAAAATAATATATCTGTATTTTTCAAAATGTGTTAAATATGTATTAAGAGAATTTGAGAAAAACGGCATAAAAATTTCTGTGACGTCATCTGTGCGAAGTAATATAGACCTATGTTTTTTTTTCTATTTCTATTAATTTTTAACAAATATGGGCATAGTATTAGTGTTGCCAGAAGTCGAGACGAGACGAGACTTGGGGTCGGTCTCGTCTTGGTCTTGACTTGGTCTCGACTAGAGTGGTCTCGTCTTGGTCTTGTCGAGACGAGACTTGATGTCAGTCTCGTCTCGTCTCGAGTCTCGACAAGACTCTCGACTTTGCCTCCATTAACATTTTTTTTTTATAATCCCATCTAATAGTACATAAAATTCTAAGAACAGCAGTACAATCGCGATTCAAAAATGCCAAATAATATTAGAGATATTTATTATTTTTTCTGTAAATATCAACTTTACACTTGAGCTCTTGAAATAATTAATATGAAAATATACATACATACCGAGTGTTGTTTCTTGTTAATAAACATAAAATATATAATTTCAAATCCTTAGCTACAGAATGAATCACAGCAATGCATTTATATTATTAGCAATAGTTAAATAGGTATGTATATGTTTAAATGAAGCAGTAAGTAAATGGACAAAAATCCCAAAAAAAAAAAATTCTTTCGCTATTTTTTTATATTTTTCTAAATAAATGTTAAATAAGTAGATAACTAAAACTTAACCTTTCGCGTATCCCCTAGTATGCGTACCACACTTATTTGAAAAACAAATAAATTATAATAAACTTGCTTAAATTTATAAAATTAGTAAAAAAAATAGTAACTAAGAAACTTTAATAATAACAGTTGTACGGTTTAACGAATTATAAATAGAGTAACTTTCCAAAATCAGGCAGCTTTACTATAATCATAGAAATAGCTGATATATTCAAAAAATTGTAATTGACAGATGTCAGTGTCAAGTACAATATACATAATGATTGTTCGTGTTATAATTGTATTGGATTCATATTTTTTCCAAAGAACGTTCGGTATGGAATTTGTAAAAAATAGTATGTGTTCGTGTTATAATTTTATTGAATATATAGAATCTTTTCTAGGGAACTTTTGATGTGGGATTGGTACAAAATACATCAAATTGACGAAAGGTCTTGTGCTAGCCACAACAGATTTTTTATGTACCTACTAAAACTTCTTTTACATGTTGTAGAAGGTAGAGTTAAAAATAAAATCAAGCCATGGAGTAAAAATGGATAGAATTTTTTGGAGATATCTAATAATTCTTCATATGGTATTTCTTTCTCAAGAGGTTCCTCTTTCCACTTATGAAACCATAATAATGATTGCACATAAAAATTGTCTATGTTATGTTTCATTTAATTCTTTATCATACGTTTATACTTTTCTTTATTACATATTTTTATATTTTTAGGATGCAAAATTGTTAGATTGACTAAAGTATTGTATTCGGAAATATTTGGATTTGGGTTGGGCAAACCTACCTATTTTATTACTAGCAGATGTCTAAAAGTGGTTGTTATTGTCTGGTAATATGCAGCATTTATAGCACCGTTGTAAAATTTATTGTTCCATTATTGGATTTTTACAAGAAAAGAAATGTTGTGTTATTTTTTACCCATTTTTTAAAAATTATATTATATTAGGGAATTGGAAAAACAGTTTGTTTTACACATTTGTGCATACAAAGTTTTAAGAACATTATTAAAGAAGGGCTTGTACATTACGACTTTTATATTTCTATTTTCTTTAAGTAAACGTTGATTATTGTTTTCAATTTTTTCATATGAATGAATTTATACAATGTATTTTAATTTTCTCAGGGGGCGCCCCCCCTTCCTGGCCCCCCTGTATACGCCCAGGGGCACCGGGCGAGTGTACTTGCATTTTGCATGTGTTCTTACTAGAAATGCTTAATACCAGTTTCTTAGAATATCTGATACCAATTTTCCCAAATTGTTATACCTGTAACTACATATTTTAACAATGTCCCTTACATTTCACTTTGTTGAGATAAAGTTTTACTTTCATTATACATGTAAAAGATACATAAACTTTTATCTTTTGAAGCAGATATTGTCCAATTTTTTTTTTTACTAAATGATACATGCGATATTATTCATATGTTTCAATGGAAGAATTATTTAGGTGAATAAGAAGTACATCCGTTGAAAATGTAGAATATGGTTATTTTAAAACGGGAATTTCCCTAAGATCATAAAATCTTTGTGTGCATTTTCGCAAAATTCTAAGAATCACAATAGATTCTTTAAAAATAAAAGAAAAATAATGTATATTTGAAGGGAACGTTACTTTTGTTATAATATATTAATTTAATAAATAAAACTGAAGTACATTGCTAACTTGCAAAATGTACCACAGATGTAACTTTTGTGTGCTATTTGAAAATTGGAAATATTTTTGAAGATGAATTCAGTATTTCATATACCCAGTTTTACCAATATATTAATTGAGAATTAAACAAAAATTAAATTAAAATAACATGTGTAGTATAAAATAAAGGTTGATCTTAATTTAATAAAAAATATTGGTGCATTAAAATAACATAAGAATTCTAAATTGATACTGTTTTCATTTCATCTCACTTACATTGTAATTTAAATTCATTTAAAACTTATATCTGGATTATTTAGATGAATAAGGAATACATCATATTTACATAAATTAATGTTTCTGGGACACAATTATGAAAGTAGAAAATTACAAAATTTGAAAAATTAATATCTCTCTTATTTATTCGAATTTTCAATCAGTATTTACAGCTATACTCTCAGTTTTTGAAGGACTTTTAGAATAGGTATATGTTTAAAAAAATACCTTTGATCTGAAGTCGAGAGTCTTGTCGAGACTCAAGACTTTCTCGACAAGACTTGATGCTAGTCTCGTCTCGTCTCGACTTTTCTAGTCGAGACCAAATGATGGTCTCGTCTCGACAAGACCAAGACGAGACGAGACCAAGACCAAGACTGGTCTTGGTCTTGTGGCAACACTACATAGTATGTTTTTTTAAAATGTTATTTAATAATATTTTCTCTAAATTTGATGATACCCTATTTTCAAAACCTTATTATGAAGAATATATTTTTCCTAGTTGATGCTAAAGAACCATTTTTGCACGATCAGGTTTTGGTATGCCGATAGGGTTTCCAAGGCAGTAAGCTTTATTTACAATTCCGATCAGAAGGCGGAGGCTGTAAGTAAATAAAAACAACAATCAAAACTTACTTAAAAAATGATAAACCAAAAAATTTTAATATACCTACCAATATATTCATCAAATTTTATTTTTTTTAAATTTTGTGCGTCTGTCGTGCAAAAACGGTAATAACAAAGGGATCAGTATGTGCGCTTCTATCTGTATCGGATGTATTGGTATTTCGACTTCGTCTCTAACTCCAAAATCATCCTAAACCGGTAGGAAGCACTTATTGCCCTTAATACTTAAATAACTATTTAATATTTTTTTTTTTCTTTGAGTAAATATATATCCATAGCAACCAACAAGATTTGCGTTGGTAACTATATAAATAAAGTATACATAAATGATAAATGTCAATGGCATATTTAATTTTCGTTAAAAAAATTGCCATAATATTCGACTTTCCGCTCGTTAATAAAATATGTCTTTAATCATTTGTATCATCTAAAAATATTATTAGAATTTGTTGTATTTCACATAAAGAAATCAATTCAAACAACTACATATGTATATATAGGCCATCCAGCGAATCAAGCGGTTTACGTCATCGTTTAGGGATTTTTGAAATTTTCTTTATTTTTTTAAATATATTTTATTAACGGTATTTTATTGGTTTTTGTTATTATTATCATGTATTTGACACCTTTATAGAAATAATTATATTTGGATATATTATTATTAAGTAAAATTTTGTAAATTTTTGCAAAATGACGTTTGATTATATTTTTTTAATATTGGTAATTCTGAACATATATATTACCAAATATTATATGTCTATATTATACTTTTCAACGTGTATTGTGATTTCATTTTGTTTTTGGTTTCGTTGTTCATTGTCAAAATGTCAAATGCTCTGTCATGTCAAATTCAAGAGCTTGTAGTTAATTTATTGACTTATTTTGAAAATGAAAAATAGATTGGTGGGTTTTTACTTTCACTGAAATCTAATATTGAGGTAATATTTGGTTCTATTTGTTAGTAATAATTTGAAAATTAAATCTATATATGTACAGCGTGTGGCAAACGCTATACGCAATGTACAGAAACAGTGAGAAATTGTATGATATGCAGATTCTGTATTTTTTTAAGGATCTCACATAATACTACATAGTTTGTTGTATATACTACAAGAATGAAGTATTTATAACGGCGTAAGCAGTATCGTTCGGAATATTTTAAATAAAATTGGATTTCGCTGGAAAAATATTATACCAGATGTGTTTTTAAGAAAAATTTGGGTTTATGAAGGCAACCCACAGATTTTAATCCGTTTTACATGCTCATGTAAACTTTTTAACATATGACGTCATTGTTTCTAGTGATATTGTATTTATGACGTAAACCGCTTGATTCGCTGGATGGCCTATATATATATTTAAGAAAACAAATAGCGGGAATGCAGTCTAGGAGTATATTGGGCTCTAATAAATAATTGTCACTCTTTACAATTAACCAAGCTTTCGGTTATTTATTTTAACCATCCTCAGGGTTCTAAAATATGTTTAAATTGTTACAATAAATTACAATTTTGTGATTTAAAAATATTTGTTTACTTACATTGTGTGAGATTAAGTATTAAAAATTATATCTACGTCGTACATCGTTTTTTTGAGAAAGAATTTTGAAATTTTTTTTTAGTTTAGTTCTTGTAACATTTTTAATGACAGAATGTAATGAATTGTCGACATATCACAGTAAATTTTGACTAAAAAACTTAAATTTTTATCACAGTGTTTTATAAAAACTATTGTACATATGGCATTAATTTTATCTTAATTACGAACTTGTTTGTACTGTTTTCTAACTTTAAAATTGTTATGACTGCATTTTTTGGATTTAAATGGTAACTACTCGACACAGTCGCGAGTAATTTCCACATCTATATATATATATATATATATATATATATATATATATATATATATATATATATATATATATATATATATATATATATATTATATTATATTATATTATTTAATTCATTGAAATGAACAAGATCAAAATTGTATTAAGTCAATATAACCTAATTTAGAAATGCAGATGCACTATGCAATGACAATTTCTAAGTTCATTGTAATTGTTAAAATATTATACCTATTGTTTTTATTATAAACTTTTTACTCAAAAAAAAATCGATAGTAAAATGCTGCAATGATATTGGTCAAATTCATAGTTACAAAATAAGTATAATTGTAACAAGAATTTTATTTCAATCGTAATTCAGATCTTTTTGTAACTCCTAATCTTTAAAACCGTAGATATTAAAGAAAGTTTATGAGATACCTACAATTAAAAATGTAACCTCGAATGTAACTTATTTTTGACTTTCACGAAACGCAAATTTTTTGTTGCTAACAATTCCATTTGATACATTTGATTGAGACTCGAAAATGAGTAATGCTTCGGGCCCCGAAATATATGAAACCACCACCTTAAAATCGAGTTTAAATTACAAAAAACTTCAATTCTTTTTATACTTTCAATTTCGTCGGTAATCTTAAAATTGCGAGTAAAAGTCTCATTTATCAACCAGCATTGATTTCGAATTAGGACAAGCGTCAGTACAATTACCAGATTCTACAAAAATCAATTATATAAACATTAAAATATTTTTACGCTCTCTGAGAGTTTCGATTACTAATGATGATGGCCCAATGGTTAATTTATTTTTAAAAACAGATGTTGTTTAAGCGATCATTCAGCATTTAATGACATATTTTTACTTCTTTTAAAATGGACAGGACATTATTTTGTAATTCAGAGATTTTCAAATGCAATTTAGAATATTAAATGTATGTTTACTTTGGGCAACGCCATTGAAATAAAAACATATGGAAATATTTTGTCAAT
Organism: Ophonus ardosiacus; assembly: GCA_943142095.1. NCBI lineage: Eukaryota > Metazoa > Arthropoda > Insecta > Coleoptera > Carabidae > Ophonus > Ophonus ardosiacus. The sequence continues at coordinate 29,933,729 of OW964832.1, read as the reverse complement.
TTTTTATTTGTCTTTAATTTTGTGTAAATACAAACAAAAACATACATAATTTAAAAATTTTGAATATGAAATATAAATACATAAAATAATAAAATATGAAACACAGAATTTTTTAACATAAAAATTCTAGCATCGTAGTGAACGTTATCGCTTCACGACCGAAGGGTTCCGGGTTCGAATCCGGGGTAAGGCATGGTTGTTGTGTGTCTTTCATAATTTCATCGTCATCAACTCTACGTGAAAAGTGTAAAAATTACAAAAGGTACAAGAAAATCTGTCTCATCCCCATATATATCGCCGCAGTGAAAATGTATTACAAAGAGTGTAATAATAAATAATAATAAATAAATAATAACATAAAAATTCTACCTATTAGTTTTTTTACTATTGTATAGAAACAGCATAAATCATTATAATAACAACATGCAAACATTTCTATTCAAATCATTGTTCAAGGTTTCATAGTTTATACAAGATAATTTTGTTTATAAACAATGGCAATTGAGTGATTGGATACCGACCAAAATAATAATAATCTAAAAGACTTGATCTTATTGTATACATAAACACATACTCTAAATTTAAAATTAGCTTTAAATTTTTCGTTATAATGTACAGACTTATATGTATACATGTATGCATATGAGCAAATATCTACTTTATCATAACAATGTTGCGCTGATAAGAATTATACAGTTTTTAATCTACAAAGATTAGTCCAATGAACTTAAAACTACGCACGAAAAACACAAACAATACATTCAATAAAATACCAAAATAATGCAATTTCGGAATAACATTGTTAACAAACATAGATGATCTGGTCGTAAAATCTAAATCATAATTGAAAAAAAGAAAGAAACTAATTGTGCTGCAAAACTAGAAATGGTAAATCTTATATTATTTAACGAGTAGTAAACCTGAGTTGCGAGATATAAGAGCGTAAACACTTAACTAACAGCTCATAAAATTTATTATTTTTGATATTACTATTTTTCAATAGTATTATTAATTTATAAGCAAAACAAATGTGCAAGAGTGAACTTTTTTATTTTACTCAAATTTGCTATTTTGGACTGCAATAAAATAAATTGCTTTATAAGCGACCAAGTAGAGATTTTTAAATATTCTTTCCGAAATCTGCTGCTGTTAAGTATATTTTACTGCAAGCGTGCGATAAATAATTGTTCTTAAACTTAAAATAACTGCGGGAAATAGCCAATTCCAGCACTAGTGCTGAAAATAATTTTCGTTCTGTTATCATGAAAGCTAATGACATGATCGCTAAACAATACCATGCATAGCTGCCCAAGTAGTAAAATAAGATGTCAAATATTTAGAATACATTTCGCAATTTTTCTTATTCTTGGACGAAAATTATTGTTTGACATTTATATGACCTCAAAATAATCATTTAGTTAGAAATGTTTCGCTAATTTTGTAACATTATTTCAAATCAAAACACAAAATTTTACGGCAAAACTAAGAACGAAACATTATTATTTATAAATTTTATTGTCAGTTAACTAAATTAATAAATGCTAATATACTTGTCAAGTTATATTGCAAACAATAAAACTTTTATAAAATTTTGAAATATGTTTTCAGAACTCATTGTTGTTGTATTTAATAAATTTATACAGAACTATACCCATATATTGTTTAATTTTATAAAATTATCTGATTGATGTATTGCTAAATCAAACAAGAAACACTCAAATTTAAATAGAATCAAATTTTTAAAACCTTTATAATTTCTTTATAATTATAATTAAGTGCCTTTACAATCTTCATTTATATTTTTATTCAAATTATAAAAAAGCTGCGAACCACGTTCCTGCTTTGACATATAGTTCCGGAACGTCATTCTAAACCATTCCTGTCCCAAAACACCTGTAAGTTTTCTCTCATAAAAGAAACAATTTTTGAAAATCGTCCAACAATGTAAAAGCGTCGATCAGCTGATCGCTTACGTAACTAACCTGCGTCAACGCCGCGCGGTTCAACGACGCCGCTTCCCTGTTCTGCAACCCTTCTTCATGCCTCAGCATCGCACGTTCAACCCTGGCCAACGTGGGCGAGTCCATGATGGAAGGCACTGCACTAGTCCGCCCCGACGGGCACTCGATCTGCACTAGCATCTTCACTTCACTTGCAATTGTCAAATCAAAACACCCGCCAAAAATCGGACGCGGACGACTATTGTCGAGATTGTGCACACACCGACGTGGTTAGCGCACGAATGACAGAAGCGCATCGGGCATCGCGAGCGTGAGTGCCGGGGAAAGTTAGGAGGGAAATTATTCGGGAAAAGTCGGCAAGGATCGAGAAGAAAGTACAGATTGTTGTAGAGGAAAAACATCGCCCAAAGATAATTTACACATAAATTTATTCTAAGGAGTTTGTTATGTAATGAAGAACTAAAATGCAATTCTTAATACTGAAGAGTAGGTTATAATCACATTAAGAATTAAAAGGAAATTCGACAGGACAAGGGATATTTGATATTTTCCTAACAATTTTTTTAATGCTTAGTCGTGAAAGTTCTATATTCCAGACTACCTTTATTAAATTTCCCAAAACAGAAGATGTTGCTAGGGTACCGTAACTAGTTAATAAAATCTGATGTCCCAAACATCCCGCCATTTAATTTTTAATACATACCTACGTATTTACTAATGTTGCAAACTATATTATGTTCCTTTGCATATAACTATTGATTTATTTACTATTTTCTTTTTAAAATGTCACTATTATTAGTTTGAAGTGATTAGTGTTTTGACAGTGAAATTTAGCTGTCAGTTACATACATTTGAAATATGAACTGCGTAACAAAGGAATTGTGTTTATCTTATGCTACGGGATTTATAATAAAGATTAATTTTTAAATTTATCTGTAAAATATATAGAAACAGTATTAATGTATAACTGTAGAAATTCAATAATCTTTAAAAATAGCATTTAATGGCATTTTTTTGAAGAAAACCATTATGAGCTTTAAGTAAAGTGTCATTTCCGGTTAACCGATTTACACCAAAATCTAATGGTTTCTTTCCATATTATAGAATAGGGTCGAAATACAAGGTTTCAGAATTTTCTGAATGATAGTATTTGAGTTACAGCGTGGACAAAATCCATACACATACACACACACATACACACACACATACATACATACATACATACATACATACATACATACGGACATCATCATGAAAATGTTAAAATTGGATTCTAGGGACCTTAAACGTGGTCATTTACTAAAATCTCGAAATGCGATTTATAGCACGATTCCTATACCTCCCTTACCGAGGGTAGCGGGAGGTAAAAATGCACATTATTTATATTTTGTCCTATATATTTGCACAATGAGTCAATAAAAATAGTGAAAAGTACTGCTCATACTTTAATTACTTTTAAAATAGACCTCTTGCAGTTGCAATAGACCTACTTTAACGTACAATTATCAGGACAAGAAATATAGTTAAAAGTAGTGCTTATACTTTTCTAAACATACACAGGGATGGGTAAACTACGACCACATGCAGCCCGTTAACGTCCTTTGGTGTGGCCCGCGACATGTGGAAATGTTTTGTCGCTGTTACGTGTAGCCCAATAAATAGGCCCCTAGAATAGAACACGCGGCATTATTTAACGATGTACTTTGTCGGGAGAAGTTTACAGTTCATATGCGGTCCATCAGAAACCTGGTCCATGTAGCGCTAAGGATAAAAAAATGACCAGTCTAGTTTTATGCAGTACCGAATTTTGCGTTTTTTTATTACCTCCCGCTACCCTTGGTAAGGGAGGTATAGGGATCGTGCTAAAAATCACATATCGAGATTTTAGTAAATGACCTCGTTTTAAGGTCCCTAGAATCCATTTTTAACATTTTCACGATGATGTCTGTATGTGTGTGTGTGTGTGTGTGTGTGTGTGTGTGTGTGTGTGTGTATGTGTGTATGTGTACGAATTTTGTTTGCACTCTAACTCAAATACCATCATTCAGAAAATTCTGAAACCTTGTATTTTTACCCTTTTCTAATAGGAATAGAAGCCATTAGATTTTGGTGTAAATCGGATAAACGGAAATCGTACTTTACTTGAAGCTCATAATGGTTTTACTTCAAAAAATACCATTAAATGCCATTTTTTCGAATTTTATGTCTTATGAAAATTAAAGATTATTGAATTTTCTACTGGAATACATTAATACTTTTTCTATATATATTACAGATAAATTTAAAAATAATTTTTTTTATTAGTCGCGAAGCCTAAGATAAAAACTATTCCTTTGTTAGACAGTTCATTTTTCAAATGAATGTAACTGACAGTAAATGTCACTGTCAGAAAACTTATCACTTCAAATTAATAATAGTGACATTTTAAAAAGAAAATAGTAAATAAAGCAATAGTTTTCTGCAATGGAACAGTTTGCAGCGTTAGTAGTTACGTAGGTAGGTATGTATTTAAATTAATAAAACTTAAATAGCGGGAGGTTTTGTGTTGGCCACATCAGATTTTCGGTGCGATGCCTCTTGGCCAATTTATTTTATTACCTCCCGCTAACCTTGGTAAGGGAGGTATAGGGATCGTGCTAAAAATCACATATCGAGATTTTAGTAAATGACCTCGTTTTAAGGTCCCTGGAATCCAATTTTAACATTTTCAAGATGATGTCTGTATGTGTGTATATGTGTGTGTACAGATTTTGTCTTCGCTCTAACGCAAATACTATTATTGAGAAAATTCTGAAACTGTGTATTTCGACCTTATTCTAATATGAAAAGAAACCATTAGATTTTGGTGAAACCGGGTAACAGGAAATGGCATTTACTATTAATAATGGTGACATTTTAAAAAGAAAATAGTAAATAAAGCGATAGTTATATGCAAAGAAATATAATATAATTTGCACCATTAGTGAATACGTAGGCATGTATTTAAATTAATAAGAATTAAATTGCAGGAGGTAATGTGTTGGACATATCAGATTTTTTATTTGCATTATCAATTTGATCTATTACAAATATTTTATCGCCTAGTTCTTTGTCGCCCAGATGACCATCATCCAGCTGTTCGTTGGTCAAATGGCCATCATCTATTCGTCGTCGCCTAACTGGGAAGTGAAGCAAATAATAAGCCACTTCCCAACTGTTTAGTATGTTGTTATAAACGCACATATTAATAACCGATTGCGAATAAGTTAATATAAATAATAATAAATAAATTATTTCTAATTTTCAAATAGCACAACATTGATCCTCGGCAGCTTTGATGTGATTATAGTATGGGCAAATAATTTAATCAAATTTAACTTTTATGATAAAATAAAAAAAATCTTATTTTATAGCTTACTAGCATTTATATTTATTAACATTTATAGGTTATATTTTATTTAAAATAGTCTCCTGTAATAAAATGTGAAAATATGAACTATATACTTAAAATAAATATTGTATATTTATTTATGATGCTATTTACTTGCCATTTTCTTGTTTAATCTCACGTCTCTTGTAAACAAAAGTGTTTTCGTAGCAGAATTGAGCATCAGCAGGATTTTTCCTGCAGGACTTTTAAGTGGATGTAATTAAAATCAGGAATAAGTTTCGCAAGGATAACGTAGTTCGTTGTTTATAATGCATTTCATAATTTCGAGTGGAAATTTCTTCAAAGAAACTAAAACTAAATCGGGGCATAAGAGCAGAACTTTTAATGGTTAATATTTCCAAATTTCTAGCTAGTTAATTATATTATAAATGTACTTAACTCGTACAACTGCAGTTCAAAGAGAAATGGAATTTGATATTTCCCATATACACATACATGTGTCTCTAAAATAGGGTGACATGGCTTAACCACAGATTTCTGAGACTAAAATAAGACGATTTAACTAAACTTGCTGCTACCGGAAAGTGTACCAATTAGCCAGTATTCTGCTTCAAAGTTCTTCGAAAAAAAATTTTTGCTTATAATAATAGATCGCTTTATTCGATTTGGATGAAATTTGGTGTAACAGTTCATATGGTTATGTCATCTTTTAAGATGATACGAGTACTTGTTATTATTAGTGAACCACTAGTGTATGAAACTTAGGTGTCCCAACATTGATTAGACCGTAACTTTTTAATGGCCTTGCCGATAATGTAATTTTTTTTTTCAGTAAGATACATTCAACTGTAAACTTTTCTCTCTCTGCATAATTTGTGATATCTGTTTCGGTTCACACAGAAAAAAATAAAACCTGAGTAAGTGCACCGTGAATTATTTAAAATAAATTTAATCTAGCAATCTGTCCAAATGCCAAACATTTAATTTTTAATGTTTTTCATATTCGTAAAAGAGTATACAAATTATTTATGGCACAAGTGAGTAAAGACATATTCTATTCACAAGTTTAGCATGCTCGAGACTGTGCTAATTTGCGCGAGTCAATAAAATGTTTATACTCTCATGTGAAATACATATTTTTCCATTGTCTAACTTAAAAGCTTTTCTTAACTAAAATTAAAAATAATATTTATAAATTTATGTAATTCATAGTATATAAATAAATAAAAAATATATCTATTATTACCACTTAAATTACTCATTTTTAAGTGTGCCAATATGATTTTATTTGCAGATTTTGGTTAAAACGATAAACTTATTTAGCGTAACCCACGGCGTGACCTCTTAGGTATCGTGGGATGCCTTTTGTGCATCAAGAAAATTGGAAATAATTTTTTTAAATAATTTAGGCGTTAATTGTTTGGTTGTGATTCGAACAGCCGACGTCTAATTGAAAATTTGAAAATTATTTCCATTTTTACCTGTCGGTAAGAGAGGTATTAGATTAACACTGACAATGATGTCTGTGTGTATGTGTGTATTTGAATGTTGGATAAACGATTTCTCAAATTCTATACGACTTAAGACTTATTTAAATACGGATTCTTCAATCTGATATTAATGGAAAGAGCTGATTTGGTAACGTAGTAGTTTCTTAAAAAAATTCCTCTGAAAATTATTTTTTAAAATTTATGTTAGTACAAATATTAAAGAGTATAAAATTCTCTGTGAATGAATAAATCTCATAGCCCAAAAAACTCCATAGGAACCAGATGAAAAATTTAAATGGTTGTAATAGACGGATAAACGTCCGCAAAGGTATTTCTGAAGTATTTTTCTTGGAAGTACATTAAATATTTATCATTTTATTATTAATTAAATATTTAAAATTATAGATACATAATATGTAAAATATATATGTACTATTTGTAAATACCACAAATTTCATCAATGAATTCAAAGAAACTCGAACATTTAGAACAATAGGCGAAAAAGAATAGATATGTAATTTTGTAATTAAAATTTTTTGAGAGTACTAGATGTTTTAAAAACAATCCTTATGTAGCCTAATATGGATATGCGAGAGGTTCTGTGCTGACCACAACAGATTTTTTTAAATAGCACAAAAGTGATCCCAGTGATGCGCTCGATGGTGCTTGCTCCACAACCACTTTGAGAGTCCGTAAGCTTAACAAATGTATTGTTTTATGTGCACACTTTTAATTTTACTTAAGAACTAAAGTTGACCAACCAATTTCACAACTGCGCATGTGTGTGTATTTATTTGTTTTTGCGTAGGTTAGAATCACAGGTTAGAATGCAAAAATTAGAAAACGTGTAAAGCTGCAAGTAATACAGCATATGTACAAAATGTTACATTTGTGTCCATTTTGACAGGTTATAATTCGGCCCGATTCTGTAAGAAGAGTTACTAGAATAAAGTTACTAAAATAGTCTTTAAAATGAAGGTCAGTTACTACTAGAGTAACTTGTTATTTTTTGTATTCTATAAGCACAGAGTCATTACAGTTTTAGATACTTAGTTGTTAAACAAGTTATTACGCTAGAGACTAGCCAAACGTAGTGTTTAAGGTATAGTAACCTTTCAGAATGGCTGGAATTTGGATAAATTTTGAATTTCATAGAGCATTGGCAGATTTGGAAAAGCGGTATGTATAAATAAGTAACTATAAATAATTTTCGGTAACATTAATTTATGAAAAAAGAAAATTTATTTGATAAATTTATATTATTATTTCACAGAAGAAGAAATAGGTTAGAAAATAGACTGGTAAGAGACGAGAGTAATCCTTTCTTAATTTCGGATGTAAAATTTAAAAAATTGTTCCGATTACCAAAACCAATTGTACAAGATTAATTAGCGTTAGCGGAACCTTCAATAAGATCATCAGGCGTACCTATTCATTTAAAAGTAAGCTGCCCTTTTTTCTTGGCTCCTTTCTTTGTATTATTCAAAATATTTGTAAGTTCTTCCCATGCCAATTTAATCTCATTAGTTTTCAGAGGATGTGTTATCATTTCGAGCATTATTTTGTGGTTTTCTAAATAAGCTATTAATATTTCCAACTGTTCGTTGGGTTGTTCTTGAAGCCCTAGGCTTGTTATAAACCATGATGCTAACAGATATAACACTTGTTCACTTGTACACACTAAGAAATGTCACTTGTCAGATTAGAACAAACGCAGAAGAAGAAATACGCATGCTCACTATAATTCGTGTTCCTCATTTCAATGCTATCTTAGTAAATAAATTTGTTTAGTTACTCTGGTAGTAACGTTCCTAAATATATAATTACAAAATACAAAATATGTATTCAGTTACTAGGATAGTTGCTATCAGAGTAACTTCATAGCAACGTTGCTAACAAGTAACAATGTTAGATACTTTTTACAGAATCGGGCTGATTATCTGTTTACATTTATGAGTACTGTTATGTCAGAAAAATCAGGTCTGTGCATGGGTACCGAAGGGTTTAATCGAGGGTTTAATGTAGCTGCATAAAGTACCAAACTTAAAGTAAAAGTAATAGCGAAAAAGAAAAGAAAAAGTAAAATAAAAAGTAAGCTGCATAAAACATTAATTCGACTAGTCGTAGCATATGGTGGAGAAACATGGGTCTTAAATAAAAACAACAGAAAAAAATTGAATATTTTTGAAAGAAAAATACTACGAAAAATCTATGGATCTACCTCTGAAAACGGATTGTGGCGAATAAAATGGAATCACGAGCTATATAAACTGTATGATGACGTACCATTAACATCTTTTATTAAACTACAACGGCTAAGGTGGTATGGACATTTACAAAGAATGGGAGAAAATAGAATGGTGTACTGATTATACAACAGAAAACCATTCACCCCAAGACCCAGAGGGAGACCAAAAACAAGGTGGAAGGACAATGTGATAGAAGACTTGAAAAAAAAAAAAAAAAATCACCCTTCGAACGACAGACCGAAGTGGAAGAAGATGCTTGACTAGGCCAAGGCATACTGGATATTCTGTGGACAGTGTTGTTCAAGTTGGTACTTTTTATATAGCTTTGGTACCTTGGTACTCCTTTCTGAAAACTGGTACTATTATCTCAGTCTCAGATACTTCGGATTCGGACATTTTTCCCAATGATTTCGTTCACAATTTAATTCTTTTTGTAAAATTTAGTTTACAAAATTAACACATAACGAAAAACGACATTCTAAGTTTGCAGTTAATCATAGCAGAGCTTTTTGTCGTTAAAGTACAAGTATACTCAAAATTAAGTTATTTTTAAAACAACCATCATTGTTGGTTGAATCATGTGTCGTTTAGGTATAAAAAAAATTGTCTTTGAATGTACTGCCTCAGTGCCTCCATCATTCCACAGACCCACAGATGGTCATGTCATGTGACCGATCAAGTATATCGATATATGTATAACAAAAAATGGGATATTTAGTTGTCAAATCAATATCTATTGGATAAAATTTTTAACCGGTCGTTAAAAAATTAACCACTGAATTACAGAATAGGCACGTTTGACATTTGGGTTAATAATTTTGGATTGACTTTTTAGGTTATATTAATAAAACAGTTTTATTTATTTGTTATTAGTGCAGTGCAGAAGTTATTTTTTGTTATTTTTTCAATATAATTTAATCTTGATGTAATAAAAATAAAAAGTTTAATTCAGATTTTTGGTAGGTACTTCATTTTCAAATTTGGTACTCTTGGAGCTGCCAGCTTGGTACGCAAAAATTCCCTGCTTGGAACAACACTGTCTGTGGAGCCTAGTAAAAAAGAAGAAGCTGCATAAATATATACAATTTTATTCAATAATTATTAAAGTAATCTTTATCCAACGATATTTTGTAGATGAAGTTCAGTTTTTGTATGTTGTATGTGTACAAAGAAAATGAGTCATTGTTCAATATTACATCACTAGCAGATATAAAAAAACTTATCCAAATTTTTAAATTTGCAGAAAACTAAAAAAAAAACTTTCTTTAAAATCCGCTCAGTTTCAAATTTATTTTATATAAATTTATCATATCTTGGAAAATAAAATCATCCGGACGTTGTATTTTTGAACAAATTTTTAATGTTATCGATGAAAATGAGGTTGTTTAAGAAGAAAAGTTGTCGATTTTTTTTTTTAAATTGCGAAATCTATGTCATTTAATAAATAGGTATAGTAATATAAAATAAATTGTAAATAATATGCGACTTTTCATTCTTAAATTTGCTTACAAACTATCGCGGCTGTAAACTTGGACTAAATTTATAACGTCATAGCTTCATACTCACCCAAAGACATTTCTCTCTCACTCCATTCCACGTGATTTCTGTTTTAGCAGTTGTAAACACAGAACAGCAATCTAATCTAAAACCTTAAAAGTACTAGTACAGTAGAAGGTAAATAAATAAAACATTTATTAAAATAAATACCAAACTAAATAATCATAGTTCCAAACTAAACCGGTAGAGCCGTATCCGTGAAGCGTTGATGTATTTAATATTATAGGCAACTATTAAAAAAATCATATCTCTGACTCTAAAGACCTGTAAGGTGTAAAATATACATCTACATATTTAATTTGACCTATTCTTTCAAGAAAAAAATAAATCAGGAAATGTGAAATGACCCCATTATGAAAATGAAGAATAAAGAGGTAAATTATTTTATTAAAAAAAATCTCAAACCCTTACAAAAATATTTTCAAATACAAAGAGGCACTAATTTGGTTGGTACAAACGACATGGCGTCAAACCGGAAATTTTAATAAATTGAATTGTTCGACTCTTGCGGGAAACTCAATTATTAGTGGTCCGATTAAATCTTAACAAAAACCAAATCTTCATTTAAAATCATGGAATTGAAAAGAATAAAACTCAAATCATACAGGAATAATAGAAAATTATAGACAAAGCGAATAATGTACTTACTTTTTATCGACAATTCCAATTAAATGATACATTATTTTCTAAATTATTTTAAAATTAATGTGAATAATTGTTATATATTTAATGATTACATATATCCTATTTACTTACCATTATTTCACTTCAAGGAAATATAAATATATAATAAAATTGATTAAACAAATCTATAGATAATGAAATTTCATTGTAATATAATAATATTTCATATAAATACGTTTCATAAACGTCAGAAAATATTTTTGTACTGGCACTACTACCACTTGAATGGTTAATATTATCTCCTACTTCTAAATTTATAATATAAAAACAAATTTCGCTGTATAATTCACGAGGAGACATAAATTTCTTTTATTTATACAATAAAATTTAATTATACGATTTATTGAGAATTAATTGTTATTTTCCACACATTATTAATAGTCTATACTATAAGGTTGTAAGTTTTATACATAGTTTTAAAACTGACTAATAATTTAAAGATAATAATTTCTTGGAAAAACTAAACTTGTAATTTGACAGGATTTATAAGATTTTCTACCGTTATTTTTAGCTACTCGCGGAAATTAACTCATAAGATAAATAGTTTCTCATAAAGAAAGATAATTATTAGTGATATCAGTATCACGTGATGTAATACACAGTAGACAAAACTTCCTTATTTGGGTGTGGGTGTAAATGATATAATTCTATTTAATTTCACTATCTTCTATCTTATCTTTTATTTACCATAAAAAACTTAACAAATACGTAGAGGTACATACACATTTTTTACATGTTGATGTACATAAAATTTAGTAATAATGTAAACAGATGCAGTGATGAAACGAATAAGATTCGGTTATGACATCGAATCCGGTCATTTCGGCCGGATCATTAAAAATTTTAATCTGCCAAAAATTTTGATGAACAATAATCTTATAGTTTTCTTCTTCACGTAAAAATGGCATTGCGCAATAATACTTAATTCAGAAATATTTCAGTTTGCTTCTAGGAAAATATCTTTTTCTGCATTATAAAATGCACTTGCAGAAAGGACCCTTTTAGATAGTTTATTTTTTGCATTATTAATAAATCACGTAAATCAACACTAGACACAAAAATGGTAAAATACACGCCATTGTCATACACTTTTCATTGCGAAATGTCATTCTGTCGTGTGGAGACTGTTGTAGATGTTGCAGGATCACGGTAAAACACTCTTTAAACTGTTAAATAAATAAAATATAATACTTGGCACCAGAAAAATTATTTGAAATAGTTTTTACGTCATTATTTATGCAAAAGTAAAGGTCAGCCAATGGCCATTATACTTTTTATAGAAATGAAGATTGAACGAACAGATCAAATTATTTCTTCATCAGTTTTAATTTTTCTCTATAACTTTCATACTTTTATAAGATTCCAGAAATTTGAATAAGGAACATTTTCTTTTCTTATACATAACAAAAAGATTGTTGGCCGATAATGTTACATCTAACTTGTATGCGTTTCGTCTAAGCTAACTTCTGATAATTTGTTTTCCTTTTTACCCTATCTGAGCTGAGCGGTACTGTGTATATAAATAATAATAAATAAATTCAAAATTATCTGAGCCATTAACATTAAGAGTAGAAGGGACAATGTTGTGAGAAAAAATGTTTTATTTTATGCTATGTTGTACTATAAAAGTTGAGTCTTGATTTTATTTTTTATTTTATAGTGATAAATTCCAACGACTAGTTTTTAACCAATCATGATGCAAAACACTTGAAAATTCAACCAATGGGAGCAGTATTATACTGATAAAACCTCGTTACCCCGATAAAACCCCGTTACCCCGATAATTTTCCGCTACCAAATAAATAAACAATTGTTATTGTTTTTAACTGTCAGTGTGACAATTAATGTGTCAAGTTTCATTTTGCATTGTCTTTGGAATTTATCTCACCAAATACCACACGACCTCTCAGATTTTCTCAGATAAACTTTTATTTTTAAGCACTCATTTTTTTGCTTTTAAGCAAAATCACTCAAGCAAACTGATATTAGGTAAAACCCCTCCTCTTTCGGAGTCGGGATTTACAATGCAGTTTGCTTTCGTGTTTGTTGCTAAGCAAAAAAAATTCGTGCAAAATAAAAATTTAGCGATAAAATCAGGAGGTCTTGTGATATTACTTCTGATAATTACTTTTTTATATATGAGAAACGTTCTTTTCTTTTATCAAATGAGTTGAGAAAAGTATTTCTTCCAAAAAGTAATACAGCTATTGTTTAGTCGATATTATCTATTGAAATATAAAACCAGACTGTTATTTTTCACTCGTTGTAACTTGCAAGAGTAAAATATAAATAAACATAGGCTCGACCCAAACAAAACCGACGATGCAGTGGCAAATTTTAAGTCGTAATTCTGAGATTCGGTAATCCGGTCTTTCGATAATTCGTTCCATCACTAAACAGAAGCATGTCAAAATTATTTTAATTTAAGTAAAAATCTAGTGTTAATAAATTTCTCGGTCTGTTTGCTCAAATGCATTTAAATATTTTTGCTTTCTAACTAATCTAATCTAATCACTTTCATCTTTGTCTTATTATCTTTAATTATAATTTGATCAATGAATTGTAAAATATTTCTAAGAATTATTATAATTATGCATACATGCACAATTATTACAACAAAATGTTTCAAACAGTTGTTTTGTCTATTAAAGTATATTATAGGAAAATTTATGCATAGTGAATGATATGCTTTCTAGTGTGAAACAGCAACTTTTATAGAATTAAATATGCATGAAGAAAATTAATCGCGCCTGCTACATATGTTGCCACATGCATGTCAATATACGCGTGTAATGCTGGTCACGTTGTAGCATAAAACTAAGCTATATTGAATTCCGATTTTATATGCAATTCTACTTGGTATATAAAATATTAAATTTTGCGTTATTTTTACTTTTACCTCCCGCTTACTTATAATATATTGTACTATTGGTATGAATTAGTAAAAGAAATGTGTGTGTGTGTATGTGTGTGTGCGTTCAATCAACAAGTAGGTATATTTCACGAAGTGTGTGCAAATGTGCAATTTCAAAAAAATACATATTATTTACTTTTTGAAGAAAAATGGTTCTGCAGCTTGTTTTTAAAAAAAAATGTCGTATACGTAGGTACCTCATTTGTGGCTGGTAAGCATACACAATAAAATCGTCTTTGCCTTAATCTGCAAATTGAAAGCAGTGTGTGCCACCCAGAAATGGGTAATAAGCAGCGCTCCTGTATTTAATATCTTCAGTGGATTTAAAGATGAAATATAACGTAAACAGTTATAAATCTTGCTACACTGATACATATTACCAAAATATAAAGTATACTTTTCGTATTACATTCGGGAAATATTTTACTAGAAATATGTGTTTATTTTTTTTGCTTAGCCGATTCTTATATGAATAAAATAGATCTTGCAGTCTTTTTTCTTTTATTTTAAACATCTCTCTCCTTGTTAGTATTTGTAGTATTTATGAACAGTAATTTCTGGTTTCTGGTGAAAGAAATTATTTTCCAGTAACTTAGGTTGTGTCCGATGTCGCATTATGGCATTTAGTTTTTAGCATTTAGGTCTTCTTCATATAAATATAGCTCCGAATGGCACACTAATGACATACATTTGTTTGTATGGAAATGCTTTAGAATAACAAAAATGAATTGCACAATTCGATTTAATTTGATGTTTCAGATTAGGTATTAATATTATATTTCATAAAAGAGAAGCTAAGAATCTATTCTTTGAGAGTAAATTTCACGTTTTGCACAAATTATAGCAACGAACATGATTTGTCTAATTAGAGCACGTCAACTTCTAGGCGTAGTGTGGTTCTGTAAAACCTTAAAATCTATTTCCTAAAATCCTAAATAATGTCATTATTTA
This sequence comes from Ophonus ardosiacus, assembly GCA_943142095.1. Lineage (NCBI taxonomy): Eukaryota > Metazoa > Arthropoda > Insecta > Coleoptera > Carabidae > Ophonus > Ophonus ardosiacus. The sequence goes on along the minus strand of OW964832.1, from coordinate 29,918,553 downwards.
GGGCATATAAAATTAGGTTTTAGATGTTAGGATGATAAAAGTGCAACATCGGACGCAACCTTAGAATAAAATATTTGGCTTTTGCATTACTAAATACAAATAGAATATCGATATGTGCGTTGTTATTCCTTGGTTTGTGCTGTTATCAATAGGGTAATCTTCATTATCTGAACTTCGGAGGTAGCTGTTGCCTCCAGAACTCTTCCCTGGAGTTGAGATACTCCACTGCCTCTTGGATCTTGGGTTGTAGGTCGTTGCCTTGCACCAAGCGGCTGTTAATATCTGGGTGCTTGAGCAGATTGTCTAGGTAGCGTTTTTCCACACATAACTGTTTTGGAAGCTGCAGGAGACGATTCGACGAAGAAGATGTAGATTTACTTCTTCTCGATGTGGTGGATCTGCTAGGTGCAGAACGGCGGTCTGTGGATGCCCTAAGAGAGAAAAGAATAAAATAACAAAAAATGTAGGTACGCACTGGAAGTCATGGTTAATAGGTCTACTTGCATACAAAGGATAATAATGTGCACAACTTATCTTAAATCGCAAATTTGATTTATTTATTTGATTTCAAATAATTATATGAGTGAAATGTGTACCTACAATTCAACATTTGATTGAAAATTTGAAATGATGTCAGTATAACGCAAATGATTTGTTTAATTTGCTAATCAAAATTATAATTGGTTTGAAATGTGATGATGTAGTTATTTCGATTTTTAAATTCCTTGAATTAATTTCACTGAAATTACGTAGAAATGGGTTAATGAAAATGAAATTTTAATTTCATGTTGCAATATATGTTACAATGTTTTTATAATTGCAGTTCTAAAATATTTACATAAAAATTTGCATGAGAAAATGCTATTAAATCGCTTTGATCACAATCTAAAATAATGTTCTACACAATGTCAATATTATAAATGACCCTATTAATAACAAGGATTTATTCCTTGCTTAATAGAAAAGTAACACTAACATTGATAATTATAATAATAAAAATAAGATATTGTGATAAAACTTCAAGGCATAATTATTTCCGTAAACTGGAGTCAATAGCAACTACTTTTCGACATATTTCAAGATGTGTAGCTCGTGTCATATAGAAAATATATAGTGTTTAGTATTTGAAAGTCAGTTCTTGCATTGCTAATGGCATTTAATAAAACAAAGTACACCTGAAAAAATGAGTAAGTGAATATTTTATAGAAATTCGATGTAATTTCATTTCTAAATCGAATTTGATAAATAGAGACTTTTATATCTTATAACAACAGTTAAATGAAAACCAGTCATTATTTCAATAATAAACTATTAAATACTAAGCATACAACTTGCTTCTACCGGAAAGTGTACCATTTAGCCAGAAATCTGCTTGAAAGTTTTTCGAAAAAAAAATAATTTTGCTTATAATAATCGGACGCTTTATTCGATTTGGATGAAATTTGGTATAACAGTTTATATGGTTATAAGTCATCTTTTAAGGTGATGCTTGTTATTATTAGTGAACCACTAGTGTATGAAACTTAGGTTTCCCAACATTAATTAAACCGTAACATTTTAATGGCAATGCCGAAAACGTGAAATTATTTTTCTTCAGAAAGATACATTCAATAGTAAACTTTTGTCTCTCTGAGTAATTTGTGATATCTGTTACGGTTCACACAGAAAAAAATAAAATTTGAGTGTCTGCACTGCTAAATTTTAAAAATAAATTTAATCTAGCAGTCTATCCAAATGTCAAACAAGTAATTTTTAATGACAGTAACAATTGTTTTACGAGTTGTCAAAAATTTTCTTCGCAATATTCTAAAATTAGTAACATCCGTTTGTTCGGCCTAATAGTATTTTACTACCATTATTATAAATAAGACGATTAAATATCTCAGCTAACTCATAAACAAGTTGTGAAGATTGACAACTCGTTACTATCATTAAAAATTACTTGTTTGACATTTGGATAGACTGCTAGATTAAATTTATTTTAAAAATTTAGCAGTGCAGACACTCAAATTTTATTTTTTTCTGTGTGAACCGTAACAGATATCACAAATTACTTAGAGAGACAAAAGTTTACTATTGAATGTATCGTTCAGAAGAAAAATAATTTCACGGTTTCGGCATTGCCATTAAAAAGTTACGGTCTAATTAATGTTGGGAGACCTAAGTTTCATACACTAGTGGTTCACTAATAATAACAAATATCACCTTAAAAGATGACTTATAACCATATAAACTGGCATACCAAATTTCATCCAAATCGAATAAAGCGCCCGATTATTATAAGCAAAATTTATTTATTTTCGAATAACTTTGAAGCAAAATTCCGGCTAAATGGTACACTTTTCGGTAGAAGCAAGTTTGGTTAAATCGTCTTATTTTAGCCTCAGGAATCTGTGGTTAAGCCATGTCCCCCTATTTAATAGACACCCTGTTAATTAGTCTTGTATTACAAATATCAATGTTGTTTTACAAATAACCGTATTGCATAATCAATAAGGCAAAAAATAATTACTAATAAATAACAAAAATAAATATTATTCTTAGCATTAAAAATTACATATTTAATATCAGGTATTAGTTGTACAGTACAACATTTTAATATCCCTGACAGCTTCTGCTATGACAGTGGGATTATATTTCATATATTTTTTGGCCCTTGGACCTTGTTTGACTTTTCTCGATATGATCTGTCAGTTGCCTCTATAGACCCCATATAACCAAAGAGAAGTTCATATTTTAGTTAAATTTAAATTTCTTTTAACTCACTATATTTAACTCAATATTCTTAACTTATTAGTTTTCAAAGTAAAGTATTTTGGCCTACCTTTTTGCCTTCAAATTTATACTTTAAATGTCACTAGTTTCATGCACATAACATAGTTGCCAATGGGGTATTCCACTAATTTTTTTTTATTATTTTAAATAAAACTTCATTCAGTTTTGAAGCAATTCATAGTATTAAAAAATCTTAATTGTTCCTAGATTAACAGTATTTTATTTTCGAGAAATCAGTGTAACGTCACATTTCCCCTATACTTGTCTTTTCACATACACTGCTCTGAGTACGCTCCGAGAGAAAGATAACAATTGTATGACGTCAATTTTCCCTTTTAGCAAATGTGAAATATCTCGTAAAGTAATTATTTAAAAAATGTTTTCATTGTTTTAAATATTATTTATTGAGCCACACTTTATGTTAAATTGAATTTTTTAATTTTTTTTTTGTTATGGTGGAATACCCCATTGATAAAGTATTGCCCTACAATTGTTTTATAACAAAAAATGAAAAATTCAAACTATTTCCGGAAATTTAAGACACAAAACACCCCATTTTACTTGCATTATTAGTAACAAAGAAATTTAAAAAATAAACTCTAAATGATAAGGGCACCTACTCGAAAGAAATACTATTTTAAATATCATAAGATAATGACTCTGCTATCGTTATCGTGAATATACGTTAAAATTAGATAAACAAAGTCAAGCAAACATATATATGGTTAGAATTTGAATGGGTAAGCATTACAGTAACAAACTAATTACCCTGGTTTAATACAAATTAAAAAGACTAAATGCAAAAAAAATATATATAAAAAAGACCGATAGTATCTACACAAAATTTTAGTCATCTAACTAATTAATTATCATAGTTACCATTTAAAATACATTGGAATGATTAAAAATTAGTCATAGCTTAATCACCCCTGATTAAGAGTAAATAATATCAGTCATATTCAAACGTTCCAGTGTTTTATAAATAGAATAAGTGTCATAAGATCAAAAATGGGCAATCTACAGTTACAGTACAAAAACAAAAAATCAAATACTCTTACTCTGGTGTGGGCTGCCTACTGAGCATACTACTCCCAATAGCGTTCTCTATAGCCCTTTGCGCTTTATGAACTCCTAGTTGGAACCCCTGCAGATCCGGCCTGGCTCTTAGGCCACGATGGTAGTACACCAAGCTATGCTCAAACTCCCCCAGGTAGTACAAGGCCTCCGCCTTTTGATACAGGCCCTTGGTGTAAGATTTGTCTACTTCAAGGGCAGCTTCGGCGTCTTTCAGAGCTAGATCGGGGCGGCCTTGGAGGATGTAGCATTGGCTACGAGCTACCAGGGCGCTTTTTTCTTGCGGGTTGAGTTCCAAAGCCTATAAAATGAAGATGAATTAGTCATTAAATTGATTAACCTTATTATTAATAAGAGGTTCAGAAGACCAGTCACCCATCTTCCACCATCAAAATTAATAATATACTGGGTGCCCAGGATGACGAGTTCAACATGGCGGATCTAGGGAATTATGAGAAGTACGAGATCGGTTAAATTAAACAAAAGTTGAGACATTTTAATAGTGCATTGTCTATTAACCAGCAACCCGAAAAAGAACCAGCCTATCAGTATAATGTTACCAAGAAATGCTTTCCAATTCCAACAAAATATAATTTGTCTACTTTCATTTATTTCAAAATGCAAAAGTAAAACAATTATTAAATTTATAGGGTAAAAACAATGATAATAGCAATGAAACAAACGAAAAAATAAAAATCCCACACACACTACGGTGCGGCCATGTTTGTTTGCCAAACTGACTCGGTGCAACCATGATGCTGCCGTTTGCCATGTATAAATTTTTCTTCATTATTTACTCGAGTTGAGTAGGTTTAGTACTTATAATAGGTATACGTTTGCAGACTATACGCAATTCGAGCCAATGGAATTCAGACCAATCGGACCTGATTCGGGCTTGCATAAGAAAATTTTGTAATTCGATAAATTTACACTTTTCTTATTAATTATACTGTTACAATTTTACAAAAACAGATGGACTGATATTCTGAGTATCTGAGCTCCCAACTAGTAGCTAGTCGCCTTACTAAAGAATGTATCATTACATTACGATAGTTTGTTGCTTAATGGGTAACTATCTAGTCGAATATTTATTGTTATTGTTAGCCTAGAGCTTAAAATATTATTCATATTTCTTATTCAAATTTTGAATCACTTTATCTTATATAAAAAATCTGATGTGGCCAACACATGACCTCCCGCCAATTCCATGTTTAAAATAGCAGTGAGCTTTAAGTAAAGTATCATTACCGGTTAATCGTTTGTAAATAAAATCTAATTTGTTGTCCAATAAATAGAAAAGTCTGTAATACGAAATTTTGGATTGTTTTATTGTTTTTCCTCAAAAATTTGTTAGAGCTCCAAATTAAGTACTACATCCGATTTATCATATATGGTTAAAATCTAATATGTTGTTTCAAATTATATATGAGTTTTAAATACCAAATTTGAGAAGTTTTGGATCATATTTTAATAGGCTTTAAGGAAAAATCGTCACACACGTACATTCTTATAAAAATCAGCATCATCTTCTAGGTTCTCTAAAACGCAATCTTTGTAAATTCTTCGCCGTACATAATCCATTTCGTAAATGTGTAGTTGTAAATTAATATTAATTTATAGTGCTGCAAAAATAGCAATTAGCAAATTTAAATCAGATCATCCTGTTCATCTAACATTTATGTATGATGGAAAATATATTATTTTTACAACCTTAATAAAATATTTTACTGTTATATTCTCATTACATTAACACGGTTTCATTATTAATTTTAATATAATTGCTGCCTGTCAGTGACATTTGTTTAAATATGTCAAACCTGTCATTAAAATTATGATTTTGTTTGACGCATAGGCTAGGTGATACATGGAAATAAATTATATTATATATTCATATTTAAAGTTATTTAGAGTTATTTACTAAATGTTATTATCGTAGAATTGAAGATTAAACCATTATATTCCATTTTAATTAGTAAAAGTTGCTAAAAAATTATATTCAATGAATTTTTTACATGAAAAACTGTTAAAAGTTTGTATAAATGATACTTCCGGTTATCCGATATACACTAAAAACTAATGAGCTCTTCCCATATTAGTATAGAATGGGTATACAAAATTTCAAATTTTTCTGATAGATAGTATTTGAGTAATCGTGTCCACATGATCCACACACACACACACACAGACACACAGACACACACACATACATACCTACAGACATCATTGTAAAAATGTTAAAATCGGATTCTGGGGCATCAAAACGTGCTTATTATATAAAATCTCTATATGCTATTTTTAGCACGATCCCTATACCTCCCTTACCTAGGGTAGCGGGAGGTAAAAAGAAAAAGTTCGATGTCTATATAAATCTACACCGTTTTACATATCAACGCCAAATTTTATAGAGATATTAATTTTCAAAAGTTTTGCAAAAGAAAGGCATTGGCATTGGTTTCGATTTCGAGAGCGTTGCTAATGACCGGGATTTGAGAGTATTCGCAAGCACTCAGGAAATAAAAAAGCAAATATGAAATTTAAAAAACAGTGTGGTGATGGTTTAAAAAAACCACTTAAGAAAAGCATCAAAAATACAGAAAAATTAAAATTTAATACCATTATCCCATCATATTGTTTGTTGCAAGTATTTGCAACAGGTACAGCTAGTTTTTAATATTTCTTTCTGGTAGGTACATTTCTTGTGTAGTAGCAAATAAATGCTTCAGCATACAATTAAAATTCTGAAAGGATGAAAATCCATTTCATAAATTTGCCGCTTTATTACCAATCGTAAATTATATTCTTGCTAAATGTATGTCTATAAAAAGTGTAGTAGATTGTATTAAAGCGGTTGTCTGCACTAGACGTCAAAATAATAAAAAAAAAATGTTGCAGATGAGTGAAAAATTGAGCAAGAAAATGGAATGTAATTATGCCATGAGATGTACGTTAATATCGGGAAGTTTTCGTCAACTAAAATTTTTTAGGTGAGAATTTTTAATTTCAAAATAAAAAATCTTATTAACATGAAATAGAGCTATACACTATTGACTTCCATTATATATCTAATTAGTAGGAACTTTGTAACTGACTTCACAAGTAAGTATCTATATAAATCATTTCATCCGATAAATTATATTCACAGAAAATTGTTTGAATAATAATTAATTTCTTTTCAAATTAGCAACTTTCCTTCAAGTTACGTTATGTTTATAATAATGTTCATTCTATTTATCGTACAATACTTATAAACTTTCGATCACGCAATATCATAGTAAACAAACATATATTTACTTAAATATGATTACGTGAAGCTATAGGGTTACTTAACTTTAGCTTTCTAAAATACGTTTATGAAATATATACAAACCAAGTAGCACCTGTATTATTACAAACACCATAAATAACATATTCGTATATTAATATTATGAAAATAAATATTAATATACAAGAGAGATACAGCATTGCCATTATATGAATATTAAAATCATGGAATGTACAAAAATATAAAATATAAATTTGAAAAACTAATATGAAATAATGCTTTTGCTATTGGAAATAAATAAAACAAAATCAATACGAATTCAACGAAACGAACATTTGTTTCAAAGTTTAATTTTACAAAAGTAATTGAAAAATTATCAGCACACCTTAGGGCTATATTACCAATTTGTAGAATTGTTTACAATATTATACATACGTTAATATAAATACAAATAAATTACAAAATAAATTTGCTTTCCTTTATTTCGACCGTGATTGTTTATTTTAAAATTAATTTAATTTATTGAAATGAGTTTTATCATTCATAGAAATCGTCGATTTTAAAATTAAAATATCATCCAATCAAAAATTAAATATAAATATTTGAATTTCGAAACTATCAAATGAATATAAATAAATTTACGAAGCAATATTTAGTACCTATACAATTCGGGTGCAATACTCTACTTAAATTTCTATTTCAAGTATAAATATCACAATGCATATTCTCCGGTAATATTATTGATCTTTGATTTACTGTTCCAAAAATAGGTTAGATATAAATTTTAGAATTAGTTTGACATATCTGTCATATTTTACTGATGTTGATGGATAATACATTATGATATAGTGCTCAACAGAAATGCACATATTTTGTTGCCAATATATTTGAATATAAATAACCCGTGCTATATTTCTTCACACTGCAAGAAGGAAGAATTTAATTAAAAAATAATTTACATACACTAGTTTCATATCCAAATATAATTAATTAAAGAAAAACATTAATAGAGCAAACAACTACTTATAATACATTGATTTTATTTATAGGGGGGCCATGCTAGAATGATTGAGAATAAGAAAATCAGGCAGACGGAAAACAAAATTTGCAATATTATTTTATTTGAAATAGTCACTAAAGTACACAAAAATCGTCAATAAAAGTTACAAATCGATACTAAAGTAATCCATTATACGACGATTACAAGCAAATGCAGTGTTTATTTATTTATTTATTTATTTACATAAGAAAGAAACCAACTGTATCCTATGATTTAATTAAATAAAATAAATAAATATATCATCACGGCATATTACCCATTTCTGGGTGTGCCAGTATCTACAACACATGCAGACATCGGTAATGATGACGATATATTTTACCGTGTGGGCGCTTACCAGGCGTCACCTCACGGGCACTCATAGCTGATGTGGAGAGTGCACCACAGGGGTCACTTTTGTGCCAATAGAAATTGGAAATATTTGATTTAATTTACATACATATATCACAGTGCATTTACTTACTAACTAAAAATAATTATTGTAGATATAAGATAATTTGGGTATAGATGTACGATATATAATAGTAAATTTGTACGTAAAATGACACAAAATATGTGTAAGAAAAATAAACTAAACAATTCCGAAATTCCGATGAAGAAGATTGAAATAAAACATGATTTTGAGTGTTCTTACGATAACCTCAATGTTCGGAGGTTAGTAATATTGAGTGTCAGACTGACAGTTATAGAAACATAACCTATGAAAATAAAATATTCCTCGGTACTGAAGTTCCGTTATCACTCATATCGTTTATTTTCCTTGGCCTTACCGCCGCGGCAAACTTTTATAAACATGCCCACCCAAACATAACCTAAACGCACACTCGATTTTAGTTGGACTGTGACAGTTTTTATAATTGTTTGGCAAATTTATATTTACAATATAAACGCTCTTAAAAACCGCAGCTCTATACTATAACTAGATAACGCAAAACGAACACGAATACTTGTATCGAGCGAGTGTTACAGCGAGTAAGTTTGATATTAAGCGCGCTCGATCCATTCCCGAATCGTGCAATCCGAAGTCGCTATAACGTGCGCTTGTTATCTGGATCTGGACGAATAGTAATAAATATATAGAAATGACAAAATTGTACGCTAGGTTAGGTTATGTTAATGTAATTTTAAAAAAATCAAAGCGCTAGATCAACTGTTTTTCCTCTTGCAAAAAATAATTTGTTGTCATTGTCGCAAAAAATAAGTTTGGCGCTATAAATAGTCAATAAAAGTGGCGCCATTATAAACAAGAGGTACAGAGTACTTTTAGTGAGTTCCCACGGCACTTCACTAATAAAAGACCCGTTTCTGATTTGTCATCCACTGATTTTTTTTATAATTTATATTATTTTTATTTTTACCAACCTATTAAGTTGCGCAATTATAGATAAGGGGTACACATCACTTTTAGTAAGTGATTGTGTTGTAGCGACTCATAAATTCCGTTTCTGATATGTCATTTGATTTTTTTTTTTAATTTATGTTACCTATTTTTATGTTTATCAACGTATCAAGTTTCTACTGTGTTAATGTCAAAGTGGCGAAATGTAAATATGGGGGCAGAGTATTTTATGTAGGTAAACTTAATATGTAAGCTTGACTTTATTCTTTTTTTTCTTTATTTATACAGGGTGTTTCTATACCTCTGCACGAAACTTTAATGACATATAATTTGATATACTGATTATAGAACAAAAAGATTTTTTTGGAAATTCGCAAAAGTAAGGGTAGTTCATTCCTACCGAAGATTTTTAGTGCCACTGGTTTAATAGTATATTTAATTATTTATAATTTTGTTACTAATGAAATAGAAGTATAAACACTGCATACAAATAATCATTTATTAATTAAGTATTATGTCTAATACCTTACAGCGTAATGATTTTTAAACAAATATATTTTTTTTTATTTGAGTACCTAGTTTGATTTCGTATAAGGTATTGAAAAGGTAAGGTGTTGTGGGAGAAATTTGAGAAAAATGTATAGCAACAGTGAATTAGTGGATTTTATTAGTGTATGAAGAAGCGGCACAACAAAATTCATTGCATCGGGCGTGTGTGTGTTTGATACAATATGCTGCATTTTGTATGGCTGCAGGAGGAAATAATTTTGAACAATTTTTGTAACAATGACTTGTTGCAGTTTATTCTGATGTGAAATTAAAAAATTGATATCCTCAATTTTATTTTTTCCTTGACCTACCAAAACTATCGAAACATTCACTTGTTCCTGATAATTATGTAATACCTTTAATTTGATTAGTTTGGTTCATCACTAACATAATTATAAATATTTAAATGTACTATCTATATCAAACCAGTGGCACTAAAAATGTTCGCAACGAATACACTGCCCTTATTTTTGCGAATTTTAAAAAAAATATTTTTGTTCTATAATCAGTATATCAAATTATATATGTCATTGAAGTGTCGTGCAGAGGTATAGAAACACCCTGTATGTTACCTACTACAGAACGAAACCTGGACTGACAGGTTTACTCATCTATGCATGTTGTATAAAGGTCGTCAAATTTGCTAAAAGGCTCCTCGAAATGAATAGAACCGTTTCCTTTGCTTGAAAAACGTTGGTAGTGTAAAATATCTAATGAATATTTCGTAATATTTTCTAATATAAATAAATAAATAAATAAATATATCATCACGGCATATTACCCATTTCTGGGTGTGCCATTATCTACACATATGTAGACATCGGTAATGATGACGATATATTTTACCGTGTGGGCGCTTACCAGGCGTCACCTCACGGGCACTCATAGCTGGTGTGGAGAGTGCACCACAGGGGTCACTTTTGTGCCGGATAAAATTGGAAATATTTGGCGTTTGTCGGGATCGAACCCGGTTCCCCCAGGTTCGCGACCAGACACTCAGGCACGCGGCCACGGGACCCCATTTCTAATATAAAAATTCTTGCATAAGCCCTATTATATGCCTAATAAGCGTGCAAAAATATTTAAGTTTCTGCCCGCTAAATGATCTTTTCCCAGTTTACCATCGGCCATTTGTCATGTACTTACCGATTTTATATGTAAGCAAATTACACAATGTTGAATTTGCTGTAACTTCCTGAAGTACCCTTATAAATATAAAATTTAAATCATACTTAAATTCAATTTTAGTGTACCTACTCTTTCCTGCACATTTGTTTATATTTTGGAATGTCATCGACACGTTCGACATAGATATTATTAATGGATAATTTTAGTTTAATAGTTGACAACATACATGATTGTTATTCCTAAGTTCACGTACGTTGTATCTTGTTATGAGCCAATATCTTATTACACAAACTATCCATTAAATTACGCCCGGGTTGTTCGAAATCCAATGTAAGTTTAGTAATGCAGTACGCTACCTGTAATAAAATACATGATAAGCAATGTGTAATAATAATAATAATAATAATAATAATAATAATAATAATAATAATAATAATAATAATAATAATAATAATAGCCCAGATTTGTTGGTACATGGCAATACATTTTTGGAAATTATTGTTGCGGAGTTAAAAAAGGAATCAATTAAAAATATTTGTAATTTTCTCTGAGAACATAAAAGCTGCAAATCATTGAACCACGACTTAATATTACCCATTTCTGGGTGTAGGTACCAATCTGCATTTATTTGCAAATTTGTACAGAGAGATTTATTTTTTTAACTTCGTAGCCAGCAGCCAGCATATGAAAAATTAAATATAAATTGCGCATGTTAGTAATGGGGTCATTTCAAAAAAAATAATTGTTGATTTTTTTTATAAAATCATGAAATCCATCTCATTTAATAAATATAGTAATAGAAAATAAGTTGAAATATGCGACTTTTCATTCATAAATTTGCTAATAAACTTTCGCGCTTTTAAACACGGACTAAATTTGTGACGCCACAAATTTATACTCACACAAAGACAATTCTCTCTCACACACGCTCGCTTCACAACATGAAACAGTAATCTAACCTAAAAGTGTGACAGCTTATAGCAAAATATACAAGAGAGAAGATTATTATTACATTCTATTTCTTTAAAAGTACTAGTGCAGTATAAGGTATGTAAATAAACCATTTATTTAAATAAATACCAAACCAAATAATCATAGTACTAAATTAAACCGGTAGAGCTCGACTGTCGTATCCGTGAATATGTGTCGTCAGCCGTTGAAATATTTGAAATTAAACGCAACTTTTAAAAAATCATATCTTTGATTCTAAAGACTTGTAAGATGTAAAACATACACATACATGTTTAATTTGACCTATTTTTTCAAGAAAAAAATAAATCAGAAAATGTGAAATGACCCCATTGTTCATTTTTGATGAAAAAAAGAACTTTAAAAGTAAAATATTAAAATGTTATGTTGTACTCAAAGCGATTTAATTTAATTAAATAATGCAAACGTAACCAAAGGACGTTACTGCTCATTATTTAATTTAATAAATTCATTACTAGAATGTGCCCTCGTCGTAACGTACATCGGCTGCATATCCGATTTGAGTATAGTAAAGTTATTGAGAATCTATGACGCAGGTGGTCAATTTTTTGTCACTATGTCTCCAAATACGAGTATTTACAAATATTGTACTTTTAATTTCTTGTAATTAAGTAAATGTTAACATAATTTAACCAAAAATAAACAATTAACCATAATTTGAACTTTAAATACTATGTAAAGAACTTTTCTAAATAACTATTTTAAGTACCTATATTTAAAATTGAAACTTGAAACTGAAAATAGAAACTTTGGTGTTCTAACCAACCTGTATAATATAGAAATCAATAAATAAATAAACCAAAATCAATAATCAATCACAATATATATATATCCATACAGTTAAGAACGTTTGGTTTACCAGGCGTCATCTCTCCAGCACTCAATCTTATCATGGAGAATATATTACAGGAGTCTCTTATGATAATTAAAAATTAGTAATAACTTTCAAATTTGACAGTAGTCGCAAAAACTGATAATATTTCAACTCTTTCTGACATAATGAAGTAAGTGGAAAAGTGGCATAAATAAATAACAAAATCTAGAATTTGAGTAAACGGTGAGTGTAGTTGAACTTTAAAAATAATCTGTATCATTCTAAATGTACTAACACTATTCATAAGATTTGGCTAATATCTCTGCTTAGTACCATTTTTTAATCCAAATAACTATAAATCTTAGGCATATATAATATTTTATCTAATTTTTTGTAAAAATGGATTTGTGCATTTTAAATATCAACAAAAAATTGTTACATCAAAATATGAATAATGTACAACAACCTTTGAGTAAAATCCCACAGCCAACTTCAATTTTCCACATTTTCTTTCTCTGCTACCAAGTGCGATAAAATTTCCAGGTTCAGCTTCCTCTGGTATACAAAGTGCTTTACTCCGGTCCTGTCGTCGTTTTGCTTTTAAGGACGTTTTTATATCCTTGGATCCCAAGGTCATAGCAGCTGCACGGTCTTTATCCGTGTAGATTTCCTCATTCTTCCTGCTTCTCAATCGTCTTTTTTTTCTTTTCTTTTTGAGTTCTTGATTGATCATTTTAGCTAAGAGTTTTGGAGGCCTACCTTGAGAAGAAACGGAAACAGTTGACATACGTCGACTTCGAGGTTCGGTCATTTCTTCATCTGTTCTAGGCTCTTCTTCAGGTTTTATATCTTCAGTTTTATGCTCTTCTGGTTTAGGTTCCGTTTCTTCCTTTTTCTCATTATCTTGGTCTTTATATTCATCCTCGCCTTTTGCTGCTATTTCCTCATTCTGATCTAAATTCATTCTTACGAATCTTTGCACTAATTCCGAATCACGATTGGTGTCTAATCGACTGCCGCGTTTTCGTTGCACATCTATTTTGTTATCATCATACTCATCCATTGTTTATTTATATTTAATGATGTGTATTTGTTTTAAAAAATTGCGTGTAAGTGGCACTACTCTGTTAACAACTGACACTTCAAAACGGTTGCTATAGCAACGTGGTGCTAGAGAATCAATCCTTAACACTTTGAGTTGTTGAGTCGTCGCCTCTGTGAATGTTTTGTAGATAAAATAAATTCGCGCCAAATTTGATTTATGTGGGAGTAAAATGTAATAAGTTTTAGTAACTAAAATGTAATAGTTTAAAGTGTATGTACTTTTAGATATTAATTATTTATAACGACCACTCAGAGTTCAGACATTCGTTCATGAAAAATTTAACTTCATAAAATCTTTAGTAGTTATAAATTCAATTTTATTGCCGCTAAAGAACATTAAACTTGAACTTATATGAAGTGAACATAGAACTAGAATTTTTATTTATTTGCTCATGTAAACTTTTACATTTTATAGAATACTTTTTCTCTTATTTGGAGTTTTCTGCTATTAACTTGTGATAAAGCTTTTAAAAAGTAACAGATCATATTAGAAAGACGCACATACATAGAATGAACATTTACCCCGAAAGAACATACCTATCTTCAAAAGCAGAATAAATAACTGTAATGCACAATCCAGAAAAAATGAAAACAAAAATGTCATATAATCTCTGCATTTCAGTGATTTGTTAGTTGTTATTCTTGCAACACAAATTGTTTTGGAACTTATATAATTATTAATTTCTCATTAAAAATTATAAATTTTTCATCCGATTTCAGATTTATTAAACTTTTTTTTCATTAAGCACACGAAAATAAAAGTATGTTCAACGTGTACACAGAGAAAATAATTAGATATACTAACTAAATTGTAGCAAAATTAACTAAACTAATTCCTTATTTTTCAGTCTACTAATATGATTCATAAAATGAAGTTGATTTAGTTAAATTTGTAGTTGCAAATTATAATAAAATTAAATACAAAATTAGATGAAATGACTACATAAATCATAAAATTAACTAAAAAAAAAAATTAAATTTTCTATTTAATTTGTCTAACTCAAAGTTACCAAAAAATGTAGTGAAACCAAAATATAGTAAAATTAAATAAAATAAAATAAGTAATTAAAGTATCTATTTCAGATTAGTTAAAATGCTAAAAAAAATAATAGACATATTGCCTAAAAAAATAATATCTACTTATAATTAACCAAAATTTTAATTCTATTTTTATGTGTAAGTTTTCAATCTGCCGCTGCCAGTTTTCATCAATAAAATTTTGTTTTAGTAGCAAGATTTCAATAGAGAGAGTGTTACTTTAAAATTAGGAATTGGAAAAAAAATATTTATTTGTTATTTAACATCCTCTCTGTACAACAGCAATCCTTTATTGTGACACCAAACTTACATTCCTAAAAAGCTTATCTACATCTACCAACAAACAAATTCTGAAACAACTACATCTGTTCTGCCCGCAACAGGAAGAACAAAACAGCAGGAGATACTGGGCGTCAGAACACCACGTGATATATTGCCGTAAGCAGGTGGACATTGCACAACTTGGTTATTAAGCGAGCGGCGTCTTCTGATTTACTTGATTCTGTTTCCCGCCTAAA
This sequence comes from Ophonus ardosiacus, assembly GCA_943142095.1. Classification (NCBI taxonomy): domain Eukaryota; kingdom Metazoa; phylum Arthropoda; class Insecta; order Coleoptera; family Carabidae; genus Ophonus; species Ophonus ardosiacus. The sequence goes on along the minus strand of OW964832.1, from coordinate 29,902,902 downwards.
TAATGGAAATTGGAGACCTAATGAAATTTTATTATGATTTGCTAACAATATTGTACTTTGTCTTCAATAGATTCTAATTAAGAAATGATAAGGAGATCTATATTTCAGCCTAAATTTCAAATTTAGACATGGTAGATTTTATAAACACAAATATTAAGGACCACATTCAGCAATTACTTTTAGGCTAAATATCACTTTTAAAATTATCTCTATTTTGTTATTCTTTATTATTATTTACTTACAGAATCAAAAGTATTTATTTATCTACATTTTCGTATTATATTTTGTAAAACGGGAATCCATCGCCTATAACTGTTTTAGGTATTCTCTTTTACCACAAATTATAATTTTTTTAATTGCTTTGTTCTCAAAGAGTCTTCAATTTTAATTAACTCCATCTTTCTGCTTTCATGACTGGCGGTGGATGATTGGATTATTGGTGACCACTTGATTGACGATGAACACGCGCTTAGATATTTATGAACACTTTTAGACACAGACATTCTTTGATATTTATACTATTTTATTTACACATATTTACATATTTACATTTATTTTTATTTTTATTATTATTATTATTATTATTATTATTATTATTATTATTATTATTATTATTACTTATTAAACTAAACATTATGAAACTAAACTCTTGCAGAATTAAGCCGGATTTATAGTTTACATAACATAACATAACACAGCATAGCATAACATAGTGAAAATATGAAAACACATAAGTCCGTATGGCATTTTATAGTTTTATAACATAGCATAACATAAGAAATGACCATATTTTATTTCCTTATGTTATGTTATGGTGTTCGGGAATATTCGGCTCAATTCGGATCTATTGGAAGAGCAGCGAAATCTTGGAGCGTTGGAGTGCTCGCATCTGCTTGTTGCTTACAAACAAATTGTGAGGTTAGTTTTTGTTTCTGATGAGATATTTACGTTAAATAAATAGTTAAATTATTGTGCAGAGTTCATAATAATAATGCACAAGATACTGCAACAGCTACTATCATAGCATCGTCATCAGCCATTTTTATCTAAACAAGTCACGTTTTTGCGAAAAGTTCTAAAATTTAACGTGTACAGAGAATGACAAAATGAAATGTGAAAACAGTAATGAATATAGTAATAATACTACATTATGAACATTTTTCAGAACAATTCTTCTTTTTCTCGTGCTATGTCTTATGCTTATGTTTCGTACTATAAAATCTAAAAAAATTCTTATGTTATGTTACGTTATGTTATGCTATGTTTTGTTATGTTATCTAAACTATAAATCCGGCTTTACAGTGTAATTTTTAACGCGTGTAGAAACTAAAATCCGAGTACATGTCTTTTCAACATGAGTATCTAAAACAGACTAACTAAAAAAGCTAAAAGGTTAGCATCTTCATGAAAGGATGTCTAAGGGGTGTAGGGTATCATATGGTATCCCTGAGTCTGATGCACGTAACCTTAATAATTTTGAAGACCTAATTACCAACAAATAAATGTTTAGACAATAAACACTGAGACAACATTGGGATAACAATTACGGATAATGTAATATGTCAAAGGAGAACCCAGACGCACCTATGATAAAGATTTCTAAACTGAATTTTGACATTTATAATTTAAATAATAAATAAACAAAGTTAAAATATTGTTACTGAAACTATAATTTAGAAAAGTTTATTTGTCGACTGCATTCAACATTGTTACATAAATGCATGTAATTTTTCGCTACTTTTTGCTACTGTTGCTGTTGGCGGTAGGTTTGCTCCTGGTGGCGCTTCACTTGTTTACCGCCCGATGACTTGACCACAGCTTCAATGAGGATGGACACATACACTAACACTTAACACTTATAGAGGTGATTGATACTTGAACGTTTTTCTAGAGACGGACATACTTAATATTTTTTATACTAAATTTTATTTAGATATTTATTTACAACTTATTATTATCGACTACATTAAACATAACTAAACAAAACTAAAAATAATTAAATCCTAAAGATGCCGATGTATCCCTAGGCCAAAATACTCGCGTTAGGCAGTACGTGAGCCAAAACTGAAACTCCACATATCGCTTGAACGTGAAAAAACAAATACAGACTCTATGTCTTTCCAGTATGAATCTCTAAACTAGACTAAATGAAAACAAAAGGATATCATCTTCAGTAGAACATATCTGAGGGATGCGGAATAAAAGGTTATCATACGGAATTCGTAGCCAAATATCAATCTTACAGAGGTCGACTTGCAATAATTTATTAATTGTCAACACACTAAATGTCTAAGCGGCTGACATCCAGACTAAACATAGAGAGATGTGGAAAAAATTATAATTATTTATAAACAGAATTTTGACTTATAGAGGTAACAGATTTGAAATATTGTTATCGTAACTATAATTTAAAGAAGTTTATAATAAAGTTATTTTCTTGTTATTGTTCTGCTCTCACCTTGTCACAGGAGTTAGGACTCCTGGCTCTTTTATCTTTCATGTCCTCACGGCCCTTTTTGAGAACGTTAGTACAATTCATAAAATCTTGGTTTCGATATAACTTCTTGCCAAAAGCCTTTCCAACATTTGCACTACATCATTGCACTTTATATGATTTTTAACACACAATGTCTAAGCGGCTGACATCCAGACTAAACAGAGACAGATGTGGGGGAAAATGATAATTATTTCTAAACAGAATTTTGACTTATACAGACAGATTTGAAATATTGTTATCGTAACTATAATTTAGAGGAATTTATAATAAAGTTATTTGCTTGTTATTGTGCTGCTCTCTCTTATATTACATGTCTTCACGGTCCTTTTTGAAAACGTTCGTACAATTCAAAAAACCTAGACTTCGATAACTTTCTTGCCAAAAGCCTTTCCAATATTTGTACCACATCATTGCACGTTATACCATTTTTAACAAAAAAATAAATGCATTTTGTTGCGCCATTTTTAAATCGCCGAGCGTCTATAAATGCTTTGTCAATAAATATTACTGTCAAACACAAAATACACTTCCAATATGATTGAAATCTACCATACACTTCATAGACCGTCACTGATAAAAAAGAGCTGAATCGAGAACGAATAATACGCGAAATTAAAAAATTCTCCATACTTTTTGATCAAACGTCGTATGTAAAAAATATCATGAAATTAATTACACTCAGATGATGTTTCTGATTTGTTTTTCTCAAGTGCAGTACAGTAATGCAGCTTGCAGTAAACGTGACAACAAGCGTGTGTCTGCGATACATCTTTGTTGCAATAGTGATCAAAGGCTTTAAAGGGGATTGAAAACTTAAACTACACCATCACAAGAAGATGCATCGATGTTTTAGCGATTATTTCTGGACTTGAGAGTAAACGTAAGGAATTCTACAGTACACAGAGCAATACTATAAAGTACATACATACTAATTTTTATCCGTGTAAACGTGAAAATAAAACTGATAAAATTAAAATTGATATAAAAAAATTAATGCGTTTATTGCTCTCTTGAAATTGAAGCTATTGTTGAAAACAGAACTGTAACTTGATTCATTTTTAATTAATCCAAAAAAATACCACACTTTATAACACGTGTCACATTTCTGATCAAATAATCGAATTATGTATACTTGACGTATTAACTTTCACAGAACACCGACAGGCTACCGATTTTCACGAGTGTAAAATTAACGTGACATATTACGAATTTGTGAAAAACCAAAATTGATATTGCGTTCTGACGGTAGGAGCGAGACATGGGTCTCGTCTCATGGGGACGACCTACGCCAAAAATTATTTTGTATTTTAATTGACACAATAGCGACCCCTATGATGCACTCCCTACGCCAGAAATCAGTGCCAGTGAGGTGACGCCTGTTAAACGCCCGCACGATACAAATATGTTATCATGATTACCGATATCTGCGTACATTGTACAGATGGGCACTCACAGCAATGGTAAATACGCTATGGTTGATATACAGGATGTCTCTCAAATAGGGGGACATGGCTTAACCTGAGGCTAAAATAAGACGACTAAACTTGCTTCTACCGGAAAGTGTACCATTTAGCCAAAATTCTGCTCCAAAGTCCTTCGAAAAAAAATTAATTTTGCTTGTAATAACAGAACGTTTTATTCGATTTGGATGAAATTTGGTATGACAGTTCATATGGTTATAAGTCATCTTTTAAGATGATACTTGTTATTACTAGTGTATGAAACTTAGGTGTCCCAACATTGATTAGACCATAACTTTTTAATGGCCACGCCGATAACGTAAAATTATTTTTTTTCAGAAAGATACGTTCAATTTTTTCTCTGATTAATTTGTGATATCTGTTACGGTTCAGACAGAAAAAAATAAAACCTGAGTGACTGCATTGTGATTCTTTCCAAATGTCAAACAACTAATGGGCGCATTCAGCACCCCGGCAGCGCTGGCAGCGATGAGCACCGCTGCGTGCCGATGATTGCCGAATGCAATTGCTGGACTAATTACATTCGTCCATTCATTGTGTTCGTCAAACTTCGGAGGTCAGCGATGCCAGCGATGAGAGGTGCTGAACGCAACCAATTTCTATTGACAGTAACAATTGTTTATAGGTTATCAAAAAATTCCTTCGCAATATTTAGAAATTAGTAACATACGTTTGTTCGGCCTAATAGTATTTTACTACCATTCTTATAAATAAGACGCTTTATACGATTTGGATGAAATTTGGTATGACACTTCATATGATTATAAGTCATCTTTTAAGGTGATACTTGTTATTATTAGTGAACCACTAGTGTATGAAACTTAGGTGTTCCAACATTGATTAGACCGTAACTTTTTAATGGCCACGCCGATAACGTGAATTTATTTTTTTTCGAAAAGATACATTCAATAGTAAACTTTTCTCTCTCTATTTATTTTGTGATATCTGTTACGGTTCAGATAGAAAAAAATAAAACCTGAGTGACTGCACCGTGAATTTTTTAAAAATAAATTTAATCTAGCAATCTATACAAATGTCGAACAACGAATTTCTAATGACAATAACAATTGTTTATGGGTTGTCAAAAAATTCCTTCGCAATATTCAGAAACTAGTAACATCTGTTTGTTTGGCCTAATAGTATTTTACTACCATTATTATAAATAACACGAATAAATATGTTAGCTTACTCCTAAATAAGTTGAGATGATTGACAAGTCGTTACTGTCATTAAATATTAGAAGTTTGACATTTGGATAGACTGCTAGATTAAATTTATTTAAAAAAAAAAATCACGATGCAGTCAATTAGTTTTTATTTTTTTCTGTCTGAACCGTAACAGATATCACAAATTAAACAGAAAGAGAAAAGTTTACCACTAAATGTATCTTTTTGAAAAAAAATAATTTTACATTATCGGCATGGCCATTAAAAAGTTATGGTCTAATCAATGTTGGGGCACCAAAGTTTCATACACTAGTAGTTCACTAATAATAACAAGTATCATTTTAAAAGATGACATAACCATATGAATTGTCATACCAAATTTTATCCAAATCAAATAAAGCGTCCTGTTATTATAAACAAAATTAATTTTTTATTGAAGAACTTTGAAGCAGAATACTGGCTAAATGGTACGCTTTCCGGTAGAAGCAAGTTTGGTTAAATCGTTTTATTTTAGCATCAGGAATCTGTGGTTAAGCCATGTCCCCCTATTTGAGAGACAACCTGTATAGGTATATTTATTTTATTTACGATATTAAGTTATTGAAAATTGATAATCATTCACAAATTATTATCGTAATAAAATATGATTACTCTTATACCATGTTTCTGAACACATTAATTAAAGAAGCATTAGCTGTGAAATAGACCCGTCGAAGTTCATTTTTTTTTTTTTGCTGTTCATATGCAAGAAATTCTCTAACATTTCATTTCTTGAAATAATCACCACAATTCTGTAACAAAGTTACTAACTCTAATAGTGCGATTCTATAATTTTCTATAACGCTATAGAAATGTAAAAGTGAACAAAGTCGCAACAATTTTTGTTTACTAATACGTTTATTATCTTTTGACATTAAAAAATGATGCGCTTTTGTTGAGAGTTACAGTTGTATAATTTTGTAGAAAATTACAGAATCGCACCGTTAGCATCTTCACTATAGCAAATAATTTACATTTGTTTTTATTGATTACAATTTCTAGCAATATTCTTTGATTGGGGTGATCGTTTTATAATGATTAAAATAATTATTAAAATTTTGACGTGACAGTTATGACCTCAGCATCACTGCGGCATACGAAAAGAGATCCGAAATACGTAACCATTTAATTTGACATAAGAATCCATATAGATGTCACTTGTCATTCCAAAAAAGTCAGTCGCATCTTTACCTGAAATATAGTGGCATCAACAACTTTGGTTTATGTACATAAATTTTTTGATTGCACTATTATGAGTATAAAGATGTAAAGAGAAAGAAATGTAGGAATTTTTACTTTGCTTTCTTTTTTTTATATTCAAAATTCATATGCAATATGTAACTGTAAAAAGTCATACAGTTGGTCGGGCCTATACTTCACTTAAAAAAATTAAACAAACTACATGTTTCAAAATTGTTTATCTTGCATATAGGTACATACTACATCAATGTTATAATTAATAGAATATGTGATGCTGTAAATATTTTTTTTGTTTTTAACGGTTCAAGCGCTCTCTATAGCTCTAATAGGTATTTAGAGTGAGTTTTCAGCGTCTGTACTACTTCAGTACAAATTGTGGGTATTTCGCTAATTACACGTCGTTTACAAGCTTTAATTCTGAGTTTTAGCATACGCTCGACAAACCACTTTATCACCTTCAAATTTCAAAACTAAAATTCAATAGAGAAATTACTACGAATTAATTAAAACTATTATTAGTTATTAATTAAATGGGATGTGTGGCAGAATGATCTATTTTAATTTTGAAAATTAAATTTCGGTTACATAGTAATCATTGTACTTATAGAAGTGACTCTTGTTGTGCATTCACTTCATTTTTAATTAACCGTCGTTATGCAACTTGTTCTACTTAAAAAAGTGAATAAAGTGCATGATCAACTTCAAAATTTATTAATACAGTGCAACACAGCAGTGAATAATGAGATAAATGTATATGTCACACGTACGTGTTTGTAAAAGTATGACGTCAATTTTTACCTCCCGCTACCCTTGGTAAGGGAAGTATAGGGATCGTGGTAAAAATCGCATATCGAGATTTTAGTAATTGACCACGTTCTGAGATTCCTACAAAAATTTTTTAACATTTTCACAATGATGGCTGTATGTGTGTTTGTGTGTGTGTGTGTGTGTGTGTGTATGTATGTATGTATGTATGTATGTATGTATGTATGTATGTATTCTAAAACCCTGTATTTCGACCCCATTCTAATATGGAAAAAAATCATTAGATTTTGGAGTAAATCGAATAACACGAAATGACACTTTACTTGAAGTTCATAATGGTTTTTCTTCAAAAAATACCATTAAATGTCATTGTTTACGTTTTATGTCATTATTGAAATTTGAATTGAAATTATTGAATTTTTTACATGTATATATTAATACTCTTTACCTCTCGCTAAGAGAGGCATTGGAATCATGCTAAAATTCACATATCCAAATTTTAATGGATAAGCACGTTTTAAGGTCCCTATAATCCCATTAAAATATTTTTACGATGATGTCCGTGTGTGTGTGTGTGTGTGTGTGTGTGTGTGTGTGTGTGTGTGTGTATGTGTGTGTGTGTGTGTATGTATAAGTGTGGATGTGTGGATGTTGGAACCACGGTTTCTCAAATGCTATGAGACATAAAAAATATTTAACTGCAGTTTCCTCAATCTGACATTCCTGGGAAGAGCTGTTTAGATTTTGGTAACAATTGGACAACCGGAAGTAATAGTTACATTAAAAAAAATTTCTTAATATTATTTTTTGAAAATTTTTGTTATTACTATTATTGAAGAACATAAAATTCTACATCTGATGCATTTAAAATTTTTATTATATCTTGTATATAGGTAGATTTAGAGATAAAGGCACTGTAATGTATAGAATAATCTAATCGCAGAGGCTAAGGCACTAAGGAAACCAGTTGACAAATTCAAATGTCTATAATAGTTTGTATATGATAGATGTCAGTGTCAAAAATCAACAGTTTTAGTGACATTTTGAAAGCAATTTCTGGGTAGTTATTTTTTATTGTTTTATTAATTAAATATTTAAAATTGTAGGTAAAATGCATATATCCATAAGAAATACCACCAATCTTGCTAATGAATTGGAAGAATCTCTGACATTTAGGAACTTCCTCATACAATGAAAAATAGATATAATTAGAATTGTATGTGTGCAGAAGACATGTTAAATACAATAAAAACTATATTTGAGTAAAGTTCTGTAATTTTTTTGTTAAAAAACGACGGTTCGATAGCGAAGTGCAATACAATACTTATATAGCCTAAAATGGAAATGGCGAGAGGTCTTGTGCTGGCCACAACAGATTTTTCTATATATTTTACAGATACATTTAAAAAGTAATCTTTTTATAAATCCCAGAGCCTTTGTTAAACACATTTCCTTTGTTACACAGTTCATATTTCAAATGTATGTAACTGACAGATAAATGTCACTGTCAAAAAACTAATCACTTCAAATTAATAATAGTGACATTATAAAAAGAAAATAGTAAATAAAGCATTAGTTATATGCATAGGAACTTAATATAGTTTGTAGAATTACTCTTAGTAAATATGTAGATTTAAAGTACATCAGATTTTTTTTATTGAAATAGTGAATCAGATCCGTATGTTACAACGTAACCAATACGTGACATTAGTAGTTTTATTTGTTAACAGTTCTACTGGTTTGGCACTATTCTAGTAAAAAAATATCGTCATGCGCTGTATTACCTACATTTTTTTGCAAAATTTGAGTACTACATCACTCTAACGACTCAAATATGGCACTTCTTGAAATATACACTGACCGGCAAAAAAAAAACGGACCACTTAAAAATATCCATATACCTGTTTTCATATTTGAGATATGAGATGAGGAAAATATATTAAACCACGAACTACGATCTGTCTGATTTTTTAACAATCTGAAGTGGAATCTCATATATGAAATTATAATTTTTATTTAACTAAAGACATTCTTAAAACTAATTAAAAAAATGAATGTTTCAACGACCCCAAATGATACCACCACATTCTTTTACCTAAAGCTACTCACCGTAGAAATTCTTTCAAATACCCTCCATGGTTTAATTTTAACATTATAGCTTTAATAAAGGAAAAGGAACACTACAGAAATTTGTACAAAAAAAATAAGCTGGTGTATTATTTAAACAAATTCAAAGAACTTCGAGGTACAGTTAAGAACATTTCCAAAAAATTGTACATTACTTATATAAATAACATTCGGCGCAACAAATGTCAATTACTATTTTTATATAAATTAGTCAACAATTTAATTAGTAGTCCATCACTTTTTTCTGAACTTAATTTTCATGCACGGCCATGTAACACCCGTTCAACTATACTGTGCTATCTCTCAAGAACAAATTGTCACTACTCCAGTCCAATAAACTATATGTGCCGATTATTCAATAAATTTAGCATTGAACTTGACTTAAGCGATTCTTTCTCAGAATTCAGTGGCAAAATTGATAAATGCTTGAGGAATCATTCTGCTAATTACTTGAATTACACATCTATTTCATGTTCTTATATATTTTTCTTATATTTTTGTATGTCATTAACTTTATTTGTATAATTGTACTAACACTTTTGTTTCTGAATATTCTAATTTAATATTACTCTGTAATTGGGAATCATTTCCTGTTGGGTGATAAATAAATAAATAAGATACTGAATAAAAATTGTTTGAACATTTTTTCCGTATCTCTCATAATAGGCGAGATACGAGGTATTATCAAAATTAACAAAAAAACAAGTTTTATGCTGTAATTCAAAAACAAAAGGCAAATGAAAATTTCTATAGCGACTCTCAATTTTGTTTCAAAAAATTAACTATGGAATGAGCAAACGGTTTTACTACAAAACAAATTCAATGCATTACGTTTAACTACACAACTCATCGAAAAATATGCCAATTGCCAATCAGATAGCTCAATATTTCTTAGTTACGCTGTATAACATCGGATATTTGCGTTGCTAAGTTGTGTATTTCGATCGCATACCATCCATGGATATAAACAAGCAATGTTTTTGACATTTCGTAAAAATTAGTCGTCATCTCGACTGTATATTCGATTATTTTCGAACTTGTGTTGTATAACTATTGATAATATTAAAAGTGGTCTGTTTTTTCTGCCGGTCAGTGTATTAGGATACTAATTTAAAATTTATCGACTTGCAGAAAATTATATTTTAAATTTTATTCAGAAAACTTTGAAAGTTGATAAAAGCAGGAATTAAAAATTTATAAAAAGTGCTAAAACTTTATTGTTTGGCGGAGATGTTTTATTTTTCAAAAGTTTTGTTTTTAGGTTCGCTGAAAGTAACATATCTACTTTACCATAAGACTTCAGAATTGCAAATATTCTTAATGTTCAATGTTTTCAAAGACCTTAGCAACATTCAACTGAAAGTAAAAATCTTCATCAATCATACTTTTTATTCCAGTATTAGCACATTATCTACATGTAACCCGTTTTCGATAAAATTAAAAAATATTTGTCGGGCAATGGAGCAAGACTACAATAATTGCAGTTTCATTAGAACTTTAACAGGATTAACGATCTGATTTATATTTATTTTAAACTCTACTCAATTAATATCCCTAGAATAATTTCAAGCATTCTAGTTAATTACACTTCAGGTTGTAATATTTTTCAACCCACGTATAATTACTTTTACGATAAAGCAAATACAATTAACTTTCGCTGTAATGAAACCAATGCATCATCCAATACGGGAAAATTCCATCAACGAGTAAATAGAAAATATTTTAGTTTGCTTGTAATATGGAGTTATATTCTCCATAGATATTAAGAGCGACTTTATTACTACATAACGTTACGTTAATTTATTGATAGTGATGAAATTATGATTTACTCGTCCATAAAATTTTATTGAGGAATCGGTTTTATGAAATTTTTATGCCCATTGAGTAATACAATGTTGTTAGGAAGCCTATAATAATATTGTTGTTAACTAAGCATAACATAATAATGAATATTTTACCCAATGGTATACAGATTTCAATCTACTTCATGTAAGTAAAGAATAGCGTGTCCTTAAAAATGTTAAACACATTCAAAAAGAATGTACCTACGCATCTCAGAAACAGACGTAAACTTTTAATTCTGGCTGTGGGTGCACTATTACCTTCCGTCAAAAGGAAGGTATTGTCATTGGTCAAAAAATTCGGTGGTGAGTTTTTAATGAATAAACACGTTTTAAGATCCCTAGAGTACGATTTTACTAATTTTACATTGATGTCTGTATGTGTGTGTATGTGTCCGTGTGTGTGTTTGTGTGTGTGTGTGTCCGTGTGTGTGTGTGTGACAATTTTTTCTCCAACGATAACTTCAAAACTACAATTCTAAAAATCATGATTCTTTCGTATTCCACTTCTTTACAACCATATGAAGAGCTGATTAGATTTTGGTTTTGAAGTTCTTAACAGTTTTTCTGGAAAAAACGCAGTTAAATACCATTTTTCGACATTTTATGATCATTAATATGAAAGAAAATATTATTCTCTATACGATTTGATTATACGTTTCCTTCATATTCAATAGATATAGAGTTATAGAGAGATTAAGAGAGGTTAACTTTAAAAAATCAGTTAGTTTTGCAAAAATTATGGAAACAGCAGATATATTCAAAAAATTCTAATTGACAGATGTCAGTGTAAAGTGCAAAATCAAAGTGGAAAGTATAGGATCAGAAAGTAACATAAGTGACAGTGTCCCTCGCAAGTGACTTGCAGTTTCAATGCCGGGAGTACGAGGAAGGCCAAAGAGAAGATGGAAGGACTGTGTAGCAGAATATTTGAGAGAGGAAGAACTGTGTGAAGAAGATGCGTTGGATAGGAATGAGAAAGTGTGAAGTGCAATTTACAAAATGTACATTCGTGTTATAATTATTATTGGATTTATAGAATCTTTTCAAAGGAACTTGCAATATGGAATTTGTAGAAAATAGTGTGTTCGTGTTACAATTTTACAGGATATATAGAAACTTTTCCAAGGAACTTTTGGTATCGGATTTGTACAAAATACATTGAATTGACGGAAGGTTTTGTGCTGGCCACGACAGATTTTTTTTATTTAAAATACGAGTATTTATGTTTTTATAAATGAAAATAAAACAGAAAAAATGACTTACCTATTTTATTATTCATATATTAATTTATGTATTATTTAACATAAAAAATAATAAAAAATATAATATTTCTCGAGCGCAAAATTTGTAAGGAATTCTTTTTTCTCAGGGTTATCGCTCAAAAGCAGCTGTAGACACGTGTTTCGCTCTTATTAGAGCTCATCAGTACAGCATAGCTAGTTAATAGGTGGACATTAACTAGAGGTAGTAATCGAAAAAAACAACACAGTGTAACAGCACTAGTAAGCAGCCAAATACACCCATGTTGCCTCGGTCAGCATCTCCACACACTTGTGGATCAACACAACGTCGCAGCGGCGGTGATTTATAACCACCCACCAGACCCGTTACTTGGACCCCCAAAAGTAAATACTAAAAAATATAATATTTCTCGAGCGCAAAATTTGTAAGGAATTCTTTTTTCTCAGGGTTATCGCTCAAAACTGATGAGCTCTAATAAGAGCTCTAATAACGAAACACGTGTCTACAGCTGCTTTTGAGCGATAACCCTGAGAAAAAAGAATTCCTTACAAATTTTGCGCTCGAGAAATATTATATTTTTTAGTATTTACTTTTGGGGGTCCAAGTAACGGGTCTGGTGGGTGGTTATAAATCACCGCCGCTGCGACGTTGTGTTGATCCACAAGTGTGTGGAGATGCTGACCGAGGCAACATGGGTGTATTTGGCTGCTTACTAGTGCTGTTACACTGTGTTGTTTTTTTCGATTACTACCTCTAGTTAATGTCCACCTATTAACTAGCTATGCTGTACTGATGAGCTCTAATAAGAGCGAAACACGTGTCTACAGCTGCTTTTGAGCGATAACCCTGAGAAAAAAGAATTCCTTACAAATTTTGCGCTCGAGAAATATTATATTTTTTAGTATTTACTTTTGGGGGTCCAAGTAACGGGTCTGGTGGGTGGTTATAAATCACCGCCGCTGCGACGTTGTGTTGATCCACAAGTGTGTGGAGATGCTGACCGAGGCAACATGGGTGTATTTGGCTGCTTACTAGTGCTGTTACACTGTGTTGTTTTTTTCGATTACTACCTCTAGTTAATGTCCACCTATTAACTAGCTATGCTGTACTGATGAGCTCTAATAAGAGCGAAACACGTGTCTACAGCTGCTTTTGAGCGATAACCCTGAGAAAAAAGAATTCCTTACAAATTTTGCGCTCGAGAAATATTATATTTTTTAGTATTTACTTTTGGGGGTCCAAGTAACGGGTCTGGTGGGTGGTTATAAATCACCGCCGCTGCGACGTTGTGTTGATCCACAAGTGTGTGGAGATGCTGACCGAGGCAACATGGGTGTATTTGGCTGCTTACTAGTGCTGTTACACTGTGTTGTTTTTTTCGATTACTACCTCTAGTTAATGTCCACCTATTAACTAGCTATGCTGTACTGATGAGCTCTAATAAGAGCGAAACACGTGTCTACAGCTGCTTTTGAGCGATAACCCTGAGAAAAAAGAATTCCTTACAAATTTTGCGCTCGAGAAATATTATATTTTTTAGTATTTACTTTTGGGGGTCCAAGTAACGGGTCTGGTGGGTGGTTATAAATCACCGCCGCTGCGACGTTGTGTTGATCCACAAGTGTGTGGAGATGCTGACCGAGGCAACATGGGTGTATTTGGCTGCTTACTAGTGCTGTTACACTGTGTTGTTTTTTTCGATTACTACCTCTAGTTAATGTCCACCTATTAACTAGCTATGCTGTACTGATGAGCTCTAATAAGAGCGAAACACGTGTCTACAGCTGCTTTTGAGCGATAACCCTGAGAAAAAAGAATTCCTTACAAATTTTGCGCTCGAGAAATATTATATTTTTTAGTATTTACTTTTGGGGGTCCAAGTAACGGGTCTGGTGGGTGGTTATAAATCACCGCCGCTGCGACGTTGTGTTGATCCACAAGTGTGTGGAGATGCTGACCGAGGCAACATGGGTGTATTTGGCTGCTTACTAGTGCTGTTACACTGTGTTGTTTTTTTTCGATTACTACCTCTAGTTAATGTCCACCTATTAACTAGCTATGCTGTACTGATGAGCTCTAATAAGAGCGAAACACGTGTCTACAGCTGCTTTTGAGCGATAACCCTGAGAAAAAAGAATTCCTTACAAATTTTGCGCTCGAGAAATATTATATTTTTTAGTATTTACTTTTGGGGGTCCAAGTAACGGGTCTGGTGGGTGGTTATAAATCACCGCCGCTGCGACGTTGTGTTGATCCACAAGTGTGTGGAGATGCTGACCGAGGCAACATGGGTGTATTTGGCTGCTTACTAGTGCTGTTACACTGTGTTGTTTTTTTCGATTACTACCTCTAGTTAATGTCCACCTATTAACTAGCTATGCTGTACTGATGAGCTCTAATAAGAGCGAAACACGTGTCTACAGCTGCTTTTGAGCGATAACCCTGAGAAAAAAGAATTCCTTACAAATTTTGCGCTCGAGAAATATTATATTTTTTAGTATTTACTTTTGGGGGTCCAAGTAACGGGTCTGGTGGGTGGTTATAAATCACCGCCGCTGCGACGTTGTGTTGATCCACAAGTGTGTGGAGATGCTGACCGAGGCAACATGGGTGTATTTGGCTGCTTACTAGTGCTGTTACACTGTGTTGTTTTTTTCGATTACTACCTCTAGTTAATGTCCACCTATTAACTAGCTATGCTGTACTGATGAGCTCTAATAAGAGCGAAACACGTGTCTACAGCTGCTTTTGAGCGATAACCCTGAGAAAAAAGAATTCCTTACAAATTTTGCGCTCGAGAAATATTATATTTTTTAGTATTTACTTTTGGGGGTCCAAGTAACGGGTCTGGTGGGTGGTTATAAATCACCGCCGCTGCGACGTTGTGTTGATCCACAAGTGTGTGGAGATGCTGACCGAGGCAACATGGGTGTATTTGGCTGCTTACTAGTGCTGTTACACTGTGTTGTTTTTTTCGATTACTACCTCTAGTTAATGTCCACCTATTAACTAGCTATGCTGTACTGATGAGCTCTAATAAGAGCGAAACACGTGTCTACAGCTGCTTTTGAGCGATAACCCTGAGAAAAAAGAATTCCTTACAAATTTTGCGCTCGAGAAATATTATATTTTTTAGTATTTACTTTTGGGGGTCCAAGTAACGGGTCTGGTGGGTGGTTATAAATCACCGCCGCTGCGACGTTGTGTTGATCCACAAGTGTGTGGAGATGCTGACCGAGGCAACATGGGTGTATTTGGCTGCTTACTAGTGCTGTTACACTGTGTTGTTTTTTTCGATTACTACCTCTAGTTAATGTCCACCTATTAACTAGCTATGCTGTACTGATGAGCTCTATTAAGAGCGAAACACGTGTCTACAGCTGCTTTTGAGCGATAACCCTGAGAAAAAAGAATTCCTTATAAAAAATAATGTCTATTATAACAAAAAAAAAATACATATATTTATATACAGCTGTCTTTAAAATACGTAGACATTGCTTAACCACTGACTTCTGGGCACAAAATAAGATGATTTAACTAAATTTACCTATATCCGAAAGTGTTCCTACCGTTTAGCCAGTATTCTGTTTCAAATTTCTTCTAAAAGAAATTAATTTTACTTATAATAATAGCGAAATTTGGTATGAAAATCCATATGGATATAAGAAAAATCTTCTTTCAAGATGATATTTGTTATTATAAGTAAACCACTACATACATAGTATATATGAAACTTATTGATTCATCCATAACTTTTTAATTGCATCGTTTATAACGTAGAATTATTATTTCTCAGAAAAATACATTCACTAGTGAACTTTGCTGTCTCTGTACATAAATACAACTCCGAATGACACTAAAGAGACGCTTTAGAACAACAAAAATAAATTATACAAATCGATTTTATTTCATGCTTCAGATTAAATGTTAATTTTTTGTTTCATATAATAGAAACTAAGAAACTATTCTCTAACCGTAAATTTGACATTTTGTACAAATTATAGCAACGAATATAATCTGTTCAATTAGTGCGAGTCAACTTCAATAGTGTGCTCTATAAAACCCTGAAATCTAATTCCTAAAATCGTAAATAATGTCGTCATTTAGGGCATATAAATTTAGGATTTAGTATTAAAAGTGTAACATCGGACACAGCGAAGTATTTTATTGTCTCGCAAAAATCAATCTCACTGGCTGTAGGAATAGTTTGATTATTTTAAATATGAATTCTATAACTTTTTTAAATTATCTACTGAAATATATTACATAAAACCAATTTCCTGGGTAGATATATATCCTATATATATATTCTCTCATCACTGTTTTGTTCTATCACTGTCGGTCTAATTTTTTTTGCCGAAAACTACCATAACAAAAACATTCAATTATTGGGTCTTTATAATTTTCATTAGTCATATCGATCGTTTATTTTTTTTAAATTTTAGTCCAATTTACTTCATTCAATATCCATGATTGTCCTTCAAAATCTGCGGAATTTACTTTCCAATATGAAATGTAAGATATACAAACTTCATAAAATGTAATTTAGTGCTTCGCGCTTACGGTACCATATTAATTAATATTAAAAATTAAAATTCTTATAGGCATTTGTCACGTCGTTTCGATTCAATATTGTCAATTTAACCAACAATTAAAATTTAACTAAAAGCGATACAACTGGCCATTAGTAATAGGAATTGAAAAACCGAGACATATTGAAAGCCGACCGGGACTCGAGCTTAAAACCCGGGACTGTCCCGGTCAAACCGGGACGTATGGTAGCCCTGGATATCTGTAACAAATATTTATATGTTGTCAAAAATCTCCTTCGCAATATCCTAAAACTATTAACATATCCATTTGTTTGGCTTAAAATACCTAGCTGGTATTTTAATGCCATTATTATGTATAACACAATTATGTCAGCGTACTCCTAAACAACTTGAGAAGATTGACAGCTCATTTTTAACTGACCGGCACATTATTATTGCAATGTTTAAAGTATAATTCAAATGCAGGGGAAAATTACTGTGGATACACGTGCGTCCGTCCGTGCACCCACGTAGGTTGCGCCCTGCTCTGAAATTCAATTCTTTCAACAATTTAAGCATTTAAATCAGAAGAATCAAGTACCATTTTTTTAAAAGTTATTTTACAAAAAGTAGTATACACGAAACAATAACGGTAACTGCAATTTCCTCTTTAATTCATATCTCATCAATACGAGGCTCACGTTAGAATTATTGAGAATAGGACACTTGGTTTATATTAGTTAGAATTTTATTTTTAATATGTTCGAAGTAGTTCCCTTTAATAATGCACTTCATTATTCTTTCCTTTTCCTTACACTTCTTAAAAGTTCCCAACCGATCTTCTTTCGGAATGCTTTCAAATTAATCATACGTTACATTAATCTCTTCTTCACACATGAACTTTAAAACTGAATTTTAAAAAAATCGAAACGAATGGGTTAAATTATTTTTGTAGTTATACTTTTGTTAATTAAACTCTCTTTGTCTTCACATTTTAGCTATATTTAGAATTTTATAAAACTTAACATCATTTCCAAAACATTTGGTCTAAATAATATAGTATATCTTGTTAAAATCTTATACTCGTACAGCAAGATGAACATTGTAAAGCAAATGAAAAAAAATGAAGGTCATAAATTTTCTATATTATTTTTAGTGTATGGAGAGCTTATTTTTAGTGTTTGTAATACACAAACACATCAAGAGCCGCCAGAGCCGAATCTAGGCACAAGCAAACCTAAACAGTTGCCTATGGGCGTCAATCGAAGTGAGGCATTTCATAAATCATAAACTTTTTTAAACCTTCATTAGTCAATTGAAATTCCTAAAATAGATAAACCTTACTGAAGTCTCACATGTCGTATAATTTACATGTGAAATCGTGCCTGAGATTAATGATGTATATGTATACGTATAGATATAGAAAATTTTAGTCAAAATTTTGCGAGAGTTGCACTGCCGTACAGATGGAGAAGGCGGCATAAGCGTACGAAGCGCCTCGGTCGCCGAGCGCGTTGAGGCAGTGTGTCTCCGACAGCACTCGAAGCGACCTTCACCGCTCGGAAACTAAGGTCGTGGGTTCGACTTCCACCAGGGGCTTGGATGTTTGTGTGTCCTTAAAATACTTTATAAAAAATGTGAAATGTAACAATAAATTGTAAAAGAAATAAATAATAAAGTATTAGAGCTATAACAAAAATAGTTGAAAGCCGACAAAATATTAAAAAAAAAAATCTGATGTGGCCAACACATGACCTCCCGCTAATTCCAGGTTAAAATAGCAGTGAGCTTTAAGTAAAGTATCATTTCCGGTTAATCGTTTGTAAATAAAATTTAATTTGTTGTCCAATAAATAGAAAAGTCTGTAATACAAAATTTTGGATTGTTTTATTGTTTTTCCTAAAAAATCTGTTAGAGCTCCAAATTAAGTACTACATCCGATTTATCATATATGGTTAGAATCTAATATGTTGTTTCAAATTATATATGAATTTTAAATACCAAATTTGAGATATTTTGGATCATATTTTAATAGGCTTTAAGGAAAAATCTCTCTAAAACGCAATCTTTGTAAATTCTTCGCCGTACATGATCCATTTCGTAAATGTGTAGTTGTAAATTAATATTAATTTATAGTGCTGCAAAAATAACAATTAGCAAATTTAAAACCGATCATCCTGTATATCTAACATTTATGTATAATGGAAAATATATTATTTTTACAAACCTTAATTATATATTTTACTATTATATTCTCCTTAACACGGTTTCATTATTAATTTTAATATAATTGCTTTCTGTCAGTGACATTTGTTTAAATATGTCAAAACTGTCATTAAAATTATGTTTTTGTTTGACGCATAGGCATGAAAATAAATTATATTATATATTCATATTTAAAGTTATTTAGAGTTATTTACTAAATGTTATTATCGTAGAATTGAAGATTGTACCATTATATTCAATTTTAATTAGTAAAAGTTGCAAAATATAATCATATTTACTGACTTACTGAGATTTTACGTATTTTTTTATCTTCCGTTACTTTTTGGTTAAGGAAGGTATTGTCTTTGGTCAAATATTTCGATGCTGAGTTTTAGGGTCCCTAGAATACGATTTTACTTTCGGTATGGGATTTGAACAAAATACATCAATTTTTTTTTTGTTGTAATATAAATATATTTATTTGAATATATTATAACAAATTTTTAATTTTTCTATTGCGTGGGGACGGCGTATTAATATTTTCTACCTAGGGGTAAAAATAAGCAAAACCCGATACTGCAAAACACTTATTTTTAACAAAAAATAACAATAATAATAATAAGAACATGAATTTATTTTTATATTGACATAGGTGTTTCCGTGTATCTTTTTATTATTAACTGCAAAAGAAGGAAAAATATATAAATAGTAGATTTCCTAGATCTTTGCAAAGATTACCTATACCTCTCTAAAGAATGCAACCATGTATTGATTTAATTTTATTTATATCCAGCATTATAACAGTTGAAACACTACTGTTCTTAAACTATTGATGTTGGTTTAAAATTACCCTAAATTTACCTGGCAATCGAGATGCTGCTGCTACCGCAAATATTTTAATAATTCAGTACGACAACTAACTTGTAGGGTAGGTGACCAGTAGCAGACCAGACATGTCGTGCTATTTGTCGGCGACATACTATCGTAAAAGTTTTTAAAACTCAATTTCAAAGCCCGTAAATTACGCTCCTTTGCAGCTATCATTTCATTATAACTTTTTCATGGGTAAAGAAAACTTACTGAAATTTTAATTGAGCAAAAACTAATAGTTTATTTTTATTTACTAGTTGGAACATATATTTCAAGACGACACGAAAATTTATTAAATCTTTTAATATATAGGGAATAAACGTAATCGTAATATTTAAATTATAAACAGAGAAATATATTTTCGTTCTATAATTTCTACTTTGCAGTTAACATGACAAAAAAATATAATAAATTGCTTTAGTGACAATTATTGACCACAAAATTTTTAAAGTGTTGAAATAGATCATTTTATGTGAGTCCAATTATTAACGAACTTCGCTGTTTACTAACAAGATGAGTTTAACAAATTACTTCTTATTCGCTCATTTTATATAGTTGCTATGGATATTTATTTATTACATTTCTACGCCGCCGGCCGCATAGAAAATTGAAAAATTATTACAACTTAACGAATATCTAAGACTTTTTAAAACTACAGATCGCTTTTAATTTAGATGAAGTTTCACAAAAAATTATGCAATTATAAATTTATTTTTAACAAACGCGCCTTAGATTATTTCATAACTTGTTTAATATTTCTGATAAATATTAATTCAATGAAGCGAGAAACGATATAAATTAGTGTTGGCAATATAATGTGAATCTTCATACGGCTAAATAGTAAAATAATGAAATGTGGCAGCATATTTATCATCATATTTAACAGAGCGTCAACTAATAGTTTCTTATCTGGGCATTAACTCCTCTATGTTTCAAGCTTCATCGGGTGTCCCACAGAGATCAAACCTGGGCCCACTTTTATTTCTCATATTTATAAATGATATTGAGAAATGTTTTGAGAATGAATTATTGCTCTTTGCGGATGATTTGAAGATATTTAAAACAATTTCAGAACCTTCTGATTGTATATCACTTCAGCAGGACCTTTATAAATTGGAGCATTGGTGTAAACTAAATAACCTGGAATTGAACATTAATAAATGTAAATCTCTTTCTTTTACTAGAAAACATTCCACTATTTGCTTTGAATATAAACTAAATAACTCTATATTAGGCCGTTGTGAGGAAATTAAAGATCTAGGTGTAATTTTTGATAAAAAACTAAATTTTAACAAACATATAGACACTACAGTTTTATCTGCTTACAAATCATTGGGATTTATTATACGGAATACACGTCTTTTTACATCAGTATCAGCTATTACAGTACTGTACTATGCATTTGTTCGAAGTAAATTGGAGTATTGTTCAATAATTTGGTCTCCTTTCTATAAGAAATTTTGTAATCTAATAGAGGCAATACAAAAGAAATTTTTAAAATATTTGCATTTCAAAACATTTAACATTTATCCTCCTTTCAATATGCCCTATGATACGTTAATAGATTTATTTAAATTTCAAAAACTTGATTGTCGCAGACAAAACTATCAAATTATTTTTCTTCATAAATTAATCCATAATATAATAGACAGCCCTAATATTCTGCAATTTATTAATATTAAAGTACCAACCTTTTCTTCCAGAAATCAAACCTCATTCATTCCATTTCAGTCCCGCACTAATATATTGCTAAATTCCCCTATCAACGCAATGTTTGCTAGTTACACGAATATTCAGGACCATTGTGATATTTTTTATTGTAACTTTAAATATTTGCAAGCCTCATTACAGTTGTAATATATTCATGTTTACTTTTTCTTATCTTATATGTATTTGCATTATAGTATTTATTGTCTATAAATTTGTAACGTATAATTATAATTTTGTATTTATATTTATGCTCACTGTAACTTTTATTCAATTTCATGTTGTATTTTCTTTGTTCTTTAGTCCATAATTTGGGTTCGCCTGTTGGACAAAGTATTCAATAAATAAATAAATAAATAAATAAATAAATAAATAAATAAATAAATAATACGTAGGACTCAAATTGTGGTACACAAATACTCACAATATTGCCAATTTATACATATTATTTAACCAGTGGTACAACGAAAACGATGTTTGTATTATTTATACCACTCTATAAGTAAGATCGTCTGCCATGTATGTTGCCATATGAATGTCAATACCATGTGTATTGCTGTTCACATTATAGTATGGAGCTAATGCTACTTTGAAATTCCGATTCAACATGCAATTCTACTTGATTCATAAAATATTGAAGTTTACGTTATCTCTATTTTTATCTTTTACATGTACATGAGGAAGGTAAAATCCCCAAAATATGATTTTATTGTTTTTACAAACGTATATTTGAAGAGCTGATTAATATTTCATTCAATTGTCTAATTAACATAATTGAAGCATTTAAATGTCAATCTACCATTTATTTAAAGTTATTCAACAAAAAAAAATTGTTTTCCCCGGTCTACCTATTTTTCTTATTTTCAATAATTCTAATTAAAATGTTACGATTGATTTACTTTTCCAATAATTTCCTTCGGCTGGTCATAATATACATATATTTGCAGCAATGCTTAATAAAAGAAAATTTGTATATAATACATACTCATATAACCGCTGAAAAATGATTTTATTTTGTTCAAGTTCAAAGGTTGTTCCATATGACTTTCGCTTCGTTGAGCAATCTTACGTAACAACTCAAAAAGTAAAAAAGTAATACCTTATCTTTAAAGAACTAAGTAAATGAAAAACATATAGTTACAATACAAGCAGCAAACATACAACAGCAACATATTCAAACATCAAAAACCACATATTAAACTCCAGCCCTATATATCCTTTCCAAATGTACAAAGAATCCTTTAATTCTCCAACCCAAAATAAACCAAGCTCAACAAAGCTTTACGCGGGAGTGACCAGCACTGCACTTTGAACTCACCCGGTCGTAGGCCTGCAGAGCTTTGTCGTAGTTGCCAGCACGGTCGTGAGCTACGGCCTCATCGTAGCGCAGCTTGGACTCCTTCCGCTCCTTCAACAGCTTGATCATCGAGTCGGAACGGCCTCGACGACGAGACATGACGGAGGGGCTAGAAAGAGGATTGATTTGAAAGAGCAAAATTCTTAAAATATTCTTTATACGATAGGGTAAGCCGGTAAGCAATATGTAACTGACTTCTGAGTTGTAGTTTGACAGTTTTAAGGAGCAATCCAATCAAATTAATTATGGAACTATACATGCAACAGCATATCGATCGCAGGAATTGAGAATTCATTGATTGTTTCGAATTATTTTGAACAAGAATTTGAATTGTACCCATTCATTTTATGAAAACGACTATGCTTCTACAAAATTTACGTCGTTCGCAGGAATGAAAGCGTCAGCAAGAACAAAACAAAATTCAGGCAATTATAAATTATACTGGCCCGAAGTCAGGTAAAAATCAAACTGAAATTTAAAGATCTATAAAAGAATAGATTTCGAAATTATATTAAATATAAAAAAATAGGCAATGGGGCTCCTCCATGATAGAAACAAATTAAAAAATCTGTTGTGTCCAGCACAAGACCTCTCACCATATCCATATTAGGCTATATAAGTATTGTATTGCACTTCGCTATCGAACCGTCGTTTTATAAAAAAAATTACAGAACTTTACCCAAACATTGTTTTTTATTGTATTTAATATGTCTTCTGCACACATATAATTCCAATTATATCTATTTTTCATTGTATGAGGAAATTCCTAAATGGCAGAGATTTTTCCAATTCATTAACCAGATTGGCGGTATTTCTGATGGATATATGCATTTTACCTATAATTTCAAATATTTAATTTAATAAAACAATAAGAAAGAATAAATGTACTTCTCAGAAAAAGCTATTAGAATGTCACTAAAACTGTTGATTTTTGACAATGACATCTGTCATTTACAAACTATGTTATAAACATTTGAATTTGTCAAGTGGTTTCCTTAAACGCCGTTGTCATTTTTTAATTCAATATTATAACACCAAATTTATTAATTATTGCATTGTATCCTGATTTAGTTCTAGTATTAAAAGTGCTAAAATCTGTTGGATTTTAAATTTTTGTCTTATATATATATACATCAACTCAAATATGTATTATAAAAAAAAATAAGAAACAAGGAAATTAGATTTAATCATTTCTTATTCAATTTTTAACTTTATAATATTAAATATAACAAACTTTTCTCTTATTACTACTCGTATATTGTTTCGGTAATCATGTTATCCAATTCTCTTTGGATGTAAAGCGTACATAGTTTTGCAAAGAAGTAAAAAATCTGGCTCCCGTCTACCAGACAAAAATCAACAAATCGAAGCAAAAATTCAGCTCTTTACAGTCCGGACTTGTCATCCCAGACTATTTTCTTACTTCACCTTTTCTTGTTTTTGTAGAACTTGACATCTCTCTTATCTCATTCCATGCGACGGATTTTAATTGTTAGCCTGACCGAAGCGATTTCACAGATTTTTTTGTTTTTTATAATTATTGTAATAGTTAAAAGTCACTTTTAAATATTATTTTATATTATTATCCTTTTGCCCTAATTATAAATAATTCCTTTTTTTACAACCACCATTAGGTATTTATTTATAAATCTTGAATAATACATTACTGCAAACAATTCCCATATTACAAAATATTTGGAATTAACAAATATCTATGACAAAAACTTATACCTTTTCTTATTATATTACGTATGTCTGTTTGCGAAGTGTTATAAAGTCAAAATAATAGTCAAACAGGGCAAGAAATCGGTTTTTAAACCGGATTCAAAAAACCGTTAACGGTGATTTTAAATCGAAAGAGAAACAGATTTTTTATTTATCGGTTGAAAATTAATTAAAAGTGATTCTTTAAATCGCTTCAAGAAGGTGAAAGCGCACACTTTTAATTTATTTTACCGTCAATAGAAGTAACTAGATACTTTGTACACTAAAATGAATGAAAAACAGTTTCTTTAATGAATGTAGAAAAAAATAATTTAATTATATAAGATTTTTATTTTCCTGCTTAGTAAATATATAATAATTTCATAACGGTTTATTTCCCATTGTTGGGTGAACCAATATGTTTTTTTAGCAAATGTCTACAATGACACTACATACCTAAAGGTGTATCAGCAGGACTAGTGTAAAAAAATTAATATCGTATTCCTGAAATCGTTTTGACTATTTTTTCTTTCTAAAAATTGAAAAATCTGAAAAACTATTATATTTATCAAGTTTTTGCAAGAGTATATTTTTGTGTAATTTTGCATTATATGTCATATTTTATAAATGAAAATGAAAAATATTAATAGTTAAAAAAATAACGATAAAAACGTTCATGGCTTCCCCATAAGAGACGCCTCTGGTTGAGATACAGAAACAAAAGAAAGTATAAATATGCAACTAAATATGTAATTAGTATCCTAATACCTAGTTTCAAAATTTTAGTGCAGCTAGTGCCAGAATTATTAATAAAAATGTGCATGATGAGGTGCACTTTTAAAGGCCTATAATTCTGAAACGAAAAGTTTCCGGACATATCTTCATACAGTAGCGTCTAGCGTCGCCACGGTCGGTCATTAATAACTGAGATATCGACATTTACTTACTTTTGAAAGTGACTTCTGTGGCGCACTCTCCACGCCAGCTATGAGTGCCCGTGAGGTGACGCCTGGTAAGCGCCCACACGGTAAAATATATCGTCATCATTACCGATGTCTACATGTGTTGTAGATACTGGCACACCCAGAAATGGGTAATATGCCGTGATGATATATTTATTTTATTTATTTTTGAAATTTCCAAACGATTCACAGTTTGAACGTATTTAAAAACGGGCAAACACTAATGTAATATATATTTTATACGTATCAAAATGTTGGTTTTAATTTAATTTTTCCTCAGTTAAATATTGATGAACCCTGCTATCTTAATGTGATGTGCTATTTACAAAAGCATAAATGTAGTATATGTCCCTTTCTTGTAATAAATAATAATTAAAGTTTTTTTTAAATTATTCACTTTTTTATTTACTGGGGGGTGAGTGGAGTCCCCGCTCCATATTTATGCCTGGGGCCTCAAAATCCAAAGGACGGCGCTGCCTTCATATAACATTTTTTACTCAAAATGATCTCAGGAATACGCTAACTTTTTTCTACACTACTCCCAATAGACCCTGTATATCTGGACCACAGAAGGCGTCATCTCATGATACCTCAAATCTGTTGTGGATCATTTTTTGTACGATTTAAATTTAAACAATGGAAATTTGAACGAATCTCGACAGATATCGTCACCTCAAAATTAAAGACATACAGTCAACAGGAAAAATAGTCGAAAGTAGTTTTTTCTAAAAAAAAATAGACGTATTTTATTATAGTACAATTAATGGAAAGAAATTTAATTTTATTTACTCTATAAATTATAACATTAAGGTATTTGAATTATTTGTTCAAATATGAAAAACTAAATGTTTATTTCATAAATGTTTTGTGTGGTAATATGAATAATTATAATTTTCCTATAGATAAATCAACAATTAAATTCTATAAAAAAATGAAACAATTAGGAAAGTCCAAATTGATTGCGGCTAACCATCGCATGCCCGTGGTTTGAACCTGTATTAAAAATTAAAAAATGCATTAATATTACTAAAGTTTTAATTCTTTCTCCCATAGCTTGTAAAGATTCATTGTTCACCGTTTTTTGCCGTAGTTGTTCAATTTAAAATTCCATAGTACATTAATAAATATGTAAATATCTCGTAACAGATGTACCAGTTAGCGAAGCCATTTCATGAAACTAATCCATCAAACAAACTTTTTATTCGGTAAGATCACGCAAGGGTAAAAAACAAAAAACAAATTCAAAATACATTTTTCCCCAAACGTAGCACAGTTTAATATCTTCATCAGGGGTGGGATTATAGTGCGATCTACGTAATAATCTTACATAATCATACGCGGGTAAAGTCACGTAAACCATAAATCATCGCAAGAAAAACTTCGGCTTCGTCATTTCTCTACCCCGGAAGCTATGCAACCAATGCTGCACGGTTGCACGCCAACTACGATCGGGTATGAATAATTCGAAACAATGAAATCGCGGATTATTCCAGAGCATTAGCGATCGTAAAGAAAATAATGTAAAATGCGTGATATGGTAATTTGCATTTCTGGAATAAAGGAGTTTAATTTATAGACCCGTTTTTGAATACACGGAAATTGGACAGAATGGTCTTTGTGTTATTTATAGATTTAGTTTTGTTTGTATGATTTAATATGGGATTAGAGTTGGGGGACTTTGTAATGAGTTAGGTTATAAAATGGTTTTATATTTCGAAACATATGGAAACTTTATATAGGAGTACTTCCACTTTAATATTTAAGAAGAACGAGTATATAGTAGTCAAGTCATATATTAATGATAATTATTATTATTTTTTAATTATATAAAATTATCATTAAATTTAGTTGCGCGCTTGCAATATACGTTGCCACATTTGTGTCACGTTGTGTGTGTTGCTGGTCACGTATATAATATAAAATTTATATACATCTTTATTTTTATATAAAAGAGACATATTATTTTGCATCGGTTGTATGTTTTAACAAATAAGTACGTTTTAAGATTAGGATCTCTCGAATACAGTATTCTATTACGATATCTCTTACTTCTTCAACTAAATTCTTAGATAGAGATGCACTCGATTTCGAGCTTTGGCCCGGCCCGGCCCGAAACCCGCCTCGATTTCGAGTCGATCATCGAGCCGGGCCGAAGATATTTTTTATCGGGCCGAATCGGACTAATCATTTTTAAAAATCGAGGTGAGTCGGACTTTTGATTTTGGCCCGGCCCGAAAATTCGAGCTTTTCGGGCCGGCCCGAAAAATCTTATAGTTCAATCAAATGCACAGTTTCCTTAATCTGGATGAAGTTAAAAAGGATCAAAATGATTTAATAACAACACACTTCACATATTAATAAATAAAAATGTATTATTTTACTTCAAAAATTCAAGGTTATTCATTAAAGCATAATAATTATATTGTGATGTTGCTATTATTATTGATATTACTCGTATACTTAAATAAAAGTGATTTTTGTTCCTACCATAATGATTTCTTGTCCTATTTTTGAGCAGAATCAAAGTTAGATAAAAAATCCTTATGTAAATGTAAATTATATTTTTTTATACAAGATTTGTGAAAAAGATGTTTAAATTTTCAACGGTTTTTGTAAACAAAGTGTTAAATACACGTAGGTCTGTAATTTTTATAACAAACTTACACTAGAAGGGTCTCTTTTTTAACTACTTATGTTAACTAATGTTGAAAGTTATAAGAATGTAGAGGTTTTTTTATAAGTTTGACACGAAAAAAGTTAAACATTTCGCTTTAACATAAAAATCAACATTAGGAATGCCGGATGCACCTAATTTCGAGCTTTGGCCCGGCCCGGCCCGAAGCCCGGCCCGATTTCGAGTCAATTTTCGAGCCGGGCTAGCTAATTTTTTTGTAGAGTCGATCTTAGAGTCGGGCCGGTAATTTTCATTTTCGGGCCGAGTCGATCCAAACCTCAAAGCCCGGCCCGGCCCGGCCCGAATGCATCTCTATTCTTAGATGAAGAGCTGATTCATTTTTATTGATTATTGGTCAGGTGAGGTAACAGTGATACTTCACTTGCAGTGTTTCTGTCTTGCTACAAATATTAAAGATTATATTATTCTCTACACACTAGATAAGTGTAAAATATTTGACGAAAATATAATAAAAAAACGGAATCGAAAAGTCATAATGGACAATGGTCCGAAAATGAATCATTACTGAGATGTGATAGATTTTTACCTTCCGTCAACTTTAGGTAAGGAAGGTTTTGTCTTTCGTCGAAAAATTCGGTGGTGAGTTTTTAATGAATAAGCACGTTTAGGGTTGGCATTAATAATCTTGTCGAATTACGCCAACGCATGGAACAAAGTAGCAAAATCATTCGATAATTGTCCGGCCTTTTTGAAAGAATTCTTGATTCACCTTTTCAAAAGTGTACTGTGTGTGTTGAATAGGAAGGGACGCCTTTTGAACATCTTCGGTAGCGTTACACTTCTGTTCACAGCTACCATATCTCAGATATTTCAACTAATAAATAAATTGACACTACTCAGATTAAAAGATAACACTGAACCTATCTCAGAAATTATTTATTTTCGGATCCGTGTTTAAAAAGACTCTACTATATCTTCATCAAATATTTAACACGTTTTTCTATATTTTTAAAAAATTCAGAGATAAAAAGTTATAAAACAGTCGGATGTCATACATATTACAATCTATGTTATGTATGCCATTCAAAAAAACGTATGTTACCTTTCGTCAATTCTTTATACATATTTTATACAGCATGTTTTAAAACTAGTGTAACATACTGCTGTACGAGCTTATTTTTATAATAAAAGTGTTTTTATGGAGCCCGCTTTTATATTATATTCCTATAGGGAGTGTGCTCCATAAAAGCGCTTTTATTATAATAGTGCGCTCGTAGTAAGGACCTAAAAGTTTAAGTGAAAAATCACATATTACCTAACATAGGCCGATCTCATTTCCTACAAGAGTACATATCTCTTGAAGATGATCATGAAAGTGCAAATTTTGAAACTTGCTATATTAGTACATCATATAAGAACATTTTGTAAATTTTCCAGATTTTTACAACACTTCTTGATTGTTTATTAAAGGGTAGTATGGGTAAAAACAATGGTTATCGTTTTCAATATATACGTCCTTTTTTCAGGCAATAGATCGTTCAGAATTATTTATTTATTTTATGGCAAGTACACCGGAATGAATGGAGTAACAAATTTTATAATTTTATTTGAATATCTAATTGGTACATCCACTCATTTGAGGTCACTTTGAAAAAAGCGCTACGTTGACCGGGGCCTATCATTCCTTGACTATGTAGGTAATCGTCCACATTCCCTGTCTATGATAGATGTTATGGTACGTAATAAGAATATAAATACAATTTACTTTATATTACTATTTATTAGTATTTATGTATCAATATTATGGGGTCGCGGGGCCGAGTGCGTATGTAGTGTCTGGTTCCCAATCTGGTGACCCGGGTTCGATCCTGGCCAGTGCAGACTTTTAATCTCACAAAAGTGAACCCTGTGGTACATTCTCCATACCAAATGTCCGTGAGGTGACGCCTGGTAATCGTCCACCCGGTAAAATATATCGTCATCATTACCGATGTCCTCGCCGATGTCTACATGTGTTGTAGATCACAGAAAAAAAAGATTTGAAATTTTGTCTAATTATAATTAGATATTATTTTAGTAGGCAATATGTCTAATAATTTAGTATAATTTACAAATCTTAATTTAGCATTTTAACTAACTCGAAATAGATAATAAATATTTTGTAAAAATCGTTAATTTAAATATGTAAATAGTTATTTTAATTATTTATTTTATTTAATTTTACTATATTTTGGCTTAGTTATCTTTGTCCTTCAATTATCGGTGATTTATCTAATGAATTAGGTAAGTAAATAGAAAATTTAAATATATATTTAGTTAATTTCTTTATTTATTTTTAGTTCAATACTAAATGTAGTCATTTAATCTAATTTTGTATTTAAATAAATCAAATAAATATATCATCACGGCATATTACCCATTTCTGGGTGTGCCAGTATCTACAACACATCGGTAATGATGACGATATATTTTATCGTGTGGGCGCTTACGAGGCGTCACCTCACGGGCACTCATAATTGGTGTGGAGACCACAGGGGTCACTTTTGTGCCATTTAAAATTGGAAATATTTGGCTTCTGTAGGGATCGAACCCGGTTCCCCCAGGTTCGCGACCAGACGCTCAGGCAC
Source organism: Ophonus ardosiacus (assembly GCA_943142095.1). Classification (NCBI taxonomy): domain Eukaryota; kingdom Metazoa; phylum Arthropoda; class Insecta; order Coleoptera; family Carabidae; genus Ophonus; species Ophonus ardosiacus. Next base: position 29,871,942 of record OW964832.1, on the reverse strand, counting down.
GCGGCCACGGGACCGTATTAAATTTTGTATTTAATTTTACTATAATTTGTTATTACAAATTTAGAAAATTTAACTAAATCAACTTAGATAATTTAATGAAAACATATTAAAAGGCTGAAAATCACAGATTTATTTAGTTAATTTAACTACAATTTAGAAGGTTTGTTTTTTCTGTAATACTGGCACACCCAGTAATGGATAATATGCCGTGATATATATTTATTTTATTTATGTATCAATATTTATATTCATAATTGATTTACAACATATTTGAACGAATACGTATGAGTTCGTATTAACAATTAAACAAAATAATTATTTTGTCCATATGTTTAATTACGCACATATTCACTCGGCAATTGCCGTGTTTATGTGTTCATCACACGTGCTTATAATAACTCTTCGCTGAATCACTATTTATAGCGAAATCAGCATGAAATCAGCTCAGAAATTAGGTGCAGAACATCAGATCAAAACAGCGGACCGCAAATCTGCCCGAATACACACTAATCAACACGCGCTGATCACCACAATTACACTAATTGCACTGCCCTTTAAATCCGGTAGGATAACACACAGGGGTCTGAATTATCCACTTTAAATCAAGAGTTCCCACTCACTACAAAATTGGTACACAAAAATAGAGAGACAAATTGCTAAAGTTAACACAACTTTGCAACTAAAAAGAAACGAACAGATTAGTTGTTTGGAATTAGTTTTGTCGAGTGAGTGATCAAATTTGTTTGGAACATATTAAATTATTTTGATCATTACAGATGAAATTGTTTTCATTTGTAACTATACTTAGCGCAAATATTGTGTAATTAAGAAGGTTTCGTAATTAAGAGGATATCACAAAAATCGAAGTCCACTTATTGAAGTTTTCGGTTTATAGTGGCTCCGCTCGCGTGACATTATGTGCAACAAGGTTCAGCCAAGCAAAAGACAAAAAAATAAGGGTGAACGTTGGTAATTCTACAATAGCCAAATTAATTGTCTTTTGTATTTAAAAATAATGAACATATTTGGTTCACAAGTCTTACAGATCTCTAAATCTGTAAATAACAAACATGCATCTAATGGACTTAGGGATGCGTTCGGGCTAGGCCGGGTCAGACTTCGAGGTTTGTATCGACTCGACAAAAAAAATACCGGCCCGACTCGACAAAAAATTAGACTCGAAAGCTCATCTAGTTGTGCACCTCCCTTTTTGGTCATTACATAGCTTTCGGAAGTGGTACTTTACTTGAAGCCTATAATAGATTTTAATGAAAAACTATATGAAAATATAATCCAAAACTTTTCAAATTTGGTATATAAGACTTTCATATCAATGGGAATAACATAATAGATTTTACTTAAAATGGTCTACCCGGAAGTGGTACTTTACTTGAAGCCTATAATAGATTTTAATGAAAAACTATATGAAAATATAATCCAAAACTTTTCAAATTTGGTATATAAGACTTTTATATCAATGGGAATAACATAATAGATTTTACTTAAAATGATCTTCCCGGAAGTGGTACTTTACTTGAAACCTAAAATAGATTTTAATGAAAACTATATTAACATACAGACTATCTCACAACTCGCGCCCCAGACGAAACTGACACTTGCCGACGACAATAGGTTGCCAACAAATAGAAGAAAATAATTTTCGGCTGCTTGCATAACGGAGTTACAAGACTTTTTAATCCACCAATCCCGGAAGGATATCTTGAGGTGTGATGATATTATTACAAAATAAAACTGATCATCATTTATATTGTACAGTGCAACGTGTTGTAGCAGCTGTGTAAAATGTGTTAAACGAAAATATTATTGTCCACATTCTCCGAAAATTATAATCATTTCTAAGTAATCAGTGACTGAATACATGGTAAGTATTTGCCTTTTTTTATTCACCGTGTCAAATTTAATTTGACACTGACATTTTTCGAAAACTACAGTCGCCCACACATTTTAAAGAAGATTTGATTTGTATAAAACCATAGTAACGTAAAATTACGGCAAACACACGTTAAAGGTGTAGATCTCTGATTGGTCACTTTTAAGACGTCTTTTCTCTAATATCTTTTAAGCTAGATTTTTTTTTCTTCGAAATTACACATCCGATTGCAGTCTCGTATTTCCTCATTCGCTCTGGGGCGCGAGTTATGAGACACCCTATATAATCCAAAACTTTTCAAATAAATCTGTTATCAGTTTTTCTTGAAAATAAGATGTTATTTTGATTTTAATAATAAATGCTTCAAATAAAAGTTTTAGAGAATTGAATTCTGCGTCGAAAACATCAAGTATGATTAAATTAGCTCTTTGTATAAGCGAGATACGTAAATTTAAAAATTATGTACGTTTTGATTTCTCTAATTAAGTTTGCTATGAATTAGGACAAAAACTAACAAAAAAATAAAGAATTTAATGTCAATGTCAAATTATGAGAAATACGTGCAATTTTATGATTGGGTCTGTTATAATACATATTTTAATTATTAACAAAATATGTATAGTGTAACAGGCGTACAAGGAAGTCATGTGGTGTCTACATAAGATATTTAAAATAAATACAATGCATTGTTTGTTGGAAGTGCCGGCTACGATTAGGAATGCACTGGATTTCGAACTTTGGCCGGACCTGATCCGGAGCCGCCAAAATTTCGATCTTTTCGGGCCGGACCGAAAAATCTTATAATTTAATCCAATGCACAGTTTTCTTAATATTTTAATGAAAATTTATGGAGTTAAAAAGGATCAAAATGACAATAGCATCATACTTCATATCTTAATAAATAAAAATGATATTTTACTTCAAGAATTCAAGGTTATTCACTAAAACATAATAATGCTATTGTGATGTTATTATTACTATTGTTACTACTCGTATACTTAAATAAATAATGATTTCTAGTCTTATTTTTGAGCAGAAACAAAGTTAGATAAAAAATCCTTATATAAATGATATATTTTGTATAAGATATGTGAAAAAGTTGTTTCAATTTTCGAACGCCTTTGGTAAACAAAATGTTAAATACTCGTAGGTCTGTAATTTTTATAACCAACTTACACTACAAGTGTCTCTTTTTTAACAACTTATTTTAACTAATGTTCAATTTTCGAGCCGCGCCAACTAATTTTTTGTCGAGTCGATCTTCGAGTCGGGCCGGCAATTTTTATTTTCTGGCCGAGTCGATCCAAACCTCAAATCCCGGTCCGGCCCGGCCCGAATACATCCCTAACTACGATGATGCAATCTAAATGGCAGCCGGCAGTGAAATGACATTTCTCATACTTGACCCGAGGTTTCCAAGCGTGACTTTTATGCGTTAGGTTAGGTTATTGTTGTTATTTTTAGAGAAATATATAAGCTAAGTAAACTAATGGCAACCGCCCCCGGTCGTCAAACCCGTAATCGCTTCGGTTCCTGAAGCACTGCCTTATATGTTACGATTCTAATACCTATAGGTAGTGCAATCTATATTGCAACATAACATGAATGTCAATGTGTATTGCTAGTACTCAATGCAGGGCGGAACTATTTCAACTTTGAAATTTCGACTCAACATGCAATTCTACTTGATACGATTATTAAAGTATTATCTCTATATTTGCAATCCGCAACCTCTTGTGAGGGAGGTACAACGGATGTTAAAAGATTAAACAACCAAACTTAAAATTTTAATAAATGACCTAAAACTATGTGGACAAGTGTTGTGTTGCAACGAAGTGCCATACTTGTCAACAGATTCAAGAGCATAATTTTGAGCAAATTCGTGATTTAATTTTTTGAACACGGTCCCGTGGTCGGGACTCTATAGACACGTCCAAATAATAATTCTACCAACATTTACCTAAAAATAAAATAAAAAATCTGATATGGCCAGCACATAACCTTCCTCCAATTCTATGTTTAAAACAGCAATGAGCTTTAAGTAGAATATCACTTCCGATTAATCGTTTATAAACAAAATCTAATTTGTTGTTCCAATACATGGAAAAGTCTGTAGTACGAAATTTCGGATTACCTATATTTTATTAGGTATGTTTTTCCTCAAAAATCTGTTCTCGTTTATCATATGTAGTCAAAATCTAATATGTTGTTTCAAATTATATACGAGTTTTAAATACCAAATTTAAGATGTTTTAGATCATATTTTAACAGATTTTAAGGAAAAATCGTCACACACATTATTGTAACAAGCAGCATCAACTTCCTGGTGCTTTATAACGTAATCTGTGTAAATTCTTCCCTGTTCATGATCCATTTCGTAAATGTGTAGTTGTAAACTAATATTTGACACTTTGTAAATACGTGAAAATCAGATGTACATCTGATATTTATGTATGATGGAAAATATATTAGTTTTACAAACCTTAATTTTATTAGAATCAAAAATATATTACTGCTGAATTCTCCTGAACACAGTTTCATTATTAATTTTAATCTAATTTCTTCCTAACAGTGACATTTGTTTAACTATGTCAAAATTGTTATTAAAGTATTATGTTTTTGTTCAACGCATAGGCAAGATGATGTATAAAAATAAATTATGTTATAAACTTTATTTAAAGTTATTTACTAAATGCTATTATCGTAGAATGAAAGATTGTACTATATTCAATTTTTATTAGTAAAAGTTGCTGAAAAATATATTTAATGTAGGTATTTTATTTTTTTCAAGAAAAACCCTTAAAGGCTTGTATAAGTGATACTTCCGGTTATCCGATGTACACTAAGGGTCAGTTTTTCAATCTCTGGTTAAAATTTTAACTTCTAGTTTAGTAAACAATATTGCATCGTTTTGTTGACAGCAATGATAAATCTGTCATTTGACAGTTCATTTGTTTCAATTTTGTTTATTTAACTCTTAGTTAAAATTTTAACCAGATATTGAAATACCGGCCCTAAAAACAAATGGGCTCTTCCCACATTAGTACAGAATGTGTATACAAAATTTTCTGATTGATAGTATTTGAGTAAAACACACACACACACACACACACACACACATACTCATCTTTGTAAAAATGTTAAAATCGGATTCTAGGGACATCAAAACGTGCTTATTCACTAAAATCTCTATATGCGAGGGGAGGTAAAAATGAGAGTAGTTGTGACATAAATTTATGTATCACATAATTTACGTAAATTGAATGTAACGGTAAATAATTTTCCCCTTATATTTTCAATACATCCATAAATATCGTAAAGAACTTGTAAGGAGCACAAAAGGAACACTGCTTTATAGAACTAGTCGTTTTGCGAAATATGTCCGTTTGTTCTTTGTTGACATTTTCATGGTTTTGTTGGTTATAATACAAATATTGACTTTATTCACGACATGTCATACTTATATTTTCTACCTATACCAATAAAAAATTCATAAAGAAGTGTCTTTGTAAAAAATATGTCAAGGAATGTAAACTCTCTCCATATCAACTTAAAGTTCTGCAGATAAGAAATAAAATAAATATTAATTACGGTTTATTTATTCATAGTACCTACATATGTAAATAGAATGAGTATTATTTTTATCAGAAATATTAAAATATAGGAGGGTTACGCAATTATTGAGGCCGTAGAAAACAAAAGTGCACTATCATTTTATACAGTGTCTTTTGAAAATTTAAAAAGTTAAACAATTTTTTAAAATGTCGTTAGCGAAAATATTGAATTAACTAAAGAACATTTTCTTCAGTTTTTGACAAAAAAATATGAACATCCGCCATACTCAACTGATTTGGCAATGTGTGTTTAGCTATTTGTTGGACTGGAAAAAAATAAGAGTAAAAATGTTTTGGCCTGAGGTTGTTGATGCTGCAATAGTGTAATTTTTGTTCTTGATTATATTGAAAGCATTCTAAAAGAAGATTGGTTGGGAGGGATGTTTTGGATAATGGCAAAGTGTATTATTGTCGATGGGAACATATTTAAAATAAAATTCTAAAAAATATGACCCTTGTGACTTATTCTCAATCATTCTAGCGTGACTCTAGTACGAACAGAAATTAAATCATAATATTACAATAAGAATACGTAATAATCACCACTAGTCTGTAACTTTTATCGATCGATAATAAATTGTAGCCAATAATTATAGTAGGCGCACTGAATAAAAATGAAAGTGACAGATGATACATTTGCTTCCATTTGTCAAAAATTGTTATACATAGATAGAAAACTATTTTCTGTTGAGTTACAGAATATAGGGGCGATTGATACTCGAATAATACGAAAATTGTATTGTTAAATCAGAGTGGCCGGTCATCCCAAAAAAAAGAAGGACCGGAATAATTTGAAACAAGTGACGCAAACCTAACTTCACAATTTAAAAATTTTAAAAATATATATTTATTTTGAAACTCATTACATAAAGTATAGGTAGTTCTTGAAATGCTTAAGCTATTAGCGAAATATTTTATTTGGCAAATGACGTTCGCAATTTCCCAGTTATTTTCGAAAAATGGACACGAGCTGGTGATTCACAAATCTCACAGTTCACATTTTGCTTTGGAAATATTTGAAGGAAATTGTTTATATGAATAACTCCCAATATTTGAAACAACTAAAGGAAAATATCCTTTGAGACATATTGGGAATACCTAAGGTAAATATTAAATAGTCAAGGAAGATGTTTTAATAGTGCACCTATTTGTCGACGCGCAAAATATAATATTTCGCAAATAATTTTTTAAAAACTCCAAGAATTATACTTTATGCTATGATTTTCAAAATAAATATTAAACTGAATTTTCTTATTTTTTAAAAATTACTTTTGCGCTACTCTGTATATACGTATGTATAAAATTTATCAAGATTGTCAAGAATAGTTTAAAAAAAATTGTATTTAAAACAAAAAAAAACCATAAAATTGTGTTCTGAACTGGAATTCAAAAAAAAAAAATTATAACAGTTCATTTAAATTATACCTACCTATTCAAAAAAATGGAGTATTTTTTTTGTTAGCAGCTTATATTTTTTAATTAGAAAGTATCGTATACTAGTTTTAATATAGCCATTACAATTAATCACTATTTACTTTAAACTTCACTAGGTACTTTAAAAACTTTATTATAGTTTTTAAGAGTTTATTGTTCATATAACACTTCATTTATCAAAAAAAAAATAATAATAATAAAAATAATTACAATTTCGCATAACTTCTCAAAACGTTTTTCGTTCTCAATCACGTATTCCTATTCGTACCCTATCGACATCGTCTGCGACACGCGGATTCAACTTCCAAACTGACTTTGCTGACTTGTCTTCGCTCCTTGCGGCGATCTCCGCCTGATACAACCCCAGCACATTGTTGCGCATCATTAGTTGTTAGTTTTTATGTCCCCTACCTTATCATAATCATTATCCAATAGAATTGTGAACTCAGAGAAGAATGATTGGCTGATTGCTGACATCAGAACATTGAATTTTAATATTTTGGGGTAATTTAGATTATACTAATCTGATTTTATAGAGAATTAATGGAAGTTTTACTCGAAAGAAGGGGGATAAATAACATGCAATCTATTTTAGTGTGTAATTAGCATATTAATATATGAGAAAGTTGTTTTAATGTAGGGTGCATTTTGGATAATTGTTAGTTTCCATGAAAGTCTAATATAAATGTTCCATGTTACTTACAAAGATTGATAACCGTTAATAAAATTATACATTTTCCTTCATCCATTATCTATGACAAATATGTTTATCATTTACGTCTTTTGTTCAACACATATTTTGACTAAAATAGCCCTAATTTGTTATAGAACACATGTGAATATAATTTGACTTTCTTCAATAATAATCCGACATTTTAGAGATATTATAAATAATAAATGGTTATCAGGGGGAGACCTTCAGGGCCCGAAGAAGCTTCTTTCTTCAGTTCCCTTCGGTTGAATACAATTTTTTTTTTTTTTTTCGGGAGATAGCTTTGCTTTATAGAATCATCGCGCGTAGGGATTTCAGAATGAAGACAACGAAAGATAACTAGGCACCTAAAGAACAGAAGAGAAAGAACACTAACATTTTCTTTGCCGGCTCTGGTGTCTCGTCTCAATGGTTAGAGTAACGCCTCCTAATTATGAGTGTGCTCAGGGTTCTGGGTTCGGGTCTCACTAAGGCATGAATGATTGTGTATGTGATGAACCTACTTTGTAATTGGGATTTAATCCTGTTGAAAAATAAAAAAAATGAGATAGAAATAGTATTTAAGTAGGTGGTTTAAATGCATGGATGGTGTTGCCTAGAATACATTGGCGCATGATAGATCAGACTAGCGTTTCTTTCATTTTCTCCAATATATAATTTAATTTTTCTCAACTGATAATATTGCCAAAAATTACTATACAGCGTGATTTATTGGTCTATCTATTTAATAACTCGATTATTTTAAATATTGTTGAAAAAAATTCAAACAAAATTTATTTTACATTAAAATGTCTACAACTCTACAGTATAGGTTTTTGTACAGGATGCTCCATTTTCTCGCAGTGGTGTTGGGATATTTCACTACGTAGAGATGACGATGCGCACCATCGTCAAACCTACCACAAAGTAGCAATTTTGTTTAACTTCCATAAGCGTTTCATTGCTGTCGGTAGTTTTTCTTTAATTCTTCTTGTATTTTGAATTTTCTTTCAGTGTTTATTACTATTTTAGTTAGAGTATATTTCCTTATTTCCTATTTTATTAGTTGTAACAGTAGATTAATTATTACTTTTCATTTTTTATACTTTAGTTAGGAGTTGTTAGGTTATGTTCACAGTTTACTTTTTTCCTAGGTCCAGCTTTACAATAAATATTAGATTATAGTAAATTAATTAATTGTAAATATTAATTTATTATCTATTTTCTACTGTAAAAACTGTGCACGACCATGTAAAAACATACGAAAAAAATAAAATTGCTCCTTTGTCTTAGTTCCAAATTTTGCCACTAGGATTGTTAAATGGTCATCCTACATATTTATTCACATTTAAATATTACATAAAATTTGCTATCAATTAGTACAAAAGTAATTATATTATTAAAAAATGCAATGACGAATTATTATCAATATAATTATTCATACTCTTAAAAATAATTTAAAATCATCCTCTACCTACATGTACACAATTCAAAATTCTTATTATTCTTGTTCGAAGTTCAACTGGGCGCCGCGACATCTGGGCGATGGTCAACTGGGCGCCGCGATATCTGGGCGATAATAATAGATGTGTAGAATTTTACCATTGTGCATTAGGTTATGTTAACGTTTGTTTAGAAAAATCAGGGCAAATTAACTATTTTTACCTTCCGTCACCTTTAGGTAAAGAAGGTATTGTCTTTGGTCAAAAAATTCGATGGGGAATTTTTAATGAATAAGTACGTTTTGGAGTGCCTAGAAAACGATTTTACTATTTTTACGATGATGTGTTGGTGCGCGCGCGTGAGTGTGTGTGATGATAATTTCGACCGATATAACTCCAATACTACAATGTTCGTGGTATAATTTTACTGGAAATATAATTTAATAAAAGACTAGAGTGCTTTAAGAAAAAAATGCATTTTAAAGTTAGGCCCTCTTTTAAACTCCGTCCAAATCTTTTGCCAGAAACTTTCTGTATGGAATGTGTACAAAATATATAGAACTGACGGAAGGTACTCGTAATAAATACCAATTTTTTTTAAGTTTATGTCGTCGAGTTGACCATCGCCCAGTTGTCTGTCGCCCAGCCGTAGCCTGCGCGGAATTTTAGCGCTTGAATAGTGTATTGGTTGAAGAATGAATAGCTAGCTGAATGTATGAATATATACTTTTTAGTTAAGTACTTGTGTGATTGCTGTTGATTTTAATACAAAATGCTAACAGGAATCACGCAGTGTAAAAAAACTAATTTTTAAATTGTAAAATGATAAACACAAAAACTAATTACAGAGAAAGAATTTTGAAACGTATACCGTGAGTATTTTTTAACGTGAAACATTGGGTTTGACATATCCATAGTTACGATTATTTGATTGACAGCAATGTATTTGCGTGTCCCATTTAAAATGAAACATAGGGAACCAAAAATAATTATACCTGCTTTCTAAATTAAATTTAGTTATAGAAAAAATTTGTGTGCACCTTGTGCCCGAGTGATTTTCTGACTAGGGTAAATTTCTTACAATATTTAAATATAATACTTCTGTCAAATTCATTCCCTATGTTTTAATTGAGACAGACCATTACATTGCTGTCAATCAAATGTCAAGTAGTAACTTATAGGAAAATTCAGCGGTTATCTGTCATATTGACAAGATGTCATTAGAGGTTAATTTTGTTTAGATAATTATACCCGTTTCCAAAAAATTAAATTTAGTTTTTTGTGTGTACAAGGTGCCCGAAATATGTTTAGTGCTCTCGAGTGGTTTTCCGACTTGGTTAAATTTCTTACAATATTTAAATATAATACATCTGTCAAATTCGTTCCCTATGTTTCATTTTAAATGGGACACGCAAATACATTGCTGTCAATCAAATGTCGAATCGTAACCATGGATAAGACAAATCCAATGTTTCACGTTAAAAAATACTCACGGTATATCTTTTTATTTATAAACAACAACTACTTTTATTTTATCGTCATGACTCCCTGTTGTGGCGAAAAATATCATCCTAGTCGCCACAAATATACCGGGTTAGTTAAAAGTATGGAGACGGCAGTACAAAAGTTTTTTTAATAAATTTTGATCTATATTTGAGAATACTCGATTTTTTTTCGTCAATAGACACTTACAAAATTGACGTTCCTTGTTCCTATCTGTCATTGTGTTCGCATCTGTTATTCAGTGATAAACCTAATTCTTTATTGTGATTTGTACGTTGTGTTTAATAAAAATGAGTTTAAAACCAGAAGATGTGTCTGGGGCAATTTTTTTGTTTGATAATATTGAAGATCATTGGATTATTCAACTAAAACGATGGCTAGAGTGTAGAGTCTACGGCTGATGACAGGTCTTTGTTTGGACGTGGTAACCATAGCAACCTTGAGTTCTATGCTTTGCCGTTAGAGGCGCTCGTGCAAATTGCAATTTTGTAAGTGTCTATTGTTTTTGAGTTACTCTTGTCCGCGTATTTTTTTTAAATGGGAATTTTTTAATTTTACTCTACCATTCGATAGAGCGTTTTTTCTCTTTACAACAGTATTTTTGTTTTTTTTTTCAATTTATTTTAATAATATTTTTACAAGGAAAAACACCGGTTCAAGTATTTACGAATAGTAGGTACATCTAAGATAGACAAGTGTAGAATTTAGAAATGTAGATCAAAATTTCTTAAAAACCTTTTGTATTGAACATAATTTCCTAAAATGAATATTAACGATAAATTCCAACGACTAGTTTTTAACCAATCATGATACAAAACACTTGAAAATTCAACCAATGGGAACAGTATTATACTGATAAAACCTTGTTACCCCGATAAAACCCCGTTACCCCGATAATTTTCCGCTACCAAGTAAATAAACAGTTGTTATGGTTTATAACTGTCAGTGTGACAATTAATGTGTCAAGTTTCATTTTGCGTTGTCTTTGGAATTTATCTCACCAAATACCACACGACCTCTCAGATTTTCTCAGATAAACTTTTATTTTTAAGCACTCATTTTTTTTGCTTTTAAGCAAAATCACTCAAGCAAACTGACATTAGGTAAAACCCCTTCTCCTTCGGAGTCGGGATTTTACCATGCAGTTTTCTTTCGTGTTTGTTGCTAAGCAAAAAAAAATCGTGCAAAATAAAAATTTATCGATAAAATCAGGAGGTCTTGTGATATTACTTCTGATAATAAATCGCCGTCTCCATACTTTTAACTAACCCTGTAAGTATTGAATATTGTTTACTGTTTACATGAGTATGAGTATTGAATATTGCTTAACTGTGAGTGAGTCTCATTATAAGAGATATTTTCGGGGTGGGGGTGGTTTAACCCCTCTTACTTTGCAAGCATCCAACAAATAGGTTTAAACACTTGCAAAACATCGACTGGGACTCGTCATATTTATTAAAATTTCAGTTTTTAAATTTTTCGTAAATATTTAAAAGAAGAGTGAAATTTTTATAGCACCCTTCATATAAAAATTCTAGAAGTAAATTGTCTTTATATAACAACGACAAAGAAACAAAGAAATCCCATTTCAATATTAAAAATCTGTTGTGGCCAGCACAAGACCTCTCGCCATTTCCATATTGCACTTCGCTTTCGAACCGTCGTTTTATAACAAAATATTACAGAACTTTACCCAAATATTGTTTTTTATTGTATTTAACATGTCTTCTGCACACATATAATTCTAATTATATCTATTTTATATCATTTTCATGTCAGTGATTGTTCCAATTCATTAACCAGATTGGCGGAATTTCTGATGGATATATGCATTTTACCACAAGTTTACCTATAATTTCAAATATTTAATTAATAAAACAATAAGAAAAATTAAATATACTTTCCAGAAAAAGCTATCAGAATGTCACTAAAAATGTTGATATTTGACAATGACATGTGTCATGTTATAAACATTGAAATTTGTCAACTGGTTTCCTTAGTGCCTTGGCCTCTGCGATTAGTGTACTCTATAAATTATAGTGTCTTTATCTCTAAATCTGTACAAGATATAATAAAATTTTTAAGTGTATTAGATAGAGAATTTTATGTTCTTCAATATTTAATAAAAAAAACTCCCAAAAAATTATATTTAGAAGATTTTTTTTAAGAAAGTACTACTTCCGGTTGTTCAATTGTTACCAAAACCTTTTCAGCTCTTCCCAGGAATGTCAGATTGAAGAATAATAATAATAATAATAATAAAACAATTAAATACCTTTAATAAAATATATTTAAAAAAATAAAGAAAATTTCAAAAATCCCTAAATGATGACGTAAACCGCTTGTTTCGCTGGATAGCCCATATTTTAAGCTAATTAAATAATAGTTTGACACAAATTAAAAACTTTATTTATGTAAAATACATTCGCTTTTCGTTTCTTGCAATTCTGAAATTTCTGTTTATTTCCTGAATGAACATTTTTTTCACGTCACATCTATTTTTGTCTTTCGGTTCTTTAAATGCTCTTTCTTCATCTTCAATTTCTTTTTGTCTTTCGTTTCTTTAAGTGCTCTTTCTTCACCTTCGATTTTTTTCGTGGTTTACCAAGGTGTTCTTTTATGTTTTTCTATGTTTTCGTCACATTCTTTAATCTTTTTATTATTTTACTTACATATTTAATTCTCTGGAGTATCTTTTATTTTCAGCAGGTTTATTATACTTGGTTTGTGGAAAATCTTAGCTTTTTCGTTAAACGTCAAAGCCACTATCTGCCCAAGCGAAATTTGACGTTTTATTACAAGTTTATCATATATTATTTAAGACTTGGTTAAATCTTCATAAAACGATGTTTGCAGGATGACAAGTTGCCGTTATGGTTTTTGTTGAAACATAATTAAGTAAAATTTTCGATTCGAGCTCGCACTACCGCCCAACAGATATAAACTACTCTATATTTTTGACAATGACATTATTTTTTTTCTTTTACAAACATTTGAATTTATCAACTGCATATGCATTTTACCTATAATTTGAAATATTTAATTACTAAAACAATAAGAAAAATTAAATATACTTCCCAGTAAAAGCTATCAGAATGTCACTAAAACTGTTGATATTTGACACTGACATGTGTCATTTACAAATTATGTTATAAACATTGGAATTTGTCAACTGGTTTCCTTAGTGTCGTAGCCTCTGCGATAAGTTTACTCTATAAATTATAGTGTCTTTATCTCTAAATCTATACAAGATATAATAAAAATTTTAAGTGTATTAGATGGAGAATTTTATGTTCTTCAATATTTAATAAAAAAAAATCCCAAAAAATTATATTTAGAAGAATTTTTCTAAGAAACTACTACTTCCGGTTCTTCAATTGTTACCAAAACCTTTTCAGCTCTTCCCAGGAATGTCAGATTGAGGAAACTGCAGTTAAATATTTTTTAAGTCTTATAGTTTTTGAGGAATCGTGACTACAACATCCAGACATACATACATACACACACACACACATACATCCACACACACACACACACAGACATCATTTTAAAAATGTTATAATCGGATTGTAGGGACCTTAAATCGTGCTTATTCAATAAAATCTGGATATGCGAATTTTAGCATGAATCCAATACCTCTCTTAGCGAGAGGTAAAAATTGTGGCACATAACATTTCCCATCCATTTTCTTATCATCGTATCATTAATTAACCTCTCAATTACCATCCTGCAATCAATTTCCATTAAACAGCAATCCCCTAGCAAATGAACGCAATCTGCCACGCACGCCACTGCATATGGGACTGTAGGTTACAGTGGCGTACGCCAGACAACTTGCGTGATTTGAGGTAACTTCTGTACAAAGATAAACCGACCGACATCTGCGCAACACGCGATGCATCGATGTTACGGTGGTAGCACTGATTGTGGGATGTAAATGGAGAATGATGATCGGGTTATGTGTTTCTGTGTTTGTTTACGGGAATGAAGGGGTGAAATTGGGGCAGAAGGTCTGTATCTGTAAGAAGATCGGAGGGTTTCTATTTATTCTACAGTGATAAGTAACTCATTTAAATATAATTGGAGAAATTATCAATGGTAATACTGTTATAATTTGTAATTTATATGTAAATGAATATTTGCAATTATTCAGAATATTATTCTGTGTAATTTAAAATAAAATACATAGTTCAATATTTATATCAGAAAATCAGAATCATTTGCTAAAATTTATCATAAATATTTTAAACATTACTGGTAAAACATTATGTTAATATCTAGTTGCATCGTTGTTCCTTAAATTTTAAATTTAGGTTGAATAAAAAAAACTATGAATCAAAATTGTAAAAGAAATATTAAATATCTCATTTAATAGTTTGTTTCAAAAGTGATAGAAGTACAACTGGACATAAGAGGAATATGATGTGTCCTTCTACAGTATTGAATTAGTGACTGCTAATAACATATTTAAATTTAATAAAACTTATAATAGTATTACATTTTCTTTTCAAATTATGATTATCATATGGCAAACAAATTTAATAATAAGGCTTTTTTGTACCCCTCTATATACTTTTCATAAGGCAACAGCCCATTTTTGCCTAAAAGATAATGACGTCATGTGTTCGTATATTATATTTCGAAAATCAAGAATAATGGGGTCCTCTACTATAAAAAAATATAATAAAATGTACAATTTGTACTTAAAGAACTACTCAATAAATAACGATTAAGATAAAAAAACATTTTTTATTCTTTACGAGATATATAAAATCTATTGTCAGTGTCACTGTGACGTCACACTATTGTCATCTTTCTCTCGCAGCCTACAATCTGGCGAGGAGCGAGAGAATGATAGGAGTGCAGCCGTGGACAAAATTTGTACACATACACACATACACACACACACACACACACATACATACAAACATACAGACATCATCGTGAAAATGTTAAAATTGGATTCTAGGGACCTTAAAACGTGGTCATTTACTAAAATCTCGATATGTGATTTTTAGCACGATCCCTATACTTCCCTTACCAAGGGTAGCGAGAGGTAAAAATAAGATTACAATAAAAAAACTACAGCATATTAGTACGAATATATCAAATTTTAGTAAATGACCACGTTTTAAGATCCCTAGAATCCAATTTTAACATTTTCACGATAATGTCTGTATGTGTGTGTGTGTGTGTGTGTGTGTGTGTGTGTGTGTGTGTGTGTGTATGTGTGTATGTGTACAAATTTTGTTTGCACTCTAACTCAAATACTAACATTCAGAAAATTCTGAAGCCTTGTATTTCTACCCTATTCTAATAGGAATAGAAGCCATTAGATTTTGGTGTAAATCGGATAAACGGAAACGGTACTTTACTTGAAGCTCATAATGGTTTTTCTTCAAAAAATACCATTAAATGCCATTTTTTCGCATTTAACGTCATTGGAAAATTATAGATTATTGAATTTTGTACAGGTATACATTAATACTTTTTCTATATATTTTACAGATTAATTTAAAAATCATTTTTCTTTTTTCAATCCCGAACCCTAAGATAAACACAATTCCTTTGTTACACAGTTTATTTTTCAAATGAATGTAACTGATAGGTAAACGTCATTGTCAAAAAACTAATCACTTCAAATTAATAATAGTGACATATTAAATAATAAAGAAAATCGTAAATAAAGCAATAGTTATATGCAATGGAACATAATATAGTTTGAAGCATTACTAAATACGTAAGTATGTATTTAAATTAATAAAAATTAAATAGAGGGAGGTTTTGTGTTGGCCACATCAGATTTTTAAATTTATATTATGCATCGGTTAATCTCATTGTAAAAGTCACGTTAATCATTACCGATATCGGCGATAAAGCAGATTGGCACACCCAGAAATGGGTAATATGCCGTGATGATATATTTATATTTATTTAAATAATAAATACAACATTACGGCTAGTTACCCATTTCTGGGTATGCCATTCTGCTTTTATTCGCAAATTTCGGTAAAAACGACATTTACCATGCGTCACAACACAGACACTCGGAGAGACTGCATCATAAGGGACAATATTGCCCTCTGAAAATTTTTAAGTAGTTTTTATGTTTGTTTTCCGTAAAATTCGAACCTGATCGGTCTAAATTACAATCAGTCTAGTTAATTTACAAACATAGTACAGTTCTTATGGAACTTTAAATTTAATATCATCCGAATTATGAACAAAATTATCGTGTAGAAAAAATTTGTATAACATAATTTATAAATAAATAAATATATCATCAAGGCATATTACCCATTTCTGGGTGTGCCAGATCTACAACACATATAGACATCGGTAATGATGACGATATATTTTACCGTGTGGGCGCCTACCAGGCGTCACCTAACGGGCACTCATAGCCAAGGGCGTCGCTAGCCATTTGGCAAGGGGGGGGCAAGATGAGAGGTAATGAAAGGGAGGATGGGGAAAATATGAATTGCAGGTAAAAAAAAATCTGTTGTGGCCAGCACAATACCTCTCGCCGTTTCCATTTTATGTTATATGAGTATTGTATTGCACTTCGCTATCGAAAAAAATGCAGAACTTTACCCAAATATTGTTTTTTATTGTATTTGTCATGTCTTCTGCGCACAAATAATTCTAATTACGAGCCCTAATCCATATTAGTTGGTCTAGTCGCTAAAATTTTATTTTATTTAGTGCATATATAATACAAATAATAACTAACATAATTATCGATATTTTTTTTAATGTTATAGTTATTTTGTGGTTTTTGTGTTACATAGCAAGATATATTTTCTGAAATATTTTCTTGTTTTAATGTCAAACAAAATAATTCATAGTTTTACTAACAATACAAGAAAAACAAATAGTTTGAAAATAATTGACTTCATTTGTTCGTCAGAGAAATAAAAAACTATAAAAAATGACGGCAATTTTTTATAATAATCGGCGAATTGTCCAATCTTGATAAATAATAGAAATTTACCTATAAATTTCAGTTATTTTATAATGTTAAATATATATGTTTAAATAGAAATATAAAACTACGTTATAATGTGAAAATATCTTTACTTTAAATAAAAAATGAAAACTTCCTCCATTATTATTAGAAATAATACTATTTAAGTCACGATAAACAAATTTAAAAAATAGTCCAACTAATATGGATTAGGGCTCGTATATCTATTTTTCATTGTATGAGGAAGTTCCTAAATGTAAGAGATTCTTCCAATTCATTAACCAGATTGGCGGTATTTCTGATGGTTATGCATTTTACCTATAATTTCAAATATATAATTAAGATTAAATGTGCTTCCTTTAAAAAGCTTTTAAAATGTCGCTAAAACTGTTGATTTTTTATTCTCTAGGGGGGGGGGCAGCTGCCCCTCCCTGCCCCCCCTTGGCGACGCCCTTGCTCATAGCTGGTGTGGAGAGTGCACCACAGGGGTCACTTTTGTGCCATTTAAAATTGGAAATATTTGGTGTCTGTCAGGATCGAACCCGGTTCCCCCAGGTTCGCGAACAGACACTCAGGCACGCGGCCACGGGACCCCCAACATATTTATGTATATGATAAATATAATATTGAAGTTAAAATTTCAATTTGAAATTTCTATGAAATGCCGTTTAAATTATATGCACTTGCAATTTTAATTCAGTTATAATCCATAACTCTAATACACTGCTTTTAAAATAAATTACGCCTCGCTAATTTTAGATAATAACTACAAAATGTTTTATAAATTTAGCAGAATTTAAATTTGGTAACAGAAAATAATGAAATATTGAACATAAATTATTCATTCATTGCATGATATTTCCGTACCAGTAACAAATAGGGTTTAAATTTAAATTTTTGTTAAATTTATCATGCTAGACTGAAATTTATCTTTTAAGTCTTAAAATAGAACATGTACTTACTGCTTCTCTGTGGCTTATAGATAAATCAAATTTACATTATTCTGTAAGAGATATTTAATAAATTGAATACCATTTTTCTAAACAAATTTATTGATATTTGAACCTTTATACAAATGTAGTTTAAACACTTATATTTATATTACTTAAGTAACAATTATTTCTATTATCTGAGCTAATATTCGACATGAAGAACATTATTTATATACTTATATAAATTATACAATGGTGTAAAAATATTGTATAATATGTATTGTTATATAATATTTGTTCGTAATTATTTTATTATTATTGTTTAACAAAACATTAAATATATCTACAGAAATTTAATCTTAATACTGTTTAATATTTTTCTTAAAATCTAATATTAATAAAATATATTTGATCCCTCTTCAACAATTAATAGCAGTTATACTTTCTGGGTCAGATATCACATTCATATTTCCTTCCTGATATTCTCAATAGTTTTATATTTTATAATTATATTTTTGATTTTAAATCTGTTAATTTTACAGAAATATGTAAATTACAGATGGTATACACAAGAGTTGTAGATTGTAGGTATAGTATATTTCAACATATAATAGACTGGATGATTTTCACAGAAAACGATTTGTTATACTGATTTATAAAGGTACTTTAAAAATCAGAACCTATTTCAAATTATCCAATAATATTTAATCTATCTATTCAATTTTAATTTCAGAAAAAGTAAATTCCGGTTCAGAAAAGGTAAATTCATTTCGCAAAAAGTAACTTTAAATTCAGAAACACTAAATTAAATTTCAGAATATAAAACAATAAAAGTGACAGCCATCGTATGCCTTAAGATTATTTCACCTTAACTCTGCCAAAGTTCGATTGCTGAAATTGAATTTACTATTTACTTTTACTTCTGAAATTATATTTTCCGAAAATGATTTTACTTTTCTTTAAATTGGTAATACTTTTTCTGAAATAAAATTTACATTTTTTGTAGTTGAATTTACTTTTTCTGACAGTTGAATAAGTATAGAATTTGTGGTTTTTTTGCAAAAGTCATATTGCAGAATAGTTAGGGGAGAAATTATTCCTAAATTTTTTCTAATTTTATTCTGCTTTGACGGTAAGAAACATTACTAATGAAGTATCGTCAATCCACTATATCTTGAAACAAACTTATCATATTTATTTGTACACTAAATTCGCTCGAATTTCCGCCATTTCTACTATAAATGAACAATTTTTCCAAATTTAAAACACCTTGTTCACTAAAACGTCTTTCAACACCACTTTATTTAGTTCATCGTTTTATTCTTTCATATTTTCATCGTAAACTTTAGGACGAAAAGTATAATAAATTTAAAATTAAGATTCATAATTTTTTCAGCCTAAACTAAGACATTTCCCTATGTACAGTAACATCACATTCAAACTTATTTTCCTCATCATTCCCATCTTCATCTTTCATCTCACTCTCTTCTTTTTCTTTCTCTTTATTCCCGTCCCCTTGGAACATATTCATCTTCGGGCTGGTGTTTTTCACCAATTCCGCAGTTCCTTTCCTATTCCTAGTCCTGGGTCGGCCCCGTGAACCATATCTAAGTAATTTACCTGCTTTGTGTCCTTCAGGTACGGCTTGCATTACGGCTTCCAGGAGTCTAGCTTCGGCTGGTGCACGAGGATTGTCAATTACAATAACTGGTTTGTTTTTAGCGCGTTCCAAAGAGGCGTTCTTGCGCATGAGAGCTTTGGCTTTCTTGTTGAGGATCTCTTGAGCATCTGGGTAGTGGATGAGGGCTTCGTTCAAGTCGGCTTTGTTGAGCACAAAAAGATTGGAATAGCCCTTGGATCTGAAAAAAATTAACAATTTAATTTAAAAACTTTTAATGTTTTCTAAACTTCTCAGGCACAGAAACATATTTTATTTAATAATTAGAAATACTATTTATTTATAAATATTCGTATCGATAATGTTCTGTTGTTCTGGTTGTTGGTTGATCATCATAATTCCTCCCCTGCCTGTTGCCAGAACTCCAAGAAATCTGAACCACTCGCCTTGTTGACATGTTGTGTATTCCATCCCTTTGAGGTAAAAACTAAATTATGTTTTGATTTTTATATCGACCTGTGCGGGAAATAAATATTCTCAAACTCAAACTGAATGCGGGAAATAATTTAAACACAAGTTTTTTGTTTTGTTGTCATTAAAACAATTGTCATAATCGCTTAAAAATGCTATACGTAGCCGCCCAGGTAGTAGATGATATATCAAATTTAGAAAACATATCATATTTTTTTAATTTTTATAAACGTCTTGCATAAGAAACTTGGTTTTCGCATTTTTCGCCTTCACAAGGTGTATTTAATAAAAAAGTTTTAATTAAATACACCTTGAGAAGGCGAAAACCAAATTCCTTATTAAACATTAATTAACCAAGGTACCTACCAAAAGAAAAATATATTTTTATAAACGATTGCAGAAAATATACTATTTGCAACACATGCGGTAAACGTGATTCTAGAACTCCTTTCATCTGTCTGAGAATCACTAATTTTCCGCACTTGATACAAAATTAATTATTCTGGATGATCTACAAATTCTGGTACGTGATTTGGAAGATCTAATGGCCGGTTGCACCAATGTAATTTAAATATTAAACTTGGCTTAAATTGACAATATTGCATCGAAATCAAATGTCAAATAAATTATAATATATTGCAGTCAAAATTCGATTTGCATTTCTTTGTTTAAACCTGGCTTAAAATTTAAGCCGTGTTGATGCAATTGGCCATAAGTACTTTGAATGAAAATCAAGATTATATTTTGGAATTTCTGAATAACCTAGACTTTATGATAATAGATAGTGGTGAAAAATACACTACATAAAATAACATATACATACATATAAATAATTGTTCACATTCTCTAAAATTTGTTTTTTTTTTTTGTTTTTCTCAATAATTACAATATTAGGGCTTAAGTTTCGAGAGATCTAATCTTCAAAAAAAAAATGTTTTATTTATAATATTTAAAATGTATAATTATTTATATCAAATTTGAATAATTTGTTTTTATTATTAAATTTCACGCTCAAATTACACCGTCAAAACGTTATAAACCTGGTATCCACAGTTAGCGGATCACCCCTATTAACTTCTTTATTTATAAAGATATCCAACTGAAAATTTTTATGCAGAAACTTAACATATGTGGCATCATTTTTATGTATCAATAATAAACATATTATTTCCGGTTTAACAGGAAGTGTCGTAAACTTTCGTATTTTAAATGGAACACCAGCATATTTTTATATTTTTTAATTCTACATTAAATTCTGAATACAACAATGTACCATAAGTTAAATTTTGAAGAATAAACAAAAAAATCAAATCAAAACATCAATTGTCGACTGTAGCCATTTAAACATCTTTCTGATTTCATATTTTTCGAAATATTTACAAAATTTTCCATTACTATGTTTCAATTATTTATTATTTCTTGTTAATTTTCATAATTTAATAATATTCATGTTATTTTGCAAAAAAATGAAAAATTATTGTTCTAAAATTTGACTTATGGCACATCATTGTATTCAGAATTCAAAAATTTAAAATATATAGGTGTTCCATTTACAATAAGAAAGATGAGTCCAATTCCGGTTTAACCACCTATAAATTTTAAATTTGATATCTATATTAAATAAGGAAGTTAATAGGGGTGCCCAGCTTTTTGTAGATACTATAGTGACATCTATGTAACAAAATTATACCTTTGCCTTATTCAACTGCGTTTTTATCATTAGATACTTGGGGCTGCGAAAACGGTTAATTCGGCCCTGTTTAAATGATTCTAGTCTAATTGTCTAATCATAGAACATTCCCAATAGGTTAATAAATAAACAAACTAACAAATGACGATATGTACGACATTGTCAATGTTACTAATGAACAAGGCAACATACATGGATCATTTATTGTGAAATTATACATCAGCGGGTTTGTATGACATGAATATAAATTCTCCGACATCACGAAACAATGCTTGCACAACACATAATGTACCTTACGACGTGTTAAATTTATCTGTGTGACCAATTTAGCCAAACTACATCGTTAGATTAATAGTTAACGTGTAAACACCTTTGTAACTGTATCATTAAAATCATAAATTCATCATGATGATTTATCCATCTTAGGAATTAAGGTCAAAAGTTATTTCCTTCGCGAAATTAATTTTCAGGATTTCAGGAAAATCAGTGATATTTTCATGAAAACTTAAATTTTGTATGAAAAGTAATATTAAAGTAATCAGAGTGAAAGGGAAGAGATATTCTTACAGAAGGTATTGATAGTGCCCAATATTGTAAAGACACGGACACGGTCAAGTACGCGCTAGCGAATGGTTAGATAACTAGAGCGACACTTTTAATTATTTTTACAGTTGTAAAAAAAATTCTTTATATTGTATGCCTGATTAGCGGGTTTTTTTTTTGTTTCTGTCGTCCAATTAACCATTACCCACTTGACCATTGAGGAAGTTTAGCATGGTAAAAATTCTACATAACATACTATTTTCTCACAAATGACTGCTGAAATTGAAATTAAAAATTAAAATTATTGCTCCATTTATTTATAAATAATATTTTTGGGTAAACTTTAAGTACGTCACAAGTCAGTTATGCGCAAACTCAGACAGAACGGTGAAATCAAACCACTTTAACGTAGGTCGTAACAAAGCGTAAAAGCGCTTCACTGGTAACCGCAACCGCGTGCATCAGTGTATAAGTCGACATACGTTGCGCCAAGCCTCTACCGACGTCATCAAAGCTTAAAATCGGCTTTTCCGGAAAATCTGGGCATTTTTGAAAAAAATAAAACATGTTACATCATTTTTCAAGTCATTTTCCATGGAATAAAAAAATAGAAAAAATCGCTAAACTTCCCCATTGTCAGAACAATGATTAATTATCACATTTATACCGGTTCTTAGTGGTTAGGGTGGATTTAAATGTGCTTATCCACTAAAATCTGGATATGAGAATTTTAGCATGATTCCAATACCTCTCTTAGCGAAAGGTAAAAATAAATGTAAAGATAAAAACAAAAATTACTATTTGTTGTACGGTCGTACGTTATGCAGAGGATTATCGGCTTTCACAATTATCCTAACTTTGGTGTCAATATTGTAGATTGTAGTTATCACTAGTAAAATCAGTACAAACTTAAATTAATCCCTAATATTTTATATTTTTGATGAGTTATAATTAACCTTCAAACACAAAACAGCCTTTCTGAGGGCACACATGTAACCATCATACGCAGATATCGTGGAAGTATTTTTTCTAGTAGGGTATAGGGATTTCCAACCCAGCAATATGCACTCTGGTGGCGAATTTTAGAAACCCTGCCAGAGACAGAGTTTAACCTATGTTTACAGCGAACGTGTAACTGTATATTTTTCATTTTTATTATTTTATTTTAAGTTCTAGTGGTGTACTTTCGTAATTTTTTATTGTTTCATTAATATATCAGTTTGATATTTATCAAACAGTCTTCTTAAGACTAATTTTCGTGTGTTTATAGTTTCTTTTATCATATTATTTCTTATATACTTTTGCATCTATATTTCTTTTGCAATATGTCTAATTCATATTATTGTGTATCGATGTCGAATTGAGTAAATTTTCAATACATAATCCCTCAAGATTATCTTCACAAAAAGTGCTCATAACAGGACTGTCGAACAGTTTCTTTGGCTCGATTCCGCAGAATTAGTCGATTTTGTCGATTAGATGGGCCAGGATCTTCTACATTTGTTATTGACGTTACTGGAAAATTTAATGTCGGTATTGCGTTTTTCTTTAGAAATTTACGGTTAATGGATCTTGTTTCTATAAATAATTGGCATATCAAAAGATTGCACTCTCTATATAATGAAATATTTTGGTTTGCACAATATTTGTGCACACTTACCTCTTGATTTAGTAAAACTTGCTTCGTGAAAATGTAAGGAGCACACTTTCATGAAAGGGCTCACTTTTTCCCAATTTTCAATACGTCTATCCACACTTTTTTCCGACTGATCAATTCGTATTTGTCAAAATAATTTTTTATTTGCACTTTAGAATTATCAGTTGGAAATTGAAAAAAGTCTAAACCTGGAGTACGTTTTTTTCCATGAATTGCACATCGGTACACAACAATATGAATTGGACATATTGCAAAAGAAATATAGATGCAAAAGTATATAAGAAATAATATGATAAAAGAAACTATAAACACACGAAAATTAGTCTTTAAAAAGACTGTTTGATAAATATCAAACTGATATATTAATGAAACAATAAAAAATTACCAAAATACACCAGTAGAACTTAAAATAAAATAAGAAAAATGAAAAATATAAGTTACACGTTCATTGTAAACTTAGATTATAAACTCTGTCTCTGGCAGGGTTTCAAATTTTATCCGCAATGGCGCTGAGATCTAAACTTTAAACGCCTATACTTGAAATAAACTGTGACGGGACGTATTTAAGTAAAGAAAGAGCAGAGGAGAGTAGAGGGCGTTTATGTTTAAAGATTCTTTAAATATTAGAAACACATTTTTGAAAACATCGTTAACAAACATCGATGACGATCGATATTATTGAAAAAAATAAAATCGGTAAACATCGAATATCGAAATGTGTTATCCTTTGTGTTCAGGGTGCGATTCTACATGGTAACTAATCATTTTGGTTGAATGAATATAAATAACCATAACAATTTATTGAATTCGAATTTACACTAAAAACTCATTCAGACCTATTATGTAACTCAGTGGTTAATTTTTAACAATTAGTTAAAAAAAATATCTAATAGATATTGATTTGACAACTCAAAAACCAAATTTTTGTTATATAACAACACACTTGATTGGTTAAATTTCTTAACCAATTGTTAAAAATTAACCACTAATGCCCATATTCATAAACACTCGTAAAGTTTCAAAACGGTTCGTTATAATTTTTGACAAATAGAATCAAACTTGACAAATAAAATTTCGATTTTTCTTTCAATGTCGACTGTTTTTATTGGATAAAAATTATAACGAACCGTTTAAAATTTTTACGAGTGTTTATGAATACGGGCATAAGTTATAGAATAGACCCGATTAAAAGTTAAAACATGAATGAATGTTTATTTATATTTTCGTCGTTAAGTCCCGACAACAATTCCCAAACCTAACTTTATAATTTCCTTTAGTATTAAGGATATCTAGATGCATGTTACAAATGTACATGTAGTTAAATTATTATTAATCTGGTGAACTCAGAATGTGTTTAGAATAATTTTATTTAACAACGCAAAAGAATATGCCATGATCAACAACAAAATAACAAAAATGATAATAATGTACTTCCTACCTGACATCAGCAGTTCTTCTATTCATCCCCGCAATGCCCAACAAGCTAATCTCTCCGAACACCGATCCTTCTGTCAGGGTAGCCAACACCATCCCGTCAGTGTCCACCACTTGAACACTTCCCGTCTGCAGGATGTACATTTCATGGCCGACATCTCCACGGCGGCACACCAGGTCTCCGGGAAGGTAGATTACGGACCGCAATTTTAATACGAGCTCTCGAAGAAGAGCGTCTTCGCATTCGGCGAAAAGGGTGACTTTGTTCAAGGTAGCGTAATGAACATTAATGGCGATGTCGGTTTTCATTTTGTGCGGCAGGCAGTCCATAATACTGTTTTCATCTAGAAAGAAAATAAGCATGTCAGCAGAAATTTAGTTTTTACCTCCTGCTACCCTAAGTAAGGTAAGAGTAATCGTGCTAAAAATTGTATATTTTAATAAATTAGCACGTTTTAAGGTCCCTAGCATCCAATTTTCACATATTCACGATTATTTCTGTGAGTGTGTATGTATGTGTGAATTCAGTTTATGTCTCTGTATTAAAAAGGAAATAATGGCACTTTACTTGAAGTTTTAAATAACTTTTTTTCTTGAAAAAATATTTTTTCCTTCTTGCGTTTTCGTACGTTTACAGTTTGCCTTTTTTGTACTACTTATTCTTGATTTAGTTGTCTGCATAAACCCAGCATAATATTTTGTTCTTAAAAATGTATAATATTATTTATCATAAGAGCATAGGCTGCAAGATTTTTCAAAATAGATTATTTTAGAAATTATTATTTCTAAATTATTAGGTCTAGTGCAATCTATGTTAGATTATAATGATATAATGGCATTATTTATTTATTTATTATATATTTTATTGCAGTCATATTTACTTTCTTATTTAAACAATTTTATTATTCACGTATTTAGAGAAATTTTGTATTATAATTAGTGGTGTTACTGGTGGTGAAATTTTTTTGAGGTTAAATTGTAATTTCCCTGGACTATAAAACTTTTATAACCACGTAAAGAATAATTTCAAATAATAAAAAAATTATATTAAATTTTCCAATTCTTTTTTAACTATTCATCTTTCGGCCGCAGTATCTCGTTAAATTAATAGACTTACAAAAAAGTGTTTACAAAAAATATTGCAAATTTTATCTTCATCATTTTGCATAAACCATTTTTCTTAAGATCAACGGTTAAAAAATTATTTTGAAAAAAAATCTTTTTTGCACCTTTAATCCAAGATGGCGGCGCGCCTCCCCTCCCCAAGCTTGAATTTCCACACAGTTGCAAAAGATTATATTTCCGGTAAAATTATTTCACGAACAAACCATGAAGTTTCATGCAAAATATTATATATTTCCGGTATAATTATTTCACTATTATTTCATTTTGATCTTAAAGATCAATTTAGTAGCCTTTTTCATGGTTATAGCATAGCTGGCTGATTTATGAAATTTTATTTTTTATTTCTGTATCCACTGAATATGAAATACAAAATGCAGTTAAACCATATGGAGAATAAAATAATCTTTAATATTTATAATAAGATAAAATGTCAAAAAATGATATTTACTACGTTTTTGTCAAAAAAAAACTGTTAAAAATTGCAAATGAGGGTACTTCCGGTTGACCAATTGTAACCAAAATCTAATCAAGTGTTATATGGATGTAAGAATGAGGAATACGAAAAATTGTAATTTTTGAAATTGGAATATTGGAGTTATCGCGGCCGAAATTATCGTCACACACGCACACACACACACGCACACACACACACGAAGACGCGCGCGTTCTCTCAGACATCATCGTAAAAATAGTAAAATCGTATTCTAGGGGCCCCAAAATGTACTTATTCATCAAAAACCCAGCACCGAATTTTTTGACCAAAAACAATACCTTCCTTACCTACAGGTGACGGAAGGTAAAAAAATTGTTTTCTTATGTTGAACACTTAAGTCACGGATTCTCATGATTGTCTGTATAATTTATGTAAAATTATTTCATATTTTCTTACCCAAAGTATGTTGCGTCTCCCAAGTAAAAGTAAACCACATCTGCACCCTCTTCATTAAATCTGGCGGCATGTTCAACCTCCTCAGATATTCCAAAGTTTCATCCACCAACTTCCTATATTCAGTTTGTGATCTAGTTGCTGTGGCAATAATGTCTCTTATTTGACCAATCAGCAACGCGAAAACAAACACCCCCATCAACCAAGAAAAAGTCATGAACATCAATTCAATTTCCTTTTTCGGCTTCGGATTTTTCCCGATAGATGTAGCAGTCTTCGTAGCAAAGTAAAAGCAAACAATGTACGCGTTTCCTTTTCCGTTGAAGACGAAGTCGTTGGAGCCAATTCCTTCCCACTCACTAAAAATGAAGAAAATTAATTATAAAAACGAAAAATTCAATATATAATTCTTTTTCTTCTAACCTGAAGGCGTAGTAAGCGCAAGCATTAAGATGAATGAGGTACATCATATACATCAATGTACGAAGAATTCGAACCATGTGTGGGGACGCTAGAATACGATCAACATTTTGGAAAAATGTTCCAAAAGTGTGAAATTTTATTAAACGAGGTAAACGGAGATACACAGCATCTGGGCCAAAGTAAAAGTATAATAAATCCAGTGGAAGAAGAGATGCTAAATCCCTCTGAAACAGATTAATAAATACAAATTATAAGTATAAAACATGATTGTTTTCATAAAAATGTATCAAAGGAAAATGTTTTTATACGCAACTAAAATTAAGTATTTCGATCTACCGACAGATCTACACTTTTGAAGCACACTAGTTGTTTTGTTTGACCGCGAAATATAATATTTATTTTTAGTAGCGTATTCAAATATGACCCTTCATGGGTGATATGGCATAACTCTTAGCGTGAAGTGAGTACTTCACGTATCAATTTCTATGTGTGGAGTTTGATTTTTTGCACACTGTGCGTGAAGAAACATTTCACGCACCAGTCATTATTTTAAATATTACAAACTGAATTGTATTTTAATAAAACAAAGCTGTTATACACCCGGAACGTTGGTAACCATGGTTACACAAGTCGAAAATACAGAGGCTTTACGTTAAAAGAATGACAATTTGAAGAAAAAATATATTTTTTGTAAGGTCGTAGAAAAAGTATAGTATGTAACACGTGTGTGAAGCCTATTTTACATTCGGGTGGTTTGCAACACTCGCCTTCGGCTCATGTAAAAATTTCAACTTCACACACTTGCCACATAATATACTATTTTTCACTAGTAGCCTATAAACATATCATTATTCATTCATTATTGTTCCATGAAATTGTTTTTCTATACCTAGAGACCAATTATTGACCAAAAATTATTGACCTAGGTCAGTAATAATGTTATCGTTTTCATTTCATTATTTTTGACGCCAGATGTCATACACCACGGTTATGAAGAGCATTATTGTCCTCGCGAATTATAATCCCTCGATTCTTTCGTGATTATAATATTTCGCTCGGTCAATAATGATACTCTTCATAACCTTGATACGTACTACTGTATAATGATCAAAAAGTTTATGGTAAATAAAAATTTAACAACGCTTGGTTTACAGGCAACCTATTCTATAATAACATTTGTTCAATGACATGATATTGTAAAAAAAAAATCATAAAACAATATTCAAACGTCTTGGTTTTTAGTTTTTCCCGATATCTTGGGGAGGGGTATACCCCCCCCCCCCTCGTAAATACGCCGCTGATTTAAGTAGTTAAACAATATTAATTAAATTCATTGATCTTAGGAATTTTTTAATACTATTTACGTCAGTTTAGAAGTAGTACCTAGCCTACTCCCATGCTATCATTCTCATTTTTAGACATTACTATTCTATCTTTCTAATTTCTAAAATATGAAAATGGAAACTCTTAGTTTTTAATAATTTTTCTTAACAAAAGCACACAATTGTAGTATGTGTAATCTATAAATCTTGGTAATCGATTATCTATGTTCTTGGATTTTCTGTTATTTTTTGCCAGAGCTAATTGAAAGTAAAACTCTATTTTACAAGTTTTCATATCATCAGTTGCACATATTAATATTTAATTTTCAATGTGAAAAATTTATTATTGACTAGTCCGCTTTTCCATTGCGAAGTAGACTAATAACAATAGTGTTGTATTATTTTGCATAAGAGATGTCTAATTTTTGTAATAAGTATTTGATTTGGATTTGGAAAAGAAAGATCATTTTTGAGTTAGCTTTGGCTATGTAGGATTATTTTTAGTTTTTAGATTTCCTAGATTTTTTTGTTCGAAAATTTGGAGGGAGATTTCATTCCGACACGAGCTCCGTAGACAAGTGGCATAATTCATGAGTAAAAAAGATAAGAAACACTATATTTTTACTTCGATCTTACATTTAAAAAAATAATTAAAGAGCAATGGTTTAACTACAATAACAGTGAGGTACGCTAGGTTGAGCTTTTATGACCTCGTACGTGAAATAAACTCCATGAGATAAGAAACGCATTGCATTTTATGCATCGCTATTAATAATAGTCAGACCTCACATATTGACTGCGATAATGTATGAAGTTAATTCTTTGTATGGGTGAAGAAAATATTTATTTAAACGTTTTTTAGTAGACGAACTAAATTGCTGTTATTTTAAAATTCATGTTTAAAAAGGGAAAACAGTAAAATGAATTATCAAATTTTACTCTTTTTGTCTCATTTAGAGAATTACATGACCACAAAAACCCCTAAACAATTACTAATATCGGCCTACCTTGAAAAACGCGCTCTTCATATAAATCCCTCTCGTCAACCTTGTATCAGTCACCCAGAAACCATCCGCTATGTACATGATCCTCGGCTGCACTAGGACAATGTCCAGCACGTATATAGCGTCACACAAGTAGTCGAAGAACATCCACATGGGTCGGTTTGTTGGTGTTTGGTAGCGAAAAGTGGCCCTCAGAGGGACGGTCCAGCAGTTGTAAAGATATGCAACAGCAGCTACAGCGAGCCAAGCCACGCAGCCGCGAGATTGCGGGTCCAGGGGCTTTGAGGTGAAGGTACAAAAGCCGAAACATGCTAAGAAGAAGATTTTGATAGTTATAGGAAATTCACATCAATAAAGGGTACATAGCACATACATCGTTCTACTTGAGTATAGTGACAGATTGAGAACTTGAGGGATATGAAAAATTTACTCAAGAACTATAGTAAAATTTAAGAAGTAAAATTTAAGAATAAAATTTCTGAAATTTGAAACTGTTTTATAAAAGAATAGTGTGTATTAAATATTTGAATTTATTTAAATATATATTTTGAATACAAATTATTAATTTTAGAATGCAATTACATCCTTAGTTGTGTATATTTGTAAATAAATTAAACTATAGTTTTCTATCTACTGCGGAGATAAAGGACCAGTAAAGCTATACATTTCTTTTTCTTGAAAATTTAAAATGCAGCCAATAAAACTACAGATTTACGTTGATATATTAGTAGAAGTATTAGAGAAAATGCAATACGAATGTAAAGGAAATATAAAAGTTACAATATTAATCCTAAATCTTTATTATGTGCGAAATTAATGGCATAAATGACCTTGATAAAATTTAGAGATAATATTAATGTTCTTAGATATTAATAAAAAGCGAAAGAAATATATGTCTGTACCTATCTGTTTCGTTCCCATTCATTAGATACACCTTGTATTACTTCGCACATATAACTTCACGGAAGTTTAAATGCCGTTTATCTCGAATTTATTATATTTAACAAATTTTGAAAAATACGTCTACACGCTGACAGCATATTTCGTTCATTTTGGGAGATTCAAAGTTAAATTAGACAAAGGGGCTCCTAAGATGATGGTAGTAAGAATAAGAATTTTGTATCATTTCCGGTTTTAGCGGAAATGGATACAATTTTAAATTTAGCACAGGAAATTTCAGAATAAACATCAAATTGCCTTCATTACGATATCAAAATATCAATTACACTTCAACCATTCTAAAATGGCGACCATTTATTTTCTAAATACAGGATGTTTCAAAACATGTGTCGGAAAATAAAGGGTGGGATTGGTTGGCTACTTATAAGAAAAAAAGTTCCTATTAACATGGTTCCGTTTTCGAGATACAGGATGTAAAAAAAATTATTATGAAAAGCATGAAAACAAAACATGTTGCTACTTTTTTTCATGTTTTCCATCATAAAATGCCGTATTTCTCTAAAACGGTTTACGTTAGAGCTTTTGACTAGGAGTACCTTTTTTGTGTAGAAAATATTGGTGGTTCACAATGTGCTTTCAGAATGCCAATTTTCCAAGTGTCATAGAAATTAGGGCCATAAAAACCTCACGCAACCCTAAAATCTCCGTCAATGGCACATGAAAAAAATTGAATAAGCGCTTAAAAAGTAGCTAATATTAATGCTAAGATGTGTACAAAAGCTGAGTTTTGTATCTCAAACGGTTCCTGAGATATCGTCAAAAAACAAAAAAAAAATATTTTTTTTTACACCCTGTATCTCGAAAACGGTGCGTTTGCGGAACCATGTTAATGGGAACTTTTTTTCTTATAATTAGCCAACCAATCCCACCATTTATTTTCCGACACATGTTTTGAAACACCCTGTATGTATTAATAAAATTCCATAAAAAAAGAAAGCTATAGAAACAGTACCTACATTTCAAGGTTCTTAGAATCAAATTTTAATATTTCCACGATGACAATAAAATGGAAACACACCAACAAATTTAAATATCAATCGGAAACCCGGAAATGGTACTTTTTAAAGCTCTATATAGGTACTCCGTTCGCTGAAACGAGTGATTGTGGAATTAATTCTTGAACAGAAACAAGGCATTGTATTGGTTCGGCTCCAAAATGATCCTCTTTTGACCAATAGAATGACTTCTCTTTTTGGAAAATATCTGTTTAAATTTATATATCATTTTTTCATAATTTATAATATGTACCTGTTACAGAAAAAAATTATTAATGATTTTTTATAAGTTTGCGTGATTTTGATTTTGAGTTTGAAGTTCTTAATACAGAAAGGATGCCAAAAGTTTTAATAAAAAATATTTTTGTTGAAAGAAACAAACAACAAACCAATATTTTAAAATTTAAGCAGTTTCTTATTGTTAAACTTAATTAACTTACAGCCCAAAATTACTTGGTTTCTTATTCGTATAGTATTCGTGTATTCGATCCATATTCAACGAATACGAAAAAATATGAAAGTTGGCGAATATCCGATAAAATGAATACTAATATGAATATTCGGAACATCCTTATTATTATGTATTATAAATGTACGAATGAACCGACGGCAAATGACAAAACTAATGATAATCATCAACATTGAATTCCACTCACAGTTGGGCTTCCTAACAATAACATCCTGCTGAAGGTGCGCCGCCGGGCGGTCGAGAAGCGTGGGCGGCGTCTTGGGGGCAGGATCCGCCTCGGCCAGGCTGCTTAGCGACGACGGCGTCGGCGGTAGCTCCAGCCGCTTGCGGATCACGTTCGTGCGGTTGCTGAACGCGTCCACCAGGTAGCGGATGCGCTCACGGATAAAACGACGACTACGGATAAATATAAAGATAAGTAGTAAAATATTTGTTTTTATAATATTGCTTTACGTGACCAATTGTAATAATAGTACTGGCAGGGCCGGATTGAGGAATCAAAAAGGCCCGAGCGATTTGAAGAATACCAGCCCAATAGGCCAATGGAGACTTATGATTTTAGAATTTTTGGATTGCCGTTTAGTGAGTTCTTAAATAACATCTTTCATGGCCGGTCTTATAAACAATAAATTAATCCTCCGTTAGTTACTACACAAGTAAATTAAATGGACCATTAAAAAAGAAATGGATATTATAAAACTAATCTCACTATCAAATAACTAACGGGAGATTTAATTAAATTTTAGTAGTGTGTTTGTGGTTTTGTGAAAAGTATCTATATTCACATTCGTTATAAACGTAAATCAGCTGACTAATTTGACAGTAAGTTTAGTTATCGTGATTACCGTTTTCCCTTCCTGGTGATTGGATTTTAACATGTGTGCAATCTATGGCACCAATTACATTTGGAAAACCACTTACATGGAAAAAAATCGTTACAAATTTTATTCTATTTTGGGGGAGTATCAGGCATTTCTATATAACTATTTCTTAATAACACAATATTATGTGTAATATTATTCTACCCACTGTAGCTTTTGTAACATTAAATTGGTCCCCTATAACAATTTGGAACGACCCGGTTGATATATTTCTTACTGTTAGTGGTCTTATATTTTCTTCAATCTTTCTCAATATGTGTAACACGCATTGTTTTTACAATCGAAATCTTTTTTTAAACTCATTGTCATCTTATATTTCATATGTATTTGTCCTGTTTCGGAACAATCTTGTTAGCCTAGCTCGTGCAAATATAAATTCATCATCATTATCTGTTGATGAATCCCAGGACACTGATGATACAGACTCTATAGATGAGACACTCGACACGGACATTTCTTAAAAAAATATTTAAGAAGTAAATAGTTCCCTATTTCAAGTTGTTTTAAAATATACATAACCAAAAATTACAGTTTGATGTTTCTTTAACAACTGATTTAAATCTAATAGCATTAAATTCCGCAGTTAGTTTAATTGGTCACTAAACTTTTATAATACCCAAATCTTCAGTTAAATTAGTTTAGTAGCTAACTAAATTTTAACTGTTGATTAAATAGTTTTATAAGTCCGGCCCTAATCGCATTAATAAAGTTCTAGTAAAATACTAAATTGAAAACAAAATTTAAAAAGACTTCGATCCCGGCCCGGCCCACCGAGGTTTTCCTCGGTTCCTCTATAGGACAATCCGGCTCTGAGTACTGGGTGCATACTCAACTCAATTCAATATTCAAAAGCAAAATAAGCATACACAGAATCATTCAAATCCCGAATATTCAAACACAGAATCGCGCATTGCCCGAAAGCGAATCAGCAGAACCATTGCTAAACAACGTAAACATAACCTAACCTCCTAGTCCCGCCCACATCCGCGGTTTATGAATCATTCAGACAAAGCACTTTCTGGCTATGCACGATTCGGTTCTTGAATATTCGAGATTTGAATGATTCTGTGCATGCATATTCTAGTGTTAAATATTCTGGTTTTGAATATTCGGGTGTTGAGGGCTTTCCCTTAGTGCTATTTAAAAAATGGCAATAATTTTCATGAGCTCTGTGGTGACGCGTGGTGGTAAACACTTGTAAATAAAAACAGATTGGCTTTCCATAACCAGAAATGGTGATTCCGTACAGTGTAATCAATTTTGGTAGCAGCATAATAGATTTTTTTATTATTAATCTGAAAAATAATAAGGCACATTTTTTTAACTGCTAAAAATGCAAAGATATAATTTATATAATATACAGTGGCCAGAATATTTTCAATTTCAAGAAAAAATCATTTATTTTAAGGAGTTATATAGAACTTGTTTACAATTTAAATTTAAACTCAAATTTAAAACTGACAATTGTTAAATTTTCGTAAAATTAGAACTTTTATCTTTATGAGAATAATAAATAACAATTAAAAGTCCCCCGATGTTAGCAATTGTTAATCTCTGTAAAATTTTAAATTTAAACTAAGATTTTAATTCTTTACGACTTTCTTGATACATTTTTCTCTATTTTTAATTTATAAAGTACTTTTCTTATAACTAAATGCTTAAATTTAATCAAAAATGAATATTTTTACAATTTAAACAAATATATGCTCTTTATGTAATTATAAATTAAAACATATCGCCGCGTTCAAGGCAAAACGGCCTAAGCACCAAAAAATCGTAATTTGCGATTTTGGTACCGTTCGATAGATTGGCGCAATCTCCATCTATTAAACACAGTGGCGTAAGTACGAAAAAATTATTTAAGTAGATATTTCACTTTAAAGTTGCGCAAGCGACAATCATAATTTTAATACGCAGGCGTAAAATGGCATAAGCTCCATTTCTACGTAGTTTATTATGGCTGAATGAGAGTGAAATGGCCCGAGTTATTGATGTCAAAGTAAGTGTTTTAAAAATTATTGTTATCATTGTTTGCTATAATTAATTTTAGTAAAGATCAAAGTTTTCTCATAGTATATTTTTATAATAATACAGATTCAGTATTTGTCACAAAACTTGTTTAAACATTCTGTCGCTTGTGCCATCGACCTGCAAAAATCTGTTCGGGTACAAGTACAACCGACAATCTACATGTTAAATTCATATCTCAAACTATCGGCAACAATAGGTCATTCATTATTATTTGTTGCTTTCACATTTTAGTTTTTTTCAATATTTTATACTTTAATGCTGGTAATTAATTAAAGTTCATGTAATAATAATGACAGATTATTATGTTTTTCCGCGTTCAAAATATTAGCGCTTAAGTCATTGTCCCGAGACCAGAAAATCATTGAATTAGCTCTTTCTCTTCCATCAGCACTTGAAAATAATGATTTGATGGAAGCACTGAACAATGATGTGTTATTTTCCGATGCTCATATAGTAGAATACTTAAAAAGTTTATGTGAATTAAATGTTATACCATCAAGATATCATCAAGAATACTTGTGTTTGAAGTATGTGTCTTCTGTTTCTAATGAACTAGATGAGACGTGGAAGATTATTAGATATAGTCATTTTATTTCATATCCAGTCCTGCCGGTAAAGTAACTAAAGTACAAAACATCAGAGTGATAGATTTTTGTATTTTTATTAATTTTCTCTGAGTTTTGATGTTTGTATAATTATATAAGCGCAATATTTTTATACTGATATGTTTAAAAAAACTTTATTAAATAAAATATATTCTAATATGTATTTCAAATAAATCCTTTAACAGTTCTTTAATAATTACAATTATTACAGATCATGCCACAAACGCCGTTGTCCGTCTAAATTATCAAAAATTAAAATGGCATATCTTCGCGCAAGCAAAAATTCAGAAAAAAATCTGCTTACTCTTAATGCAGTTAAGACATTAAAAATATATTTGTATAAAAGCGCAGACAGTTTTTTGTGTCTCCTGGCTTATTATGAAAATGGCGCTTGTGTCGTTTTGCCTTGAACGCGACGATATATATTTTTTACTTAAAACTGAAATAGAAACATCGACATTCTGACCAATTATATTTGTGCATTTTAGTAACGCAAATAAGATGTCAAATTAATAATAAAAAATTTTCCTACATGCTGCAACCAAAGTCAATCACATTATAAATACAACAATCTAAACAATTCGATATTCGATCAAATAACAAAAATGTTGCCGAATAGATCAAATACCGAATAGTTGTCAAATATTTGTTACAATCCTATTTATATTATTTTAAATGTACAAATATACCGACGGAAAAATGACAAAACTAATATTAATCGTCAACATTGAATTCCACTCACAACTCACAGTTGGGCACAGTTTCATCCTGCTGCAGGTGCGCCGCAGGTAATATTCAAACATAAACTATAATCTGTTAATGTCCGAGTATATTCAAAGCTATCAATTAGTTTTTGAATACTCTAATTTTGTTTGTTAAATACAATGTAATTTCGAAATATTTTTATCGTAAAGAATATTTAAATGTTACTTCACATTTAGTGCAATAAATATTAAACTTGCGCTCGAAACTACAATAAATCGAAGTCAAGCTTTCAAAACTACAATTTCATATATTTTTATTATTATTACTATTATTGTTAGTATTAGTAACAAATATTAGTTATTAATTGGAAAAATACTAACTTTTTTTTTTTAGTTTATGTTCTGTATTTATTAATTTTAACTCAACGTTTCGGCACCATAAACTGGTGCCTTCTTCAGGGGATATATTGACATAAATATGTTAAAAGAACAATAATTATTCCAATTAATAATATGAGTTCTGAAAGATATTTTAATAATATTAGTTATGTTATACTTTCTTATTTGAATCTGATATATTTTTTTTCTCCAATCGTATAATCTCACCTATTTATTACAATTATTAAGTGAAAGGAAATTATATTTTTTGGTTTACATATTTATGTGAAAAATAACGTGAAAGTAATGAAAACATTCTCATATTTTGTAATTAAAAATTATAGAAAATTAGAATACATATACAATATAATCAATGTATCTAATCGAATGGTGAAAGGCAATACGAGCTCTGTCGCACATCAGTTGGGCCAACTTCAATATGATACAAAGAATAACTAACGTAAATTATCGCCAATTTTTATTAATAATACAGACATTTTGTCGTTCTAATGACACAGAGAGATATGTTAACTAAAATATTTTTTTTAATGCAAAATGAAATAATACTTAGTTTTATCAACAATTCAAGAAAAACTAGAAACATATACATGAATTTAATTCGTAAGGTTGAAAACTTGTTAGGTTTTAATAATTGAACTGTCCAAAAGAATTACAGTACTAATTTACAATAAAAACAATGTTTCCAATATTGATAAAAAATATGAAAATATATATTTTTAAAAATAATTTAAAATTAGATATAATGTTGAAAAACTTTATTTTAAATAAAAGGTAAAGATTTATTTAATTATTATTACAAATTCTGTTAGTTAAGTCATGACAAATACATTTTTAAATAGTGGCCCAACTGAAGCGGTACGGGGCTCGTACATAATATATTAGTTATAAATTTTATTATTACTAAATACTATAATATGAACTATTGAAATTATTATTGTTATTATTAATTAACACTTCATTCTTCATTTTTTTTTAATACGAGAGGAGTATGAAAAGTTCTCGGTCAGAAGTATCAAAGTCAATTTTTTTGCCAAGTTTAGTTTAGTTTATAGTCGAGAAAAGCAAACAAGTTTTGCGGTTTGAAAGATTTAACCAGCGCGAACTGAAATAAAAAACGAACAGGATTCTACTTTGGAAAAGTCTTCACCATCGTTTTCAACCGTGAATTGATTCAAATGTGGTCGGTCGATTTTTGTCGATGAACGATCACGATCAGTAGTGGTAGCACGCACTTTAGAATTCTAACAAAAGAGGCATTTGTTTTCGCTTTTCGTCACGAAGCGAAAATTTGGTAGCATGCCTGTTGCCTGCAAGCGTACGACTTGAGGCGAAAGTGTCAATGTAACGTCATTATTTTGCCACAATGGGCTACTTGCGTAGTACTGAAAATCCGATTTCTGTCACTATATACGTAATGTTATATTGAAAACATATATAAAAATATAAATTTTATTTTAAAATAATTATATGTTTTTTACTAAATTAAGAAAGAAAATTTTCTGTGACGTCTTTATATTGAACTGGGGGAGGGGAAGCATGTTTAAGAATGTTATCAATAGATGGCATGGCGTGCGAGAAAGTTTTAATTTGAATTTGACATTAGTTCATTTTTCTCTCTCTCTGGTCTCAAATACATTAATTACTTAATAAATAAACACATAGGTAGTTACTTGTAATTCAAAATATCGATACCAAAAAGATAAACTAAACTACTAACCTCCAAACTATTATTGAAACGTCAAACCCGCACAAACATACAATTACTATGGGACGGCACCACTCTGTGACTTTACGACTATTCATTGGTGCGGCGTAATTCTACGTCATACATGGCGGGAATTCAAATAATCAAATTTCATTATTTTTTTTCTGGCTAATTAATAAAAATTTTGTCAAAAGAAAAAATATGGGTAACAAGTTTTTACCTTCTCTTCAAAAATATTAAATAAAAAAAAAGGTACGCAAGTAGCCCATTCTATTCAAAGCCAATTTATATATAATTTATACATTTATTATATACAACTGTCATAATATTTTTTATTTTAATATTGTAAAATCCAATAATTTCTGAATCAAAAAGCGAATATAGAATTCTAAAGTGCGTTTTACCAAGATTCGTAAAAGTAAAATCACATTCGCCTGCTTTCTATGATAGAATTCTAAAGTGCGTGCTACCACTACAGGTCGCTCAAAAACCGCAACGACTGAGTAAATAGTCGAAAAAGACCACAATGTCGTGTTAAATGAGCATGGGCTTGTTGCCATTGCAAACATCTCAACAGATCATGTTCATAATATGTGAACATTTGCATACGAAAAGACTTTCAGCAAATATGAAGAAATGACTCTCTGGAAAAATATTCACTTCAAATACAAAGGATATCGCTGAGACAAACGCTTATTTTAAAGCATGGACCTGAAACTGAAGCCGAACCTGAACCTAAAACCTGAATTAATTTGAATTTTTTATGATCCTGACCCTAACCGAACCTTATATGTCAATGTCAATGAACCAGAACCGAATTTGAACCGTTTTAAATTCAGATTCAGTTCAGATATTTTAAATATTAATTAAACAATAAACTTAAATCTACTAATATATCTCCATCTTTTTGTAATTGTAATCATTTATCGCCTCTGAACTCAAATTCGAACCCGAACCCACAACCTATGAAACATTTTAAATTTCATTTTCTTGAACCCACATTTATTTCCTGAACCTGGACCGAACCTGAACCATAAATATTTTTCGGTCCAGGTCAATGTTTTGAAGAGTTGTAGAAATCTTATTATTAGGACGAGGATTTTAAAGTAACGTTTGACACCATTTTTATTTTGCTTTTTTGCAGATTTAAGCTTATTTTTTGTGCTATCGTTTCATGTTTTCATAATTATTTTAATGCTCATTTTTAAGTTTTGTGTATATACATATTTGTATTACGTGTTTGTCAAACACACAAGTCCACGAATTTCACCTTTTCATAATAAAATAATTATATTTTTATGCAAGTCACAAAGGGATGTATATGTAGTAATGAATAAATACTTTGATACCCTCTACAAAATTTCCATGGTGTTTCATATGTATGATTTTAAAATAAATATATCCCTTTGAACATTTTTAAGTATGCTCCAGGCTCCAGTTACGTCAGTAGACGTAGAAAGGAGCTTCTCCTTATATAAAACAATAGGAGATAATCATTTACAATGGAAAACCTTGAAAAATATGTATAATGGTAAATTTTTCTAAGCAAAATGCACAAAGATTGATAAATGATTGATTATGATTATATTAAATGATAAATTATTATTTTTTTGAAAAATACCTTTAAATAAAATTTATAAATTAAATACGATATTTGTCAGTTCTGTAGTGCATTTCAATTTTTGCATTTTTTATAGCGTTTTGTAGCTTTTTGTGTTTCCCGAGATTTATTCACTTTTTCGTGCTTTTTTCTTCATTTTAGGTGCTTTTTATTCGCTTTCGAGCTTTTTATAGGCGCCTATATTTTAAAAATAAGGGCCTATAATTCCCCGCTCTACTTTATACTACAGATATAAAGAATTTAGAATATCGTTGGTCTAAGTGACCAAGTGTACTGTATTGAAGAAGGTTAGTGAAAATTTTAAAAAAAATTGTCCTTATTCATGTTTTCTATATTAAGATGAGAACTTCGTAACCTCGTACTTCTATGATTTTCTCAATGAATTTTCAAATACTTTAAACAAAATTTATACTCTTCAAAAATATTATATGTACAATGTACGTACTTACTAAAAATAAAATTTCATATAAAAATTTCATTTACTTCCTTAGTTCTTCTCCCTTATGTTAATATAATCGTATTTGCTTCAATTTATCTTCTGAATTATCGAAACCAATAAATATTGATTAGAATTAGAAATGTGATAACATTATATCTGTTGAAATATTGTATTATGTTACATGTTAAATAATATGAACTATACATGAATTGCATACTTAAAATAAATAAATCCTTGCTAAAATTAAAACAACAATGACCTTACCAAACTATAAATACACAAAAGGACAAAATATTTAATTAAATATCGATTAAATTAAACATCGCGCGGAACAAATGAACTAAAACAAATTTATTAGGTACCAATAATTAAAAAAAAAAATAATGTTAACAGGAGTAACTCGTAAAAAAATATATGGTGTACCCAACTGAAAAAAAAAAATAGAAGTTTCGGAGATATTCCATAGGTATTACAGGAAAATATAAGATATTTTATGAGAATTATTAAATATGAGAATTTTAGAGCGCCAAAAAACTTCATAACAAAATATAAATATGAGCAGATATACATACGTAGAGCTACTGGGTCTACTATCATCATTCTGTGAAGACCTCGTCCTAGCACTAGCACTTCCATTCTCCACTACGGCGGTGCTGGAGTAGGTGACCGTTTCCAGAGGCTCCCCACACCAGGAAGCGGCCGAAGAAGGCTTCTTCACCACACTGTCCAGCGTCAGTTTCTCGGGATACACCATTCTCTGCACACCACAAGCCACGATTGTGATTGCATTACGACTGATTGTGAGTGGCCGACAAGTGTAATGAATTTAAACTAAGTATTCTCCTACCTTCTTCAGACGATAAATGTTTTCCATTTTCGCAATTAATGCACATCGCGTGTTCTACAGCTGGGCACTGGATAGCGCCGCGACTGTTAGGCAAAGAGGAGAACTTACGGGTTGTCATGGTGACAGATATCACCCACGATCGATTCCATTTGCACTTTTGTTTTAACTTAATTACATTCTAAACACGCACGACATTTTCAATTCATTGCAAAAATAACTTTAATGGTTTATTTAAATTAAATAAACAACATTAAAGTTTAAATTAATATGCATATACAAACATAAACAAATTAAATACTAAATCACATACAATACAAATTAAAATATATGTTATTTATTACCATAAATTAAAAACAGATACAATACAAATTACAAAAAAATATCCATGAAATAATCGTTCTCGAATACTGCTGAAATTCCTGCTAAAACTGAAGCCATCCTTAAAAGCTTGCTCTAATATCTCTATTTGCCGCTGTACCTCCAGCGCTGGTATCAACTTTAGGATTTAGGCAGGAGATACCTTCGACAAACTACTATAGACATGTAATACAGGCATTTATTTTGAAGCGATCAATGGAAAGAAGTTGTGCCCCTATAAGTTGTATTGCGAATTGCATAATATGACATTACATACATTCAAACCTGTTTTTACACGGTTCATTTGTTTCTAAAAAAATCCGTGTAGAAAAAAATCATGTAAAAATATACATAGTCGTAAGATATTAAAAATAAAAAATTTACAAATACGAAGATTTGATAAAATTTGGTACAAAATTGACGTTTTTCTAAACAGTTTTATTTTCAAACCGTGTAAAAACAGGTTTGAGTGTATGTAGGTAATTCTATTATATTTTACTTAAATAAACATTTAAAAAATTAAAAACACAAAACTATTCGCCTCAATCGAGACAAACAAAATAGTTAATTATGCCGCTGTATATAGGGGCCTAATATCCTTTCCCCTGAAATAAGGTCGTTTACTTCATAACATAGGTATAACGTATGGGCGATGGTAGATATGTACTTCGTTTCTTAAACAAATGGACTATAATTTTAGATAAAATCGACAGTAAAAAGTAATGATTAACAAAGCTGTAAGTATTATTACAGATCTGCAAGTCTGTAAAATCTGACATAAACACATCTATTTTTGTTAATTAATATAAGATTGTTCGTCGGGGAAGCCTGAACGCCAATCTTCTAAGGGAAAGAAGCCCCAAAAATAAATTTCTGGTCCTCCAGTTTGGGGTTTTTGCTTCTGGCTAACAACCTTTCCATAGAAAAGCCTTTTATTATGGAACCTCTAGAGGCGACCAAAGCTCTTGAAGGCCCGAAAAAATAAAATGAATATAAAATTGTACAAGACTGGCAGCTTTCTTTGCGTTTTTGTTCATAACAATATGTGCGTTGTACAAAAAAAAAAAAAAAAAAAACAGTATGAACATGAACCATGAACAAAGTTTTCTTTAACGAATTTAAAATGTTTATTTATTGCATTTCAAATCGATCGCCTTTGAATCGGGGGCCCATATTACGAACTCGCTTTTATTATAAAAATGCTTTTATGGAACACACTTCTCCAAGAATATAATGCAAAGCGTTCTCTATAAATGTGTTTTATTTTTTATTATAAAAGTGCGCTCGTAATATGGGCAGATTCTATTCGTAAATCGTAATCGCATAGTGGAGTGGAACGTGAAACAGTGTTTAGATGTCTCTGGCGTTGCTTAGATCATAAACCAGGTTTAGATTTTGTTGTCTGACAAATGTGGACAAATAATTAAAACACCTGTAAACTTTTATTTCTTATATAAAAATGAATTCCTGCTATCATACAATGTTTAAAAATGCAGTTAGTAACGTGCAAAGAAATGTATTGTACAAAAAACAATCCACAAGTATGGGCAAAATTTGTGAGGTTAGATTGAAAATCTATTTTATGTGTAATTGTAGGAAATTTCAGTACGAGAAATGAATTAATCGAAAGACGTAATAGATTATTTAATTTAGAAACCAAAAGGCAGAAAGAATCTGTTGGACGCATTGAAAAAATTGATGTAAATTATGTAGGTTTACCGGAACAAGTACAATTAGTAATGAATAAAGATATTTCAACACCGCACGATTGTGCTAGACGTAAGTTTAAGTAGGTTTTTTTTAAAACAATGATTAAATTAGTAATATTGTTAAAGACATTGGAGAATTAGTTACAAAACGATCAGCAGTAGCTCTGTTGAATAATGAAACCTTGTGGCACATGCATAGACCTCTCCCAGAGTCTTGTACGTTAGATTTTCTTACTTTTACGGCCCAACAACCTGCAGCCGCTAATAAAGTATTTTGGAGAAGTTGCAGCTTTTTACTAGGAGCTGCAGCAAATACAGCTTTTAAGGATAACGTAAATGTACAACTACACAGTTTTCCCAGTCCAAACGGTAATTTGAAACAAATATTTATTTAAGAATGTATTTTTATTTATCTTATTTATAGTGCGATCTGGAAGTTTTGTGTACGACGTAGAATTAGGTCTTGACAACTGGAAACCAACTCAAGATGAATTAAGAGTTCTATCTGTTGAAATGA
Organism: Ophonus ardosiacus; assembly: GCA_943142095.1. NCBI lineage: Eukaryota > Metazoa > Arthropoda > Insecta > Coleoptera > Carabidae > Ophonus > Ophonus ardosiacus. The sequence continues at coordinate 29,827,056 of OW964832.1, read as the reverse complement.
TTAAAATAGCCCAAAAAAATCTCCCTTTCGAATATTTAAATGTCAGCATAGATTTAGCTTTAGAGATGTTCAAAGACAATCCACACAAATCCAGTCAAATCCCAGATATAGCAGTTCATAACGAACAACGAGTAACATTGTATAGAGCTGGAGATCACATAGACATTTCTAAAGGTCCTATGATTAGCAATAGTTCTTTAATTGGAAGATGTACAGTAGCATCTGTTCATAAATTGAACACATCGGGAAATTTATACAGATTTCAAGGAGTAGCGTTGCCGAAAGAAATTCACTTGAATCATTTCGCTTACAGTATATTGGAGGATCGAGCCAAAAATCTAGTAAGTAATACTTAATCATATTATTTGATGTGGGAAAATTTCTCGACTGTGTTATGAATTCTCAAACATAAAACATTTAATATTATAAAACCGACGTTTATGAAACTAATGGCCGGTTTCATAAACGTAACTTAAATTTTAAGCATTCTTAAATTCACAATATGGCATCGAAATGAAATTTCATATGAATTATTATGCATTGCTGTCACAAATTCGATTTGCATTTTTTTTTTTATTTGTTTAAGGGTTGCTTAAAATTTAACTCTTGTGGGTATAACCACAGAATAAACATTTATACAAAAGCGACAGTCAGAGAGAGAAACGAAAATTAGAGGGAGAAAGACTATGTCAGCAAATTTAAAGGGCTGATCGGATAAAATCGGATTGTTTCGGCATATCTTCGTATCTTACGATTCTTTGTTCTTTTCATTATCTCGACGAGAACATTTTCTGTTAGGTGTCAATAATAAAAGTATATTGAGAAACACAAATTGATTCCTAATAATTACAAATATGTTATTTTTTCAACAAACGATAGAAAAAATCGTTATCATAAGGAAAATCATTATATTTCACATATTCTGGAAGAGCTGTTGTCTTAGCTTGTCACGCCCATTTATTTTAGGGTTATGGGTAATTCAAGAAAACCAAAAACGTCTTCTCACTTTTGACATATGTCATTTTGTGAACTGTTTGTGAATTTTAGAAGTGGTGTTAGTTTCTAATAAAATGGAACAAACGAAGAAGGTAGAATCGGGAGGACTTTTTTGTTCATATAAAGACTGTATAAATAGATTTAAAAAATGGAGAAAGGGAAATGTAAGTTTTTTCGTTTCCGAACGATCCAGAAATGTAAGTTATGTAAAACGACTACCATATCATGTAAAATGTATATTCATTTAATAAATATAGGTGTAAAATGTGGCTCAAGGCCTGTGGAAGAGAAGATTTGATGGAGAAGGATATATGGGACATATTCATCGAGTCTGACGTTTGTGTTTCCCACATCAAAGATATAGAAAATTCTGCATTGTAATGAATTTGTAAAATTCAGATATTTGTTTAATAAAAATATAATTATGTGATTATTTTATCTGATTTCTTTTTAATTCGTTAATAAAATTAAAATTTTAGTACTTTTATGTTCTAATTTTTCTTTTACCATTTAAAACAATTTAAATTTCGCGCGTAAATTTGCCAACAAATTTAAAGTTAGAGGTCATAAACGTAACATCGCAACAACAATGGTGTCGACAAGGAGTGTCGCTTCTGTATAAATGTATTTAATGTATTCTGTGGTATAACTATGATTTTATGTTTACGAATCATAGACAAAGAAAGATATATACTAGACCGAGCTTCCATCATGGCGGCAATGTCCAGCTTTGTGCCGAATTGAATAATATCGAGACGCTAATTCTAGTGTAAATTCTACAACATAATGGAAAAAAAGTAACTATGCAGTAACTTAAAATACGTATTTTACATCATTTCTTTATTTCAAAATAATAAAGCTCAGTCGCCCAATAAAAAGTACGAACAATAATTAATTTACATTATTTTTACAATAATTATATTAAATATTTTCTTCAGTTGTAGTGAATCTTATTTATTAATGTTGGCAGCCCAGCAATCTGTCATTTCTCTTAGTGAGAGTCTTTCAAGTTTATTTCTTTGGTTAGTATTTGTTTACAAAGCTTTTTTTGCTATTTGTTTCATGTACAAATATATTTTATTATTGAATTTGATTGTTTTCAGCCTTTACGGTATACATATGTCTATATTTTGTTAGTTATTTTTTCTATTTTTAAATTTCCCGCCTTCCTATTAGCGTCTCGTTATGGCGCCCATCGATTCTATTTGGCACAAACTCCTAACATTGTAAACTCGGTCTAGTATATATCTTTCCTTGTCTATGTTACGAATCTGTAAGATTTTACAAAAGCCGAAATTACATTAGTCAACTTTGGTTGTTGTGTTACCGTCAACCAAAGTTGGCCAAAGTCGAAATTACATTAGTCAACATTGATTGATGGAAACTGACAATCTTGGTTAAATCAACTTAAGTTTCATCAACCAAAGTTGCAAAAATTAATTACATTTGTCAACTTATACCAGATAAGCTCAGGTATTTGTTGAGGATGAGATATTTATATAATTGAAATAACTGAAAAATTAAGAGCTAATTTATGCTATTTATTCCACAGAATATCATTTTTTTCATAATCAGATATTGACATATTGTTCGCCTTCCACTTTGTCATATTTAATTTTAAAAGCTATACCGTCTAAAGAAGTGAATAACTCTGTAGTCGATATTACGTTAATCAACATTGGTTGATGGAAACTGGCAACCTTGCAGCTTAAATCTGCAACCAAATAAACTCAGATATTTATTCAGGAAGGAGATGTAATGTCTGTAATATCTGAAAAAGTTTTAAGTTTTAATTGTATTTGCATGATATGTTTTTGTGGTTTATATTCCACAGAATATCATTTATATCATCTGAATTCCACTTTGCCAATTTTGATTTTAAAAGCTAAACAGTTTAAAGAAGTTAATAACTCCATTTCAGAAAACGGACTAAATAAATATTGCAGTTGGCAGATGCAAATGGTTGCAGAAAGCGGGAATCTTTTGTATTATATATTATATTTCTCAACTACGCAAAGTAACGCCACGGTTGACAGCAACTTGCAACTAAATTTGAATATTGTTTAACTTTGGTTGATACGGTTGCCGGTTTACTAAAAACTGGCAACTTCTAAATTACATTGGTCAACTTAGGTTGACACAATCGAAGTTGTTGGATGACATCTACAAAAAGCTGACCAATGTAATTTAGAAGATGCCAGTTTTTAGTAAACCGGCAAACGTATCAACCAAAGTTATAATTTCGGCTTTACTCTGAATAAAGTATAGTATAAACCAAACGTCGGTTTTGTAAGAATAAATAGAGTACTACAGAGATTTAGAGTATTTTTTAAAACATCATATTATCGGATTTTTTTTATAACTTCCAAAAGTTTTTATATTTCGTGTGAAAGGAAACAAATAAAAATATTTCTAAATAAGTATTATTGCGTATTGGCTTATTGCTCATAAAAATTCTTGTCACAAGTGATATGATTGTGCACATCCGTCAATGAATGAAGAAATAATTTTTAATTATAAAAACATTTATTGTCTTCTCAGAACACAGCTAGAATTCCCGGCCAAGAATCCCTGACAGAAGAACAACCATCAGCCAATCAGGCGACTTTGTAACCACAACAAACAAAAACTGTCATGGCGGACACCGACAACATTTTGTCTTTGTTGTAAAAGGCTAGATAGTAACTGTTTTTATGCGTATTCATATTACAGTCAAATCTATTTACTTGTTGTATAATTGTTTACACTCGCAGAAATTGTGAAGTGCGCATTTTGTAAAGTATTGATCGAATAAGTATCAGTGTAATTAAACCTACTTATGTTGTGAAATAAAATCTTCGTAAGTAGCAAGCTGTTATTATTTGTCTCCTGATATATAGAATGAAGGTTAAAGGTCATGTCAAATAGCAGACTTTATCTACAGCTGACACGAATTATTTTCAAAAATAACTTTTCTAATTCAACATTTCAGCTGATTTGAAAAGATTGAAGTTCAGTCTTTGAGATATTTTCGCCGGAGACACAATGAAGCTCTTGCTTTTCTTTGTTTTTGTGCTTTGTTTGGCAGCAGGTATGCTTTTTTATATCTCAACAAATGAATGTTTTTAAATTATAATTGTTTTCAGGCCAATGTTCTCCTCCATGGAGTCAAACTTATACCGTAAAAGGAACTTTATACATTCCATATGCTGAATTGAAGGAGCCTTTTTATGCATGGTATGACGCTCCGAATAAACGTTCTAGAATAGATTATTATGGAGGAATGGTAAAAACATATCAGTTGGGTAATTTTGAACAGTTTGGAACTAGTCTTAAAGTTGCTCCAGTTACTACGGAAAACGAACTTAATGCTTTTAAGTGTCTGCAAGTTAATGGAAGTGCTGATGGTCGCATTGACACTCAATCAGTTTTACCTTCTCTTGTTGACTTCGAATGTATTGGTGAGTAGATAATAGTAGTTTATGTAACGAATACAATTTTTCGGAACTCGCTACGTTCGTTTCGGAATTTTCATGGAGTTTTAGAATCATTATTTTCTGCTTGTAAAGCAAACAATATTTTTTCTACAATCGTTCACAAATATAAGAAAAATTACGAAATGTAATCTAAATTTTTGACATGTCATATACTCCGAATTTTTAAGCGACACGACAACAAAAAATCATGGTTTTCTGAATTCAGTGATATACTATTTTAATACCCTTACATAACAATTTTTTTGAGAAAAATGCATGTAAAGTTTTATACTAATTTGATTGAAATATGGTCATGGTTATAAATAAGAAATCCATGAATGGAAAAATGAATACGTGTTAATTATTTTACATAGAATTAGAGTGCCCTGACAGAAAAAAGTGAATACTTTGTTCTTTTAATTGATCAGAAATGTCAACGCAAACAAAATATTCACGTATTTCTTTCATGGCACTACCATCTGAAAAAAATTAACACATTTTTTTCCATTTATAGCAACCTTATTATACAACAACAAAGCGTAAAAGCGCTTCACTGGTAACCGTAACCGCGTGCGTCAGTGTATCAGTCGACATACGTTGCGCCAAGCCTCTACCGACGTCATCACAGCTTAAAATCGGGTTTTCCGGAAAATCTGGTCATTTTTGAAAAAAATAAAACATGTTACATCATTTTTTAAGTCATTTCCCATGGAATAAAAAAAATTTTAAAAATCGCTAACTTCCCCATTATAGCGGGAGTTACTGTTGTAACTGTCATCATGATAGTGCTTTGTTTGTATTACAGCAACTGAATCACGTGTATTGAGTATTCCCTGCATGTATTTATCAAACGATGGCAGTATGAAAATATGTCTCTGTATAACCCTCCATTTGTTGCCTTACTATTTGCAGTTCTCATTGCGTTTATTTTTGCTCTTTTAATGGGGGCAAGCGGGCAAAGCTAAACGTAGATGGCAGCATCCTAGCTATGAACTGTTGCCGCTGATAATTTTGATTGACTTCACTTACAATTTTTTATTATGTTTCTGACGTAAAAGTACAATCCACGTGAAACAATGTTAATTATTATATTTTTTACCAGTTGTATAAAGAAAATTCATTTTTCTCAAAATGATTTTCATAAACAAATACTTGTTTTATATTTGGACTTAAATTTTATTATTATTTTCTTCTTTCATCTTTTGGTAAACTATAAAAACATAACAAGAACGAAGAACGCATTATTTAAAAGAAGAATCCAAATACAAGATAGTTTTAAGTAACTATCTGTCAGTTTTAATACCGGATTCTCCAATTATATTTTGGGTTAGCGTGCGCATACAAAAGTACATAAATTTTGTTAAATAGTTCTAGAAAGTTCATAGATAGGGTGGTGTTATAGTTTCTCATATCACCACCACCCCCATTGATAAGGTCTATTGCTTTCATGCCAACAGAACAAAAATCTTATGTTTTAATTATTACCCGTAATCATTTTGAGTTTGAAGACACTTATTTCCCGCACGATTGTAGAAAAAAATTAGCAAGTTAAAAGTTTTGGTGCTAACAAATTACTTACTTGATTGTTAGGAACTGAAGTGATAAATGGGCAAACGACTGAAAAATGGCAACTAGTAAATACAGTTGGCCAAAAAGTAAACAAATACACAATGTGGTTGAGATATATGAACAATCCTAACGATCCTGCAATCAAAGCCGCAGTTCCTGTTCGCTACGAAATGAAAGGCTTTAACTCTCTCCTTGGTAGTCATTATGACCACTATTATCTCGAATATGACTCCTACGCCTTAGGAGAAATTATCCCTGAAATTTTCGAAGTCGACAAAGACATGCAATGCATGTCTTTCCCTGGTCCAGGAGTCAAGCACATCTTAACTTTCAACCCAATGAGAGAATTCATCCATCCCGTTTCTGATGAGCATGTTAGTTATGAATTCACTAAATTCCAAAACAAGCACAATAAAGCTTATATCAACGAGAAAGAACATGTTCGTAGGAAGGAAGTCTTCCGTCAAAATCTACGTTACATCCACTCTAAAAATCGCGCAAACTTAGGTTTCACTCTCGCTGTGAATCACCTAGCTGATCGAACTGATCTGGAAATGCAGGCTTTAAGAGGAAGGAAATCTTCTGGAGTATACAATGGTGGTAAACCTTTCCCATACAAATATTTTGATGCTGCTTCTATGCCAACACAGTTTGATTGGAGGCTGTATGGAGCAGTAACTCCAGTTAAGGATCAAAGTGTCTGTGGTTCTTGTTGGTCGTTTGGAACTGTTGGAGCGATTGAGGGAGCTTACTTCTTGCACAATGGAGGAAATTTAATTAGATTGTCACAGCAAGCGCTCATCGACTGCTCTTGGGGGTGAGATTAATATTTTATACTAGTGATCTGCTTCGGCTTCGCATTAGAGCAATTTGAAATTTGCCGTCAAAAGTCTTATAAGATCTCTAGGCCGCGTAATGCATGCACTTTCAATTAAACTACAATATCTCCTATAAATGCAAGTTTTATACTACTGAAAAGGACATTTTGTATAGGTACATTAGATATTTGAGCGGAATATATCATTTATTTTGATAATGATTGATTATAATAAAAAAAATTGTTCGTAAGTTTAACGTTGATTTTTTATTGTAAACTGTACTATAACTATAGATGACCGACTATTAGTCGGTTAAGCCGACTATCCGGCTACATTTCTAGTCGGAGAATAGTCAGCAAAAACACCGATAATGAGGTCATGCAAAAAAATGTACCTTTTTCCTGTTTAAATCGAAAAAGGATAGTCTAATTTATCGTTTAGTATGATTAATTTATTTTTTATTTAAATTTTTTGTTGTATAAAATCGTTTTAAAGTATATTTTTAAAAAGTTGCAAAAACCAGCCATGCTGTGACGTCACGGGTTCCGAACCTAAGTTCAGACTCATTTCAAACAGACATTTTATATGGACACAGAATTTCTAAAAGAAAAATATACATATATAGACTATAAATTGAGAATTATATACCTAAATATGCTATAATATATCAATATAACATGGTTCTATTCATTTTTATAAATATAATTTTCATTTGGCGTGAACTTATCTACATGTTACATCAGATGTTTCTTTCACTTTTGATTTGAGATTAGACGTTAGAAGGTTATAAACGCGTGTGAGACATTGAATATATTGTAGAACATTATTTTATTCTCTATTTTGGCATGAAACAACGTTTCATCGACATATTTCCTTTCATAAATTTAGGTTATCTTTAAGTGTCACTTTGACGTTCGAAACAGTATGAAAATCAAAATGGTCGTTGCTCCGAACCTGTGACGTCACAGGCCGGGGGTCTAGCAGCCATGTTTTCAACAACGTCATTTTTAATCGCAATTTTTTCATTATTAAAGATCGATTTAAGCAAAAATAAAAAATATGGGTCTATTATTTTTCACTGCTCTATTGATTAAAGTTATAAAAAAAGTCGTGCATGACTTCATTGACTTGGTATCTGATAAGCTATAATAAGGCATAGAAATAGTTTTAATTAGTAAATTAATTAGTAAAAATATTTATTTACTATAAGGCTGATATAACAAAAAGAAATCTGTAACAAAACAAAAAATTATGTTATTAATAATAATTTATTTCCGAAAGCTGAAAGAACATCTTTACAAAATTTGGCGTCGATATGTAAAACGGAGAAGATTTGTATGTAATGTTTTTAATCCTTTTTCGATACATGCTTGATAGAGTAACCCTAACAAACAGGGGACTTTATTTTTTATATATTCATGTTTTTCTATTTTTAGCTACGGTAACAACGGCTGTGATGGTGGCGAAGACTTCCGCGCTTATCAATGGATGCTGAAGCATGGTGGTATACCAACTGAAGAAGAATATGGACCGTATCTTGGCCAAGACGGCTTCTGCCACATTGAAAATGCCACTCTTACTGCTAAGATTACTGGCTGGGTGAATGTTACATCTGGCAACGAAGATGCATTGAAATTGGCTATTTTGAAACATGGGCCGATCAGTGTTGCTATTGATGCAAGCCATAAAAGTTTCAGTTTTTACTCTAATGGTGTTTATTATGATTCGACTTGGTAAGGTTTAAAATAAAGAAATTTTCGCGGATACGGTACACCTCAATTATTTTCTTTATTATTGGCAATAAAGGAAAATCATTCAAATAAAAGTTATAGTAGATCACTTATTGAAGAATTTTTTTTTTTTTCTGTATTCAACCATGTAATCATTTTGTTTATCCTTACATAACAAAAATATTGAACTAAAATTTAATTAAATTTTATTTTTATAGTAATTTTTCAGTAGGCTAAGCACGAGAAACAATTGAGCTTAAATTAAAGCGAAACAAATATTTATTTATAACTTTACAAGGCCCAATCTTACCATCTCTGGTTAAAATTTTAATTATCAGTTGAATAAACAATATTAAATCGGATTATTGACAGCAATTATAAATTTGTCATTTGACAGTTCAATTCGTTTCGGTTTTGTTTAACTATACTCTTTTTTTAACCAGGAGGAGTAAATATGCACTGCTTTAGTGCTGTTAATTGCTTATGGAACATTTTAGAGGACAAAACTTCAAATAAGAGTTATAGAAAAATTAATTGTACGCAACTTGTATTTGAAGTATTTTTCTCTAAAATAATACATAAACGATTGGCAGAGTTAAAACACTGCACATTTACTCATCCTGGTTAAAAAACAGAGTATAGTAGTTAAAATTTTGAGCAAAGATGGTAAGATTGGCCCTAATATTAGTTTTTTGTTTTTCATACGTAGCCTTCTGAAAAATAACTATAAAATTAATATTATTTAAATTTCAATTGAATTTTTCTCAATATTTTTGTCATGTTGGGATATAAAATGATTACATGATTGAATTCAGAAAAAAATCGAATGGGCCTAAAAAATAAATACCATTCCATTTTAAAAAATAAAACTTTGTGTTGTAACTTGAGAACCATTGGATTATTTTTTTTTTTCTTCAATAAGTGAATGTCCCCCTTGATCTACTACAACTGTTATTTGAATGATTTACTTCTATTCCCAATAATAAAGAAAATAATAGAGGTGTCCCGTCTTCGCGAAACACCTGAAGAAGGAATATTTTACAGTAATAGTAATAATAATGATTGTTACAGCGGGAATAAAGAAGACCAGTTAGATCACGCTGTTTTGGCTGTCGGTTACGGACTTTTGAATGGTCAACCTTATTGGTTAGTGAAAAACAGTTGGTCTAATTACTGGGGTAATGATGGCTATGTTCTTATGTCTTCCAAGAAAAATAATTGTGGTGTCATGACTACGCCAACATACGTTACGATGTAAAATTATATCAAATAAGCAATAATAAAGTTTTTTCAGTTCTGCCTAATACTCTTGTACGTAGGTTCATTGTAAAAAAATGTTTATAAATTTGTTTGAAAATAAATAGAAATAAACGATAACAGAAATTTTAAAATTATTCTCCTGTACAGTGTTTGCACAGAACACGATATACTACTATAGATGGGAAACTGCCATGTTACGCTTCAGGATTGTTGTAGCGCGATCTGAGGAGTGAAAGCCTAACTATAGTTTTTTTATTTATTTAAAGCAAATCAATTAAAAATGTTTAAATGCAATATAGATATTTATTTTAGAAAAATATATTTAATTAATTTTCACTTTTCAATCTGTAATTTTTTCTGCTTGTCCTGCAAATTTTTAGAACATATTTTTTACACGCACGTGATTCCATATGAAATTATTATTATCTACATGCACTAATACTAATAATACACACAATCACTAAACACAAATCAAAATGAATTCAATTTCTTTTTGATTTTGACTAAATTTCAAAATTTGAGACAAGTTCAAGTAACAATTAATTCACGATGTTATAGCTAACTGTAATAATGCTTATCACCCAAGCACTAAAATGTTAAAATAGTGAAAATCATTGGGCACCCCGAGAATTCTATTATTTCAAAGAAATGCCACGTTGTCTACCTTTTAGGAATTACAAGTAAAGTATAGTTATAGTTTTTTTTTAAATTAAAACAAAACAGTCTGATTCACGAAAGATGACATTTCGAGGTCGCTTAGCAATATGTTGTACTAGAAAGTCTATTAGAAGTATGTCTATTTAATTAATGCTGTATGACAGATCGTATCCTACGTTATAGCTTGCAGACACTCACGTGACGAAGCGAATTAGCCAATCAAAAACTGGGGAGAAACTGTCAGATTGAAGGACAGGGAGCTGAAATTTGTTTTGATTTATACCGTATTATGCGTTTCGCTTTCATAGTTTGGCAAAAAAATATAAAATAACTCAATACGCACTAAAAACTTCAATATGAAAACTGCCAAACAATGAAAACAACGCATAACCTCTGAACTATGCTACCAAAACAAACTTCAGGGTTGCGTTCCAAAACCCTACTCCAGAGTACGAAATTACTCAAAATCGTTCCAAAACTAATAACCTTACTCTCAGAGGGGGCTTGACTTTAATATTGTAATTATAAGTAGTTTTGCTAATTTTTTAAAATTATATTTAATTTAGTTTCAATTTTTTACTCCAACAAATCTCATTCTTCCAAAACTCACTACACTCTTAAATTACGGTAGTCTTGAATTTGTAAAGCTGTCCAGCTCTCTGACCTTCGATGTGATAGTTTCTCCCCAGTTTTTGATTGGCTAATTCGCTTCGTCACGTGTGTGTCCGCAAGTTATTAATAACGTAGGCTACAGGCAGATATACGTAAATGGTGACATTACTTTCTAACACACTAAAAGTAATTATGACGTATGTCTTACATTTACAAATAATATGTAATTAAATATTTATCCAGTGACGACGTTTAAATCAAATTATTATATGGTTTACATGAAGTTTTTATACATAGCTGAAGAAGATAAAACTGAGAAAAACATTATTTATAAAGAAATAGCATTATTAACGTTAAAATATATCCACGAATATGTCATGTTTGTAAGCTTGTGGGTCCGAAATGTAATGAAATTACTTGCAAGTAACATTGCATCCGACGGCTTATAAACGACCTTAAAGTCATCTTTCTTGAATCAATCTATAACAATAACTATACTTGCCGTCAAATAAATATGGACTGAAGATTTTTACACTGTTGCCAATTCAATTTCATTGGTCATGTTGAAAATTCTAAGAAAAAACGGTAACACCGCCGGGCAAGGGACAGGGTGGGTAGAAAGGAAAAAATTGAGCATCAGTCCATATTTATTTGACGGCGGGTATACTACCAATTCCTAATAGGTAGAATGTGGCAAAAACCTACGTTTGGTGAGACAAGTTAATACTTCGGGTAGACGCTAATCTACTCTCGCCATCCCTCAGGTGGAAGTCTAACTATGAATGCAGTCCATGAAACTTTCCGATGCCTGAGTGTTTGTTTCTTATGTCGCTTGGTGTCAGTAGTGATCAAAGTGAGCTATGACTGTTGTCAGTGATCAGAAAATTTAAATATGGCGTCGATCATCTGTGCACGGGTGTGTAGTAAAGCGCTGTAATTCGATTTTTAAATGAAAGACAATGTGAATTATTATTTAAAAGAATATTAGAAGTTTTATTTCATATAGTGAATTACTCGTAAAATATAAATAATGAAAATGGAATACTTATCGCAGGAACACTTGACGGGCTTCGAAAATTACAAGGTTAGTAAGTAAAATCACTAATTACTTGATAATATATGTGTCAGTATACCAATTTAAGTTTTAATTGCCATGTTTACTTAAACTACGGTATTATTAAATGTATTTCAATGTGATTGCTGTAATAATTATAAATTAACCTGTACTATGTCATACTGTATCTTCAGTCATGCTACTTTCTATCAAATATTTTTTCATTATAGTACAGCGCATTGGACACCAGCCCGTTGAGTATTTATGTTATGCACCCGTTTTGGAACAAAATAGTGGAGGTACAACAATGAAATTTTATTTTCAAATTTTGTATGACAGAATTTCATGTTTTCAGTTTTGCCCCAAATGGATAGCGCCGAATCTCTTGACATTTGTCGGATTTCTATTTACCGTAGCAAACTTTTTAATGTTTTCATGGCTCGACTATGAATTTTACGCTTCTGACGATTCTAAACCCGAATACAGCCCCATACCACGCTGGGCCTTTGCGTTAGCGGCTGTAAATCTTTTTTTAGCGTATACTTTAGATGGAATTGATGGAAAGCAAGCTCGACGAACACAGACTTCTGGTCCACTTGGGGAATTGTTTGACCATGGATTGGATTCGTATAGTACTGCTCTTATTCCAACTGCCATGTACAGCATTTTTGGTCGAGGGACTCAAAGTATAAATGCACTTAGGATGTACTATCTAATGTGGAACGTGTTCATCAATTTTTATTTATCACATTTTGAAAAATATAATACGGGGGTTCTATTTTTGCCATGGGGTTACGACTTTTCCATGATTGTAAGTTTTTAAATAATTTTTTTGAGACTTTGTTCACTGTTTTATTTTTAATTAATAGGGTTCCGTTTTTGTGTTTCTTATGACTGCAATTGGGGGTCACGAAGCTTGGAAATTTACGTTGCCTGGAGGAATAACTGCTGGTATATTGTTTGAAATGATTATGTATACTTCAGCTATAGTTTCTAATGTACCTGTTGTGATATGGAATATTTACAAGTAAGTTATTGATAAAATTATTGGGCGGAATTTTAGAATACTGGAACATGCTCGGTTTGAATTACTGTTTTTAGATGCATAGAAGAACACTGAAAAAGTGATTTGACAGTAAAATTTAGGCGCGGAATGAATTTGAGTTAAAATTTTCATACATTTACATATTTTATTTACTTACTTATAGCAGCTTTAAAAAAGCTGTAACAATAGCTAACTGACAATTCCTATTTGGTAAACAGTGTTTTTTTTTTTAATTTGTAATTAATGAGTACTACATTTTTTGATTGATTTGTGATTAAAAAAAAGTATAACATTACCTAACTGACAATTCCTAATCGGTTTCCGCGCTTAAATTTCTCATTTAAACCTTGTTTCTAATACTGTTCCATCGGTCTAGTACAAAAATATGAAATCGAAGGTGTTCCCGTATTTTACAATTTAGCCAATTATTGTATGTACGATATTTTCACATAAATATTTAAGGTCGTACAAGTATAGAACCGGTAAAATGCGAAGTTTTTCGGAAGCAATTCGCCCTTTAATTCCGGGCGCAATTTGTATGGCATTAGGTCTATTTTGGGTACATTACTCTCCGACCAACATTGTTGATGTAGATCCAAGAGCCATGTATTTAATGACCGGTACTATTTTTTCGAACATTTGCGTAAGTTTAATTGATAATGATATGTTTTTATTCAATAAAAAATGTTTTCTTTTCAGTGCCGATTGATCGTTGCCCAAATGAGTAATACCCGATGCGACTGGTTTAACTGGATGCTTATCCCGATGACCGTCGTCATTGGCTTGTCATTTACATTTGTCAATGTTTCTTTTGAATTGTCGTTACTTTATGTTTTGACTATATTAACTACCGTTGCTCATATACATTATGGCACTGTAGTGGTAAGTAAATATTTTTATTTAAATTTTTAAACTCATACATAATTGCTTTTTCATGTACGGAATGCTAAACTATATGATTAAAGAACTACGTACTTATAAATACATAAATTTACGTATATTTATAGTTACTAAAACTAAACTGTGTTATTTGTGTCGTAATAATTTATGGAAAAAGTTTATTCATCGTGAAACGATAGCTTTGAAGTTTCCCTCGTATATAATCAGAAAACAACGATATAATTGTGTAATTCGCAGTTATTCAAAATGTATTAAAGGTTTTGCTTGTATTGATAAAATTCATGAAAATGATATCATAATTTATTTACGTAATAACTGACAGATGTGTTCAGTATCGGTTCTGAAGTTGAAGAATGTTTTTGTCTGATATTACTATAAGACAAACAATTTTAGTTTATATTTGGTCATTATTTAAAAATAATGTTATGAAACTAGGTCAAATATTTAAAAACCGGTTTATATTTAAAAATCGTAAAAGGTCGTAATGAAAATAAAAATTATTATAAAATGTATAATAATCGATTAGTGAATGAAATGAATTATTTATATATTTACTTGTTAATTATGCATTCGACATACTAAATAAACTAGCAGAATTATTACATTCTACGTGAACAAATAAAATAATTACGTACAACAACGGAAAAAGTTTTAAAGAAAATAATAACGACTTGCGAATATCATTGAAAACAATGTGAACAAGAATGATGCATTTATAATTACACTTTTGTAAATGTTTAGGTATAATGTTTTAAAACCGAATCAAGTAATATTTATTTAAAATTATCAGCATCAAATTCATAATTTAGCAAGAATTTTAAACTACCCACAAATAGCAAAGGAGTAATTATTGTTGTTGCTTTTTTTGTTAGCCAATACAAATGTGTGGTGGAAATCCGCCTAGTCGAATGTATTTTTCATTATGTGATAAAGCATAAATAAAATATTCACTACGTCAGTATGACAAGACATTTTCGTGTTAAATAAATAATATGTTTAAAAATCTTAATACATACAATAAAAAATAAAATTCAATGAGTGAACTCTTTTTATTAATTATAATATTATATAAAGTTATTGATGCCTTTTCCTGTTGAGTCATGTCTTACATTTAATCATTTATTTCTGTGCAGTGATAAATACATAGAATATTTTACCAATTTTGGATTTTTTTATGTTGAACATGCCATTCGCGTCACACATACCCAAAGAGAAGATACGAAATTTAAAAACTGTTTATGTTTACATTTAGTGACAGTCTGACAATATAAACGCGTAATATGAGGGTTACGGAAAAATCTATAATTTTACTTCTATAAGCCCAACACAAAGATGTAACTTTTATTCATACGAACAAAGTAACTGTCAAAAATTATGTTTTATGTTAAGTTCCTATATTTACTCTCGTATTTTTAAAAATTTACACCAGTAATGTACTGAAGTAATTAATAGTGTTTTATGAAACAAGCCACTGATTTTCAAAGTTCATTATTTACCACGGGCTTACGCATGAAGTTTTAACGTAATACCAAAAACAGACTGCGTCACAGTTTCTCCAAATGATCATCAAACATTCTCACTACTTCGCAGTATAGCGGCGTTTTATAATAAGAGTGACAAATGATGACGTCATTCTATGGAGCCAATACAAAGACATGCCGTTTCAAAACGAAGCAAACTTTAATTGCAAATCAAAATTTATCACATTTTTATGTTATTAACGCATCTAAGTTCCAATTATTTTAACCAAAATTCGCGCCTTGGTTCGCTATCTTTGCCTTCGACAACAATGAAACACTTTCCGCCTCGGTTAGTAATACACTATTACTGTTGCACAAAAAATTTTGTGTACACCTCTTCCGCGAAATCCTTTAGCGTCCTCGACAATTTCTCTCAGAACGCTAAAGAGAGATTTCGTGGCCTTGATATATAAAGAACAATAAAATTTTGCTTTTTCAGGTGCGTCAAATGTGCCGGTATTTCCGGATCGACTGTTTCCGAATTAAATCGCATGAGGATTGACTCCTTGCAGACAGCGCGTGAGCGTTGTCCCTCGGACGTTACAGTTTGCGTCCCCACAGCACCGCCACACAGCCACCGCAGCTTCACCGGCGCCGGCAAGACCCGTTCGCATCAGCGTCAACTAGTTCTCTTTATTTTCCGTTAGATGGTAGTCGCTGTCGCTGTTATGGCGTCTAGCTTTGGGGGAACCATAATCTCATTTTCGAACAAACTGTACAGTTTTTTACTACTTCATATTTACATACTATAAATTAACTATATTTTGTAGATAAATTTAGTCCACTTTACATTTCATTTACATGCATTTATTAGAAATTTCTTTGAAATGATTTTAGTGGGCCGCTAGGTTTATATTTTACAATTATTTATATTAGTATATTGAACAAATTATATTGTATTTATTTATTGTGCCTAACGAGGCTTGAACAAATGGATGTAGGAGTCGTTTACAAAGTTTGAGTATGTTTATATAATAGTGAAATAGTGTGCATGTTAACCTCGAATATATATTTATATCGAAATGTGTCGTTCTTATAACATTGGCAATTGTTTTGTGCCATACTTTATTTATACAATTGTTTAAAGACATTTTTTTGTTATTTTGTCAGCAATATAATCTTTATTCTTGAAAATTATCTTCTCAATTCAGCATCGTTTTTTTCTGCATTGAAAAGATAAAATTCTTGGTGATGGTAACAGTGAAAAGAAAATATTCATATCGCTTGTAAAAACCAAATAAGCAACATATTTTGCCAGTACTAGTCTGCTGATATTAATTGTGTAAAGACAAATCAGGCATTTATTATGCAATATAGTTATGTAAATATATTTTCTGTAAATTTATTGACGAGGTCTTGGGAGAAATGACAGTGAATGTAGAACAACTCATAACTTTTTTATTTAATAAAACAATACATGTACAACTAATATAAAGTCTTTACTATGAAGTTTTTGTATATCTTTCAAAATATTCTTTTTTAATTTGCTCTCTTTCTTCAGGAGGTGGAATTAAAGGGCGTATTCTCTTTACTCGTCTGTCATTTGACACGAACCCCTACACATTTTTACTTATTACGGCTAGGGTCTCAATATACGAAAACTTTTACATAGCCTTCTTGAAATCACGACATGCATTTCTCGACTCCGCAAATCTGACCCATGAAGTTGGCGCGTATCGAAATGCTCAATCTCGACTTATGCACCATTGGACAAAGTACAATTTGTAAAAAAAGAATACTACTAATAACACAACCTATTCCAATTGAATTTGTACTCTAAAGTGTCAGCCATATTTTTCGAATGGTACATAAGTCGAGATTTGAGCATTTCGGTACGCGCCAACATAATGAGCTAGATTTGCGGGAGTCGAGTCGAGAAATGCTTGTCGTGATTTGAAGAAGGCTATGTAAAAGTTTTTGTGTGTTTCATGTAATACCCTTATTACAGTAGTTTTACATGTTAATTTATTATCATACCCAGAAACTCTTGCAGTTTTTATAATTTTGAAAGTATTCCATACATTTGTCTCTGTCATATCCATTATCATTTAAACATTTATATGTTAAGTTTTGTTCCTAGAACATAAATACTTATTATAATAATAGAAATTTCTAAAGCATTGAAAACCTTTAAACAAGGGTTATTTTTCTCAGCATCCGCATTTTTTGGCATCTTGAAAAACTGAGGTTATGTTCAAATTCTGACAATTCAAATCTTAATACTTCTGCGTGCCAACGCAAGAGATCGCTACTATTGTCTTACGTTTTCCATCAGTAGTCGCAAAACAAATACATAATTTGAATTTATTTTATACAATAAAGCCTGTTCCATACATATTTTATCAGTGTAAATATTTTTGTGATTATATATAATTCTTTTTTGACAAGTTTAGATTGATATATGTAGTATTTATAACTGAATTAATTCTTTTAAACTTTCTGCAAATTATACCACTCGTTTTAAACTGCTGGTTAAATTTCTATTTACGGCTACTGGTTTCATGAAAACCATGATGGCTGATCAGCAATGAAAAGAACGAAGTTTAAATGTAAATAAATTCGAATTTTATTGCTTTTACTATAATTTTAAGTTAATTTTTGTTATTTAATATTATACCAAAGCATGAGTTTTGTGGTTTTTGTGCATTTTTCAACATAGTAGTGTTAAAATACTGCAAAATGTCGAAAAATAAAATTGTAATGAAGAGTGCTACACAGGACACTCACATAGCAGAAGTCAAGAGCAAGGTAATTTGTTGTATTTTTTTATTATAACTAAGATTGTTTTGTGAAATTTGAGAACAAAGGTATAGTGGTATATTGTATAATGCATGTGTATGCGTTTAGAATTTAAATAATTTTCCTAATACGGCCTGTTTTGGAAATGTTTTATAGAGCATGAATCATCAAGCAGTATATTTCATAAAGCATTTAACTAACATTCCAATAGCAACAATCACATTACTGTAATTATTGCTGTGAGACAAAGCCTTTGTTGTTGTTTGCCAGTTTGAATTTTGAATATGACAGTTACAGTAAACATGGAACCCGTTGACGTTTCTCTCAATGTTTTATTTTAGTTTGATGCTGAATTTCGCCGATTCTCAATAGTTAAAGACACCTTAGTTCATTTTGAAGACTTTCGTGGCCTTATTGAACGCCTACATCACTTAAAAGATATTGCCTTTCTCATATCATATACCGACCCCCGAGATGGGGACTTATTGCCTATCAACAATGATGAAAATCTCCGCAGAGCTTTAACGAATGCGCGCCCGCTTCTCAGAATCATAGTGCAGCGAAAAGGTAAATCATTTCAATAATCAGTGCATGTATTGTCATTTGACATATAGGGGTTTCCAAGTTATTTTCATTTTTTATGTTAATCTGTACATAAAAATATTAGACACGTATTTTTTATTTTCGTAAAAAAAAGTTTCTAATACGCAAGAAAAAAGTATAAGTTTCAATAAATGAGGACAGAGAAAATCGACGACGCGTGTGACGTCACCTACACCAAGAACATATCTACCACCAACGCGAACATGGAGGAGGTGAGACACGCCCCCGGCTGGTGCCATTAGCCAATAGCATTTGCCAGTGTCCAGTACGTCACAAAAATGGCTGATAATGAATTTTAAGCGCACGATTTCAATGCATTTAAGTTTCATTTTGATATTAG
The DNA here is from genome assembly GCA_943142095.1 of Ophonus ardosiacus. NCBI lineage: Eukaryota > Metazoa > Arthropoda > Insecta > Coleoptera > Carabidae > Ophonus > Ophonus ardosiacus. The sequence continues at coordinate 29,807,758 of OW964832.1, read as the reverse complement.
GATAATAAAAATCAGATAATTAACGATTATATTCACCTAAATATTACTTATACATCATGAACATTGATATCCAATAAGAATTTTTTTAAAAGCCGTAGAGTTGGAAACCCCTATTGTCGTATTTAACCAGTTAATGTATTTGTTAATCGTTTGTGATATTTGCCATAATACTTATAACAATTGTAGAGTTGTAACTTGTGATACGTGGTAGAATAAAAGTTTTCTACATGAAGCTGATATGAAAGTGTTTTATTTACTTTTGTTTCATTTTCGATAAACCTGGATCTACGCAAGATTTAGCCTAACAAAGTTATCTTAACTAAACAACCTAATCAAATATTTACCTTGTAAGAATAAGTGTGCATATTTCACAACTACATACTTCACCCACATAAAAACCCAAACTTTTTCATTATCCTTGAATTTATGCAATTAAAATTAATCATCTTTGTATGCTTCGTTTCACAAGAATTTTTATATCTACAGGTGACAGTTTGGAGGAGTTGAACGGCTATGGGACAATAAAACCCCGTAATTTAATCTCAAGTATATTGGGAACGCCTGGCAAGTCTAAAGGCTTAGCAATCTCGAATCCCCATGACTTTCGCCAGGTGTCGGCCATCATAGACGTAGACATCGTGCCTGAAACCTGCCGTAGAGTGCGACTTTTGAAACATGGGTCTGATAAGCCTTTAGGGTTTTATATCAGAGATGGAACAAGTGTGAGAGTAACGGCTAATGGCTTAGAAAAACTTCCAGGGATATTCATATCTAGGCTAGTTCCTGGTGGACTGGCAGAAAGTACGGGATTGTTGGCTGTTAATGATGAGGTGCTTGAAGTTAACGGAATTGAAGTTAATGGAAAGACGCTTGATCAGGTAAATATTTGTTTATTTACTACAAAAAATGTGTGAAATACATTGTATTAAATTCTTAAATTTCTTTTTCTATCCATATAAAAATGAAGATTTTATGCTACGCTTTGTTGTAATGTTAATTGATTAAGCTTTCACATGTAAAAATGTGGGTTATTTGCGTGATTAGTTAATTAACGCTATGATAAAACGTGAACACTATAAACACGATTGACCGTTACATTACCTTAATATCCACTCAATAAAACGATGTGTACAATAGAATAATTATTTCACAATTTTTTTTAAGAAATCGATTCGTAATGTACACAAGGAAAAATTGAGGACAAATAAATGAGTAAATGATCGTATTATAAATTTTAATTAGACATATTGATCCAATTAGTTTCAAATTTGCATTTATGGTAATTAAATAGTGATATTTTTACTTAAAGCCTTGATTTCTAAAATAATATTTAATTTTGAAACAAACAAATACTGTATAAATATTTTGCAATTAATGCAATAATCAAATAAATATGTTAAAGTTTATTCAAAGCTTGGTAAAAATTGAAAGTTATAAAGAAGTCACTATTTCTTTTTAAAATAATGAAAATATTCATTAATTTTAACTGCTGCCGTAGACGCGCGCATTAAAGATCTGAGGGACCTCTGGTTCGCTCTTAACCGGCCGATTGTATACAGAATGTCCAGGGTAACATGTATAAAAGGGGATAAAACTTGCCCCATTAGGACGCCATTTTAGTGGTTTGTTTACCCAGAAAAAAATGTATAAGTTTCTAGAAGTAGGTGAAAATGTAGATTTTGCAGTTTTATATTTGCAAATAACTTTCAAGAATAAAATAATACTATATTTTCATTTTGGTTTACAATCTTTTAGAGAATGCTATATGCTCTTAAAGGGCGCTGTTTTATCACTTAGCTTTTGAGTTATGACGTGATGTCAAAATTATAATTTTTATATGGGTGTCTATTAGAACAGTTCACTATTGAAAAGAACATATTTTTTGCTTTTCATTAATGTATTTGCCCACGTTCATTTGTTTCAAACAGTAAAAGTGCAACAATGGATAAATTAATGAGACAAATTAAATTATTAGTTATTATCAACTATTTGTTTATTTATTTTCTTCATTTTATTCATATTTTTAATTTATTCATCAATGAAACATCTTTTAAATTTCGTTTTGAATATGTCATTGCTTATTACGATGTCCATATAAAAATATTTAAAATTAATTGGAGAACTAAATTAGAAATTGGCATTAAATGTACTACTGTGAGTTGCATAAATCTACCCTAAAGAAGTGCAGTTCAAAATTTAGTATTATTTTATACTTGGAAATTATTTATAAATATAAAAATTTGTAAAACTTTCAAAATGCCAAACATTTGATTATAATAGAATTTGACCAATTGTTGTTTTAAATATATGTAGGGCATTGGCTAAAATAATGATATTTATCGCATGAATTAAAGACTTCAATACCCAGTATTTTCATCTCCGGTTAAACAGGCTGTTAGCTGACAGTTAAAAGAAAATCATAATATTTGTATTATAGCATAAGTTGTAAAAATTACACATGTGTCAATTTTTTGATGCCACATTGTTCTTATAACCAACAGTTAGGTTCGGTTAGCCTGCTATTTAACCAGAGATGAAAATATCGGGCCTAACAGTATTAGCAGAAATTGTTCTGTCTTGTGCTCCACAGAGAAGTCATGGGAATAGTTATTTTTATAAGTGTAGGAAATTAATGATTCTGAAACGAATGCAAATTTCACTGCACACGTTTAGCATGGAGTTTCAGAATCATGCTTTTTACATGTGTTAAGCCCAATCTTACTATCTCTGGTTAAAATGTTAACTGCCAGTAAAATAAACAATAGGTATTAAATCGGATTACTGATAGCAATTATAAATTTGTCATTTGACAGTTTATTTCGTTTTGGTTTTGTTTATTTAACTGGCTGTTAAAATTTTAACCAGAGATTGTAAGATTAGTCCTTACAAATAATTTTTATTTGAAATACTAAAGTGCACATAAATCGTCATTGAAAGCTTAGAAATCGGCACTAAAGTAATCCATTATACCACGATTTCATGTAATAGCAGTGTTTTCAACCTTATGATAATTGCTGTACATGTAAGATAATTTGGGCATGTGTACGATGTACAATAGTACATTTGTACGTAAAATGTCAAAAATATCTACAAGAAGAATTAACTAAATAATTGAAATGAATAAGTTTGAGATAAAACACATTCTTTATGATAACTTCAATGTCCGGGGTTAGCAATATTGACTGTCATACTGACAGATTATTTTTAACCTAACCTATAAAATAAATATTCCTTACATTTTCACAAATTTTCGATATCAAATAAAATTTAATATGCACCTCGGGACTGAAGTTCCTTTTTATCACTCATATGGTTTATTTTCCTCGGCCCTGATGGCTTCCGTAATTAAATTCCACATGTGTGATAAAAAATAAAACTTCAGTGCCTTGATACATACAAATAACTACTTTTACGTCCGCTGAAAAGAAGTGCGCTTTTTTATTAAAATAGGTTCATAGTATTTATTTTTTTACACAATAAAACTGAAAAAAGTGTATTTTTTGTCGCATACGGATGAAAAATAGTTATTCATACAATACGAGTAAAATGTATAGAAGACGGAAGCGTCAAGTCCTATGAGTGAAAGTAGTTACATACAAATTTTTATTATTTTATTTTGGAATCATAAACTTGTTTATACGTCCGTTAAAAACTCCTAATAAAAAAGTGCACTTTTTAACTAAAATAGCAAAATCCGAAACTGCAAATGAATTTCACTGAACACAACATATTGCCAGGTTATCCGCTATATGTCTTCAGATTTTAATGTAGTTTCAAGCCATATTTAATTTTTTATCTCCCACCATCATAGGTAAAGTTGTAGGAGTCATTCTAAAGCCTGTTTAACATTATTCTTGTCTAGCATATTGAGATTTTTGTTAAAAAAACGTGTGAATATTATTTCTAGAATTCAGTTTTTATGAAATTTTTAATGAAAATTTGTAACGTCTTTAAAATGCTTAAATTTTTACCTCCCGCTACCCTTGGTAAGGGAGGTATAGGAATCGTGCTAAAAATCACATATCGAGATTTTAGTAAATGACCACGTTTTAAGGTCCCTAGAATCCAATTTTAACATTTTCACGATGATGTCTGTCTGTATGTATGTATGTGTGTGTGTGTGTGTGTGTGTGTGTGTGTATGTGTTCGAATTTTGTTTGCACTCTAACTCAAATACTATCATTCAGAAAATTCTGAAACCTTTTATTTCTACCCTATTCTAATAGGAATAGAAGCCATTAGATTTTGGTGTAAATCGGATAAACGGAATTGGCACTTCACTTGAAGCTCATAATGGTTTTTCTTCAAAAAATACAATTAAATGTCATTTTTTCGCATTTTATGTCATTGGAAAATTATAGATTATTGAATTTTGTACAGTTATACATTAATACTTTTTCTATATATTTTACAGATAAATTTAAAAATCATTTTTCTTTTTTTAATCCCAAAGCCTAAGATAAACACAATTCCTTTGTTACACAGTTTATTTTTCAAATGAATGTAACTGACAGGTAAACGTTATTGTCAAAAAACTAATCACTTCCAATTAATAATAGTGACATATTAAATAATAAAGAAAATCGTAAAAAAAGCAATAGTTATATGCAGTGAAACATAATATAGTTTAAAGCATTACTAAATACGTTGGTATGTATTTAAATTAATAAAAATTAAATAGCGGGAGGTTTTGTGTTGGCCACATCAGATTTTTATTATTCCAAAAGTAGTTATGATTTTTAATAAAATTATGATTTGTATTATCAATAAAAAAATACTTTTCCGTAGGTAACCGATATGATGGTAGCCAATAGTTCCAACCTCATCATCACCGTGAAACCCGCCAACCAGCGCACGGTGGCTCCCGTGCGCCGCGGTTCCTTCGGTCGGGACTCCCAGCTCTCGAGCGGGTCCCGACATTCCGCTACCACGCAGGGCTCCAACGACGAAGACCGATTTGACCAGGATGAGGTGGTCGACTTAACTGGCGTCACCATCTGCGACGACCCACAGGTGGTGGTGTCCACGTCCACGGCAGCACATGCACACCGCGATGATGGCGTGCTACATCTGTGACACTCGGGGCCGGTACGGTAGGAGGGGTTCTTCATAAGATGGTTCTATATGTTTGTGATAAGTTTGGTGCGTAGTCATTCATTTATTGAATTTTTATCATGAATATTGATTCATACATAATTATTTTATACTCGATTATGAGAGACGAATAGCAGCACAATTTTAGAAAAATTGTCAATGCAAAATTTTATTTAAAAATTATTAATATATGCACTCGAAAATTATCCTTTACATTCCATATTATTTGAATTAGGTATATTTAGTTACAAAGACTTATTGTTCACTTTCCTAATATGAACCATTCAAGTAGAATTTTTTTAAAATAAATTTTGTAAAAAGATTGCGGTTATGGCCCATTTCATTTAAGAAAATAGCGTTGGTTTAGATAGGGAATAAATTCTGCCCTCTGGTTGGTCATAACATGCACCTAGTTCAAAAAACGAAAAAAATATGACCTGCAGGTGTCAGTTATCAAAAATCGATAGAATTAAGTGATAAATTTAACCATGTTTTTAATTTAGACTTTATTTTAAAATGAACTTTTGAGTACGCAGCCTATATTTTCTAAATAAATTAGTTGGTATTGACAAGTTTGGTTTCATGAATTTATAGTTACTTATGCAACAATTGTAAAAAGTATAGTCTTGTTTTATGAATAGGAGAGTTTGACCGAACGAGCCGCAGGCGAGTTTGTCAAATCCTATGAGTAAAATAAGACGTTTTTTACTCGAGTTGCATACATTTTTTTTTACGTCTGCAATAAAATTGTGAAAAAAAGTGCCGTAACGTTTCATTATTTCACTCCGTAGCGTTAAAAAAGTGCACTTTTATTTTGTTAAAAAAGACATACTTTTTTTTAACAGACGTAAAAAATATTTATTTAGTGCATGCAAAAACGGTCGGTTCTTAAGCGCCATCTGCTAATTTCTTACGTGAAAAACAACAAACAAAATAGTATTATTGTGTATTGTGTAACAAATGGGTAAAGCTGAGTTTTTTTTTACACGAGACTGAAAAAATCAAAGTGAACCGTAGGTGAGTGGTGCAACCACAAGAGTATGAAAAAGCTTTATGAATGTGTTCCACTCTATTCGCGATTCAAGTTAAGGATAATATCTGGTAGTTAAATTTTAAACTGAAAATATGTCCAGAATATATTATTTCCTCTGCTTCGCAGAAATAATTTTCTAAAATTTGCAGTCATATTTAAATAATTTAAAATATCCTTTAACATAAATTTCATGTTTTAAATTTGAAACGTCAATACTTTTTCTACAACCGATATTATTCAAAATTCGAAAATATTTTACATGTGCTGTCAAACAAATGTCAAATTCAAATGGTAAAAACTGTCGCAGCAATATAATAAGAAAAATATCTGTGCCAAAATCTATAAGAGCTCTTGTGGGCAAAGTGAGTAAAATATATTCCATAAGAAATGCATTACATTTTACGCATCGCTATTAAAAAGTCAAACTTCAGGTAATGCGATATACTGTGTGAAGCTCCTACGTTGCACATGAAAGTAGAAAAAAAAATTACCTCTGTTCTACAATAATTTTCATTTTATTTGAGTGTATAAAAAATTGGTTTTATTAATAAGTAATAAGAGTGCAAAAAAATTGGTTAAATATGTTTCGTTTTTTCATTGTTTTGCACTTGTTGCTATGACTAAGGCACGAATATTAAATTTTCTTACTTGTTAAATAATACACCAGTTTTTACTCTTATTGTATAAATAACTATTTTTCGCTAATTTTATAATATTTTCGTTTATTCAAGTTTATGGATATAAAAGATTGAGATGACAGCTTAAATAAAACAGCAATAACCAATAAGAACCTTTGCTGTTCGGAATGTATATTGTGTCATAATATGTATTTTTAAAAATAAATTTGCTGCTTTTCGGTACTGATTTATGAGAATAAATTATATATTTCTAATTTTTAAATACTATTTTAAAGGTTACTAAAAAGTTGCTACGCACCAAAGGATCATTTGTTTTAATGTAGAAATTATTCGAACGCGTGGATATTAGGAATACGTATGTACTAGTCGTTTATGAATGAGATCAAAATGGTTTTATATATCTGGATTTTAAACGGGAACGTTCGAATAATTTTTATGAAAAATACATTCCAAATTACAGGGTGGCATTTAACTTCAAATCGTGATCTGGGAGATTTATATTATTAGTATTATGTACTTATATTTGCAATTATTACATTCCATATAGATAGATAATCTCATACTTATTTGCAGTTATTTTATAGTTAGGCAGCTATTTAATATAAAGTTGGATCTATGATTTGAAGTTACTTTTATTTACTTAATTTTAACAGAAACTATTTTAACTTATAATCTTTTTAAATTGTATTATGTCTGAAGTGTTTTATTATACCTTTTTTATTTATTTAATTTTTAGTATTCTTCGAAATATTTTATTTTTATTTACCAATGAGTATTTTTATGGCAACTGTATCTACATTTTCTTCTACCATGATGAAGTATACAAGAAATTTATATATATATATTTTTTTACTAATTTATAAGTAAATTAAATTCGACTAAATTAATCATTGTCTAGAAGAAAATGTAGATAAATGAAGTCGAATAATTCGTTCTCTCAGCTCTTAATAATATTGAATTTCTGCTCAAGATATGTTAAAAAAGTTAAATCTGTATTAAAATATAAGTATTATGCAAGAGCTATAGCTCAGATGAACTGGTAACAGTTACTTAGGCAGCATTGAAAACATCATAAAGAGTGAATAACCCCTCGCTCACTGCTCGACTGAGGACGTGCACGAATTGTTCGTGCTACGCATCCGTATAATCATTCCGATCAAGTATTCCGTTGATTTAAGGCATGTGTTAATCTCTCTTCCAAGAAAGGCGCGCATTTATGATATTTTACAATACTTTATTGTCATTTATCTTGTATTTTTACATTTATATCGTAGTCATGTTGTGTATATACTTATTGAATATTTGTAAGGGGTTCTAGATTTTAGGATCTGGAGTTCCGCGTGTTCAGTGCCTTCTCGATCAATTATCCGTCCCCCGAAACAGTCGGCACTTCACGTGTACTTAATAAATTCTAGATTATATTATATATATGATGACCACGCATATATAAAATAAATATATATCTCTACTGCTGTTAGACGAATTCTTTGCTTATTATTTTGTTTTTCAATCCTCAGACTTCAGGTCTTTTATGTGAACCTGTAGATAATTTATGTTATTCAAATACGAAAGTGATTTTTTATAATTTAATTAATAAATATGAATCCAAGTAATGTGAAGATATGTACCTTCTACTCGTAATAAATTTTAGAAAGTGTTACTTAAAATTGAATAAAATTTTAATTCAAAAATCGGCAATTATAATTCTTAATAGTCAGATTTATTTATCAATTTAATTTCAAAAAGCGTTAATTGTAATTTAAAAAATAGTTATTTTTGTAACAAATGCAGGAAATTAGTGATGATATAAGAAAAATTACGAAATGCAGATCACAATTTTTGGGTGGCTGTAAAAGGTATTTTAAGCGAGCACAAATCGTGTCCGGAAATGTTATCGCCGGTAAAATGAACGCGAGGATAATTCATCGTCGGTAAATTGATCGCCAGGAAAATATATCGGAAAATTGATCTCCGCTAAATTTATCCCTGGAATAATTGATCGCCACGCCAGGGTCTTTATATAAGTTTTTATAAGTCAGGCTTGGAAAACTCGGACCTAGTTTTGTATTTACGTTATTGTTGTTATATTTAGAGAAATATACCATTTCTGCCTTCAGTAGTGAGATGTCATAGCTGTAGTCGGGACTAGACTGCTGTCCACTGATCTCTATACATATCTGGATAGCTTGCCCAATGTTAAGCTTTTGTGACTAATTGAACACCGTCATGTTGGAGGATTTTGGCGCACCAGCGCCAATCAGCGTTCGCATCAGTGCATAGGGAAACATAAGAACACAACTCACACAAACGTCAAACTAACACTGATGCACTGATGCGAGTGCTGATTGGCGCTGATGCGCCAAGATCCTCCAGCATGGCGGCGTTCAATTGGTCACAAAACGTTGTACACTAGGCACAATCTAAAATTTATTCATTACAGCAAAATAGTAAATTTTGTTGTTTATGGGCGCATTCAGCAGAGATGTGGTCGTTGAACATGTTCACCATTTTTCTGTTGAATGCACTGGTCACTTGTTTACGCGCACAATATTTAAATTCACTGGATTTTCTTCTACTAGTAGAAATAACCTAGTGTCATCCATTAATCATGCAGTAAAACAAAATAACATTTATTTACATGTAAAACCGAAAATAAATTATTTGTTGTCATATATTATGCAATATATAAGTAAATTGATTGAAAAGTTAAATAACTAAAACTTATAGTTAAGTTATTAAAATTTTCTTATATTGCAATTTTTTAATTTGTTTAACAAATAACAAAAGTTATTATAAAATTAAGGTTACGATTATGGTTTGTACTGTTTGAACCACGTGAATGTGAAAAGTGCATTCAGCAGAGATTTCCTTGTTTGGTGACCGGTCGGTCAGGTGCTTCAGGTGTTCAATGACTAAAGAAATATGCTGAATGTGCCCATTAACTTTCTTGACAAAAACTTCTGCGATATTATTTTGACGATCAATTTTGTCCGCGATGAATTTTCCGGAAACCCTACAATGACACCAAAACAAAAAACTTGTTTTAATTATTTCTCTCATTCATTTTAAGTTTCAGATCACTTATATCCCGCACCATTATAGAAAAATAATACGATACCAATTGTAATTTAATTTCATGTTTCGGTGGGGGGTCACGCTAGAATTATTTAAAATAAGAAAATCAGCTAGGTCGTGGAAATTTGTACTATCATTTTAATTAGATATTTATCAGCCATTTGAAATTAAGTTGTAAAACTTAGTTAAAAATTAGTTAATCAATTTGTTTAAAGTATCACTGTGAGCGAAAATATTGAATTCACCAGAGCATTTTTTTCAGTTTTTCACAAAATAAAATTTTTTTTTTATTATTATTTAGACCTTGTTTTTTTAACAATTGGTGAGGAGCAATGTGTTTTTAGGTTTTTAAATTTCTAGGTTGATTGCCTGGAAATAAAAATAATAGAACACCCGCTATACTCACTTGATTTGGCAATATGCGACGTTTGGCAACTTTTTGGGCTTAAAAAAAATTTACAGGGTAGAAGGTTTTCGTCTGAAGAAGAGACGAGACTTATGCTGTAGAAGTGCATTTCATGATTATTTTGAAAAAAAAATTGGTTTGGAGCTTTTAAGAAGTTAAAGGAAAGAATGGTGAAGTGTATAATTATTGAACATATTTAGAATAAAATTCTAATAAATAATTTTAGCGTGATCCTCTTAAAATAAAATTATTTTTATGAATTAGAAGTAACGATTTCTGAATTAAAATTGACTCTTCTGAATTAAAAAGTGTCTCTTTTTGAAATAAGATAATAATTTCTGAAATATATTTGGAAAAATTGTAAATATTTGCGAATATAAAGTGTTATAGTTATAAGTTTTTAACATAATGATGAATGTTTGATTAGAAAAAGTGTTGGTGAAAAAAATAGAGTGACTTAGCTGAGATGGTTGAGCTATTTAGAGAATAGCGAATGAATGGTTTAATGAAACGTATACATAATGAAGTCTGATGGTGAAAGATGTGTTTGATTAGAAATGTGTGGCGAAGGGTTATTGTTATCTGAATTTTTGGTCCATACTAATTCAAGTATTTGAAATTAATAATTGTATTTATTTTTTTTTAAATTACCGAAAAATATATTTCTAGGTATTTTACAGAAAAATGAAGAATAGTTTTAATCACAGGATTTATTATCTATCAACAACATAACAAAATTTGTAAAAAAAGGTACAGTACAGTAAGTAAGTAAGTCATTGGTTCATCAGTCGAAAATCATTTAGTGGTGACCACCATCATCAGCGGGTTGCTTAACCCAGAATCCCCAGGGAGCGAAGTGATCATGACCATCGTGTTCTGTTGGTCCTCTGTACACTTTGATTTGCACTCTTCCATGTTCTGTAAGAATCAAGAAAATGTTAAAATGGAATAGATAATTTATTTTTCCAGCTAATTACCATGACCACTTGCAGCAGCTTCTAAGTCATCAGCTGGTCGGCCAAGAACAGCGGACATAGTCATCAAAACGAGGGCGACCACGAAGAAGATGGAACGAATCTGGAAGAAAGACGAATTTGGTAAATTTACAGTAACTAGTACAACAAAATGTTTGTAAATTAATATATTTTCGTAGTTGTAATTTTATTTACCTGGACCTGCATGATGATGAATGTGCGATTGCTCCTTACAAATTGGAACTGTGATTAGGATAAGCTCACGGGCTCTTAAGTACCGTAGTAGAAGCGCTTTTTCGTGATATTGGAAAGCGAAAACTGATCACTTGTGACGGTCACGGCTCTTTTTCTACACGTGCTCTGGTTTTGGCAGCGACCGTACTGTTTTATGATTGAACGTTTTGTTCCTTATTATTTTCAAATGAAAGTGAGAATTAGAGAACCACAGTCGTCTATTGATTTTGTCGCATACCGATGTATGAAATTTTAAACACTTTGGTTTATTAATGTACCGTGAAATTCGTACATGAAGTTGTCTTCTTTTTGCATCGGTACTTCCTAAGGGCCGGTTTTATAAAAAAATTTAATCTTCACTTAATATTTAGTTGTCAAATACATTTAATGAAATGGACAAATTCGAATCAGTTTCTCTGTTCTTATGACATTTATATCATTGCTGTCAAAAAAACGAGTTGCATTTTTTCAGTTCATTGTATTTACTGCGGAAGTAAATTTTAAGTGAAGATTAAATTTCTTTATAAAACCGGCCATAAATGTTTTTAAATTATAAGGCTCTGAACACATTAGTTAGCCCTTTTTCATATTCATTTATCATGAGGAAAATAGTATTATTCCTAATAATAAATGAAGAAGTCTTTATTTTGCATTTAAAATGATATTTCCTCGTTATCGTAACTTTAAATTGTAAGTTTAACTAAAGATTAAAAATTTCATAGTATAATAACAACACAAATTTATTATAAATGGTAAATTTCTATTATCACAATTGGATAAATCGCCTTTGTGGTATCTTATTTGTAAACTCTGACAAAGTACATTTTTTTTCTTTCTAATAGGTCAATTCAGAACAAATCTGTAAGTTTTACAGATTTATACATAGCTGACATAAGGACATCAATTTTTGTTGATTAATATAAAATTATACATAAAAGTGACAGGTTTCGTTACGGTTTTGTTCAATATTTCTAGATTTGAATAGAATACGCCTATAAATTGTTTTTTTCTTCTATTATTGATAAAGCTATGTATTATTTCGTTTTACCATTGATTATGTATTTACTATCGTACTCGTACGAATTACATAACACTTAGGCCCGGGTTTTTTTTTTATCTCTGTATAAAGTATCAGTTAATTTTCAATTTAACTGCCAGACAAAATGAAATTATCGCATCGATATTAGAGCGTAAATTGACAAAATTATACACAAGTCAATTATATAATGCGGATTAACTGGCACTTTATCAAGAGGTGGAAAAACCGGACCTCAAACAAAATATTTGAGAAAACATACCTTGCTAAGTAGCACAAGAACCACAAAATATCTAAAATAATATATATATATATATATATATATATATATATATATATATATATATATATATATATATAAATGCCGATAAAATTAGTATTTTTATTATATAAATAATGTGACCGGGTCAACTGAAATGTTTCTGGGCTCGCATTGCCCATTTAAATGTTTTAAGAAATTCCTTAATAATAAAAGAATAGAAATTTTTGCGTATATTGTGTTTATTTATCAAATTTTATAAACATCATATATACATTTTAAGACAATGTTATTTTTAACAGAACAAAAAATATCTAGTACATAAATAAATAACACAAATTCATTTTTCTTCCTTTCTAAACGTCTTCTTAGAGCCTCATATATTTTATAAAATACCTTAACAATAATTGATATTGATAACAATTTCACATCACGAATATTAATTACAAAATGGAAGGAACAAAAGTTATAGAAGACCAAAGTAAAATTCTTCTAACGAAGAGATGTGCAAAAAAAATAAATCATTGGTGTTCTATCACAATAATAACAACATATTTTTTATATAAAGTAAAAATGCTTGCTACATGTTACATACAAAAATTAATATAAGAACAAAATAAATATAAATGAAATGTGTTCAGTATTTATTACAATGTAAAGCAAAGCGTATTACATTACCCTTATATAGAATAAACAATATCTAGAAGACTGAATGCATTTGCGCTTTGTTAAACTATTTCGGTTTGTATCTGAAAAGATAAAAAAATTAAAGTTGCACATCTCTTTGGAATTTGGCCCACAATAAGATATATAAAATAAAAGGTACAGTAACTACTACTTTCTTCCAGCCAGTGAAATTCCAAGGGCTGCCACCGCGCCGATGGTTAAGACAAGTCCTCCAGCAATTGCCATTCCAATAGCTCCTTCTTTGTCCATTCGCTTTTTAATAAGAGTTTCCAAATGTACAATTTGTTGGTTTCCAGGTTCTATGCTCAAGAAAGACTTCACATATTTTAATGCTTTTGAATATTCTTTAATACGAGCATGACCAATTGCTAGATAATATAAATAATCTCGACGTCCTTCTGGATTTGTTTTGCATAGTTCTTCCAAAAAGAGGATCCCTTTTTTGATATCTGCTGGATATTTACTGCGTACTAAACACCAAGCATACTCGAATTGTACTTTTGGTGTTACTTCATTTTTGTATAGTTGTTCATGATATGCTTTTTCAAATTGCTGAAAAAAGTTTGGTTATGTATTAAATATATTCATTTCTATATTACATAAATTTACTTTCATGTATTATATATAATATTATGTTTAGAATATATCAAATCTTCATATTGTGCGATATGAATCATGGAGTAAAAAAATGATATGTTTGTGCATTGTGCAATATCATTTCAAATAATTGATATACTTACTCTTAGTTCATCAGTGGAAACTTCTTCTGTTAATATATCGCCCATAATTGCTGTTAATTTGATAAACAATGAACTAAGAATTTAATTATCAAAATACTCAAATCACCAAATTGTAAGCTAAACGTCACAAAAGTCAATAGGATTTTTCGAACATACAAAACTCTGTTGCTCTGTTGGTAAGGAAGCAATTGAAACAAATTAAAATATTGTAAATTTAAAGTAAATTACGTAAAAATAAACTAGATGGCACTATAAGTACTAAAAATTCTCAAAACTTCTGTCCGCAAATACGAACTTTACACACCGATATTTTTAAAAATATACGAATTAAAATAATTAACTTCTACGCTAAAAATTTTGATTTGATTTTTCTTTTAAGAAAGTATGCATTGTAATAAAAAACTACAGATTACCAGGAGGTTAAAACGTACAAATCATTATAATTATGTCAAATTAATTGTTTTTATAACACACTATTCAAAACGACCGATATAAATATAAATATAGTTTCCACTATATGCATGATCTAAAACTTACGTACGAGTACACGTACATTATAGTATATTAAAGCTCACCTATGATGGAAGATGGAACCAATGAAAGTCTGTTGAGGTTGAGTAAAGTGCTGAAATTAGAAACGGTGCATAAATTTCATCTTCTTTTAAGCGCTGAATAAAAAAAAAAACGGTTGATGAAAATAGTATTAATGAGTATTATACATCAATGAATAAAAAAACTTGCCGTGTTCATGACTTAATAGATGCATACTCAGCGCCCGAATATTCAATACCAGAATATTCAAAAACAGAATGCGCATGCACAGAATCATTCAAATCCCATAGCACGAAAGCCAATCAACAGAATCACCCAATTAAACAAAATCTATCCTAACGGGACCTCCACTTGGCCACGCCTACATATATGTATATGGTTTTTGAATTATTCGGGTGAAGCACTTTCTGTTCATTCGTGATTTTGTTTTTAAATATTCGAAATTTGAATGATCCTGTGCATGCATATTCTGGTTTTGAATATTTGGGTGGTGAAGGATTTCCCGAATTAATTCTCTCACTATCGTGAATGGATTGTTGTCGGTTTCCAAAAAAATTATCAACGAGAGCCGGTGCGTCGGCTACTGCTATGCAATTTAAATGGCAGGCAGCCGTCAAATGATAGTTTTCATATTTGGCCACAGTTTTCCAAGTGTGACTTTGGTGCGTTAGGTAAGGTTATTGATGTTTTTAGAGAAATATACAAGCTAAGTTCTGATCCTGACTTGTATTTAATTTGTTACGACAGAAATGGTTATATCTCTAAACAAAATATAACAACAATAATCTAACTTAGTGCACAAAACTTGGCCCGAGTTTTCCAAGAGTGACTTTTGTGCCTTAGATTAGGTTATTGTTGTTATTTTTAAGGAAATATACAATCTAAGTAAGCTAACATAACCTCCGCCCTTCGCCAAAAGGGTAACCGGCCCAGGTTACAGAGACATTGAATGTTTATATTAACGGTTTTTCATTTGATTATAAGCAAGCTATGCGTCGCAATACCCAATATTGGATATAACAAGCGTAGATAAAATGTTAAACATTTTGTCGTTTTGTTCAAATAGCTTAGGTAAAACAATTTAAGATCGCTGCGCCATCAGCGTACATTTTGTGAACTATTCAATCCAGGGATACTGATTAATATTACGGGAATTATGTAAGGGACTTTTATCTTAAAATACATTTTTTTTTGTCTTATTTACACAAATAATTTTTTTTAGTAACAGAAACGACATAGTACTACCGATAATTAGTTAGCATAAATGAAAATATTGAATAAATAGTAAATATCGTTATATTTTTACTTTCAAATTTCTTGGTTATAGAAGCTATTCGTATTACATTTATGGAAATAAAAGATTACCATGTTTATAATGCTGATTACATTATTTTATGTTGTTTCACCGAAAAACAAAAGCACAGTTTGAAAAAAATATTTTGTCTGTAAACAAGCGCTTTACAATCATCATCACACAAAATTGAAGGAGATTTTTTAATCGAAAGTACAAAAGCTTAGGTTAAAAAATGCATTGTACTATTGTACATATAAAGCTGGTAATAGTGGTCGTCAACTAAAGATACTATGTTTTTCGGAAACCAACGCTGACCACTTTTATTTTTTTAAACTGCTTTTGTATTTTTAATTCAAAATACCTACCTACTCTTTCAATTTTGCGTGGTGGTGATTGTAACGCACTTGTCTAAAGAACAGATGGAACAATTTGTCGGTGCCGCCCGGGTATTGGGCACCCCTAACACCCCCGCCCCCCTCCTTGGCGCGGCCCTGAATGGGCTACTTGCATGGTACTGAAAATTCGATTTCTATCACTATATACATAATGTTATGTTGAAAACATATATAAAAATATAAATTTTATTTTAAAAAGTTGTTTGTTTTTTAGTAAATTAAGAAAGGAAATTTTCTGTGACGTCGTTATATTGAACTGAGGAAGAGAACCTTGTTTAAGAATGTAACTTATAGATGGCATTGTGTGCGAGAAAGTTTTCATTTTAATTTGACATTTTGCTCTCTCTGGGCTCTCAAATATATTAATTACTTCACAAATAAACACATAGGTAGTTACATGTAATTTAAAATATCGATACGGAAAAGACTAACTAAAATACTAGCCTCCAAACTATTTTTGAAACGTCAAACAGAAGATCTATATTACCCGTACAAAAAAACGCTATGGCTTTACGACCACTCATTGGTGTGGCGTAATTCTACGTCATACATGGCGGTAATTCAAATAATCAAATTTCATTATTTTTTTTCTGGCTAATTAATAAAAATTTTGTGAAAAGAAAAAATACGGGTAGCAAGCTTTTACCTGCTCTTCAAAAATATGAAATAAAAAAAACGTACGCAAGTAGCCCATTAAAAGTTATTTGTAAAAATAAAAATCAGCAAAATTTAAATTTTTCTTTTTATCTATTAACCTGTGAATTTTTGGGGAAAAACAGAAACATCATTCAAATGATCTGCTAATGGGGTAACTTTGCCTTAACCGACTTCATATTTCTTTTAGTTTCAGAGATGTCAATGGCGAGCCTCGAAAAACGGGTACTTGTATCACAATAAATGAATTTTTAACAAATAACAATTAAACTAATTGTTGAGACTTAAAGTGACATTTAAATATCTTTAAATTTAAATGCGTCAGTTATAAAAAAATATATTAAACATCAACTGTCATTCGGCCTTATTCTGGTGACCATTGTATCCGAAGCAATATTGTAATCTATACAATAATGATTTCAATGTTCTATAAGACATCGTATAGATTTGGTATTCTGGTGACCACATTGTAATCGTATGAAAGTGGTATTGTAATGAATACAATATTGTATTCACCTGTTTGCAGTGATGTCACTCTATAGAAAATTGTAATGAAATCTTAATATTATTTTATTTAAATAAATAAATTTTACAATGTTAGTACATTTACATTCGCAGGATTGATATTTGAAGTAAAATAACGCAAATATTAATTTGTATATTGATAAATTTTATTAAATAAATATGATGAATTTCATGCGACAATTGGTAACAGTGATTGACACCTAACCTAGCATTTGCTTACATTTTGACGTTAGCGAATGACAAAAGTGTTTATGGTGTTTATCAAGTGCAATCAAGTGAAACATCCATAAAGAGAAATTTGTGTGTAATAATCTAATCATGAGTTCATCTAAAAAGAAGGTTTCTAAAAGACAACTTCAAATTTATTTATCGTATCCAACAATTACAAGTAGTATAAACGAGTATAAAAGTAATATCAAAAGCGAAAGAAAGAAATACAAGAAATATATACAAATATGTGAAGATAAAATTTTGGAAAACAATTTGAAGATGAAATTGACAGCTGTCAAGATTAAAATGTACCTTGAAATGGGCCGTGCAGAAGCGTAATCGTCGCGGTCCTGAATACGGGTATTTAATCAGTATCTACAAATTCTGCATCTACCAGCCAAGTAGAAATTTATTTATATTATTACGAAAATAACAGTTAACCCCAGGGATACCTCAAAACGTACTACAAAACTCAGATGTTCGACAATAATTTGTGTCACTTCTTTCATGCTGCGACTGACGGACGCCTGACTCATAGAAATTTAAAAATCTTGACCAACTGATGGTAGATTCCTTGACCATAAAATTGTAAAGCTTTTAGTATCTTTATATTTGTAGGACTCACAATTTCTTCACGCTCCGAAGTAGGAAAGAATGGATCCAATTCTATAATAAAATCAAACTGACGCGATAGCCTGAAGATGCTATTGAACACATTCTCTGAAAGAGTTAAGGGATCACTAGCATCACGCAAAACTTTTCTATTTATATGTAAATCATGTCTAAATAAAAATATTTTTTATAACAAATTACATTTTTATTAATTAATAACTTACCGATTTCTTTCATTTTCGAGCATGTCAAAAATTAAAATAAAACTAATATTATCCATTTTTATTATTATCATTTCTTTATTAGTTACTATTTTTTCACTAAACTTTCCAAAAAAATACTGTTACCGAGTAAATTTCAGGAAATAGTAGAACTTTTCTACTATACAATGTTCATAACGCGAACTGAAATTTGACTTTACCGAAACCATGAATCTATACGATAATTGCTTCGTATACAATGACGTTTTAATAATAAATGGTTACCTGAATACTAATTTCATACCATATCGTATAGAATATAATTATTGTATTGGAAACAACATTGTATTGAAACCAATGGTTACCGGAATACCATTTCGGAAAATTATTGTATTGAAAACAATAATGGTATTTTATACAATATTGTATTCAATACCATGGTCACCAGAATAAGGCTGATTTTCTAGATTCAGATTCTAGATAATCTACACATCAATCTTTGCACATTTTCTTATAATGCTAATATACATGAACATTATTTTATGTGAAAGAAATAGCCGGCTGTCGGATGAAGAGGCATTTGAATCTACTCAGATTCAGATTTGAGTTTTGTGTGAGGTTCGTTTCAATCTTGATAAACGATTATCTGCGAAAGGAAAAAGAGGAAATGGCAGGATCAGAACTAACCCGAGAAGTTTTTTCGGCGTCTCTATAAAATACTGAATTGCGGGAATGATGTATTAGGAAAGTACAGCAGTTAAAATCAAAGTTACGTGATTCAATTCAAAGCTATCACGGCCAGCGTTCTCGTCTTCTTGCCACTGTCTAAGGGCTGGGCCCCATATCAGAGCCAATCGCAACACCAGTGCGGGAGATAGCAATATTCGTATTTATAATCAATACAATATCTATATTTTCCTTTATTTGACAATAGTAATACGCACGTTGTAAAATATACTTTTTGCCCTCCTGAAGTGTAATGGGAACACAGCAAGGGGAACCTACATTTTACGCTTACTGTGTTGTAACTTGTCTAACTATGCGGTAAAATAATCAAAATACACTGGACGTTTATGGGCATTTAGAAAAGAAATCATCTTTACTATAATAAAGTTCATGTAAAAAAGAACTACCTACATAAGTTATTTTATTACTTCAACATTTCCTATATTTAAAATTAATGTATATAAACCAAAATCACGGCAGCGACATCTGTCATTATTATAAAAATCCGCCGTTACCGACATAGTCACCGATCGATATACCTGTCAAATACGCGAGGCAAAAATTGCTGAAATGTCAAATATCGACACCTACCTATTATTTATTACGAAGAAAACATGAGCAAATAAATATATTATCAGTCATAAACAACGTCTATTATTACAAATAAATGTTCGCTAGAAGAAGGGCTCTAATGAAGGTAAGTAAAATCAAATTTAGAAATTGACTTAACCCCAGTATTTTAAACTAACCCTTTTTAGAAGTATAACCTATCTCATTAAAAAAAGTGATTTTCATTATCGTCGGCCAAAAAATTTTATACAATTCTCCAGCTAATAAGGCACTCGCCTTAAGGGCTCGTGCCTTAAACAAAGCTGTCGCGCTGTAAAATACAACTTACACGAATGTAAATAACTATTAAGGTTCTTTCCAGTTAAGAATGCAGTAACCAGAAGACTGTCCCCGTAGAAAACGTATATTTTAAATCTAAAATTAAACGCTAAATTTGAGTCTAGTGATATTTAGTTATGAATAGAGTTAAATAGAAAAGAAAACATTATTTTAATAAACTAGTTTTATTATTATTAAACAATATACGCTAAGTGCATTGAGCATTAAATTGCTCGCTCAGTTGAGTTGAGTTTGAGATCTATATCCCGCACGATTGTAAAAAAGTAATTCATTGAAATATTATACGGTAGACGGGTAGACAAACAAATTGTAACAACATTTAAAAATAAATATTATAAATTACTAGCATGTTAATATGAGCAAAACAGTATAAAAGATTTCCAATTCAATATTTGTTAAATTTTTCGCACAATAATAATTTCTTTGTTTCTACGCCACTGGCGTGTCCTTTCCAATAAGTTTGTGGGATATCAGTCTTTTTCAACTCGCCCGCTTAAATTCCATGAATAATTAGACGATGAAAATTTTTCAAAGGCGATTTATTGAATTTAAAACTTTTCGTCTTTGAAGATAAATCAATGGAGTCCAAATCGAAAGATGTCTGTCGATGATAAATGGTTGAAATTTTATTCTATGTGCTAGTCGTTGCTGGCCGTTTACTCTATTTCATATTTAATTTAATGGTTTTCAGGTAGGTTATTTTTTATGATTACCTACTTTTAAAAACATAATATTTTAATTAAATGTAAATATACAAATGAAATTTAAATTACATTTTCAACGTTTTAATTATAACTGTATGATCAAATTTTTTCCACTGAAATCAAAATTCATTATGTTAGTATATCTCAGTTTCAATGTTTCATCGCATGATTACATTTTATAAATTTCAAAATAATTAAAAATATTTACAAAAATGTATTTTTACATCCACAATAAAAACAATTTTTAAAATCCTACTACATTATTAATTTTAATTTGAAAAAGGCGCTTGTATTACTGTGTATCAATACATACATCGTCAAAATTAGAGGAACACAAAGTAATTTCTTTTTGCGATATATTTTGATGATTTATTTAACTGAATTTGCATGCGGCAAATTCACATTGCAAAGACTATTTAACAAACTAAATTTTACATTATTTATAATTTAATAATTAAAAAAAATCTGTTGTGGCCGGCAATTTTTTACAAATTCCATACCAAAAGTTCCTTTGAAAAGATTCTATAAATCCAATAAAATTATAACATGAACATACACTATGTAAATTGCACTTGACACTTCCTTCTTTCTTCTTCAGCTTTCCTCTATTTTATTAGGGGGAGCTGTTTCTTACTCTTCTCTTCCACTCATTCCTGTCCAACTCATCTTCTTCACACAGTTCTTCCTCTCTCAAGTCTTCTGCAATCCTTTCATCTTCTCTTTTGCCTTTTGAAAGTTCCAATCCTAAGGCGAAGCTGCAACTGTACGTCACTTTCGAGGAACACTATGACTTATTATCACTTTCTGATCTTATACTTTTCATATTTGGTTTTACACTTGACATTGACATCTGTCAATTAGAATTTTTTGAATGTATCAGCTGTTTCCATGATAAATAGCAAAGCTGACTGATTTTTGAAAGTTAATCTTTTTATAATGCTTTAACTCTATATCTTTTGAATATGAAGGAAAATGTATAATCAAACCGTATAGAGAAGAGGATTTTCTTTAATATTTATTGGTAAGAGCCAACAAAGTGTCTGACATCTGGTGGTAAAATAAAACATATAAGTTGTAGGGAAAACGTTGTGCTGTTGTCATACAGGGTTATAAGTAAACATGACCAGCAAATCGAAGAGATATTGTTCTGTACCGCAGTGCAATAATTATGCAAGTGCTGGCATATCCCTTCATTATTTCCCAAAAAGAGAAATATTAAAAAATAAGTGGAAAATCGCGTTAAAAATCGGAAAGGACAAATCAACGTTCATGAACGTTTGTTCACATTTTTACCTAAACGATTTTATTCCATGTAAGTATTTATAAAAATTTATGCTTCAAAACATTATTAGATTGTTTTTGTAGTCAATAAAAGAAAAATATTAAAAAAAAAAAATGATATAGCAAGCTAAAAATTACAGCAAAGAAAATTTGACAAAACCCCTGTACAGAGAAGAAAAATAGAGAGACGTTACCTGTAAGTAGTAACTATTATTCTTTAATATTATATATTTATTTTAAATTGTTTATAGGAAAGACAGGGAAGAAGAAGAAACTACAAAAATATCAGAAATTGAGCAAGAGGAAGACGTACAAAACAAAGAACTTGATGTGCATTTGTATTTAGTGCTATAACTATTGAGTGGTTAGCCCCTTTCAAATTAGATGTTTGAACACACAGATAATTTATTACTATATTATTCTGTTTATCTGTTTTATATCCGCACAATATAAAATGCCCAGCTAAAAATAATTAAATAAGTAGTTAACATGCAGATAACCTCAATTTTGAATCTTATTTTACCCTTATATACTGCTTCTCCTTCGACCATAGGCCGCACAACATCATTTAAATAAATATATATCTAACATTATGATGAATATATTTGATTTCAATTAAAAATAATAAAATATCCTCAAAACAAAGCTTCAAAATACAACTAGCACAAACGTAAAATATAATGTTTTCCCTATAAGTCGGTCATTAGTGCTGCCATCTCTAGGATGTGGCTCTCCCGGATAATAACATAAAATGTCAAAAAATAATATTTAATTGGGTTTTTTAAGAAAAACTGTTAAAAACTTCAAATAAGGGTACTTCCGGTGGATCAATTATAACCAAAATCTAATCAGCTCTTCATATTGATGTAAAGAAGAGGAATACGAAAGAATTATAATTTTTAGAATTATAGTATTGGAGTTATCTTCGGAAAAAATTTGTCATACACGGGCACACATAAACACACAGACTCGCACACACACATACATACATTATCTTAAAAATAGTAAATTCGTATTCTAGGGACTCTAGAACGTGCTTATTCATTAAAAACTCACCACCGAATTTTTTGACCATATACAATACCTACCTTAAAATAATTACTAAGGCTTTCATGGCCGGCATTTATCATAGGTTGGAACTTTTTCAGAAATCCTCTGATGATGTCTAACACATTGTTGGGCGAAACGTTAGGTGTTATACCATGGCCCAGAAACCCGAAAAAGTTCCAACCTATAATACCTACCTTCCTTAACTAAAGGTGACGGAAGGTAAAAAAACAATAAAAAGTAA
Source organism: Ophonus ardosiacus (assembly GCA_943142095.1). NCBI lineage: Eukaryota > Metazoa > Arthropoda > Insecta > Coleoptera > Carabidae > Ophonus > Ophonus ardosiacus. Next base: position 29,784,229 of record OW964832.1, on the reverse strand, counting down.
TTTTTGCATCAAATTCTACGTAATTGAAATGAAAAACAACAAAAGTAAAAATGATTGTTAATCCTTGATTTATAATGAACACGAATTAAACATTCATTTAGGCAACTCCAATTAAGCGCTACACCACCTGGCGGACATTTTGAGAACTATTCAATCCAGGATTATTGTTATGGTTATGGTTTTTATCTTAATATACGCATTCAATTTTATTTCTAATTTTTATATTATTCAGAAAGAAGATATAAAACTCATAATTAATAACATAATTTATTGACAAAAATTTAAATTTAATCTGTACATATAAAATATCAAAGATGGATTCGGCAACAAATTTATTACTACTTTTCTAATATACAAAAATTAAAGAGTTATTTTTACGGTGATCATGTACATTCTGTTTGGATTATGAACATAAATTTATTTAACGCAATCCTAGAACATAACGACAAAAGCAGAAGCACCAAAATATTTAAATTAGAACCAAAAAATAACATTAATCAAAATATCTTGATTACGCCTTTGTTTTTTTACCTCTGGTACCATGAATTAATTTGGCTGATACATGTTTTTTCTATTTCGGTGTTCTTATAAGCTTACAAAAGCACTGTTAACACGTCGTTATTAAGAAGTTCTATAAGCGCACTGTTTGATACAATTTATTAACGTATACAAACAGACAAAATTCACAATAAACAATACACAAACTGTTAAATATGAAATTTCAATTATTAGCGGGAAACGCTACTAACATAACTGACAAAAAATAAATACCAAGTTATATTTTTGACAAGTCGCATTTTTTAAAAAATCTCATTGTAAAATTACCTACCTCAATAGAAAAAATAGTACAAAAAAATTTTTGTATAAGGACTGTTAACGCACTCGCCCTTTGTTAAACTCGCCTCGCGGCTCGTATTCCAAACTTGGACTCGTATGTTAACAGATTGCCTTATGATACTTGCTTTAATACACTATTTAACGACCACTATTACCCACTTTATACGTACAAAGCATTTTTTTAACCTGTGCTTTTGTATTTTGAATTAAAACATCTCCTTCAATTCTGTGTGATGATGATGATTGTAAGGCGCTTGTTTACAAACACAGTGTTTTTGTTTTTCGGTGAAACAACAAAATAATGGAATCGCATTATAATTCTCCTCTTCGTCATAAAAATACATCGCGATCTTTCATTTCCATAAATGTAATTTACAAAATATATCAATGGAAAATAAATAGCTTCTATAACGATATTTACTGTTTATTCAATATTTCACCTATGTAGTTATTCGGTCGAGACGAGACGAGACGAGAAATACATTGTCTCGTCTCGTCTCGTTCCAAATTCATAAAATTTTGTCTCGTCTCGAAATTTTTCTCGTCTCGTTTAATAGAGTCTCGTCTCGGCCGAGATTTCTCGACGGAAATTTAATTCGTATATTTTGGTCCATAAACTAATTATTAAATTTATACAATTTTGTATTAATAGTAATTTGTACAAAAAGATAAATATTTATCCTTTTATCTTTCAAAATTTGTTATAATCTAAAACCTGTGCAAATTTTATTATGTTATAATTTTATTAATTTAATATTTATCTAGCATTTTCTAATCTGTTATAAAACATTAAAAAGAAAATAACGCTAAAAATCTAAGCTTAAACGTGGATTACACGATGAAGTTTTTATTTTCAAGTGACTTGAAAAGTGTCTTTATAAGTGACCTTACAAGTTATTTACACGATCAAGTTTTGCGTGAATTAAAATATCCAAGTGTCAAAATTTACGTAATACTTACATTAAGATATCAATTACTTCTCTATCCCATTTTGTCATTTTTCAGTTTAATATCGTAATATCGATCACTTATCACTACTTGTATTATACATCAAAAATAGAAACACAAATGACATTTAACAGTTACTTGACAGTCAAAATTTGTAGGGCCTTTTAAGAAAAAGTAGCGCATGTTCCAGTTTTTCTTCAAAGTTTTTCGTTAAAAGTCTATTCATTTGTCTCTTTTGCAAAGAAAAACTTCATCGTGTAATGCACGCTTAACAAATTCTGACAGATATAATGTCGAATACTTTATTATCTTTTTGTTCAAAAATGCCATAGCTAAATAGAGACAGATATCACTAAAAATATGTTAAATTTCACACGTTTGCAAATATAACTCATGAGAAAAATAACAACCGAGAAATCTCGGGACAGTTTTCGAGAATCGAGATCTCGGTAAATATATCTCGTTTCGTAAAATATTTTTTACATTCCTGTCTCGTCTCGCCGAGACGAGAAATCTCGAGGACGAGACGAGACGAGAATCGAGAAATATCTCGTCTCGACAGAATCACTACACCTATGCTATCTAATTATCAGTAGTACTATGTCGTTTCTGTTTCTTAAAATTAAATTATTTGTGTAAATAAGACAGAGAAAAATGTATATTAAGATAAAAGTCCCTTACATCTTTGCCGTAATCTTAACCAATAATCCTGGATTGAATAGTTACAGAAGAATGTACGCTGGTGGCGCAGCGATCTTAAATTGTTTTACCTATTTAAGAAAACGATATATTGAGCAACAAAATTTGTAATGAAAATGTACTATAGTCCGCATCTAAAGGGAAGGGATATCATTAGAGGGTTGTTATATTCACTAAATGAGCTGTAGCCTTGTTACACCCTAGTTAGAGATATAGTGCACTGACTTTTAGCACAGACCACTGATCTCTATACATATCTGTGATACCGTACGCAATGTCAATTTTTTGTGACTAATTGAACGCCGCCAAATTGTAGTTGGATATCTAAACCTTTCTAGCTACCATAAAGTCAAAGTTAAGAGTTATGTAATCTTATAGGAAATTATCCGACAAATTCGGTGGTGTTATTCACAATGTTCTATCTTGTTACAACATTGGAAAAATCATCACATTCAAATTTCTTCATATTGGTTAACTTTAACTGCTCATATCTGTGTAGTATTCAAGATATACATAGTTCTGATTTTTTCAGATTATTATTTATTTATTTATTGGAGTAACGATGATCGACTGGAGATTGATGTGGGAGAAAATAAAGTAATCGGAACTGCAGTCTGTACGCTTTTATTTGATTTGAAACCTACGTTTCGATCGTTACTATGATCCTCTTCAGGGTTAAATCAAGTTATAAAAAAATCTGTTGTGGCCAGCACAAAACCTCTCGCCATTTTCATATTAGGCTATATAAGTATTATATTTAACATTTCTGGTACACACTAAAAATTATAATTACATTTATTCTTTATTTTTCAATTCATTCTATGAACAAGATTACTCCTACTCTTCTAAATGTTCGAGATTCTTCCAATTTATTGACGAGATTGATGATATTTCTGACGGGTATGATGAATTATATGTATTGTAATCGCCTATTTAGTTGACACTGATACTACTTTGGCTGATACTACTTTGGCTTATAAATGAATCCCCTTTCTTTTTATATCAATTTTAGATGTTTCTCCGTTATAACAACAGCACATTATATTTTTATTACATTTCCACTTGTCCATGTACGAATTCTATATCTAACTATAATTTTAAATATTTAATTAATGATAAAACAAGAAATATTAAAAGTACTTCCCAGAAAAAGTCTTCAGTAATGTCTGGATTTTTGACATTGACATTTATGTCAATTATAAACATTTTAATTTTTCAACTGGTTTTCATAGGCTAATTGATTCATTTTATGTAGAATGGATTATTTTATATATTTATAATTCAGTCTATCTCTAAATCTATAGAAGATATAATGGAAATGTTTAATGTATTGGATAGAGAATTTCATAATCTTTAATATTTTATATTATAAATTTTCTAAAAATAATATTTAGAAGATTTTTCATTTTAAACTGTTACTTCCGGTTGTCCAATTATTACCAAAATCTAATCAGCTCTTCCCAGGAATGTCAGATTGAGGAAATTGCAGTTAAATATTTTTTAAGTCTTTTAGTATTTGAGAAATCGTGGCTCCAACATCCACAGACAAACACATACGGACATCATCGTAAAAATGTTATAATTGGATTCTAGGTACCTTAAAACGTGTTTATCCACTAAAAATTGCATATCCAGTTTTGCTTTACATGATCCATTTCGTTAATGTGTAGTTGTAAACTAATATTTGACACTTTGATAACACATACTTATTCACATTGATTTTTAGTACTGCAAACATATCAAATTTATATCGGGCCATTGTGTACATCTAATATTTATGTATGATGGAAAATATATTATTTTTACTAACCTTAATTTCATTAGACTCAATACAATCTTCTTAACACGGTTTCATTATTAATTTTAAAGTAATTGTTGCCTGACAGTGACATTTGTTTAAATCTGTCAAAATTGTTATTAAAATATTATGTTTTTGTTTGACGAAGATTGTACCATTATATCAAATTTTTATTAGTAAAAGTTGCTAAAAAATTATATTCAATGAATTTTTTACAAGAAAAACTGTTAAAAGCTTGTATAAATGATACTTCCGGTTATCCGATATACACTAAAAACTAATGAGCTCTTCCCACATTAGTATAGAATGGGTACACAAAATTTCAAATTTTTCTGACTGATAGTATTTGAGTAATCGTGTACACAGGATCCACACACACATACACACAGACATCATTGTAAAAATGTTAAAATCGGATTCTGGGGACATCAAAACGTGCTTATTCACTAAAATCTCTATATGCGATTTTTAGCACGATCCTATACCCCCCTGACCTAGGGTAGCCGGTAGCGGGAGGTAAAAATTAGAAAGTTTTCACACCTATAGCACAGAAGCGACACTCTCTGTCGGCACCATTGTTGTTGCGATTTGATGTTTATGACCTTGAACTTTAAGTTTGTTGGCAAATTTACTCGCGAAATTTAAATTGTTTTAAATGGCAAAAGAAAAATTAGAACACAAAAGTACTAAAATTTTAATTTTATTTACGAATTAAAAAGAAATCAGATAAAATAAACAGATAATTATATTTTTATTAAACAAATACGTGAATTTTACAAATTCAATACAATGCAGAATTTTCTATATCTTTGATGTGGGAAACACAAACGTCAGACTCGATGAATATGTCCCAAATATCCTTCTCCATCAAATCTTTCTCAGGCCTTGAGCCACATTTTACACCTATATTTGTTAAATGAATATACATTTTGCATGATCTGGAAGTCGTTTTGCATTACTTACATTTCTGTCTCTTTCGGAAACGAAAAAATCTGATGTGGCCAACACATGACCTCCCGCCATTTCCATGTTTAAAATAGCAGTGAGCTTTAAGTAAAGTATCATTACCGGTTAATCGTTTGTAAATAAAATCTAATTTGTTGTCCAATAAATATAAAAGTCTGTAATACGAAATTTTGGATTGTTTTATTGTTTTTCCTCAAAAATTTGTTAGAGCTCCAAATTAAGTACTACATCCGATTTATCATATTATGGTTAAAATCTAATATGTTGTTTCAAATTATATATGAGTTTTAAATACCAAATTTGAGAAGTTTTGGATCATATTTTAATAGGCTTTAAGGAAAAATCGTCACACACGTACATTCTTATAAAAATCAGCATCATCTTCTAGGTGCTCTAAAACGCAATCTTTGTAAATTCTTCGCCGTACATAATCCATTTCGTAAATGTGTAGTTGTAAATTAATAATAATTTATAGTGCTGCAAAAATAGCAATTAGCAAATTTAAATCAGATCATCCTGTTCATCTAACATTTATGTATGATGGAAAATATATTATTTTTACAAACCTTAATAAAATATTTTACTATTATATTCTCATTAACATGGTTTCATTATTAATTTTAATATAATTGCTGTCTGTCAGTGACATTTGTTTAAATATGTCAAACCTGTCATTAAAATTATGATTTTGTTTGACGCTTAGGCTAGGTGATACATGGAAATCAATTATATTATATATTCATATTTAAAGTTATTTAGAGTTATTTACTAAATGTTATTATCGTAGATTGAAGATTAAACCATTATATTCCATTTTAATTAGTAAAAGTTGCTAAAAAATTATATTCAATGAATTTTTTACAAGAAAAACTGTTAAAAGCTTGTATAAATGATACTTCCGGTTATCCGATATACACTAAAAACTAATGAGCTCTTCCCATATTAGTATAGAATGGGTATACAAAATTTCAAATTTTTCTGATTGATAGTATTTGAGTAATCGTGTCCACATGATCCATACACACAGGAACACACACAGAGACACACACATACATACCTACAGACATCATTGTAAAAATGTTAAAATCGGATTCTGGGGACATCAAAACGTGCTTATTATATAAAATCTCTATATGCTATTTTTAGCACGATCCCTATACCTCCCTTACCTAGGGTAGCGGGAGGTAAAAAACTTACATTTCACTTTCTCCATTTTTTAAATCTACTTATACAGTTTTTATATGAACAAACAAGTCCTCTCGATTCTATCTTCTTCGTTTTTTTCCATTTTATTAGAAATTAACACCACTTCTAAAATTCACAAACAGTTCACAAAATGACATATGTCAAAAGTGAGAAAACGTGTTTGGTTTGCTTGAATTAGCCATAACCCTAAAATACATGGGCGTGACAAGCTGAGACAACCGCTCCTCCAGAATATGTGAAATATAATGATTTTCTTTATAATAACGATTTTTCCTATCGTTTTTGAAAAAATAACATGTTTGTTCTTATTAGAAATCAATTTGTGTTTCTCAATATACTTTTATTATTGACCCCTAACAGAAAATTTTTTCGTCGAGATAATGAAAAGAACAAAGAATCGTAAGATACGAAGATATGCCGAAATAATCCGATTTTATCCGATTAGCCCTTTAAATTTGTTGGCATACTCTTTCTCTCTCTAATTTTCGTTTCTCTCTCTGACTGTCGCTTCTGTATGAATGTCTATTCTGTGCCTATAGCCTATAGCATTTTTTCTGCTAATCTGTTATCTATTTATTTTCTGATTACTACGGTAACAAATATAAATAAAAATTGACTTTTTATATTTTTGTTTTGTAAATGACAAATTCATGCATTCGTTAAATTTCAAATATGTATATTATTTTATAAGTATACTCCAAAATTAATTAAATATGTCTAATATAATTTTGGCACCTTATATGAATGAATTAATTAATCAAGATTCTAGTCTTCATCCAAGTTACACAAATCTGTCATTGTCATAGTAAGTTTTTGTTTCAAATTTATTTAGAAAATCGTATTTACTACTTTACTACGATATAAATAGTATAAGCATGTACTTTGTCGGCAAGAACAGATGGCTTCATACATCTACTCGTAGTTCCTCAGTATAATTTTGTGAATATAATACAAACATTTATTTATTGTAGTTTTGTGAAATGTCGAATAAGATATGGCAGAAAACACAGAATTTATAGGCGACAAATGGTAAAGCAACATAATATAATAGCGCTGGTTCAAAAAAGAGCAATTGATGCTTGCAGATTTCGTAAGGAGTTTACTAATAATGTAATTAATCTACCAAACAACAACGATATTTTCTATATTACTCCTAAGAAACGAAGAAGAATAGAATATTTGGTACAAACTCCATGTGACAATATACGTTAAATAATAAACTACTTTTCCTAAATTATTAAAAAAAGATGTCTTCATTTCTCTGTATAAAGCTTCTTTTCAAAATTTTCCAAAATATGCTCATTTGAACAGAAATCCGTATTTCGAGTTAAGCAAATAACAAAACTGAACATTTTATCTTATTTTTACCACCACCAAGACGAAGACCATTGGAAAGTTAAGTTGAATTTATTATAACGTTAATTAAAAAAAAAAAAATTATACAAATTATAATTATTTAATTATTACCCCACTGGTGTGTAAGTAGTGCTACTATATGAAAATAGTTATTTACATTCGAGTGCGTCTAAGTTGTATTTTACGGCGCAACAGCTTTGTTTAAGGCACGAGCCCTTAAGGCGCTGTAAAATACTTCACGCACTAGAATTGTATCAAATTTTTTGGCCGACGATAATTAAAATCACTTTTTTTAATGAGATAAGTTGTACTTCTGAAAAGTTAGTTTAAAATACTGGGGTTAAGTCAATTTCCAAATTTGATTTTACTTACCTTCATTAGAGTACTTCTTCTAGCGAAAATTTATTTGTAATGTTGTTTATGACTGATAATAATATATTTCTTTGCTCATGTCGTCTTCGTAATAAATAATAGGTAGGTGTGTAACAGCGGATTTTTACAATAATGACAGATGTCGCTGTCGTGATTTTGGTTTATATAAATTAATTTTAAATATAGGAAATGTTAAAGTAAAAAAATAACTTACGTAGGTACTTTTTTACATGAACTTTATTATAGTAAAGATGATTTCTTTTCTAAATGCCCATAAACGTCCAGTGTATTTTGATTATTTTACCGCATAGTTAGACAAGTTACAACACAGTAAGCGTAAAATGTAGGTTACACTTGCTATGTATACAATTGTAAAGTTCCCATTACACTTCAGGAGGGCAAAAAGTATATTGATTTATTACCTGCAGTAGTACATTCCATTACTTAACTCATATTCATTCATTGGCATTTGGCACTCCTTAAACCGTAGGTAAGGAGAAAATGCTTTCGTCCAAAAATTTGATAGTGAGCTTTCAGTGAATGAGCACGAATTAGGCTCTCCATAACATATGTTTTTACTATTTTTACAGTGATGTCTGTGTGACGATTTTTTCTTCTACGATAACTCATATCAAACTTCCAAAAATTTCTATTTTCCGTATTTAAGCTTCCTGCATTTATATAAAACGATGATTAGATTTTGGGTAAAATTGAATAACCGGAAGTGGTACTTTATTTGAAGCCTATAACAGTTTTTAATGAAAAACTATATTAAAATCTAATCCAAAACTTTTAAATTTTAATACTTGTCTTTTATATCAATAAATAAATATATATTAACGGCATATTACCCATTTCTGGGTGTGCCAGTATCTACAACACATGTAGACATCGGTAATGATGACGATATATTTTACCGTGTGGGCGCTTACCAGGCGTCACCTCACGGGCACTCATAGCTGGCGTGGAGAGTGCTCCACAAGGGTCACTTTTGTGCCATTTAAAAATGGAAATATTTGGCGTCAGTCGGGATCGAACCCGGTTCCCCCAGGTTCGCGACCAGACACTCAGGCACACGGCCACGGGACCCCTTATCAATATAAACTATATAATCGATTATGGCTAAAATTGATAAACCGGAAGTGACACTTTACTTGAAGTTCAGCAGATTTTCGTGTAAAATATATTAATATAATCCAAAACTTTTCAAATTTGGTATTTAAGACTTTTGTATTAATGAGATCGACATATCAGATTTTTTCTAAAATTGATAAACCGGAAGTGGTACTTTACTGGAAGCTGTAAACTGATATTCTTAAATTATATTTCATCTATCTTTAATTCTCGCTTTTTATATTCGGTATAAATAAATTGCTTCTTATGTAGGCCCTTGTTAAATTTATTTTCTGAGTGCGCCATTGCATTCATTACATATTCATTTGATCTTCCAACCTATTTTCATACCAATACAATTTCCATATTATAACAAGTTATTAACTACTAACTTTTCAGATGTAGTCATATGAAAAACCGACATCCTGGCGGTGCAGACTTCGCGACTTGGAGCTTGGTGTCCCACCATTGTAACTTGAAGCACTCAACAATGGTGAGTTACTTTGTATTAGATATTTCTTGTGATTTTGTCCATGGGCTAGTTGTTGAGTCTACGTTTTGATAAAGACGATCCAGGATCTCTATAAAATTAAATTCTCTATACGATACATTAGACAATATAATATAATTCTCCGTTGAGTGGTTTAAGAATGTCGTGGCATTTAATATATATCTTACGAGTGTTCTGAAAAATAGACATATTTACTTTCTCATTTGTTATCGTGAAGTTTTTCGCTCGCTCGCAAAATAAAGAAATATTTTTATTTAATTATTTATAATATTAAAATAGATTGTACATTTTTGACGATTTTTAATATTAATTCCTCAGCCCAAATTATATTAGATAAATTTTTTGTTACTTCCTGTTTTTCAGGTTTCTGCAGAAATATGAATATATTCAGTACGAACGTAGCAAAAATAATGTGTGTGCTACGAGCGCAAAGTGTCATTGTCGCTTTCGAAAGATTACCGCGCTCCGGTGTCAATTTCTTTCTTAAGCGACAAAGTATCACTTTACGCTCATAAGATTCTTCTACGCTCTTTCAGATTTTTCAGCCGGCTGAAACAGATTTTAACAAACGCGATTTTTGACGGGTACAAACAAGATTTTCAATTTTAGTATTTACTTGTTATGGCAAAGATAACACTCGCACCAATAAGTTAATAATTATTGCACTTAATAAAAAAAATCCGTTGTGGCCAGCAACCTTCCGTCAATTCAATGTATTTTATCCAAATCCCATACCAAAAGTTCTTTGAAAAAGATTCTATAAATCCAATAAAATTATAACACGAACGTACATTATGTAAATTGCACTTGGCACTTTCTCTTTCTTCAGCTTTTCTCTATTTTATTAGGGGTCACTGTTTTTTATTCTTCCCTTCTACTCATTTCTGTCCAACGCATCTTCTTCACACAGTTCTTCCTCTCTCAAATATTCAGCTACACAGTCCTTCCATCTTCCCTTTGGCCTTTCTCGTACTCCCGGCATTGAAAGTTCCAAACTTGAGGCGAGGCTGCAATTGCAAGTCATTTGCGAGGAACACTATGACATACCATTTTCTGATCCTATACTTTCCATCTTTGGTTTTTCACTTGACACAGAAATTCTGTCAATTAGAATTTTTTGAATATATCAGCTGTTTTCTTGATAAATAGCAAAGCTGACTGATTTTTGAAAGTTAATCTCTTTATCCATCGAATATGAAGGAAAATGTATAATCAAACCGCATAGAAAATAAGATATTCTTTCATATTGATAATCATATAAAATGTCGGATTTTTTCAAGAAAAACTGTTAAGAACTTAAAATATGGGAACTTTGGGTTAATTAATTATAACCAAAATATAATCAGCTCTTCATATGAATGTAAAGAAGAGGAATACGAAAGAATCATAATTTTTAGAATTGTAGTTTTGGAGTTACCTATCGTCGGAGAAAAATTTGTCACACACACACACACACACACACACACACACACACACACACACACACACACACATACACACACACACATACACACATACTAGTAAAACTAGTAAATTCGTATTCTCGGGACCCTAAAACGTGCTTATTCATTTAAAACTCACCATCGAATTTTTTGACCTAATACAATAGGTACCTACCTTCCTTATCTAAAGGTGACGGAAGTTTTAGCGTAATTCAATACATTTAGGTATTTATGTTGCGAACTATAAATGGAATAAGAGAATGATTATAAAAAAAAACCACGAAATTTTTCGGTTCATATAAACTCTACTGCAATACACGATTATTCACAAGCACCCCCATGTTCACTTCACCAAAGTCTGAAAGGAACTGAAATCTTCATTATAAAAACATAATAACTAGCGTTTAGCCGATGTAATAACTTGTCTCGCCGTGTATATATATATATACGATTGTTGAGGTGGATTCATGCAACATTCATTTTAATTTTATTGTCATTTTAATTGTAAAATGTTAAATTAATGAAAATCATTGGACACCCCTATAATTCTATCATTATTTCGGCGAAATGCCATGTTGTCTTCCTATTAAGAATTGCCAATTTGGTAGACAATCTGGCATAAACTGACATCGTATCAGAAATGTAGCCAGGATATTTTTTGTGGGGTGGGCCAAAAACTATTTAGAAGGGCCACTAATCAGAAAGTTTTGTACTGCTACTTACCTTTTTCATTAGAACACAAATAACAAGAAAATTTAGTCATTCAAAATGTGATGTATATACAGGGTGTAACACGTACACCGACCACTGCCATTATTACCTTTATTATTATAGTTACAAAAAAAATACCATAGAACAAAGTTGTAGGGGACCAAGGGGGACATTTTTTCAGAGAAGAAAATATTTTTTTAAACCAGTGGTTCTCAAGTTACAACACAAAGTTATATTTTTTCAAATGGGATTCTACATATTTTTTATGCCTATTCGATAGCATATTTTTTTTAAATTCAACCATGTATTAGTTTTATATCCTTACATAATAAAAATATTGAAAAAAATGCGATTGAAATTTTAATAAATTTTTATTTTTAATATTATTGTACAGTAGGCTATGGATGAAAAACAATAACAAAAGAACAAAATATAGCTGCTGTCAAATAATAATTGGCGTACTAATTGTTGTAAATTGTTATTCTTTGTGACAATATGGCTGATGTTTATACAAATGAAGATTTGTATCGTTTATTATTAATTTATGGTGAGTGTAATGAAAATGCCATACAAGCGTGCAATATTTTTGCCACGAGATATCCAAACAAACCGCGTCCAGGGAGGTCAGTAATCAGGCGATTAGCACGAAATATGAAAAACTATGGATCATTTTCACAAAAACGTGAAAGGCAACATCCCGTGAAAAACAATGAAGAAATAGAAATCGCAGTTTTAGCTTCTATTGCGCGTAATCCCAATTCATCCACACGCGAAATTGCTTAAGAATATTTTATTTCTAATATGTCCGTATGGCGCATTTTGAAAAAGCATAATTTAAAATCATACTCATACAAACTATTACATGCTATACATAATAATGACAATGAACGCAGAATAGTGTTTTGCGAATGGTTTTTGGTGCAGTATCAGGACAATAATAATATTCTTAGAAAAATTCTGTGGACAGATGAATCTAAATTTTCAAATAATGGATTATTTAATAGAAATAATGAGCACATTTGGGCTGAAGAACATCCTCGTGAATTTAGAGAAAAAAATAATCAACACGGATGGAGCTTTAATGTATGGCTTGGAATGTTTGGGAATAAAATTATTGGACCACCTTTTTATGAAGACAATTTAAACGCTGCACATTATTTATGTTTCTTGGAAAATGAATTATTAAATTATTTAGAAGATTTAAACTTGAATGAAAGACAAAATATGTGCTTCCAACAAGATGGAGCGCCGGCTCACAATACTCGTCGAGTGTACGAACGGCTCGACGAAATGTTTCAAGGTCGGTGGATAGCAACAAATGGGCCACACAAATGGCCCGCTCGTTCCCCGGACTTGACACCCCTTGATTTTTTTATGGGGATATCTTAAAGATAGAGTATATTCAAAACCAGTGATAACGAACCAAAATTTGATGGACAGAGTTAGAGAAGCTTGCACTGCTTTGACACCAGAAACTGTAATAAAAGCTACTTCTTCTTTTTAAATAGAATAGAATTATGCTTAGAAAATAATGGAAATCAAATAGAATATTATTTATAAGGAGTAATTAACAATTATTAATTTTCAATTTAAATTTATCACTCTTGTTTCTCATCCATGACCTACTGTACAATAATATTAAAAATAAAAATTTATTTAAATTTCAATCGCATTTTTTTCAATATTTTTATTATGTAAGGATATAAAACTAATACATGGTTAAATTCAGAAAAAAATATGCTATCGAATAATAAATATGTAGAATCCCATTTGAAAAAATATAACTTTGTATTGTAACTTGAGAACCACTGATTTAAAAAAAATTTTCTTCTCTGAAAGGATGTCCCCTTTGGTCCCCTACAACTTTGTTCTATAGTATTTTTTTGTAACTATAATAATAAAGGTAATAATGGCGGTGGTCGGCGTACGTGTTACACCCTGTATACATATATAACATATTATAACAGGATATTAATTTGTACGATTACGCTTATTTAATATTTTAAAATCAAAATTAGTTTTCAAATAATAATATTATGTTTTAAATGTATTCATAAGGGTATTTTTATCTCCGGATTTTTTTTACCACCATTCACAATGAATGTGAATGAAATTAGACACGCTACTCGAGCGACCTTGAAGTTTGAAATGCTAATTTTTCAGCATAATGTATTCGGTCTTGAACAAAATACGACCAGAAGTCTTGACAGCATTGCTAATAGTTATTAACGTCATTAGGCCGATATGAGACAAATAAACCTCAGCCGAGTTCGTTATTTGCATATCGGCCGTGTGGCGTTCAAGATTTTTCGTAATAATATAAAATTTAAACATTTAGGAATAATCTACATCTGATACATTTAAAAGTTTTATTATATCTTGTATAGATTTAGAGATAAAGGCACTGTATACACATATAGAATAATCTAATCGCAGAGGCTAAGGCACTAAGGAAACCAGTTGACAAATTCAAATGTCTATAACATAGTTTGTCAAAAATCAACATTTTAGTGACATTCTGAAAGCTTTTTCTGGTTAGTATATTTAATCTTTCTTATTGTTTTATTAATTAAATATTTAAAATTGTAGGTAAAATGCATATATTCATAAGAAATACCGCCAATCTTGCTAATGAATTGGAAGAATCTCTGACATTTAGGAACTTCCTCATACAATGAAAAAATAGATATAATTAGAATTGTATGTGTGCAGAAGACATGTTAAATACAATAAAAACAATATTTGGGTAAAGTTCTATAATTTTTTGTTATAAAACGACGGTTCGATAGCGAAGTGCAATACAATACTTATATAGCCTAATATGGAAATGGCGAGAACAGATTTTTTTACATTTGTTTTTAGTCCTATTATATCATAGTAACAGTTTGGTATTACGAAAAAAATGTAACAATAGAAATATAAATGGAAAACCTGCCATTTTTTTTTTAATCAGTGTTTGCAGTTGTTATTGCTGATTTGCTATAGCAATTATGCAACCAATACCATATATCTCATCTTCCGAGAGTTCGAATAAAATTCGCTTTGGCGCTGCGAGCTTAAAAGTCAGTTGCCAATAGGGCATTTACACCTACGTCACAACATGGCGGATGAACAGCTGATTTTGGACAACCAAGCTTCCATTTAACATTGGGTCTTATACAGCGAATGTGTTTTCTGTGCAAGAAATGTAGTTTTTTGTAAATTTATACATTCTATTTTAAAATAAACCTAGCCATAAATTAAAGAGAAGTGTATGAATTATTTACTAGTAAAACAAAGCAGCCATATTTATAAATATATTAGTAGCTTGTAGCATCGGGTTGCATTACATTCATTTGAGTTTTTATAAGTTTTTTTTTTTGTGAGTATTGTCATACGAAAACATAGATATTGAAATTGATATAAATTGAACTTTAGATTTTGTTTTACCTAGACAGGAAATTAAATTTGAAATATATATTATATTTACGTTCGGGTTCATTTTTCTTATGATGATAATATGTATTATGTACGCCAAATCGATAAATTTAAGTGGATAAATAATGTAGATTCTTATACATTAGAATTTTTTTGTTGACAAGGATTATAAATGCCTACCAAAAATCAATATGAAATCAATAATTGATTGTCTAATTTTTAAACCTTCGTGAGAAACATCACAGTCGCAAAATATATATATATATATATATATATATATATATATATATATATATATATATATATATATTTTCTATTTACTAAAAAACTTCTTTTAAATTTTGTGATTTAAAAAAAAAATTTCTTATTTTTTTACACATTATTAAAGAAAATTACATATATTTAAACATTCGTTACGATGTTCCTATTAGGTTAGTTTTAATTTAATAACCTCGAATTTACTAAATAATAATAATAATAATAATAATAATAATAATAATAATAATAATAATAATAATAGGTATAATACGCTATGTTAACTGAAGATTTGCCTGTCCAGAAACAGCTGTTAGTCGCCATGTTGAAAGTGCCCCATAGCTAAAGGCGCTAAGTTCATGTTATGCGTGCTCGATTACTCTTATGTGGTTAAGTTTACGTGCCAGAAGCGAACCACTCTTGACTGTTCGACTCGGAGCTATGTTCACGTTCACGATTGTTTACAATAGGTTAGTTGTTAGGTGGTTACCCGCGTTAATAGGATAACGATAGTTGCAAATTAATTCACTAGAGTATTTTCACGCTGTGTGTTCGTAATTGGGATCTCTGGTTTAGGCGTTTATGTACCTAGTTGTTATTTGAAATATCTTTACATATATAAATACATATTTATTTCACATGTGCTTCATTTTACTAAAAAGTAATTTTAAAATTGTTACGAATCCAGTAAACACTAAATAGTACTTGCTTAGAAGTAAAGAATCAGTTTCAAATATTGCACTTTTTGTAAAAATATATTAGTTGTATCGAGCCAATTCCATTTAATTTTACATAGATATCGTGAACTACATGTATAAAATTTCTTGCTAAAGCTAGTAAAGTTTGTACTACACAAGCCAATATAATATATGAAATTATAAGCTATAATATCCCGAGGTCATTGATAATTACGAAATAATTTTATGACAGTTACCGAAAGCGCGTTGCTTGGTAACCATCCGGCGCCGAAGGCGGAGGGGTGTTACCTAAAAGTAACGTGCTTGAGAAAGTTGTGATAAAATTATAAGTATTTATCAATGATCGAGGGGTATTCGGTGAGAATTTTTTTTGCAATTTTAAAATTAAATTTGCTTAGAATTTGTATTTGACAGAATTTTTGTGTCTAACATAGCCCAGTAGATATGAACGTGAATGTGGCTATTAATATGTTCAGTTTGAAGTGTTAAGTTACTTAGCATTAGCAACTTAGTGACATAAGTAATAATTGTCTTAGGGCCGGTATTATAAACGTCCAGTTAAATTTAGTTCCACAGTAAATTTAATAAAATGAACAAATACGAATCAATGTTCATGTTCTTAGGACATTTAAATCATTAATGTCAAAAATTCGAGTTGCATTTGTTCATTTAATTAAATTTATTATGGAACTAAATTTAACTGGACGTTTATAATACCGGCCCTTAGGGTAAATATCAGTGTAAGTTTGTTTTGATTGGTTACCATCGCACACGTGGTCAGAAATATAGGGATTCAATTGAATATTTTTTTAACCAAAAAATTTTCATCTTAATTTCAATATGAATAATATTGTATCATGTACACAGAAAAAAAAATAATTAAATTTTGTCTAATTAATTATAATTAGATATTATTTTATTATACAATATGTCTAATAATTTAGTATAATTTACATATATTAATTTACTATTTTAACTAATCCGAAAAAGATACCAAATATTTTTTAAAAAATAGTTCATTTAAATATGCAAATAGTTATTTTAACACGTTCGCTGCCGGTAATTTTGGGCTAATTTTGCCAGGGGCCAAAACGGTAATCGCGTGTGCAAACGTGTAGAAAATTCCTTTCTGAAGTGCCTACGAACACAACAACACTCTCCCACAGCGCCAGCCACACTAGCGTGCCTTGAAATAGTAGCGTAGCTGTGTCGCCTAATGGCGACGGCGGCAAACGTAAAGTACCTAGCGCGTCGCCTTAGGGCGACAGCAGCAGCGAACGTGTTAATTACTTATTTTATTCAATTTTACTATATTTTGGGATCATTATTTTTGTCCTACAATTTTCGGTAATTTATCTAATGAATTAGGTAAGTAAATGGAATTTCTTTCTTTATGTTGAGTTCAATACTAAATGTAGTAATTTAATCTAATTTTGCATTTAATTTTACTACAATTTGTTATTACAAATTTAGAAAATTTAACTAAATCAATTTAGATAATTTAATGAAAACATAGGGGGCTGAAAATTACACATTTGTTTAGTTAATTTAACTGCAATTTAGATGGTTATTTTTTTCTGTATATATGTATATAATGCGATTTTCAAAACGATATGATTTTATTTAATTTAAACTGATCTAAAATAATGGACCGATATCAGCGCAGCTGGACAGTTTTTAAGATTAGTACAATAAAAATTACATTGGATTTCATACGAGAAACAATATCGAGGGCTTCATAACAAAGGGGCGTATCGACATTCTTTAGGAGAATTAATTTTTGTTGTATACACCTTTGAAATAGTCTTTTCGCAATAACAATTTAATTAAAACACCTCAGTCGTATGAAGAAATATTTAATTAATTGAATCGCTTACAGTTCTGAATATTACAACACAAACATTTATAGTTCAACTAATTCGTACATACGCATATGAAGCCAGAAAGACAGAATTGAAAGACAAAGTATAAAAATTGATTGCAGATTAGTCATGTAGAGACCACAGTCGAGATCAGACGAATAAATATTCATTAGACAATAAATATATTCATCGTTCCTTGTGTTGTAATTTTGCACATATGTAAACTACTTCGTTAAATAAACTCACAAATTATCAAAATCAAGCATTTTATTCCCTTATATTTACGGGTGGTTCTTCGAAGCAAATCCTTGGGGTTCACCATCAGGACTCCATAATCATTTTTGTAACAAGTTCGGGATATTAGTAATTTTGAAATGAATGAAAGTATTCGAAACGCACAAATCGAGTTTGGGAATTTGTATAGTTTCAAAATCATGTTTTCCACATTGCGTTGTAAACATTTTTTTTTTGCTATTCTCCACAAAATCAGAAAAATTAAGAAATGTATTCCAATTTTTACCTCTCGCTAAAAGAGGTATTGGAATCATGCTAAAAAATCGCATATCCAGATTTTAGTTTTAGCACGTTATAAGGTTCCTAGAATTCGATTATAACACTTTTACGATGATGTCCGTATGTATGTATGTATGTATATATGTATGTATGTATGTATGTATGTGTGTGGGTGTGTGTATGGATGTTATTACCACGGTTTCTCCAAATACTAAAGACTTACGACATGTATAATTACGGATTCCTCAATCGGACATAAATGGGAAGAGCTAATAAGATTTTGCTAACAAATGAACAACCGGAAATAGTAGTTTTTTAATGAAAATCTTCTAAATATTATTTTTTGAAAATTTGTGTTACTGTAAATAATAAAGAATATTAAATTCTAAATCTGATATTTTTTTATTATATCTTCTATAGGTTCAGAAATAAAGAATATAATACATAGAATAAACTGATTTAACAAATCACACAGTCCAAACTACACCAAGGAAACCAGTTGACAAATTCAAATGTTTGTAACATAGTAATTGAGAGATAAATGTCAGTGTCAAAAAAGTCAACAGTTTTGTGGTTTTAGTAACGTTACTGAAAGTTTTCTTTGGGAAGCACATTTAATTTTTTTATTGTTTTATTAATGAAATATTTAAAATTATGGGTAAAATGCATATATCAAAAAGAAATACCGCAAATCTTATCAATGAATTGGAAGAATCTTATTTGACATTTAGGAACTTCCTCATAGAATGTAAGAATATAATTAGAACTGATTTTTACCTCCCGCTACCCTTGGTAAGGGAGGTATAGGGATCGTGCTAAAAATCACATATCGAGATTTTAGTAAATGACCACGTTTTAAAGTCCCTAGAATCCATTTTTAACATTTTCACGATGATGTATGTATGTGTATGTGTGTGTATGTGTGTGTGTGTGTGTATGTATGTGCATGGATTTTGTCTTCGCTCTAACTCAAATACTATCATTCAGAAAATTCTGAAACCTTGTATTTCTATCCTATTCTAATATGAAAAGAAGACATTAGATTTTGGTGTAAATCAGATAACCGGAAATGGCACTTTACCGGACGCTATTCCTTTGTTACACAGTTCATTTTTCAAATGAATGTAAATGACAGTAAATGTCACTGTCAGAAAATTTATCACTTCAAATTAATAATAGTGACATTTGACTGATGTCAATAAAGTTTATTATTATTATTATTATTTTAAAAAGAAAATAGTAAATAAAGCAATAGTTTTCTGCAATGGAACAGTTTGCAGCGTTAGTAAATACGTAGGTAGGTATGTATTTAAATTAATAAAAATTAAATAGCGGGAGGTTTTGTGTTGGCCACATCAGATTTTTTTACATTTTATTCGAGCGGCTGTATACGATATTTTCAAGCGATCGTGAAAATAAACAAATATTTTGTATTAACGATTTACTGCACAAGTACTGGAATTGGCTATTTCCCGCACTAATTTTGAGTTTGGAAGAAGTTAATTTCCGCACGATTATAGAAAAAAATATATATCTACAAACACTATACAAAGCAGGCTTTTTAGCGTTTGTTTTTCGAGTTCAAGGAAAACATTCATAAGATTTTTCAGCCATAGCAGCATTAATACGAACATCGCTACAGCCACTGCTACATAATTTACTTATGTTATATAATTAATTGGAAGTAACCTTCATGAACACATTTTTTTGAATTGGAAAATATGTTGTTTTTAATAAAATTTAAATGTCTACATTGGTTTCTTATCACAACTTCATAATGAAGGACAATTAGAAAATTATCCACTCTTAATTTTCAATTTGTTTTACCCCTCTGAATCAAATCTCAAATGCACAGGCGTCACTTTTGAGAACACACAGCCATCATCGTAAACAAGTTAAAATCGGGTCGTAGGGAACTTACAACATCCTTTTTCACTAAAATCGCGATATGCGAGTTTTAGCATGATTCCTCCAGTCTTACCTACGGCGGCAAGGATTAAAAATTGGAATAATGCTCAAAAAATTTGGTACCTAAGTAATTAGAAGAAACTATTCATTTTTTAATCGTTTCTTTTGTACTAATCGTACTTTTGCCTAAATAATTTTTATAGCAATTTCGTAAGTTAATTGTTAATTTGATTGTATTAAATTTTCAAATACATTCGTGTGTGAAATATTCATTATTTGGAAATATTAGATTGTTAATATTCATGTTATTGCATCATTTTATTACCCTTCAGCACGTTCTGATCGAGATCGTAAAAGCAAAACTACGTAACTACTTCGGTTTTTAATAACTTAAAAGTGAAGACATACATCAAGAGCAGCATTGATGTAGGTATTTTTCGTCAAGTTGAGTGAAACTATAAAAATTCAATATTATTATCGGCGGCGGCCTGTTTATTGAGGCTCAATACGGCGCCCCTTGAATTCTAGATAGGGCATTCCTACCCGTCTTAGTGGAAAATAATAAAATTTATATGCCGAGATATTTTCCGACTTCGCTATAAAATTTTATTCGTCAATAATCAAAATTACTTAAGTGCTACGCTTTTATATTAAGTTTGTTTCCGTTCTCTTATTGCTATGTAAGATTTTTCGAGTAGGTATTTCTGTTATGCCTAAAGCTAAAGCACTTGAAACTCGAAGATGGTGTTCAGAGTAAATTTGATTGGCGATGTGGGGGTTTCGTGTTTTCCTTTTCTTTGCATCTTCGAAATATATTTATTTAGTACATTCATTCTATAATATCATTAAAATAATATGTACAGCTTTTAAAATTTGAGTACTAATTATAAAATAGTTCATATATTATATAGGTGACCCAAATTAGGTGGCTTACCATTGGGATCTCAGAAACTATATCAGCTACGAGGTAGGTTAAATGGACAATGTTGTGCAGTTTTGAGTGCTAATTCAGATTCTTTTGAGAAAAATTTAAAATTCCGAATAGTTTCAAAGTTATTAAAAAAAAAACAGAAAATCGCGATTTTAAAAATCTGTTGTGGCCAGCACAAGACCTCTCGCCATTTCCATATTAGGCTATATAAGTATTGCACTTCGCTTTCGAACCGTCGTTTTATAACAAAAAAATAAAGAACTTTACTCAAATATTGTTACTTCAATTCTAAAAATTATGATTCTTTCATATTCCTCTTCTTTACAACCATATGAAGAGCTGATTAGATTTTGGTTAAAATTGGTCAACCGGAAGTACCCTTATTTGAAGTTCTTAACAGTTTTTCTTGAAAAATCGCAGTTAAATATCATTTTCGACATTTTATGTGATTATCAATAGAAAGAATGTCTTATTCTCTATACGGTTCGATTATACATTTTCCTTCATATTCAATAGATATAGAGTTATAGAGAGATTAAGAGAGATTAACTTTCGAAAATCAGTCAGCATTACAAAAATTATGAAAACAACAGATATATCAAAAAAAATCTAATTGACAGATGTCAGTGGCAAATGCAAAACCAAAGTGAAAAGTATATGATCTGAAAGTGATATAAGTGACAGAGTGTCCCTCGCCAGTGACTTGCATTTGCGGCCTCGCCTCAAGATAGAAACATATAATGCCAGAAGTACGAGAAAGGCAAAAGAGAAGATGGAAGGACTGTATAGCAGAAGATTTGAGAGAGGAAGAACTGTGTTATGAATGTGCTTTGGACAGGAATGAGTAGAAGAGAAGAGTAAGAAACAGCGACTTCTAATAAAATAGGGCAAAGTTGAAGCAGGAGGAAGTGTTAAGTGCAATACATAATGTACGTTCGTATTCGTATTAAAATTTTATTAGATTTTAGAATCTTTTCAAAGGAACTTTCAGTATGGATATGTAAAAAATAGTGTGTTCTTGTTACAATTATACAGGATATATAGAATCTTTTTCAAGGAACTTTTGGTATAGGATATGTACAAAATACATCGAATTGACGGAAGGTTTTGTGCTGGCCACAACAGATTTTTTTTATTGTATTTAACGTGTCTTCCGCACACATATAATTCTAATTATATCTATTTTTCATTGTATGAGGAAGTTTCTAAATGTCAGAGATTCTTCCAATTCATTAACTAGATTGGCGGTATTTCTGATGGATATATGAATTTTACTATAATTTCAAATATTTAATTAATAAAACAATATGAAAGATTAAATATACTTCCCAGAAAAAGCTATCAGAATGTCACTAAAACTGTTGATATGTGACAATGACATGTGTCATTTACAAACTATGTTATAAACAGTGGAATTTGTCAACTGGTTTCCTTAGTGCCTTAGCCTCTGCGATTAGTTTACTCTATAAATTATAGTGTCTTTATCTCTAAATCTATACAAGATATAATAAATTTTTTAAGTGTATTAGATGGAGAATTTTATGTTCTTCAATATTTAATAAAAAAAATCTGTTGTGGCCAGCACAAAACCTTCCGTCAATTCGATGTATTTTGTACAAATCCCATACCGAAAGGTCCTTGGAACAGATTCTATATAATATCATGTAAAATCAAACACGAACACATACTATTTCTATTCTATAAATCCAATAAAATTATAACATAAACATACACTAAGTAAAATGCACTTGACACTTCTTCTTATTCTTTAGCTTCCTCTATTTTATTAGAGGTAGCTGTTTCCTCTTTTCTTCCACTCATTCCTGCTCAACACATCTTCTTGACACAGGCATTCCTTACAGTCTTCTGCGATACAGTCCTTCCATCTTCTCTTTAGCCTTTCTCTGCGTGTCACTTGCGAGGAGCACTATGACATACCAATTTTGTGATCCTACACTTTCCATATTTGGTTTTGCACTTGCAACTGACATCTGTCAATTAGAATTTTTTTAATATATCAGCATCAGCTGTTTCCATGATAAATAGCAAAGCTGCCTAATTTTTGGAAATTAATTACTTTATAATGCTTTAAATCTACATCTATAGAATATGAAGGAAAATGTATAATCAAACTGTATAGTGAAGAATATTTTCTTTAATATGTATAATAACAAAATGTCAAAAAACAATATTTAGCTGCGTTCAAAAAAAAAAAAAAACTGTTAAAAACTTCAAATAAGGGTACTTCCGGTTTCCGGTGGATCAATTATAACCAAAATCTAATCAACTCTTCATGTGTATGTACAGAAGAGGAATACGAAAGAATTATAATTTTTAGAATTGTAGTATTGGAGTTATCGTCGGAGAAAAATTTGTCACACACGGATACACACACACACGGACACACACACACACACATCATCTTAAAAATAGTAAATTCGTATTGTAGGGACCCTAAAACGTGCTTATTCATTAAAAACTCACCACCGAATTTTTTGAACAAAGACAATACCTTTCTTACCTAAAGGTGACGGAAGGTAAAAACTCCCAAAAAATTATATTTAGAAGAATTTTTCTAAGAAAATACTACTTCCGGTTGTTCAATTGTTACCAAAACCTTTTCAGCTCTTCCCAGGAATGTTAGATTGAGGAAACTGCATTTAAATATTTATTAAGTCTTATAGTTTTTGAGGAATCGTGTCTACAACATCCAGACATACATACACACACATACACACATCCACACACACACACACACACACATACACACACAGACATCATTTTAAAAAAAAATGTTATAATCGGATTCTAGGGACCTTAAATCGTGCTTATTCAATAAAATTTGGATATGCGAATTTTAGCATGAATCCAATACCTCTTTTAGCGAGAGGTAAAAATGTTAAATAGTTACAAATTATTAAACTAATGTAATAATTATTTTGTCCTCTTTCCAATAGTATAAGAGTTATTGCTTTTTAATTTTTTTTCATGAAATTTTTTTGGGTCAAAAATTTACTTTTTAGTTTTTCTAAGTAACATATAAATTAATTTTGGAATTATAAACTTGTTTATTAGCCCTCAAAAGCGGTTGTAATTAGGCTCTTATTGCCCGAGGGTCTATAAAGTTACCAACCAACAGATATGCAAACAAATCAAAATTGTGGTTTAGGATAAATGTCAACCAACAAAACAAATTCATTTTTAGAACAACGTTACTCGCATAACTTTTCGTATTCTTCCCTCTATATACGTCTTTTGACTTTTGCCCTGTGCAGCCTCAAATTCATACGATATTTCTTTTGAATAATTGGTATCTGTCATTTTCAGTTTACACTAAATTAATATTTTTAATAAACAAAGAAGAAACTACAGCATACGTACTTAAAATGCACAACTCCATCACAACGATAATCAAATTCTAAACTTTACCAGGCTTATATTATACATAAGTATGTATTGCCATTTTTACCTCTCGTTAAGAGAGGTATAGGATTCATGCTAAAAATCGCATATCCAGATTTTAGTGAAAAAGCACGTTTTAAGATCACTAGAATCCGAATTTATCATTTTTACAATGTGTGTGTGTGTGTGTGTGTGTGTGTGTGTGTGTGTGTGTGTGTGTGTGTGTGTGTGTGTGTGTGTGTGTGTGTGTGTGTGTGTGTGTGTGTGTGTGTGTGTGTGTGTGTGTGTGTGTGTGTGTGTGTGTGTGTGTGTGTGTGTGTGTGTGTGTGTGTGTGTGTGTGTGTGTGTGTGTGTGTGTGTGTGTGTGTATGTATGTATGTATGTATGTATGTATGTATGTATGTATGTTGGAGGGACGGTTTCTATTCTATAAGACTAAAGACCAATTTAACTTTGTATTCTCTGACATTAATGGGAAGAGCTGAAAAGGTGTTGGTAACAATTGGACAACCGGAAGTAGTAGTTTCTTAAAAAAAGACTTCTAAATATTATTTTTTGGTAAATTATGTTATAACAAATATTAAAGAATATAAAATTCTCTATCCAATATATTGAACTTTTTACCTTCCGTCACCTTTAGGTAAGGAAGGTATTGTCTTTGGTCAAAAAATTCGGTAGTGAGTTTTTAATGAATAAGCACGTTTTAGGGTCCCTACAATACGAATTTACTATTTTTAAGATGATGTCTGTATGTATGTGTGTGTGTGTGTCCGTGTATGTGTGTGTGCGTGTGTGTGTATGTGTGTCCGTGTGTGACAATTTTTTCTCCGACGATAACTCCAATACTACAATTCTAAAAATTATAATTCTTTCGTATTCCTCTTCTGTACATCCATATGAAGAGTTGATTAGATTTTGGTTATAATTGATCCACCGGAAGTACCCTTATTTGAAGTTTTTAATAGTTTTTCTTAAAAAAACGCAGTTAAATATTATTTTTTGACATTTTGTTATTATATTTATTAAAGAAAATACTCTTCTCTATATGGTTTGATTATTCATTTTCCTTCATATTCAATAGATGTAGAGTTAAAGCATTATAAAGAAATTAATTTTCAAAAATTAGTCAGCTTTGTTATTTATCATGGAAACAGCTGACATAATTATTCAAAAAAAATTAATTGACAGATGTCAGTTGCAAGTGCAAAACCAAATATGGAAAAAAAAGTATATAGGATCTAAAATTGGTATGTCATAGTCTTGCTCGCAAGTGACACGCAGAGAAAGGTCAAAGAGAAGATGGAAGGACATTACTTAGTGTAGTTTATGTTATAATTTTATTGGATTTATAGAACCTTTTTAAATGAACTTTTGGTATGGAATTTGTAAAAAATAGTATGTGTTCCTGTTCGATTTTACATGATATTATATAGAATCTGTTCCAAGGACCTTTTGGTATGGGATTTGTACAAAATACATGGAATTGACGGAAGGTCTTGTGCTGGCCACAACAGATTTTTTATTATATCTTCTATAGATTTAGAGATAGAGAATTATAAATATATAAAATAATCCGCTGTAATGAAACTCACTGCCCAAATAACTCCATTGGAAACCAGTTGAAAAATTAAAATGTTTGTAATTGATAGAAAAATGAGTGTCAAAAATCCAGATCCATTACTGAAGGCTTTTTCGGGGAAGTATATTTCTTATTTTATTATTAATTAAATATTTAAAATTATAGATACATACATATATTGCATATACGCATGAGAAATACCACCAATCTCATCAATGAATTTGAAGAATCTCAAACATTTAGAAGAGTAGGAGGAAACTTATTTATAGAATGAATTAAAAAATATATTAATAATAGATGTAATTAGAATTTTTGTGTATGTACCAGAAATGTTAAATACAATATGCAGTGCTTTTTTGTAGAAAAAAGGTGCCGGAACGTACATTTTATTAGTGGCCAAAATTTTGTTGGGGCAGGGTATCATGAAAAAAAATCTGATGTGGCCAACACAAAACCTCACGCTATTTAATTTCTATTAATTTAAATACGTACTTAAGTATTTACTAACGCTGCAAACTATTCTATTGCATAAAACTATTGCTTTATTTACTATTTTCTTTTCAAAATGTCACTATTATCAATTTCAAGTGATTAGTTTTTTGACAGTGACAGTTACTGTCTGTTACATTCAATTGAAATATGAACTGTGTAACAAAGGAATTGTGTTTTTCTTAGGCTTCGGGACTTGTAAAAAAAATTATTTTTAAATTTATCTGTAAAATATATAGAAAAAGTATTATTGTATTTCTATAGAAAATTCAATAATCTTTAATTTTCATAACGACAAAATGCGAAAAAATGGTATTTAATGGTATTTTTTGAAGAAAAACCATTATGACCTTCAGGTAAAGTGCCATTTCCGGTTATCCGATTTACACCAAAAGCTAATGGCTTCTTTTCATATTAGAGTAGGGTATAAAGACAAGGTTTCAGAATTTTCTGAATAATAGTATTTGAATTAGAGCGAACACAAAATCCCTACACATACATACACACACACACATACATACATACATACACACACACATGCAGACATCATCGTGAAAATGTTAAAATTGGATTCTGGGGACCTTAAAACGTGGTCATATACTAAAATCTCGAAATGTGATTTTTAGCACGATCCTTATACCTCCCTTACCAAGGGTAGTGGTAGGTAATTTTTTTTTTATTCAAGGTCAAATGCCTTATAATTGAAAGTTAAATTTTTTCAAGGGATGTGAAGCAGCATGTTTTTACTCTTTTATGTACAAAAATAAATAAAAAACTAATTTTGTCTCGTCGAAAAAAGGTGCCAGAATGCCGTTCCGGTGCGTTACATTACATTACAAAAAAAGCCCTGACAATATGTACTTATATAGTCTAATATGGAAATGGAAGGGGTCTTGTGCTGGCCACAACATATTTTTATTAAAGATAATATTCATAAATAATTATAAAAAACAGCTGCTTCGACAATTACCCTACTAGCTGTAATATCATGTGGTAGTCACCTGCATATTTATTTATTATTTATTCAATGGGATGTTAGTCCCACTTACAGAATAATTTCTCATATCACATATGATAGGTAGTTTCATTTTTTAATTGCTTCATCTTATAGGTCGCAATGGCAAAAGTGTCTAGCGCTTATAGCCCTCATCTATATAATAATAATAGTGGAATTACAATACTACAAATATTCACGTTAAGTACATGAAACTCATTTTTACAAATTTTATAAAATATGTATTTGTACGAAAATCAGTTTTATTTCAAATTATCTCAACCGATAGTTTTGTGCATATGTGTAGAAATACTCAGTATATTTTAGAGAGAAGTACCTACTATATTATTGTAATTGTGTATAAGTTACCCTTATTTTATTGTGTACGATATAAATAACAATTATATTCTTAAAAACAGCATTTGCACTTACCTTTTATGTGTTTTTCTTGTGTAGATAAAACTTGTTCACTTGTCAGAAATGAATTCCAAATAATTTTGATTCTTACCCAAATAAGGCCAAATGAAAAACCATATTATAGTTCCTGAAAATAATAGAAAATTTTGTACATAATTTTGAAGAAATAAATTTGATAATTATTATGAACAAATTATATAATTTTGAAAATTAGATTTTTGTGTGAATAAATGTAACTAAAAAATATAAAACAAGTTTTACCCCTTCGGATGTGGCGACCAGTCTAACAGACTCAACCGATTTTATAGCATACTGTGAATTTCTTTGCTGGATTATGTTTTGAGATTTAAATTTTTATTTCTTTTAATGTTCATTTCCATAGAAAAAAGGTTCAATTCATCATTACATACCATTATTTTGTAACAAAAATATCGCGATCGTATTTTTTCTACAAGGGCCTCTCCTGATCTCTCAGACCCTGCGCCACCTCCCATGTCATAGAAAAGGGCGCCACTTTTGGATGGTTAATGTTATAAGAAGAAAAACAGTGAATTAAATTCCCATGTCATAGAAAAGGGCGCCACTTTTGGAGGGTTAATGTAAGAAAAACAATGAATTAAATTTGAAGTTTTTATTTATTTGTAAATATGATGTTTAAGATTCAAGTTAATATGTACAAAACATTACGAACTAATCATATATAATGTAGAAAAATGCGGCTGCTTATGTATGTTTTCACAGAGAGAAGAAAAGATACAAAAGCAATCAACACTTTAATCCTAAGATGTGCTATTTTACTTACGATGACTAGCAGAATGTATTCGTGTTCATTTCTCCATATTCAATACACTGACAGCTGTACAATTCCACAGAATCAGAATTGCCAACTTAAGAAAATTGAACACAATGTGAATAAACGATTTACTTGCAGTTTTGATTGCAAAACTGTACATAATTATATTAAATATTATAGAGTGTTTAAATAAAATTTGCTGCTTTTGAGCTACCAAAATAAGAATAGGCAATAATCGTGTGATTTGTGCACGTAAATTTAGGTCACATCCACAGGGCCTAGGGTCGAAACAAAATTTAAACATTTTGGTTTATAAATATTGACATCGATTTATTTACAAGTGCTTAAATTAAAATACTATATGACATGGAATTTCGAGCCCTAACTTGGTGTCTGCCCTGTGAATATTTTCAATTTGGTTACATCACAACCCAATTTTTACAAAACAAATTTGTTCTGACAAAATTCTTCGACTTCTTATAGTAGGAATGCAACATCTCTTATACCTAGATAAGTTTTTGTTTGTTTTGAGACACATCTAAACGATAAAAAAGTCAATAAATATGTAACTACATACCTAGATTTAGAATATTTACAAATATGTATATAGAAATATTGCATCGTCGTATAGTATGTACAGTTGTATGACTTGGGTATTCTCACACGAGATGAAAATACGAAATCATGGTTTTCCATAGTTAAAACGACCCCGTGGTCCGACATGCTGGAAGTCACTGGAAACGTTCAATGAAAGGGAATTTAGAAACGGGCCGTCCACCACTTGCACTTGTCACGGGGCATATCAGTGGTTAGTATAAAAAATATCACATTTACAATCACTTTTATACAATTACTCTTTTTATATATTTATAATACATGATTTCTAAAAGTAATCAGTCCGAAAATATATTTGAATTTCGTCAGCCGTCGTATATGTCGGGCACGCGGTCATTTTAACCATCAGACTCGTATTCAGATCAACTTTGCATTGGATAACGTCGCCGCCTTGCCCTGCATGTAGGTTAGTTAGTCCACGGGCTATAGTCACGAACACACAGCACTCAACTGGCAGTTAGGCAGTCTTCTGCTCGTTACATCGTTATACAGGATCACACAGAATGGAATGGCTTCATTTATTGCTTATATAGTTGTTAGGTTAACGTTAGGGGTAGATCACAGGTGCGGATCAATGTTGGTAGATGGCCCGGTGGTACCTAGGGTAGCCGTTGCGCGCGACCGTGGCGCCGCCGGCGTTGTTCACCACAGCGTGGTTCGAGTGGTTGGAGTGGCTGCTAGGGTGATGGGTGTGGTGATGGTGGTGGTGTGCGATAGCGTCCAGTGAACGAACGGAGTGGGCACGACACGCGGTCTCGCCGGCGATGTACGTGAAGCCAGTGGCCGGCAATGTGCCTCCAGGGCCCTGCGGCACTCTGCCGCCTGCTCCTCGCCGCCCGCCCTCACCCGCTTCCAGACAGAACACCCCCGAGGGCGGCGCGTTCAGCTCTAGCTACAACTCGGTCACCGGGATAGGCTTGATGTTCTGCTGGCGCACAATATAATCGTCATCCGAAAACGTCTTCTGGTACTCATGTTCTTTGCGGCTGATCGCGCGTTTGTTCCATTTGTAGTCCTTTAGCGCTTCGCGCACTCTTTGTCGATATCTGTACAGCAGGAAACCCAAGCATGCCAGCACAGCAGCGCCAACTAGACAGAGCGCTCCTAGGATCGCTTGTTGTCGGGAGTCTCGAAAGGAACACCCAAGTTCATCGGCTCCTAACGTGCGCAAAGACTTCTCTCGTAATGGATCTGGGGTTGTACAATGTACGCTGGTTAAATTTCTAGACATTAATAAGTTTCCAAGCCACAACAACTGACAACTACAGTGCAAGGGATTATCTGATAATTCTAGTACGCGTAACTCACTCCAAGGTACCATCGACTCTGACAAAGTTTTAAAAGCGTTTTCCCTCAAAACTAAGTGTCTCAAATTGGGAAGACCACTCAGAGCACCTTCTTGTACAGTATCCAACTGCCTATTACTCGCTAAGATGATAGTTTCTAAGTTCATGTTATCTTTAAAAGCACCTCTTTCAATAACTATCAAATGTGTGCATCCTGTCACATCTAATTTTCTTAAATTTGTTAGTCCTTTAAATGAGTCTTCTTCAAT
Source organism: Ophonus ardosiacus (assembly GCA_943142095.1). NCBI lineage: Eukaryota > Metazoa > Arthropoda > Insecta > Coleoptera > Carabidae > Ophonus > Ophonus ardosiacus. The sequence goes on along the minus strand of OW964832.1, from coordinate 29,752,842 downwards.
AGTTTCAAAATCATTTTGTCCAATAGCTAATTCCTCCAGTCGATTTAATTCAGACAATTGTTTAGTAGGAACTGTCCTTAAACGATTATCAGCAAGATTTAGAGTTCTTAATCCAGTTAGACCCCTGAAGGCATTATCACTGATGTTCGAGAGACCAGCTCCTCCAAGATCTAGGACTGCTAGTTTGTTTAATCCTTCGAAGGCATCATCGGGAAGGAAAGCAAAAGCGTTGAGTCCTACATGAAGTTCTGCTAAACTTCCCAAATAGGACAGAGATTGAGTTGGCACTGTATTCAGGAGATTATCATCTAAATACAATACTCTTAACGACGTTAAACCATCGAAGGCTTGAGAATCTATCCGTGAAATTCTATTTTGTCCTAAGTTCAGTTCTTCTAGTTGTGGGAGAATAGCAAACAATCCTTTCGTAAGCTCTTCCAAAAAATTTTCCCTTAAATTTAGAACAGTCAAACTTTTCAACCCTTGGAAAGTTCTATTGTTGATTGCAGAAATTTTATTCTTATTCAAATGTAACTCTTGCAGCTTTCTCTGGTTGTCGAAGCTTTTTGTGGGTATGCTGACCATATGGTTGCAGGACAGGTCAACATACTGCAGCTCTCCGTAGAACTGGAAGGCGGAGTCGACGGTTTTGATCTTGTTGTTGCGCAGAACAAGGCGCTGGATGGACGGGTTGAGGGTGATAGGCAGTACGTCTAGTTTGCTCTTTTCGCACTGCACCACCAGGGTCTCGTCGTTGCAGGAACATCCCACCGGGCAGAAAGCCAGTGAGGATGCCGACGAGACTAGCAGGCCAACCAGCAGGAGGTGGATCATCACTCTAACGGAGCATGGCAACTGGAAACAGAAAGAAAAATTAGTGTCATTTCAACAGAATTTTTTTAAACAATGTGTGAAGTGTTACAAGAGTTGTTATTTTTTATATAAGACGATAAAATTATATATTAACAAAAATATGGAAAATCTATTAAAAATTATATTATTAAGTACAATTTTAAAATTTAATACGTTTTAGTTCTATTCCAAGAATTGATCTTTCTGGTAACGTTAAATACACAGTTGTTATTAACACAAACCGTCAAACTTTTTATGTAATATATTTTCTATATTTTGCGTTCATTATGAAGTTATTACGAAACCCAATAGCGTACCGAAAGAGCTTTAATTTCGATATGATTTTTTTGTTTTAGAAAGTTGGTACTAGATGACATTTACTTATGTTCATAAATCAGGAATGACATGAACTTCCAAATAATTGAATAAATGCCAATCCAGTGTTACCAACTACACTACACATACAAATTTCCCTAAATAAACTAGATTTAATACGGCGGTTTTTTTAAAAATATTTTAGTACATAAAAGTCGCAAAATAAAAAAATAGTATAAGGGACTCATATTATAACGGCAGAGCTAGTTTTCTAAATTTTGACGCTTGCTAAACAAACCTGTCTTATGAAATATACTATAATTTAATTTTTTTTACGTCTGTTAAAAAAGTACACTTTTTCATTAAAATGAATTTATAAAGTATGTCTTTTTTAACACAATACAAGTGTGAAAAAAGTGCACTTTTTTAACGCAAATGAGTGAAATAATAAAACGTTACAGCACTTTTTTCACACTTGTTGCAAACGTAAAAAAAATTGTATGCAACTGGATTTTCACTCAGGATTTGACTTTCCTATTCGTGAAATAAGACCATACTTTTTACTCTTGCTGCATAAAGAACTATTAAATAAAAATTAAATTATTAACCTTGTTGCTAAAGTATTATTTTATCTACCCTTGAGGTTAAAATGCTTTTTCATTCATTATTTTGAGTAGAAAAAAGCCCTATTGAAAGAAATAATATTTTTTGAAATCATAATTGCTTTGTTTCATACTCAGAAAGAACAACATAATTTGCTACTGGATATTCCGGAGAAAACTTTAAACTTTTTAGGATTTTGCCTTATTTTTAGGTATATTCACCGTATAATGTACTCCCCCAAATCGAGAAGAAATATTTGTCACAAAATAATTTGTTTAGAGAATATTATATTTATAAAGTCAGAATTTGAGTTTTTCGTAATAAAATAGTAATAAATTCTTATATTGAGATTTTAGCTAATTATTTATAAATCATGAATTAACATTCGTCTATTCTATAATTTTAACCCAGATATAACGTGCACTTGAAAATTTTAATCAGTTTAGAGTTAAAAGTGCGTATATACGCCGGGGTGTACAATATTGATGTAGGTAATGTTTTGCAGAATTAAAAAATCTTAACAATTGAAAATTTCCTGGGGCACTGTTTATAGAAAGGAATTTCTATGAAGAATGAATGCTGTATGTTGTAATAATAAAATCACTTGTCTACAAATTATTCGCCGATGGCAACACTTTCGTTGCTATAAAAGTAAAAATAATAATAAATTCATGAATATAAATTACCAATAACAAATATAGGTACATCAAACAATTTTTATAGTGTTGTAAATAAGAATTATTTGTAATTATACCTTGAACTTTATGTGGAAACGGTAAATTTTAATGAGGAAAATTATTGATACTTTTACAGTAAGAAATACAACTATACTTTTAATGATTGTATTTTTTTAAATGTTTACATATAATACTGTTTTAAACATGAATAAAAATAGATTTTCAGTTATTCAGATCCAGTTGTGATACATGAAAATGGTAGTATTTACGTAGTATTAGTCCACTGAAACAAAACATTTTAATGAGTCTGTAAGAAACTGACAAAAACACATCTATTCTTGTTGATTAATATAAAATTATACATAGTGACAGCTTTCGTTGCGATTTTGTTCATTATTATTACATTTATAATCTATAAAACTTACAGATTTCAACAGAATTGATCCATAAACTAGCGAGAATTTAAAAAAGTTATAAATTTTTTACCCCAGGTAGAAATGATTTCGGGCTTGAAATAAAATGCCTATTTCACTCGAAAAATTCGTTACATTTCCATCTCGCATATCACAGATCTAAAAACATGGAATTACTGTTCAATGCGCGTGAATAGATTTTAAAACTTTGTTAAATGAAACTCTATAGTCCATACGCGACAGAAAAAAACTTACTATTCCATTTTCGTAATCCGTAATGGGAAAAACTATTACCTTCCAACAATCAAGTGGATTTAAGCACAATTTCGCAGACACCAAATAAGCATTTCAAATTACACAAAGTAATTCGGCGCAGTTCCATCTATTGTGACGTTGGCTCTACCTTTCTTTTGTGTATGCGGCTGTTACTGTTAGTTAATAGAAATTCCTGTGCTGTTCCCTGTCGCTCGTCAAACCTGCCCGAAACGACCAAAAGGATGAGGATACGGACCCAAAGTTGAAGGTTACGAATAGAATACAACAGACAGGATGCTAGGATGTAGCAAGAGAAAAATAGCAAATTATGTGTGAAATCCTATGTGTAGTTTTCTATTTATATACGTAGGTTTCGACAGGAAATAGATAAGATACAAAAGTAACAAATTAGGTGTGAAATTCTACAGGTATATGGATATTTTACACGTAGTATGTAGGTGTATCTGAAAGGAAGTTCGTTATACAAATGTTACAGGTGATAAATTTGACATGACACATTTAAATTGCGTAAAAATTGGTAAGTGTGAAACTAACAATAAATTTTATGTAATGTCCTCGTTATTAAATAAATTACAGTTACCTGCTAGAAAATATTTGCCCACAGAAATTTTCTTTTGGTACAATGTTTATCATTATTATCTTGCACAAAGCTAAATTTATTTAATAATTATTTATTATTATTTTAGTGTTTTTTTTAGCAAAACGAAGTTGAAAAATATACCTAACCATTTACGAAACATAATTCCATCATTTTTACAATTTTCATCGGATAAATGCAAAATTTCTTCCTACAAAAACCAAACAAGTCCAGATGGTTTTAAGTTTTTCATTTTCACAAAGGATGTATTAAAATAAATTGTAAACTAAGAATCCTGTTTTTATACTTATTACAAATTCGAGTTCTGCACGCTACAGAAAATTGATGCAGGTCTTTTTTTCTATCGTCTTTTGTTTCTGAGCTGCAGGCTAAAACTTGATTTTGTAAAAACGTTTAAAACAAAAGAATGTTGACTTGTTATACATCACTGTAAAGCTCATAAAATACGGAAAAAGATGAGATTATTTTCAACATGTTCCAATTTAAAAAATATTTTGTTTGTGTTACCTCGAGAATTATTAAGTTTTGACAAAATCTACATTACACCACGTTATTCTACGTAAAAAAAAAAACCGTATAAAAATTATCTACACATTTTTCTTTATCTTTTATATAAGCGATATATGAGGTATTTTCAAATTAAATGAAAATCAAATGTTAACCTGTAGCTCAAAAAACAAAAGACGATAGAAAATTCCTATGATGATCTACATCAATTTTCTATAGCGTGGATAATAAGAAATAATAAGTATAAAAACAGGGTTTTTAGTTAGTAATTTTATTTTATAGATCCTTTGTCAAAAACTTAAAACCATAGGGACTTGCTTGATTTTTGTAGGAATTTTCCATTTATCCGATGAAAATTGTAAAAATAAAGGAAATTATGATTCGTAAATGGTTATACAATGAACGGTTTTGAAATGATAAGTATGATAAGATATATTTCCAAAACAATTGGTTTTTAGACTTGTTCGTTTTTTATAAAAGAAATCCTTTTTAAAAGTAATAAATCGTGTCTAAAATGTCGAAATCAATTCAAGAATGACTAGATAAGTTTTATTTCTGAAATTATTGCTTGTGTCTAATAGTCAGTATCCGTATTATTCCTTCACGATGTCCTCTTATAGTTAAGAGTTTTTTGATGATTTTTTTTTTCGAAATTGGAGTTAATGTAGGTATAAAAAAAAACTTTTTAATCTACTATCTGGTGTGTTAAACGTGAAAATGTTCTACATAAATGAAAAAATCTTTTAGTTGTTATAATGGAAATGAAAAATTGCTACATGGATTATAAACGCTAACTGTACCAGTATAGATAGGCCACAGCAACATAAATAATTCTTGCCCCATACATCACAAAGGAGCTACGATAACTTATTATTGTACATACTGTCCATCTCACGGGGAAGAATTCATTTAATTTAACGAAAAAATTTGGTGGAGGAAAATAATTAGGTCAAAATTGTTTAGGTGAAGACGTACACCGGGGTAACTTTTTCAGCGGCTGCAAAAAGTTGGTTCCGCACGGGGGACACATTCAAATAACACTAAACGCCCGAGGATAACAGGAGAAAAATAATAGTTTGCTGTGCGTTTCGGCCGGTCCCGGTCCAATCATCGCGGTCGGCCATGTAAGCTGCTTACCGGTCCGCAGGGACACATTACACAGATTGCAGCAGGCTTATGCTGAAGCTTGAGCGCTGCGCAGCTGTCATCCGCGCAGCACGCGGGAATTCCAAGGCCTACCAAGATTTCTCCGCGGACTGATAACTTGCTACGGGGTGAATATTGTTTTTTCTGGATTTTGAGGGTGATTATTTGTGGAGTTTATTTTTTAGGGGAGCGCAAGTGGTAGGAAATAAGAAGAGGGTGATACCCATTCACGCGAAACACTTTTAAAGCTGTCTGTTTTTGTTTCGCATTTCTCAAAAGCTACTTTATATATTCGCAAATATAAATTCATCCGCTTTTTCCTTTGAAAAGTATTTTCCCATCTACATGTTAACATATTCATATTATGTATTTTCTACTGAAAGCTCGTTATTAAAGTAACTCTAAGATGAGCATAGATAATAATTTTTACTTCCTTGTACGAAGTAAAGGAAGTATTGTAATCGCGAAAAATTTCGGTTTCCAGATTTCAACGGAAATATCCATTTTGAGCATCCCTGAATCCATTTTGACTAATTTCGGCGTGACGTCTGTACGTACGTATGTACGGGAAGCCGTAGAAAGTTAAAATTTTGTATTTAGGACTGTTATAACATCTAGTTGTGCACCTCCCTTTTTGGTCATTACATAACTTTCGGAAGTGGTACTTTACTTGAAGCCTATAATAGATATTAATGAAAAATTATATTAAAATATAACCCAAAACTTTTCAAATTTGGTATATAAGACTCTTATATCAATGGGAATAATATATTAGATTTTAGTTAAAATGGTCTAACCGGAAGTGGTACTTTACTTGAAGCCTATAATAGATTTTAATGAAAAACTATTTTAAAATATAAACCAAAACTTCTCAAATTTGGTATTTTATACTTTTATATTAATAGAAATAACATAATAGATTTTGGTTAAAATAGTCTAACCGGAAGTGATACTTTACTTGAAGCTGTTATCAGTTTTTCTTTAAAAAAAAATGGTGTTATTTTGAATTTAACAATAAATTAGCTCTTTGTATAAGCGAGATATGTAAATTTTACAAATATGTACTTTTTGGTTTCTGTAATTAAGTTTGCTATGAATTAAGACAAAAAATAACAAAAAAATAAAGAATTTAATGTCAATGTCAAATTATGTCCAATACGTGCAATTTAATGATTGGGTCTGTAATAATACATATTTTAATTATTAATAAAATATGTATAGTGTAACGCTAGGCGTACAAGGAAGTCAAGTGTTGTCCACATCAGATATTTTTATTTAACACCATTAACGTTATAATTATGGTGATTTTATATAAATAAAGTAGTTCATAAGTCACTAGTAAGTGAAACAAAAAAATTTAGCTCACTAGTGATTTAAAACAAAAACATACATAAATCTCACAGGTAGTAAGTAACTGTCATGACCTCGGTGACTTTCTCTGCACTATTTTTTTACAAAATAAGTTTTTTTCTTTTTATAAAATATACAGCAGAGACCCTTTAATCCGAAATGCTAAGTTTAAGGGGATGTTCGGACTAACGATTGGTTCGGATTACTGAATTTGTATAGATAAGCGTAAATATCGTCAATTTAGAAAGTTTTAAACGAATAACGCTGACATTACATAATTATCTTTTTCGTTTAATTTTTTTTTCGTACCTCTTCATATTGCTACATATGTATGTAATATTGTTCAGTAATTGGAATGTAAGAATTGTCTGTTTCCGGGTGTTTATTCCGGCTTTGATCGCCAATCGCCGAAGTATTATGTATTATTATTTATTAAACAATATGTGAGTATGTACGAACCAGGTGCAATCTCGGATGGCTATCAGATCTAAAGCAAAATTTGATGTTTCTTACAAAAATCACACGTGCTAGTTGTTGCATTTGGTTGGAGAATTTTTATCCTACAGTTCGGATTAAAGTGTCTCTGTCTCTACTGTATATAAATATATCATTACGGCATATTACCCAGCTGAAATATATGAACAAATTCAACTACATTTAAACCATTTAATGAGCTTTTGGATAAAATTTTGTATGGTAGAAAAGTATTCGTCTCGGCTTAGTAGGCTAACACTTCTCACATGAGTTATTTGCAATATTAAGCAAGCTCGTTATTACGTTTGTGATGGAAGAGGTGGATAGAAGATGTACATCGATCGTATTTGCCATAACATTTGTTTCCAATATGATAGTCTCATACAGTCTTAACACCCTTATACAATAAATAATTATTATTTTATTGTTTTCACCTGTTCCTGGAGAAAAATGTACTCAGCTGTAATAAATCTTTAGAATCATTATCTTGAACGAAAATAAATTTATTGTCTAAAACTCGTACTATATTTCAAGACAAGGAATAGATTTTTTAAATAAACTTCCTGTCTCAAAATGGAATGCGAGAGATTAACGATTAGGTTATGAGTTCAATGTTTCAATTTCTTTTTCTGTTGGTGTTATAAGATTTCCGCAATGTCCTAAAAAGTACAGTAGTAATACTTTTTCATTGCCTTGCTCTGTTTCTGCACGAGTCTTTGTTTTAATTCAATTTCGCAACATTTTTATGCAAATGAAACTCCCCGTTAATGATGCATTATTAATATTCTTTTAGAGTTTATTTTGTGTAGCGCAAGAGATTCAAAAGCGTAGTTTTCATTATACTTTTATGGTTTTAGAAGTTTGTAAACATGGTGCAGAAACGAGAAAAGTTTTGTTTTGTTGAAATGCCATCCAGTGGAGAATAGGACTTGGTATTACGGATGAAATTAGATATTGCAGCGAGCAGACGCGGTTTACTGCGCGACGCATTACTGTTGACAACGTGTAAAGCTAACTTCTATTTATTTCCCAGAAACTAGGTTTACTGGATTCTTATTTATTTTAAACTCAATTACAATTTCTAACTTTTGCTATTGTTTTTTCTTTAGCTAGGCTAGATGAATAAAAGCCATCAAAATTACTGCAACATTTACACGTAATTTTCTACAAAAGTTACACAATTTTAATCATATTTACTTTACTTTCTTTGCAAGAACAAAAAAATGTTTTATAAGAAAACTTAGTTTTATATCTCTATGAATTTATTACATCTGCATTTGCATAGGTAGGTATATTTTATTGCAGTGTTTCTCAATCTTTTCTTAGAGCGGACCCCTTTGTATTAACATTTAAGATAGCGGACACCTTATAAATTAAACCTTAAAAACACTAGTACAATGTGGAAATAGAACTTTTTAACCTAATTTTTAACTCTAGCTGTGTATTAGTTTCATGCTAAAAATCCAAAATGTCCAGATTTTAGTGAATAAGCACGTTTTAAGGTCCCTAGTATCCGATTTTAATATTTTTACGATAATGTGTGTGAGGATGTTGGAAGGACGCTTCCTCAAAAACTATAAGATTTAAAACCTGTTTAACTCTGTACTTCTCAGTCTGACATTAATGGGAAGAGATGCAGTGCCGGTTTTACATAATAGGCTAAGTAGGCTATAGCCTAGTGGCGCCAGCCATTGGGGGGCGCCGAGAAATATTATTTGAAATAATAATGAGTACGATTATTTAATTCATTAATTGACTATTTATATTTTTGAACATTATGAAGAAACTGATAAAAAACTTTCAAAATGTGATCAATACAGTGAAATTAGAAGACGTCATTGAAAATTACAGTTTCAAGAGTAAGATGCTGAAGTAATCTTTGACGCTAAAACAGATATAAGAGTGAACACATTTAATAAAATTTTAGACAATTTAGTTCAAGAAATATTATATCAACTTAGTGCTTACAATGAAATTGAAAATATTTTTGGATTTCTTACTAATTTATCAACTCTTACCGACGAAGAAGAAGAATTTCCCGAAGAATGCATTCAATTTAAAGAGTTTATGGCCCACTTGAACATTGAACGTATTTCTCTTAAGTGAGATGTTAATTTTTATAACTCTTACAATCTCAAACGCTAGTGCTGAGAGATCTTTCTCAACACTAAAACGTGTTAAAAATTATTTAAGGAATTCTTTAAGTCAAGACTTATTTTTTGATTTAGCAGTTGTTTTAAATATAAATAGTGATTTATTAAACAAAATGTCATTTGATGATATTATAATTGAATTTCCTGCGAAAAAATCAAGAAAGAAGCAATTGTAGCCTCAGTAACCAATTTTCTTATTGTTCTATAAGCGCTATAAATGTTTTAGCCTAGGGGCAAAATGTACGTAAAACCGGCACTGAAGAGATGAAAAGGTTTTGTTAACAATTGGACAACCGGAAATAGTAGTTTCTTCAAAAAAAATCTTCTAAATATTATTTTTTGAAAATTTATGTTATTAAAAATAATACAAATCTAAATCCGATAAATTTAATATTTTAAAAATATTTTCTAGATTCAGAGTTAAATTAATATAATATATAGAATAAACTGATGTACTAAATCGTACAGTCCAAACTACACCAAGAAAACCAGCTGACAAATTCAAATGTGTGTAATTGACAGATAAATGTCAGTGTCAAAAATCAACAATTTTAGAGATATTACTGAAAGCTTTTTCTAATATTTCTTATCATTTTATTAATGAAATATTTCAAATTATAGGTAAAATACATATATCGATAAGAAATACCGACAATCCCGTCAATGAATTTGAGTCTGTATCATTTAGAAACTTCCTCATAGAATAAAAGAATAGATTATAAGTAGAATTTTTTGTGTATACAAGAAATGTTAAAAGGTATTGTGATGGACACAACAGATTTGTATAGAAGAAAAATTGAAGAAGGAAATAATTAAAAAAACGAAGTTTTACTTATTAAAAAACGAGACATGTGCCTGAGTATCTGGTCGCGAATCAGGGAACCCGAGTTCGATCCCGACCAACGCCAAAAATTATTTCGAATATAACTGGCACCTTGTGGTGCACTCTCCACTCTATTCCTATTTTGTTTTTCGTATAAACTAGTGCAGAAAACGCCTTATCACACAATACAAATAGGATCAATACTTACAACACTTTCTTCGTCAAAGCAGGATAATCAGTAAAGAAACCAAAAATTTCCCAAGACTTCGTTCCTTGAACATTCATTTTACAGCTTTATTTGTAGACAATTTGTGTTATTGATTGTACTGATTTATTTTTATTTATTATGTTGCGGTGTTGAGGACCCGTTAAAGATACGTCAAGGAACCCAAATTAACAAATGTTACTTGAACTTGAGGAAATAATATTATACACCTTTTTATACACTTTAGAGCTAAAAAGGCTTATATTTTGCAAAGCCATTAACATATGAGTTAAATGATCAAATGGTTTTTTTCTACCTTCTTTAAAATTTAAAATTAGACCAAAATGTGGTCTTTGTGATTCTCTTTCTCCGTGATAATATATTTATTTATAAAAGGAACATTACGAGTATATCTTTAAAGTTGAAAGGCGTATAACAAGCAATGTAAAAAGTTTTATTATAATGTATAGAAAGTAGCATAGTTTTTCTTAAGACAATTTCTACTAATACGAGTACATCTATATTAGATAGTTTTTATCGATCAACTCGATTGCATCATCTAATGAACCGATTAGAAAACATCTGTCAAAGTTTCTATATTCGACTTACGAGTACAATCAAATGTAAAGTAGCTTTTGCTACGCATATCTTTTGTTACACAAATTATCAACAAAGAACTGCGTAACTTATTACACGCACTTAATAAACAATAAACAATTCAACTCCCAAGGTGCAAGTAGGTAGCAGAGAGCAAAGTGTTGATAATAACACAACCCACTTCTTAATTTAGGTAAGGCGTGTAAGTTATGTGCAATGAATGTTTACATTACAACACATGCATTGCATATGCACATTGAGTGGATTGAGACCAGTCAGAGCTGCTTGCTACACCAACAGTTCCACAATACAAATAAATAATCTCAGCGTTGTAATAACTTCACGATTTTTTGATCGCGTTGGTTGCGTGTGCGTTTACTAGTTTTTGTGGTTGGAATTTTTGTAGTAAACACAAGGAAATGAAATGAGGTTCTTTAGTAAACACTGGCAATGAGATGGGTGCTAAAAACGGCGAGCAAAACGTAAAAATAGTAAACAAGTAGCATTTTAGTAGGCGTTTAGAATTACATGTTATAAACATGGCAGTAAAAACATATTTGTTTCATAACTAAATTATATCATGCATGTAAATTATTTATCCTTGAGACAATCATTGTTGATATATTTATTGTTTATTATTATCATTTAAAATTTAATTCGTAAGTTTAACACCGAGTAGGTACATCATCACTGTTTATTCTTTTAATGACTTATACGAACATGTCAGATGACGCCTGGTAAGCGCCCTTTTAGGTGCAATAAAACATCATTACCGAAAACTGTGAATGAAAGTAGATTGGCACAAACAGTAATAGGTAATAAATAACTCGTGATCGTGATAATATAATTTTTTTCTCTATTATTGTGTTTTATTTTAGACAATTAATAATCCAGAATCAAAATTAAATTCTCCGGGAAAGAACAAAATTGAAAATTTTGATTTCCAGGTATTTCTCATATTTTTTCTCACATCTATTAATTTTACAGTTTATAACAGTGTAGTTTTATTTGATTAGAACAAATAAACGTTCAAATACAAAAGATTAAATTTGATTACAACAATGAAAAGTTTTACAGTTAATAACTATGTAGTTTTATTTGATTATAACAATTTTCACCTACAGTAGACTAAATCTGATTGCAATAATAAAAATAACTATCACACAAATTATTATCATCATTGTTAACTATATTGATTATTGTAATAGAAAAAAATTAATTGTGATTTGGATTTTTTCTTTATTTAATTGTTAATATTAAATCCATACTAATATAATAAATGCGAAAGTAACTCTGTCTGTCTGTCTGTTACGTTTTCACGCCTGAACCGTTGAACCAATTTTGATGAATTTTGGTATAGAGATAGATTGGACCTAGGAGAAGGACATAGGCTACCTTTTGTCGTGAAAATAAAACTTGAAGGGGGTGAAATAGGGGACGAAAGTTTGTATGGAGACCCCATCATTTCTCAAGTTAGGGATATAAAAATTCTTATTTATGCTTTTGGTAAGAAATAAAGTGTTTTAGCGTTTTTAAAAAATCATCCATCAAGGCGGTACGATAGGGGATGATTTCAATTATTTTTTTATCTATAGTAAAGTTTTAACCGTTAGCAGATTTTCGATATTTGTCGGAGAAATACCTTGCATCATATGTACATAAGTAAAAGTACCCGAGACATGTTTAGAAAAGGCGCTTTTAGGTGCGGTGCGGGGTTCGGGCGGAGCCTGCTACATGTACGATGCGAGGCAGGTTGCCGGCTCCCTACGCAGCGCATGTCTCCGAAGTAAATATGAAAAATTACTGGTACACGTGTAGCTAATCGTTATTTTAGCTTTACCCGTGCGAAGCCGGTGCGGGTCAGCTAGTATGTAAATAAATATGTAGCTAACGGACAAAATATAAAACGTAAATCACTGTCATCGGCTATTCCATCAAAATAAATAAATTATCTTCATCATTTATTACCTATTACCTTATTTTTCGAAGTACCAATCATTTCGGTAATGACGGTATACTTGTACGGTTAAGGTTAAACTGTTGTTGTGGAGCGAGCGAGCATAATTTTTATGCTACTTGAAAATTAGAAATAATTGTTAAGTTTTAAAATTGGTCAGTCGAAAAATATAGGTACACACTGTTCTATATTAAGAAATGTGACCGGTTTCGGCTACTTAGTAGCCATCATCAAACCAACAGGAGACTACAATAGGAGAGAAAAAATACATGGTAATATATAATAAGTTAATAAAAAAATTGATACTTACACAATAATACTACAGGTTAAAATGCACGCAGATACTGAAATTGGTCATGTGCGAAGAAAATAAATGTTAAAAACGAAAATACCAAAGCACCAAAACAAAAAAAAAGCAAATCGAAATTTTGACAACAATATTCAATTACTGATTTAACATTTCATTTCGATACGATATTGTTAATTTAAGAACCACATTTAGGGGTAAACGGTGCAACTGGTTATAAGACGAATATCAAATAATACGAGCCCTCGTCAGAATAGTTCGTCCTCAATTCATTTTAATGTCGAAGTTTTAAATTAAAATACATATCATTAACGTCTAATATTCAACAAATTCTATATAGAATATAGTAAAGTGATTATTTTATTTTATATTTATCAATATTAAAACAAATTTTAATTTTTAACTCTGTATAAATTAATTTAAATATAGACATGGATTTTAGCTCTCAGGACGAATTATTATGACGTCACTGACTTCGAGTTCGAAGAAATAATTAAAATCTTTGCATTTTTTACTGCTGACATACTAGCCAGCCGAAGTAAGATTCCAGAACCTCATCATCATAATAAAAAATACAATTAATTTTTTTTTACATAGAAATAGAAAATAAAATAATTATTAGTTTTCAAATAACTATGAAGTTTTATTGCGTCACCGTAAAAGTTTTCAGACAAAATTGTTTACATCTTATTTAACTTTGTTTACATCTACTTTAACTTTGTTAATAAACAGAAACAAACACTAAATAGATTATATAAAACAAAAACCTAAATGAAACAAAACAAAGTTTACTTTTACTTTAACTGAAATTGTTATTCTGCGAAAACAAAAATGACAGAAGAAGACTTTTCATGATTTTTAATATAATTAAGCTCACGTAAATTATTGTTCCCTGGCAGGTCATACAAAGCATATTATAATTAATTTTATCCTTAAATCTGACACAGTTTCAAAATATGAGTGAATGTCATGCAGTGAAAACATATACTCTTGTCGTTTATGCCAGAGAAGACACAATTTCTATATTTCGTTGAGTTGTATGTATTGATGGAGTAAGAGATATGAGAGTGCTCCTTTAATAATCTTAACCACAACAACGCAAAGTAGGGCGACATGAAATCCTCATTTGTCATGTCAACACTTCCTATCAAATCTATCAGAAGCGTGGAAAACAGCGAAACGAGAGAAAAAACACGCGTATATGCTTTATCTATTTATTCAGCAGAGCTTTTACAGTTTGCAGGCTTGTTACTGTAACGTGTAACCTATATTTCAGTGTTCAGAACTCATAAAAAATCCAGGGGGTCGTACATCATATGCACGATCGCGTCGAGATCCACTGAAGTAGGCGGTGGTGGCGTTATTGTTTTATTTTAAATGTATTTATACAGTAGCCGGCTTGGATTGGTTTTTTACCAGTGCAAGTGCGCACGCGCGCTGTTTCCACTGCTTCTGACGCACGGAGGGAGATATATGGCCTGTTTTTCTACATGAATTCATGAAACCCTGCAAACTAAATTTATTTTTGTGCGTTTTGTGCTTTTTTCGTGTGTGGGGCTTGCTTTCTCTATGCCCTTTCCATTCCGTTCGTCTCAGGAATATATTAATGAAACTAAAAGACCCGTGAACGGAAAATTTGCGCGTCTAATTTATTTAATAGCTACGTTTTTAAGAAATTGTCCTTTTTGTAACTTTGAGAATTACTGAAATTTATTTTTCCAGATGTGAAAATTGTTTTACTAATGATTATTGTCTTGAAGCGAAGGTATTTGGATGGAAGTTTTCATTTCAGAAACTTTCCTGAGGATGGAAGGATCATTTTCATTTTAAGAAGAGAAGATTTATTGTTATTTTGATTGCTGGAAGACGAACTCCAGTTTTATTTTAAAATGTAAAATGATGTTTTTTTAACAGAAACAAAAAAATAATAATGATTTTGGGTAATTATTTATAATTATATTTAATACAAATATGAAGTATATATAACAATTATCCTTATTCAATTTAACTAATAATATGCGATGTATTAATTTTTTATCAGTTTACATATGCTACTGTGCTTTGGCAAGTATTTTTGGTTTTTTTACATTAGAATAATGGAACGAAAATTTTGGCCATACATATTTCATCGGGAATAGTTAAAACTTAGAACCATAGCAGCTAAGTTTAATAAATGACGCTAAATGGAACGTTAGAAAATTCAACTCATCCAACCCTAATAACCTTTTTAAGAAATCTCCATTCAGTAAAGTCACTGTAAGTTGAAAATGCTATAACATTAAGGCAACATATTTTTTTTGTAAAAAATTCGTTGCCTTCACCTGATCTTGAACCCTGGATCTTCATATGTCTGATACTCCACCAGAGCTGTCAAAAAAAAGGTCGTGTTTTTTTATATTTTATTGGGCTCTTTTGGTTGTTTCTGGACTTATTAAATATTTATTATGAACTTCATGTTATTATATTTATTTCCAATAATAATTCCATATAAATTAAACAAAATAAGCCATTATTTAAATTCATTTAACTGTCAAAATAATATTCTTTTTGCATTAATGCGTTTATCTTTAACTTTTTCGCACTTATGCGAAAAAGTTACCAAATCAGCCAATCAGCGATAGCCTGGTACCTACTCTTTCGTATTGATGCAAAAAAGTGTTAGCTACTTCAATATGATTAATCATTATGTTTTCTTGTAAATGTAGAATTTGAACACAATTAGAAAATACCTTTTATATGATTCGTTGCAAAGCAAATAAATAGTTAATGTGGGTTTTATTGGGTTTTTCATGGGTTTTTTAAGTGATTTTCTTTTTCGGGTTGGGGAAAATATACAACCTGACCTGTAACTGAGCTATGAAATTACCTTGAAGTCAGTGAATTTTTAATCTGTCTTTAATACCCTCCTATTCATAGTATTGAGTATTCATCTGGCAGCGCGACACACTGGTGGATAAGGAACAGCATCTTAGGAGCGATATTACCTATAAATTGTTTTCATACAGTTGGTGTTGGTGTGTGTGTGTTATAGAAAGGCCCTGGGTAGTGAAGTTCATGAATTTTTTACAAAAATTATTTCTTTGGTATTTAATAATTGAATCGTTCATGGTTCTATATAAATAAAAAAATAACTGTAGAAAAACAGTTTATAATGTACGAGTATGTAATTATATTTCGACAGTATGGAGTTGAAATAATTCTATAATTTGTATTTGTTTGCAAATGAGGTTGAAAATGGGATACGATTACAGTTTGATTTTTAACAAATTATTTCTTGAAATTTCATCCAAAATATTATTTTAATAATAAATTTGCCTTTGTCGCCCACATTCATTTAAAAGTT
Source organism: Ophonus ardosiacus (assembly GCA_943142095.1). Classification (NCBI taxonomy): domain Eukaryota; kingdom Metazoa; phylum Arthropoda; class Insecta; order Coleoptera; family Carabidae; genus Ophonus; species Ophonus ardosiacus. The sequence continues at coordinate 29,736,246 of OW964832.1, read as the reverse complement.
ACGCACCCTTAAAATTAAATTATGGAATTAGAGATGGAGATTAAAATATAATTTAATTTGTAACATATATTTAATTAGGATTACTGAGGGTTGAATATGATTTTTTATGAAATAAAATTATTGCGTTACTCTCTGTCTGCATGCTACTTTACTTTCTATAGTGCCCTTCATCCTACGGACTCCTTGCACAAGGGAAATCTACGTTATTCTACTTCACAACAGAGAATATGAATACGTTATCCTACACCTCTCGCTTCACCATCGTCCTTCTTACCCTTTGCATCTTCTGCTTTCTAGCTCACTAGAACCCCCCAACTTTACGCGCCCTCGTAAAAAATCATTGTAATGATTACGGACCATACGTGCGGTGACGCTTAAAGAAATTTAGATAAAGATAACGTGGTTTTTAGATCTTACGCCGGAGAAGCCTTCGCTTTAAAATAAATCTGAATCACTTGGAAGCGTTGGGTGCTCGGAAGGCGTTCAGTATTCAAGGTTACTTCGGTCCAGGGTGGACTATATCTTTTAATATACGGGGGTAATTTTCTTTTCGTGAAGGTTTTTTTAAAAATCTCTTTTAGGGTAGTTTAAAAACAGGTAGCGGAATGGTTACTGTGATGTGTTAGATTTTGATGGAGGAAATCGATCGTTTAAGTTTTATGCTAGATTAAATTTCAGATTATAGCCGGAATTTTTCTTATTTACAGCTTTAACAGGATATTGAATGATCACTAGACAAACATTACAACTTTTACTGACGTTGATTTTTCCTGTTGCCCTGGATATAAAATCTTATAAAACCGGACAGTATTTCTTATACTTTCTTAACAAAAATAATTAAATATACCATCAGGGCTTATTACCAATTATTGAGTTTGCCAATTTGCTATTCCTTTAGCAGATTTCGGAAATAATCTAACATATCTGAAATTGTATACTTGTACAAGTATAGATTTTTAATTGCCACAAAACAATGCTTAATTACAAAAATTAATTAAAAGAATGAAAAAGATTTAATCACAGAAAAATTGATTATAATAATTGATACGTATTTTTTTTACTGTAAACCGGGCATATATATATATATATATTATTAGGACTACTAGGAAAATAGGAAAATAAGAAAATCCAAGTATGAAACTAAACACTCCCTTTATTCTGAATACCGTTCCTCTTGTCGCATATCAAATACAACTAACTCCCAAATTATTATTTCCAACTTATATAAACAATGTATTACGTATACACATACAAATTAATCAACTACAGTAAATCCTTGCGTAACAATATATATACATATATGAATTAAAATTGCAAATATTTTATTCGTTTTCCATTTATATATTTAGTGTTAACGTTTTTGCACTGATTGCATAACTCGTTTCTCTAACATTACTAAGAAAATCACACATTCTGTAAAAGAATAATATTCTGTAATACGCAGTCAAAGCCCGTTAGTTTTTCAATTCACCCATTTATAATACATAGGAAAATGCAATTGTTTGCAAAATCAAGTTTGCTTTGCTTGGCGCATTGATTATTAGATTTTGTCATGTCAACTGCCCCAACTGTCAAATTATAAAAGCAATCTTTACAAAAATTAATTAATAAGCCTTGTTTTATGCTTTTTGAAGTTTTTTACAGGGTAAGTTGAATAACAAATTATCGCTTTTGTAACATATCGATAATATTTTATCATTTTTAGCAAAAATGTCAAGAGACGAGGAAAAAATATATTTTTTTAAATAATGTTAGGGACAGTATAGCTAAAACTCGTAGGGTATAGCATTTTTGCTATTCGCTTGCGCGGAAATTATGTATTCTATACTATTTATAGAATATAATATTCCATATAATCAGTGCGCACTAGCTGAGTTTTAAGTGTTTCATTTACTATGATCGTCAGTTCTTGCCAATGTAGTCTGCCAAATTTATATATTTTGAGTTCAAAAAATGTCTATGTAAGTAGGTAAGTACAATGGAAGTCAAAAATTAAGTTTATTAATACTATAAGAATTATAGGGAACGTACATTTGTAAATACATATATACAAATAAAAATTTGCGATTGTACATAACCTCTCTATTTGACACTTTGACAGTACCAGTTAATAAACTTGCACCGTATTGTATATTGTATTGTAACAATTAGTGCCGGGCATGACATCATTAACAGCACATAGTACAAAACTAAATATATAAATGGAAAACGCTATTAGTGAAAATGTACATCAATTCTGAAAATATTGTACTCAATTCTCTTTAAAACAACAAAATAAGAAAAATTGCATGATTCCATATTCCAATAATTCAAATGGCAGTTACGTGCCGGGAACATTTCGCATATTACACTCTTACGGATTCAGACCTGACTTTAAGAGTGAATTTCTGTAACCTAATTTCAAAGAACTATTAAGTGTAAATAACGAAGAAAGGATTTGTGAAAAAAAAAAAACATGGACCTCATTGGAATTTATCTGTAATCAGCCACGCAGCCCTAACAAATATGTGTATGAAAATTATTTTTTTTGAATATGGCATAATCGTAAAAATGCCAAATCTCAGGTATATATAGTGCAGGTTGCAAAGTAGTTTCGTAATAGTTTTGGTTACAATAATAATAAATAGTTATCGCACGAAAATTAATACATTATAAGAATAAAAACTAGTATCCACTACTATATTTGCGGCCATAGTAATGATGCTGGTGATATCTACTGGTGGTTATGTTTAGCGTGTTGATAATAAACTTTCATGGATTTAGTTGTTGAACAAACACAAAACACAACAAAACGCAAAATGTCATATTTATTTTATTCCGTCCTAATCTATCACAGCCAATAATCTCCACATAATCTCTTTGTCATCCATTTTTATAAAAAAAAATCATTTATCAGCTAAACGAACTTTCATTACCGTTGACAAAAAAATCAGAGCAAACAAACAAATAAATAAACAACAAAATAAAAGACTCACGACATTTTCCGATAGGCGCGAAACTAGTCGCGGTCGAGGGTGCAGGGCGCATAGATAAAACCCTCGCTCGTTTTAATGACAGAGCTGCAGAGGTAGCTGATTGATTTTCACTGTACAACATCGCTTGCCGGTTCGAAAAAATTATTACCTGTTCTTTTGTAACGTGTCAACTTTGCATTGTGCTGCCTGCAAGATAAAAATGAGTAACGACCAACTGTTGACGTTTTTCCGCGAATATAAAAATCGTACACGTAATTTATTACTCGCTCCTGTAATATTTATACAGACATAATTGTTGGAAAAATAAAACAAGCGAACTAGGTTACCAGTAAAATGATTTTTGTGATGGTTTTTATGCAATATTAATTTAAATGTTAAAATGTATTTTTGTAAAACAAATAACAGTGTTGTGTTACGGGTTGCGTGCTTCCATAACAACTTGTTTGCTATACTACCTGTCATACAGCTTTGAAATGTTAGTCACGGAATTTATGCTTGCTAAACAATGGAAAACTTATGAAATTTAAATAAATCTGAAAGCTAACAAGCGTTTTCAGTTCATTTCTTTCAATAACATACGCAGACTTAAAACAAAAGAAAGTGCAGAAAAGAGAAAGAGAAAAAAGTAAACAGTAGCTGGGAGTTTTAAGAGTAAAACAAATGTCATTAACAGATCGTGGCGGCGCTGTATCAACTGTTGGAAAACAATAGCCTGCGCGGATGTTGTGTCTTTTTCTATCACATTGGGGGTGTATTTCCCGTCTTGCTTGTAGCCGGGTGAGACTTTATAACAGATATGGATATGGTTTTGACAATGGCGGCTGCTTGGCTGTATTGCGAGGGTAAAGTGCTGCCCCTGGCGGATTTAATCGACTTTTTACCGCTCGTGGAATCTTTATAACTGTATTTATTTTTTACAGTAATTGCCACGATCTTGCTGTTATCGGATGTTTATAAACTCCACACTACATTTACGGATTAAATTGGGATAATTTATTTTTAATCGTTTTCGCATATTTTTCCTGTTGAATGCGAAATATGGCTACCGCTTCAAAGGAAAATAACAATAGAAAGATATGAAAGTATAGTAGACTCTCTATAATTCGGCCGTGCGGTACTCCTGCCTATCCAAGAATCCTGCGTTTTCAGGCAAAGGCAAACTTTAAGAACAATAGTTAAAAATATCGTTTCAAGCTAACAAACAGAAAATAATGGGGTCCTATACAGCATACTAACAAAATAGAACGGGATATTTATAATAAAATCTGATGTGGCCAACACAAAACCTCCCGCTACGTATTTAGTAATGCCTCAAACTATATTATGTTCCATTGCATGTAACTATTGCTTTATTTACGATTTTCTTTATTATTTAATATGTCACTATTATTAATTTGAAGTGATTAGTTTTTTGACAATGACGTTTACCTGTCAGTTACATTCATTTGAAAAATAAACTGTGTAACAAAGGAATTTGTTTATCTTAGGCTTCGGGATTAAAAAAAGAAAAATGATTTTTAAATTTATCTGTACAATATATAGAAAAAGTATTAATGTATACCTGTACAAAATTCAATAATCTATAATTTTCATAATGACAAAAATGCGAAAAAATGACATTTAATGTTATTTTTGGAAGAAAAACTATTATGAGCTTCAAGTAAAGTGCCATTTCCGTTTATCCGATTTACACCAAAATATAATGGCTTCTTTTCGTATTAGAATAGGGTAGAAATACAAGGTTTCAGAATTTTCTGAATGATAGTATTTGAGTTAGAGCGAAGACAAAATTCATACACATACAAACACGCACATACACACATATACACATACAGACATCATCGTGAAAATGTTAAAAATGGATTCTAGGGATCTTTAAACGTGGTCATTTACTAAAATCTCGATATGTGACTTTTAGCACGATCCCTATACCTCCCTTACCAAGGGTAGCGGGAGGTAAAAATATATATATTAAAACCATATAATAGGGTTTATCAAGGTTAAAAAATATGTTTTTAAAATATTCGAGTTAATACCATTACTCTTACCTTTATATTTACGTCACTCATGTACTCTTTACTTTCAAGCCTTTTGCAATCGCCTTTTTGAAATATGGAATTAATTTTCAAGAAAATGAAAGCAGAACATACCGAAACAGCAAAAGTAAACGAAATAAAATTTGATTAGAAATAAGTGTGAAAAGATCATGTCAGCCATACAGGGTTTTGAATCCAGGACCACTACCTTGTCGGGGTAACGCTGTACCAACTGAGCAATGGCCAACTCTATCACGATGGCTAAAATGATCTTCCATTATGGGATCTGCTAATGAATATCACGAATTTTGATTTTGAAAATATAACGTGATCTGAAACAGAATGTGACGTCGAAGTTCATACAGCTTAACATCGCTTCTTTTACTTGTATAAATAAAATAGGTGATGAACAAACTGTTTTCCTATTGGCTATGAATGACGTGCTATATGTACTTTGTCACAGAAGCAATGGGTTGTTTTTCATGATTATTTTTCGCGCTAATCTTTTTATTTAATTATTTATGAAAACAACATCAATTTAAAATAATTTTTATTATTACTGTGAAAAATATTGCATGAACTTTAATTTAAAATATTTTTAAAAAATGTAGTCAAAGTTCATATTTTTTTTGTAAATAATGGAGGACCCCATTGACAGTCTATTCTACTTGATTTTGTTTTGTCCAGTGCAAACGGTCATCCATTAATTCAATTCTAAACAAAGGTCAAAAATTAATAATGCAGTATATTAATTGGAAATCACTTTGCTACTATATTGGCTACAGAGAAATCCAATTACATGCATTGAAATATAAGTTTTCCATTATGATTAATCACAAATAATGGAACTGTCCTCTTTAAAATATCTCTCTCCCCAAAATTTGAATTCTCCCTATTTCACATAATCTTCATTCGCGCGATAATGACAGTAAATCTTGTTTATATCCATTTGCGTCTTAAAGCAAACCACATCGCATTTAATCCCTCCCTGCCTTGACGTACGCCACTGCTGCTGGAAGTTAAACAACTCGTGAAGAGATCACAGTGTATCAAGTGTCCAATATGTCTGACTGCTGCTCTGTGGAGTCGGTGTGAGACTATACAGCGCTAAGGGACAACACAACCACAAGATTTATTAGGGTTAGCTTAATTAAGCGATACTAATTATTATCGTGACCTACTATGTGAGATGTGAGTGTTTTGTGACGCCCAGACGGAGATTTAAGGGGCTTATTACGCAAAAGTGCTTCGCTTGCAATTACGCAATAGAAATTATTTTTCAAATGAGGGATTACTCGCTTTAATATAAATAAATTAGAATATATAAGGGTAGCCACGAAATAAAACAAATGAATGAAAAGTAATATGAAATTTGTTGTTTCTGACATCTCCACGTTGTTTGCAATCACTAAATCTTTCATCTTTTCTTCTGTTCAAATCAAATTTTCAACTTTTTATTTTCATTCAAGCTTTCGCAAAAACTTTATGATAGTACTGTTTTATTTCAATCATTTTCTTGTACTCAGTGCAAAACTCGTTCAGTTTGTGACAAGTATGCAGACAAAAGACAAATGTTACAGTAACTTGGAAGCAAAAAATTCAAATCGCTCGCCTTGTTTCGTGGATAGGTAAATAACAATACAAATTCTCCCTGTATATTTGGGACAAAATAGTCTAATATTGACAGTCTGTAGAACGATAGTATTACGTAAATGATACAATAACAATCTGTAAACATGAAATATATATATATACAGTGTGTTAATTAAAAATCTGGCAATAGGCGTTTAACATGGGAAAACAGTTTTTCTTTGCGCAAAAGTCCCCAATTAATTTTAGACAAAATGTTTTAAATAAATGTTGTAGATAATTATATTCTACGCCTAAATCATTAAACAGTTTTAATTTTGCACGTTTGGTAAATTTAATTTGAAATTGTATAAAAATATTGCTCATTTCTAGCGATACCCATGAAATTGAAACAAAGTTAGAAAGAAATGCGTATCGTTTGAACTGTCAGAAATTTAGTTTTCAATTTAAAGTTGCAGATAATTTAATTCTGCACCTAAATCACTACAAAGGTATTATTTTTAAAATCTAACACTTAAATAACTTTTATTATTATTTTTTCACATTCTGTAATCTATAAAATTTTATTTCTGACAGTTCAAACGATGTGAATTTCTTTGTAATTTTGTTTCAATTTCAAAATTAATAGGAATATTAATAAAATAAGAAATTGTTATACCTAGTTTTGTGTAATTTTTTTTTTATTGTGTAATTTTTTTGTCATCTCTGTCAATTTAAATGCTTCTGCTTCAATTATACAATTGTATTTTACTAGGTACCATGTTTACAGTATTTATATTAAAAAACTAAATATATTTTTCTTTAGAAATGCTCATCTCAAGACCAAAGATAATTTATTTTAAATTACAATGACAGAACAAAAATAAAACAAACAATTTTCTATCTTCCAGGTAATTTATACGTGTAAGAATGTCAACATGTGTAATGTTTCTTAAGAATCTAATAATTACTATACGGTAAATTTAGTGATTGACGTCCGAAGCATTGCTATAAAGCGCATGAATCTTCCTAGACCTTGGCTGCACTAATACTAATTGAAAAAATCAATTAAAACTTAATGCTACTATTAGTCACAATATAAGAATTGCATTAGTTTTATTGTTGCAGGTAAAAGTATATATCAATTCTTAATGTTTTGTTTGAAATAGAACGTCAAAATATTTTTAAAGAATCTAGAATATAGATATTTGTTTAAAAACTAAATGCGTTTTAAGTTATTGTGTTCTATATTTAGAAAGATATTCTCCATTCTGTTTATGGCTTGATGTTGGTGTGACGAATGAATTGTAATGAAAGCTATTTCACAACTTCCTAAATATAGATGGAACCTCAACGCAGCCGTATAATTAAGTCAATTCATTTTTCAAATCCTTCAGATTTAGTAGACCTATTTGAATTTTTTGTCATCTCATTAACAGTGACGCAGTCGCGGCCGCAAATTGCTGCAATTTATCTCAACGTTTCTTGTTAAACATGAGAAGGCTTTTTCCATTTTTTCATCTAACGTAACAAAAAGCTATGTCGGGGTTCCCACATTTGTATAATTATAGTACTTACAATTTTTGTTTATTTACTTTTAATGTATATGGCAAAACAAAATAACCTGAGATTTTTAAATAAAATAATACTACCCATATTTTGGTTGTGAAACAGAATACAATCTTTTTATTCCTCAACTCAAGCTTCTCTCCACAATAATTACATAATTGGAACCTACTTCCCTACCATCTTGTCTGATCTTCATGACTCATCCTCAGTAGCAAGCATCTCTTCCCATTGACATAGTCTCTTGATTGACACTTGAGTCAAAACACGAAACTCAGAACGCGCTTTGAATCTTTGAGTCGTTGCGGAAACGGAGATACTCGTATTTCTTTGCTCGCGCCTCGTACGGAAGGTTACATCACAGTAAACCATAAGAGGAAGGTGACAAGAAGAATAGCATGAGCAGCGCTCGAGTCGAACCTGTTTGCCGCCGAATGCGGAACGAATAAATAATATTGTGGTATTATTTGACACCTTTGATGTGGACTACAATAGGTGTAATTTCACCGGAATGTAATAAGTAGGCGTAAGGAGGGTATTGTTGGACTTGGATGGAATTTTAATGTTATACATTGAACAAACAATAAAGTCTTTATAATTATAAATATATGATAATAATTTATGGTATTAAACATGTTATTTTTGACGTAATGGGGTCCTCATTATTTCTTTTTATTTTTTATTTTATGAAACTATAGCTCTGTTCGATGAGAAGTGCTTGAAGTGCAGAGCAGTGTAGTGTACACTAGTTCAGTTTAATTCTTGTGGTTTCATAAAACACACTAGTGTATATTTGGGCAAGTTTTCTCAGTTGTTAGTAATCAAGCCAAGCGTAGCCAAAGTGTAAAAGGTTATGATGTTTATAAACACAGTCATATCATAAAGCTGCAAAGAAGTGACTGCAGAAATGTCTGTTTTAAAGAGCATAATGTTTGAACTAATAAACGATTCTGACGAAGATCAATCATCACTTGATTCTTCATCAGATTCAGAGACAGATATATTAATTAATTCTTTATATAACAAAACAAAGAGAATATACTATATCTGAATCCATTATTTTATTTTCTCAATGTGTAAAATTTTAGGTTAATAAACAGATGTGTAGATAGGATAGAATTAAAATGTCTACCGAACAACATTTTGTTACCCCCACTCCTACTCTGCACTTTCTACACCACCTCGAGAGTCAGGTCAGAAACGTGAGCATTAGTTCTTAAAATTTTTGTCATCGAACAGCCTGCCAGAAGCTGCCCGTTTCTCATAAAACATGTTAGTGTAAGAAAGTTAACACTAGGGCGGCCTAGTACATGTCATCGAACAAAGCTTATATCTAAATAAAAAATCTGTTGTGGCCAGCACAAGAGCACAAGACCTTCCTGCAATTCGATGTATTTTGTAAAAATCCCATACCGAAAGTTCATTGGAAAAGATTTTATAAATTCAATAAAATTATGACACGAATATACACACCACACTTGACACTGACATCGGTCAATTAGAATATTTTGAATATATCAGCTGTTTCCAAGTTTATAGCAAAGCTGGCTAATTAATGAAAGTTAATCTCTATAATTCTTTAACTCTATATCTATTGAATATGAAGAAAAATGTATAATCAAACCGTACACAGAAAAAGATATTCTTTCATATTGATAATCACATAAAATGTCAGAAAATGATATTTAACTACTGTTAAGAACTTGAAATACAGGAACTACCGGTTGACTAATTATAACCAAAATCTAATCAGCTCTTCATATGGATGTAAAGAAGAGGAATACGAAAGAAATTTTAAAATTGTAGTATTGGAGTTATCTCGTCGGAGAAAAATTTGTCACACACTCACGGACACACACAAGGGCATACAGACAACATCATCGTAAAATTAGTAAAATCGTATTTTAAGGATCCTAAAACGTGCTTTTTCCTTAATAAATCACCACCGAATTTGTTGACCAAAGGACAATACTTTTCTTACTTAAAGGTGACGGAAGGTAAAAACGATTTGTAGTTAGAAAGTCTAAATTGTTATTCATTAAGTCGTAATAATTTTTTTAATATTATATGACGTCCATGTTATTGTCATTTTGTTCTTAAACAGTGGAATTTGCTAATAATTGTTAATTTTTAAATCGGAGGAATAAAAATAAGACAGGTTAGTTTAGAAAAGAACTGATTATATTACTCGTAAAATGTACAACTCGAACTCGGAAAGCAAAACACGCCTGTAGGCATAATCAGCTGTTGTAGCAACCATGGCGGTCGGTCCATCTAAATTTGGAGTAAATTTGCTTCGAGTAAAAACAACTTACCGGCAGCCAATCACAATCTTCCGTTTAGGCGCGTAATTTTTGAATCACTTCTTCGAATTAAGAAAATCTGTTGTGGCAAGCACAATACCTCACGCCATTTCACTTTTTATATTATATACTTAATGAGCTGGTTTCACATTTTTTAAAACGTAGTGAGTTAATTTCTTCGAGTGAATAAACATTCTTAGCTCACGTGGTTTGTACAATATTTTATTCAATTCTGACGAAATAGTAATAAAAACAATTATAATATTTAATTTTGACAAAACAAAAAACTAATCAGTTAGTAGACTGTGCATGACAATCATCGATGATAGATGTCAAGTAATTTATTTAGAAAGCTTTATTGTCTGTCATTTGTGCAGTGAAAAATAATGAAAATGGTTGATAATGTCTGATAAATACTATGGTAAGTGTTAATTTCTTGCCTGATGTTATTTTAAATGTATTATTTGTTGCAGAGTGAATTAAAAAAAAAAATGGGAGAGTGATTTAATAGTAATTAAGGTACCAAGGGTTGTTATAAGGACAATAATGCCTGAGGTCAACAGTGTACTGTCGAGGGCCTCTGGCCCGAGGCGAGTACGTTGACCGAAGGCATTATTGTCGTTTAACACCCGTGGTGCCTTCAACGTTTTATGTCTTACTAGAAATTCTTAAGAAACATTTTGTCTGACTAGAATTTATCAAACAAAAATAATAAATCACAAAATTTTAATACAACTTACAAAGTAGCCTGTGAATGCGGTATCTAGATAATATTTTGTTTCTGTCAACAAAGCATTTTCAAACAAAAAATATATTTCTTGTGGTATTTTTATGTCAATATGGACGAGCAATGTTATTGCTAAGAATAAAAAGTATGCTGGTTTGTATTTGTATTACCATAGCAACTTAATACGCCCTAGGGTATTATTTACTCAATAACGGACCTAATGTTGAGGTTGTTATAAAACAATAACATACTAGTAAGACATAAAAAAATTTAATTCACTTGTGAAAAAAGTGTTACTTATAATTGTTGCTAAGGAGTTAATAATGACAGTTTAAAACGTCAAAATTGAATAAAACATGTTTATTCACTAAAATCTGGGTTTGCGATTTTTAGCATGAATCCAATACCTTTCTTAGCGAGAGGTAAAAACAGTAGTTCCTATGATACAGTTTTAAGGTCAACTTTAATATAAATGACCATGTTCTAATTTGTTACTACAGTGGAGTATCCCATTTATTAATATCAGGCTCTACAAACCTATGTCTACATATCATGATATTTTTTGCTCAAATTGGCTTCGGTAATAAGCAATTAAAGTTTAAATCGCACAGTTTCCATCTGATATTGCAAGGACACTCATGTATGGAAATTGGAAAGTGCAACACCCAGGAATGTTGGGAGCAGGGAGCAGTTAATAGGAAGTGCATAATTCAGAAATTCAGATAGGTTTCGGTTCGAATCTGGTAATTCTACCACCAACATAGCATCAGTGGCGCAGTTACAACTTAGGGCTTAGGCCTTAGTTAGAGGATCTCTTTGTAAAATGGGAATTTGCAAAACAACGCCGAATTCTTATTATTTTTATTTTATATTAATTTTAGCCTAAAATATATTACCTAATATAATACAGTACTTTCCACGTAAGAATAAAATGTGTGTGATTCTTAACGACTTAAATAATTGATTGCAGTATTTTCTTTTTACTACAGAGATTATTGAATCTATTCCTAAGGCGACGGATGTCGAGACTGATCAGGAAATAGTTGGGAATTGTCAACATAGTTCCTATACAGGGTGTTATATAAGTAACCGTACAACTCTTAACCGATGGTAGAACTAACCCCATAGGAAATAAATCTGGCAATAATTTTTGTTTTGCATGCTTTCTACAAGAACTGGAGCCTTTTAAAACTGACCTATTACGTCGTAGTTTGAAATTTTGTAAAAAAGTAAAAATCAATGCGTTCTCTAGAAAAATGTTGATTGAGACTTTCACAATGAACTACATGTTTATCATTAAGGTAATTATAGTATTTTTATATTCAATAAACCGAATATAAATTATACGTCAATACAAAAAGCGTTTCTCAGCAGTTTTCACAATCAACATTTTTTTTCAGAGAACACATTGGCTGGTAATGATTAGCAGTGTTTTAGCGCTGGCAATCGTTTATGGATTAATTTAGACAAAAATACTTCCAATAGCAGTTATAGAAAAAGTAATTGTACGCAACTTTTATTTGAAGTTTGTAGTATTTTTGTCTAAAATAATTCATAAACGATTGATAGCGCTAAAACACTGCTAGTCATCTCCTAGCTAATCACCTTTAATTACATGTTCATACTACCACCCATTGATTTTTTATTTTTTTTTTTTACAAATTTTTTAACCATGGTGTAATGGGGTAAGTGACTAAATTTTGATTTTTACATATATGATACTAGACCAAAAAATAAAATAACTGTATTTTTTTAAATTGATTAATTATTCGTAGTTTAAGAGAAAATAATTATTAAAACTTTGGAGAAGGGATCTGTAACGTCAGTAGGGTACAATGATAGAAGAAGACAGGTAGACTGAGATAGATATATTGTGGTAGGCGAAAGTTTCAGCAGCTGTCACGTTCGCCATTCCATAACCTATCACAACATATCTATCTCAGTCTAATTGTCTTCTTCTACCATTCTACCCTACTGACGTCACAGATCCCTTCTCCAAAACATTAAATTGCTAATAACAATATTATTATAAACTAATGTTTAGTTTTTATTATTATAATGAGAAGCTATAGAGGTTTGTTTTTATATATTACGACTTACTGAAATTCGATTATGGTCTCGTGTTGATTTATGCGATTAAACAATAATGAAAAAAAAATATACTAACGAAAAGTGCTAGAATAATGATCTTTTCTGCATGTGCGTTTTTTTACCTCTCGCTAAGAGAGGTGTTGGATTCATGCTAAAATTCGCATATCCAGATTTTATTGAATAAGCATGATTTAAGGTCCCTAGAATCCGATTATAACATTTTTAAAATGATGTCTGTGTGTGTGTGTGTGTGTGTGTGTGTGTGTATGTATTTCCTCAAAAACTATAAGACTTAAAAAATATTTAACTGCAGTTGTCAATCTGACATTCCTGGGAAGAGCTGAAAAGGTTTTGGTAACAATTGAACAACCGGAAGTAGTAGTTTCTTAGAAAAATTCTTCTAAATATAATTTCTTGGGATGTTTTTTTATTAAATATTGAAGAACATAAAATTCTCCATCTAATACAATTAAAATTTTTATTATATCTTGTATAGATTTAGACATAAAGACACTATAATTTATAGAGTGAACTAATCGCAGAAGCTACGGCACTAAGGAAACCAGTTGACAAATTCCAATGTTTATAACATAATTTGTAAATGACACAGGTCAGTGTCAAAAATCAACAGTTTTAATGACATTCTGATAGCTTTTACTGGGAAGTATTTTTAATTTTTCTTATTGTTTTATTAATTAAATATTTGAAATTATAGGTAAAATTGTGGTAAAATGCATATATCCATCAGAAATACCACCAATCTGGTTAATGAATTGGAACAATCTCTGACATTTAGAAACTTCCTCATACAATGAAAAATAGATATAATTAGAATTATATGTGTGCAGAAGACATGTGAACTATAATAAAAAACAATATTTGGGTAATGTTCTATAATATTTAGTTATAAAACGACGGTTCAAAAGCGATGTGCAATACAATACTTATATAGCCTAATATGGAAATGGCGAGAGGTCTTGTGCTGGCCACAACAGATATTTTTTTTTTTTAGAGAAAATGATAGTTACCTAGAACCTAAATGTCAGCACAGATTATAGAGTAAATTGAAATATTTCTGAACTATCTATAAATGAAATATTAGTGCGTTGCGTAATGCCATTCTTACGTTGAAAACACTAATACCTTCTTGAATAAATTCACATCATTTCCTTGGCGAGTTACTCTTACTATTTAACTTTCTGCAGTTCGCATTACCAAAGAATACATCCTAGAAAACATATTTGATTCGTTTAATTATTCAAATTATTCAGAACTTGTATGGAAATGCGTAGCACGTAAAGCATATTTGAACCACACAGTAAATTCCTGCAGTGAATCAGGAGAAATTTTTCATTCCTGTTGTTAATTTCCTCTCTATTCTACTTCTTTATTCTCTCCATTATTCTTGTTCTCTTTTCGCATGACTTTATCAAATCGTTCAATTAATCCTTCAGTCTGGTAGGATCCATATTGCCTTTGTGTATATCCTTCACATATGTCGGCATTGTGCGTGCGTGCGCTCGTGTGTGTAAGAGGGAAAGGGCTAGCCCTGATGAAGTGCGCTATCAATCTGAGTCCTGTCCTGTTGTGCCAGTCTGTAGTGTATTATGCATATACGTAATGACCTTATGCGCAGAGTTGTATTAACTAGTGGACTGATTACACACAGATTGGATTGTTACTGTGACTCAGATTGAAATATGAGGGCGTTATAGTCAATTGTAAAAGACTATCGCTATATAATTGTCAAATAATACAATGTTCCAATTTTAGGTAAAATGTAGCAGCATTATTTAATTTTCTACAAACATTTATAATCACAATACATACTGGGAGTCCAATGAAAGAATGTAAATACTTCAACCCGAGCTTAAAGCACATATCCTTCAAACAATTTTAAGCAAAAAAGTTTTAATACTATGTACCCGAATTCGTCTCGTACAGGACTACCAACCTCTTATATTAACATACTACACTACAATAAATATTTAATATAAATTTAAGAAATTCAAAATCTAACCTCCTACTCAGACACGTTTGTAAATAATGTGTCAAACTCATATTGTAGGTTTCTTTTTTACCTCCCGCTACCCTTGGTAAGGGAGGTATAGGGATCGTGCTAAAAATCACATATCGAGATTTTAGTAAATGACCACGTTTCAAGGTCCCTAGAATCCAATTTTAACATTTTCACAATGATGTCTGTAGGTGTGTGTGTGTGTGTGTGTGTGTGTGTGTGTGTGTGTGTGTGTGTGTGTGTGTGTGTGTGTGTGTATGTGTACAGATTTTGTTGGCACTCTAACTAAAATACTATCATTCAGAAAATTCTGAAACCTTGTATTTCTACCCTATTCTAATATGGAAAGATCCCATTAGATTTTGGTGTAAATCGGATAACCGGAAATGGCACTTTACCTGAAGCTCATAATGGTTTTTCTTCAAAAAATACCATTAAATGCCATTTTTTCGCATTTTGCCATTATGAAAATTAAAGATTATTAAATTTTCTATAGGAATACATTAATACTTTTTCTATATAATTTACATATAAATTTAAAAATATTTTTTTTTATACATCCCGAAGCCTAAGATAAACACAATTTCTTTGTTACACAGTTCATATTCCAAATGAATTTAACTGACAAGTGAATGTCACTGTCAAAAAACTAATCACTTCAAATTAATAATAGTGACATTTTAAAAAGAAAATAGTAAATAAAGCAATAGTTATATGCAATGAAACAGTTTGCTGCATTATTTAATACGTAGGTATGTATTTAAATTAATAAAAATTAAATAGCGGGAGGTTTTGTGTTGGCCACATCAGATTTTTTAATTAAAATGGAAGCAAAATTAAATGATTGGACTCAGACTTATAAATATCGTTTAATTAAGTAATATTTTAGTTTTATTACATCTACCATTGCATCTGGATATTACTGGATAAATTTAAGAATTATTTAGAATTTTAGAGAAATACAAAAATTTCTGTGGTAGTACGAGAGTATGAGGTAGGAAGTATTTTGGGAAATGAGGATAATAGTTGAATAAGAGAAAAATACTCGTAAGTAATTTCGATGTGTGTAATTAATCACGATCTTCCAAAATGTCAGAACAGTGCGGTGAGTTTTACGGGAAGGGAAATAACTCGTAGTATTGCTTATTCCCGGCTATACAGTGTGTCCCATTTAGAGATGCCACCATTGGGATCTCGAGAACTATAAAAGATACGATGTCGGTTAAATGGAACTTTTTGTGCGCCTTTGTGGGGCTAACTTTTAAATCACTGAAAAGAGAAAAAAATAATGATTTTTTTTAAGACTGAAATCAGATATGGGTTCATTTAAAAAAATATAAGTTTGCGTTATGCCTCGAAAATTTACGGATATAAAAATTTATTTTACGCCACTGGTTATTTAATAAAAATACCTATCTTTTATATTTGAAACGTTTTACTCAATTACTAATAGTTTAGAAGTTATTTGAAAAAGAAAAAATCAACAATATTCAGTTTTTCGTCATTATCTAGTGCCCTATGAGAATTTTTGGAAAAACAAAAGCATATCTGAGATGGCCTCCCAAAGGCGCACAAAAAGTTCCATTTAACCGACATCGTATCTCTTATAGTTCTCGAGATCCCAATGGTGGCACCTCTAAATGGGACACACTGTATTGTGCGACCAAGCGACATGTGCCCCTGGCCTTAACATGGATGGCACGCGCTGACGCAAATATTTAACCAATAACATTTGAGAATTTTGCCGCGAACGTGTAAGTACATACAGAATAAAAGTAGAAGTATAGTGGAGGCGGCGGCAGGCGTACTAATAAATGAATTTTGGGGAAGGTATAATATGTATATAATAAATAACATTTAAAGAAATGTTTAAGTATTTCGTTTGTGTTCTAACTAAATTCATTTCAAATATGAACCTCTAAAATTTGTATAGAAATAGAAAACTTCTGTCTGTCAGACCACGCCACCCAAGTAGAAGCCAGGGGCACATTTCGTTTGGTCGCACTATATCGGATAAACAGGGTTTGCAATGTCGCGCATGCGCCGCTCTCGCTTAACAGCCCGCTTAACCTCCTTTAAAATTAATTATTAAATGAGATGAATAAAGTGAGCATTATTTATTTATCTAATATTTAACTGCAAGTGCATTAGGTATTTGCAGTGTTTAGTAGTTAATATTTTTAGGGAAGCAATGCTTCCCCCTTGCTTCCATGGAATGCACGACCCTGCAAAATGTGCAAGAGTAATTTTGTGGTTCTATGCCAAAATCAGATATGCCACTTTTGTGAATGTAAGAACAAAGTTTTTAGAACTCATAATTTGTTCGAAGAAATTTCTTAATTTGATTTGTTATAACCTTTCTGGAAAAGTTACATGTGGTTTTGTCTCAGAATTATTCATTATAAAATTTAGCGATAGAAAAAGTTCCTTGACTGGATATATTGATGAGGTAATAAAAATTTATGGATTGCAGTCAAAAAAATTTATTTTAAATTTTCGGGTCGACCGGTTTCGAGCTCCACATGAGCCTTCCTCAGGAGCTGAACAGTATTTACAACACATTACAATTTAATAATCAGAAAGAAAATTTTAGATACATGGAAAAAAATGAAAACGTAAGTGCAACATAAAGCACATGGATTTCGTCACAAGATAAAAAAATAAATAAAATAAATTATATAAAACTTTTGAATATGAGACAAATAGTAGACCATGCTATAAAAAATAATCATGAGTTTAAATTTAATGAAACAAAAATACTGGACAGGGAAAAATATCTTAATAAACGGTTGACACTAGAAATGCTACATGTACAGCAGGATAAAAATAATGTTAATTTCAGGACTGATACTATGTACATTAGTAAAATATACACCAACGTCTTAAAACATAGCTTAAAAAATAAGGATAAACTTAATCATAAAATACATTTCTCTAATCCTTAAAAATATTTTTTTTTTCATTAAAAAACAAATTGCACTAAAATAAATTTAAAATATTTTACTTAATTAAACAATAAAAAACCTTGACTTTAGTAAGTGTCTTAACTTGCTAATACTTTACTTAAGTAGTTCCATGAGTGTGGTTCACGTAGAACATTTGTTCTTAGTTTTTATTAAAGTTTTATATAATTTATTTTATTTATTTTTTTATCTTGTGACGAAATCCATGTGCTTTATGTTGCACTTACGTTTTCATTTTTTTGCCATGTATCTAAAATTTTCTTAATTCTCATGTAAGTAATTTATATTTGTTATTTCTGATTATTAAATTGTAATGTTTTGTAAATACTGTTCAGCTCCTGAGGAAAGCTCATGTGGAGCTCGAAACCGGTCGACCCGAGAATTTAAAATAAAATTTTTTGACTGCAATCCAGAAATTTTTATTACCTCATAAAATTTAGTATTTAATAATCATGAGAAAAACGTATTCTTTTATTAAGCCCTAAAGCCTGTAGAGAACTGTATAGACAAACAAAAAAAAATCATTTACAGTTATTAATGCGAAGAATCTATATTATTAAAACTAAAGTAAAAATTATGAAGATATGAATTTGATTTTTTGTATAAATCATGCAAATCTTCATATAGGTATATTTTGATGAAATTAAATACAAGTAATAGACAGACACATTCATCTTGGTCAATGTCAGTATTTGAAGAATTTATAGTGTGTGTAAACACGTTCGTTGAAAATGCAAATATCTCATAATTATCGTTGAACAATTCGCCAACTCATGCTCATAGTGTAAGGCTTGTATTCTACTATATGTTCGCTTGAATAGTCTCTGCTCTGGAGGTATTGTTGACAGTGTATGACAGTATATTGTAGAGCAGAGCACTTCAGCCTAGTGTACCGCAGGTAAGCGTAATTAATCAGTCTCGATTTATAGCAGGTGATGTTCTGGTTATTTATTACGTAAGACTTGCGGAATCTCTTAATTGACGCGCGCTGTTACTGCGAATGCCGTACCGCGTACCGTGAGCCTGATGTACGCACTTTGATTGTTACAGGGATGCTCAAACTGTTTTAATTAGTGGTGGTAATGAGGAAGTACCGTAAACTTTATTAATGATTATTAATTGCTCCAAGAAGCAATGTTATTACACAACTTGGAGGACTACATTAATAATAACTGTTTTTACTCACTTCAACTGTAAATATGTATATACACTAAATTAAAACATAGATAAATATATAACAAGCACCTTTACTCTAATAACATTTCTTAATATGTCTACTAATATAAAAATACCGTTGTTTATTTGCATAATGAATTTTAATATCTATAGGTATGCAAATAAAATGTAAAACTAGTAATTTACTGTTTATCTGTAGATATATTTTTCATATTTTTATTTTTACCTGCTTATAGATAAGGAAAATATTGTAAATTATAGTCATATCCAAAATGACAAAAATGTAATACCTACACAAAAAAAAAATCTGTTGTGGCCAGCACAATACCTCTCGTCATTTCCATTTTATATTACATATGTTTCGAATTTAACATTTCTTGTACACACAAATAATTCAAATTATTGTATCTATTCTCTCGTTCTATAAGGAATTTTATCCTACTCTTCTAATATGTTTATGTTCCAGATTCTTCAGATTCATAGACGGTATTAGCGGTATTTCTTAAAGATATATGTATGTAAATATTAATATACCTATAATTTTAAATATTTAATTAACGAAAACAGTAAGAAATATTAGATGTACGTCCCAGAAATAGCTTTCGGTAATGTCAGTAAATTTATTTACTTTAATTACAACAGATTATTCTATATATTATATTCTTTATCTCTAAATCTATAGAAGATATAATAAATTTTTTAAATGTATCAGATTGAGAATTTAACACGTTCGCGCCGTAGTGTTATTTACAGGTCGTTAATCTCAGCCGTAACTGATTTTGTCATTTTTCTTGTAATGCACTAAACATAAAAAAATCATATTTCTTTGAAAAACGTAGTTATAGAAAACCGACTTTGAAGTTACAAATTTAAAATTATGGCTTATAATAAAATCTTTCAAAAATTTACGACGTGTAGCACCGGTGGTGTACGCCAGCGCGAACGTGTTAATGTTCTTTATTTTATGTAAAACATAAATTTTCAAAATATAATATTTAGAAGATTTTTTTAAGACACTAATACTTTCGATTGCTCAATTGTTTACCAAAACCTAATCAGCTCTTCCCATTTACGTCCAACTGAGGAATCCGTAGTTAAACATGTCTTAAGTCGTATTTAGTATTTGAGAAACTGTCCTTCCAACACACACACACACACACACACACACACACACACACACACACACACACACACACACACACACACACACACACACACACACACACACACACACATGGACATCACTGTAAAAATTTTATAATCGGAATCTAGGGACCTTAAATCGTGATAACTTATTAAAATCTAGATATGCGACTTTTTGCATGAATCTCTCTTAGCCAGAGGTAAAGTAAAAAGGAGTTCCATGCATATATGCCTACTATTTATAAGTGTCACAATAAAAATATTAAGAATGAGACATACGGTTCACATTTTTAGAATTTAATTTTAAATACAAATATTCAAAGTAGTTCTCTTCAACTATAATACACTTAAGCTCTCAACCAATCTTTTTTGGAATGCTTTCAACTATTCCAGCATTAATCCCTTCTTCTTCTTCTTCTTTTCCTAACCTGACGTATGACGCGGTGTGACGGGAGTTCTATTACTTTTTTTCGCCAAAAACTGAATAAAATGTTCTGTGGTTAATTCCATATTTTCACTCACAACACTATCGACTTCAAGAATTCAATTTTTGATATTTATGACTTTTTTTAGTTAAAGCTACGAATAATATTTTTTACATTACGAGTAAACATATAATTTTAAAATTGTTACCGATATCTGTACAACATATAAAGTAGATTGGCATACACCCAGCTATAGGAAATATGAAGTGACATTATTATTATTATTATTATTATTATTATTTATTATTATCATTATTTATTATCATTATTTATGTTATTACTAATATTAGCTTATTTCGTTCTCTTTCAGTTTTGCTTCAAGTTTTCTTTTTATCTTTAACGGATTCATATACGAGTATAAGTATAACCATTGATTATATATAACATATCTACCTACTATAAAATAATCAGTTAATGTAAATTTTGCAGCCCACACAATTCCAAGAATAACAGTTAAGATATTCAAATGTGTGAAATTAATAGATAAATGTCAATGTGAAATAATTAGGTGTATTTTTTCCGGAAAATATAGGTATATGTTCGTTTTTCAAAAAAGTTTATAAAAGAATTTTGGAATTAACAAACAAAAATCTGATGTGGCCAACACAAAACCTCCCGCTATTGAATTTTTATTAATTTAAATACATACTTACGTATTTACTACCGTTGCAAACTGTTCCATTGCAGAAAACTATTGCTTTATTTACTATTTTCTTTTTAAAATGTCACTATTATTAATTTGAAGTGATTAGTTTTTTGACAGTGACATTAACTGTCAGTTACATTCATTTAAAATATGAACTGTGTAACAAACGAATTATTGTGTTTATCTTAGGCTTCGCGACTAATAAAAAATATTATTTTTAAATTTATGTGTAAAATATATAGAAAAAGTATTAATGTATTCCAGTAGAAAATTCAATAATCTTTAATTTTCATAAGACATAAAATGCGAAAAAATGGCATTTAATGGTATTTTTTGAAGAAAAACCATTATGAGCTTCAGGTAAAGTGCCATTTCCGGTTATCCGATTTACACCAAAATCTAATGGCTTCTTTTCATATTAGAATGGGATGGAAATACAAGTTTTTAGAATTTTCTGAATGATAGTATTTAAGTTAGAGTGAAGACAAAATCCCTACACATACACACACACATACACACACACATACAGACATCATCGTGAAAATGTTAAAAAAGGATTCTAGGGAACTTAAAACGTGGTCATTTACTAAAATCTCGATATGAGATTTTTAGCACGATCCCTATACCTCCATTACCAAGGGTAGCGGGAGGTAAAAAGTAATGTGAAGATCTCATCATTTTTTTTATTTATAAAATCAATGTATTAAATGTAGTCGAAGACAACAATATATTCAACGTTTTCTCTTTTTACATATTTAAGAAGAACTTTAATAACAAACATTTGTAGTTCAGTATTGGAAATGATTCATTTGCATTTTGTAATCTGCTATGTAGATGTGAAGGTTAAAGATTCTCAAGAATGAATGGAAATTGAATTCACTCTGTCATAGACAATACTTACAAACTTGTAAAATTCTAGTCTTAATCCAAAGTTTAGTAAGTTGACCCAATTAACTGCTACAATATAATTTAGAAGTTTCCTTAATTAAAATTAAAACTATTCAATCTTCTCCTTATAGAAACTTATTCAAACTTCGAGTTCTTTAAAAATTATGTCTCCAACTCAAAGTCTTTGTTCTAACCTGTCGATAATTTCGCCAAGAAAATCTGGAAAATGATTTATTTTTCTTGTTTTACACATGCAGACCCACACGTAGAATACAAAAACAGAAAGGCAAAATTGAAATTCACTGACAGCGACCACAACACATGTACACCTCTATAGATTGCAATAAATAACTCCTAAATTATTCAGGAACCAGTACGCATATGATCAAACAATACCCGAGCAAAGACAAATAGTCTAATGCTTGCGTTGGTTTCTTTGTTTCTATAAAAGTCTTGACAAGGTAGAGTGCACACCTGCAGCTATCGTCCGATCACAAACAATAATTACGGAACAGAGAAGCAAGACGGGAGGACATTGGTGGAATAGTTCGTGCAATGCATGCTTTGTATTGTTCTAGTCTAGCTGTATGTTGTGAGGCTATGCAATTCAAACAGTCTCATTCAAACCCATACCAGTACATATGAATAATTGTGTAGATGTACAAAATCTCTATATTGCGCTTGAATGTGTTAGATGTGTATTAAATATATAATAATAGTTATCTATGGGAAAAAGACATATTTTATTAACCCTCTAGAACAGTGGTTCCCAACCTTTTTTGCCAGCGACCCAAAATTTAAAAACGAATTTTAATATTTTAATTTTAATACAATTTATTTTAATTATTTATGATACATACAAAAAGAAACTTATATACATATATAAAACAAACCAAGATAAAACTCAATAAATGATTCAACCTAACCTTAAAAAAATTACGATACATACAAAATATAACAGACACTCATACACATAAAAATTTTAGGTGATTGAGATGTTTAAAATTCAAACAATTTCGAAATTTGTATACGTCAATATTATGCAAGTTCTCAGGGTCGCATTTAAGCAGAGGCGCATGAGGCGCTAGCTGGGGGCCTCAGAAAAAAGTTCTTTTCGCACACTTTTATTTTGTTCATAAGCTACAAAAATAATCTTAAAACTTAAAACACTTGCTATTATAAGCTTTGATGTTGAATCTATTCATAATTGTTATTGTTACTGCCACTGCCATCTAGTTAGTGATGAAGTGACTATGTTTGTATCTCATTCCAATACTTGATATTGTATACCTCATTCGTATATATTTGACAACTTTTGTGCGATTGTACCTATATTTACGTTTTACTCGCTGGATACTAACCCTCGAGTAGTTGCTGTTTATTTTTATTCAGGAGGAAACCAGTGTTACAGGTTTCAGCCAATCAGAATGCCTCTTTTATATTTTTATTTTGATAATATCACTGTAGGGTAATCATAGTAACCATTAAATGTTATGTAGATGTGTACTATATTTGTGGTAGATAATATTTTTACCTCCCGCTACCCTTGGTAAGGGAGGTATAGGGATCGTGCTAAAAATCTCATATCGAGATTTTAGTAAATGACCACGTTTTAAGGTCCCTAGAATCCAATTTTAACATTTTCACGATGATGTCTGTATGTGTGTATGTGTGTGTGTATGTATGTGTGTGTGTGTGTATGTATGTATGTATGTATGTGTGTGTGTATGTATGTATGTGTGTGTGTATGTGTAGGGATTTTGTCTTCGCTCTAACTCAAATACTATCATTCAGAAAATTCTGAAACCTTGTATTTTTACCCTATTCTAATAGGAATAGAAGCCATTAGATTTTGGTGTAAATCGGATAAACGGAAATCGTACTTTACTTGAAGCTTATAATGGTTTTTCTTCAAAAAATACCATTAAATTCCATTTTTTCGAATTTTATGTCTTATGAAAATTAAAGATTATTGAATTTTCTACAGGAATACATTAATACTTTTTCTATATATTTTACAGATAAATTTAAAAATATTTTTTTTTTATTAGTCGCGAAGCCTAAGATAAACACAATAATTCCTTTGTTATACAGTTCATATTTCAAATGAATGTAACTGACAGTAAATGTCACTGTCAGAAAACTAATCACTTCAAATTAATAATAGTGACATTTTAAAAAGAAAATAGTAAATAAAGCAATAGTTTTCTGCAATGGAACAGTTTGCAGCGTTAGTAAATACGTAAGTATGTATTTAAATTAAAAAAAATTCAATAGCGGGAGGTTTTGTGTTGGCCACATCAGATTTTTATTTACAGTTTTCAAACTATTTTTGTTTTTGTTTATGTGATACTAATGATAATAAAATTATTTACTATTATTAATACTCCATAATTTATTTTGATTTAATAACCATTAACAACTTATTCTTTAATTTAAAATAGACAGGTATTTTTCACCGGATATATTTTAAAGTATATAAAAATAGGGGCCTCAACAGGTCACTGCGCCTCGGTCCTCTGAATATATAAATGCGGCCCTGCAAGTTCTTTAATCACAATATGTTTGTTTGAAATTTTAACATCTAAAAATGAAATTACTCGCGCCCATAGTTGGGTCGCGAGCCAGTGGTTGGAAACCACTGCTCTAGAATATGAACTAAATTATGACACACAAACGGTCTGAGGGACCATTCTGCTAAAAAACGAAACGAAATTGTTGAAGGACTATACGATAAGTAAAGTGTAAAATATGTTTTAGTTTTTAATAGTTAATAACTTCTTTTTACTTCACACATGTGGGGTACAGAAATATGTATATAAACTTTAACTATCGTTGGTGCCTAAGACCGTGTGCGTGTACTGAAAGGTTAACAAGGGACTAAAACCTCGAGTGTTAATTTCCGCGAGCTGATACAATTCCAACACTTGTGGATGGCTTTTGATTTTTGTTAGTTAGTAGGAATAAATACAGCCCGTCCAGTCTTACGTAATAGTCCTCGCTGGTGTCCTACACAGAGAGAGAAAGAGTACGAGCCCTGCGCCAAAAGAATTCGCCCACATCTATTTATTATAATTATTCATATAAAAAGAAATTGTTTACACTTATTCAATTATTATTCATAAACTTACTTTTATGTTATTAGAGTTAATTAATTGCTTACATAAAATGCGTTATCATAATTAACAAATGTGTAGCTACCTTGTAAAGAGAAGGGATGTAGGCGAATTCTTTTGGCGCAGGGCTCGTATTCATGGGGGAAAGAGGTAAATAGTACGCACGAGAAATACTGTACGACATATAAGTTTTTGTTAAAACTGAATTTGTTTCTTTACATATAGACATACAGTGCCGGATATCAATCTTGAGCAGAGGAGTAAGGGAAAGAAATGCTCATTTCGTGATATTCCATAGAAAATAATAAATATTATATGTAGTAACTTTGTGTTTCCAACTTATTCGGGTACGCTTAAGATCCTATTGTAAATGCAATGCACAGATCAACTGCCAACATAAGAAAGGCTAGGTAGCTTTAATACTTATTATTTTCCATAGTTCATCTTTCGTGTTCCGAACTGTACAAACTTACCATAATGGTGTCGTATGAGATTAAAATGTAACAAAAATATTATCTATGTAACGCACGCCCAATGTATTTACTTTTAAATCCTTCTACAGTTGATGCCTGGGTTTGTATTTTCCACAAACTTAAAGGCAGCAGAGATAGGATAGAATGAGCTTCGTTCTATATTACACCGCCTACGATAGTCGATAAACTATTGCGCATCTTACGTCGACTGTCATGTAAGACTGGACGGGCTGTACCTACATCAAGAAACTTGTAATTAAAGAAATTTTAATCCATCCACATCAGTAGATAAAGTGCGACTTTATCAGTACGTTTTCCTTCTTTTATGGCCTTCCTAATTACGTAGGATTCCAAAGAAGCAGGATTGCAAAAAACTCGGGTTTTTATTAAATAAAAGCGGGTTTTATTGACAAACATCGAATTATAGTATGTATCGCTTTTAACTTTAGTTTTATAAAGTGTCTAATACACATACACAAGTCGGCGTAATAGATAATAGATATTAATATTATTAATTATTTCTTTTTTTTAAGACTTTAATGTAATAAACAATAAATTAACTAGAGAGTGTACACGTGTACAAGTTACGAATTAATATTAATAGTTGCAAGTCTGTGCAATGCAAGTGTGTACAAGAATTAGATCCAATTTATTTCAGTAGTTATTATAGCCACGTTAAACAAATAGTATGATTAATACACAACTCAAAAAATAATGAAAATGCTGACACAAGGGTTGGAGTTGTTCAAATATAAAAGAAACACCGTGCAAAGTTCGCACGGCAATGAAAAATATTTTTAAAATGATCAAACACGAAATACACAAAATGAAATTGATTGTAAAATATAGCCGGTGTCAAAAATTGATGTCTATATGTGTACCATATAAGTATGTAGGTACCATATTTAACTAATAAAATATGATTTCATAAAAGTGGGTTTTTTAGATGGCTTTTTTGGGTTTTTTTAGGTGGTTTTTTTTTTTGGGTCGGGCAAAATTACAACAACCCTGCAAAGAAGAGTACTAGCTTTTGTTTCGTCATTATTATCTGAGAGAAAACACACCAGCCTTTGTTATTCTTGGTATTCATTCTTTAAAACTACTAATAACTGCCCTATACAACACGTTCTAAATTATAAAAGTGTAATGCAGATACACACATACTTTTGTGTTATTTGAAAACTAGATACAATTTCATAGAAATATTACCAAATTTACATTTTATTGCCCTAATAGAATAATATTTTAATATTTCATTCTGCTGTCATAGACTTCATTGATCAGATTAACAATTATTTATTGAGAAACATCTATAAATTATGGCAACTAAATCCACTTGGAATTATTAAAAATAATTTGCGTAAGAGATTAGTCTCCAGGTAAAATATTGCTTAACAAAACAAATTCTTGTCAGGTGCAACGAACCAGTACTAGAAACAATTCCAATTTCGTAATTTTGAAGTATTACAAAATTTGCATAAGCCCAAAATGAATAGATCAAAATTAATGTGACTCCTAAGTAAAATATATCTCTTGAGACAGACATCAAGCAACAATACTACAAATTAAGCTCATGTAATTTAATTCTAAATCGCATTCCATTACCACCCGATATATTTTTCTCAGCCCACATTTCAACATGTTCTCATTTGCAAACTGGATAGCCCACTCAAACAATAAAAAACTCCAGCGGACTGTTCAATACGAAACAAATGCTAGAGAAACAAACGCCAAACAGCAATTGCATTGCAATCGCGCTAGTTCAAAGAAACAAATGCACAGTGAATCGAGAATCGATTCTTTCTTTGCTGATTACACTGATTAAAGAAAACTAAAGCCGTTTAGATCTGCTTGCCAGCATAGAAGGAATATTCACAGGGTTCTACAATTCGGAAACTTCCGAAATAACCACAAAGAATTAATTTTCATTTCGTCCCATGTCCCAAACTTTGTAATAATTATTTCTAATATACCATGTTCATTATTATTGTGCCTCCGTCCGGTTTAACCAGTTGGAAACACTTTGCTACCGGCCTAGACCGGTAAAAGTAGGAACTTCAAGGTTAAGTTGCAATTACTGTTCTGGTGAATTGTCAATTTCGAAGTATTGTCAACACAAGAATTATTGAAATGTTTACAAATTTTAGGATTAATTGTTAATTGTAACTTAAATGAATACATTTTAAGTTATACGTACTTGTAAGTAATTATATTTGAACTAACAATAAAAAATCGATAAAAAATGTTTGTTGATTTCTTAGGTTGTTTATAAATCTACGTCATTTGAAACTCAAATGATGTTACTAAAGTAAAAAAACTATTATTTAATATAGAGACAATAGACAGTAAATCAAATTAATTTAATACATTTATGGATAAATAGGTACAAAAGTCTTATATGTATTACTAGTCCAGAAACTGTTTGCGAGTGCTAGAATATATAAATATTCTCACTCGTTAAAATGCGGTTTTTAGACTAGTGATATACATATATAAAACTATTGTCAAATCGTAAACGGAAATCAAAAGAGTATACTGAATAATACGAGTAGTTATTGATAGTCAATGCCTTTAAAGTTTGTAGCCAAAGTTGCGAAACAGCCCGTATATATTTCAAAAAGCGTGAAATGAAGGAATGCACGAGAATCAAGTTGCGACAAAAGCCACAGGCGAGTGTTGCAGTCCGCCCAATGTAATCTTGCTATTAGACGCATTCAAAATTGGAGGGTTTCTCGAATATACTAAAATTAAAATTCTTGACTAGTGTTGCCGAAAGTCGAGACGAGACGAGACTTGGGGTCGGTCTTGTCTTGGTCTTGACTTGGTCTCGACTAGAGTGGTCTCGTCTTGGTCTTGTCGAGACGAGACTTGATGTCAGTCTCGTCTCGTTTTGAGTCTCGACAAGACTCTCGACTTTGCCTCCATAAACAATTTTTGTATAATCGCATCTAATAGTACATAAAATTCTAAGAACACCAGTACAATCGCGATTCAAATATTCCAAATAATATTTGAGATATTTATTATTAAGTTTTCTATGAATATCATCAACTTGATAATTGAGCTCTTGAAATAATTGATATGAAAATATACGTATATATCGAGTGTTGTTTCTCATTACTAAACATAAAATATATAATTTCAATTCCTTAGCTACAAAATTATTAGCAATAGTTAAACAGTTATGTATATGTTTAAAATGAAGCAGTAAGTAAATAGACAAAAATCTCCTAAAAAGTAACTTCTTTCGCTATTTTTTTATATTTTAATAAATAAATGTTAAATAGGCAGATAACAAAACTAGCCTTTCACGTATCCCCTGGTACACGTACCACAGGTTGAGAACCTCTGCTTTATTTCAAAAGTTTGCGCTTGAACCCCATGAGAAAATTAAATACATTGTATAAATACCTAATTCATTCATATGAAAAAATTGAAACAATAATCAACGTTGACTTAAAGCCTTAAAGGAAATGTAAATATAAAAGTCGTAATGTACAAGCCCTTCTTAACAATTTCCTTAAAACTTTGTATGCACAAATGTGTAAAACAAACTGTTTTTCCTAATCCCTAATATAACATAATATAAAAAAAAAAATGGGTAAAAAATAACACATTTCTTTTCTTGTAAAAATCCAATAATGGAAAAATAAATTTTACAACGACTTGTGCTATAAATGCGGCATACTACCAGACAATAACAACCACTTTTAGACATCTGCTAGTAATAAAAGTAGGTAGGTTTGCCCAACCCAAATCCAAATATTACAGAATACAATACTTTAGTCAATCAATTTTGCATCCTAAAAATATAAAACCATGTAATAAAGAAAAGTATAAACGGATGATACAAGAATTAAAAATTAAAAAGAGAAACCTCTTGAGAAAGAAATACCATATGTAGAATTATTAGATATCTCCAAAAAATTCTATACTTTTTTACTCCATGCCTTGATTTTTTTTAACTCTACCTTCTACAACATGTAAAAGAAGTTTTATTACATAAAAAAACTGTTGTGGCTATCACAAGAACTTCCGTCAATTTGATGTATTTTGTACAAATCCCACATCAAAAGTTCCCCAGAAAATATTCTATATATTTAATAAAATTGTAACACGAACATATACTATTTTTTACAAATTACATACCGAAAGTTCCTTGGAAAAAATTCTATAAATCCAATAATATTATAACACGAACAATCATTATGTAAATTGTACTTGACACTGAAATCTGTCAATTACAATTTTATGAATATATCAGCTGTTTCTATGATTATAGTAAAGCTGACTGATTTTTGAAAGTTAATCTATTTATAATTCGTTAAACCGTAAAACTGTTATTATTAAAGTTTCTTAGTTACTAATTTTTTTACTAATTTTATAAATTTAAGCACGTGTATTATAACTGATTTATGTTTTTCAAATAAGTTTTATTTTCTTTTTTTTTATGTTAGAGAATTGTGTTTATGTAACTACCTACAGTTTTTATTAAATATACCATTATTATTCTAAATAAGTTTATTATAATTTACTTAAGTTTTTGGAATAAGTGTATTTTTTTGGCAAATAAATAACACATAAAAAAATATATGACTAACTATATTTTTATGAAAGTAGAAAATTACAAAATTTGAAAAATTAATATCTTTCTTATTTATTCGAATTTTCAAACAGTATTTACAGCAATACTCTCAGTTTTTGAAGCACTTTTAGAGTATATATGTTTAAAAAAATACCTTTGATCTGAAGTCGAGAGTTTTGTCGAGACTTCAAGACTTTCTCGACAAGACTTGATGCTGGTCTCGTCTCGTCTCGACTTTTCTAGTCGAGACCAAATGATGGTCTCGTCTCGACAAGACCAAGACGAGACGAGACCAAGACCAAGACCAGTCTTGGTCTTGTGGCAACACTATTCTTGACAAGATTATCGAATTTTCATAGCAGCCTATAACCATATAAATATCAAGCCAAATGTAAGATTATTCAATATTGACATAAATCTAATTAAAATCGCATTACATAATGCTTAGGGATTAAATTTACTCAAAATCGATTAAATTCTAAACCCATTTAATATGTTGCGGTATAGTGTAATGTACATATCTCTTCCATCATATCTGATCATAAAATCAGAGTAGATTAATTCAACACAAGCTTCAAATCCCTGGCAACATAATTTAGCATAGTTGACTAGCTGATTCCATCAGGCAGCAGCCGTTTCACAACCATCCAGTATATGTAACGAAACGAAACGACCAATGTGTTAAAAACATGTTTCGGTTCCCCATTTTAAATTTAAATGCGAATCAACATCTATGATTGCGTGCGCTGTCAACAAATCGCAGCTGATGGAATGAATACATTACTATGTGGAGTAGAGAACATCAGTTGATTTTCTAATTTTTTACCTGCCGCTACCCTTGGTAAGGGAGGTATAAGGATCGTGCTAAAAATCACATATCGAGATTTTACTAAATGACCACGTTTTAAGGTCCCTAGAATCCAATTTTAACATTTTCACGATGATATTTGTATGTGTGTGTATATGTGTGTATGTTTGTGTGTATGAATTTTGTCTTCACTCTAACTCAAATACTATAACTCAGAAAATTCTGGAACCTTGTATTTCTATCCTATTCTAATATGAAATGAAACCATTACATTTTGGTGTAAATCGGACAAACGGAAATGGCACTTTACTTGAAGCTCATAATGGTTTTTCTTCAAAAAATTCCATTAAATGTCATTTTTTCGCATTTTGAAAATTAAAAATTATTGAATTTTCTACAGGTATGCATTAATACTTTTTCTATATATTTTACAGATAAATTAATTTTTTTTTTAATCTCGAAGCCTAAAATAAACACAATTCCTTTGTTACACAGTTCATTTTTCAAATGAATGTAACTGACAGGTAAATGTCATTGTCAAAAAACTAATCACTTCAAATTAATAATAGTGACATATTAAATAATAAAGAAAATCGTAAATAAAGCAATAGTTAAATGCAATGGTACATAATATAGTTTGCAGCATTCTAAATACGTAGGTATTTATTTAAATTAATAAAAATTAAATAGCGGGAGGTTTTGTGTTGGCTACATCAGATTTTTTTAAAAAATATTTTATTAATCATGGTAGGTATGATGGGGTCCTCAACATTTTTTTTTAAGAAACATAACGATCTATAATTTTATAGAAAGTTTTGATTGTTATTTGATATGCCGTAATGACTTTTTTAATATTCCATGATGTATAGTATTAGGTTTAGTTTGGTTTCAAACAGTGCAGTTCGCTTATAATTAAAATCACATAAATTTTTTTTTTCAACACTAATTGAAAATATACGGGGAAAATATTCAATTTAATAAAACATTTATTAAAACCCTACGAATATTATAGTTCAAGTTTTGATTATTACTGGCAGAAAAAATATTTGTCGCAGCAACATAAATTCAAAACAAGTGTTATTTGCTTTACTTTTGCTGTTTCGGTATTAGGTATTTTCTACATTCATTTATTTGAAAATGGATTCCGGACTTCAAAAAGACGATAGCAGAGGAAGACCTCACGTTGAATAAATTTATAAACTCATCGGTTTCAATTATTCTTTTCTTCACCTGCTAAAATTTCATGTTCACATTATGTAAATTCTAACAAAAAAATGATTTATGACCAATTTGAATATGATATCCCGTTGAAATCGAATGTTAAACGTATCAAAATGCAAGAAAGTCACATAAGCGCATGCGTACGCCCAACCGTATTGTCGTTATTGACGGAAACAGTAACTTGTTACGACATATTCATAGATAACTTGATTTAAACACCGTATTTGGCGTGGAAGGTTAACAGGATCATACTCAAAGTTGAGTTCATTGCTAATGAAAACCGCTGTCAACAGTGGAATGACAATCAAATGCATAGCAGTTTAGTAGAAACTACGGTTCGATATGAAACTAAGAGAAATAAATTGAAAAAACAGATTTGCCTCATAAAAACAACAATGTATGGCATTTGAAATATCAACAGTACGATATTACACAATTTTATTTTATTTTAGAAATACAGCCATAATAAACTGCATTATTGTTCAAATACCAAATGTCACAATGAAAAAATAGCATTTAGGGGCAAACATGGTTAAGCCACTCACTAGCTAACCAAAAGCTATAATGGTATTAGGAAAATTTTGAATTTATTTCATTCATAATACCTATTACAATATTTTATAATGTAAATAAACTATTTTCATATTATTATTTTATGTTTTGTGTAACATATAATAAATTTTTTAGCTATGATCCGAAGATGGACAACCAAAGCTGAAATCGATAATTGAAAGAATTTTATAAAAATAAAATATTTATGAATCACAGTGTGCTTTTACTAATTATTTCTCTTACTTGTAATTAGGCATCAGGATTTAACTAAAATTAACTATTTTATAAGTAAATTTATTTATAAAATATGTATATAGAAAAAAGTATTATATAAATATTACTTAATTCTAAATTGTTACAATAACATAAAATCATAACATTAAGGACCGATTTTTTCACCTCTGGATAAAGTGTGAGTTAACTTAAATGTTAGATAAAAAATATCGAATGAAATGATATGCAGTTTAGCACGATTCTTTACCATGGGTGGTAGAAGACAAAAAATACCGAAACGATCCGGGTCGTTTCGGCGCCAAATCGTCAATGAATTTAAAGATCATAAATACCGCTGATAATATATGTGTAGGTAGTAATTTTATATTGCAGCTTATCACTCAACATAAAATTTATAGTCAACGAATTATTTTCATAAAACGTTTTCCCAGCACGTACGAACTACGTATTGTACCAGAGTTTCATACTTAATTTGACTTTATAACTACTGTAGCACAAAATAAAATCATAGAACTCCAAAATGGCGCGCATCATTCAAATTGCTCAGTTATACATCGCTGTCTTTGAATATGTTCAATTAGTTGAAAAACTAAAGTCGGAGACTTGGGTTTCATCGTCGGTGTATCATATAAAATTTTCACAATTTAGAAACATTAGACTATGAAAATATTGTATTTACGTCACTTCAAGGAATCTCAAGTAATGCAGAAAATTGTTTTGTTTACGTGTGCAGTAAAAATAATCATACAAAAAGGTTTTTTATTGCAGAAAAAAAAAACTCTTTCGGAATTTTCAATATATTTTTATGTATTCTCTTGGCCATGAAATTACATTAGCACAAAAATTAGTAAATTTCACAATTACAATAATTATTAGAAGTTTGTAAGATAAAAATATCCTTCGAATGCGTGTGGAAAATCAATGCGAGACAAGTTGCAATAAAACTTCCTCGCATCAAACAAAGAAATTCGTACTTCCCGCCAATCTACCACCGAACTATTGAAGTGTCAAGATCTCCAGATTCGTTTCCATCCACTTGACGGCAGTATGGAGAGAATCTTAAGAATTCCTCGCACAGAGAAAAACTCGAAACTGGTCCAGCAGTAACCAATTAAGTTCCTCAGGAATTCGCGTCTAGGGTGCTCAATTCGCCTCCAAGTGTCAGAATTTGATTCCAGGAGCGCAGAGAGAGATGAAAGCATGAGAGAGAAGTGCTCTTTGCACTGAATGCACGTTCGGTTAAGTCATCCACAGTCGACCAATGAAGTCGTGGAAATCAAAGAACCGCGAATGGGATTCTTATAGGATTCGTATAAGACGCAATTTGCATATAAACTTCAAGTTTCTATAGAAAAGTAATTTGAGTTCAAGATAAGTAAATAAATTATTATTATTATTATGACTATTTGCAATAACCATTTCAAATTTTCAAAATATTCATAGACGAGTTAAATAAGAGAGCTTTGAAAATAGATTGCAAATAATTATTTTCCCTAAAACTTATAAATAGTTACACGAAAAGAATATTAATGTAAATCTTATTCAGAAGGTATTAAGGAAAAAGAATTATGAAAGTGGCGGCCAAGAACTAAATATATATTATGTAGAAAATTAAGTCAACAGTATTTTATAAAAAAAATAGTGTGAAAGGTTGATACTGTTAGTAGTGACTATGATTCAACCCTTGTGAGTAGGGTTGCTAACTTTACAAAATTATAAAAAAGGACATTTTTTCGGCACTCGATTTCTGAATTATGTGTAGGATTTAAAACTTGAGAAAACAATGCGCCGCAGGCGATTTTTTGAAAATTTTCAAGGTCGAACGTGTTTTAATGCAAAGTTAGATAATATAGAGTTTTTTACAAAGAAGCAAATTTAACAAATTCTTAAAAAATTAAAATCAATATTTTGACGATAACAAGTACCGCCACCTTTTTTGAAAAGACTGTAAACTAAATGTTAGTAGAAAAATTAGTACCAATGCGTCAATTCAAAAATTCTATCGTTATTTCATTACATTACATAATCACCCCTATTCTGTAACTCAATCGATAACTTTTTTCGATCGATAATAAATTGTAGCCAATAATAATAGTAAACACTGAATAAAAAAATGAAACTGGCAGATGATACATTTGTTTCTATTTGTCAAAAATTATTATCGATCGATAACTATTACCGATTGAGTTACAGAATAGGGCAAAATATGTGAAATAATTATTTCATTTTCATATTTATAATAAGAAAAATATTATTAATAACAAAATTTACTATAAAAGGACAAATCGCGTCCTTTCCTGGTTTAGAAAAGGACAAGGACAAAATATGCTCAAAAAAGGACAGTCCTTTCCAAAAAAGGTCAGTTGGCAACCCTACTTGTGAGTATAAATTAGAACTAAAAGTACTACAATAACTAATAATAAGTGAGGCTTCGCAAATCATGGAAAGATATACAATGGAACAAAATCACTTTAATAATTGCTATATAAATGTCAAACTGAAATACTCGAAAATCGTAATTTGTTTTACTATGCACAATATAGGTATTTATTTTTCTTAAATTTTGTCCTTACTTTTTCTTTTAAAATTAATAGGTAAAGAGATACCGATAAATGAAAAAATAACATTGTATTTTTTAAGTTCAGAAAAAAAATAGACGTTCGATTCTCGTATATCATTAAATCTAAAAGGTGTACGAACTTTATGATCAGAAGCTTTTATAAAATGATGTAATACTCGTAAGTATTCTATGTTTAAAGAAATTTTAATATCATATCAAATATTTCGTAAATATATTTATTTATAGTGTAGACTTATACAAAAACATTAGATTACATTTATTTATTTGACAAGAAGTTATTTATTATTTGTTATTATAAATAACATGTATAAGGTTCATTGCTCTGTACAAATTTTAACACTCGTAAATATAATCGTAATTCATATATTCAGGTTGAAAATTATATTATTTATATTAGATACATTACATTTATAAGTCCATATTATTACTGTAGTTTTAGTTAAATAATATTAAACGTTGTAGAAACCGTTTCTTTAACAAGAAAGACTTCTTTATGCTATTAACTTCTAAATGCAAATTTCTTTCCCTCTTTGTATCCAAAGAACACTTTCAAATATCCATCTGTCTACTTGTTAGGAATGCATGAATGCAAGTCAAACACAGAACCTCAGTTTATTTATCTTATTGCAATAGTTTATCGATCAGCAATATCATTTTATAATTACATACTTGTTTGTAATTATGCAAGTCTTTTTCTTCACTTTTTTCTTTCAAAGGTCACTAGATGAGTTTCATCCGCTCGACTGCGTTGGCCAACGGCTGTGCGTGCCTTTGCGACCATATCGAATTCTGTATCGCCAAGAAGCAGACGTGGAGTCAGCAAAGAGCTGCAGACATAACACAAGAGGCGCCGTTCTTCGAGTGTTAACTAACTGTTTTCATAACGTGATGTTGATAGTGATAAGTTAGTCAATTTGTACTTGCATTGTACGGGAAAGATAAGGGAATGAAATAAACGTTATTGCCATTCTTTTATTAAGTTTTACGATAGGCGATATCGCTTTGTTTGAAAATAAAGAAATAAACTTACTTGGAATTAGGTTCGATACTTTTTTATACACTCGTACAACGTAAGCATACGTGACTGTGGCTAATCTATGTATTATTAATATATACAGTACCGCTAAGAAATTTTTGCGGGCCTAAACCGCTAATTATTTTGAGGCCTCCACCAATTGCGAATGTTAAAAATTAATTACATTATTAATTGTCTCATAAAGGTTGATTAATAACTGCAATCTTCAAAAGTGAATATAACAAAAAGATGGAAAAAAATTAGTATAAGAATTAGACATTTATTTTGTCACTATAAATTCGACTGAAATTTTAAATTATTCATACGTATTTCATATCTTTGAAAAGAGAAAAAAAAATCCACTTTATGACAAAAGAACTCTTCATCAATTTAAGTCAGAATTATGTTTTGTTAATTTTAGATTATATGCTATGTTAAAGAAAATGATGAGGCTATCACATTACCTTCCGTCAATTCTATGTATTTTGTATAAATTTTATGTAAAAAAGACATCCGAAAGATTATACACACCAATATTTCCAATAAAATTATTTCACGAACATACTATGTAAATTCAAATCAAACCGTATGGAGAATATAATATTCAATTAGTTCCAAGTGAAAATGTACTTTCGGTGTTGACCAAATATAGTCAAAATTTAATTAGCTTTTCATACGGAGTTTTGGAAGCAAAAAAATTGTAACACACATACTTATAATGCTGAAAAAATAGTAAAATAGTGTTCAAGGGGCTTGAAAACGTGCTTATTCATTAAAAACACATCATCGATTTTTTTGATCAAAGACAATTAATATACTTTCCTTACCAGGTGACGGAAGGTAAAAAATTAATGACAGCATAAATTGAAAGTTAATATGAATTCCTCGAAAATTGTAAGAGAGAAAAAATTGAGAATTACAGTAAATTCTTCGTAAAATATACCTGTAGAAAGTGTAAGTCTAGAATGAATTCAAATAAAAAAGTAATAAGTAAGCAAAAGATTTAAATTGGGAAAATTTACATTCTTGAAGTGAAAACTTCTTTAGGCGCATCTTGCACATTTTTTCATGGGCAGTGAACTTAGCACGTGTGATGCGTCACGGTTTTCGGGTAAACTAGGGGAGAGCCGAACGTCTCGCGTCACGGTCTTCGGGTCATAGCCTACGTTGCGTTATTAATACAATCTGTCATTACCGATATCACTGTACAAAGCATATTGGTATACCCAGATTAGCACACCCAGTAATAGAAAAAATACTGAGATATATTTATTTAGTTATTTTTATATAAGTTCATTACACTAATTTTTATATTGAATTTATAATATAGAAAATATTAGATATAACAAATACCTGTTTTTGTATTTGTACATGAAGTTGTCGGAAATATGTAGTGTTTGGTATCAAATAAAATGTTCTTTGACGAGCTGCCATGCAGAAATGTCAAAAGTTTGATAACTCGATCGGCTTTTGTTTCTTGCATAAAGTTGTCAAAACCATTTCGTGTTTGGTATTAAATCAGAGGTATCGTCAAGGCCTGCCTTGCAGAAATGTGAAAAGTTTGACAGCTTGATCGGCTTTTGTTTTCTGCATAAAATTCTCATGACCATGTCGTGTTTGGTATCAAATGAAAGGTATCGTCAAGTGCTTTCATGCAGAAATGTCAAGAGTTTGACAGCTTGATCGGCGAAACATAAGATAGTTGTTTATGAGTTGTCATTAATTGTATGAAATATTACAACAAAATAGAAGTTTTCACTTCGGACATGCGGTCTTAAGAACAAACAATTTTTTTACTTTAGTTTTATATTTTCTCATTGGGATATTTAATTTAATCAATTTCGTGTTTCGTATAGTTCTCAAAATCCCAATGTTATTGAACACATTATTTTGGACACATGTATTGTATAAGTATGTTATTTCAAATGTAGTATTCAATTTCATCAATTTTCAAAATATTAGGCATTTACGAAAATTCTACCGGTAGATATCGCACCTACCAACTGCGTTCGAAAACACAAGTTGTTAATAGTTACCGTGTTCGAAAATTGTACCATATCTACCAGATCCATTTACCGGATCCATGATTTGTGGATCGAGTAATTCAGCCGGTAAATGCGGTAAATGAAGAATCTAACTTCAAAAAAGGTAGAGATGCCAAGCGAAGTTGGAATCGGAAGACGGTTTCAGAAGTTAATTATGATAATACAGAAGACGAGACGAATAACGTTTAACTACGTCAAATTTTGAAATCTGCTTCATCTTTCAACTGCTTTTCATATGTTATGAATCTACCCTGTTTACCACTTGCGTTCTTAAAATATCTAGCCCGGTAGCTGTAACCTAATGAACAGATGTTTACCGATATATACCGGTAACAGTTCACAGGTAGAATTTTCGTAAATGCCTATTGCTATTGTGCTCGTATTTTTAGCAACATTTCCATTACAAAATTGCATGTAGTTTCTTTGAAGACAAACATAAATAAGTCAGCGGTAAATTAGCCTCATTCCTTCTCGGTTCCTTCTGTATCACCGGGTTAAATTCCATAATCACGACCGCGCCACATTTTAACTATTCAGCACTTTGACTTCATTTGCGTTGCCTGCTGGTTGCTCTTTCCTTCCCGACCAGGTTAATCTTTACAAGACACGCCGGAGAGGAATCGCATCGCATCGCAACTACAAGATTCGGCTGCAAAGGAGCTAATTTACCTACTCTGCTATTTATGAAATCGTCATGTTTGTTTTTGGAAGGGAGGTAATTATTTATTTGAGGTTGAGGTGAACTACGAATGTGCACAAAGTTTTACTCCAAGTGTCGCTGATTGGGAATACTTTGAAACTTAAGCTCAACTCATTGAATTAAAAATGAATTTCTGCTAATGCAGACATTCTAGACTTCTAGACTCAACAAAGTCTGTTTTACTGAGAACATCTGGTAATGCAATTTAGCTAAAGAGATTTATGTTCTGTATCCTGATATGTAAACATATGGTCATGAGGAAAATGCAAACTCACAATCAAATAATTATAAAATTATAAAAATAATAATTATTTAAAAGTGTGTAACTACCTACTCGTATATAATACAAGTATTTTGAAATTTATAAAACAAAACTTTGTTCTGATGTAGCCAGCATATGACCTCCCGTGAATTCCATGTTTAAAATAACAATGGGCCGAATTCAATACTCTTCTTTAACTAATGAAGCTTATCTAAAAATAACAAAATAAGAGAGACTTACGTAATAATACATCAATTAGAAAAAGATGCAAGCTATTTCCATGGTTACTAGAGACGATCACTAGGTTAATGAAAAGTGCCGAATTTGGCCCAATGAGTTTTAAAAGTATCACTTCCAGTTGATCGTTTGTAAACAAAATCTAATATGTTGTTCCAATAAATAGAAAAGTTTGTAATACGAAATTTTGAATTATATTTTATTGTTTTTCCTCAAAAATCTGTAAGCTCCAAATTAAGCACCACTTCCAGTTTATCATATACAATACGAACCATAGAAACCGTGACATAGGTGTTTACATGGAAAAAGTTTTTTTTTTTTTAAGTATCATCGTCCCCGCAAGTCTATAGTGGGAGTTTTGATATGGATAGATAGATTATTTAATTTTGCATCGAAGTGTATCTAAATACTCATAATTTAAAAGTTTATTCTTGAAATATTTATAAAAGTATAATGCTATGTTAAACGCCTATGTGACGGTTTTCATGGTTCACACTGTGTTAAAATCTAATAGGTTGTTTCAAATTATATAGCAGGTTACTAAATTTGAGAAGTTTTGGATCGTATTTTAATATATTTTTTCAAGAAAATTTGTTAAGAGCTTCCAGTAAAGTACCATTTCCGGTTTATCATTTTTTAGAAAAAATAATACGTCGTTCTCATTAATACAAAAGTCTTAAATACCAAATTTGAAAAATTTAGATTACATCATAATATATTTTTCACGAAAATCTGTTTAGAGCTTCATGTAAAGTATCACTTTCATATTAAATAGGGAAATATACTTTTTTGAAAGTTTGATATAAGAGTTATGAAAATTAAATAAGCTGCCATTGTTTTTATTCTAATTAAAGGTTTAATGTGCCTGCCATATTACATTTATGACTGAATTTTATCACAACACTGAAAGAGCATTCTTTATTTTTAAAATTTTGATAAATTATCAAGTAATCTTATGAAATAAAATAAGAGACTATATTATCATTTATTTATCTTGTCATTAAATATTTTACATTTATGTCAGAATGAAAGACCCTATCCCAAAAACAGACCTAAGCTCTGCAGGAAATAAGGGTTTAGGAGATCTAAGAAACAAGATTTCACCAAAATCAGATAATAGTTCGGGAGATCTAAGAAACGAGATTTCACAAAATTCAGAAAATAAAACTCTAGGAGAACTGGAATGCTTGCAATGTATGGAATACATCAAAACTACCATCCCGATGTGTGTAAAAGGGCATTCAATTTGCGAAAAGTGCAAATCAGAAAAAGATTCATGCCCAATCTGCAAGTCAAAATGGAATTCACGAAATTATGCACTGAAAGAAATCATCTTCTTTATGGAATTCTCGTGCAAAAACCGCAGTAACAACATTATGCATCCTCATATTGACGACTGTCAGGAAGGATTCTTTAATTGTCCTTTGAAGGAAATGATGGGCTGCAGTTGGCTTGGAAGAATAACGAATATTAAAGGACATCTCAACTCTAAACATTACTTCAGTCCTAAAATGTCGTCATACGTCAAGTTTTCGTCAGATTTTAAGGAATCTTTATCGATTAGTATTCACGATCAATACGAATCTATATTTAAAGTATACAAAAAATATTTGAAGTCGAAAGAAATGTATTTATGGGCAGCACAATATATTGGAGAAAAAAGCAAAGCTACAAATTACAGACTACAAATTGTTTTTACTGATAAGAATGGTAATGGATTTGATACTGTAGTTTCATGTGATTGCACGCCTATAACTTCTGATAAACATGCTTTTGAATCGTCTTGTATAAAAATACCTGGATATATATTGAAACCATACGAAAATGATAATAATTTGGACTATACTGTTGCTATATTATTGAAAAACAATTTTTATTTTTACAAATATCCAATACGTTATTAGCTTTTATATTTATTCTTTTATCGGGCTGTATATTTTTTTATTTATTATAAGTACTTATTTATTTTTACAATAAAGATTTTTATATTACCACAATTGTTTACATATTTTTGGAAATTTAGGTTAATAAACATACTTAGGGTAAATACAAAATCAATTTTTATATTAATGAATCTTTTTCGTACTTACGAAACGATAGTAGGTATTTGAAAGTACTGCAGAAAAAATAAGTCCTTTTACTCACCTGAAACAAAAGAAAGCAATTGTTAGAAATTTCAACAGCATATCTTATATAATGACAATAATTTCAAAATAACAATTTAATAGATATCATCAAATAATTTAAGAGTCTATTACTTATTTTAGTTGTGAAATATAATGTTTAACAAGTATTAGAGATTGTGTAAAATATTTTAATGGATCTACTTTCTTGTAGAAGGCATTAAACTTAATAACTTTTTTAATTGTAATTGTAAAACTTTCTTTACAAGTTCGGAAAATTAATAGTGCAGTTC
This sequence comes from Ophonus ardosiacus, assembly GCA_943142095.1. Lineage (NCBI taxonomy): Eukaryota > Metazoa > Arthropoda > Insecta > Coleoptera > Carabidae > Ophonus > Ophonus ardosiacus. The sequence continues at coordinate 29,693,416 of OW964832.1, read as the reverse complement.
CTTTCACTGGAGATAGACCAATTTAATCCACTAAACTTCTATTCTAACTAAAATGTTTTATCAAATTATTTTTATGAATTAGAGTCAGTTCTGTAGGTACAAAGATTTAATAGAATAGATTTTGACATATTTACAACGTTGTAGGTAGTCCTAATAGATGAATCTTAACATCTCAACTGATTTACAGCCGATATTAGTGTTAACTGATCCACTTCTACCTGAGCCTTTGATTTCTTCTAGCATGTCATTTAAATTGATGTAATTATGAGGATTGTTATTTTTCATTGGCTGTTTTTGTATATGCATTTCTATTTACGTACTCTTGACAGCGCTTACCAAGCGTCACTTCACTAGAGAGAACACCACAGGAGCCACTTTTTTGCCTTTTGAGAATTAAGCATAATTTTCAAGTTTCAAATTTGATAAATAACGAAGACAGATTTGTGAAAAATTAATGAATCTCACTGGAATTTGACCTCAGGGCCTTCCGATATCTAGTCGGACACTCTACCAACTGAGCTATGAGATCCCGTGAAGTTCTTGAATTTTTCACACGTCGCATACATCGTTGTAGACAAGTTTTGTCTCCCACTTGGAGTATCGTCACCCGCACAACACCGCGACATCACTTGCAGCAGTGTATTGGCACTGCAGGTCAATACACTGCTGCAGGTGATGTCGCGGTGTTGTGCGGGTGACGATACTCCAAGTGGGAGACAAAACTTGTCTACAACGATGTATGCAACGTGTGAAAAATTCAAGAACTTCACGGGATCTCATAGCTCAGTTGGTACAGTGTCCGACTAGATATCGGAAGGCCCTGGGTTCAAATTCCAGTGAGATTCATGAATTTTTCACAAATCTGTCTTAGGCTGCGTTTATGTTGGAGCTGCGATAAACGATAAGAGTGGCGATACTAGCGAAGCAGTGCGAATGAATGTATAGATTTAAATGTAGGTGTTTATATTGAAGCAGCGCGCAAAGCTACGCTTAGGAGCTGACAGCGATAAGAGCGTCGAGAACGAATTGAATGTATTTCTACTCTCTCATCGAGGCAAGACTAGTGATGCAGCGATATCTCGATTTTTTGTTTATATTACATAAATATTATACAAAAAAAAATATTTGTCGGTATAAATAAATATTTTAATTGCCTTTTCATTTACATTCATAGTTATTTATTAATTTTTGATTTATTGGGTTTTAGTAAGAAGAAAATGCTACACCATTCAAACACCAGACTTAGTAAAATAATATTTTAATCAATTGCTTGTAATGTTGATTTAGTTACTACTTCTATTTATATATTTGAAAAATTCGAGACTCTCGAGTCGAAATCTAGAGAAAGTAAGGAAAAATATGACGAGACAAGATGCAGAGGAATCTTGTCCTCGAAAATTCGAGACGAGACGAGAGTGGATTGTTTCTCGCCATATTTCTTATCGCGGCAACACTAGGCAAGATGGAGGTAGACAAATTAATTATCGAAGTATTTGTTAGATCTCCATTATGGGATCAAACAAATAAAAACCATCACAACAGATATGTGCTGGATAAATTATGGGATGAAGTGGCGAGTAATTTAAACTCAACAGGTAAGTGTTTATGTTTATTTACATTAATTGTAGGTTACATTTTGTCAAAAATTAAATGTCATTTATAATAGGATTGTGACACAAGTAAGTTTTAAATAAATCACGAATATTTTGTGCAACCAGGGTTGGTCTACCATTACTACTTGTGGTATTGATTCGCTTTTATCGCTGCTCTTATAACTTTTATCGCAGCTCCACTATAAACACATCAAAGAAAGATAGATTTGATTCACTTTTATCGCTGCTCTTATCGTCGCTCTTATAGCTATTATCGCAGCTCCAACATATTCACACCCTTAGTTATTTACACAATTTAATTTGAACACTTAACACTGTTCATTGTAACCAAGTTACAGAAATTCACTGTTGAAATACATCTAAACAGTTCTTTATTCAAATTTGATGTAGGTCAGAACTCGGAATCGAACCCAGGCCATCCGAGTCACAACCGATTACCATGTTACCAACCCGCACGATGAATAAAACGTAAATATCTACTTCTTGGAATTCAAAGGATCGGGTCGAAGTGAATCGGTAGACACTAAAATTGGATGTTGGATTAGTATATCTTTAATATTTATCAGTGTCAAAAATTAATATTCTGTAAAGTAACTTATTATGTATTTCGAAAGTTTTTTTAACTTAAGTAATCTAAACATAATGATGCTATGCACTTTTAAATTATAGATTAAAAATTAGATGAGCTTAATAAAATGCTGTACCTGTTTGTAATCTTTGAACAACAAAGAGATCTTTTAATTATTGTAGTTCTGAATCTGCAATGTGAATCTCGTCATAGTTCATAATACAATATATAATCTTCGTGCTAATTAATATTTTAATAGCAATCTTTATAACCATGGAAAATTTGTCTGGTTTTAAAATTACATGTTTTCACATTATCTGTAGGTGTTAAAACAGGTTATTATTTCATAGAACGATAATTACCATGGAAAACCCATAAAAATAACTAGAAAAAAAATAATCTCATTTATAACACCGCCTAGAGTTAAACAAAAACTTAATCTATTTCTTGTAGCACCTGTATTATATTATATCATAACATTATCAGTCTAACAGTCATAATTTAAGTCTTAACACCATCATCAAATAAAAAGAAACAAGTTCTACTAAAACGAACCTTAACAAGTGCACGTTATCATAGATCAAGTGTTTCTAAAACGGTTTTTTATTTCATTTTCGTGTGATTCACTCTTTTCAGTGATTAATTGTTGGCTATCACTGGACACAAGTGGGTTCCACCTCTGTAGAAATATATACCTTCCTCACAATGCGGATCAGATAGGCGAAATGAATTAGAAAGACAATGCCATTGCGACATAACATTCGTGAGTCAGATTTAAGACTAGTTTTGAAATATTTCGACGAATGACTTAAAGAATTATCTACGGGTTTGGAAAAGAATAACAATGACATCTTAAAATGTGAAGGATTCAAGATTTAATCGTTATTAATGGAGGAAGCTGATTAATGTTGGTGGTACTCTCATGACAAATATTTTGACTCTGATAAAAGTGTTGTATTGTTTTACATATTTTATGCGATAATATCAGGAAATTTCCATACAATTTTGTTTATTTTGTAAAGCTGCATCACAGAAAATAAATAAATATACATGGTCATAAATTAGGAGGGCATATAGTACTGACCAAAATGAGTAAAAAAAATTTAATCAACATAAGTCCGATCTTCAAATGTTTTTGAGAAAGAGGCCATTTTGTATTAGAATCGAACAAAAACTGTCAAAGATAATGGTCGAACAAAATTTTCTCTATGCCAGTAAATAGACTATAAAAAATCTGTTGTGGCCAGCACAAAACCTTCCGTCAATTCAATGTATTTGTACAAATCAGATACCAAAAGTTCCTTGGAAAAGATTTTATATATCCTGTAAAATTGTAACACGAACACACTATTTTTTACAAATTCCATATTGCAAGTTCCCTTGAAAAGGTTCTATAAATCCAATATAATTATAACACAAATGTACATTCTGTAAATTATACACTTCCTCATTCCTATACAACGCAGTTCTTCCTCTCTCAAATATTCTGCTACGCAGTCCTTCCATTTTCTCTTTGGCCTTCCTCGTACTCCCGGCATTGAAACTGCAAGTCACTTGCGAAGGACACTCTGTCACTTATGTTACTTTCTGATTCTATACTTTCCACTTTGGTTTTGCACTTGACACTGACATCTGTCAATTAGAATTTTTTGAATATACATATCTGTTGTTTCCATAATTTTTGCAAAGCAGACTGATTTTTGAAAGTTAACCTCTCTTAATCTCTCTATAACTCTATATTTATTGAATATGAAGGAAAATGTATAATCAAATCTTACAGAGAATAAAATTTTCTTTCATATTAATGATCATAAAATGTAGAAAAATGATATTTAACTGGGTTTTTTCCAGAAAAACTGTTAAGATCTTCAAATAAGGGTACTTCCGGTTGACCAATTATAACCAAAATCTAATCAGCTCTTCATACGGTTGTAAAGAAGAGGAATACGAAAGAATAATAATTTTTAAAATTGTAGTTTTGGAGTTATCGTCGGAGAAAAATTTGTCACACACACACGGACACACAAACAGACACACACACAGACACACACACACGGACACACACACACGGACACACACACACGGACACACACACACGGACACATACAGACATCAATGTAAAATTAGTAAAATCGTATTCTAAGGATCTTAAAACGTGCTTATTCATTGAAAACTCACAACCGAATTTTTTGACCAAAAACAATACCTTCCTTTTGACGGAAGGTAAAAACAATAACATTTTATATGACACATTTTTTTTCACTTTATAATATAGTTACCAAGTTACATTTGAAAACTAAAAATTGGCCAAGGTCGCTATTTATATTTGTCTTAGTACAAATATTCGATTTTTTTTGAAAAACACAAATACACCTAAAGATGACCTCTGAAAGGTAAACAAAAAGTCTCATTTAATCAAAGTCGTAACTCTTATAGTTTTCGAAATAGCACAGGTAAACACCGAAAAAACTCATTTTTCACTGCCTTATATCTCGGAAACTATTGAAGATCGGACCCATTTTGATTAAGCTTTTTTTACTCATTTTGGTCACTACTATATGCCCTCATAATTTGCGACACTTATTTTTTAACAGCCTGTATATAAGTACAGGAGTTTTGTTTCGGTCATATATGTAGTAACGCACTCAGGCAACGAGCTATTACAAAGTTGTTCTTTTTTGTTGCCAATAAAAAAAATTTGAAAAACTTCGCACATAAACAGGAAACCTGTTGTTTTTCTGCTAGCTGACATCCATTGCAAAATGAGAGGAAACATGCGCCTACGCCCATGCTCCAAACATTCGATATTAGTGTATTAGTATACACGGAGGAGGTCTTTTGACCCTCCCGTGCCTTGTATTCTTTGGGCTCTTAGCACCGCCGAAGCGGAGTTCCCGTCCCTAGCCACGAGGAGGCGAGCCCCTACTAACTAGAAACGGATGCCTTTGTTAGTATGTTATTTGTTAGTACATTAGTGTTTTAGTACGCGTACTATTTGTACATAAGATGTTAGTAGGTTATTATTAGTTAGTACATTAGAGTATTAGTACGCGTACTATTTGTACATAGGTTGTTAGTAACCAATAGTACCAGAGCAGTCAGTGAATCCGTGCGACGACCACCTAGCGCGCGTAGGCGCGGCATCGGAGTTGCACGTTCTACCACTGGTAGCTATTTAACATGGATGAGTGGTCAAGTCATCACATGCGAGTGCAGAGCTGCCTCACTAGGCGTTTAACGACTATGCACTTAGTCGGCCGGTGACATCAAAGATCTTACACACTACACCGGCAATGATGGAAATATGTCATCTTGTGGTCTCAAGTTCAATTGTGTACTCGTCGCAATGACGGAGAACTGGTTGTTATTAGAGAACCTCTTGCTGCCTTCACAAAGAACAATCAAAGGGACATAGTGCGCTAAAAAATCGACTAATCTACCACTTGACTGAGTCTATGATCCGCAACCCCAGGGAGATGACATCCCCAGGATCCGGAATCGTCCTTCTGAACCGAGGTTCAACAGGAACACTAGACAGCTTGTCATGTCTGGGTTAAGCTGGACCCTCAAAGAACAATCGAGGCGGGCGATCCGCTAAGAAAGGGAACTGCCCACCATATCGACTGAATCAATGTCATGGGACCCTAGTCTTGGTAAACAACTCTAGGGTCGCAATGTCGTCCATCTGAGCTAGGAGCTCATCAGGATCAACTGGCCAGCTTCGCAACGTCCGGGTGATACGCAATCTTTCATCAGCGAAGTCAGGACACGTGAAGATTCTATGAATGGGATCATCTACCAAATTGCAGCTATTGCAATTAGGGTCATTCCTCTTGCCTATCCGGTAGAGATGGCTTGCAAAGTCCCCATGCCCGGTAAGAATCTGCACTAGATTCGTCGTGCACGGACTGAAAGCTCGCCGATCGCTAACCTCAGGCAGGAATTTGTATGTTACAGACCCCTTTTCAGTGTCATCCCACGATTTCTGCCATTCGCCAATTAAGATGCGCCTGATTTCATTCAGATACTCATTCTTACTAGTATAATCCTGAGTTCTGATATTATGACCAAAGAGTACTACTGACCCACTACTTTTAAGTTTGGCTTTCGCCATCCTTTCCTCAATTACCAGGTTCAGCGGGGGGAGTGAAGCTAACACGCAAGCAGCCTCGTTAGAGACTGACATGTATGCAGCAGTAATTACTTTCCCACAAAAACCAGTGAGGCTAGTCAGTTTCCTCTTATTCCTTACTAAGTTAGCTCTATGGCCCCACACAGAGCATCCATAGGTAACTATAGGCACCACTGCACCTTCGTAAATGGTCCTAAGACCTTCAGGTGGTCGTCCCCATCCCAGTTTCATGTAGCGCCTTAGTAAAATGAAGATGGTTCTGGCACGATCAACCACGTAATTGATGTGCTCAGTGAACAAAAGCTTTTCGTCGATGATCAAACCTAGATATTTGGTCTTACGCGAGCGTCTAACGTTACTTCCATTGAGTTTGACCGTGGGGTCTCTGCTCAATTGTCCTTTTAACAGCACGTAAGTGCTTTTGCTGGTGGAAAAGGTTAGTTTGTTAGTCACCGCCCAGCGCTCAACCCTACCTAGAGCTTCACGAGCGTTCAGCTCCAGGCTAATCCGGTTTTTGCCACACACTAGCAGCAATAGATCATCCGCATAAGCGATCGTTTTAGAATGTTCGATTGCTACATTCTCCAGGAGGGTATCGACCACCAGGTTCCACAACAGTGGACCAAGGACAGATCCTTGCGGACAGCCCTTGGTAAGGTCTTTACTGATGGAGATGTCTCCAATAGTGTAAACTGCACGTCTGTTCTGCAGATAGCTGCACAGCACCCGCAGGACAGCGCCGTTCACACTAATGTCCTTTAGCCTTTTGATGACACTAGGCCACCACAGGTTGTCAAAGGCTCCCGATATGTCTAAGAAAATACCTAGAACATATTTGTCTTCCGAGCTTTCGATCCAACTGATCATTTCACTCACAGCCATTGTAGTGGACTTCCCCTTCACAAATCCAAACTGGTTTTCATTGTGAAAATCGGGCCTGTCAACATGTAACAGGTGGGCAATTATTCTCTCAAACAGTTTCCCAAACTCTGGTAAAAGAGAAATGGGTCTGTACGATCTTGGTTCAGCCAGATCTCTATCCACTCCCTTAGGCAGAATTTTTAGATTACCCGTTTTCCAGGCTATTGGAAAATAACCTGTTACCAGGCAACCCTCAAACAGCTTTCTCAGAAGTTTCACGAGAATACTGGCTGTGGTCTTAATAAATGCACCAGGAATCCTGTCAAGGCCAGGGGCCTTTTTGTTACTAATCTGACTAATGAGGTCCAGGATCAGCTCATCCGTCAGCTCAGGAAGATCTACAACATCCGCTATATGGTCATTCATTGTATTTCTAATGTCCGCATGTTCAGGAGCATCACTGTCCACCGAGTCATCCGGCATCAGCGTGTTAACTAATGCATGGAGCGATGACTCAGTATCACTCGTGTAGCGACCGTTTCCCAAGTGCAGGGTACTCAAGGGTTGAGTTTTCCTGCACTTATTGCTGGCCAACTTGTAGGTGACACCCCACATCCATTGCAGTCCAAATTCCATAAATCACAAAAAGTTATCAATTGAATGTACAGGAGTAAATGACGCGTGTCGCCCGTCCTTGATCCACGTTCGCCGGAAATTCCATTAGTCGGAAACGATAGGATCGGAGGCAGGTTTCTAACGTTCCGCCAAGCCAAACGGAATCGCGGTTTACCTTCTCTTATACTCCACAGCGAGTGTATTTAGACGGATAAAATGTACCTCTCGTAATCAGACTAACTTCCAAACAGCGACAGTAAGACGCAGCATCAGATAGATTTTAATTTAATTCAAATACGACGATGAACAAGAAGGTCATATAAAAAGGACAATTGGAAAAGTGTAGGTAACTCATAATTTGAAAAGAATCACCCCTTTTCTCTTATAGTTTTTGAATCTACTATTAACTATTAGCTTCAACTAAAATGGGACCCGGTAAAAAAAAGTTGACGTCACAACTTCAATGTAGTTACAGTACTACTATGCGAAAAGTTTACAATTTCATATTACCTATTCAAAATTTGTAAAAATAAAATCCATATACATATTTATATATTATATATAATTTTATATTACCTACATGGAAATGTATGAAACATCATTTAAATAAAATAAAACATATTTATTAAGAATATAACAATAGATTCTGTCTTTGAAAATATTACGAAAATATTCTGAAAGTGACACCATGACATCAATTTTTGGCAGATTATTTGAATCTGCTCGCTCAAAAGCATCCGTGTTTTTATAAATTATAAAATTATTAAAAAAACGCACTGTAAACGAAACCTCTTCTTTGATGACAACTCACACTGCTAACACATGAGTGAATGACAGCTGACATATGTAATTAAAGATATGACGTCACATACAAATTAAAATTCAGTAAAACTTAAAAAAAAAATCAAAAACCATAAACATTTGGAAAGCGTAACAAACGCTAAAATTTAAAATTTTAGTTAGTCTTTCAGAAAATAAATAAATTGAAAAATGAGTGAGATTGAGAATCCTTAGTGTTGCCACAAGACCAAGACTGGTCTTGGTCTTGGTCTCGTCTCGTCTTGGTCTTGTCAAGACGAGACCATCATTTGGTCTCGACTAGAAAAGTCGAGACGAGACGAGACCAGCATCAAGTCTTGTCGAGAAAGTCTTGAAGTCTCGACAAGACTCTCGACTTCAGATCAAAGGTATTGTTTTAAACATATATACTCTAAAAGTGTTTCAAAAACTGAGAGTATTGCTGTAAATACTGTTTGAAAATTCGAATAAATAAGAAAGATATTAATTTTTCAAATTTTGTAATTTTCTACTTTCATAAAAATATAGTTAGTCATATATTTTTTTATATGTTATTTATTTGCCAAAAAAATACACTTATTCCAAAAACTTAAGTAAATTATAATAAACTTATTTAGAATAATAATGGTATATTTAATAAAAACTGTAGGTAGTTACATAAACACAATTCTCTACAAAAAAAAAAGAAAATAAAACTTATTTGAAAAACATAAATCAGTTATAATACACGTGCTTAAATTTATAAAATTAGTAAAAAAATTAGTAACTAAGAAACTTTAATAATAACAGTTTTACGGTTTAACGAATTATAAATAGATTAACTTTTAAAAATCAGTCAGCTTTACTATAATCATAGAAACAGCTGATATATTCAAAAAATTGTAATTGACAGATTTCAGTGTCAAGTACAATTTACATAATGATTGTTCGTGTTATAATATTATTGGATTTATAGAATTTTTTCCAAGGAACTTTCGGTATGGAATTTGTAAAAAATAGTATATGTTCGTGTTACAATTTTATTAAATATATAGAATATTTTCTGGGGAACTTTTGATGTGGGATTTGTACAAAATACATCAAATTGACGGAAGTTCTTGTGATAGCCACAACAGTTTTTTTATGTAATAAAACTTCTTTTACATGTTGTAGAAGGTAGAGTTAAAAAAAATCAAGGCATGGAGTAAAAAAGTATAGAATTTTTTGGAGATATCTAATAATTCTACATATGGTATTTCTTTCTCAAGAGGTTTCTCTTTTTAATTTTTAATTCTTGTATCATCCGTTTATACTTTTCTTTATTACATGGTTTTATATTTTTAGGATGCAAAATTGTTAGATTGACTAAAGTATTGTATTCTGTAATATTTGGATTTGGGTTGGGCAAACCTACCTACTTTTATTACTAGCAGATGTCTAAAAGTGGTTGTTATTGTCTGGTAGTATGCAGCATTTATAGCACAAGTCGTTGTAAAATTTATTTTTCCATTATTGGATTTTTACAAGAAAAGAAATGTGTTATTTTTTACCCATTTTTTTTTATATTGTGTTATATTAATATTAGGGATTAGGAAAAACAGTTTGTTTTACACATTTGTGCGTACAAAGTTTTAAGGAAATTGTTAAGAAGGGCTTGTACATTACGACTTTTATATTTACATTTCCTTTAAGGCTTTAAGTCAACGTTGATTATTGTTTCAATTTTTTCATATGAATGAATTAGGTATTTATACAATGTATTTAATTTTCTCATGGGGTTCAAGCGCAAACTTTTGAAATAAAGCAGAGGTTCTCAACCTGTGGTACGTGTACCAGGGGATACGTGAAAGGCTAGTTTTGTTATCTGCCTATTTAACATTTATTTATTAAAATATAAAAAAATAGCGAAAGAAGTTACTTTTTAGGAGATTTTTGTCTATTTACTTACTGCTTCATTTTAAACATATACATTAACTATTGCTAATAATTTTGTAGATAAGGAATTGAAATTATATATTTTATGTTTAGTAATGAGAAACAACACTCGATATATACGTATATTTTCATATTAATTATTTCAAGAGCTCAATTATCAAGTTGATGATATTCATAGAAAACTTAATAATAAATATCTCAAATATTATTTGGAATATTTGAATCGCGATTGTACTGGTGTTCTTAGAATTTTATGTACTATTAGATGCGATTATACAAAAATTGTTTATGGAGGCAAAGTCGAGAGTCTTGTCGAGACTCAAGACGAGACGAGACTGACATCAAGTCTCGTCTCGACAAGACCAAGACGAGACCACTCTAGTCGAGACCAAGTCAAGACCAAGACAAGACCGACCCCAAGTCTCGTCTCGTCTCGACTTTCGGCAACACTAAGAATCCTCTTTTTAGCTGTGAACTGCTAGTTGTATGAACAAAGTTTAGTTTCACGAATTTAATTCTTTATTTATTACACGTTAAACTTATCGGCTATAAAGTGTCATCTACTATCTAATCTATTATTAACTAAAACAGTGTATATCATTAGATTATTTTATTCGTTTTATTTTCGAAGTTTTTCCAACAACTTACAAACAAATAACATGTCTATAAAATACACATTATTTCTTGCAATATTAGTTCAAAAAACCGTTACTTGTTGCAAAAACGTGAAACATACAACTATAACCATCTCAATCATCACGTATATCTGAACAAGGTTTTTCTTGCAGCTAACTTCAGTTTTGTGTTATGCTTATGCCGGCAACATGATACGAAGTTAGCTGCAACTGCAACAAAACATCCAGTGTGAAGTACACTGCAGGTAAATCTCATGTCTGACGCTAATCTAACGAGCTTACAGAGTTACCAGGACTTGAAGTAAGGATGTACAGTCACAGCGTAGGGTTAAATTCCATGTTGGAAATTATATACGGGATGAAAGATCGTGAGGTTAGACTGACCTTCAGGATAACTTCTGCAGATGGTTTATTAATGGATTAAATTACAGACAGACAAAAATGATTACAGGCTATGTTTGTTAGTGCATAATAAACAGTTGAAATGCAGAAGGATAAATTGCAAAGTAATAACATCCTTCTTTCCAATTCTTTATTCTTATATTAATGTACAGTTTTGCGGTTTTTATATAAAAATATCAATTGTAATTTAAAATAAATAATTCTTGCTTAAATTATGCACAGCAAACTTTTAAAAATATGTTATAGGCCCTTTTACGAGCAAGTAGCGTCAGTTATAAGTTGATATAGTTACTATCAACTTAAACATTGGGATATTTCACTACATAGAATTGGCGTTCGCTAAGTCAAACCTTACAAAGGTGCACTTTTGTTTAACTTCCATAAGAGTATCATTGCTGTCAGTAGTTTTTCTTTCATTTTTCTTATATTTTGACTTTTTTTAGTGTTTATTATTATTTTAAGTAGAGCATATTTCCTTGTTTCCTGTTTTGTTAGTAGTAGCAGTAGATTACTTATTATTTTTCATTTTGAATATACTAGTTAGTAGTTTTTCGGTTATCTTCATAGTTTAGTTTTTTTCTTAGGGCGTGTTATAATAAATATTAGGCAATAATAGTTTCATTAATTGTAAATGGAAGAACTGGCTGAGAAGGCTATAGGAAAGATTGGCGACAACTCACAAATTGACATCAATCGAACATCGAACTGCACGGATATAATGTATTTGTGATTAAATCTTATTATGCACCCAATGTCTATTGTAGTGTATTTAAAGCTTGGACACGAAATAAATAAATAAATTGTAAATATTAGTTTTATTATCTATTCTCCGCTATATAAATTGTTTGCGCCTATGTAAAAGCATACGAATAAAATAAAATTGCTCCCGTGTTTCAGTTTCAAATTTCGCCACCAGGTTCGCATTCTTATCTCGTATCCCAATTAAACCGAGTACCTAAGAAAATATAGCCAGTGATTTTCATTATTTATTTTACTACAATGATTTTCATATTGCCCCTCTTAATAATTTGATATACTGACAATTGATATAAAAATGATTTTCTTGTGCCTTATGGTATTACTACATCTAACAATATATTAAAACATGTACGAGCCCTGCGCCAAAAGAATTGGCCTACAACCTTCTTCTTTACAAAGCAACTATACATTTATTACTGATAATAACGTATTTTATTTAAACAATAAATTAATTCTAATAACTCAAAAGTATATTTAGGAATAATAATGGAATATGTGTAAACATTTTTTTCTCTACGAAACATTCTAATAAATACATGTAGGTCAGTTCTTTTGGCGCAGGGCTCGTTCGTAATTGAAAATGCTTTATCTACTGACGTTATCCAAAGTCCATTTTTATAGTATTTGTTTCTCTGCGTAAATGATCTTGAAATTACGTTTTATATTTGCAAACATCCGCCGTATTTAAACGCGAATATTTATTCTTTCTAAGCAGGATATGAATCATACCGTATTTACTAAAACCTTCCAAAACAAACACTAAAATTTACCTTGAGTCTCGTTTCCCGCTATTATTTAAATGACTAGAGAAAAATAAATTCTCTCATGCTATTCGGTAGCTAATGAGCTTTGTTTTTTACAAGTGAATAAAAATGAGCTCCCGCTCTTGACCTTGGAGCGTGAAAGATCTGAATCTAGCTCATTATGCATGCAAAAAACATTCCTACCGGCAATTGTTTCACACTTGCAATAATTTCGCAAATTAATCATGCAAGCTGTGTAGTGAAATAGCAAAGAGCTTTGAAGTTTCCGTAGGAAATAGATTTTATGGGGGTATAAAGTAATAGGAATTAATATGTCATAAATATTAAACAATAGTTCATTATCCGATGTTTCTCAGAATAAGATAGGTATAAAGTAAATAGTATATTTAAATTTTAGCGACGTATGTCTCATAAATTATCTGTCTCATTTTCTGGTCTTTGTCGTGTATATTATTGAATAGTCTTGTCCTGTTAGTTGTAGATTGACTGAAAAATAGTTAACAATACAATGTAGGACATAAAAATAAATTGACGTTAGTGTATTCCTACAAGAATGTCTATAGTTTTAACAATAAAATATTCATAAATTTCGAAAGTTTATTTTTAAAAAATAATAAATTATATACCATTATACAAAATTTGTTTAAAATGATGAACTCATACACAAGCTTGGCAACGATTCATTAATGATATAGTTATTTTATTACGCGATATACTTCCGGTGTTCATTGATGCAAATGTGTTAATATTTTTCGCATGTCATGCAGTTATTTATGTATCAAGGCACTGAAGTTCTATTTTGTATTACGAATGTGAAATTTATTTGTCGTGTCCCTTAGGGCCGACGAAAATAAACCATATGAGTGATAAACGAAAATTTCAGTGCCGAGGTTCATATTAAATTTTATTTTAAATCGAAAATTGTGAAAATGAAAGGAATATTTATTTTATAGGTTATGTTTAAATATAATATGTCAGTCTGACATTCAATGTTGCTAACCTCGGACATTGAAGTTATTACTATTGTACATTGTACACCTCATCTGCACACTTTATCTTACATGTATAGCAATAGGGCTGTTACAAGAATTTTTATATGACTTTTAAATACTAAATTTAAAAAAATACTGTTCTTTAAAGAGCCTCTAATTTGAAAATATTACGAAATATTTATCAGATATTTTACAATTAAATCTAAACTATTTATTTATAAATAGCGTAAACTGTTTTCCTATTGGCTATGAATCACGTGCTATATGTACTCCGACGTCACAGGAGTGGGGGGTTGTTTTTCATGACTATTTCTAGCGCCAATCTTTTTACCTCTCGCTAAGAGAGGTATTGGAATCATGCTAAAAATCACATATCCAGATTTTAATGCATAAGCTCGTTTCAAGGTCACTAGAATTTGATTTTAACATTTTTACAATGATGTCTGTGTGTGTGTGTGTGTGTGTGTGTGTGTATGGCTGGATGTTGGACGGACGATTCCTCAAAAACTATAACACATAAGACCTGTTTAACTATGAATTCCTCAATCTGACATTCCTGGGAAGAGCTGAAAAGGTTTTGGTAACAATTGAACAACCGGAAGTAGTAGTTTTTAAAAGAAATACTACATCTGATACATTTAAATTTTTTATTATATCTTCTATAAATTTAGAGATAAAGACGCTATAATATATAGAATATCGGGATATAACAAGTCGAGTAGGCGAAACTACACTAAGGAAACCAGTTGACAAATTCAAATGTTTATAACATAATTTGTAAATGACAGATTTTACTGTCAAAAATCAACAGTTTTAGTGACATTTTTATAGCTTTTTCTGGGAAGTACATTTAATCTTTCTTATTGTTTTATTAATTAAATATTTGAAATTATAGGTAATATGCATATATCCATCAGAAATACCGCCAATCTAGTTAATGAATTGGAAGAATCTGTGACATTTAGAAACTTCCTCATACAATGAAAAATAGATATAATTAGAATTATATGTGTGCAGAATACATATGTTAAATACAATAAAAAACAATATTTGGGTAAAGTTCTGTAATATTTTGTTATAAAACGACGGTTCGATAGCAAAGTGCAATACAATACTTATATAGCCTTATGGAAATATCGAGAGGTCTTGTGCTGGCCACAACAGATTTTTATTTTTGGGGTCCCGTGGCCGCGTGCCAGAGTGTCTGGTCGCGAACCTGGGGAACCGGGTTCGATCCCGACCGACGCCAAATACATTCTTAAGGTGGAAGAAAATATGTACCTATTTTCAAAATGACACCATCGTCAACTAAAATATATTTTCAAAAATATTTGTTTCCATTGAACTTATAATCCCCTCGGGGAAATCATAAATACTTCGATGTCATTATATGAAACATTCTTCTGTACAAAACAAAATAAACCTCACATTATCATAATTTCCTAACTTGATTTACTGGACGTTCTGTTTATATACTTTATGAAGAAATAGTAAACAGTGTGATTAATATTCAAATGAACAATTATTGTACGTCGGGTTGCAATATCTGGATAATATATGCACAAAATAATTGGTGTAACTAGCAGCCACTGCGGGAAAGACAATTTTTCGCCGCCGGTTTAATAAGTTAATGCGCCACATAAATTTCAGTTTACTATATTAAAATTTATATGCCGCGTAGGTATTTTTCCTGACAGTTGGTACTGCGCAATTGTGGTCTGCAAGTTGACACGCGGAAAATGCATCGAGAGAAAAAATAATGTTTGAAAAATTCTATTTAAATGATAATAAAATATTAATTAGTTTTATATACAATTATAAAAAGAACAAAAGTTTTTTAATAGGTTGGTATTAATTATTAACGATAATAACACGTTTAGTAAAGTTTTCTTTTTATGGTTCTAAGTGGTGACAATAATTATTGATACTCATTGATTCTGAGAACATGGCATACGATCACGCAAAGATTGATTGAAAATAAAATATGCTTTAAAGTATAAAGATAGATCGAATAGGTATCAGAAATCATAATACAATTTAAATAAATATTTATAAAACCATTATCAACTAATACACGATACACGTAATGTCATACATACTGTATGAGTATGAGAAATTAGCTACTTTCTATAGAGTAATCGAAAATAGCGCCGCTTTATACAATTTTGACATTTGCCACTCATTTACTATGGCTACATTACTATTTCCATAGGCGTACATTTCGAATTTCCTATGCAGTTGTCAAAAGAATAATCCCAAGAACCGTTTTCTTTACTTTCATCCAAACGAAGCTTCAAGAAAAAATTTGTCAAGTTCTTTATGAAAAGCCATAATAAAATGAAATTGAAATTTTTTCACGAAAGTATGCGAAACCAATATGAAATGAAAACATACGGCAATGATACTAATCAAATGTCATGCAGTTGTCGTCATTTGTCACATGTGGAATATAGATTTGACGAATTATGGAAAAATGAAATATGATTTTCACATTATTTTGGAACCAAAGCGGTCAAGTGACCTTCAGCCATTTTTGGTCACTCTGTATAAATTTTATTGATGATGAAGTTGGTGTTTTATACGGTTATGTGCAGCAAAATGAAAATAATTGTAAGCAAACAACTCTTGGATATTGTATCACAATTCACCGGCTCAGTTCACTACTGATTGTTTTAGCCAAAACAACATCGTTTTAATGTACCAGATTTTTGTAGTCAGAGAGTGTAAAGTTTTAAAAATACAATTTGAAGTTATCTGTATTGATGAGAGAATAACACACGAACAGATACGCTGAAAACTATGTAGTTCAAGAGAGAATTGCACCTCTCGTTGAGGATAACGAAAAATATTTATTTTTTGGTAGGTTAAAGCTTATGAAAAGGTATGAGAAGTGTTATGACAATGATAATTTTTATGTACCTATAGAAAAATGACTAACATGTATAATGTACATCTGTATCTTAAATATATACATATATAAATATGTTGTTACATTTTGGACAGTGCCGGA
This sequence comes from Ophonus ardosiacus, assembly GCA_943142095.1. NCBI lineage: Eukaryota > Metazoa > Arthropoda > Insecta > Coleoptera > Carabidae > Ophonus > Ophonus ardosiacus. The sequence continues at coordinate 29,676,353 of OW964832.1, read as the reverse complement.
TTAAGCATGAGGCTAGGGGCCCGGCTACGACACTATTTTGCCGATTTTTTATTTTTTAGAGTTGTATTTTATTTACTTTATGAGTTTATTTCTGTTGTAATTATTTTTCTGTTTAATTTATGAAATAAATTATACTTTTGGGGTCTTATGTTTTATTCTAGGGGCCCGATAATTGTTAGCACCTCAGGCCAGAAAATACCTTAATCCGGCCCTGATTTTGGATCATTTCATATAAATTTATTCAAAATCCTTTGACTCATTTTAATGAAATTCATTCATTTTTTTGTGTGTTCCTTATTATATTTTGAATTTACGTGTCCAAAACTATTTGGATACGTAACTAAGTTGTCAGAAGAGACCTGAAAAAACTAGTATGTTATTCATCTTGCCGTCACTCATTCAAAACAAAAAACGACGTGTTCATAAAAATTCCCGACAGAAAGGGCCTCTTCCTGAGCGCCAGACAGGAAATATGTAAATTTAGAAGGTGAGATCTTTAAATATATGATCAGGGACTCGTCTATGCTGCGTCTTTGTGAAGCGAACATAAGTTTGCCGTCAACGATTACTCACAAAATGATTTTAATCTATATGTAAAGCGGATAACTACATCCTCCAATGGCGTACTAGTGGGGTGGTTTAATAAATGCATATAGAGTAAACAACATTTACATTTTAGCAAGCTATATTATACCAACAATTTTCTTTAGATGTCCAGAATTTATTAATAAATATCATTGAAGTATTCCATAATTGAATAAACGAGCAACAAGAGAAAAAGAATCAGTGACCTAGGTGTTTAAAATAGGAGAATAGTTTTTTAATAATATTATCTGTACCGTACAACTCTATGGAGTGATTTACAGACAGTTACACCGCTTGTAGTTAAATTCTAACTTTTGGTTAAATTGACAATATCGTGTCGAAACGAATTGTCAAATGTGCTGTTAAATATTACTGTTAAAATTCCGATATGCACTTTTTTTATTAACCCGTAGTTAAGAATTTAACTATAATAATAAACTAAAATTTTAAATTTATGGGTGCGAAAATTTTCAAGTTTCGCTTTTGGTGCCCGAGTATACCTAATATAAAGGCGAGGTAAAATGGATTTAGTATGTGAAATCCTAGGTAATCAATAATTTACAGCGAACCACAGCCAATGGGGAAGTTTAGTAGGGTAAACATTCTACATAACAAACTATTTTCTCACAAATATAAAACAAATGACTGCTGAAATTGAAATTAAAAATTAAAATTATTGCCCCATTTATTCATAATTAATATTTTTTGAGTAAACTCTAAGTACGTCACAAGTCAGTTATGAGCAAACTCAGACAGAACGGTGAAAGCAAACCACTTGAACGTAGGTCGAACAACACCTCAAGTGACTGGTATCCGCAATCGCGTGCGTCAGTATATAAGAGACATACGTTGTATCAAGCCTCTACCGACGTCATCACAGCTTAAAATCGGCTTTACCGGAAAACCTGGGCATTTTTGAAAAAAATAAAACATGTTGCATCATTTTTCAAATCATTTCCCGTGGAATAAAAGAATAAAAAAAAAAAAAACGCTAAACTTCCCCATTACTGAAACTCATGTATATGGTTGCATATATTTTTAATTTAAATTAGCTTTCCGTAGGTTTGACAATAAAATGACAAAATTTACCGCGAATATGCCATCAAACATAAAGTTTTGTATGCACTTTGATTGCAACTAACGTTTATAACTTGATACGTGGATAACTGAAGCGTTAAAGTGCTAAAAAATATTAAACTGGCATAAGATTTTAGATAAAAACATTGTAAGAGCCAAGCACATTGTTTTAGTGTCATAATATTTCAGACGTGATTTAAATGTAAAGGATAAGATGGAATTAATTTTATCAAAAAAGTTTTGCATAGAATAATTTTGAAAATATTTTTGTCTTGCGGTTAATATTTAAACTCCCAGTTAAATAAAATTGAATCGGAATAATGACAAATTTATCTTTGCTGTCAATAATCCTCTTTAATATTGTTTATTTAATTGAAAGTTAAAATTTTAACAGGAGATTGTAGAGTTGCGTCCAGATAATTTTAATTTAAATGCTTCAAAGATAACCTAATAAATATTTGAATATTGTTTTACTTACTGCGTACGAATCAAAAGAAAAAGATGTCGGAGGAAAAGTATACAAAATATGAAGGTTACGAAACGCCTTTATCCAAGCTCCAAAGTTTGTTTAATCCGTGTTCGCGAACTATTCCCCGTTCTGGCCTTGCCGCGTCTATTTACAAGTAAAGCGGACGCAATCCGAACGGTATTTGGTTAGAATCACAAAGTTTAAATGAACAAACAGAAAGAAAAATAAAGGAAACACGGAACCATCCAAACGAAAAACAAAACACTTGTTTACCGTTCCATCCTTTTCTGCATCATTCCACCTCTATTTCGCTATCTCTCTCACCGTGTCTCCCTCGATAATATCGTTTATAAAGCAACCAACTGTGAACTTTTTCCCAGAATGCTTTATTCATGCTTTGGACTCGTATATAATTTGTAGATTCACTGAAATTGATTTTAGGTAATAAATAACTGCGTCGATTTCGTGTCTTTATCACCCTTTATGTATTAATATATTCTTTTTTTTTATGAAAATGGTCTAGTCTCGCGTAATTCATTTGAGGAATTTTATAACAACAATCGCAAATTTCTTGGCCTTGTTTATTAAAGTTTCTTTATAAAGTAAAACTGATTTATTTGAGATAATGCTGTTGCGGAATATGTTATTTCAAATAGAAATTCTTCCTTGAAACATCAAAATGTAGTAATAATAATGGTATTTTATTATAAACAAGTAAATTGTAATACAATTTCTGTCATATGTAATGTTGAATTACCTTGAATACACAACTGAGCATCATTTATAAAGGTGATGTCACTTCTAGAATAATTATATTTGTTTTCTACGACTCACGACAAAATATTGACAGTTATGTGTCTGAAATTCCATGTCCCTTTAGAAAATATGATAACTCAAGTGACATACATCTTGATGACACTTGAGGTGTAAGATTTCGGCGAGAAAGTTTTAATTTAATATTAAAAGTAGGTTAATTATTAAAGATTTAATGAGTATTTGGAATAGCTTAAATAAACGATTTTAGAAAATGCAAAACTTTTCTCCGCCAGAAATTTCAAAATAAAGATATGTTTCAAATTTTAATTTAAGTTTCAAGGCAGCATTCTGAATTGTAGTCATTATTTAAAGTCACTTTTTGTTAAAAAAGTTTAATTTTCAGGCATTATCCCATATATCACATTTAAATTTCATAACCTGAATATAACGGTTATTAAGGCCTGACAGGACATCCAGAAAATATGTTAAAAAGGTAATACAAAACGTCAGATTTTATTAAGGAACTGGAATATGAAATTTTAATATCAAGCAATTTTAAATTATAAATTTTATAACCTAATTATTTCAGCTCTATGAATATTCGCGCATAATAAATTAAAACGTTTTTCATACATTTCAAAGCGCAAACCTTTGTGAATTATACATTATTTATATACTTGAATTCATCTAAAAAGAATATTCGATTCGATTTACTTCATTGTAAGGGTTGTATACGTTTCTCTTCACGTTTAAACTACATCTAGTCTTGCTTGTAGTATTCTAATCAAAAGTCAAATACAATACAGAATACACCCACGGAAAATACTATTACAATAATAAAACAATTTCAAATTATGGTACAAACGTTTGTTTTCACTAACAATTAAAAAAATTAAAATTCTTTGCAAAAAAAATTCTTATACTCGCAATTGTCGTTTATTTGGAAAATTTTATTTTTTTGGAAAAGGCAATGGGTGGAGAGAAAATTCAAATATGTACTTGTAATAAGTTCAGATGATTAACTGAGACAAAAATAAGAGAAAAGGGGTAACAAATTTCGTTTTTCATCAAAAATCATTAATTTATAAAAATAATATTAAAAATTTCGCTACGTTCGACAAATAAGAGCACAAAAATTATTTTCTCTGACAAAAAAATGACAAAGCAATAACTTTTCCAGTTAACATTAATTTTTTTACTTTCTTCATTATTCCCCGTCTTTCCCTAACTGTTGGCTATCCTGGTTTTTCATTTAGAAATAGTATAGAAAGAAAGCTTATACGAGCTTTATGAAATCTCGTTACTAATGCAAAAAGTAACACTTTAAACAAATGTTGGATGTCATCACAAATAATCCGGACACTCCAGTAATCCGGATCCTTTTTTCAATCGGACATTTTACCTTCCTAGTCCATAAAAAGACTAAAAGAAAGCGCAACTGAAACAGCTAAATCAAAAATTTTGCAGACAAAATTAGATACGTTTTTTAAAAACATTAAATTTATGTTCATGTACACAAACATTTTATGTGCCTAAATATTTACATATTTTTGTACTTTTATTTTAATTTTTCATGTTTATAATAATATGTAATACGTATGTATGTATGTATGTTTAGTGTAAAAATTTAGTTTCATTAAATTGTTCTAAGTTCTCGTTAAACATCTTTATTTGTTTCATTTATGTGTAGATTTAGTGATTCGACAAGACAAATAAAAAAAGAAAATAACACATAAGATATAATCCAAAATAAAAAAATCTGTTGTGGCCAGCACAAGACCTCACGCCAATTCCATGTTTAAAATAGCAATGAGCTTTAAGTAAAGTTTCACTTCCGATTGATCGTTTGTAAACAAAATCTACTTTGTTGTTCCTATAAAAAGAACGGTTTGTAATACGAAATTTTGGATTACATTTTATTATGTTTTTCCTGAAAAATCTGTTAGAGCTTCAAATTAAGTACTACATCCGGTTTATAATATATAGTCAAAATCTAATATGTTGTTTCAAATTATATAAGAGTATTAAATACCTACCAACTTTGCGAAGTTTTGTATCATTAATATATTTTAAGGAAAAATCGTCACACAATTATTGTCAAAATCATCACCAACTTCCTTATGCTCTAAAACGCAATCTGTGTAAATTCTTCGCCGTACATTATCCATTTCGTAAATGTGTAGTTGCAAACTATTATTTGGCACTTAGAAATCACGTTCTTATTGAGAGCTGTTTGATATATAATGCTGCAAACATCAAACTTAAATCGAATTATCTTGTATATCTAATATTTATGTATGATGGAAAATATATTATTTTTACAAACCTTAATGCCGTTAGAATCATATTTAAACTACTAAATTCTTCTTAACACGGTTTAATTATTAATTTTAATGAAAACTGCTTCGTGACAGTGACATTTGTTTAAATGTGTCAAATTTGTTATTAAAGTATTGTTTTTGTTTGACGCAGAGGCAAAGTGATGTACAAAAATAAATTATTTTATAATATAATATAAAGTTGTTTCAAGTTATTTACTAAATGCTATTATCGTAAAATTGAAGATTGTGCCATTATATTTAATTTGTATTGGTGAAAGTTGCTAAAAAATTATATTCAATGAATTTTTTACAAGAAAAACTGTTAAAAGCTTGTATAAATGATACTTCCGGTTATCCGATATACACTAAAAACTAATGAGCTCTTCCCACATTAGTATAGAATGGATATACAAAATTTCAAATTTTTCTGATTGATAGTATTTGAGTAATCGTGTCCACATGATCCACACACACACACAGACACACAGACACACACACATACATACCTACAGACATCATTGTAAAAATGTTAAAATCGGATTCTGGGGTCATCAAAACGTGCTTATTCACTAAAATCTCTATATCCGATTTTTAGCACGATCCCTATACCTCCCTTACCTAGGGTAGCGGGAGGTAAAAATACAGAACTTTACCCAAATACTGTTTTTTATTGTATTTAACATGTCTTCTGCACACATATAATTCTAATTATATCTATTTTTCATTGTATGAGGAAGCTTCTAAATGCCAGAGATTCTTCCAATTCATTAACCAGATTGGCAGTATTTCTGATGGATATATGCATTTTACCTATAATTTCAAATATTTAATTAATAAAACAATAAGAGAGATTAAATATACTTCCCAGAAAAAGCTTTCACAATGTCACTAAAACTGTTGATTTTTGACACTGACATGTGTCATTTAAAAACTATGTTATAAACATTGGAATTTGTCAACTGGTTTCCTTAGTGCCTTGGCCTCTGCGATTAAATTACTCTATATATTATAGTGTCTTTATCTCTTAATCTATACAAGATATAATAAAAATTTTAAGTATATTAGATGGAGAATTTTATGTTCTTCAATATTTAATAACAAAAATTTCCAAAAAATTATATTTAGAAGAATTTTTCTCAGAAACTACTACTTCCGGTTGTTCAATTGTTACCAAAACCTTTTCAGCTCTTCCCAGGAATGTCAGATTGAGGAATCCATAGTTAAACAATTCTTAAGTCTTATGGTTTTTGAGGAATCGTGTCTACAACATCCAGACATACACACATACACACATCCACACACACACAGACATCATTTTAAAAATGTTATAATCGGATTCTAGGGACCTTAAATCGTGCTTATTCAATAAAATCTGGATATGCGAATTTTAGCATGAATCCAATACCTCTCTTAGCGAGAGGTAAAAAGAAAATAACACATAAGATATAATCCATTAGTCCGGATACCTCGCTAATATGGCGATTGCTGGAACGATATGTGTCCGGATTATCGAAGTTATACTGTACTATACTCTCCGTCAAATAAATATAGACTGATGCTCAATATTTTCCCTTCTCCCCACCCTGTCCCTTGCCATGCGGTGTTGCCGCTTCTTCATAACTTATCATTATCAACATGACCAACGGAATTGGTAGCAGTGGAGAAATTTCCAGTTCATACTTCACACTGATTTTGCTTTGCAAATTCTATATGTCAGTATTTTCTAGACATGCTTTGTGTTTACTGTTTACCGTTTAGTCTGGAATAAATTAAATTATCAGGATTTATGGATTGTAATGGTGGTCTATAAATTAGCAATTTCTATAGAAATTGCCTATCATCCTGCATTCAAGCATGAGAGACCAAATAATGAACAAAACAAATAATTTTCAAAATTTGGTATTATATTTCTCCCTCGCGGAAGCTAACTATGAGAAACTTGCTGCGCAAACAATCAACCCTAGCTATGAAACTAGCTAAACCTTGCATGCGTTTTATTAAACCATCCCTTTGTTCTTTATTAATTTCCTATAATGAATAGAGACAACGTAATAGCCTAATCTTCTAAAACATAGCCCCGGACACTTGAAATGACTCACCCTATCCAGTATGGGGTGCAAGCCCCAACCAACTTGATAATCACATAGAAAAGAATTTATACCTCATTAAGCACCCTCTGCCCATGCGAAATTTTATGTGGCGATAAATAGAAAGCCATAAATAACGTTAGTCCAGTGCAACACGAACAGGCTTCAGGCTTCAGCTTCCGTGTTCGTTAGCCGCCATAGACGTCCGTCAGAGGGTGCTAGTGGGGCATGCAAGGTGGAATTGCCTGGGCGCAGAGGAAGTCGTAATATTTTTATGGACCTTGTGGAATGTAATGAGAATTCTATATAAGTTTATTGTGGTGCAGAATGGTGTAGAGTAATTTTAGACAGGCTGGAGATATACTCTCACGAACGAAAAATGTATTGCAATATATTCATAGCCGTCGACTAATGTAAATAAGTAATACTGAAACAAACACCAGACTTATATTCACTACATATCATTATTTTTAAATTATTTTGTGGAGAACTGTTCAGCTGCAATCGTCTTATGCAAGTAGATAAGTTGATAAAAATGAGATAAAAAGATTATATCTTAGCCCAAACTCGAACTGAGGCAGCAAAGTTGCCTTTTAAAATAAGTACGTTCGTGTGCTTTGTGCTTTACAACATTTTTGATAAGGTAACACTCATGTGACTTCTTAAGAAAAAGTGTGACACCCCTATCACCTTTTATTTTTATTAGTCTAACAAAAATATATAATAATCGTTTTCCAGTGACATTATTTCATTATTGTACTAGTAAAAATCTTCACTGATTTTTGAGTGCTTACAAACTTCTTATGGGGACCCTCGTTGTCGTGCAGGCCACCAGCTAAAGAGCCTTATCTAGCGAAGGAGGTTCCTGAAAAACACTCTAATAGTGCGATTCTGTAACTTTCTGTAACGCTATAGAAATGTAAAAGTGAGCAAAATCACTACAATTTTTGTTTTATTTATTATCGTTTGAGTTAAAAAATGATGCGCTTTTGTTGTGAGTTACATTTCTATATTGGTATAGAAAATTACAGAAACGCACCATAAAACTATATGTATGTATTTCGCCTACAATAAAATGCCTCCTAGAGCGATTTGGAGACATGTTATGAAGAACTGTTTTTACACCGGATTTGAAAACTTCATAAGCGCCGTCATTTTTTCATTAAAATTTTTAAGAGACAATGTCGTTTTGTCAGAAAGTCGGTGTTCGCAAATTTATGCGTCGTGGTAAACTGCAATAATACTACTAGTGTAGGTATTTTTTGTTTTTGCTAATTCTGGATAACCCTTTTCACAGGAAACTGATATCTGATTCACTAATTTTTTGAAATATTTAAATTTGAAAAAATAATTTATTTTATTTCCAAGCTTTTTATATAAATACAAATATTAATTTCTAATTTGACGATAAGACACTTGCTTGCAAGACAAAAATGTGGAACATTGTACGAATGCTGTTTCTTCCAGTAAACAATACAATGTCACAATTTTTTAATAGGTAATTGTTGTTGTAAATTCTCGCTATTTTTATTTGATTTTATTATTTTATTTATAGTGTCACAAATTATTACTTATTTTTTTGATGTTGATTTTTATCACGTTTTTGGAGAAACATTAAAATTTAGCGACACTTATTTTTGAGTATACTGACACTCTAGCTTGTCGCCACACACTGGTTGGAAAGCAGAGCTCTATATTGTTAATAAGATAATAATTTGATAATATGAATGATGGAACTTATACATAATCTGATACATAAGTACGACACTGAAGTTTTTGATAATAAATGCAATCGTCACTAGAAATCAAAATGTGTATTAGGCAACGAGTTTAGGAGTTAGCCTTTAATGTAGAATAATTTAATTGAAGTATTTAAGTTCAAAAAATATTACATAACATTGATCATCATCATCATCATTTATGGCACAACAGCCCCTGTAGGGCCAAGGCCTCAAGTACCGTCGGTACTCGTTTCGCGACCGCTAGTACTAGAGAAGTTGGTGTACTTAATCCGTGCGACGACCATTGATTGCTACGCAACCAGTGCGGCGGCGGAAAGATTCCTTCTACAGCTAGCACCACCTATGTTTAACATGGACAACTGGTCGGGTCATCGCATGCGAGTGCGATTAATGCCTGATATTGTGGTATTTTACCGACTACGCACATAGCCGGCCGGTAGATTCGAACCGAGGAACCTCAGATCGATCGGAACATGTAGAGACAGCGCCTTAATTAGTAACATTAGTAACTATATTATAAACTCTATTATTCAGTTACTGTTGTAAGATTCAGAACCGTTGATGATATATGTATTAAATAAAATACCGAAGATTTTTACGTGAAAACATTCTATCATCGGTCAAGCCTAATGATTTGATATATGGTAAACTTTCAAAAATTCCAAACGTGGTTGAAAAATAAAGCCAAAGATGGAGCTAATTAAGAAAAAAATCTGTTGTGGCCAGCACAAGACCTTCCGTCAATTCCATGTATTTTGTACAAATCCCATACCAAAAGATCCTTGGAACAGATTCTATATATCATGTAAAATCGAATACGAACACATACTATTTTTTACAATTTCCATACCAAAAGTTCATTTTAAAAGGTTCTATAAATCCAATAAAATTATAACATAAACTACACTAAGTAATGTCCTTCCATCTTCTCTTTGGCATTTCTCTGCGTGTCACTTGCGAGCAACACTATGACATACCAATTTTAGATCCTATACTTTTTTCCATATTTGGTTTTGCACTTGCAACTGACATCTGTCAATTAAATGTTTTTGAATAATTATGTTAGCTGTTTCCATGATAAATAGCAATAGCTGACTAATTTTTGAAAATTAATTTCTTTATAATGCTTTAACTCTACATCTATTGAATATGAAGGAAAATGAATAATCAAACCATATAGAGAAGAGTATTTTCTTTAATAAATATATTAACAAAATGTCAAAAAATAATATTTAACTGCGTTTTTTTAAGAAAAACTGTTAAAAACTTCAAATAAGGATACTTCCGGTGGATCATTTATAACCAAAATCTAATCAACTCTTCATATGGATGTACAGAAGAGGAATATGAAATAATTATAATTTTTAGAATTATAGTATTGGAGTTATCGTCGGAGAAAAATTTGTCACACACGGACACACATACACACACACACACACAGACACACACACACACACACATACATACATACATACATACATACATACATACATACATACATACATACATACAGACATCATCTTAAAAATAGTAAATTCGTATTGTAGGGACCCTAAAACGTGCTTATTCATTAAAAACTCACCACCGAATTTTTTGACCAAAGACAATACCTTCCTTACCTAAAGGTGACGGAAGGTAAAAAGTATAAGTCGGTAAACAAGTACTAAAATATTTTGACTTATACATTCAAAGGTGTTAAGTGTTATTTGTTTAAATAAAAGATTGTTAATAAAAAAGTTTGTAACTATCGTATTGGCACTTATATTCTCTGATTTGAAATGGTTTAAAATAGAAGATAGTATATCAACAAACTGAAATAGAAATTTTCATTTTCTTTATTTTTATAAAATATTGTTTTAAGCGCACAAATCGCTATATATCTAGTTACAAAAAAAAATATACAATCACGTGTTAAGTACATATTTAGTTTAAATTATGGCCTCTTAAAATTAGCATTTTTTTTTGTTTTGATATTATGAAGTTATATACCACTCTTCAACCAGCAGTAAACACATTAGTGCGCTCATATTTTCATGCAGCTGTCCACCCTAATTTCCCAAAACTGATCCATCTCTAAATTTTCCTAGCTAATCTCCGGTCATACTCCAAATAAATCAAGATAAGCGCAATAAAAATTCTTAAACTTCCGTCCGGTTATTTCACCCCCTGACCTGGCCGGCGGCTAAATTAAGCCATCAACCCCTATCAGATGCGCCCATCCCCTATGCGACGCCACTGCCACTGCTACCCCTAATGCTACTCACACATGCACGCGTGCACGTGCCTTTTTTACACACGAAACATGGCAGCACGCGTAGACACACTTCGTTACCTATGGCATGGCTAACATATACTTAGCAGTTGCGAGTTGCTACTTTCTCTCATAGCTTACGTGGCTTAAATGTTGGAGTAATTTATGGAGGGATGAGGGTGGGTTTTACTGGAAGGGAAAGTAGGAAATTACGATAATGAAATGTTTTGTTTCTTTGTTGTACTTTTGTGGGAACTACATTATATTTCTGATTTAATTATATGAAAAGGTTTTTCTTTTGTACAAATAATCTTTTATATATTTATATGCCAATGACATATTTTAGTTAATAGTTAAACGTCCTTATAAAAAAAAAATCTGTTGTGGCCAGCACAAGACCTCTCGCCATTTCCATATTAGGCTATATAAGCATATATTGTATTTAACATTTCTGGTAAACACATAAAAATTCTAATTACATCTATTAATAACATATTTTTTATAAGTTTCGTTCTACTGTTTTAAATTTTCGAGATTCTTCAAATTGAAGATTGCTGGTATTTTGTCCAGTTTTTTATCCCTAACTCTTGTAAGTCCTTTTGCAATGATATGGAATATATGTAACTATAATTTTAAATATTTAGGTAATCAATACGATATAAGAAATATTAAATGTACTTCCCAGAAAAAGCCTTCAGTAAGGTATCTGGATTTTTGACACTAACATTTTTCTGTCAATTATAAATATTTTAATTTTTCAACTGGTTTCCACGGAGTTATTTGGGCTGTGAGATTCATTATAACGCATTATTTTATATATTTACTAGCTGACCCGCCCCGGCTTCGCACGGTTAAAGCTAGAATAACGATTAGCTACACGTGTACCAGTATTTTTTCACATTTACTTCGGAGACATGCGCTACGCAGGGAGCCGGTAACCTGCCTCGCATCGTACATGTAACAGGCTCCACCCACTGCCCACCCGATCTCCGCACCGCACCTAACAGTGCCCTTTTCTAAACATGTCTCGGGTACTTTTACTTATGTACATTGATGCAATCTATCTCTCCGACAAATATCGAAAATCTGCTAACGGTTAAAACTTAACTATAGATACAAAGATAAAAAAAATCATTGAAATCATCCCCTATTGTACACTATTCTTACAAAAGCATAAATAAGAATTTTTATATCCCTAACTTGAGAAATGATGGGTTCTTAATACAAACTTTTATCCCCTATTTCACCCCTTGAAATTTTATTTTCGCGACAAAAGGTATCTATGTCTTTCTTCAAGGTCCAATCTATCTATATACCAAAATTCATCAAAATTAGTTCAGCGGGAGAAATGATGAGTTCTCCATACAAATCGTCATCCCCTCTTTCACCCTTTCCAGTTTTATTTTCGCGACAAAAGATAGTCTATGTCCTTCTCCAAGTGCTAATCTATCTCTATACCAAAATTCATAAAAATTGGTTAAGCGGAAGAAATGATGGGTTCTCCATACAAACTTTCATCCCCTATTTCACCCCTTCAAGTTTTATTTTTGCGACAAAAGGTAGCCTATGTCCTACTCCAAGTTTCAGTCTATCTCTATACCAAAATTCATCAAAATTGGTTCAGCCGTTTAGGCGTGAAAACGTAACAGACAGACAGACAGACAGACAGAGTTACTTTCGCATTTTTTATAATAGTATGGATAATTTTCTATCTCTAAATCTGTAGAAGATATTATAAAAATGTTCTATGTACCGGGTAGAGAATTTTATATTCTTTAATAGTTGTAATAACATAAATTTCCAAAAAATAATATTTAGAAGATTTTTTTTAAGAAACTATAACTTGCGCTCTTCCCATTAATGTCAGATTAAGGAATACGTAGTTAAATTGGTTTTTAGTCTTATAGAATTTGAGAAACTCTGCCTCCAACATCCACACATACACCCACATACACAAACACACACACACACACACACACACACACACACACACACACACACACACAGAGAGAGAGAGAGAGAGAGAGAGAGAGAGAGAAAGAGAGAGGGGACATCATTGTAAAAATGTTCAAATCGGATTCTAGTAGTGACCTAAAATCGTGCTTATTCACTAAAATATGGATATGCGATTTTTAGCATGAATCCAATATCTTTCTTATCGAGAGGCGCATATATTAGACAGTGATTTGTGCTAACATATTTTCCATAGTTCATCTTTCGTGTTCCGCACTGTACATTAAATTCATTTCTTGTCTTCTATATCTTAAACATATCCAATCTACGCACACATATTTTTTTAATGCATGTAACTATCGAACCAGCATGATTACTTTTAATAAGTTTGATTGAACATAACGCAATTACCTACCCGAAAATGCCATTTTGCATCTTCAAAAGACCCATCCTTACAAGGCGTGACACATTGTCAAAACACTATTCAATCTCCGTCCCTTTAATTCCCAAATGGCTCGCTCCCTAACTTAAAAGCATCTATTTTTATTTTTACATTTCATTAACATTTACATTTGATTAGATTCCTTCTTTTTCGTCTTCCAGTTCAGTGACCGAGTTCATGTGAACTCAAGTCTGTCTAAGTGCAGTATTATGCACGAGATATATGTCTGTTTCCACGTGTTCATACATGAGAGCAATATGTATGTACAAGTTGATAAATGAAATGATATGTGTTACATGACATTGAAATTGTAACGAGTGGATCGATGGTTTAATGAGAGAGACAGCGATGTAATTGGCAACATTGAAAAGGGGGTGATATATTTCTAAATGAATGGATGTTCATCATTTGCACGATATTGGCCATAAATTATAAAAACATGTGTACGTTTTATTGAATTTGGATATTTTGAGTCCTATAACCTTATTTCGAACCTTAAGCGAATAAACATTCAGTTTGAAATTTAATTTTATGGATCCACTATTTATTAAATATATATATATATATATATATATATATATATATATATATATATATATATATATATATATATATACAGTGGCTCGCAGAATTATTCGTACACCTATAATTTCTATTTAAAAATTTAAAAATAAAGTACTTTTAAAAAGTGTATTAAACTGTTATTGACGCCATCATATTCTTTCAAATTTCAGAAATAAAATGCAATCATCAATCGTAGAAATAAAATAAGTTTACTTACGTAAATTTAATAAAAACAAAATGTATACAAAAATTAACTTCACAAAATTACTCGTACACTTATTAAAAACTTACGTAAAACGAGTCAATATAATGTTTATACGTAGGAAATATTTATCATGGTGGTAAATATCACTTGAAGGAGTATATTTCGCAAGTTTTTTTATAAAATGGGTCCCAAAAAACAAGAAACTACGCTAGAGGAAAGGCGAATCTGTTTGAAATTATTTTGCCAGGGTAAATCTTTAAGGGATGTTGCTGAAATTGTGGGAAGGTCGCATTCAACTGTTCAATATATTATAAATAAATATAAAAATGAGGGTCAGTTGGAAAATATTGCGGGACGGGGCCGTAAAAAATTTTAAATCAGCAGAATGAACGATATATTCAGCGACAAATTAAATTAAATCCGAAAAAACCTCTCAAAACATTGACGTCAGAAATATCTCAAATAATTAAAAGGCCTATTTCAACCGAAACTATTCGTAGAACATTGAGAAATGCTGGATATAATGGTCGTGTAGCCAGAAAGAAACCGTACATTTCCGAACAAAATAGAATTAAAAGACTCGCTTTTGCAAAAGAGTACATTAACAAGGATAACGTGTTTTGGAAATCGGTTATTTTCTCGGATGAAAGTAAATGTAATCTTTTTGGGTCAGATGGTAGAACTTATGTTTGGAGAAAACCAAATACAGAGCTTAATATCCGTAATTTAACTAGCACAGTGAAACACGGCGGCGGGAATGTATTGGTCTGGGGCTGTATGTCAGCAGGTGGAGTAGGGAATCTAAATTTTATTGAAGGTAAAATGAATAAAATGGACTACCTGTCAATTCTAAAACAAAATTTAAAAGTATCTGCTGATAAACTTGGGTTGGGAGATAATTATATTATCCAGCAAGACAACGACCCAAAACATACCGCTCATATTGTGAGAGAATGGTTATTGTATAATACCCCTAAGCAATTGAAAACACCTCCTCAGTCTCCCGACTTGAACCCCATAGAAAATTTATGGGCAGAATTAGACAAGAGCCTGAGGACTAAGACCTTTTCCAATCTGACTCAATTAAAACAGGAACTGCTGGCAGAATAGGGCAAAATTGAAGTTGAATATACAACAAAATTAATTAATTCCATGCCAAAACGTCTACAGGCAGTTATAGATGCAAATGGATATACCACGAAATATTAGATATAATATAAACGTGTAAAATTAATATATTTCGTTTAGGTGTACGAATAATTTTGTGTGCAAACATTTTTACAATTTTTTTTATTTTGTAATTTTTATGTATATTATGTAATGATTTTGTTTAATTAATATTAAATTATGAATTTAGAATAATTATTTAACATTATGACTTATTTGTAAAAATAAATTTATTGCTAAAAGTGTTCCATTTTTGACTTTTATTTATAAATTTCAAATGTACGAATAATTCTGTGAGCCACTGTATATATATATATATATATAATCATACAGGGTGTAAATTTTAAAACGGGTCATAGGACTAGAACATAGAAAAACAGTTTTTTAGACGCCAAAAGTTTCTATATTAATTTATTGAAAAAAGAATTAGGGCATATTATAAAGAAAAAAATTACGATTTTTTTAATACCAAACACATTACGTTTCTGTTTCATATCAAAACGAATTTTTTGACATCAAACACATTGCATTTTTCTTTCCTATGAAGCCAGAAAATAAATTTAAAAATTTGCACAATTAAGAAAAAATATTATTAGCCTTGAAACTGACAGAAACAAAACAAAACTATTTTTGACAAGACTGTCATTGATAAACTTTTTTTGGACATTATGTGTTAAATTATTATTATTTTCGTTTTATTAACAAGAAATCATGGATAATTTGTCCCGTGAAGAAAAATTACAAATTATATTTCCCTTGTAGTTTGCAGTTTTTCTCGTTTCTTATAACTTATTTCTTATTACATGTAGATCATCGTTAATTTGTAAATACCTATTACAATAAATATAATTGTTTCTTAAATAAATATCCCAGTGTTTTCTTTATTTTATGTTATTTTATATTAGTTCATAAATTAATAACTTTAATCTTTAATTGTCCCCTATCATATTATTAAAAGATGACAATGTTTTGTTGCTGTCAGTTTCATGGCAGTCGTTATTTTTTCTTAATTGTACAAATTTGTATATTTATTTTCTGGTTTGATATGAAACAGAAACGTAATGTGTTTGGTATTAAAAAAATCGTAATTTTTTTCTTTATAATATGCACTAATTATTTTTTCAATAAATTAATATAGAAACTTTGACCCGTTTTAAAAATTCCAACTGTATATATATGTGGATGAATTTTTCATTTATCTCATGAAAATTATAAAAAAAAATTTAAAATGTTTAGAAAATAAAGCATATCTTTACATTTTTCTTATTTTGTTAAAAAAAAAAAAAAATTCAAACCCCTTAACCCTTCGGAAGTGGCGCCCAGACCCGACCTATTTTATAGCATACTGTGAACTCTTTTGTTGGTTTTTATTTTGAGAGTTAAATTTTTATTTGTTCCATTCTTTTATGTAAAATGTTCGTTTTCATAGAAAAAAGGTTCAATTCATAAACGCATACCATTATTTTGTAACAAAAATATCCCAATAGTATTTTTTGAACGTGGGTCTCTCAGACCGGGCACCACCTCCCGTGTAAAAGAAAAAACGAGCCACTTTCGAAGGGTTAAGAAAATATTTTCAAATACAGAAGGGGACTACTTTGGTTCTTGTAGAATGTTTGTAATATCTGGTTACTAAATACATGGAGTACCATTTGTAATAAATAAATGTTATTTTCAACATAGAAACATAAAGTATCCGTTAGGTAAGAATGGCATTACGCATCAATAATATTTCGTTTATAGGTAGCTCAATTCGCTCTATAATCTGCAGACAAGACCATTATTCTAGCCTTTTTGGATAGCTTTTGTTTGACATTATTGATAAATCACGTAAATCAACACGAAACACAAATATGCTAAAATACGCGCCAATGTATACGAATTATAATGACAATTCCAAATTAATTCCTGAATAGATTTACGACACATTGTCTTATGAACAGATGCTATACCTATGCAGCAATAAAAAAAACTACTCCAATGGGGTATGTGACAAAATTTAGATTTTTACATATATGATACTAGATCAAAAAATAAAATACCCGTATTTTTTTAAATTGATTAATTATTCGTAGTTTACGAGAAAATAATTATTAAAACTTTGGAGAAGGGATCTGTGACGTCAGTAGGGTAGAATGATAGAAGAAGACAGTTGGTCTGAGATAGATATATTGTGGTAGGAGAAAGTGACAGCAGCTGTCACGTTCGCCATTCCGTAACCTATCACAACATATCTATCTTAGTCTAACTGTGTTCTTCTACCATTCTACCCTACTGACGTCACATATCCCTTCTCCAAAACATTAAATTGCTAATAACAATATTATTACAAACTAATGTTTAGTTTTTATTATTATAATGAGAAACTATAGAGGTTTGTTTTTATATATTATGACTTATATATTGAAATTCGATTATGGTCACATACCCCATTACGTATGTCGTCAAGAATCATACACTTTTTATTGTACAATGACATTTTTACGTGAAATGTACTATGTTTATATTCCTCTGAAAGTGTGAAATTACAAGGCTTGTTTTCTTGTTTTCTGCCTCAAAGAGTAAATTGATATATGTATTTCATTTCGCGTCCTTTTCTTTAACTCGCTCAGTATATTGCCTTTTTGTTTGTCGGTAACAAGTGTTACTAAATTCAAAGCTTGAATATAAGTAAAAAATTCAAACAAACTCTTGCTCGCTTGTTGAACAAACTTGTTTACAAATTTTATTCATACACCAGCGTGAAGTTGTGAAAACATTGATGCCGACAACGAACTTCACGCTTTTCTTCATCTTTTTAAATAATAAATTAGAATTGCATAACTGTTATGCATATGAAAAATGTATCCTTTCGGATGATAAATTCCAACCACTAGCTTTTAACTAATCATGATGCAAAACACTTGAAAATTCAACCAATGGGAACAGAATTATACTGATAAAATTCCGTTACCCCGATAAAATTCCGCTACCAAGAAAATAAACAGTTGTCATTATTAATAACTGTCAGTGTGACAATGTTTAAAAATAATTTTCAATATTAAATTCTTTCATTTTGCGTTGTCTTTGGAATTTATCTCACCAAATACCATAAGACCTCCCTGATTTTTTCAGATAAACTTTTATTTTAAAACACTCATTTTTTTGCTTTTAAGCATTATCATTCAAGCAAACTGATATTAGGTAAAACCCCTCCTCCTTCGGAGTCGGTATTTACTATACAATTTGCTTTCGTGCTTATTGCTAAACCGTGCAAAATAAAAATTTATCGATAAAATTAGGAGGTCTTTCGATATTACTTCTAAAAATTGTTTTTGTTTTTCTACGAGGCCGGATTTTTTGTAGTCTACATAGTAGTTTTATTTTCGGAACAAATTAAACTCTCGCGAAAATAATTAATGTTGAGCGGTATTATTTTGTGGACACTGTATTTGCTATTTAAATTTATTGCATGGTATAATATAAAATGTTCGATAAAAAGAATAAATGTTCGCAAGTAGTTTCTAATTGGCGTGGCATCTGAAATTCAAAAAGAATATTATTTCGTTTACTTTCGTTGTTATTCTCCAATCATTTACTTGAAAACGGATTCCAGATTTTAAAAACGTGATAACAGTTGTAGTTTAGACGTAGTTTTAAAAACTCCTTATCATGCAGTTTTAAGGTTTAGTATTATTACTTGTATAAATGAACAATTTTTCAAATTTGTTACTATGGTCTAAGAAGAAGAACCCGTTTGAACTAAACATGGTTATTGTTTTGTTTAGATAAATAATTTATTTTACATAATTATACTATATAGAAGCTAGTGATTTAATTGTAACCTCGATTTTAACTATAGTTCATGTATCCCCAGATTTATATATCAGTGACGAAAGAAATAAATATATTTTAAGGGTCTTAAAAAATATTTTAAAATAAAAAAAAAACAAATGAAAAATCAACGTTTCTCAACTGTTTAAGACGGGATTGGATATTAAGTTCCAGATGAGAGAAAGTTTCCGAGTTCAGTACAAAAAGTTAAAAATGTATAATGAATTTTTTTCGCTCACTTTCTGTCTAACAAACATAATTAATTATTAATATCTGATTTATGAGCTGCATGTCAATTTTTTCATAGCAAACCCCTGTTTTGTATTCCGCAAGCAAATATTTCATTTGTAAAGAGAATTTTACATTAGCGAAGTGAAATAGATAAGTTGTTAAATGGAATATTTTTATGAAAAAGTTGCTTGAGAAGTTTTATCAGTGTTTTTAGGATTTAATTAACGAAGGAATTCGTAATTCCATTAAACAAATTTCGTGAAACAGATGTAGAGGGACAGTTTTCAAACGTAGTTTGACAAAAAAGTGTCTCATTAAAAGAAGTTATAATTGTATTTACAGAGAAACTTTTTTAAAATGACCATTTCAGTTATATTCAATTTAATTTAATTACGCCGGGAACGCATTAATAACCAACTAATCTAAAGTAGAAATGTAGCAGAACAATTATTTTTTTGTCGCAACTTATAATTGAATGTTATTTACAGACAGTTCACATAGCCCAAGACTGAATTAAGGGACCTCCGACAACGAAAGAAAAAATTTAAAAAGAAAATATATATTCTAATAAATCTTTCTTTGTAATTAAAATGCGTTTGTTATAATTATATATATATATATATATATATATATATATATATATATATATATATATATACAGTAGAGTCGCGATTTAGTGAACTAATTACGGCCAAGCCAGTTCACTCTTTAGGGGTGTTTACTTTTTCGGGGTTCTTGTTTAGATGACTTTTATACAGGAAAAAAACATTTATTTTAGCTAAATCAACAGAGTTATATAGTACGTATATAGTACTTAATACATTATATGGAATAAGAGAATATGTATTTATATAAAGGGTTATTTAGGCAAGAAAAATGAAGTTATTTTGGATTGCTTGCGCTTTTGGTTCAAACTCAAACATTTTAGCACTTCATTTTTCTCTTTTAAACTCAAACATTTTCGTTTTTGTGACATCTTGATCGAAAAAATTGGAAAATAAAAATTAACGTCTCTCTGTGTCGAAATTTACCACTGAAATATGGATGTAATACTACGTAACTTACCGATGATGTGAATGTACAATCGGCAATATGAAAACCAGATATTTAGGGGCATCCCTGAACAAATATGAAACGGAAATACCAGTTTACTGTATCGGGGTTTACTGCTGTTCACAATATCGCGACGCAATAATAAAATTTGAGTGTTCACTCTATCGGGTAGTTCACTCAATAGAGTATTCACTAAATCGCGACTCTACTGTATATATATTTCAACACCTATTTTTATATTGATTACCAATTCTTTTGAAATCTCGTTACGAAAGCAATACTTTAGTGATAAAAATTTCTGTACTCATTAATGACTTGAAAATACATATCAATTGGAGTCAACAAAATTTGCGTTGATAACTATAACAGCGAAATACAAATGTCATTCACAAATGTCAAAAGACCACGGCGACGGAGTTTTGTTTGTATAAACACTGTTTCGAAATAAAAATGCCATTCTAGCTTCTAGATCGGTTATTGGTGCTAGAATGAGCTTCATTCATAAACGATTTTTGGTAACATTTTGTTACGTGGGAATGGTATGACTGCACTAAATACACAAAATATCTAGGCAACGGATAAAATAATAATAATAATAATAATAATAATAATAATAATAATAATAAAAATACACAAATCAGTTACTAACCTGTCTATTCTATTAAAATTTCCTTTTATGTCAATTGTCAACTATTTTTATAAAGATATAATTTAAATGAAAGCCGAAACTACCTACACATATATAAATAAATAAATATAAATAAATATATCATCACGGCATATTACCCATTATTGGTCGTGCCAGTATCTACAACACATGTAGACATCGGTAATGATGACGATATATTTTACCGTGTGGGCGCTTACCAGACGTCACCTCACGGGCACTAATAGCTGGTGTGGAGAGTGCACCACAGGGATCACTTTTGTGCGATTAAAAGTCTGCAATGGCCGGGATCGAACCCTGGTCACCAGATTGATATTATACGCACACGACCACGAGAAAATAGCATAATACACTCATTATTTACAGAAAGCTATTCAATCAATTGCGCACCTTGTTTCCAAATTTCTAATGTTCAACTAATATAATAGTATGTGTACATTATATATTTATTTTTTATATTTCATGACATTATAATTATATAAATAACGAAGAGCGTTATTTGTACAATTTAATTTTAACACTTAAAATGTTCATTACAGAAATTCACTGTTGAAATACATCTAAACAGTTATTTGCAAACATTAATAATTATATCTTATTACTGTATCCAATACAAACTTGTAACCACAGAAACAATCCTTTATGAGTGGATATAAATGAAGTGCCGACGACGATAAAATATTGTTTTTATGATACATCGAAATTTTTGTTTTGTCATAATGGGGTCATGCCAAAAAAAATGTTGCTAATATTTTTATAAAAATAGAATCTATGACACTTATTATCCATATTGTAACATAAAACATCCCAAAATATAATACTTTTCATTCATAATTTACTTAAAAGATATTCGCGCTACGATTTTCTGTGACGTCATGTATCGGCTACTCACACAACGATACTAGTCACACGTACATGAAGGTCACAATGTCACAAACTTCAAACGCAAAGTTAAACGTAAGATCAGAGTAAACTAACCAAATATTTTTAAAGCTGACAGAGGAAAAGTGCGCTATATTTAATCATTTTTGTTTCATAAAGATTTAATTACTTCATTAGAGAAAAATTATTTTTAATTGCAGGTTTGTGTGCTTGATATATAATTTAATACATAAAAGTGCAATAATTGTATATTTATAATGATAATAATGATAAAACATGGTGAAGAAGAACTGTGCAGTTCCAACTTGTGGAAACGATTTATTAAAAAACCCAAAAAAACTATTTATAAACAATCTTAATTTACATTTTGTCCGCCAGGGTGAACTGGAATCGTTCAGATACATGACGTATGCGCTCACGTGACCTCATTGATATTTGAAATTGACCCCTATTTTTAAAAAAATGATATCTACAAAACAATGGACACAAATGGCGTGAAAATATTATTTACATATACTGTGACCGGTAGACTTCCAGGAAAAAAATAAAACAGAAAATGTGGCATGACCCCATTATTGCAAAATGTGAAATTTATGAACTATCCATACCGATAAGTCCAACTTCTCATTAAGAAGAAATAGTACCTATTATTCTTGTTAATCGAATAAAAACGAATTTGATTTGCATGGATTTTATTATAATGTCAACATGTTGTTGCCGATTATGCTTTTTCAACGGTATAAAATGTTTAAGAGGTTTTTTGCCTCCTAGCTTTTGTCCCCAAATTTCTGAAGTTTTTAATTTAATTATGTCGTGTATCTTCGGTCGCAGCAAAAAGAAAAAATGAAATAAAAAAGTTTTTATGGGGCCATTTTAATTATCTTCTTGAGTCATGGCCGCTGCGTCTTTCTTTTATTATGTTTTTTATGACTGCCTTACTTAACCAGAAAATATACAACTAGCATAAATTCATTTTTGCTGAAAAAGAAATGAAAACAGTGTTTAGGTTAATTAATGCCACATTTAATACGATTTGTGTTTTGTTTGTGTCTGTCAGCTGAGTGGAAAACAATTGCCTGGGTCAATCAACGCTGTCTATGATATGCGCGGTTGGGCATGCGTTCACAGAACAGTACAACTTCCGCTTTGTTACGGTAACCGGAACTAAATATCGTTCGTGTATATCAAAACAAAACATGGATAGCTGGACTCGTGGACTGCAGTCGTTTCTTCTTTCATAAATCTGTTGTTTAAGTTTTCATCATGTTTTTGTAAATAACAGTTATCAAATTGGTCACAAATCACGACAATAAAATAATATTTACTGCTAACTGTTTTTGTTCTTTATGGAACATTTTCCTGCTTTCGGAGAATTTAGTTTTTCTGCTGGTCAGAAATGGCAGGCTGTATATCTCAAAATTCACATTTCGTAGCAATTTTTGATGATTTAAAATGGACTGCTTCTGACAGGCTATTTCTTTATGTTCGTTCGAATTCGAATATCATTGTAAATAGAATAATACAAACTCGAATCTATCATTCTCAAATAAAGGGGTTTCTAAAAGAAGCTTATAAATTATCTTGAAATGTTGATTTATCACAAAATGTTAATATTTGTAGTCCTTGTGTAACATATTTCTTTCAGTAGTAATCTCTCAAATTTAAATGTACAGATTTGAACTCAAATATGAGGGGTTTTTTAAAAGTGTTATTTACCTAGTCATGAATGAAAGAAAACAATTGATTATAAAGTATAAATAAATAAATAAACAAATAAATAAATAAAATAAATATAACATCAGGGCATATTACCCATTTCTGAGTGTGCCACAATATTTCGAATTTTAAATGGCACAAAAGGGACTCCTGTGGTGCACTCTCCACGCCAGCAGTTTTTTCCTTCTCTCCACCCTGCTCCTTCCGCTTCTTCATAACTTAGCATTCCCAACATGATCAATGGAATTGGCAACAGTGTAGAAATCTCCAGTCCATATTTATTTGACGGCAAGTATAATTGAAAATTCATATGCGTTAACTTAACATAATATGTGGCATCATTTTTATGTACAAATTATAAACATATGAACTTTCTTCTTTTGTATGGAACACCCGGTACATGTCGAACGTAACATAAAAAATCTGTTGTGGCCAGCACAAGACCTCTCGATATTTCCATATTAGGCTATATAAGTATTGTATTGCACTTTGCTATCGAACCGTCGTTTTATAACAAAATATTACAGAACTTTACCCAAATATTGTTTTTTATTGTATTTAATATTTCTTCTGCACACATATAATTCTAATTATATCTATTTTTCATTGTATGAGGAAGTTTCTAAATGTCACAGTTTCTTCCAATTCATTAACTAGATTGGCGGTATTTCTGATGGATATATGCATATTACCTATAATTTCAAATATTTAATTAATAAAACAATAAGAAAGATTAAATGTACTTCCCACAAAAAGCTATCAAAATGTCACTAAAACTGTTAATTTTTGACACTGAAATCTGTCATTTACAAATTATGTTATAAACACTTGAATTTGTCAACTGGTTTCCTTAGTGTAGTTTCGCCTACTCGACTTGTTATATCCCGATATTCTGTATATTATAGAGTCTTTATCTCTAAATTTATAGAAGATATAATAAAAAATTTAAATGTATCAGGTGTAGAATTTTGTTCTTCAAAATTAGTAATATCAAAAATTTTCAAAAATTAATATTTGGAAGAATTTCTTTTAAAAACTACTACTTCCGGTTGTTCAATTGTTACCAAAACCTTTTCAGCTCTTCCCAGGAATGTCAGATTGAGGAATTCATAGTTAAATAGGTCTTATGTCTTATAGTTAAAATGTTAAAATCGGATTCTAGTGACCTTGAAACGTGCATATTCATTAAAATCTGGATATGTGATTTTTAGCATGATTCCAATACCTCTCTTAGCGAGAGGTAAAAAAATGTTGGTGGTTGTAGTTAGTCGTCGGCGATCTTCTTCGGATTACGATTTGGAAGCTACGTAAACAGTTATTGTGAGGAGCTGCAGAGTACGGATTTCCTAGATGGCATAAAAGCACTGGAATATCGGTGGAACAAGTGTATTGAAGTTTACGGACACCATAATAAATAATAAAAGTATGTTCAACCCAAAAGCTGTACTTATGTTTTCATTGTGAGGCCGCGAACATTTCAAATGACCTTGTAGTTCGAAATGCAACTGGTCATTTTGATTTTCAATATAAAATACAAACTATTCCTTTCAAATGAATAAAGAAACTAGTTGAGAAACAGGTGAAATTACTATCGTCTGGTCCATATCTATAAGTGTTGCAAGAAGTTTTTACTTTTATAAGAAACCACATTTCAGTGGCTATACCCGGCATTGTCGCTCCATAATTGATGATGAAATAGTAAGTCAATTACATTCTTAGTTAAAATGCACTATCTATTTTATAATAGATCTTAAGTAAGACACGTGGATGATTCGTTTGAAGTCGCTCTCCCTCAAAGTCATTGACGTGCAGGTGAATGCACCTCTTCTATCTAAAATATCGCAATGCTAGATGCCGGCTAGACCAAGACTATAATATTTTTAAATGCAGCTTTTGTCTAGTAATTGTGTTCTGAATGACTGTGATTATACAAATGAGCGGCCGTTCAGCTAATGGTTCTCTTGGTCGGATCGGGCGTATATCTACACAGCTGATTGTCGCCTGTTTATAGTTTATGAGCCTACTCTTCAATATTCACTCAGACTGGCACGATATGTAAACATTAGTCACGGGAAAGCGCAGTTGTTGAAATGTTTTGCTGTTATGAACGCCATTTCACTTAAAATGATATTTGTATCAATGTGTGAATACACATTTAAATGACTTCGACTTTAGTCACATGTGTTTTTATAGCTTTGGTATATTTCCAATCAAAACATAATAATTACAATGATTATTTTTTTGACATTTCTTAAAACCAACCTGTTACGTGTCAGCATTTTAACCAATCCTGCCATTATTATAGTAAGAATTAAGCTCGAGAGATTATTCCCGGGAATAATCTCTGTAGCTTTAGTTTTGTCAGATAGTTATCAACACATAAATAAAATGAACGAAAAACACTGGATTTAGTGATGTTTTTGATCAGGTAATAAATCAACAAAATTATTGAAATCACTTCTGGAAACGCCGTAATTATTAATCACTCGGTATGAAGATGATTATTAATATTTACTTTGCCCTATCAAAGATATGTTCTAGTTGTCAATAAACTTGCCAACTACACCAGGTAAATGAATGAAGCTAGTTAATTACGACAGTAGATGGCGACACAATAGCAAGACTGTAGCTTTGCGTTGTTTGAAATAAATTTGTAGATCAAAAAATAATCTAATTAAATATAATTCGAGAGTTCCATAAATTTCAAAATAATTTTCCAGCTTCTTTCTCAAACTTGTTGCCACTTGGCAATAGCCACTCAAGCCCTACGGGCTTTCGTGACTATTGTCTGGCAACAAGTTTTCAAAAAATCTGTCAAAATTATTTTCAATTTATTCTCACTCTCTTGTTATATTACTACTGAGAATAAATTGTATTTTTTATATTTAAAATGGTGGTTACCTTGATATTACGCTTAAAGTAGAGGATATAAATATTCAAATTTATTTAAAATAAGCTGCTGTTTCTTAACAAAATTAGTGTTCTTCAAGGTCTGTATAAAATTGTTTTCCAAAGAACTTCATGATGTATAATAAATTTACATATACTGTATTACTATTTAGTATGAATTTGATCATTAATCTTGAAGTGCAACGTGACATATAGTGTGAATATAAATGATATAACAACCGAATGGAACAAATTTTACTTGATTTTTATATTTAAAAAGCAATGATAATAAATTTTAATGATTAAAAAATTGTTTACTTCATTAATGTTCACGCAAGTACTGTCATATGCAGCCAACGGTTTTTTATTATGAATAAATAAATAAATGAACATATCATCACGGCTTGTTACATTATATTGTTGGATGTGCTAATTCGCTTTTATTTGCTATTTGAAAATTACAATTAATGATCAAGTTTCAAGACTGACTTTAGAAATCGAGAGGGATTCAAATTCGGGACCTTGGATTGTGAAACGAGTACGTTGCCACATTCTATCCTGGTTGGTTATTTAAATGTTATTAAAATATCAATTTTAAATAAATAACTGTATCATCGCTGTTTATTATCCATTTATGAATGCGCCAATCTACTTTTATCCGCAGAGTTCGGTAATGACAATGTATTTGTATCAGTGACGCTGTTTACCTTAAGAGTCGTCTTACGGAGTCTTAAAGATGTCGTATAGAGAGTAAAACTTTTATTAACATAGGTATATCAATTTAAATTTTCACAAATAACCAAATTGAATATTTCAAAATATGTTTCATACTTACGACACAATTGAAAGTTTTGAAGACAAGCTAATATCCTTTTACTCACCTGAAACAAAAGAAAGTAATTATTAGAAATTTCATCAACATTTTTTAAATGACAAACAATGGGGGATTACACCATTTTTTTTATATAATTTCATCTGAAAATATTAGGAAAACTAAGACTATTGATGAAAATCCGGTAAAAAAATTCCTATTAATAAGCGAGTTATGGTCTCCCGAATTTTGAAAAGATTGACGTGACGTCATATTTATGTGTTTTTATATCAAACTGTTTTCATCATGGACCTAAGTGTTCTTGAAATATATGCTATTTTAAGTTATATTTACATAAAAATAAATGAATATTATAACACTGTATAAGTATACATACTTTATAATTACAGGTGTATTTAAATTATTAAGTTTAATGCAAGAAATTTATATTAAAATAAAAACTGTTTGGAAACTGTAGTACAGGAATGTTAGCCCCTCCTTTCGAATTTGAATTTCTTAACTTCCATTGGTAGTAATCCCACCTCCTAACACGCTATTTGTAATGCATGTATAGGCGGTTTCTCGGTCGCCAATCAAAATATTTTCATATTAGTGTCGAAGCGTTAACAAAAAACCCTTTATTTCCGAAATATCTCAATTATACCATTTCATTTTTTTTTTTATTAATATTCGTTATTCAGCATATACATTTGTATTTTTTTACTATTTTCCTTTAATTCGATTGAGCCGTAATCCCCCATTTAATAGCATGTTTTAAGATTATCAAATAAGAATCTATTAATAATTTCAGATTAGTGAAATATCAAGTTGAACGAATATTATACATATTAATGTTTGGGAAATCAGTTTCCAATTCAAAATCTGACTTAACATCATACACCATTTCTTTCTTCTAATACTTCGTGGACATGCGACGCGTCCATGGAATACTCGTACTCCACGTTTTCTTCGTCGTCGTCTGGTCACAGCGTACTGCGGATGTTACCTGCTGCTTTATTTTGGATTAAACGACCGTAAAAATGTCGAGAATGGGGCTGTGAAAACGCGGCTACAGAAGCGGACCGACCATATTTTCAAGGAGGAAAAGATGGTATTGATTAGTAAGAGAAATGTAAAAGATTATGCTCAACAATACCAAATATGTCTGACGAGTATTTTATAATTCATTTTCAAATGTACTTACTTAATCCACAGCCTTTATACCTTTCGGTGTCGGACGTGTTGAGTTGAGTGATGTTGTGGGTTTCTTTTCCAGAATTCTTTCAGGTATTCGTGTCAACCGTGAGATTCTTAATGCTGTTCCAGTTTCCTCCTCTGTTTTCTACCGCTTGATTCCATGTTTTGGTAGGTCTTCCTCTCTTACTTTTTTCTATCGGTCTTGCTTCATATATTTGTTTTGTTATTCTGTTTTCTCTCATAGTTTGAACATATCCCAGCCACCTCAGTTGTCCTTCTCCGATGGTTTGTGATATGGGATTTAGATGTTTTCTGATTTACCTGTTTCTTTTTTTGTCCAGTCTCGTTTTTCCTTTTATTTGAGAAATTGAGAAATTTGTATTTCATTGAGTTAAATACTCTTACTGACGTACTGGCTCTTTCTCTGACCTCTACTTCAATCAGTGGCGTAGCCAAGGGGGGTGTTTTCGGGTTTAAACCCTCCCCATTGGTAATATTAATACATATTTTATTTTAATAAATAAATGATCTATTTCATAAAACGTATAAGTTTGATGCAAAATTTTAACTAACGAAAATAGAGTACCTATAATATGTGCGAGTAGTATTTACTTCTACACAACGAACTCTCTTCCCCACATATTCAATATCCACCCCCATTTGAAAATCCTGGCTACGCCACTGACTTCAATAGTTCCTTTTTCGCTTATTAGTACGCCGAGCTATTTAAGTGATGTCACTTTTTCTAGCCTAATTTCGTCTGTTTATATTTGTTTCTTTCTAAGCAGTGTTTATAGTCATTATTTTAGTTTTTTCTATGTTGATCTTCATGGTTTTCTTTTTTATTCTTTGTGTAGTGACATTGTGTTGCATATCTTTTTCTGCTTCTGCTACTCGTAGTATAGCCATAACGTCTGCGTAGCATAGCTCTGAGATATCAACCTCATTCATTTTCCAAAAGCCTGTGAGATAGTATTTGAGTTCTTTTTTACAGTTTTTGAGCGCAACCTTGTCTGAATCTTATTTGTGTTTTAAATTTTTTCGAAATTTCGTTTCTTACTTTACCGTATTTCCGATTTGTTTCATATAGGTTTTTCATTTGTTGAACTATTTTTTCACCTACAAGGCGTTTTTCATGTGTATGAAGCAAATATAGAGTTCTTCCTAAAAGTTTTGCCTTTTCGCATATTTGTCGGATTGAATGTACTTATGAAGATTTATTACATAAAATTAATCTTGTTCGCGAACTACGTGAACATAAGAAAAAAACTTTGAGGACATCGGACAATGGCCTTAGAAATATAGACATTGATTTTAACTTGGTGTTTAGCAAACCTAGGAAGCCGGTAATATTGTTTAATGCAATAACTAATATATTTACAAAATTATCGGGAAAATTTGAATTCTTCAATATTTCTTCATTTTCTACCATTTTCATTATACTTTCGACCTTCGTACTCAAATGTGCACAGTCGGCAACACGTCCAGGAGCTCGGGCGAACTGTGCATACGCAATTTACACAGCACAGTATTTATTTACTAAACTCGTTCTGTGCGACCCAGAAGTGAATTACCGAACGTTTACTGTGCACTTTATTAAAAATAAGTGCACAAAACTGAATAACCAAACGCATCTATTGTATACCTATTAATTGTTTCACGCTGCCATATTTAATTTTAGTTTATAACGACCTGTGATGTATGGTATAATTATTGGTTTCTAGGTTTTCAATAAATGATAATGTATTGATTTATATTTATTCTTGCAGCGGACTTCGAAGTGTGATATGTAGTCTGTAAAAGACTGATGGGAATGGGATACAATTCTGAAATAAAAAAATCTGATGTGGTCAACACAATACCTCCCGCTTTTTAATTTTTATTAATTTAAATACATACCTACATATTTATTAATTCTGAAAATTATGATAAGTTCCTTTGCATATATCTATTGCTTTACATGATCCATTTCGTTACTGTGTAGTTGTAAAGTAATATTTGACACTTTGTTAACACGTACTTATTCACAGCTGTTTGATTTTTAGTGCACAAACATATCAAATTTATATCGGATCATTCTGAACATCTAATATGTATGTATCACGGAAAATATATTATTTTTACTAACCTTAATTTCATTAGACTCAATACAATCTTCTTAACACGGTTTCATTATTAATTTTAATGTAATTGCTTCCTGACAGTGACATTTGTTTAAATATGTCAAAATTGTTATTAAAATATTATGTTTTTGTTTGACGCATAAGCAAGATGATGTACAAATATAAATTATTTTATAATTTAATACCTATTTAAAGTTTGTTTTGGATTTGGAGAAGGTAGTGTTGTTTATAATATATTAATATAAACAAATGAGATTTTAAGAAGAAGAATATTTATTATGAATGACTCTGAGTGATTCTTACGACTGACTATCGTCAACTGACTGTGGATACAAATGTCTTACTTAGAAGGGGTGGGGGTGGCAACCCCCACTTATTTCTACAATTCTACCAAAACATACAAAATATGAACAAAGTTATTTCAAGTTATTTACTAAATGCTATTATCGTAGAATTGAAGATTGTACCATTATATCCAATTTTTATTAGTAAAAGTTGCAACTTTTAAAAAATTATATTCAATGAATTATTTAGAAGAAAAACTATTAAAAGTTTGTATAAATGATACTTCCGGTTATCCGAAATACACTAAAAACTAATGAGCTCTACCCACATTAGTATAGAATGGGTATACAAAATTTCAAAATTTTCTGATTGATAGTATTTGAGTAATTGTGTTAAAATGTTAAAATCGGATTCTGGGGACATCAAAACGTGCTTATTCGCTAAAATCTCTATATGCGATTTTTAGCACGATCCCTATACCTCCCTTACCTAGGGTAGCGGGAGGTAAAAATTGAAATAGTTATTTACTTTATAAGTCTAGAAAATGTTCTTTACAGAACGAGTAAACAAATTCATACACATAGTCATGTAACTGAACATGTATATGATGGGTGACGATTAGATTAGATTACAACAACGTAAAATATCCTTTGCATGTATTATAAAGTAAAAGACTAAATGCAAAATGGAAAATTTATTGGAAAGTTTTGGTGCAAATTTTATGTAATTCTTTTTGTTATCTTCTTCTGATAAAAGCAATATTTGAAAGTGTCGTTTTTAGGAAAGTAAGAAAATACATATTAATTTAAGAAAATATAAGTCATTGTGTAAATGTAAATCGATCACGAAGTTACAAGTGAAACGAATCGAGTTGAATACTTTTTCTTGCGAAAAGTTGGAAATGTTTCTGACCACAAGCGAAAGTGGTTGTATATATTTTTGTGGTAGGCATATAAGGGTCCAGTCGCCAACGTCAACTCCAACTGAAAGTAAGTTTATTTCTGTCGTCTTATATAGTTATTTTGGAAAAGTTTGCAAAGTTGTTTCAAATTCCAATTACGTTTCCCGACTTGAATGAAATTTTCGATCCAAACTTTATTTGTAGAAATGTTTTAGAAGAAACTGGGCAGGCTAGCAGCTCCTTCTAAAAGCAAATGGAATAGTTTGGGTTTGCGGAATGAGCCGGAGCCGTAGCCGGAGCCAGATTCCGGATTCGTAGACAGGATTCCGGATGATAGATGAATAAGATTGGGGGAGTAAGAATGAGAGAATGACCGACAAGTAAATGAATTAAGATTGAGTGCGTTCCAGTTCCAAGAAGGGGGAAGATAAATTTGCCCACCAAATAAAATATACTTCACTATTCTATCAACATTTTAACCATGATTAAATAATGCCTCATCACTCTTTTCCCAACAGACAATCAACTAAATCACTACTTTTCATTTTTTATATTTAAATTAATTAGGTATTTCTGGAAAACTGCTGAAAATGACAAAAATATATTACGTATAAAGTACGAAAAATGCCAATTTACTACAGCATTTCCACCAGTATTTTAAAAAATGTAATTTGCAATCAATTTAATTTCAGAACTCGTCATATATAATTCAGAATAGTCAATTTAATATCAGAAATCAAATTAAATTAATGAAATTGACTATTCTAAATTACATTTGACAATTTCTGTAATTAAACTGACTATTCTGAATTACAATTGACGAGGACTGAAAATATAAACAATATGATTATTCTGAATTATTATAAGTGACGTTTTTAGAGAAATTTTTAAGATTAAGCCAGTCCAAAAATCCTTCGAAATAATACAATGAAAAGTAGCATAAATACTTCAATGGGACAGGTAGAAAAACAATTAAGAAACGGGAAATATAAAAAAAATTGATATTTGTATAATAATTCAGAATTAATGAAACGATCTTTTGAAACTAATTCCGTTAATTGTTACTATCAAGTCCAAAGGTGGCAAATTTAAATTACCTATTCGTATTAGTTATTAAGGAAAAAAAAGACACTCTTTGCTCTTTGGAGAAAGAGGTCACCATAAAGACAAACTTATTCGAAAAATGTGAAAATTTAATTATTTTAAAGTAAATATGAGTAATTTTTAATTTTGTACAAATTTGATTCAGTATATATTACTAAAATCACAAAGATGAACTCTTACCTTCATAAATGAATATTGTCAATGGGGACCTCCACCGTAGTAACAAAATAGAACATGGGTCATTCATGTTAAAAATAGAACTTAAAACTGTATGTTAAAGACTATTAAACTTGAAAAAAAATTATTAGTTTTTAAAATAATTGAGTTTTTAGAAGCATTCTTTCATTTCTATATCTACGTCACACTCTATTCCAAATTATCACAAATCTTCTGCTATCGGTTTTATAAGATTCGCAATCCATCTTGAAATATAATAATGCCGAAAATAACAACGGAAGTAAACCAAATAACACATAGGTATATAAATGTATGATGCCCCGTCGGATTCGTTGCATTGGTATGAAAGTGAAAGATATATAATTATTTGAGTATACGTGAAGATATAAATTAAATATAATAATAAATAATAATTGTAGTACAACTGACGATGATTGCATTGCAATCAAAATGTACATTTTGAAAATAAAAAAATAATTGGTGAAAGATATGTTGAATGACATAGGCTACCAGTGTTAATCAAAACTTGCTTATAATATATTTAGTTTTTTATTTTACTAAATTACTTATTATCCAAGCATATTTTCAATTACTGCCCACAAGAGATACTTTTAATATATTTTTATAAATATTAATAAAGATAAATTTATGTGACTTCAATTATTAGCGAAGTCCACAGTCTGAGAACAAAACCATCTCTATATATACGTCACAGAACATTAAAAAAATTATTACAGCTTAACGAATAACAATAAAGATTTTCTAAAATTACAAATTGCTTTTATTTTAGATGAAGTTTCATAAAAAAATATAAAAAGAAAATAGTGGAGAACCCTATTCTGTATGTTTATTAGTGTCCTGCAGCTCGATTCTCAAAACAGTTTAAGCTAATCCTCATTTTTGCATTAGTGAATTCTATTCTATTCCGGTATTTAAAATTTAATCTTCAAAATATTATCACAAAAAGTAGATACTAGGAATAGAATAAACTACATTTTAAGATACAAACTGTCAAAATTGGAGTATAATTCGCTAATCAAAAAATTAGGATAGTTTAAGCTTTTGCGAGAATCGAGCTGCAAGTAAATACCATTTTTATTTAATGAGTTAGTTAAAAATCACAGCATATATTGCAATATAAGAAAAAGAGACACGAGAAGATTTTTTCCTGTGAAGAATGCTTTTTAGATGTGAGGAATTTGTCGAGTCCGCCCCTGGAGTATTTTCATTGCTTCCGCACATCGTCATGACTGCGAATAAACGCTAGTATAAAAGAAAACAACGTAACAACAATGCTAACTTGATGTCTGAAATGTTCTGTTCTTTACGGAATTTATATTACTTTGGCCGTGGACTGTCCATCTTTTTATCTATCTCTTGTTCGTCAGTTCGTCCTCTCTACGAGAAAAACAATTCGGCACGGGTAGTGCTAATTTGGCTCATGTCAAGTCATCCCAAACACAAGAGTTAATTGCATAATGTATGCATGTATATAAAGTTTATAAAAAATCCAATTTCTATGTTTATGTACTGCTCAAAGTGAAATTATTTGCGATGAAAATTGTGCCCCAAAATCCAAAATAAAAATTACATAGTTTTTGAAATTAACTCAAAATTTTGGGAACGAAACAAGATATGGATCTGAGATTTCAAAATTAGTATAACAACTGATTGATGCTAATTAGCGAACAGTTGTCTAGCAATGCTTTTCTCTGTCAATCGTTTAGTTTTAGTTTTTTTTTTTTTTTTTAGGTATTTTTCTCTAAAATAAGCCATACGCAACTGATAGAGAAAAACAATGATAGTCAATTGATTGCTTTTCACCCTTAATCATTTGTTCATACTACCTGCCAAAGTGTTTTATTATAGATTTAACGAAACTAGTTTGATTGCTAGACAGTGAGCCGAGTTCTGTAGCAATCAAACGAGTTTCAACTGGTCACAATCAATATTTTATCTACTTCACTAGTTTTTGACCAAAAATATTAATAAAAAAAATTACTGTATTTGAAATTCTACTTTAATTTGTATCATTCTTTGTTCCAGAAGAAAACTGTGCGGTAATATTCATAAGAGCACTCAGTGCCGTAATATTCATAACAGTAGTCAGTGCGGTAATAAAGCACTTAACGAACCCAAATTAATTTATTTAAATATTTATAACTACACCACGGTAGATAAAAATATTAGGTATGGAAATTACCGTGCACAGAATTTCGGAGGGCACATAATGTCTCGAATTTGTGCCACTACCACTGTTGTTTATTTTGTAAATGGAACAAATTCGCACATAACAACAAACTCTCCATTCTAGTAGGTACTCTTACTCTTGCGAGTGACAATCCAGAATTTATCTCCTGGTTCGATTCTGGTTTTTACGCCATTATTTCCTTTCAGCTGTTGTTTCTCCGTAATTGAATTAAGTCTGTTGAATTTTTTCTTTCCACTTGTTTTACTTTCCGCTAAGTGTTCCTCCTCGGAATAATAAACAGTGCCAGGGAAAAATAGTGACATTGTAGCTGTGGTAACTTTAAGGCCCTTTCTGTTTGTATTCCACGCGCAGCGGATGATTTCCGTGTTCTAACAACTCTAGGAATAATAACCGGCCTTCCATCACGGTGCGTTTACAACCAAAACGTTGTTTTTATGTATAAAATAATAATTTTTGGAGACCTAAACGCCAGCACGTTGAAAGAATAGATGGGCACCAATGAAAATTCTACGGAGGAGTTTGTTAAACCGTGATTTGAAATGTAATATTATGTAATGTATGCAGTTTTGTGTAGAATATATAAATATGTTAAACTTGAAGGCTGAATTTTAATGAAAATATACTAAATACAGTATATCTAAAAGTAAGTAGTTATCTTTGACAAATAAAAAAAATTCTTAAACGTACATACTGGAATAGTTATATTTTTAACACGTGCGAGAAATTAATGATCACGTATTCTATATGTGTTCGTGGTACAAACAATATTTTTCTCCACAATCGTTAGCAAAATTCTTTATTATTCAACTTAAAATAGTGAGCAAAATACACAAGCCTATAATGATCTACATCAGGAGTCATAAATTTTGATGGAGGAATTGTACAATAAATATTTACCATTCTACATGAAGGAACAATAATTTTTTGTAGTTAACTTTACATTAAATTCAATTATATAAACATATGTACTGTTGAGTTTTTCCTCGAGTTTTTATTAATAAGAAAGTACAATGTTTTCCGAACGCGTGAGAAAAAGACATAGGTACTTTACTCACTTGTGCTAAAAATAACTATTTTCTGCAATTATCGAAAAATACAAAGGGGGTATTCCGACATTTTTTAAAAATATTTTTTTACAGTAGTACAGGCCAGTAGGACTCTGAATATCTAACTTTGAGTAAGAAAATGTATGCATCACATGAGATATGAATTTTATAAAATTTCATCGCAATTCAAATTTTCTTATCATGGCGCGCTTATGACGTGAACTCGATGGTGACATCTGCAACGAACTTCAGCGCCTAAATCCACATGTTCATGACAGCCATTTGCTTGTTTACATATGATTTTATTAGCAGCGTGTATTTCGGTGTTTGTCCTGTGTTTGTTTATGGTAAAAATAGGAGTAATAATTATAAAGTGGACGAAATGTTAAACAAGAAATATACCCGCGCGTGTTAACTACTGGCACCATCTGTGTTTTTAAACGAAAATATTTACTTTGAAATGAGCAACAGATTATCAACTTGACGTCACAAATTTTAAGGACGTTTCTAGAGATGTAAAAATTCCAATTTTATAACATTAAATTGTGAATTAAAACTTTTTATTAAACATGTTTTATTATATTTTTCTACTATATGAAGATGGAAAATATAGAAAAAAGTTATTATTTTGCATTAATTCCATATCACCGGAATACCCCATTATGTTCTATATTTGCCATATCATCTATTTCTTGGGCGACTATACATAATTTTTTAAATAATCAAGGCAATTATTGCGTTCATAATAGTAAAACAAAATTTTTATATTTTTTCGCTTTACTGTGGAAACTGGCTATTTCCCGCACACATTTTGAGTTTGAAAACAATTATTTCCTACAAAATTGTGGAAAATAAATGTTAGATTGCGAGATGTTACTTTCGCATTCACGAATAAATATTTTTCATTTAAGAGGTGCAAAAGCATTTTGCAATCGAATATCAAACAAAGTGTTTTTTCGAAATCTAAGTCCCTAAATTAGTAAAAATCTAAAGAGAAAATTTTAGGTTTAATTAATGTAACATCTAATGTTTCAGTGACATCTATGTATGTAATCTAATGTATGTAAGAGGGATTAATACGAATAATTGCTTAATTAGGATATTAAATTTGAATTTTGTTAAAGAATAGAATTATTGTTTTCTGTAGACAAATTGTTGATTGTTGTTGAATTTGTTTTTATACATTATCCTAAAAACGGTTTTTTTTTTACAAAAATTTATCATTTACAGTCTGATTCTTAAAAAAGTTTAAGCTAATCCTTATTTTTGGATTAGTGAATTCTATTCTGTCCCGGTATTTAAAATTTAATCTTCAAAATATTATCAAAAAAAGTAGACACTAGGTGTTACGAAAGCTGCTTGTATATTATTTGTTCCTCCTCGGAACTATGTATATGCTTTTCCTTGCAGACAGCCAGAATACCTGAAACACTGACTCCTACACGAAAAAAATACACCTTTTGACTTTAAACTTTTATTTTTATTTCAAAAATCAGTTTGACAATTTCAATGTCATTTTTTTTCATAATCTCTTTTTTTCCGAAGAGACACGATTACATTTTTTTCATTATATTCATTTTATAAATCATAACACTACGAATAGATTAGACTATATTTTAAGATAACAACTGTCAAAATTAGAGTAGAATTCGCCAATCAAAAAATGAAGATTAGCTTAAAATATTCGAGAATCGAACTGTTAATGAATAAAATATATATGGAAATAATAATTTAAAATGTTTAAAACGGAATATATGTATACTTTTCTTAATAAAAATTAATCAGTTTTTTGGAAATGTTTGAATTATTACCAGTAACATATTTTTAGGCTTGGTACATACCAGACAAATCTATTTTGTTTATTTACATTTCACATATTATATACATATAATAATAAAAATTATGTGTACCAGCTTTTAAAATATTCAAATAATAGTTTTTTAACGATGGAAAAATAAATAATTCATGTTATTATTACACAAATATTTACGTTTATACTGAAAAAATGTTTGTTTTACATTTGCTGCCCATTAGTTCAATAAAATAATACGGGTTCCATTTATAACGACGTAATATCTAGAAAATATATCCAGTGTATAATGAATGACTTGAAATATTACCTGAAGTTTACTTAGTCAACTGATATTTAATGTGTGTTTCATTGAAAATTCTATCTATCAGCATTATTCGCGAGTTAATTCCCAGAAATTTAACAACTTTTTAACGTCGTCTTTTCATCTCAACATCATTTATTTTGTACCATGACAACCGGTGTTGTTGCGCAAAACAAAAGCATGTCACTTTCTGACGTCATTAACCCATTGTTGTTAAAACTTGGTACCTGTTGCGAAGTGGCAGATCTATTTTTAACAGATTATAAATTCGCATAATTTTGCGATTGTTGGAAGTGGGCGTTGGAATGGAAAAATGACCTTGACAACGCGAGGTCATTTCTTAAAATACTTCAAGCAGGTACAGAAGTCGTTTTGCAATTCTGATGCAAGAAGGAAGCATAAGTAAACAATGATTTTAGAAGTTACAAGACGACGAATGATTTAAAATCATTGTTATGCAGAATTTCGAATCAGTCTGACTATAAAAAAGAGAGTTTATCGATACTAATGAGAAGAGGATGAATATGAGAATCCGTGCACCTTTTGTGAAAATATGGTAATTTAACTAGTGCTCGGAATACCGGTGGATCCAAAAGACCGCCTGACCACCCGTATTTCAGCGAATACGGGTCGGTGTCGATTCGTCACCCATAAGAGCCGTAAGACCCATAATGACCTATAAAATCTATAAGACCCGTAAGACCCATAAGGACAGAAAGACCCAAAAGACCTTTAAGAACCGTATGGTGTATTAAACATTTGATTAGTTTTGAAAGATGAGTTAGTAATAATAAGAGAAGTTAAAAATCTCGATTTGTGAATCAGACACCATTATGAGTAATTTAAATGTGTGTACTTAAAAGCAATAATGAGATAATGTATGTTCTCGGTGCGGCGTAGTATGCCCTTAATACAGCAGTCGTACGCTTCACACATAACGTCGTCTTACGGATAATACGGTTCTTACGGGTTATACTGTTCTTACGGATCATACGGTTCTTATTGGTCATACGGTTCTTACGGGTTATACGGTTCTTACAGGTGAAGAATCGACTCCGACCCGTATTCCATTTGGTCTGGGTTGGTCCTTTTTACCTCCCACTACCCTAGGTAAGGGAGGTATAGGGATAGTGCTAAAAATCACATATAGAGATTTTAGTGAATAAGCACGTTTTGATGTCCCCAGAATCAGATTGTAATTTACAATGAAGTGTGTGTGTGTGTGTGTGTGTGTGTGTGTGTGTGTGTGGATCTGTGTGTGTGTGTGTGTGGATCTGTGTGTGGATCTGTGTGTGGATCTGTGTGTGTGTGTATGTGTGTGTGTGTGTGTGTGTGTGTGTGTGTGTGTGTGTGTGTGTGTGTGTGTGTGTGGATGTGTGGATCCTGTGGACACGATTACTCAAATACCGCCAATTAGAAAATTTTGAAATTTTGTATATCTATTCTACACTAATGTGGGAAGAGCTCATTAGTTTTTATTGTATATTGGAGAACCGGAAGTATCACTTATACAAGTTTTTAACAGTTTTTCTTGAAAAAAATACAATGAATATAATTTTTCAGCAACTTTTACTAACAATACTTAAATATAATGGTACAATCTTCAATTCTACGATAATAGCATTTATAAATAACTCTAAATAATTTTAAATATAAATTTATAATATAATTTATTTTCATATATCATTTTGCCTATGTCTCAAACAAAAACAATATTTCAATAACAATTTTGACATATTTAAACAAATGTCACTGTCAGGAAGCAAATTCATTAAAATTAATAATGAAACCGTGTTAAGGAGAATGTAGTAATAATATATGTATTTGAATATAATAAAATTAAGGTTTGTAAAATTAATATATTTTCAATCATACATAAATATCAGAAGTACTGAAGTACTATTGATTTGTTTCATTGTCTTCCAGAATATGGGTTTGAAAAGACTTTGTGTATGCGAGTACTATTTTGATTTTTGTTAAGTGTTTCTATTAGTTTTGCCAATATTTGTGAACTTTATTTTGTGTATGATAATATTTGTTAAATGTAAAATAAAAATTGTTATGAGTGAATGTAAAAATATTTGAACATAATGATTGCTTTATTTATATTGCATAGTTAAATACCCAGCGGGAGGTTATGGGCTGGACACATCAGATTTTTTTTTTAAGATAAGATTGAGATACGTTATATACATATAACTATACTGTTCTTCGTTTTATAAAGTTAATAATATAATTTTACATTCAATAAATAAATAAAATAAATATATCATCACGGCATATTACCCATTTCTGGGTGTGCCAGTATCTACAACACATGTAGACAGATGCAAAATAGAAAAAAAGATTTATCAATACGTATTGCCATCAAGCACTTGTGGAAACAATCTGAACATTCTAAATGAACGTATAATATATTCAGTATATTGATTATGGGATTTGAACTGGTCTTACTTCAACAACTAGCAATTAAGAACTGAACTGCTTTTTAATAATGCAGACACTGTAAGACTAAATAAGTAAAAACAGCTGTTACAATTCCAGTTTTTTTTGTACTGATAATGATAATCAATTAATTTCCAGATAAATATAAAAACTCTTGATATCAATTATAGGAGTTAAACACCTAATACCACTTAAATTATTTACGACAAACAAAGAAACTTTTTGTTGGAAAACATCATTAAATGTCATAAAGCAATTACAGTATTCACATTTAAACTATAAATAATATTTACCATAAATGGCATACATCAAATTTATTGCAAAATAATCTGTACACGTATTTACATCCACTTAAATGTCATATTTGCTTTCAATCTAGCATGCTATGAATAACAATACAATAACGTTTTGTTTTCACTTATATTTACTCCACTCACGCAAATGTTGGCAGAAATGAATTCATTCCTTGGGGGGAATAGTATGAATGAATTGAAACAGGATTACCACCTTGGCAATCCTAAATATTACTCGCATGCACGAATTACTGACGTAATAAGAGGTATTGTAAATATATTCAATATTTGCCAGGGCTATTGATATATGGAAGGAAATTACCTATAATTTATAAGATGAAAGACGCGGAGTTTCTTCTACATTGAGAGTTATCTTAAAAGGGACACAATTTTAAACGAAAAGAGAAAGCTAACAGATAGATGGTTGAAATATTTACTTATTTATTCATGATCTTGATAATGAATTAAAGAATTTCTATCAATTATTTTTGGGCGTTGAGTTCAGTGAGAAATATTTAAATTATTTTTGAAACACTTTCAGTAATGTGGTCGTCCCACATTTTCCATTTTTTTTCTTATCTTAAAGTATACTGAAAACTGTTAAAATACATATATATTTTATGTTACATAAGTATATATTTTACAATACTTTTTTTAAATTTAGATAAAATTTTGAACTACCTACGAACCCACGTCATAGTTCCATGGCAATGTCTCTCCCTATCGAATAAAATTGGAACTACATTTGATGTTTGTCTTTTATTTTCGATTGACGTTATAATAACAGTGAAAACTGACTTGAATACTCCTAGGCTGCTCATATGTGTAAACAAGACTATCATTGAATGTGTGCATAGATCTATAAAGTCACAGAACCAGATAAACAATATTTAGTAAAAAAAAAAAATAGACAGTAATAATTAATGGTTGCCGCACTGATAACTCATAACTCTTATTTGTACTACAGTTCATTTTAAAATTAAGAAGGGTAAATTCCAAGTTGTTCTAGTACAATCTTTGTTTATGTATAGAAAAACAAGTAAGTCTGATAAATTGGTAAAAGTAAAGCTACAGAAAGCTTTTAAAAATAAAAATAAAACTCCTTTAAATTAAAGCTGTATATTCATTATGTACATATATACAAATGAAAATTA
The DNA here is from genome assembly GCA_943142095.1 of Ophonus ardosiacus. Taxonomy (NCBI): domain Eukaryota; kingdom Metazoa; phylum Arthropoda; class Insecta; order Coleoptera; family Carabidae; genus Ophonus; species Ophonus ardosiacus. The sequence goes on along the minus strand of OW964832.1, from coordinate 29,633,621 downwards.
AAAGACATAAAATTTTCAAGATATTGGCAAAATTAATGAATATGAATAAATGAAATGTTTATAACAGATTGATTTATTACTTTCTTTTTCTTGCAATAACTAATAATATATAATGATATTTGCATTTACTGCAACGTTTAATTTATTTTACAGGTCAGCAATATTAATTCCTGTAATTTTAGAACCCTGTTAATGTTAACGTCTGTCAATAAGTCTTGAATATTGAATCAAACAGAAATCCTAGTAAAAATAGTTTTAGCATCTGTTAAATAAACACAGTTTGCTACTTACTTGGATGTTCTTTGGGAAAGAGAATAAAACATAGACCGATTTCCGTAAGTACCTGAGAGCATCGCAACCTCAAAGCAGTATCGAATGATCGATGCAGGAGGAATTTGTCAACCTTTTTACTTTTCTAACTCGCTGCCGCTGCAGATCGCATTTAGAGGTTAGAGGTCCGATTCTTTCATAAAATGATACGGAACGAACTTTGACCTCTCGTAATCCATTTTGCTCATATATCGTCTGCATACCTATACGTCGTGGAGCTCAGCGCCGTCTTGGCGGACAGAGGAAATCGATGGCTTTTTCATATAGCCACGCACAAAAAGCCCAAATATCCATCAAAGATATTTCAAAGTCAACATGAATCTCATCCGATATCAGCGATGAATTCCGAACCTTGTTGATTTGGAAAATCAAAAAGAAAGGAGATAGTTCGAAGCACACATGATGTATAGGCAAAGTTATAGTCAGTTTTTACCTCAGATGATTGCACCCCAAACAAGTGGAAGATCACAATATGTGGACACTTACCTGGAATGAAAAAATAAGCATTAGTTTTATTCACATGAAATATGTGTGTAACAAGAAACTTATGAATTAAATAAGTATTATATAGGGTTTCGTGGCCGTGTGCCTGAGTGCCTGGTCGCGAACTTGGGAAACCGGTTTGATCTCGACCGACGCCACATATTTCGAATTTTAAATGGCACAAAAGTGACCCCTGTGGTACACTCTCCACGTCAGCAATGAGTGCCCGTGAGATACAAATACGTCATCGTCATTACCGATATCTGTGACAAAGAAGATTGGCACACCCAGAAATGGGTAATTTAGTAAAAAAAAATAGTAAAAATTGGAATTAGTAATTCAATTATTTCAAATAATAATTGTTCTTTTTGTAAGATTAAATTAATAAATATATCACCATGACTTAATGTTTTGAAGAATTTTGTATCCAATTCTCAATTTTACAAAATTAAATCTTTTTTACTAAGTGTAAACTTAAAAAAAAACTGATTTCTAACTCACTGATTTTTTTAAAATGATTAAATTCAAATTTAAAACAATGCCCTTATTTTATTTTTAAGCTCTGAATACAAACAGTAATTTAGTAATTTCTGATATAACGATACAACACTTGCACTTGCAAGACAAGTATGTCGGTTATTGTTCGTACGAATGCCATTTCTTCCATTTCTTCGATCGGGTAATAAAACGTAATAAATAATGGGGTCAGTGAGTGCTTTTTTACCGGTATCGGACGTAATGGATCATCCTCAACATCTCAACCGATAGGATGCACTTACTGCCCTTAGTACTTAGGTACATATTATTATAAGTTACTTATTATTAAATATATGTATTTGTACAGAATGCTAAACAATACGAAGTATTCATCATTTCTCCAAAATATCTACATAACATTTATTTGTATGTTTTTCTTTTTATGAAATTCTTGTTGTTTGGTCGTCGAAGAAAGATGAATAATTATTTCGCCCGTTATTTCCATTCGAAGTTGTTATCTATTGACAAATATTGAACCTAGAGTAATTTCCATTCCCCTCAATCTCAATCGAATCAATACTTCCGAAGTTGGATGCAAATTGCCTCCACTGACAAATATAATGGTCATCATCATTCTCCGCATACAATACACGTTCCGTATAAAATAGCTATTAATCACCCGACATTTTCCTCGCTGGTTCTTTGTAGCGCGGGTTCGGGTAGTGATAAGACGTCTTCGTCGACGTCAGCCTAGGCGTAGGCGTAGACGTTTCGGTGCGTGGCGTCGGTTCGGTTCGGACGAGGCGTGTGTGATGGATGCTCGTGAAATTGCCAGATTCCCTTCAGGGTATTTGATCGGTGTCAGCCTAACAAGAACTGCCGCTGTAGACAACAATGTCAACTTTAAAATGCTTTTGGACCGAGAGAAACTCACAATTTTATTATAAATGTTCGCACCTATACAATTTTGGTAAAATTGGGTTAACATTTCAGTGGTTTCTTTGAAATACATTAGTATGTTATTATACGAGTATGGCCTATTCTATCACCTCTAAATTTCTCCAATTAAAGTGTTATATGCACAATAAGTAAGCCTATTTAAATTTGGGGCACTTGATTTATGGCTTTTACAAACTGAATAATAATTATTTAGGTATGCCCGAATTGCACCTGTAAATTCCGAATTAGATTTTAGCGTTATATATGAATACGTCTTGAAGTTGATACGCACTAATTAAACATATCACGCAAGTTGTCACAATTTGTAATAAATGTCAAATTTATTGTCAGCAGATCAGTTTCTTGGCTATATTTTATAAAATATAATATTAGTAATACACTTTTTTACCTCTCGCTGAGAGGTATTGGATTCATGCTAAAATTCGCATATCCAGATTTTATTGACTAAGCACGATTTAAGGTCCCTGGAATCCGATTATAACATTTTTAAAATGATGTTTGTGTGTGTGTGTGTGTGTGAGTGTGTGCGCGCGTGTGTGTGTGTGTGTGCGCGTGTGTGTGTGGATGTGTGTCTGTGAATGTGTGTGTGTATGTGTGTGTGTGTGTGTGTGTATGTATGTCTGGATGTTGTAGACACGATTCCTCAAAAACTATAAGACTTAAAAAATATTTAACTGCAGTTTCCTCAATCTGATATTCCTGGGAAGAGCTGAAACGGTTTTGGTAACAATTGAACAACTGGAAGTAGTAGTTTCTTAAGAAAAATTCTTCTAAATATAATTTTTTGGGAGTTTTTTTTTATTAAATATTGAAGAACATAAAATTCTCCACCTAATACACTTAAAATTTTTATTATATCTTGTATAGATTTAGAGATAAAGACACTATAATTTATAGAGTAAATTAATCGCAGAGGTTAAGGCACTAAGGAAACCAGTTGACAAATTCCAATGTTTATAACATAGTTTTTAAATGACACATGTCATTGTCAAATCAACAGTTTTAGTGACATTCTGATAGCTTTTTCTGGGAAGTATATTTAATATTTCTTATTGTTTTATTAATTAAATATTTGAAATTATAGGTAAAATTGGGGTAAAATGCATATATCCATCAGAAATACCGCCAATCTGGTTAATGAATTAGAACAATCTCTGATATTTAGAAATTTCCTCATACAATGAAAAATAGATATAATTAGAATTATATGGGTGCAGAAGACATGTTAAATACAATAAAAAACAATATTTGGGTAAAGTTCTGTAATATTTTGTTATAAAACGACGGTTCGAAAGCGATGTGCAATACAATACTTATATAGCCTAATATGGAAATGGCGAGGTCTTGTGCTGGCCACAACAGATTTTTTCTATAGCAGATGTTAAACTGTGCTTTTATCTACTCAAAATAGTAGATAAAGTAGCACTTTAACCGCAAGGGTAGATAAAATAACATTTTAACAGCAAGGGTAGATAAAATACTTTAATTATTATTTAAGTACAAAATACATAACAACCCACATACATACTGTGATTTTAAAATTGTGTTCAATTAATAATAACATATAATTGGTATTTTTTATTCTTTTCTTTAACATCTGACTGCTATAGAAAAAAATAGAATTTTATACACGACGATAAAATTAAATTATCGACTCGCGAAAAATAATTCACTCGCGAAATCGCTCGTGAATTAAAAATTAAACTTTTCCCTCGTCGATAAAATATAATTTTATCGTCTTGTATAAAAAATAACTATTGTTGTTCCAATTATTGATTAATATCTTTAAAATAGAATGTATGTGTACCAGTATATAATAAAAATAAAATATTTCTCAAATACATTCTTATTAAAAATTGAGTAAAAACAAACTTAACTGAAAAATGTATACAAAGATAGATAGTATAAAAATAAATAGCATCGTTTTCTTTTCCGAAATAAATCGTAGTGTAAGAATAAAATAAGCGTACTATGTATTTTAGAAGCACTATACTATTTTTAGATGTTTAAATAAAACGAAATGCTTAGAGGAAATGCATTGAAATCTATTACTTTAACCTAAATGAAACTAGAACAAACACTTCTAAGCAAAGTTTACAACGAACTCCGACTAACTTTATTGTTTTATAAACATCTTTTGGTTTGTACCAATAGCTCGAACAATACCCTACATTGCAATATCTCAATATGTAATTTTACAAAATTGAATGGTGTACATAAAATTATTGATTGGAGTATAGAAGAACAATAAGAACATATATAAAGTCATGAACTATTATTAACATAAAATAAACATAAAATACTTTTGAATTTTCATTGCTGTGCTGTTTTATTTTTTAAATCCATGTCTAATATTTTCTTTATTCTTATGTTATATTCATAATATAATTACAAAGGATAATACTAGGGAAATATATATTTTATTAGAAAAATTTGGTATTAGGTAATATACTTCCGTCCGATAACCGATAATGCATTTTAGAATTTAATATTAAGTATTCAGGTTTAGGTCTATTTCACAAAAATTAAACTCCGAATGCGGCATCAATGACATTCGTCGGTTTACATAAATACCCTTTAGTAGAACGACAAAAATTCATTAAACAATTCAATTCACTTTTTACGTTTAAGATTAATTGTTAATATTATAATTCACAAAACTAACAAAATATATGTAACAGAGCTGCTGATAGTGGCGTTGTATGTACTACCGAAACGACCAATATTTTTTTTATTATTAAAAAATGATATTTACATTGCAAAGTTGTATTATTTAATTAAACATTTAATAAAAAAGAAGTCAGGAAACTTTTTTTCAACAATAAATTTGACATGCATGTAAATTTAAATAAATAAAATAAATATATCATCACGGCATATTACCCATTTCTGAGTGTGCCACAATCTGCTTTATCGCAGATATCGGTATTGATGATGACATATTTGTACCGTGCGGGCGCTTACCAGACGTCACCTCACGGGCACTCATTGTTGGCGTGGAGAGTGCACTACGGGGGTCACTTTTGTGTCATTTAAAATTCGAAATATTTGGCGTCGGTCGGGATCGAACCCGGTTCCCCCAGGTTCGCGACCATACACTCTGGCAATTTAGGCTTTAGATATTAGAGTATAGTTATATCTTCTATAGATTTATAAATATATAAAATAATATATTTTAATGAATCTCATAGACCATGGAAACCAGTTGAAAAATTAAAATTTTTGTAACTGACAGATGTCAGTGTCAAAAGTCCAGAGACATTACTGAAGACTTTTTCTGGGAAGTACATTTTATATTTCTTATTTTATTATTAATTAAATATTGATAATAATAGAAATACCGCCAATCTCATAAATGAATTGGAAGAATCTCGAACATTTAGAAGAATAAGAGGAAAGTTGTTAATAGAATGAATTAGAAAATATTAAAATATGTAAAGAAGATATGTGTTTTTGTGTGTACCAGAAATCTTAAATATGTACAATACTTATATAGCCTAATATGGAAATGGCGAGAGGTCTTGTGTCATGTGCTGGTCACTACAGATTTTTATATTTAAATTGCAAAACTCTTTTATGTTGAACAAAACTAGGAATATAGTAAAGGTACAAATGATCATCCAGGGGAATCTAACAAATTTACTACCAATTATATTGTCTTACACTTATAACATCCCTGTAATTCTTGATCTTATTGTAATTGTAAATTACTCCACCCCAATTTGTCTATTTATTACCCAATCTTGAGTGACGTCATTCTAGCATTGCTCTTGTTAGGGCTGGGGCAAGTACCATGTACATTTCACCCCCATAGTGAGGCTGTGTACATGTGTGTAACTCCCTGCTGTCATCCCGATGCCATTGAGGCGATGTTCGTTTCTTGTCCCAGGAGGATTGTCCCTTGTACGGGACAGAGATATGGCTGATACGCCATCATGGTAAATCAGACGGGTGACATGGCAACAATGCTGGAATTCGAGGGGAGGGGAACTTTAGGGAGGATATGAAGAAGAATTTAATGTTTTATGTCTGTGATGTTTTGTTATTGCGATTGAATGTGAAGGAGAAGAAAATAATATCAATATCAAAGTTGAAGATTGGAACTGGTTATTTGTTCGTTTTAGAAAGCATTTAAATTCAAAGGGATATAAGTGCCATTTTCACCTCCCGCTACCCTTGGTAAGGGAGGTATAGGGATCGTGCTAAAAAACACATATCGAGATTTTAGTAAATGACCACGTTTTAAGGTCCCTAGAATTGATATTATCATTAATTTATTACATATTCTAATTTGAATTTTATCTTTACAAATTTTTTATTGTTCAGGTTATGGTTTTTTACTGTTTAGATATGTAAAATCTGGTTATAATGTAGGTATATGCTGTTTTACTCTTTCTTGCTATATATTTCTTTCAGTGAATCTGAATTGTCAAAAAAGAAGTTAAAAACTTAATGTGTTGTAATGTCAGCACATTTGGTTCAAGGGTCCCCAGTATCTTGATCATCTTAAACATATGTCAGAAAATATTTCTTTTTCACAAAGTGGGTGGCATTATTTAGGTCACAAAAACTTTGAAAAATTGGTTCTATTCTCAAAAATATAAATAGTGCGTGACGAATATATTTGAATGAGCATAATGTAATAGCTTCTGGAAAAATATGTAGCAACATTTAATATAAATAGGTATATGTGTACAGTTTACAGGAAGTGTTCTGGAAAATTTGAAGCAATTCCAGAAACTTGTAAAATTATTTCGTTGGAAGTATTGCTTATCTAAACGTTAAAAATAGAATTAAAGCAAGCCGCAATCCTCTTCCTTATTTTTGTGGTTATGTGCATCATAATATGAATAACCACAATCATTAGACATTTACAAATGAGTATTATGAACATTTCAGATATTTTCTTAGGACAAAAACACAAGTATCATTGAAAATTTTTTTTCATGATAGACTTTAAATTAAAAGGAATAAATTGAAAACTCTCATAATATGATCAGGATCAATGCTTCTAATTGATTAGCGCAGTTCCATTTTGATGTTAATCATTCAGACAAAATTTTGTTTTAATTTTCTAATACAAAATGGCCTCTTTCTCTGAAATAGTAAAAGATCAGACCTATCTTGATTAAACTTTTTAGAATCCGATTTTAAAATTTTTACAATGGGGTGTGTGTGTGTGTGTGGATGTTGGAGGGACGGTTTTTTCTATTTCTACAAGACTGAAGATCAATTTAACTACGTATTCCTTAATCTTACATTAACGGGAAGAGCTGAAAATGTTTTGCTAACAATTGGACACCCGGAAGTAGTAGTTTCTTAAAAAAAATCTCCTAAATATTACTTTTGGAAATTTATGTTATTGCAAATATTAAAGAATATAAAATTCCCTATCCAATACATTGAACATTTTTATTATATCTTCTGTAGATTTAGATATAGAGATTTATAAATATATGAAATAATCCGTTGTAATGAATCTCGCGGCTCAAATAACTCCATGGAAACCAGTTGAAATATTAAAATGTTTGTAATTGACAGAAAAATAGCAGTTTAATATTTTTATTTTATTATTAATTAAATATTTAAAAAAAATTATATATATATACCCATACCCAGAAATACCGCCAATTTCGTCAATGAATTTGAAGAATCTCGAACATTTAGAAGAGTAGAAGGTAATTTATTTATAGAATGTATTAAAAAATATAATATATATTAATAATAGATGTAATTAGAATTTTTGTGTGTGTACCAAAATGTTAAATACAATATGTACTTATATAGCCTAATATGGAAATGACGAGAGGTCTTGTGCTGGTCATGACAGATTTTTTTAATTCATTTTGGTCAGTACTATATGCCCTTAAAGTTTGTTCTTAAAGTTGTTAAACACCCTGTATTTATTTATGTTAATATAACTATCAATCACTTCCACCATCTACGAAGACGAAGTCGTGGATGAATTATTTCTTAATAAACAAGACACTATCACATTCTCCTCACGTATTCCCATCTTACAAGACCGGCTAGTGGGCGATCGTCACTTGTCAATATTGATACACGACGACTTAGTGAAAAAATGAATTCCACTTGAGTACATGGCGTTCATAGGTGGACAGTGCACTGTGGGTAGGTCTTCGGCAGGTTCAGTATAGAAGTAGAAGTAGACAGGGAAAGTCGACAATCTTGTTTTCAAGATGACGCTCATGTTCACTGAGTACACAAACCTGTGCTTCAACTGAAAGCATACATGACAGTAAAGCAAGTAGATGGATTTCATAGAGGAAAGGATAATGCATGTGTACTAGGCAAACGCAACGAACGGAAAAATGTAGAGCTGTGTTTGGGAAGGGTATACACGGATACAGATTTCTGTAGTGTAGATCATACTCCAATATCTTACCCTTTGAACTACAAATATAGAATATTTAATAGAGTCTTCCACTATTTTTCTTTTTTTTGTAAAATTTCATCTAAATTCTGCATAGACTCTAAAAAGTCTTGATTGTTATATTGTTATTCCTTAAGGTGTAATAATTTTTTAAATAGTCTATGATGATGTTAAGCTAATTTTGTTCTCAAACAGTGAAGTTGGAGTTCGATATTAATGGACTCATCAAATAAACTACTTCAAGACATATAACAATATGTTTAAAATAACTTCCGTGGTCAATAATTGCAAATATTCAGGGACAATAAACATAAAAAATACGTATATTATAGCCAAAGTTTTGCTTGCCACTGGAAGCCTATGCCAATCACCATATCTTTTATTTGCATACAAACACACGTGATTTCTATTTGGCGTGGTATCATTAAATAAGTAATCACTCCTATGTTCTGCAATAGTGTAACTCAATAGACAGAATTGACGTCAGATGCAAGAGAGAGATGCTTCCAAACAAACCTCCCTCGCTGTTTTACGTCCAGCTTCCTGATCGTATCTGTCATTATGTTTGCATCTGTTATTCAGTGTTAACCTAATTCTTTATTATTATTGTGATTTGTTCGTTGTGTTTAATAAAAGTGAGTTTAAAACCAGAAGATGTGCCTGGGGCAACTTTTTTGTTTGATAATATTGAAGATCATTCGATTATTCAAGTAAAACGATGGCTGGAGTACAAAGGTCTACGGCTGATGACAGGTCTTTGTTTGGAAGTGGTAACTATAGCAACCTTTAGTTCTATTTTTTTCCACTAGATGCGCTCGAATAAGTTGCAATTGTGTGTCTATTGATAACTTTTATAGATCGATAATAAATTGTAGCCAATAGTTATAGTAAACACAATAACAAATGAATCGGACAGATGATACATTTGTTTCTATTTGTAAAAAAAATATTATCGATTAGGTTACAGAATAGGGGGCAATAATTTGGTTTACTTTAATTGTTTCATTATTATTTACGCATTCATTTACTTGAAAATGGATTCCGGATTAAAAAAAGAGATAGAAGAAGGAAGTAGTTGAATTTGGAATAGAATAAATGTGTGACGTAGATGTAAAGTATTCATATATTTAAATAACTTTTTTAAGTTTGGTAGTTCTTGTCCCTATCATAATGTTCCTGTGCCTATTATAAAGTTCTATTAACATCTTTAAACATAAATTTTCTATTTTTATAATTAGAATTAAATTATTGTTATGATAATTACAGGCACGCTGAAAAAGTAATGGAAAAAGAAATGAGATTTTGTAAAAACAATTTTGTATCCCTAAAAGGTTTCTTGGTTACGCCTCTGTTTTAAAGCATACGGGTAACAATTGAGTATCACTATCTGATACATAAATTTCAAAAGATGATACGGGCGAAGTAAATTATTACTGTGTAAGAAGTTAAGTAGTAATATTTTGAGCTTACGTTTAGGAGAAAAGCTTTTTTCTCGTTTGGAAAGTATTTTATGGGAAATTTAAGTAAATTAGAATGTTATACATGCACCACACACCTGTAAACACAATTCTCTTTCAGGTTAGGTAAAAATAACTTTAAATTGAATATTCCCAGGAATTTAATACTCAAAGTCAGTGTCATATTCTCATCCGGTTTACGTGACGCGTAATTTTCTATGCAATAAAATCCAAAATGTGACAAATTTGACACTTGATATGTGGTTACACAAGTTTGGTGTTAGGGGCTTAACATGTGTGAAAATGAGGCCCATTAAAGTCTCCGGTTTCAAAAGCATCCCTTAAAAGAGAGAGCTATTGTTCGGTCGCATTGTTACACGCAAATTCGCACCTCACGGAGATTTAAGAATTATTTTTTAATGAGCGGTGAAGCCGTATATCCTGTATGAGATTTTCTACGCACTATATTTTTTGGTGAATGCTGAATGGACGTTGCGAGAGGAAATTTAGCGAGATAATTTAGCTTAATCCTTGAATAATTTGTAATTATAACTATTTTATAATAATAACATACTTAATAACTTTTTCCAGGCTATAAAATGGTATAAAAAGATCAAAATCTTTAATGGCGAATGTAGGTGTAACCTTTGTGCGAACTGCGTATATTAAGTAGGTTAAAGGTTAAAAGATTTGATTCCGAATCCAAGCTGAATACAGATTGGAACTTGGTATCACATTATAACTTGAAAAACTTTCCTTTAAATTATATTGTTATACAAAAATATCAGTGAGATGCCACTTGAAGCTTATAAATTTAAAGGGATTTTTACGATATAAAGTTATCAATAAAAAGTGTTTTGCACGAAACACTCTATAACTTTTTCTTTCTGAGTGTCTGGTCGCGAACCTGGGGGAACTGGGTTCGATCCCGACCGGCGCCAAATTTTAAATGGCACAAAAGTGACCCCTGTGGTGCACTCTCCACGCCAGCAAAAGTGCCCGTGAGGTGACGCCTGGTAAACGCCCGCACGGTACAAATATGTCATCATCATTACTGATATCTGCGACAAAGCATACTGGCACACCTAGAAATAGGTAATATGACGTGATGATATATTTTTACCTCCCGCTACCCTTGGTAAGAGAGGTATAGGGATCGTGTTAAAAATCACATATCGAGATTTTAGTAAATGACCACGTTTTAAGGTCCCTAGAATCCTTTTTTAACATTTTCACGATGATGTTTGTGTGTGTTTGTGTATGTGTGTGTGTGTGTGTGTGTGTGTGTGTGTGTGTATGTGTGTATGAGTGTGTATGTGTGTGTATGTGTGTGTGTGTGTTTGCGTATGTGTGTGTATGTGTGTGTATGTGTGTGTGTGTGTGTGTGTATGAATTTTGTTTGCACTCTAACTCAAATACTGTCATTCAGAGAATTCTGAAACCTTGTATTTTTACCCTATTCTAATAGGAATAGAAGCCATTAGATTTTGGTGTAAATCGGATAAACGGAAATGGTATTTTACTTGAAGCTCATAATGACGTTTCTTCAAAAAATACCATTAAATGCCATTTTTTCGAATTTTATGTCTTATGAAAATTAAAGATTATTGAATTTTCTACAGGAATACATTAATACTTTTTCTATATATTTTACAGATAAATTTAAAAAAAAAAAATTTTTTATTAGCCGCGAAGCCTAAGATAAAAACTATTCCTTTGTTACACAGTTCATTTTTCAAATGAATGTAACTGACAGTAAATGTCACTGTCAGAAAACTTATCACTTCAAATTAATAATAGTGACATTTTAAAAAGAAAATAGTAAATAAAGCAATAGTTTTCTGCAATGGAACAGTTTGCAACGTTAGTAAATACGTAGGTAGGTATGTATTTAAATTAATAAAAATTAAATAGCGGGAGGTTTTGTGTTGGCCACATCAGATTATTTTTATATTTTTTATTAATATTCTTATTCTTACTCACACTTACATTAGAAAAATAAACTGTAGTAATTTATTGTGATTTGTAATTTAATGCATTATTATAAGTTATTTTTAAAGTATAGGTATATAAAAATATAACTAAGGCAGGAATGACAGTGGGTGATAAACGCCCTTTCCGGTTAAGATGTATAAAAAATAACGAAGTCTATTCAAACAAAATGTCGAAGTTATAACTAATGCACATATTTATTAATAAATTTTGATTAGAACTTGACAGCAACATTGTATCTTTTTAATGTTGATGAGGATATCACTATCAATATCATCATCAGCCTCCAATTCCAATCATATGATGGCATGGGTGTGACAGGGTCATATGAGAGTCACAGAACGTACGCGTAGGCGAGGTTCATTCACAGGCACAGGTCGCATTCATACATTCAGAGCAGTGTTGGTGTCAGGTTTCTCCAGCTAGTTTTATTTGTCACATATTTCCGTTAACTATTGTAACACGGATGTGGGGAATTTACTTGTTTGAATAATATTTTTAAAGCATAGTTTGTCTTGAAATTCAATGTTCATCTCGTAAAAGCGGAATACCAATAATGATATTTAGAGTATTTTTAGTTATACAGGTGATTAAAAGTGACGCCCGTGTTTTTGGAATTTGATTCAAGGAACCTAAAACAAAAAAATTAGAATGGAAAATTTTATTATTGTCCTTCATTATTCCCCAATATGCAAGAGTATAGTAGGACCATAAACAAATAATGAAAAAAAAAATGTCTTTCATTATCAAGTATTGATAAAAATATAACGTAATGAGTTTTTCCGTTAACGGTTTATTAATAGTTTATGTTAATGTACAGAAAATCATTTATTAATGGGTATAATCCGAGTAACAATAGATACCACATACCTTTGCTGAACACTTATCAAAACTTATGAGTTAAACAGTACTAACTTAATTTTTACCTCTCGCTAAGAGAGGTATTGGATTCATGCTAAAATTGCATATCCAGATTTTAGTGAATAAATACCATTTAAGATCCATACAAACCGATTTTAACATTTTTACGATGATGTCTGTGTGTGTGTATGTGTGGATGTTGGAGGGACAATTCCAAAAAAACTATAAGACTAATGACCAATTTAACTACGTATTCCTTAATCTGACATTAATGGGAAGAGCTGAAAAAGTTTTGGTAGCAATTGGACAATCGGAAGCAGTAGTTTCTTAAAAAAAATTCTAAATATTATTTTTTGGAAATTTAAGTTATTACAATTATTAAAGAATATAAAATTCTCTATTCAATACAATGAATATTTTAATTATATCTTCTATAGATTTAGAGATAGGATAAAATAAATGTATAATCCATTGTAAAATGAATCAAAAAGCGCATGGAAACCAGTTGAAAAATTAAAATATTTGTATTTGACCTAAATGCCAGTGTCAAAAATCCAGACACATTACTGAAGGCTTTTTCTGGGAAGCACATTTAATATTTCTTATTTTATAATTAATTAAATATTTAGAATTATAGATATAGCTGCCGCACGTTAAATTGATACAGTTCTTGAATGCGGAAAACCTAAAATTCGTACATGGACAAGTCGAGATATTATAATATGTTATTGGTATAGAAAGTAATGGGATTTATTTAAAAGCCAAAGTATGTACAGTATCAGTGACAACTAAACACGCGCTTGCTACACATATATTTCATTATATGTATACCCTTTAGAAATACCGCCAATCTCGTCAATGAATTGGAATAATATCGAACATTTAGAAGAGTAGGAGGAAACTTGTTCATAGAATGAATTGAAATATAAAGAATAGATATAATTAGATTTTTTGTTGTGTGTACCAGAAATGTTAAACACAAAACTTATATAGCCTAATATGAAATTGACGAGAGGTATTGTATAGGACACAACAGATCTTTTTTTATCATGAAATAAATTAGATTTTCCAATTCATGTACAAGAGCGCGCTCACTGCCCTATAAATTTTCCATATACTCGGCATATAATATAGATAATGGAAAATCATATTACAATGTAACTAAAATAGTATTAAATAAATAATTAATTTCAAAACATTTGGTCCAGCGTACAGGATTAAATTTCATATAAACGTATCACATATCAAACCCATACATAATTCAATAATAGGTAATAGGTGCGTGTGGTGTAAAATTATTAATTAATGGACATAATAAATTTGGGAATATAGATACTTTGAAAAAATAAGGTATTCAAAACATCAGACATAGCTAAGGTTAGAAACAATTTTTGCGTTGGTGTGTCCCGCCCCCGCGACTTTTCAGTGAACATTATTAACACATTCACTGCGGAGAATTTTTTTCCAGTTTAATTGTGGTGGGATTAGACCCCAGTGTTAGAGACAAAGATATAAGAGCTACCTCATTCATTGGGTCCCGTGGCCGCGTGCCTGAGTGTCTGGTCGCGAACCTGGGGGAACCGGGTTCGATCCTGACAGACGCCAAATATTTCCAATTTTAAATGGCACAAAAGTGACCCCTGTGGTGCACTCTCCACGCCAGCAATGAGTGCCCGTGAGGTGACGCCTGGTAAGCGCCCACACGGTAAAATATATCGTCATCATTACCGATGTCTGCATGTGTTGCAGATACTGGCACACCCAGAAATGGGTAATATGCCGTGATGATATATTTATTTATTTATTTATTCTCCGTGTCGTGATGTGATTCAAAACCGAAAAGTTATCCAACTAATTTGCAAAGGAATAAACAAGTAATGTGCAGGTATAAAAACAGGGATGTATTCAGTTTTATATCACTTTATTCACAAAAAAGTCATTATTACTAAAAATCACGATCATGTATCTTTCGATATAAATAGTTAATAAATAAACGAAAATAAGATTAAGTTCAAATTTAATTTTACATCATTTATATTTAAATTAAATATATTTCGAGATAGTGTTAAATACGGGCCAGTACGCTAAGTAAGACGACCCCCTATCGATCTGGATTTGACCGCTATTAGTAGCTTCCACGCCCCTAGCTCTTATATGTTTGCGTCTACTATACCTACGTCGACATTACAGTAACACATGTGTAATAGTTTTCATCCGTTAAATTAAAATTATTCTTGTCGTTTTCATACTGCTACATGGAAAATGAAAATAAATGAACAAGGAAGAAATTATCATCAAAATCAAGTATCGAGTGCGCATTGCAGATTTGTCAAATCACGTGATTAATGAATGAGCCATGAGCCCATCGTCAATTATTAAAATTATTGTGCTAGTTGACATCGAACAATTATTATCAAGATCATTTTTAATTTTTTGACCCTGTTCATGAACCAAAAATAGTTTGTTGCCAAATTTAGTTTGATTTGTTGAAATTATAAAAAATATTTAAAAAATTTAGACTATATATGTGTATGAAGTACTTTATATTTATCATCTTACACTGTATCTTGAAGTGTCTTGGTGGGCAGAATAACAGCACTCCCTCCTACTAGCTGTGCGGCGACTAACAGGTACACTCATTGCTACAACTTCTGTCACTTTTCTCTTTTTCCCTGTCTCCAGCCCAACATGATAATTACTACATATTCCATTAATAACTTTTTACCCACCGACCGACCAATCGTAAATCAAACTGCCGTTATGCACTCATATCAGTAATTTCTGATCAGATATTGATGATCTGGATCACTTTAATTATTAGCTAAATGTAGCAGACTCCGTTTTTCACAAGATTGATGGTTATATTTTGACGGGATACATTATTTATTAGTTCTAAACTTTTTATTTGCTAGTTGGTTATGGTAGAATGCGCAAGAATATTTTTAAACGAATTCGGAGAAACACGAATTGCTGTTAATATTTTTATGAATTCGTCTCACGATTACGTCCAAACAGGTTGGAAACAAATATAGTCGATCGTAGAATTTATATAGATATACAATAGGTAAATTTCCAAGTTGTTTCTATTTTCAGGCCTTCTTTTATTGTTGTATGAAATCCGAAATGTATTTTCAAGTAAATGAATGCAGAAAATGACAAAATGAAAGTAATGCAAATAACAATAAGGACATAGTATTGACCAAAATGAGTAAAAAACAATTTAATCAACATAGGTCTGATCTTCAACTGTTTTCGAGAAATAAGCCAGTTTGCAGAAGCAAAGAAAAACTGTCAAAGATAGTGATCGAATAAAATTTTGTCTATCTCAGTAGATAGACGTATTTTAAATGAAATATTTATCTCAACTTTTAACAGATATAGGAAGTTATTTGAAAATTAAATATTGGCCAAGGTCACCACAACATTATTTGATTTTCATGAAAAATAAAAGCACATCTACGATGACCTCTCAAAGATAAACAAAAAGTCTCATGCAATCAAAATTGTAAGTCTTATAGTTTTCGAGACTTCTATTTCATAAGATAAATTTAAACAAAGACCCAACTTTTTTATTTTAAATGATAATATTTTTTATTTGCTCATTCATTGGAGAAGCTAATTCTGAATTCAGGGATATGATCGAATAAAATATTCGTATATCCTTAGATAACGATTTTTTTTAATAATGCATATAAATTTTTATATTAATTTGATTAAAAAAATGGCTATAATAAGAATGCGATGAATGGAAAAATTGAATACGTATTATTTATTTTTAGATAGAATTAGAATGCCATAAAGAAATACATGAATATTTTGTTTGCGTTGACATTTATATCTCGGAAACTATTGAAGATCGAATCCATTTTGATTATACTTTTTTACTCATTTTGGTCAGTGCCCTTAAAGTTTAGTACAGCCGTTATATATCAGCCTGTATATAATATATTTAGATTATTATTAATTATTTTAATCAATTGCTTATCCATACGTAATTCAAGAAATATTTCGTATTTCCAATTATTGATCACAAAAGTTATTTTAAATATCCTGCTAGATCTCGTGCTAGATATATGATGATTTATTTTATAAATAATATTTATATACACGATGGTGTCTGGAACTTCTGAACATACGACTTTAATATTTAAAATCATGCTTTCGTAATTTCATGCTTCCCTAATTATTTTTGGTAAAAAACTTCTATGAAAGTTGCAACTTAATCAATAATAAGCATAAATTCTTTCAAAGTTTTGTAACGGCAAAAATTAGGTATGAAAATATCGAAAATCACCCCAAAAATAGGCTTGAGTTTGAAACAAACAAGTTAACAATGTTTGTTTATCTGTCAAAGTAGGTTATTTATTTTATTTTATTTGTAATTTCTGTTCAAGTGAACAATTATCTATTAATTTAATTAAATAATTGTTCACTTGAACAGAAATTACAAATAATAATAATAAAGTAAACTAACTAATTTCTGCAGTTCCAAAACATCTACAAATAATTACTATGTTTCAGAATTAATAACTGCGATATGCGTCTGTTGTCCGAACCTATTCATGAATTTGTGAAAAATAAAAGTAATTTTATGAACATACACTAAACTATTTCAATACAATTTTACATGAACACATTGTTTAACCTAACAATAAAACTGAAAGTAATAAACTTCCAAGGTCAAAAAACTAACAAAACAACAACTATATTTTTTAAAACAACTATACTTTGCATAACCTATATTTTATGCATGTAGATTACGTTCAAGTAACACGGGCACATTTTAAACGATAACGTTTTTTAACTTAATAAAATTTGGTGTCAAGGTGTACGTCTTAAGCGATGTTATAACTTGAATTTGTTTTATTTTTGAATACTTCATTCATACCACAAATGTAGCAGGACTCATTCATAAAAACTACATTTTTTTCATCGAATTTTCCATTCATTTATATTCAAACGATGAAGAAATTTTTTCATGACAGATGATTTGAGCCGTGAGCATATGAAGAAATATCGCAGTATGTCTAGCCGTAATAAAAAAATGTAATATAAATGCAAATAAAAATATTCTTACAAGTATTAATAAATAATTCAATCATAAATTCGTATGTGTAAATCGCATATCGATATTCTAATATACATAATATTCAAAACAGTATGATTTATCATATTTTGCTGTCATATTACCAGAACATCTCGTAACAAGTTTTGAAATAGATAGACATTAATTTTGTTCCCCATTGATTTTAACCACAAAATAACCTTCGAAATTGATATATTTCATTTATAAATAAATAAAATAGATAATAAAGGTCATAGATTAAATCCGGTATTTTATAGTATTTTCTTTTTTTTAAATTGTTGATCGACGAAATTTTTGTATCATCTGGATGATTGTTTACGAGTATAGGTATTGCATGAAGATAATTTTTTTTAATATCTTCTTTTTGAATAGAAACTAAAACAATCCTAAAACATTACAGAAACATTTCCGAACTTCACAAAATAAATGGTATCTACAATTATTTTTATCTTTAGTGGTCAGAAAATATTAGCGTTGCCACAATAAAAATGACTTCAAGACATTAATCTTTATGTTCGTGTTGCAGCTAAACGTTTTGAGACTAGTATACAAACAAAACATACACTAATGGGCGTATTCTGATCAAAACTGTAACTTTTAAATCTGTAAATAATGAACAAAATCGCAACGAAACTGATCAAAAATAAATATGTTTTTGTCAGATTTTTTTTTTACAGATTTGTAAAACTTGCAGTTTTGTATAGAATTCGGGAAAAATACAAGTCTGTTCACTCTGAAAATTTCACCTGGAGAATACAGTTCGAAGACACATATATTTGAATGAAGAATAAACTAAATGCTACAACAAAAATATATTTTTTCTACAACTGTCAAAACGTTAAAAGAATTGATGTTTGTAGTATTTGTTATTTTCCTGTACATATTTACAGCATTTTATTTATATCTACTTGAAATTACCTTTCAGAATACCTCACCCAAAACATGTAACAGAATATGAAAAAAATATTATTAACATTTATTTAAATGAAAAAGTCATTATTTCAATCATAACCAGATCATACATCACAAAGAAAAAACTGGTTTAACCTTCAATATTTAGTAACTGGTCCTGAACGAAATTAACATAAAGCAGCATCTAAAGTTTTAATCTCTCACAGCGAAATACGATACTGTATGTGCGGTTTTATGAATTAATGACGTAATATGAGTTTAATTCAGAGAGTGAGTCATATGGAAACGTACCGAGCACCTATGCCAGACGCAAATAATTGTTTAAGTTAATTAACTATAAAATTAGTGAGAAGTTGATATTTAATTGAATTTGTTTTATGTTTACACAAACACTTGTTTTACATGAAGAAGCTGGACTGGAAGTCATTCATAATTCATCGTTTATCAATTTTAATTATCGTCATTAAATTATTATGAGAGATTCTCTTATAAATTACAAACAGATGACTAGTTTAATATTTAATGTTAACACCAATAAAGTTCCTATTGTTTAAGCATTCTTATAAATTATTGTCAATATAATTTGAAAATAATAAATTAAATAAATAAATATATCACACTACGCATTAACAATAGTACAACTTCTCGTATTGATATTCTTATTAATTTTGTCTTTGGACAACTCTGTTCATAAAATTATTTCCATTTTTTGTTTTAATTTGTCTGAACATTTCCACCATTTCTTCATTTCTAAAACTGTAGACTTGGCTCATATAGAACGATGTCATATAAAAATCTTATAATACTCGTCTGTATTATTTTGGCACTTATAACTCGTATTTACTGAGACATAATTAATTGAGCAGCAAAATAAGTAGTTGGAGCATGTGTAAATAAAACATGAACAGGGTGTTAGGGATAGGTTATGTTACGTCGGGTTGTACTCGTATGTGTAGTTGGTTATAAAGCTTATAGAATATACAAAGAAAAAAATCTGATGTGGACACTACATGACTTCCTTGTATGCCTGTTAAACTATACATATTTTGTTAATAATTAAAATATATATTATACCAGACCCAATCATAAAGTTGCACGTATTTGACATAGACATTATTTTTTGTTATTATTTGTCTTAATCCATAGCAAACTTAATTACAAAAACAAAAAAGTACATAATTTTTAAATTTGCATATCTCGCTTATACAAAGAGCTAATTTAATCATACTTGGTGTGTTAGACGAAGAGTTAAATTCTCAAAATAACACCATTTTTTCAAGAAAAACTGATAACAGCTCCAAATAAAGTATCACTTCCGGTTATACCATTTTAACCAAAATCTATTAGGTTATTACCATTGATATAAGAGTCTTATATACCAAATTTGAAAAGTTTTGGATAATATTTTATTATAGTTTTTCATTAAAATCTATTATAGGCTTCAAGTAAAGTACCATTTCCATTTAATGACCAAAAAGGGAGGTGCACAACTAGTTGTCATAACAGTACTAAATACAAAATTTTAACTTTCTACGGCTTCCCGTTTTTCAGTTATGCGAGAAACGTACACAGACGTCACGCCGAAATTAGTCAAAATGGATTCATGGATGGTCAAAATGGATATTTCAGTTAAAATCTGCAAACTAATTTAAAGATTATCAGAACCGGAATTCTGCACGTTTATATCATAGCTCAACTGAATTTAAATACTTCAATTGTACTGTTGAGTTAGGTTATATTTAAAATCAAATAAAATCATGTAAGAGAATGAAAAAATAACTGTTAATGATTAATTGAAAATGAAACTTACATAGGTACTTTTTCGACAGTGTTTGCACAAAAACCAGTTTATTCTTTATTAATTCGGTTTTTATATCGTTAGATAAATTCATATATATATAACAAAAAATCCCGTTAAACCCGTTAAATAGTTTCGTTTTTCATGCAACTCACTAAAAAGTTGTTATTTTTGTTAGAGTTAAATAATGAAAAGACTGAAAAAGTACACTTTCCTCCTCATTTTAGGAACTGTTTTGTAAAACGATTTTAATTTGTATCAATCATTAATATTTTTTCGTACATAAAAATATCAGTAATTAGAACTTATTTTAATATTTTGTGAAGTTAATACTATCGGTTTATATTCTACAAAAGCTTTATTGATTTAAGTCATCAGCAGTTGCTGATATAAACTGAAAAACATATATCACTAAAGCTGTACAGATTAACCGTGGTTTATTCGATTTACAACCTCATTTTCATATTTGTTTTCCTTCAACTTTATAAACCGTTTAAATATTGACATTATTTGTTCATATTAGCATATTTTCAAACATGTATTTGTATATTTACTTTGGCGTATTTATGTTTCGTTTAAAATTGAACAACTCTTTTAGATAACAGGAAATTAGAAGTCGATGTTTGTTTACTTTCACGCTTTTAATATATCCTTGAATAAGATTACACTAATTGAACTTTGTAATTCTAATCTTGTAGTTTCCACATGTGCGTCAAATTGGTTATAATTAAATAAAAAAACATTTAATTTGAATTAAAACCCAAACATTTGAAAAATTAGCTCACAAATATAAAGTAAAATGTTATGATTTTTTTCTGGTGTAAAGTTTCCTAGTAAAATGTCAACCAATTACATTTTATTAGCTTATTTTTTGAGAAAATTATTGCGGAAAGCAACTAATTATACAGTCGTAGGTAGTATTTTATGTCATAGTTTAATCTGCACAACAGAACGAACGAAATGGTTTACAAAGTATTAATAGCGTTGTCCTTGGTTTGATTGACAGTCCAGTATTAATTAACTCGATCAAACTGATTTGAAAACAAAATTACAAGTTTTCTTTCTACGTGGGCAGTAGTACCTGATGTTAAAATTTATGTAACAGAATATTAATAGAAGAAAAAGAATGGGGTTTTATTTATGGGTCCTAAATATGACAGCGGTAATTATTTACTATTTTTAGGTGTCACATTAACTACAATGGTCGTAATTTACACAATTATCTTTAGATTTACAAGCAGTATATTACTTTAAAACACAAAATACTAAATGCAGATATAAATCAACACAATAACTTTTGCCATCATAAATAAGACATCAAGAGTTAATTTGATTAAAAATTACTGCACGATTTGAAAGTAACAAAAAGGAACAATAAAATGTCAAAATTATTATTATTATCATTATTTTTACCTCTCGCTAAGAGAGGTATTGGATTCATGCTAAAATTCGCATATCCAGATTTTATTGAATAAGCACAATTTAAGGTCCCTAGAATCCGATTATAACATTTTTAAAATGATGTCTCTGTGTGTGTATGTGTGTGTGTATGTATGTATGTCTGGATGTTGTAGACACGATTCCTCAAAAACTATAAGACTTAAAAAATATTTAACAGCAGTTTCCTCAATCTGACATTCCTGGGAAGAGCTGAAAAGGTTTTGGTAACAATTGAACAACCGGAAGTAGTAGTTTCTTAGAAAAATTCTTCTAAATATAATTTTTTGGGAGTTTTTTTAATTAAATTTTGAAGAACATAAAATTCTCCATCTAATACACTTCAAATTTTTATTATATCTTGTATAGATTTAGAGATAAAGACACTATAATTTATAGAGTAAACTAATCGCAGAGGCCAAGGCACAAAGGAAACCAGTTGACAAATTCCAATGTTTATAACATGACACATGTTATTGTCAAATATCAACATTTTTAGTGACATTCTGATAGCTTTTTCTGGGAAGTATATTTAATTTTTCTTATTGTTTTATTAATTAATTATTTGAAATTATAGGTAAAATTGTGGTAAAATGCATATATCCATCAGAAATACCGCCAATCTGGTTAATGAATTGGAACAATCTCTGACATGAAAATGATATAAAATAGATATAATTAGAATCATATGTGTGCAGAAGATATGTTAAATACAATAAAAAAAACAATATTTAGGTAAAGTTCTGTAATATTTTGTTATAAAACGGCGGTTCGAAAGCGAAGTGCAATACAATACATATTTAGCCTAATATGGAAATGGCGAGAGGTCTTGTGCTGGCCACAACAGATTTTTTTTGAATGAGTACATATAACGAAATGTAAGACATAACTTACTAAAAATAAAATATTGTGAATGGTCATGCTCTACACTGCAGAAACTCATTAAATCAAAAGAGTGAGTGCAGATATTATGTGCATGTGAACAAGTGCCAGAAGTTAATTGTGTATGACCTTAGATGTCGGAGTCATAAAAGTGACAATAAAAATAATTCCAACACTGATATGCATTGCACGCCAAAAGTTATCTTTATATGGAATAGTAAACTTAGCAGATTTACTTACATTTTATTAAATTAATATTTTATAGATATTTATCGTTCTTCATATTTTAATTATTAATATTAATTAAGTCCTTATAAAATTCTCCTTCTACTGATAGTTTATTTCCCACGAATCAGTGGCGGCTCATTATATTTATCAGAGAGGAGGATCATCTCAGGGAAAAGGGGACCAAGTAGAAATTGTTCAAAATATATACTTAAAAAATATAAATAATTTACTACATATGTATATACACTCACTGTATTAGAATATCTATAACAGTAGTACACCGTGTCCGCCGTCGCAGCTAGTAACAGCGGTCACGGATCAAGCCGAGCGTTCACGAATAACAATGGTAGGCAGCCTCCTGTGTTAACTTATACGCTGGAATATGATTATTGTGGATTGATTAACGTATCGTGTATGCAGCACAAGTGTGGAGTGTGCCTTTAATGCTGAATTTATACAGCGTATGCCGTATCGTATCCTAACATAACTTAATCTAACGTAACAGATGAAACTATATTAATTGTAGCATTTATACAACGTAGCGTCGTAACCTTGAGTATCGTAATGTATCATATTTTAAGCGCAGAGATGGTCAACTTTTTTTTTACGATAGCTTACGGTATTAAAATTATGCGCGATATGCATGCGCTAAGTGAAATGTTGATGCGACTTGGCAACAAATCAAGTTAAGGGAGGTTATATTTTGTATTTAGTTTATACCTGCTATAATAATAATATTCCATAGGTAGCAATGGATAACCAAGATGAATTTCTCATTCATTTTGTTGAGCAATATCGATTTTTGTACAATCAACCCGTAATTAATAAAGTGTAGTAGGAAACCAGTGAAAATTAAATCGTCGTACATCATAAAAACGATTTCTTCTAATTAAATTTGTATAATGTTCTTGCTGTTGTTTAAAACTATTTAAGGATTGAATTTTATCATCGTTTCCGTTGCCTTTTTTAGATCTTTTTAAAAAATATTCACTGCAACTGCCATTGAACCAAGAAGAAGACATGCAAACTTGTCTTCGTCTTTGATAATTTCGAATATTTAGAATTACTTATATGTATAAATTTTTGAAAAGAAACAGCTATGTTCAGATTTGTTTAAAGCTGTGCGCATGCGCGATCGGATAAATTATGCTACGTTACTTGCGTTTATAAATATCGTTAGTAAATAGCTAAAATATGAAACGGTACATTACGATACTTTATGATACGCTGTATAAATTCAACTATGCGTTTAAAGTGGAGAGGAGCTTAAGGCCTATTTATAATGAAGTAACGCAAGCGGTAACGCAGTTGCAGTAAGGTAACGCAAAAGATAAATGTACGGTACAGCATATACGGTTTTATAATGAAACGCAACGCAGAGCCGCAGAAGTAACGTAAGGCAACGCAACGCCAAAGCTGACCAACTTTCATCTTTCTACCTTACCTTTGTACCGCTAGCCACTCAGAATTCAGTGTTTCAGTTTTACTATAAAAATCTGTATTATCGACATGTTCGTGAACTGTCAAAATTACATTTTGTGGTTAGACCGGTTAGATTTTCAAAGCGATACGAAGAATAATTATGGATGGTAGAAAATTAATCGAATTAATCGAGAATTACTGAATCAGAAACAACATTGCCGCTGCTATATCGTCGTCACTGTCCATTTCTATTCAAATTATTTTATACACTTATTTATGTCATATGTCATAAAGACTATAATAAAAGCGAGTTGAATTTCAACAATATATACAGAATTCTTTTGATTGGTTAGAAATGCTATCTTCGGCGTTATTATAAATCACGTATTTTGTGTTTGCGTTACTGATTACGTTGCGTCGTTGCGTTGTGTTTTACGTTACTTACATTATAAATAGGCCTTTAGCCTCCGTTGTATGCGCAGCAGTCTAAAAATAGGCGTAACATTATTAATACGGAATAATTATGTCTTAAAACCATTTTACAGCTACATAACTAATACAAAATTAGTGAAATGGAAAGAAGAATAAACATAAAACAAAATGTTTTGAAAAAGTTTGTATTCTGCTAAGTTATGAAGAGGGTTAGCCTTCTTTGCCTCCCCTGACGAGCCGCCACTGTCACGAATAACATAAAAACTCAATCTAAAATTCTGCTATGTTTAAGAATAAGCAATAGGTACATTTAGAATTTTAAAACAATGCTAATAATCTTACTGGATTCCAACACCAACAATATTATTGTAGCTTAGATAAAATTTAAACAATCTTTACGTCTGCATATCTCCATCAACTTCTTTGTATTCATCTGTGAGACTTGTAGCCTCATCTTCTTCATCTTGGCGCTGTAAAACTCGCGGGCACCCTGCTCTTATTGCGATCAGTATTCTACAATTTCGCTGGAAGTGAATTTCTCTGACAACTAAATCTAGCTGTACACATTTCACAGGAACAGATCTGCAGCTCAAATGCAGTGGATCGCTCGTATAGCAGTGTGAGTATCACAGTTCCAAGACACGAGACACTGGCGAGAGACAGAACAGAGTGGATCGCTACATTTCAGTTTCTTCGTCGGATGACCGAGCATTGAGTTTAATTCACGGTTATCGAAAGTTGATCCGGGTGATGCTCGGAACTACGACATAGTTCTCGAGGCGAAGTTTTCAAATAAGGGCTCTTATTGTTATTGGTTTTATTCGGAAAACCATTATTGGGTGTACGATTCAGCGCGTTAAGTGACGGTACTGGTTCTAATCAGACCAGCTTTGCGAATCTACGAGGTGTCCTCTAAGGCACATACATACATACATACATACATACATACATACATACATACATACATACATACATACATACATACATACATACATACATACATACATACATACATACATACATACATACATACATACATACATACATACATACATATTGTCATTACCGAAATTAGCGAATAAAAGCAGATTGGCCACTCAATAATGGGTAATAAAGTATTTATGTTTACATGCAGTTTTGAAAATGGTTTTAGTCTGCAGTCAAAATTACGTCAAACTGTTTACCTATATGTAATTCTCAAGATTAATTAATTAATTAATTAATCCCGACATAAAAAGAGTAATAACCAATGATTCGAAAAATTACAATCATACGCGGGTAGATAGGAGAACTTTTTTATTAGTAAAATTCAGCAAACACTTAAACTAAACTTTTACTTTTAATTGTATAATGACAAAAATATAATTAACATGACATTTTTCTTGCTTAGGTACTGGTAAAAATATTAATTTATATTTTTTAAAAAATTGATTTTTTTTTTAATTCCTGGCACAACTTTGCGCCCCCTATAATTTTGTGCCAGAAGCCCGGGCTTCTCGGGCTTCTGCGATAATACGCCACTGAGTTTTCAAACTTATGAGATATGTAGATCTAAACCGTTTTGACATTGTTTACAAAAACGGTTTCAAAATTGCATATAAAGTCTTATACATATATTTACTTATGTAGTATTATTGTAGACCCAATTTCTGTAGCCAGTAAATTTTCAAAAAGTAATTGCAGAAGTGTCCACGAACAGGTATTACATAAGAATACGAATTCATGGTATCTATACCTAAGTACTTATTTTAAGTCTAATATCTGTAAAATCCTTTTTAAACACGCATATTCATTTTATAATATTTGGACATATGTTCAGGTTAACCCCTGTCATATTTAACCTCATTTATGGGTACTCATTCGCATTGTTATTGCAAAAATGCAATACTAACTAATTTTTATACGCGGCAATGTGGAACTCATGCCTTTATTCATTAAGTATAATAAAAAAGAGAGCATATTTTAGCAAATTGATGTCAATATAGCTAGAGGTTTATATTAGGTCTATTTGTTTTGCTACTTTGCATCTACTGTTTACTGCCACGTTCGTAAAGTGTATGGATGCGATAATAAACCGCATGTGTTGTCATAAACAAAAAAATGTTAAAGAAATAAGTAAAATATCTCTCTCACGGTTCTGCTTCAGAGTAAAAGAATAACAAAGATGATTGCAAAAACGATAATTCAACAACAATGTTGTGTAAATTTGTTTTAAAAATATCTTATCTAAAGTTAAACTGTAAATAAAAGTCAAGCACAGAATCACGTCAAACAGTTTTCTTTTCGTGCAAGTTTATTGTAAATAAAATATTACTACGTAACAAGTTAGCAGAAAGTTATATATGCAATTATTCGACTTCTACAAAGTTTATGAAAAAGAAAGTTTTGTTATGTAAATATAAGGTGCGAAAATGAGAGGAGACGCTATTTAAATGTTTATGACAAGAAACAGACATTATTTATTACCTTGGTATCCTTGACAACTTACACTGTATACAATTCTTATAACAGTCGTAAAAAGTATCTCTGAAATATATTTATGTAATTAATTTTTAAGATAAATTTCAACAATTAACCTTAAAATGTCTGGGTCGCGGTTATTGCCGAATATTACCGAACTTTCTCGACCTTAAACTACTGGCAGTGTGCCATAACGATATGTTATTACCTACTTGCACTAATAATATAGTTTCATAAGTTTCGTAATATTTGGCGCAACTTTAATCTTAAAAATCTATGAATGAACTTCTTCCTTAATGATGTTCTTCGAGGTTAATAATAAACCAGATGGAATTTAATCGACAAAACAGGTTGATGGGAATGTATAATTATTATATAATGTTTCTCAAGATTACATGTTTTGAAATTGGGTGGATTTTGCATCAAGTCAAGGATAGTAATCCAAATTTAAAATATAATTCAATCCGGATCTGAAGTGTATGCAGGTATAAATGAAATAAAAATATGTCGCATATATTAAACAGATAGTCTTCACCGTTATTTTTTGAATTAACGTTACTTTTCGGCATTATTGCTGAAGAAATGTCAGGTGACGTATATTTTTCGGTTATTACTTTTTTTGCAATAAATTCTTACTGTACTTCGTTCTAGTTTATCATCCAGAAAAAAAAACTAGCTAATTTTATAAAAACCTACACCTTCAATTATCTACATCATTAATAATTTATGATAATATTAACTAATTTTTTTTTAATATATCATTCCACAAATATGATGAAATCTAGATATGAAAATTAAATGCAACAGTTTTGTTGCTGTGTTTATATTTTAACATGTAGGTAATTATAATAACTAATTAAAAATGTTATGTTAATGTATAAACGAACAGATATGAATACTGAAATTGTACTAATATAAATATTATTATAAAGTTAATTAAATTTTATTTAAGTTAGAATATCATGATTTATATTCATATATTACAATTTTGATGAATAATTAGACTTTTAAAACTGATGGGTCATATTGAAATAACCATCCACTTTATGACTTTGACCAAAGTTGCTTGACAGCATAATCTGATGAAGATTTTTTTTTTTTTTCATTAAGACGAGTACTTTTATAATGTAATAAAATTAATGTTTATTATAAAACAATATCTCATAGTTGTTCTCTAAGCATAAGTCAGGCTTTCTACTGTCGATGATAGCATTATCAAAAACATGATCGCTATAGGCAAGAAGATTTATCGGTCAGATTAACTAACAGACATATTATATATTGGCTAGACAGGTATCATAATAGCTGGTTTATCTAAAGACACGCGAGACGGTCAGGGTTGTTACAATTTTGCCCGACCCAAAAAAACCCACCCGGGTTTTTTTAAAAAAACCCACCTAAAAAACCCAAAAAAACCCATCTAAAAAGCCCACTTTTATGAAATCATATTTTATTAATTAAATATGGTATATACCTACTTATATGGTACACACATATATACATAAATTTTTGTCACCGGCAACATTTTACAATCAATTTCATTTTGTGTACTTCGTGTTTGGACATTTTAAATATATTTTTCATTGCACAGTGTTTCTTTTATATTTGAACAAATTCTGGTGTCAGCATTTTAATTATTTTTTAAGTTGTGTATTAAACATACTATTAGTTGTGACACTTGGATCTTATTCTTGTACACACTTGCATTGCACAGACTTGCAACTATTAATATTAATTCGTAACTTGTACGCATGTACACTCTCTAGTTAATTTACTGTTTATTACATTACAGTCTTTAAAAAAAATATTAATAATATTAATATCTATTATCTATTACGCCGACTTGTGTAGTTGTGTATGTGTATTAAGATACTTTATAAAACTAAAGTTAAGAACGATACATACTGTTCATATTTTGTATGTTTAAGTAGAATTGTAGGAATAAGTGGGGGTTGCCACCCCACCCCTTCAAGTCATTAATAATAAATATTCTTATTCTAAAAAATCTCATTTGTTTTTATTAAAAATATTATAAATAACACTACCTTCTCCAGATCCCAAACACATACTATATTTTGATGTTTGTCAATAAAACCCGCTTCTATTCAATAAAACCCGGGTTTTTTCAACCCTGGAGACGGTACATGTCGAGTCGACGGTCGACGCGACACAGTTTCCAAACAGAGAACACGAAGCGGTATGCGGTAAGTCGAGTCGGCAGTCAAGTAGCATGTAAATCAGGAGGATTTCCCAACTTGAAGCGGCGGCCGATTTGACGCGCCACCGCTTGAATGAGATGTGTGCTGTCCCATGGCGAATTATAGGACAATCGGCTTTATTCTGGTGACCATTGTATCCGAAGCAATATTGTAATCTATACAATAATGATTACAATGTTCTATAAGACATCGTATAGATTTGGTATTCTGGTGTACACATTGTAATCGTATGAAAGTGGTATTGTAATGAATACAATATTGTATTCACCTGTTTGCAGTGATGTCACTGTCACTCTATAGAAAATTGTAATAAAATCTTTATATTATTTTATTCAAATAAATAAATTTTACAATGTTAGTACATTTACATTCGCAGGATTGATATTTGAAGTAAAATAACGCAAATATTAATTTGTATATTGATAAATTTTATTAAATAAATATAATGAATTTCATGCGACTATTGGTAACACTGACTGACACCTAACCTAGCATTTGCTTACATTTTTAAGTTAGAGAATGACAAAAGTGTTTGTGTCAAGTGAAACATCCACAAAGAGAAATTTGTGTGTAATAATCTAATCATGAGTTCATCTAAAAAGAAGGTTTCTAAAAGACAACTTCAAATGTATTTATTTATCGTATCCAACAATTACAAGTAGTATAAACGAGTATAAAAGTAATATCAAAAGCGAAAGAAAGAAATACAAGAAATATATACAAATATGTGAAGATAAAATTTTGGAAAACAATTTGAAGATGAAATTGGCAGCTGTCAAGATTAAAATGTACTTTGAAATGGGCCATGCAGAAGCGTAATCGTCGCGGCCCTGAATACGGGGTTTTAATCAGTATCTACAAATTCTGCAACTACCAGTCAAGTAGAAATTTATTTATATTATTACGATAAGAACAGTTTATTACTAACAGAAAAATTAACCCCATGGATGCCTCAAAACGTACTACAAAACTCAGATGTTCGACAATAATTTGTGTCACTTCTTTTATGCTGCGACTGACGGACGCCTGACTCATAGAAATTTAAAAATCTTGGCCAACTGATGGTAGATTCCTTAACCATAACATTGTAAAGCTTTTAGTATCTTTATATTTGTAGGACTCGCAATTTCTTCACGCTCCGGAGTAGGAAAGAATGGATCCAATTCTATAATAAAATCAGAAACTGACGCGATAGCCTGAAGATGCTACTGAACACATTCTCTGAAAAAGTTAAGGGATCACTAGCATCACGCAAAACTCTTCTATTTATACGTAAACCATGTCTAAATAAAAATATTTTTTATAACAAATTACATTTTTATTAATTAATAACTTACCGATTTCTTTCATTTTCGAGCATATCAAAAATTAAAATAAAACCATTATTATCCATTTTTATTATTATCATTTCTTTATTACTTACTAATTTTTCACTAAACTTTCCAAAAAAATACTGTTACCGAGTTTATTTCATGAAATAGTAAAACTTTTGTACTATACAATGTTCATAACGCGAACTAAAATTTGACTTTACCAAAACCATGAATCTATACGATAATTGCTTCGTATACGATGACGTTTTAATAATAAATGGTTACCTGAATGCTAATTTCATACCATATCGTATAGAATGTAATTATTGTATTGGAAACAACATTGTATTAAAACCAATGGTTACCAGAATACCATTTCGGAAAATTATTGTATTGAAAACAATAATGGTATTTTATACAATATTGTATTCAATACCATGGACACCAGAATAAGGCTGTATAGGTCGAGTCAGCTGCCGACTCGACAAAATGCCGTTTCATGTGTTCCTAGCCTTATGATGAATTTAATTTATAAATTTAAATTCTGCAATGTTAATTTAAAAGTTTTTGTCTGGTTTATGCACGATTTTGAAAGTCTATGTGACCAATGTAATACGTGTGTATCACGTAACATCATTACTTGTCATATTTTATAGTTTCGGACGTTAAATCAGTTGAACTCTTACGTTACGATTTTTTTTTTTTTTATTAATATTGTTACGTGCTTATGAATAAGACAATTTTTAAATTCTCTTCTGACAAAGATACATAAATACTGTGCACTGTGATATCTTGTGGTTGGTTGGATATGAAATTCGGAAATATAAAATATGATTATATTCTAAATCTAAATTTGTAAATCGTTCATATCATAAACCACTGTGCGTGTTTTAAGTACTTATCGCCGTTCAAAAAACGTAAAGGCGTATCTCATTTTTTACAAGTTTACAGTAGAGCAGTTTAAAGAAAAGTGACGCTCTCATCTGTTTAAAGGCGTATCTAACTCATTTTAGCCAAATTTTGAGATACGCCTTTACGTTTTGTCAACGGCGTTATGTTCATATGTATTTCAAATCTAAATTATAAATTGTAAATTAAATCAACATAAACCAGCCCTAATAGTTGTGTTTACTAATGTTATTTCACAGGAACTTGGCACACGCATCTGTACCGAAGTGTACAACTTGATTACATTTGACGGTAAATACAATATTACTGATTGAATATGAACTTCAATCAATTATTTAAAGATCTGAGCTATTTAATAGTGTTCGGTATTCATCGTGGAAAAATCATTATAAGAAAATTCATTGCAGGATAATTTAATCGCAAAAAATTAATTGCAAGAATATTCATAGTTCAGATTAAGTTAAGTTAGGGTAGCTCTCGTTATGTTTTATTAGTTTAGGGTAGATTACGTTCATTTTTCCTTTTAATGTCTTTTTTTTTGCAAATATTAATTGAATAAATTAATCTATTAAAATGGCTTAGTGCCCATTTCTGGCTATGCTAATCAGCTTTATTCAGAGATTTCGAAAAGATGAATATTTTTACTCTACCATTAAAGGCGTTTACCAAACGTCACTTCACGGATAAGTTTTCGTGAAGACAGCACCACAGGGCCACAACAGTCACTTGTATGCTACTTGAAAATTAGTAATAAATTTTAAGTTTCACGTCGATTGAAATAAAACCCCGGTCGGATCATCAATTACGCAACAGTTACTTAACTACCAAGTGTGTTAATAATGGCGATTAATAATCTAGTCGTTTTAACATGTGAGACTATTAATCACTAATTAACACACGAGTTAGTTATAATATTTTTCCGATAATTGTACCGTATTTAATAAATTGGAGAAAATCTAATTTTGTTCCATGATCTACTATCATTACTAAAATAACGCTTTTATATAATATGCGTTAATAGGAGATCATTAATAACAGATTTTGTATACGTAAGGAAAATTTTACTTTTAAATTCTGTTTTATGAAAAAAAATCTGAAGTGGCCAAGACGAAACCTCCCGCTATTTAATTTTTATTAATTTAAATACATACCTACGTATTTACTAATGCTGTAAACTATATTATGTTCCATTGCATATAACTATTACTTTATTTACTAATTTCTTTTTGAAATGTCACTATTATTAATTTGAAGTGATTAGATTTTTAGCAGACATTTATCTGACAGTTACATACATTTGAAATATGAACTAGGTATGTAACAAAGGAATTGTGTTTATCTTAGGCTTCGGGATTTATGAAAAAGATTACATTCAAATTTACCTGTAAAATATATAGGAAAGATATTAATGTATATCTGTAGAAAATTCAATAATCTTTAATTTTTATAATGACAAAAAGCAAAAAAATGGCATTTAATGGTATTTTTTGAAGAAAAATCATTATGAGCTTAAAGTAAAGTGCCATTTCCGGTTATCCGGTTTACATCAAAATCTAACGGTTTCTCAATGATAGTATTTGAGTTAGAGCGGAGACAAAATATATATATATATATATATATATATATATATATATATATATATATATATATATATATATATATATATATGTTAGCATCTCGGATGCTAGGAGCCCGGGAGAGTCGTAAATTCTGATGGATTATATAACCTCAGACTGCAATCAGCTACTAGAATATTTAATTATATTATTATTAGTAAATGTAATAGATTGTGTAATTAGTGAGTAATTTTTAATAGGGAATGATTTCTAAAATCAGTATGTTTTGAGTTGTCGTTCGGAGTGTTTGAAATAAATCAGTGTTGGTGAAATAATATCTCGTGCATTATTTGATCTTTTATTACAGTTAACAGTGTTCTATTTCAGTTTTATTATCTTCACAGTTTACATATATATATAGGCATCATCGTGAAAATGATAAAATTGGATTCTAGGGACCTTAAAACGTGGTCATTTACTAAAATCTCGATATGTGATTTTTAGCACCATCTCTATACCTCCCTTACCAATTGTGCGGGAGGTAAAAAAATAATACGAGTATTACAACCCGGTCGTTGTTTAAGTGAAGTAGCAATTTATTAAAATCTACCTCAATTAACGTTACAAAGTGTTAATTCCGCTCATTAGAAAATAAGCATAATTTGCAGGTAACAAGGTTACTCTCAGGTGCGTTTCCCCATTTTCTCCCTCCGTCCATCGTTCGAATTTAATCAGACCGATTAAGTGTATTATTTTCGGACCTCGTTCTATCACATCGTATCATGTTCCGCAGCTGTGCACTTCGACAAATTGTTAATCAAGAGCGAGCGAATGGCTCGGGGAGCAAAATGTATTTCTATACCCCGCGACACGACACGTATACACCAAACAGGAAGATGGAAGAGAAAAGGTGCGATATCTGATAGGAAAAACTGGGGTGATTATTGGATTACGCGCGCGGTGTGGTGCGGTGATACAGTCTATGGATTATTTTGTTTATCTAATTAATTTTTTATTGATTCTACACAATGTTTTTGCTGACAAATAAATAATGTGTTCATATAGGTCAATTTGTCGACAACCCAACACGTGTATGTTTTTCACAGAGATTTTACAAATAAAAAAATATAGCGAATTTGTTTCAGATATTTGTTATTGTTATCCTTTCCTTTTTTGCACAGAAAACCCAGATAAAGTTGGCATACATAATTTATGGACACAAAATTCGGAATATTTAAATTTAAAACTCTTCTACCACATTTTTATAAAACTTGTTAGAGAAAACTCAGATATTAATCTTGTTAGTTTGATTAAAAATAATGAGAATTTTTAATATCGCGTGGCCGTTGTTTTCGATTGAGCTTATTTTTTCATCACGTTGCTACCACAGTCTGTGAAGTGTATGTAAGTTTTCATTCGTATTACACGTGTAGTTTATGTTTGACAGCTACATACTCACGAAGTATTTTGACACGAATTCAGCACTCTTCACTAGTGCAGTGATCGTCTCTAGTAACTATGGAAACAGCTTGCATCTATTTCTTTTTAATGTATGAATGCATATGTCTCTCTTTAGTTTGTTATTTTTAAATAAGCTTCAGGAGTGCAGAATTCGACCTATTGTATTACAGTGGTAATAATAAACAAATTCCTATTTATAGATTAGGTATTCCAACAACATTAACACAACATCTCGAGTTAAATCTTATACATATGTGAATTAAGTTCGTGACAAACTATTCTTATGTTATGAAAAAGCCTCGGAAAAAGCTATTCTGAATTTAACCCTTATTTATTACTCCCGGTGTTTAATTTTGCACCACGACAATGCTCTGGTTTACAGTTCACTACTCATTTGTAATCTGGCTAAAAACAACACCATTATCTTTATACCACAAGACATAGCCTCCATCATGACTGGTCGAAAAATAAAAAGATTTAGTAACGAATTATTTATCTAGGTACTAGTTTTTTTTCTAATTCCGTTCAACAATAAGTAAAATAATGGATTTTCATAAATTAGAGATCAGGTCTTGCTTTTTGCATTAGTACGAAAAAGTGACAAATAAACGCACTAATGCAGAAAATGTCATTTAAAGATCATATTTAATTTGTAATGTACCTTATAATTAATGAGGTAATAAAAATTTCTGGATTGCAGTCACAAAATTTTATTTAAATTCTCGGGTCGACCGGTTTCGAGCTCCACATGAGCCTTCCTCAGGAGATGAGAATTAAGAAAATTTTAGATACATGGCAAAAAAATGAAAACGTAAGTGCAACATAAAGCACATGGATTTCGTCAGAAGATAAAAAAAATAAATAAAATAAATTATATAAAACTTTTATAAAAAACTAAGAACAAATGTTCTACGTGAACCACATCTTCTGACGAAATCCATGCGCTTGATTTTGCACTTACGTTTTCATTTTTTTGCCATGTATCTAAAATTTTCTTAATTCTCATCTCCTGAGGAAGGCTCATGTGGAGCTCGAAACCGGTCGACCCGAGAATTTAAATAAAATTTTGTGACTGCAATCCAGAAATTTTTATTACCTCATCACTATATCCAGTCAAGGAACTTTTTCTATCATCTTATAATTAATACAAAAAATTACAATAACATCAAGTTTATAATAAATATCTTATGTAGCCCAAAAAAGCCCAATTATATCAAAAAAGCTCAATAAAAAAAAAAAAAAAACATTGGGTCGGTTTTGCCAATCCTGCCAGCACCCCAGTGACTTTTACCTCTTCAGAAGAAGAATAATGTTATGCAATAGGGAAAATAAAGGCAAAAACGTCGAAGGAGTTAAATATTATACCTATATTTGACATTTAAATATTCACATATAACATACTAAATTATCAGTATTCGTCATATTCATCTTAATTTCAATTATGGTGAAGCGGATTATATGGAGTAACATTATCCATATTTCCGTGGGATTCAGCATTAAATATCATCAGTTAAAGATTATACTTCACGTCATTTGTGTCAATTTGGATAGAATTTCTTCTTTTGTAGTTTTTCATCAGGGCCAACTATTTCGACAAATAATCCTATTATTTCTTTTATAGTAATCCCTCTTCTGTAGTCAATAACGCGTATCGAATGGGGAAGTAACTTATACAACAAAATCCCTAGTAATAAAAGCCATTTATCAATCATTCATATAAGTTAGGGAAAAAGGAAAATTAACCACACACATTTGTCCAAAACTGCGAGCAACGAAAACAAGATCGACAATTTTTTATTGGTCAAACTTTACTTTTCATCCGAGGGTTTTCACCTCAGCCGTCAGTCGCCAGTGACGGCTGATTCCAAAAGAGTTGAATCTCAAGTTACGGAAAAAGAGGAAATATGAAGGAAATAAAACTTTTGAAACGCTAACTGTTAAGAAAATTAAGCAGGCAAGTATGTAGAACAGTATTAATAAGATCCACGATATTGTTCATACAGGCTGTTCCAACCAAACTTAAAATTTAAATAAAGAACCGAAATACAAGTTCATATAAACAAAATTTCATAAAGGCTTCGTTTCAGAGATATTTGCATGAGAGAGCTTAACTGGCGTGATGCGAATAATTTTAGTTATAACAACGAAATATGAATCAATTTTAAAATTTTACACAAGCAGACACCGTTCCATCACAGATGCCGTTGCAGCCACTGCTCCGGTGTTAATACTTCGCAGGCCTGAATAATTTTCCAATTAAATTTTGAAATTTATTAATATTTTTTGTTATATCCAAAAACATTTACTGGTTTCCCAAGCGAATATCTATAAGGTTTATTGACATAATTTTGAAAGAAAATATTGTGATATTTAATATGTACAATAATTTTAAAATTCAGTTATAATTAAAATGAGTTTCACTACGCCAGTTTTGCTCTTACTACCTTTATTATCATTGAACTGAAGCATTTACAAGAATTTACAAGCATTAAATTGTCTATTATTTCTAGGCCCTTTATTTATAGCGTTTTCGATTCAACTGCTTTCGTGCAGTGCAAATGACGTCATTGCATTACACGCGTGTCGTGCTTCGTAGTCTCAGTGCAAATTTAGTGCACTTTGAATCGAGCATACTGAGTGCATATTGGTGCATGTACAAACTTACATCATATTTTTTGACGTTTTATACATACATTATTTTAAAAGTCAGAAGTTTAATAAACGAAAATAAACATTCGCAATTATCAAAATATTCTCTAAAATGAAAATATATTTGCTCGTGTGTATTTTCTGACAGAACAATATTTTGTTGTTTATGTTTACATAAATAAAAGTTTTTAGATGAAACGGTAGCAATTTATCTGAATTTAAACCAAATATATTTTATTAACAGAACGGGAGATAATAATAAGCAAAAAAATATATTATATTTGTACAACAGTGTATTTTCAACGAACCTGTAAATAGCATATTTACGAATATTATACTGTATTACCATACCGATAATATTCATATAATTTTTACTTTTAAAAAGTTGGAATTTGTATCGTCGCAGATATTTATTCCTTTCCACCAATATTTTGTTTTTATAATTTAGAGAATTTTTCAACAATTTTAATTTTAACTTGTTGTTGACTATACATTTCTTTAAACTGTAAATTTTAAGTAAATATTATAATGTGCGTATGTAAATAATTAAAAATTTAATTTTTCTTGTGCTTAAAAATTACAACTTTCTTCAAAATTTTTAAATTTATACTACCAGGACACCCCTTGCACTACTGTCTGGAGTCAGTGCAGAAAAGCGGCATTCAGTGCGCACTAAGTTAGACGGTGCAGTTTGAATCGAACACGTTTTTTGTTTCACACATGTGCTGCAACCGAGCAATCGAACACAACATTTGCGCTCAGTGCGTAATGAGTGCGCAATAGTGTAGTAAATCGAAAGGTTATAAAATTTTAAGTTCAACTGTTTAATCTTGGAACATCCTTACGGATGTATTTTATTTATTTTGTTTTTTAAGTTGCTATGACAATTGTCTGCTTACTTATCAATTTTGATTCAAATCAAACTAAATGAATTTTTCAGTCTGTAGAGGTTTGAGTATAATAAGAAGTATAAGCACATGAATAAAGTGAAGCAGCGTGATATTAGCAAAGTTTTCAACAAAAAATAGTTCATGGAAAAAGAATTGTTCAAGAAAAGACGAATGAAGTAAATGGAGAAAACACATAGGCATATTTTGCAGTGCTATTTTGGTGTAAGCAGCTTTGATGGGTGACAGAAATCGATTGAGAATGACTTACGGCCGTTTGCACCACATCTACTTAAGTTTAAGTACAACTCAAATTTTAAAACTATATTGCACTGTTTGCTAAGTTATACTTAAGGTGCACTTACTTTAAGACTCAGATTTCTGTTGCTTAAGGTGTACTTAACCTTTCAGATCAACTTTGACAATGGATGTGATTAATTTCTCTCATGATGATTTCTAATTTTAATTAAAGTTTCAGTAACTCTAGTTTATCGCAAGCAAGGAGAATCCAAATATTAAACGATCTTTAACTTTTAATACCAGATTCTCCAATTATGAGTACTTTGTCCTACACCTACTAAAGTACACAAATTTTATTACATAGTTCTAGAAAGTGCATCTCTATGATGCCTATGGTGGCGCCATAGTTACAATATATAACCGCACCGTCTGCTCACAATTATTTGAAATTTTTATTCTTATTTAAATCATTCATTACTAAAGCAAGCATTAATATTAATAATGATAAACTTTGCAAGTTTTAAATACTAAACTGTTAAAAAAATTCCAATGAAATGTCAAACTAACTGCCTTCTTGTAATACCTAAATTAAAAACGTTAACTTTTTAACCAAATCCTATTCTTAGCTAAGTAGAACTTAAAATTTACATGCGCATTGCACATTGTGCAACAGAATAAAATTTAAGGTGAACCGAAACTTTAAGTAAAACTTAGCAAAGGGGAACTTGAGGTTATATCGGTGCAGACGGCCATTAAAAGTGCGGAAGGCCGAAGGCATGTGGAAGCAAAAGGGAAGCAAGAACGAAGGAAAACATCAAAAAGGTTAAAAATTTGGAGATATTAGAAGGAATTAAATAAAACATTCAGTAATTTTCCTTCATGGCCACGAAGATTACATATCCCTTGTTCTATATTATAATAATAATGAAATGACTAAAGCGTACTTATAATATTCTACTCAGACGTTAAGTGTAAGTTATATTGAGTGGCACGTTTTCTTGTCTGGAGTTTCTTCCTGTTGTAGAGGTTGAGGTCCTCTGGTTGGAAGTCTAGAGCGTCGATAGCCGGCCAAATAAAAATAACATGTAAGAAGAAGTTGGAAAAAGTTTAGATAGAAAACAAGGAAGGAATGTGGTTGCTGGCTTTATTTTTTCGCGTCGAGTTTTCGCGAAGAAACAAAAATGTTTTTGCGTCAGTCACTGCTCGTAATTATTTTCCACGTGGCATTGTTCGCTTCGCCGCTCACAGAGTCCGCCACTGCTGGGACAATAACTGTCACTGTGACTGATGAGTTTTTATGAATCTCGCCCTTAGCTTGCTTACTACAGCCAGCTTTGCTATTAATTGTTCACGTGAGATGAATTAAAATATTCTTGTCAAGGGCTTACGTCACGTCATATTTTGCGCTGCTTTTCTTCTAGGGTTCACAGCATTCTTTGTTTCGCAAGCGAAAATATTTTTCCTCTCCCGGAAAAAATATCTTGAATAGGGTTTTGTGGAAAAAGTATGTGTCATTAAAACTTTTCAATTTAGAAGACAGCGAGTTTATTAATTATCAGTAATTTCTTTTCAACTCTACCCTCAGCTCAGAATAGAGTGCATTAAGACAATGGCGCGAATTCATTACAACCTTCCAACCCACGAAAATGTAACAGATAATTGATAAATATGATTTTCTTAATGACAAGAGAAAGATTATGTATCCATTCCATTATTATAATTCGATTTCTTTTGTTCATTTTTTTTTTTAAGAACCACTGAGTATTAAATTGTCATTAATTACACTTTACCAATAAAAAAATATTGAAAATTAAAAATATCACAACCAAATTATTAGCAACGAAAATATAAATATTTAAAACGTACAAATAGGCCTCACAGGTCATAGAAAATTACAAGGAAAAATTAGAAAACTTAATTAAGGAAGAAAAGTTTTAGTGGAAAATTCATGGACCTCAATGGGATTTGAACCCAGGACCTATGTCAAGTCGAATGCTCTACACAGAAAAAATAAATTAAATATACTAACTAAATTGTAGTAAAATTAACTAAATAAATTCCTTATTTTTCAGTTTACTAATATGAATCATTAAATTAATTTAGTTACATTTTCTAAATTTGTAGTAGCAAAATATAATAAAATTAAATGCAGAATTAGACGAAATTGTTACATTTACATAGTAATATGTATCCAACTAATTATAAACCATGAAATTCACTAAAGAATTTAAATTTCAATTTAATTTATCTATCTTCTAACTCCTTAGATAAATTAACAAAAATTGTAGTGAAGTAAAAAGTAATTCAAGTAACCATTCGGATATTTAAATAAACGATTATTTACAAAATATTTATTGTGTATTTCAGATTAGTTCAAAAACTAATGCAAGTTTCGTAAATTATTCTAAAGTACCTACTAGAAATATTGCATAAAAAATAATATCAACTTATAATGGGGTATGTGACTAAATTTTGATTTTTACATTATGATACTAGACCAAAAAATAAAATACCCGATTTTTTTAAATTGATTAATTATTCGTAGTTTACGAGAAAATAATTATTAAAACTTTGGAGAAGGGATCTGTGACGTCAGTAGGGTAGAATGATAGAAGAAGACAGTTAGATTGAGATAGATATCACTTTCGCCATTCCACAACCTATCACAACATATCTACCTCAGTCTAACTATCTTCTACCATTCTACCCTACTGACGTCACAGATCCATTCTTGAAAACATTAAATTGCTAATAACAATATTATTACAAACTAATGTTTAGTTTTTATTATTATAATGAGAAGCTATAGTGGTTAGTTTTTATATATTATGACATATATTGAAATTCGATGGTCACATGCCCCATTAGACAAAATTTCAACATTTTTTTTTTGTGTCCTTTTACAAGATATCAGAGTAGATGAATACCCAGCGCGGCATAGCGCCACATATGTATTATAAATATCGCCGTATGTTGATAATATTGATTTATGATCAAACAATCCATTGGTTAAATTAGAAAGACATGCGAACTTCAAACACAAAAAGTTTGCCAAATACTTGAAGCATCTATACTTTTCATAAATAAAGAAAAAATGTTCAATTGTTTTAAGTACAACACCACAAAAGTCATCTATAGATCAAAATTCTGAAAGTGTTTATTACTTCTTATTTGTTTAAGTTGTCAACGCAGACTTCCAAATTTGGCATTCAAATCTAGGAACTACTCCAAGTGTTCTATATTAATTCTCGTAATACGCTTATTTATTGCAACATAGCGTGTCCATAACTTTATTGTAAATTTAGAAAAATATATAATTCCCGTAGTGCTTTTAAGGCAACGTTTCTACAATAGGCATTAGAAACAGTTCCTGATTTTAAAAATGATCGAAATAAAAACAACCTGATCGTAAATGGAGTGAGTAATTTTAGTCTAAACCTTGCATATTTCATCAAGAGTTGTCAGTAGATTTACCAGGTGTTTCCGTAACCGGCTCACGAATCTATTTCATTTCTGTATTTCAAACCACATATTACAACTGCTAAATATGGACTTGCCTCCTGACATTAAAGATCTTTGTAATTATTTTAACTTTTTTGAACTCTATTGCTCCATATATAGAAAGCTTATATGTTTTCTTAAGTGAGAAATGTTTTCATTATTTGATCGCACGTCGTGAAGCTAAATTATTTCTATTCGAATGGTGTTAATTGAAGTATCCAATAAAAATATGTAATATAGTAACCTCAATGTATTTGCCATTCTTCCGTCATGCTATTTTAAGTAACAAGGTTTTAATAATTAATAACTCACCACGATCAATTAAATTAATTCACACCAATTAGTCTATCAACAAATATAATGACATCAATCAAAACACATTAAAATTCTTTTCAAACGATGAAATTTTCCGCAAACGAAATATATGATCAGGTGTATTTCAGCATGTGGCG
Source organism: Ophonus ardosiacus (assembly GCA_943142095.1). Taxonomy (NCBI): domain Eukaryota; kingdom Metazoa; phylum Arthropoda; class Insecta; order Coleoptera; family Carabidae; genus Ophonus; species Ophonus ardosiacus. Next base: position 29,590,823 of record OW964832.1, on the reverse strand, counting down.
TAATCCGTAACGAATGAGATTTGGAATAAAGTTAAGCGGATTACAAAGATTTCTGCTGGATCATTATAAGTAAATAACAAAGTGGGAGGGTTGTACCACACAATACGTTGATCGCGAACTCTGTTTATATTTTAAATAAACTATGTCAGCCTTTGTTTTGCCTCCTACGCCGGAATCAAAACTTGGAAATTCGATCTGGTTTCGGGATTTGTATGAAGACATTGCGAATTTGGCGACAAATGATAATTTAGTACAGATGTATTCGTCGAAAATAATGGTTTTCAAAACAAGAAAACGAGTATACGATTTTCGTGAGAATACATGTTAGATAATATTTATAAATTAATCATTCATAACCATTTCCAGTATTTTATTTGTTCCCAAATGACTTTTCTTTATTTATTTAAACTTATTTCTAACGTTTTTGAGTGGAAGAATAACGTCAAAATTTACGTTAAATTACAACAAACATGTTTTATTTGTTTGGTAGTTGTGATTTGACAATATGGGCCCTATGCTCAATTTTCACCAATATGCATGGTATGATATGAAATGACAACTTCAAATCATATCACTTGTTAGAGTCATGATATTATTTGTCAAACGTCAACAAACACGTGTAATGTATTCGTATTTTTTGTTATATATATCACACTTTAAGTGATAAGGTGAAAAAAAATCACTGTATAACACTTCAGTGAAAATTGAGAATTGGGCCCTATATTGTTAAATTTATCAATCATAGTTAATTTACACTAAATTTTTAATTAAATTTTAGGCGGTTGGAGAAAAAATTTAATACAATGCGTAATGTAATCTACACATATTCAGCTTATAATGTAAATATGTAATTAGGTATTTTAGACAATATGCTTTTGTGTATAGCAAAATCGTTCGACGATTTAAAATTGAGTACCTCGTTTAATAGTATGTTGTTCGTGTAGGTATATACGTGTTTTGAATAATTTTGCGGAGTCTTTAAAACACAATGGCTAATATTTAATTAAATAACACAGTTGACATTTTGCCACTATATGATATTGTCAATTAAAGAAGAACTTCTCACGAGCCTTCTTATTTGAAATACGATAATTGACCCAAATATATAAATCTGTGGTTAAGTTAAAAAATTTCACTGATCAACTATGTCGATAAATAACAAAAAAATGGATTTTTAATAGTCATATTATCCACATCTTTATTGGATGTCAATTTTAACTATTCGCTAAAAATTAACCACATTGTTACAGAACAGACCCGATTATCAATTTAAAAGTCTTCCATTATTACCTCTCGCTAAGAGAGGTATTGGATTCATGCTAAAAATCGCATATCCAGATTTGAATGAATAAGCACGTTTTAAGGTCATTATTTTAACATTTTTGCAATGATGTGTGTGTATGTGTGGAGGTTAGAGTGACAGTTTCTCAAATTCTATACGACTAAAGACCAATTTAACTATGTATTCCTCCATCTGACATTAATGGGAAGAGTTAATAAGGTTTTGGTAACAAATGGACAACCAGAAGTAATGGTTTCTTAGAAAATTTTTTTGAATATTATTTTTTGGAAATTTATGTTATTACAAATATTAAAGAATATAAAATTCTCTATCCGCTACGTTGAAAATTTAATTTAATTTTATTATTGATTAAACATTCAAAATTTTAGAAACATATTACATACACGCATCAGAAATACCGCCAATATCGTTAATGAATTTGAAGAATCTCGAACATTTATAAGGGTAGAAGGAATTAAAAAATATAAAAATATATTAATAATAGATGTAATTAGAATTTTTGTGTGTTTACGAGAAATGTTAAATACAATATGTACTTATATAGCCTAATATGGAAATGGCGAGAAGTCTTGTGCTGGCCACGATAGATTTTTTTTATTTAGTTTTGCTGTTAGTGCAGTAGTTGTTACAACACATGCGTAGTTCATTTTAAATGAAACATGTTACAAAAATCCAGTGTAAGTTTGTTAGCTATTCCATCACTGTCAAATAGAGAGGTTACGTAGCAATGAATATCACTACACAAAATTCGGACTATGAAGACTAAATTATTTTACATCCATTGTACTTACACAGATACTTTTTAAAACTGAAAATATATTAATTTGATAGACAGCATTGAGCTCAAATTGCTGATCAAAGTCTTTCTGAATATATAAATATTTAATTTGGTAATTGAAAATATGACATGTTGTTATGCATTATGACTCATCTACATAAGCTAAAAGTTTGTAAAAAGTTAATTTTTTTTTATTATTTTACCTTGTAATGTAGGTGACATTTTCATTTGAACGAAAAAGGAAGGTCTGCAGACTTACCTGAAAAATATATAAAAAATTAGTACATTTCATAACATAGATAAACAAAATGTTAAGTAATATTCATAAGAAAAATTTAATAATAAAATAGTTTTAATTTATCATTGTGTGTATAAGTAACAGGTGTCACATTATTCAAAAATAACCTTTACGGGTTACTTATGTGAGAAAATGTCAAACGACTAATCTAAAAATTATAATAACAGCTATTTTTAGTACAAGTGAGCAAATTGTCTTTTTCTCACGCGTGCGGAAATTGGCTGGACGAACGAGTGCGCCAACTGGACAAGTGAGAAAAAGACATGCTCACGTGTGCTAAACATAATTTTTTTCATAATTTTGAAATATAATTTTTTTAAAAAACGAAACATTGTACTTTTTTATTAATGAAAAACTCAACAGTACATGTATTGATAACTGAATTTAATGTAACTACAAGAAATTATTGTTCCTTATACAGAATGGTAGATATTTATTGTAGAATTTGTAACTCCATTAAAATGTATGACTCCTGACGTAGATTACTATAGGATTGTGTATTTTGCTCACTTGCGAAGAAAGTTATTTACTTTACTCACTTGTGATTCAACATTCTACTTTGCTCACTATTTTAAATTGAATAATAATGAATTTTGCTAGCGATTGTGAAAAAACTATTTTTATAACTCTCTTCATACTTTGATTTTTCCTATAATACAAACGAATTTGTTGGTAAAATATTTAATTACACTATACCTGTTCTTTGTGTAACAAAATCGCAAAAATGGTTTTATTTGAAAAACAATACTACATAAACATACATAGGTAGGAATATGGGGAGATGATTTCGGTACAAAGTAATATTTGAACAAAGCACAAAATGTAGCTTGCGGAACGTGTTACGCATTTTCTCTCCCAAGGGTGAAATAACATTTTCATTTGAAAGCAGACAAATGGAAATGGAACGCGCAGAGCTACCGAGATAATTTTTCTAACTTAATATCACCGCGTTCATCTGACTGGTTTCTGCTTTCAAGCCTAAATGCTACGTTTTGACAAACATTTTAATTACGTTTTTCAATTATGGAAACGTCTAAACCTTTTACTGCTTGTTGCACCTCTGATGCTCTGATAGAATCAAAATGGAATTATGGTTTATCCTGAAAAATCGCTAATTAGAACACGGATTTTTACTTCACACTCGCGTTTTTTAATACAACAGGATTATAAAATTTGTTTCATAATACTAGTGATTTAATATTTATAATATACTGGGCTTAACACATACAACGGGCCATAGGTGTTTAACATGGGAAAACAGGTTTTCCTTGCACAAAAGTGACCTGTTAATTGTAGACAATAATTATCCAAATAAATGTTGTAGAGAATTAAATCACATTTTATATTGCGCTTTTTGCAACCAAGCAAATAGATTTAAAATTTAAAAAAAGGTATTTCTTTAGTGTAAAAATGACCACTCAAAATCCTAAATTGTAGTTGGGAAATTTTCACTTTTACTCATTTTAGTTAAGAAATAGAGTAAAGTAACTAAGATCATCAAAAGTTTAATAAAAAATCTGATGTGGCCAGCACATGACCTCCCGCAAATTCCATGTTTAAAATAGCAATGAGCTTTAAGTAAAGTATATTTTTCCTTTCCGGTTGATCGTTTATAAACAAAATCTAATTTGTTGTTTTAATAAATAGAAGTCTGTAATACGAAATTAATTTCGTGCCAAAAATAATCGATTGTCATGGGCCTATAGCGCTCACCATCAACTATAACAGGTCGACCTTCATCATTTTCGAAAAAGTAAGTTCCAATGACGCCACCTGACCATAGTGCGCACCAAACAATCTCATTTGAACATTAAATGGTACCTCGTAAATCACATGAAGATTTTCCTCTGCCCATATCTGGCAATTTTGCTTATTAACATACCCAGAGAGGAGAAAATGTGCCTCACCAAAGAAAAAGATAATCCTCGAAAAATCATCAACTTCCAAATGCTCTAAAAACGCAATCTGTGTAAATTGTTTGCTGTACATGATCCATGTCGTAAATATGTAGCTGTAAACCAATATTTGACATTTTGAAAACACGTACTTATACTGACAGATTTATATTTACAAATCAAATATATTTCTACTAAATTCTTCTTAACACGGTTTCATTATTAATGTAAATGTGACAGTGACATTTGTTTAAATACGTCAAAATTTTATTAAAGTATTATGTTTTTGTTTGACGCATGGGGCAGATGATGTACAAAAATAAATTGTTTTATAAATTTATATTTAAAGTTATTTAAAGTTTTTTAAATTTATATTATCGTAGAATTGAAGATTGTACCATTATATTATATTTTTAACAGTAAAAGTTGCTGAAAAATTATATTCAATGCAATTTTTTCAAGAAAAACTGGTAAAAGCTTGTATAAGTGATACTTCCGGTTATCTGATATACACTAAAAACTAATCAACTCTTCCCACATTAGTATAGAATGGGTATACAAAATTTCAAAATTTTCTGATTGGTAGTATTTGAGTAATCGTGTCCACAGGATCCACACATCCACACACACATACACACATACACACACATACATACCCACAGACATTATTGTAAAAATGTTAAAATCGGATTCTGGGGACATCAAAACGTGCTTATTCACTAAAATCTCTATATGCGATTTTTAGCACGATCCCTATACCCCCCTTACCTAGGGTAGCGGGAGGTAAAAATACAAAAGCGATAAAAATTTCTGTTAATAATATTTATGCGACTAAATCAATAAAAATTCGAAATGTATGTACGTGCACATTTACAGTGTACTATAAATAATGTCGTCATCCAGCGTACGTTACGGTATTAATCATATACGTAAAGAATAAATAAAGTATTGTGTTCTGAGAAATAATAACTGGTAATATTTTCTTTTTACTGTACAGATGCTGCAATATCTTTTCTTATCTCTTAGTAATGGTATCGATAAGCTTGTTTTTTTCATTTAAATGTCAGACATATTATTAATTAATTGTTGACTGAACATAAAGTGTAAAATATGTGTTCGAGTTTATCATTTATTAATAAATCTTACAAAAAGTGTCATAATAAATTATTGTGCTTATACGCTGAGGTTGAGTATTATTAATGAGCGAGAAATTAGGTGAATATACAAGATATAATCGTTAAAAAATGTAAATTACTTAGCTAGTAGGGATTCACCAAGCCAAGCTACTTGGCTTGAAATAAAAAAGCTTGGCTTGGCTTGAAAATTCAAGCTTTTTTTAATGTTGGGCTTGGCTTGGCTTGGGCTTGATGGACTCGAGGCTTGGCTTGGCTTGAAAATTTCAAGCTTTTAAATTTTTAGGCTTGGTTTGATTTTCAAGCTTTATCAAGCTATTTCAAGCTTTTTCAAGCCTTTTCAAGCTTTTTCAAACTTTCAAGCTTTGTAAATGCTCATGCGCGAACTTATTTACGCAAGCACATAATATGATAGTTTTATTTCATGTCATTTATTTGTACAGTATATTAAGTAATATAAAGGTATTGATATGTGAAATTAAACTATTAGTTCGGTATCAAGATTTGAATATTGATATTCGATGTGAAATTAATACCGATATATCGATATATAAATGTTTTGTAATACCATTGTACCATGTTTAGTTTTACATAAATTCATTCTGGTAATACTGAAGAATAACTATGTGTAAAGATGAAATAAGACGGTAAAATATGACAATATTGATATGAATATTTAATTGAATTTTATATTTGACAGTAAACGATCAACATAATTTATTATTTTTTATTAAAAGTATAATCGTATACATAGATAAATATTTTTCTAATAACGACAAATAAATGTTTTAATGTTTATTGATATTTAGAATTATATTTTCGAGTTTTAACCCTGCAATTTTTATGTTACTTTTATAAATTTTATTTACTCCATTCATTCATTATAGGTTTATGTTTATACATTAGTTTGACTTTATTGTATTTTGGTAACATGACGAAATAACCTTCTAATAAACTGTTAAAAAAACTCAAGACCCCGGAGACAGAAAATTACGACTTACGGTAGAACAGTGTTTAAATACATATTTTTGGAATTTCATAATGTAATGTAACGGTCAACCTATTTCTTTTACTTCAAATACATCTGGTAATCATAAAACCCTATACAGATGGGAATTTCCTTGAAATACTCACTCTTTCTTTTGTTGTCTATTTTAAACCCACAGACAAAATCAGTTTATTAGGGGTAGATTAGGAATTTTGCTATGAATAGTATTGAAATATATGTTTACAAACAGAAACTTTCTCTTTCCTACGATTTGGAAATAGTAGAATAACAAAGCATTGTAAATTCTTTGCTACCAAAAATATGACTCAACATTTGTGAACTATTTAACAAAATATAACTATAATATTTATCATAATTATCATACGCAGTCTTTCACCCAAATTACTTTTCGGTGTTAAGTGATATTAATAATAAAAGTACAATAAAGTTCATTATGATGGTGACACTTGGTTAAATTAAGATATTTAAAAATATCACTTGACATGTTTCACATGATTTCAGTCTCTGAACCAGCCTCTCATCTGTTCGCTTAGCCTTACTGCCTCCTAGACGCGTCAGACACCACATTGTAGAGCTCCAATAAGAGCGAAACGCGTCTGTGTTTCTGGTTGAGTGACCCAGTCTCTGATAAATGACTGAGAGGTTGATTCTGCGACTGAAATCTTATGAAAGATGTCAAGGGATATTTTTTAATATCTTAAGTGATATTATTCCTTTCATTCTGAACCAAAATTATCGATGAGATAAATTTAAAAAGTTTATTTTATTAAAGATTTGTGTTTATAATTTATTCCAGTTACGTAATGATTTAAATAATTAGATTTTATTCAAAGTACTTTTAACTTAATAAATATTTAATAAAAATATTGAATATTTCTATATGTAATGATCGATATTTGCAATAAATTTTGTGTTGTACTTATACACATTTCTTGATCTTAGAACATGGACAATGTATAAAATTACACAAAACAAATATTGCCACCTTCAATGTACTTCCTCCCCGAACCCTATACCGCCCGATGCGAATATTCCATTGTTGGAAGCAATTTGGTGCCTTTTAACGCAGAATTACAATTTGGGAATAAAAGCAAGTCATATGGCACTAGGTCAGGTAAGTACGGGTGATGTACCAACACGGTGATTTTGTATTTCGTCAAAAATGTCTTGCCGACAGGGCGTTTTGTTCCGGCGCGTTGTCTTCGTGAAGAATCCATCACATTTCAGCCCTTTTTCTTCTCACCCGTGCATGAAGGGTTATCAAAATCTTCTTGTAATATGCTTGGTTAACGAAATGCCCCTCAGGCACCCAGTCCATGTGAACAATCACTCGCATTTCGAAAAAAACAATGTCAGTGCACGGCCGAAGCGCTAATCGTCTCCGATCTCTTTTCTTCCTTCTTTAAATTTTCTAATCTGCACGAAAACTTGAGTACTAGATAGACCTTCATCACCATAAACATTCTTCAACAATTCGTACATTTCTGTAGCGGATTTTTTAAGTTTCACACAGAATTTCGTATTGACTCTAACATAATTCCGACGGAGTACGGGAAAGTAGTTAATTTCAATCAAAAGCTACTACCGAACGGTTTGCCTAATTATCATGAAATTTTAACAGTGAATGGAGGGAGATGACAAATTAATATGACATAGCCTGCAATGTTACCAAATTTACAGGGAAACCGGAAAAATAAAAATCTCGTTATTTTATTGCTACACCTTATACTACTTGCAATGTTATTATTATTTGAGTAGACAGTACTTAATAATAATCCTCTTTGCAAATTTTGTAAATTAAATAAACTGACAGGTAGTGAAGCTGGTCCTTCTCAGAAGTTTGCAAATTACGGTCTTGTCGGACTCCACAATAATTTTATGAAAAGCTTGAAAAAGCTTGTTTTCAAGCCAAGCTACTTGACAGTCAAAGGCTTGGCTTGGCTTGAAAATTCAAGCTTTTTTTAATCGTAGGCTTGGTTTGGCTTGGGCTTGATAAAACAGAAGCTTGGCTTGGCTTGAAAAATCAAGCTTTTTTGTAAGACAGGCTTGGTTTGATTTTTCAAGCTTTTTCAAACCAAGCCAAGCCAAGCTTTCAAGCTTCAAGCCAAGCCCGTGAATCTCTATTAGCTAGGTTGTTTAGTAGCTCCGAATTAAATTTACATTTTGCTTTTTGCTAGTTAATAAACAATAAACATTATAAAACACAATCAACAAGTGAAAATAAATATTATATTTTGGTCATAACATTGTATTTCAATTTTTTATTTTATAAAAACTGCATACATTCATACATACATTCATACATACATACATACATACATACATACATACATACATACATACATAAAATCACGCGTTTCCCACTTAGTGGGTTAGCAAAAACCCGAAAACAATAAGAAAAGGGATGAAAGTAAGAGCTCCACTGAATCACTTAACTCTTTAAAAACATTCTTCTTTCGCCTTGTCCAAAATCATCATAACATTCATACAAAGAACATATTAAAGTAACCGATTTTCGGTAGCTAATAACCGCATTCGGACCACAATAACAGTTACGCAACAATCATCCTTCGCCGCACATTCCTATCCATGCACACTTCTTTCACCTCAGCCACATTCATAAACGTATTCATACATAATAACATATTAAAGTGACTAATTTTCGGTTGCGAATAACAGCATCCGGACCACAATAATAGTTACACAAAAATCATCTTTCGCTACACATTTCTGTACAAACATACTTCGTTCTTCTCGTCCACATAAAAGTTCAGCTGACTCCATTCTCATAAAACATTCTTACTAACCATACATCTTCACACCACAATAATTACGAAATAATCATCCTTCGCCACACATTCCTATCCAGGCAAACTTCTTTCGCCTCAGCCACATTCATAATCGTATTCACATGCTCTTCTTCTTTTTTCACTCGGAAGCTTAGATGCCTTCAAAACACTACTAATCACATCCATCCACTTACACACTGGACGGCCACGCAATCGAACACCCTCAACTTTACCAACATATATGCGTTTTACAAGTCGTTCACTCATCATTCTAAAAAACTATTTTTATTTATATCGCATGATAATTAAAATTAATTCATGCACTATTTTTAACTATACTTAAATTTCTATTATTTCTATAATCACAAATGTGAATTAAAAATTAAATAAATAAATATATCATCATGGCACATTGCCTATTTCTGGGCGTGCCAATCAAAAATAATGTATTAATAATTTAATAATTAAACTAAAACGTAATTTACAGCTAATTTATAAGCCTGTCAAAATTTAGTGCTGTGGAGAGTTAAGAAAGAAATAAACGTCATTATTAATAACAAATTTTAATTAATTAAATAACTATAAGATTAGGAGAAGAATATATATATATATATATATATATATATATATATATATATATATTTGCTACTATTAGTATTAAAATAAATTAAAATTACATGGCAGGAAACAATGTGTCGGCCACATCAGATGTTTTATTATTTCTATCATATCGTAAATAACGATGTAATTATCACTCACAATACCACCTTTTTCTCACAATAAATTCATAAGCCCCCTTTTTGTTCGCATTAAAGTCAGTCTCATTCTCATTGCGTGACTGGCGTCGAACGTTCATTGTTCGTGCTTCTCACAATAAACGTTTCGTGCGGAAAAAAATCTTAAATGATTTTCTTTTACAATCATACTAGTCAAACTACCAATTTGTCTTTGGAAAAAAGCGCCTGTTAGAATTTAATCTTCTTAGTTGAATCTCCTGCAGTGTTCATCTGTTGGAGATTTTTTATCCAGTGATTAATTTATAGTAGTGCTCCTAGAACCGAAATGACATGAGGGACTCATATTTAACGCGAGATCCCAGTCCAGGTGTGGACATATTTATGCTTTTTTTTCCGAGTAGGGGCGTGAAGTAGTTGCCCAGAAGGTTTTTCAACCCTAATAGGGGAGAAAGTGTTAAATATTGGTTTGAAGGGGTGTAATATATGAGTGCATGAGGCGCTGGGTATAAAAATGATTTAAGATGTATATATTTAAAGACTATATTTAGATTTGGATATACAAGCGGTGCTTTAGAACTTGTTTAGAATAAAAGTAAATGTTTCTTCTTAATGTTTGCCCACACTGACTTGACATATAATTTAATAGAGGAATATTTATATGTAGTTATTAGTTAATAGACGTATGAAATTATTTTTGGAATTTTAGATCTATTGTGTTATGTACATCTTTTAAATGTAGTGATTATGTTTATGTTATTTCGCTTTGAGGAAAAAGAAGATCCAAAATAATATTTAAATTAATACTGCGATTTGACAATGCCTGGCAAACATACTTTGATAAACAAGATGTAAATTTAAAATGTGTTAACTTTTTTATATGCAAAATATTATGTATAAATGTAAAATATTAATGCAAACTATCACATGCTGATGATGATGACAGCGTACCACTGATACATCCAATAAATTATATAAATAAATGAGATTTACATTGGCAAAATGTTATTTTTATATTATTTTAAGGAAGCTAAAGCATAAACTAAATTTAAACTGTAGAAATTGGAGTTACATACATAGATAAATTAATCTAAGTCGAATAATGTTCCATATATTTATATCGAACGTGTACAAAAAATTGAACGTTTCGGGCAAAAAATTAACCTATCTTCAGCAATAGGTAAAAAATAAAATTTATTTTTGTGAAATCCAATTATCGATACATTTTTACGAATAAATCAACTCCAGGGTTTATTGGTAATCATAATAGGAACGACGACCTGTCGTCATGGTGATATAGCTTCTTTAGTTTTCTTTTCGTTGTTCCTATTATGATTACCAATAAATCCTGGAGTTCATTTATTGGTATAACTTGTAAAAATGTATCGATAATTGGATTTCACAAAAATAAATTATATTTTTACCTGTTGCTGGGCTAATTGTTTGCCCAAAACGTTCAATTTTTTGTACACGTTCGAAATAAATATATGGAACATTAAGACCTGAAATCATTCGACTTCGAATCCCATGAAGGTTTCCAAAGGTATTCCAAGTAAATTAATCTACTTCAACACATATAAATATATATGTATAAATATGTATAAAATAACTTGTGAATGATTGAAAATAAGCATGAATATATAAGCAAAGAGTGAAGTTCGCTAATAATTGGAGTCACGTAAATTGATCTTTGTCAACAGTTACAAAGAAATACACATATGACTATGTTTAAAATAACTTTTGTAATTAATAATAGATGTATATGGGTGGTGGATAAGAAGCAATTTAATAATATAATTTAAAAAAAATCTGTTGTGGCCAGCACAAGACCTTCCGTCAATTCCATGTATTTTGTACAAATCCCATACCAAAAGGTCCTTGGAACAGATTTTATATAATATCATGTAAAATCGAACATGAACACATACTATTTTTTACAAATTCCATACCAAAAGTTCATTTGAAAAGGTTCTATAAATCCAATAAAATTATAACATAAACTACACTAAGTAATGTCCTTCCATCTTCTCTTTGTCCTTTCTCTGCGTGTCACTTGCGAGCAACACTATGACATACCAATTTTAGATCCTATACTTTTTTCCGTATTTGGTTTTGCACTTGCAACTGACATCTGTCAATTAATTTTTTTTGAATAATTATGTCAGCTGTTTCCATGATAAATAGCAAGGCTGACTAATTTTTGAAAATTAATTTCTTTATAATGCTTTAACTGTACATCTATTGAATATGAAGGAAAATGAATAATCAAACCATATAGAGAAGAGTATTTTCTTTAATAAATATAATAACAAAATGTCAAAAAATAATATTTAACTGCGTTTTTTTTAAGAAAAACTGTTAAAAACTTCAAATAAGGGTACTTCCGGTGGATCAATTATAACCAAAATCTAATCAACTCTTCATATGGATGTACAGAAGAGGAATACGAAAGAATTATAATTTTTAGAATTATAGTATTGGAGTTATCGTCGGAGAAAAATTTGTCACACACGGACACACATACACACACACACACGGACACACACACACACACATACATACAGACATCATCTTAAAAATAGTAAATTCGTATTGTAGGGATCCTAAAACGTGCTTATTCATTAAAAACTCACCACCGAATTTTTTGACCAAAGACAATACCTTCCTTACCTAAAGGTGACGGAAGGTAAAAAAGAAAGTTTTGATTGCCACTGTCACCCACTGTCAGTAAACATAAATTTCATTCTCATATATACGCACGTGGTATGATATAAATTCAAACAAGTACTAATTACTTGTTTCACACTCGTTGTTTCTTCATTTTCCGCATGCATTAATTTGAAAACTGAAAATAGATTTCAGATTTCAAAAAGACAGTACAGGACTTGAAAATAGTAAGGATTTAAAAATAGAGTAGATGTAGGTATAACGTCGATGTTAAGGACATTAAAATTTAGAATATTTTAAAAACTAAAACTTTTTCTTAACTTTGATAGTCACTATCATAAAGTTTAAGGCCTAGTTTAGTTTTAGTACACTCACTGCCACTTAAAACGACCAATTTTTATTTTAGAAAATTGTTTTATCTCTCCGTTATATGGTATACTTATGAATGATTTTAATTAGGGTATACAAAAGATTAATTCGCAGTACTTCGTGATACCATTTATTTGTAAGATACGTAACGCTGACTTTCATCTTCAAGTACAAAACCGCGGAAGATAGAGTAACTGCGCTGAGTGACATTTCCATCGCATTTAAATGACAAATAAATAATAAAACAAGGGACTGAAAGAAACGAATCCAATATTCTTCATAAGTACACATTTTATCAATTTCAGTATTCCGTGCCGATAGGCAAATAATGTGAATATTGAAGTAAATTAATAATGTAAGTAATGTGATGTGAGTTCCAGGTAGTCTTAGTTTACACAGCGTATTATCATTACATTACTGCTTAATAATATGATTAATTTACTTCAAGTTTCATATTATTTGTTTATCGTAACGAAATAATGAATTCGTTAAAATGTATACTTATCGTGAATATTGAATTAATCTTTTATATATCCATAATTATACAATATAAAGGAGACACATAACTATTTTCAAAAAAAGATGAATCGTTTTTTTTGTGCCGGTGAGTGTATAAATGACCCAAATTCTAATTTGTTACTATGGTGAAGAACCGGGAGAACCCCTTTATGTATTCAGAAACAGAAATATCTTTACTTTTGATCCAACTAAAACTATACTAGGAGTAATTCATACTGTACGTATTTGGCATGCTAAATCAAGAAACATAACAATGTTCATTTGAGTAATCTGAAGTTTCAGCAAGTTATAAGATTATTGCTGAAGTTATAGACTGGTTTCTCGTTCAAGGAAATGCAGCTACAAATTATTAGAGAAGCAGAAGGAATTTCCATTCTATGGAAACTAATTTATAGACTGAACAAATTACTAAAGAATAAAGACGGTTTTTTGCTAATAAAAATGACGTTTTTATTGAATTGGAAAAACAGTTCACCTATATTTCTTGCATTCTTGTAAAGAAACATTGGTTTGTTAGTAAAGTTGGACAGTGGCTCCTCCTATAGCGATGAACAATAGCTTTGTAGATTCGTATATAATAGAGCGAGTAAAGTCCATGAATCGGCGAATATATCTACCATTGGGCCTAAACACACTCTAAACGGTTGTTTGTGTACCATATGTCAAATAAACTGAACCGAATCGCGCACTAAGATTTGTTTGCATACGGTTTTTGGCGCGAGGCCAGGCTACCAAGCCCTCCCTCAGGACTACATAAAGTCGTTCCCGCTCCGCTCGATGTTTTTGCGAACCGGGAATCACAGCACTGTTCAACAAATGTGGGAATTTCGGTTTACGGTCTCTCAGACAAATATTTTGACATGATGCTTCTTTAACACATGCTGTACGATGATTTCTTTGAACTTTCAAAGAATATGCTAACAAAGTTTATGATGTTGACAAGACTCACAACAGCGGGATTCTCTACTTCTTACTTTTCTGAAAACCTAGATGAAAGATAAATTTTGTGACATGCTCAAAAATTATTGACGGGCAAATGCGAAATTATAAAACTCACCCTTTCATTTTAAGGTCACCCACAAACAAAAAACTGCAAATCACAATCTTAACAACAATATTCTATTTTCTATTTGATATTGCACTTTTATACGATAATAATATTGACAATTAAAAAAATACTTAAATAACAGCCGAGATAGCAGCGGTGTAACTGGGCATAACAATCTTTACTCCATACGACGAAAATTGGTTTCTATTTTAAACAACACAGTAACATGTATTCTTCTAAGCAACCATCATTACTTATATTTAAATTGGACTTACTGGTCAAAATAAATAGTCGCGTCTTACAGGCTTATGCCCGTATTCATAAACACTCGTAAAATTTTAAACGGTTCGTTATAATTTTTATCCAATAAAAACAGTCGACATTGAAAAAAAAATCGAAATTTTATTTGTCAAGTTTGATTCTATTTGTCAAAAATTATAACGGGCCGTTTTGAAACTTTACGAGTGTTTATGAATATGGGCATTATTCTGTAAGAATGTTTGTTACACCATAAAATATCGTTGTGATGAAAAAGTTGTTAAAGAACGATAATTTTCAAAAAACGTATTCTATATTATAGAATCTATAACACCAATGTCGTTATATTGAAATCATATTATCATTATTTTAAGTAATTATTGAACGTTAAGGTTTTACTTTTCGTTATTCAATCCGTTAATGTTAAATGTTAGAAAATGGAAGGGTTAATTAATTTACTCGTTAGTTTATTATTCATATTTTAGCAGGAAGTAATTGAAAATAGGTAACGAAACGTTTATTCATGCCTTAGATAGATAATTAATAACGATAATTACATTTCAGAAGAAATGTTCGGCAGTGTCTTTTATGGGATAATAATAAACCAATTGATAATCGTTTTTTACAAATATTCTTTATTCAATAAAGAATTAATAATAGAAACAATAATGTCAATAATATTTGCAAAATGACAGGACGATTACAATTTAATTTTTAGTAACAGTTATTATCCTATGATGACATTTACAACGATGTTACGTAGTGAATAAGATTTTTACAAAATGTCTTTTAAAATTTCGTCGTTATGTATATTTATAAATATATTTGTTATATAACGATATTTTTACAGAATAATCATGTAGGCCCGATGAAGGACTGGTATACAGGTGTCCAAAATAAAATGTTCAATTTAGAGATCTTGAGAATTATAAAATATACGAAGTCGATTAATTTAGATAAAAGTCCTATTATTAGAACGCCATTTTAGTTGTGTATTGATCATGCGAGGAAAAAACATAGCTCATTAGATACAGACGAAAATATAAATTTTGCAGTTTTTTTTACAAATTACTTCCAATGGATTTGGTTTGCACTTTCTTTTATTCTCATCATAGCCATTGTTTTCACCATAGATAAGTTATATCTGCACCATTGGAAAGTTTAAAAAAAAATCCCTTTTTAATGGTGTAACTTTCCTCTTTAGCATCCTTATAACTTTTGGCATTATAACTAGAAATCCAGTAGATAATGATAAAAAATTTGTTGTGGCCAGCACAAGACCTCTCGCCATTTCCATATTAGGCTGTATAAGTATTGTATTGCACTTCGCTTTCGAATCGTCGTTTCATAAAACAATATTACAGAACTTTACCCAAATATTGTTTTTTATTGTATTTAACATGCCTTCTGCACACATATAATTCTAATTATATCTATTTTTCATTGTATGAGGAAGTTTTTAAATGTCAGAGATTCTTCCAATTCATTAACCAGATTGGCGGTATTTCTGATGGATATATGCATTTTACCACAATTTCACCTGTAAGTTCAAATATTTTATTAATAAAACAATAAGAAATATTAAATATACTTCCCAGAAAAAGCTATAAGAATGTCACTAAAACTGTTGATTTTTGACACTGACATGTGTCATTTACAAACTATGTTATAAACATTGGAATTTGTCAACTGGTTTCCTTAGTGCCTTAGCCTCTGCGATTAGTTTACTCTATAAATTATAGTGTCTTCATCTCTAAATCTATACAAGATATAATAAAATTTTTAAGTGTATTAGATGGAGAATTATATTTAGAAGAATTTTTCTAAGAAACTACTACTTCCGGTTGTTCAATTGTTACCAAATGTCAGATTGAGGAAACTGCAGTTAAATATTTTTTAAGTCTTATAGTTTTTGAGGAATCGTCCCTCCAACATCCATACATACACACACACACACAGACATCATTTTAAAAATGTTATAATCGGATTCTAGGGACCTTAAATCGTGCTTATTTAATAAAATCTGGATATGCGAATTTTAGCATGAATTCAATACCTCTCTTAGCAAGAGGTAAAAATTGAGCAACTTCATAATTAGAAGTTATTTACATAAGTAAAAAAAAAACTGTAAAATTTATATTTTTGCTTTTATCCAGTGACCGGATAAACAATACACAGCTAAAATGGCTGCAAGTTGAAAAACTTTTTTATTTGATTTAACCAACTTTGTTTCTTTTATATGAGTAGTTTTAGAGATGTTGGGCACATTATGTTGGATACCAGTAGTGATACTTTTTCACTAAGCCGTAGATTCAAATCAAGGTACTTCAAATCTATTCAGAACATGCGTTTGAAAATTTAATATGCTACTGCTAACCAAACTAAGCATTAGATATTTTCTTTAAAATTCGATAAGCCACATTACGTATTCAAGTAAAATGCATACAATTTTTGATAACCTCTTACAAGCGTCACATTCAAAACATTTGGTATTTATAAAATTCAACAACATTGGGGAATTTACAGAGATACCTAGGTATCTTAAATGAAATCAAGACAACACAAAAACTTTACGACATAGCATTGACCTTTAACCCGAGTGTATTCCAGCAAAACACTTTATTCCCTAAATTTTTTCTAACTCTTTTCTTGAATCCAGACATTGCGAGTATTTTTCTGGTATAAATCAGCTCTGCTTTTACTTTCTGCATCAATTCCGATCTGCTGCTGGCAAGTATGCAGTGCACACTGCACAGAGCCGGAGTCGTAGATACATACCGAGTGCACGTATATCACGACTTGGAGACAAGTTTTAATACGGCAGCGTCGCGCTCGGAATATAAATAGTGCAGCTTGGTGATTAGCGACCTTCGGACAATGACCTAGAACTCAGCGCCAACTATGTTTGTTTTTCACTCCAGAGAGAGAATTTAGAGTAGGTATTGTTTCGCTGGAAGAAGTTCAAACGATTGTCTTTCCTTTGTGTTTCGCTGGACACGGTAGGTTTTGAGTTAATGTTTTATTTTGGTTTAAAACTTATCAGGATTATTTTTTTTGTGGTTCTGTCACTCACAAAACTTTTGGAAATAAAACATTTACACTGAATAATGCAAATTTTTTAATTTCTTTTTCAACTATCAAAAAAAAAAATTGCTGAAATATCAAAATAGGATTTTATATAAACTGATCACCTGAAATAAAGGTATTTGTAAAAGTGTTATAATATCTACTTTTGTCACAGATCTATAAAATTACTTCCAGAATTTGTAATTGGTAATATGGTACTCAAACTCTAACAAAAGTCTGAATAAGATCACATGTCTCAATGAAGCTATTTGAAGAACAAATATTGATATACATAATTCAACACCGGGTGTCTACTTTTTTTTGAACACAGAAAGTGCAATATTAAAATTGTTTTAATTAATAATATCGCTTTACCTATTATTGTTTTATGTTAATTGCTTATAAAGCAAAAAGTGTAAGAGTAGGTTATGCACTCGGTTATGCAGAAATAAAAAAAAATAATATTATTATTTATTTAAAGAATAGTTTCTTTCGTATGAATATTTTTAGTACCACTGAATTTCAATATTTCTTATTTTCATCACTGTATCTTTGTGCTTGTAATCATTTACCGCCTTGAACAGAATTTCGAACCCAAAATGATGAACCGTTATAATTTCCATATTTAATTATTATTAATTTATTTATTGATTTTAATGCTTTCAAATAAATAAACAAAATAAAGAAGTTCGGTAGATTCGAACCCACCAACCTTAATATAAGAAACAAAAACGCTACCATCATGCTACGAAACCTCTTTTGTCAAACTCTCTTATGGAGGATAATAATTATTGCTTTATATAATCTATTTCATTTTTAATTTTTTTAAATTTTATTTACTCCTGTTTAATTTTGGACAACTAATTATTAAAATGATGCAATAAGTGCTTCCGAACGTGTGTGCAAAGTTTTAATAGGAAGCAAATATGCCAAAAATTCTAATGCCTATGTAAAGGTGATTGAAAAAACAATGACAAATACGTACTTATTTTCTCTATTATTAATTTTAGATTACAGTTTACAAAGTTAGGGGCAAAGTTCAACACCACTTTTTGGTGTGAAAAGATCCTAAATTATTTTTCCAGGTTTGCCAGAAACGAAATCATCGTTGATTTTTTGTTTTTAATAATAATAATAATAATAATAAATAATAATAATAATAATAACCTTTATTGTTAAACAGGATGAATCCCCATTACAGAATAAAATTACAAAAAATCAAATATAATACTAATAATAGATACATGATTAGAAAATTATATTATGCTATTCAAATTATTTATTAAAAATGGTATACATACATCTTACGATATGTGTATTAATCAATTAGTAAGGAATGGAAATTAAGATAAATAGCAATAATATAAATATGATAATAAAATGTTTTAATGGATAAAATTAATTATTAATTATTTTGTTGGGTGCACTACTTGCCCCCATGCACCCTATAAGTCGACGACTATGGTTGTCAATTCGGCGGCCACGTTGAAAATGTTAAGCTACGAAGAAGCCTCGCAGTTCGTAGGGCAAGGTACAAGGTGCGGAGAAAGGAAAAAGTCGAAAATCAGTCCATACTTTTTTGGCGACGATTATAACCCTCTATCCTCCTTTTTTTAATAATTTTTTTTAATTGTTATTACTCTATAAGTATCCAATACAAATAATTTATCATAAGATTATTTTATTGAATGTAAGTTTCTATCTACTATATATAAATATGATCATTATATTCTCATGAAAGCATCAAGCAACCAATTTCGTAAAATAGCTAAAGGCGCGAAGATTTATTAATTTATAAATCTATGCAACGTTCAGCATAATATTAAACTTTGACTCCAATTAATTTGGGAATCATTTTTCATAGTTTCATGACAAGTTCATTAAATTTATTTGGCTAGACAAGATTTTATTTTGGTGTACTCGTAATTGGTCCTGTCGCCAAGACGTCTGTTTCGAGATCTGTTTATTTTCCAACTGTTGTTGACTTCCTAGTAGTTACGAAATGATTACAAAACGGTTTCCGAAAATGTTATTAAATTTATGTAGATTATAAAACTGAAAATATTTCATTGCTAGAAGCTCGATCTTCTGGTTTCTGTTTTTCATTGTAATAAATTCTGATTTGTTTGTTCTTATTTATGATACCGGAAAAGTTACATTATTTTCTATTTCCATGAACAATTGAATCGTAAAGTATTGCTTTGATTTATAGAAATATTAATTATACTTTAGTTCGTTCATTCATTCTTCGCATTCCTTTTGTTCAGTTATTGTTTTATGGTAATTGCTTTCAGGAACTTCAGCGAATAAAATAAATACACTACAATCACTACACAATACACTATTCATTTGAGTTTTACATTAGATATTTCTTTTCAATGCTAATTTAGCTTACAAAAATAATTCTGTGTGAACGTTATTATTTATAACATAAATTAAAACCTAACAACCAAATAGTAAAAAAAAAAACAGAAGTCTCTCTGATGGATGTGTCATCGAATCGAATTCACTATTTAAAAACAATTACCTAGAAAGCTATGAAGCGGTCAAACCCGTTCTATTGCCCAGTTTTTGCCACATTTCCCGTGTACTAAACAACTCTAGAACTACAAACATTACTCTCAGACGATGAGAATTCCGCCTAGCTATCAACAAGACCAATCAAGAGATTGTTACACTCTATGAGCAAGTGACAAAAGAGACTTTTAATTTCACATGCTTAAAACCTACAAAAATATATTTTTAATTTAAGTACTTTAAAATAATATCGTTTAAAAAAAAAAATCTCCTAAATGTTAGTGATAGTTTATACATTTCTTCTTTTTAATTTTAGGCGTGCTCATGTTTTGTGCTCATACATTTTATAATTTTTATAGTCCATTCTTAAATTAAGACGAGTATATTCAAAAAAATTCTATTTCAGTATATGCTTTTCATTGAATAGTAGACAACCATAATTACAATGAAACATAAAAAAAATCAATTTTGACGTTTACTCATTTTAACATATTATTTACATTTGTGTTCCTTTCTTTTAAAAGTTTGTTCGGTCGAATAGAAATATATAATTGAAGGTTGAAGGGTAACTTGACATAAATCAATATTGATTAGTACTTTTAGCGTAATTTTAGTTACGTACTTTTTTTTTTGTTGTTGTTTATTTTGTTTTTTTAACACGATAAAGGTGTGGAAAATTGTACTTTTTTAAACACAAATGGGTGAGAATATGCAACGCTATGACATTTTTTTCACACTTTTATTATAGACGTAAAAAAATTGTATGCAACTAGAGTAGAAAGTGTCTTATTTCACAAAATTGTATTATAATTATTATTACTCAAAATTATAGAAAGATATTTGACGATTTTTTTTTGTACCCGTAGGCAATTTAAGACTAACACGACTATTTTTAATGTACTTTATGTTTATTTTCTTTTGAAATGATACTATAAAATCAAAGCACGCTATTTTGGTCCTTTCAAAACAGTGTCTGTTGCTAGGGTAAATGAAACAAAAATTGTTAGTATTTTTGATATATTCTACTTTCAATTAGTGTATTATTGAAAATGACAATACATATTACTTATATTTTTTCAAGTATTGTCGAAAGAAAATTACATGTCTTCTAAATCATAAACTCCGGAATACGTAAAATAATATTCTGATACATCATAGAATGGATAATAATATATTTTAGTGTAGTTTAATGTAATAAAACGTCAAATACGGTAATAAGATAATACGTATGATTACACACAAGTAAATTACATATTTACATAATAACAAAAAACTTCTATTTACTTTTTCCTGAACTTATTCCATTAGAATATCCTCCTTGTGCACAACCCAATCTTCCTATTCGCTATTTCTCACGCGAGTTCAAGGTCTACATCTTGTCGCCTGTTGACCGGATGCAGTTAAAACAGTTGAAACCCGCTGCCGCAACGAATGCGCTTCCTAGATGCAGGCGCACGATGCGTTTATTTCTACCGTGTGCGGGATTCCTTAATGTAGGCACACTCGCTACAACTGCAAGGTGAACAGCAACGCTAGCACTACATCCCAGAGGGCGTTGAGTAAACAAGATGTGGTTGTTATGTAAACATGAACGTGTGAGCTACTGGGCTGATATGCTGGTATATAAATTGGGGTTTGGATGATTCATGCCTTTGAATTTGAATACGGAAATGCATAGGAGTGTTTCGGATGAAAAAATGAAGGAGATGTAGTGATATTATGGGAGATTTACAAAGCTTGTTGCTGAGGGAACAGATTCACGAATTTCATAAAATTCGCGGCTTTTTACTCACTTTTTTCAACTGTGTATTGTAACTAAGGAGCAATTCCCGAAAGAAAGATGACGAACACCCGAAATGGGCAAGTACCGCTATGTAGGGACCTGAACTGAAAAGTATTTATGATTCAGTTTCAGAAAAGATATTATGTGGGTTCAGTTTCAGTTCCGATTCAAGAAAAAATGGAAATTATAACTGTTCATCATTTTGGGTTTGAATTTCGGTTCAAGGGGGTAAATTATTACAAGCATAAAGAGACAGTGATGAAAATAAGAAATATAGAAATTCAGTGGTATTAAAACTATTCATACGAAATAAACTACCCTTATGCTTGCGAATTTGAAAAACAAATTGTAATTCAATCAATATATCAAATTATATTACACGTTCATAATTTGTAAAATAAAATAACCTTTATATTTAACAGATCCAAACCGAATTTGAATTTAAAACGATTTAAATTAAATTCAGGTTTGTTGACCTTGACAATTAGAGGTTTGGTTTGGATTTAGGTTTGCCAAAATTTGGGCTCATTCAGTTTTCGGTTCAGCTTCAGTTTCAGGCCCCTGCTTTTAAGTGAAATAAGTACTTTCCAAAACACATAATTTAATTTAAAGTGTTGATATAAAAATAAGGCTGTTTGATTGTTTTTACCTTCCGTCACCTTTAGGTAAGGAAGGTATTGTCTTTGGTCAAAAAATTCGATGGGGAGTTTTAAATGAATAAGCACGTTTTAATGTCCCTACAATACGATTTTACTGGTTTTACGATGATGTTTGTATGTGTGTATGTATGTGTGTGTGTGTGTGTGTGTGTGTGTTTGTGTGTGTGTGTATGTGTGTGTCCGTGTGTGTGCGACAAATGTTTCTCCGACGATAACTCCAAAACTACAATTCTAAAAATTATGATTCTTTCGTATTATTCTTCCTTACAACCCTATGAAGAGCTGATTAGATTTTGGTTATAATTGGTTAACCGGAAGTACCCTTATTTGAAGTTCTTAACAGTTTTTCTTGAAAAAACGCAGTTAAATATCATTTTCGATATTTTATGTGATTATCAATAGAAAGATTATCTTATTCTCTATATGGTTCGATTATACATTTTCCTTCATATTCAATAGATATAGAGTTATAGAGAGATTAACTTTCAAAAATCAGTCAGCTTTGCAAAAATTATGAAAACATATATTAAAAAATTCTAATTGACAGATGTCAGTGTCAAGTGCAAAACCAAAGTGGAAAGTATATGATCTGAAAGTGATATAAGTGACAGTGTCCCTCGCCAGTGACTTGTATTTGCGGCCTCGCCTCAAGATAGGAACTTATAATGCCAGGAGTACGAGAAAGGCAAAAGAGAAGATGGAAGGACTGTATAACAGAAGATTTGAGGGAGGAAGAACTGTGTCATAAAGATGCGTTGGACAGGAATGAGTAGAAGAGAAAAGTAAGAAACAGTGACTTCTAATAAAATAGGGAAAAGTTGAAAAAGGAGGAAGTGTTAAGTGCAATATATAATGTACATACGTTCGTATTCGTATTATAATTATATTGGATTTTAGAATCTTTTCAAAGGAACTTTCAGTATGGATTTGTAAAAATAGTGTGTTCTTGTTACAATTTTGCAGGATATATAGAATCTTTTTCAAGGAAATTTTGGTATGGGATATTTACAAAATACATCGAATTGACGGAAGGTTTTGTGCTGGCCACAACAGATTTTTTTTTTATATGATTGACATTGACATATAAATTAATTAATTTAGTAATAGCTATTTATTAGCAATAATTAGCTTGATATAATTTGTTTAAGAAAAACCAATATACTTTAAAAGTACCTATGTCCTTGAGTACCCGAAAAGAATTTAAGTATTTTTTATTGGTACGTAAGTATCAAAGTACTGCCCACACTAGGCACTATTATCAGTGGTGTACCGCTAAGTCAAAAACTTTCTAACAAAAAGTAACGGAACGATCATCTCCAATTCTATATCAAAGGAAACCATCAAATCACCATTAGAAAAGCATTATTTTTAAAGTAGTGTTCATTAACTATCATTCTATCACAATAAAAAAATTATAATGATTTTGGAAAACTATACATTTTAATAAAGGCAGCTGCACAATAGCCCAGGAAGGATAAAGAGAACGATAAAAGAGATTTTTTTCAACACACCCAAACTTATAGTTGATGATGAAACTGACTGAAATATATAAAAGAAAAACGTGCAAAATTACCTGAAAATTATTTATCTGTACCTATTCAAAATATGCCTAAAACATATGTGTTAATATAAAAATATTTGTTTGACAGCTAAAAAGTGAGGTTAAAAGTATTCTCGCTCTTGTTCCCAAGCTGTACTGGTTTACTTTGTTTCATGTCAATTATGCTTTGAAAATTATTTGCTCATCAAATACAATTTATAGTAGACAAGTAAAGAAAGTGAGTCTTTGTTTAAAATGTGACTAATTTAATTTTATTACAAACAATTACAGTGTTAGGAAGCGGGAAATTAGAACAAAGATGTATCCCGAAGACAATCTTACTTCCCCTTTGTTATCAAGCAAACTGGAGTAAAAACTATCTTAATTAATTCCCATAATAAATTATTCTGTAGCTATCAGCAGTCAGTCACTGTCGCCGTGGCGTATAAATAGCCCGATTATTCCGTAAATATAATTTAGTTAAAGCCGATAGATTTATAGAGCTGGCTAGAGTTTCCCCGTAGCGCTGAACGTTGTTTATTTGCGTTGTTTGATCGATATTTCTTTTTATTGCTGACCATTGTTTTCAAGCGACTTGAAACTGGTTCTAATTAGAAGAAAACAAAACGAGACACGCATTCTTGCGGACAGATAACGAACTAAAGAACTTCACAGACTGCAACCGAAACTTCGTACCAGTTCACAACGTCCCAGGAATTTTTATTTGTGATTGTTTCAATCGCAATGTTGCGATGTACTTTTTAATGCGACAGAATTATTTACACGAATTTTTGGCGTTTGTTACATGAGGAATTCAAGAGGAACGACCCACAACAAAACAATGTTTTCTTTTTATTACGCGATTTACAAAATCTATTCTTGAAAAGAATGCCCAATTTTAAGTTGTATTTATAATATAACAGCTTTAAAAAAAAAAGGTAGTATTATTATTCTGATTTTATTTTTAAATATATAAATGAAGAATGCATGACTCAGGAATGTTAAACTATGCACATCAATTTTACAGTTAAATCTATTAGTTGAGGTATTTAAAATATTTTTAAAATCCTAGAGTATTAATAAATACAAGAATTTATGCGAATTTTTTTCGCAATGCAAATGCTTATTTAGAGAACGAAAATATATACATATTGTTACGGAAATAAGTTATTCTCGAAAGTTCCATCATGTAATGTAAATTATGTTAGAATATGCCCAGGGACAGGAAGTGAGTGAGACCGAATCCGAACGGAGGGTGCGACGAAAATTGCCGAATGAGTACAATATAATTATTCCAGATCGCTTCTTATGAGCAAGATGGGCACGATTTAGATCAACTGATTTTTTAAATAAATATCGTTGATTTTTATCAAAGATAAAAAATCTGTTGTGGCCAGCACAAAACCTTCCGTCAATTCAATGTATTTCGTACAAATCCGATACCAAAAGTTCCTTGGAAAAGATTCTATATATCCTGTAACATTGTAGCACGAACACACTATTTTTTACAAATTCCATATTGCAAGTTCCTTTGGGAAGATTATTATAATATTATTATAACACGAATGTACATTCTGTTAATTGCACTTCACACTTCCTCATTCCTATCCAACGCATCTTCTTCAGACAGTTCTTCCTCTCTCAAATATTCTGCTACATAGTCCTTCCATCTTCTCTTTGGCCTTCCTCGTACTCCCGGCATTGAAATTGCAAGTCACTTATGCGAGGGACACTCTGTCACTTATGTTACTTTCTGATCCTATACTTTCCACTTTGGTTTTGCACTTGACACTGACATCTGTCAATTAGAATTTTTTGAATATATCTGCTGTTTCCATATTTTTTGCAAAGCTGACTGACTTTTGAAAGTTAACCTCTCTTAATCTCTCTATAACTCTATATCTATTGAATATGAAGGAAAATGTATAATCAAATCGTATAGAGAATAAGTTTTTCTTTCATATTAATGTTCATAAAATGTCGAAAAATGATATTTAACTGCGTTTTTTCCAGAAAAACTGTTAAGAACGTCAAATAAGGGTACTTCCGGTTGACCAATTATAACCAAAATCTAATCAGCTCTTCATATGGTTGTAAAGAAGAGGAATACGAAAGAATCATAATTTTTAGAATTGTAGTTTTGGAGTTATCGTCGGAGAAAAATTTGTTACACACACACACACACACACACACATACAGACAGCAATGTAATATTAGTAAAATCGTATTCTAGGGATCTTAAAACGTGCTTATTCATTAAAAACTCACCACCGAATTTTTTGACCAAAGACAATACCTTCCATTTGACGGAAGGTAAAAAGATTCAAATTGTAATAAAAATGTATTTATTTGCTACAAAAGAATAAATAACAACAAAAATATGTGCTATATACTAATATCTAAAAATAAATGATATTTTATCTCTTTAATTTTCATATACAAAAGAAAAGAAATAAGTACTTAAATATATAACAAAAAGTAAAAATTTTTTGTTACTTTTTTAGGTTCATTCAGTCGAATATTTTTCATTGTAATATTTGAGTAAAAACACCAATTTCCCCGCTTAAAGACGCGCGCGCGTGGACTAGTTATACTACGTATAAGCAAAAATTCACATGCATGGAGTTTATTAGAGATTTCGTTTTCGTTTATGAAATAAAATATTTATATTGCTTTTAAGTAAAACAATTATAAAAGTGCAATAACATCAATAGATCTTTGATTTTTTTAAATAAATTATAATTTTTGCCAACCCTGCTTATGAGTGAGAACAGCTGTAATACTGTACAAAAAATAACAGGCGAACAGTAATATGTCAAAATGAAATAAAATTGATTTGTAAAACCGGGGATTAATAAATAAATAAAAACGTTGTAATAATTACATGCAATGTTTAAATTTGGAATCACCAGGATGAGGATTATCTAAAACTATAAAAAAAATAATTAATGAAATTTTGAACTTTTTAAACTAAATAAATATAAATAATAAATATATCATCAAGGCATATCATTCATTTCTGGGCGTGCAAGTCAGCTTCGTCACCTGACGTGCACTCATTGCTGGCGTAGAGAGTGCACTACAGGGGTCAATTTTGTTCCATTTAAAATTTGAAATATTTCTCTTATCGTCGGTCGGGATCGAAGCCCAGTTTCGCTACCATACACTCAGGAACGCGGCCACGAGACCCCATAACTTTTTATCTAACTATGATAAATTAGCCTTTTTGGCGTAATAACTCAAAAATTGATGCAATTATAATAATTATGAACACGCATGGCAATATCTTCAACTATGGACGTACAGTCAATACTAATAATACACAAGCCTACGTATGTATATGATTTTAGAGTGTTTGAATTTGAAACGGGTTCAATCTTTAAAATGAAAAATAAGTTTGGAAAATTTTGAAATATTTAGCCGCAATTATAGGCCACCTTTTATCGGGAATATGGAAAACTATAAAACTTATAAACTCATATACTGTGTTTTTATTATCACTTTGCAATATACTGAAAATTCTGCCTGTCTGATTGCCGATAAAGATCTGATGACATTTGCAACATTATATTATCTATCACCTTGTATCTATGTCTAGAAAGGGTAAAATATTCTGATTTCGTTATTTGTTCCATGTTTATGTATTTATGTCATGTTTTACACGCTGTCGTCTGTAATTATACCATTTTAGTTTTCTCCACTTGCTGAAAATGGAAAATTCTAGCTGGAGACTTCCACATATAAATAATTATGATTGTTGCTCAAACATAATATGATTTTGTATTAATGCAGTGCACTTGTTAAAATGTCAACCAGGCGTCAGAAAACCTTGGAAATAATTTTCCTTTGCCGAGAGAATTATAAGTACGATAAAAATAGTTAACATCTAATATTACACAGCGTTAGATGAATTTTACATTAGAAAATAAAAATGTCAATATATTATAGACGCCAGTAAGTAAATGATTGAGATTAATACATTTTTAATGAGGTATTTTATTATTTTGTGAAATCTACAATATAAATTTGTTTTTGTCTTAGATTCCATTACACAGTATAATACCCCTTTGTGCATATATTTCACAGCCTGCGATTTTTTCGATATTTCCATAATTTGAAAGCGGAAAATTGCCTGGATAGCCTTTTGATTGATTTGGTAGAGAAAATGAAGCCGACAGCAAAAACGGAATTAGATTTTTTAAGGAAGATTATCACTTTTTTCTCAAACCAATTTCGTGTTAAATTAGACGCGTGTGAAGACGAAAATAGTACGTGCGTGACTACTGAACACTATTTGGGACTTAATAACAAAAAAAGTTCCTTGTAAATAAATTTAAATGAGGTAGCGAGTTACTACAATGACTTTCTTTTCTCCATAAACAAATTTAATTTTGAACTGCGACTTTTCTTCGCGGTAAACATTTACTCAATTTATTTAATTTTTTAGTGAAAATATATCTACTCTGTGCTATACAGAATAGAGAAAATCTCTCAATTAATTAATATCTCTTATATTACATAAATAATATCTAATTATGTAATAGGTTTTTATGGTTCAAGTGGAGTAAAGGCATTCTTCTCGGCATTCTTTCTCTACAAGCGGGAAGTTTAGTACACGAGGTATTAGCCGAGTGTGTTAATGTGTGTGAAATGAGTTTTGTAAAAATCTTTACGTAACTGAATTACGTAATAGAATATTACACAACTGACAACTGATAAAAAAGAAACAAGAATATATCAATAATGATTTCTTTAATATCAATTTATGAATTATTGACTTACATTCAATTCCTCTACATCAGAAGGAAGATCTATATATGTCTCAGAAGACATTCAGAACTCTTTTTCAGTAATGATACGCAGGCACCATGCGGTGGAATCTTTTATTAGACAGAGCGGGCCAACATTATAACTTTTCTTCCCCCGTTTAGATGGCACTAGTATACAAAATTTTATTTCAAATTTGAAAATGACAGCTTACTGCCAGCTCGATTGTTATTGAATTGGTTGATATATTTTTTTATTCAGTTGTGGCTTTGTTTATTTATGATATATACACATTTATTTGTGGTTGTTTGTGATTACTTGTGATGTAAACAGTAAACAATTTATCACCAGATATTTGATTTGTGTGAAAAAACTTTTGTGAAAAAGACATAATGCCGTACATCAATTACTGTGTTCCAGATTGCATTGCGACAGGTGCATATTATATGTGTATTTTATTAGTTCTTAGATGCATAATTAGTATTTTGTAAGCTCGGTATTAATTGTTGATATATT
This sequence comes from Ophonus ardosiacus, assembly GCA_943142095.1. NCBI lineage: Eukaryota > Metazoa > Arthropoda > Insecta > Coleoptera > Carabidae > Ophonus > Ophonus ardosiacus. The sequence continues at coordinate 29,561,175 of OW964832.1, read as the reverse complement.
TTACAGATGTTACTTTACATCGATTTTCAAATCCCAAAAATTATATACAAATATTCAATACCGAATATTAAATGGGAAGAAAATTTTGTAAAATTGTGTAATTAGCGATAATAAAAAAAATATCACAGAAGAAACACGAAAAATGTTTAAAAAATAAAAACTTTAACAAGTAAAACAGTTTGTATTAATTTACTATTTCACTCATTTTATTATAAATATATAATATAACGCATATAATTTAATAGCTTCATATTTGATATAAATAAACTTCAACATACGCTCATTGTGAGATCTTCAAATTTATTACCAAGTGTTAATTGTTGAATTCGAATCAATTCAAAATTCCCGCCTCCTATACATCAAACTTCTTCTTCCCACGACCAGGGGGCGCTGTACTTATAGTACCGGTTTGCAGCATTACAGTTTCCTATCTATAATAGTGTATGTGATCTGTGGCAGACACTGACATAAGCATTAAATTAAAAAATTAAATTAATTTATTTTCACGCCAACGCTTTGGTAAATTGATTTTGGAATACGTATATTGAGCTGTCATAGAGACACCTGCAATTTTGAGTATTTTAAAATTATTTTAGCGGAATTAGATAAAATTTTGTACATAATACGCGATATTGTTTGATTCACATACCTAATTTACAAAACTCGCTTCGCTCGTTTTGGCAAATATTATGTTCATCAGACATAATATCACTCTTTTCGTAACTGATTATGTATTTATAATTATTACATCTTAGAAAATATTTTATTGATAGCTATGGACTTGCATTTTTACTTTCAAGTATATGTGACTTTACTATTCATCAATGTAACTTTAGCAGAGCGCACTTAATAAGTAAGTACCTACCTATTGGAACAGAAATATTATCTATATACTTGTATGTTCGTACGGCAACTCTTTAAGTTAATATAGTTAACATATTATTTAGATATCAATTAACAGAATACTACCTACAATTAACAAAAAAAAATCTGATGTGGCCAACAAAAAACCTCCCGCTATTTAATTTTTATATACATCACTCTTTAACAACATTCTTCTTTCGCCTTGTCCACAATCATCATAGCATTCATACATAAGAACATATTAAAGTGACCGATTTTCGGTAGCGAATAACCGCATCCGGACCACAATAATAATTACGCAACAATCATTCTTCGCCACACATTCCTATCTATTTTTATAAATTTAAATACATACTTATGTATTTACTAACGCTGCAAACTGTTCCATTGCATAAAATTATTGATTTATTTACTATTTTCTTTTTAAAATGTCACTATTATTAATTTGAAGTGATTAGTTTTTTTGACAGTGACATTTACTGTCAGTTACATTCATTTGAAATATGAACTGTGTAACAAAGGAATTGTATTTATCTTAGGCTTCGGGACTAATAAAAAAAATATTTTTAAATTTATCTCCAAAATATATAGAAAATGTATTAATGTATTCCTATAGAAAATTCAATAATCTTTAATTTTCATAAGACATAAAATGCGAAAAAATGGCATTTAATGATATTTTTTGAAGAAAAACCATTATGAGCTTCAGGTAAAGTGCCATTTCCGGTTATCCGATTTACACCAAAATCTAATGGCTTCTATTCATATTAGAATAGGATAGAAATATAAGGTTTCAGAATATTCTGAATGATAGTATTTGAGTTAGAGCGAAGACAAAATCCCTACACATACACACACACACACATATATATATACATATATACACACACACATACATACATACACACACACACACACACATACAGACATCATCGTGAAAATGTTAAAATTGGATTCTAGGGACCTTAAAACGTGGCCATTTACTAAAATCTCGATATGTGATTTTTAACACGATCCCTATACCTCCCTTACCAAGGGTAGCGGGAGGTAAAAAAAAATAGAATCAGTGATCAGTGTGGTTATGATATAAAATATTTCTCACTCACATATTCGTAACTTTTACCTAGAGTGCACATTACAAACATACATTTGTAGAACAAAAATTTTAAGAAACATATCTTTCAACGCGAAGTGTTTACAGGAATATTTAAAATTAGAGATAACATATTCAAAAATAGTGCTCATAATTGTTTAATATCTTCTTCAAAAAGAAACAACAACAGCCCTTTTTACCTCCCGCTACCCTAGGTAAGGGAGGTATAGGGATCGTGCTAAAAATCACACATAGAGATTTTAGTGAATGAGCACGTTTTGATGTCCCCAGAATACGATTTTAACATTTTTACAATGATGTCTGTAGGTATGTATGTGTGTGTGTATGTATGTGTGTGTGTCTGTGTGTGTGTGTGTGTGTCTGTGTGTGTGTGTGTCTGTGTGTGTGGATCATGTGGACACGATTACTCAAATACTATCAATCAGAAAAATTTGAAATTTTGTATACCCATTCTATACTAATGTGGGAAGAGCTCATTAGTTTTTAGTGTATATCGGATAACCGGAAGTATCATTTATACAAGCTTTTAACAGTTTTTCGTGTAAAAAATTCATTGAATATAATTTTTTAGCAACTTTTACCAATACAAATTAAATATAATGGCACAATCTTTAATTCTACGATAAGCATTTAGTAAATAACTTGAAATAACTTTAAATATTGAATTATAAAATAATTTATTTTTGTATATCACTTTGCCTCTGCGTCAAACAAAAACAATACTTTAATAACAAATTTGACATATTTAAACAAATGTCACTGAAACCGTGTTAAGAAGAATTTAGTAGTTTAAATATGATTGTGATGAAATTAAGGTTTGCAAAAATAATATATTTTCCAACATACATAAATATTAGATATACAGGTTAATTCGATTTTAGTTTGATGTTTGCAGCATTCAAACAGCTCTCAAATAAGAACGTGATTTCAAAGTGTCAAATAATAGTTTGCAAATACACATTTACGAAATGGATAATGTACGGCGAAGAATTTACACAGATTGCGTTTTAGAGCATAAGGAAGTTAGGTATTTGGTGATGATTTTGACAATAATGTATGTGTCACGATTTTTCCTAAAAATACATATATTAAGATCCGAAACTTTGCAAAGTTGGTATTTAATACTCTTATATAATTTGATTGCGTTTTAGAGCATAAGGAAGTTGGTGCTGATTTTGATAATAATGTGTGTGTGACGATTTTTTCTTAAAATATATTAATGATCCAAAACTTCGCAAAGTTGGTATTTGCTCACAGATTTTTCAGGAAAAACATAATAAAATATAATCCAAAATTTCGTATTACAAACTTTTCTATGTATTAGAACAACAAAGTAGATTTTGCTTACAAACGATCAATGGAAGTGATACTTTACTTAAAGCTCATTGCTATTTTAAACATGGAATTGGCGGGAGGTCATGTGCTGGCCACAACAGATTTTTCTAATTTAAATCAACACTTTAACTTGTGATGCAAAATAGCAAAGTAGAATGTATTGTTTCAGGGAAAAATTGCATCTTACAATATACCTTACTCATAAAAAAAGCAGATAAAGAAATACTTCGCCTATGTACAGTTAAATATGCAGGTCTGATAACAAAACAAACCATAATTCTGTTTCTATGCCATAACCTCAAAGAACTTCGATATTTTATCATTCATTGTTCCGTCACTCTTGACAAAAGGTACAAATAAACAGCGATAAAAACGATGTAGCATTACCAGCGAGGAACATGACCCAACGAACAAAAATAAATTTTAATGTTAATTGCAAATGAAACCGACATGTTTGTTTGACATTCCCTCACGGCTGTGTATGTCAATTCCGACTTTATCGGCAGTTACAAGTGATTTACATGTGGCGTAATTTCACTTGGAACAATTTTTACGGTTATTGAAAAGCAGTAAATACTTACTAATTAGTTCACCGAGGTAACAGAAAAATTAGGCTAGAATTTTCACCCTTCTGGTAAAATATGGCAGGAATATGAACAATTCGAATTGTAATCAAATCATTGGAAAGGAATAATTTATTTATGCTTGATTCGCACTGATTTTAAAATTTCAATCCCGGTTTTGAATTTGTAGCGACCCGGTAAAAATTTCAAATTTTTTTGGGAAGGTGAAAAAAATTCTTTAAATATTCAGTAGGTTTAAATTACAAAAAATTGGGGCATGGAAGCGTTGCAAACGGAAATGTATTTTGTAATTTCGAGCTCATAAATTAACAACAGAACTACACATTACAGCTGACAGAAAAGGACTAATTACAAAATGTCCCAATAGGTAAAGGCACACTGAATAAGTTGCAAGTTTCAAATTTGATTATGAGTTAATTTTACTTAACTTATATGTTTCATTGTCACAACAGTTTTTTGTAATATGTAAAAACTGAACACTATTTGGGACTTAACAAAAAAAGTTCCTTGTAAATAAATTTAAATGAGGTAGCGAGTTACTACAATGACTTTCTTTTCTCCATAAACGAATTTAATTTTGAACTGCGACTTTTCTTCGTGGTAAACATTTACTCAATTTATTTAATTTTTTAGTGAAAATATAACTACTCTGTACTATACAGAATAGAGAAAATCTCTCATATTATATAAATAAAATATAATTTTTTGTATTATATCCAATATCTAATTAATAGGCTTTTATATGGTTCAAGTGGAGTAAAGGCATTCTTCTCGGCATTCTTCATCTACAAGCGGGAAGTTTAGTACACGAGGTATTAGCCAAGTGTGTTAATTTGTGTGAAATAAGTTTTGTAAAAATCTTTATGTAAGTGAATTACGTAAAGAATATTACACAACTGACAACTGATAAAAAAGAAACAAAAATATATCAATAATGATTTCTTTAATATCAATTTGTGAATTATTGACTTACATTCAATTCCTCTACATCAGAAGGAAGATCTGTATAGGTCTCAGAAGACATTCGGAACTCTTTTTCAGTAATGATACGCAGGCACTGACATAAGCATTAAATTAAAAAATTTAATTAATTTATTTTCACGGCAACGCTTTGGTAAATTGACTTTGAAATATACGTATATTGAGCTATCATAGAGACACCTGCAATTTTGAGTATTTTAAAATTATTTTAGCGGAATTACTTAATTTTACTTAACTTATATGTTTCATTGTCACAACAGTTTTTTGTAATATGTAAATTTAATAATAGTTTCATTATTGCTGTTTGAAACAACTGAACATAGGTATGTTACATATGTTTTTAATGACATTCAATATGACGTCCACATAAAACTTAAAACTTTGACATCAAAACTAGAAATCTAATAGTCATAAAAAATTGAGCATCACAAGATCATGAAAAAATAGAGGTACAAACTAAAACCCAATTTTATTTCACACTAGAAGTTATTACCAAAAATAAAAAATTACTACATTTACATATTCCCTCGCAAATTCCCCCATATCTAGTGACAAGCATTTTTTTATGTTTTGTTTAAACAACGATGCACCGCTAAAATAGTCTTCTATTGGGACAACTTATGTCTAATTTAACCGACTTCGTATCTCTTATGGTTTTCGAAATTTCCATGCAGGGCGCATTTTTTGGGACACATGTATATCACTAATAACGTTTTCCATTTCCATTTATATATATTTGGTTTTGCACTAATGACGTCATGTCCGGCACTTGTTGCAACACATTCGTAGTGTATTCTAAATGAAACATGTTACAAAAGTCCAACGCAAGTTTGTCACTGTCAAATAGAAAGGTTATGTACAACCGCAATTGTCTATATTTATAAGCGTACGTTTCCAATAATTCTTGGATTATTAACAAACTTAATTTTTTACATCCAGTATACTTCCACAGTCACTTTTTACTGGCAAGAACTGACAGCTATATAGTAAGTGCAAGAAAGTGCGCACTCAGTAAGGTTCATTTCATCAGCTCACTAGAAAAGTATAGATGAAACACGTAAAACTCAGCTAGTGCGCACTGACTATACTTATAAATGGAAAATATTATAAGGCGCAGAATTTAACAAAGAATTAAGTTAATATTAAACATAACACTTTAATCTTCAAAATTTCATATAATACTGAGGAAAAAAAAATAGGTCGCAATGCAAATTAAACCACAAATATTATATTAAATATTATTGAATTATTCTAGTACGATTAACAAATTACTTTCCGAGAAAGTGAACCAAAGTCAATAAATAACTATACATACATTGAAACGCACTATTAACAGTGGTTTTACACATCTATATCTAATGTTGAAATTTCCTGGTTGTACTGTAATTTTGAGAATTATTGCTTATTCAAATTTCGTAATGTATGTATAAAACACTGACATTTCCCAATGTTCGTAAAATATTTCTTTGTAATATCCGTTATGATGGAGGCGAATGTGGATTTGAAAGGTGCCAACAAGTCGAGACATCATATTGGAATTGAATCATTCATATATGAGGTCATTACTCGTGATAATACAGTTATCATGTGTACCGATGTATACCTATGTAAATACAGACTTCCCTTTGTTACACATTTCGGTGTGTATTTTAGATAGCGAAGAGAGTGACATTAATAGCTTATAAACTCTCTACTTTATTGTGTATTTTGCTTTTTATTTTCAATTTCTGCTTATAGTGCTCATATTACAATTTTTATCAAATATTAAAAATTCAAATAAAGTACATGATAGCTAAAACTACTCGTATAACGGTACTATTCACAATCAGTACGACGAAGAATTTTAAAGATTTCATAGTTAAAATAGAACAGAAAGCATATATGTATAATTTATACCATTTAGATTGAAAACTTTTTTGTATAAAAAATAATCCATACAAATTACGCTTTTCGTATATAAATATACAGATTTATTTATTTACTTACATATTCACATAAACGGTATCATGAAGCCTTAAAGTTTAGGGAAGTCCCGAATTTTATAGATGTCTTAAAAGTGACATTTGTACTTTTGGGATTTGATTTAGGTGGATAAAGCAAATTAAAAATGAAGAGAGTAGACATTTTTGATGGTCGTTTGTATCAAGTTATTCATAAAAGAAAACATTTTTTGAACTTTATTCAAACCGAATAATATTGGATATTAAGATATTTTCCACATCTCTCTTTCTCACATAATGTGGGCATATAGGATGGCTCTTAATAATGGGGGATTACAGCTCAATCGAATTAAAGGAAAATAGTAAAAAAAATACGAATGTATATGCTGAATAACGAATATTAATAAAAAAATGAAATGGTATAATTGAGATATTTCGGAAATAAAGGGTTTTTTGTTATAGCGCTTCGACACTAATATGAAAATATTTTGATTGGCGACCGAGAGACCACCTATACATACATTACAAATAGCGTGTTAGGAGGTGGGGATTACTACCAATGGAAGTTAAGAAATTCAAATTCGAAAGGAGGGGCTAACATTCCTGTACAGCAGTTTTCAAACAGTTTTTATTTTAACATAAATTTCTTGCATTAAACTTAATAATTTAAATACACCTGTAATTATAAAGTATGTAGACTTATACAGTGTTATAATATTCATTTATTTTTATGTAAATATAACTTAAAATAGCATATATTTCAAGAACATTTAGGTCCATGATGAAAACAGTTTGATATAAAAACACATAAATGTGACGTCACGTCAATCTTTTCAAAATTCGGGAGACCATAACTCGCTTATTAATAGTAATTTTCATCAATAGTCTTAATTTTCCTAATATTTTCAGATGAAATTATAAAAAAAAAATGCTGTAATCCCCCATTCAAGGCAAACATTCGCACGATTTATCATAGAAGAATGAACGCTCTGTAGAATTGTTTTGTTAACGCCAACTAATCACGGTTACAATAGTAAAGTTATACATTAAACACACACATAAAATCGAAGAAAATTATTCTTATCAATATGACGAATGATTAATAAATTTTTAACATTGCCATAGCCACCTAAATGATTTACGAGTATGTTAGGCAACTAAATGTTCCGACCGTTATTATTAGGAATGACGATGGGTACCCGGGTACTCGGAACCTACCCGATAATAATGTACCCAGATATAATATTTCTTACCCAATTACCCGATATATACCCGCTGCCCGTTAATTACCCGATACCCTTTAATTACACGAACAGTTTTCAGCGGCCGGAAAAATTGTATCTAAAAGAAAAGTTTTTTATTACCATACCATAATTAATATAATTTATATAGTTTCTTATAGAGATACAGTAGGTATATTATTTATTTGTATTACTTTTTATTTAATAAATATATGTAAACAATAATAATAAATTTTATTAAAAAGTAATGCTAATAAAAGGGTGCTAACTAATAAATTAAAGAATTATGTATATGTACTTAAAGGATAACGGGTAATAAACCAAAATTATCGGAATTCGTCATTCCTATTTATTATTACATTTTTATCAATAATTTGATAATGACGGACAATTATATTATAACACTCTTAATTTTCTATTTGTTTTGGTCCCCTGAATCAAATTCCAAAAGCTTGGGTGACACTTCTGAGACACCTGTATATTTATCTCGATATTTACATAATATTATTTTGAATAAAATTTGTGGCATCAAAGAAGATTGTGTGACTGGGACATATTTTTGGCCATAGTATTAAAAAAAGTGTGAACAGTTTAACAGTTCACCTTTGATTATCAGACAAAAGTCTAGAGCCAAAAAAGAAATTAATGTTTTCCGTGTAAATATAGATTATGGAATACATATTATCTCAATCAAAGACGACGTGTGAAATTTGTAATCATCTATGATGATTTTCCAACAAAAATGCATCAAACACGCCATCAGTAATATTTTGGTAGGTTCTGACATTAGTGTAGTTTATATAACATTATAACTTATTTTCATTAAAATATTAAATCCATAAAAAAATTTCATTGAAAGAGTTAAAAACAAATCTAAGAAACTTTAGAAAATAAGTGATGTGACGTCACATTAATTAAATTTGTCATTTATAAATGGGAAGAATGACGACAAATGACTGCCTGATCTTTTTTATGTATTGCAAGATATGCATGTGAATAAGCAATTATTAAAATTCAGAACAAGGAAATTTCGCCATTAATGCACTGCACTAACTCACAATAATGAACTGCAATTGCATTAAATTCTGGGAACTTGGTATTATAAGAAAGTGCTAAAGTGTTATAAACTAATTAATTGGTTCATTATATAAGTTTGTTGCCTTTGAAATGCCGACTGACAAATCACTGTGCACTATATCATAACTTATATTTCATTTTTATTTCAAGTGTTCTATTGAACTATTTACAGAACGTAATTGTTTTATTTTATTGGAAGCATCTTTATAATTATTGTTTGTTGATAAGATAAATTTAAGTACTACATAAAAAATGTTGATAAAACAAACGCTTTAGGCTGGATATAAAGTTTATTTAAGTTAAACGCCTAAGCTAAGCGAAGAGTGATCAAGTAAATATTTGAATAAAATGCGAAAATTAGGTCAGTTAAAACATTTCTACTTTTTACTTCAGTAAACCTTGCGCGATATAATTCATCTCTTGTCTCTTCCACGAGGCGTGACAAATGAAATTCTAAATAAAAAATGAAAATCTGAATAACAGACGAAAGGCCAACGTTAATATTGTTTTATTGTAGCAATCGGCGCTTTTTTACGTTTCTAAGTGACATTTGTTTTTATATTTTTCTTTCATGAAGCGCTATGACAGCAATTTTTTGAGAAACTAGTATTCCCACGCATTGAATTTCATTGAAAGTGTCTTTCATTTGATCTAACGGCGTAATTAAACCACTGTCTGTACATAGTTGACTTATAATGAAATGAGAGCTCGATTTCGAGTTATTGGGGTCGACTTATCGAAGAGGCTTCGCTGTTAGTACGATAATGGTGTCATCTTTCAATATTAGCTTGATAAACAATATAAAAAACGCAGCGTAGTTCGATTTCTATACTTTACGTCACGCCTTGTACCTAACCAAAATTACAGAAATGGAAAACTGAAATTTAAAATTATTTTGCAGGGGAATACTATTTTAACTTCTTGTTTTATTAATACTTTTATTCTTTTTCAACGTAAGAGTCAAAATATTATTGTACTTGTATTTATTGATCCTCATATTTACTTAAAACAATCTAATATAAATGAATTCGTAAATGTCTAATTTTGTAAATTCTCTTACTGTTATTAGTAAAACAGAGCAACGAGCAGAATAACAAATGAAAATAATTTAATTTTTTCTTTTTATATTTTGAAGTTTGATGAATGGAAATATCTTCAGCATTTGATATGTTTATCTATGTAACATGAATGAATAAATGCATAAAATTTAATAACAGGAATAAACACTGTACAAAAACGTTAAAAACATGTTCCAATCACTATAAATAACTACGTATTATCATCAGTTTTATTTGCTGATATTCACAGAACTTTGAATTGTTCCACATATAAAACTACCTAATTTAAAAACTCGTTCAAAAATAAATGTTTTGCGATACATTACTGCACAGTTTTAATGAGCACCTCGACCAATAAATGTTTTTATTTTGAAAACAAAGAGGTAACTTGTAAAGGAAAAATGATATTATTTAATAGTTTTAGAGAAATTCCGGTTTTATTTAGGGAAATATACAGGAATTTAATAACGTAAGAATTGCCCGGTAATATTTAGAAAATATGGATATTACTTGGAAAAAGTAGGTATTGAAAGGCACAATAAAATATTAGGTATTCCGTGGGTAATATTAGTTGTGGGAATTATGGAAATAGCACCTCGTATATTACCTACATTCATAACATTTTTAAAGTTGGTGTAATAGCGAACGCGAAATGAATTGATCATAAAACATTTGTTTTGTTTACATTTGAAACGAGATATTTTGTTTTGTGTTTTGTAATATTTTAGTTTTTATTAAGTTCCCATTTGATTTGTCCATATTTTAAGTAGAACATCATTTGTTTTTATTTTCCCAGCAAAATGTAAAGTTATTTTCACTCTAATTATTATTGTTTTGACCAGTACAAAAATATTTATAGCACACTTTTATTTAATATCAACTTCTCTATTATATGCCCTAATCACCTATGGGGAAAATGATATAAATCTTACTTTATTTTTCCGGCGAGTTTTATAAAAGTCCAGGTTCTCCATCTCAAACATGAAAATAAAACAACTAAAAGTAACAAGTCACTTCACTTCACTGTTTATTCACTGTACGCTAACTCATGAGGGCACTGCACTTACATAGGGGTGCATTTCACTGACGTCGTCTCTACACTATTCACATGTGTACTAGCCGACTGCTCAGCACGAACTGATCAGAGAGAACGCGAACGAAGTGGCGGAACAGCCGAGCGCGGAAAGTGTGACACTGGCTGGCCTGCAGCGCTGGCGGAAAACACTAGAACTAAGGAATGAAGTTTTGAGCCGGAATCTTACTGGAGTTTGATGGAAATTTTTGAAGGATGAGGTTTAATAGCGTTGATTTGTGTTTTAATTATGGATGAGGATGTTTGCACATATTATAGACAACATTAATTAGTTAGGTATTTGTATATCGATGGTTACGAAATAACAGTTCGTATATAGGTATATCACAAACATTTATATTGAGAAAAGTTGAAAAAATTGGGTCCTCTACTCTTATTTCTTTATTATTTTAAATCAACGTTCTTTAATTTTGAAGCAAGAATAGTATTCAAAAGTGTTCAGTGCTTTTAGTTTAATTGCATTTGATTTTTAAAGTCAATATGACGTCACAGCGATTCCATTGTAATCTTTCTCTCGCACCAATACTCTATAGCAGGCTGTGAGAGAAATACAGCAATAGTTTGGCGTCACAGTGTTACTGACAACAAATCTCAAATATCTCGCAAAGTAATTATTTAAAAAATGTTTTTTGTTTATATTAATCGTTAATACGTATAAAGTATACATTTTATTATTTTTTGGTTATGGTGGAGGACCCCATTGCTCCTATTTTCTTAAAGTGACAAAAAGGTGTCTAGAAAAGTATTCACTGACATGGCACCTCATAAGTCAATATGTATAATGAAATGATCCTAAACATAGTGCGAATATGAAATGCAGCTACCCACGTGTTCTTATGAATAAATCGCTCATTTGCCACAACACTGAAATAACTCAAAAATTGCCATTTTTGAGTTATCTTTATAAAACTAATTAATACAGTTTTCGATTCAATTGCTCTCGAGCAGTACAAATGATGTCATAATACTACATGCGTGTCGTGCTTCGTTGTCTCAGTGCAAACTTAGTGCACTTTCAATCGGATATACTGAGTGCTTATTGGTCCATGTTAGACTACATCACAGTTTTTTGAGGTTTTGTACATACATAATTTTGTAAAGTCAAAGGTTTAATAAACAAAACTAACTACCTATAGTAATCATAATATTCTCAAAAATGATAATATACACATTATTAGCCACTGGCAGTACAAACCGTATGCATTTCCTGATAGAACAGTTTTTTTAGGTTATGTATATATGAAAAATAAAGGTTATTTTATTATTAACAGAAAAAGAGCAAACGGCAAGCATACTCATGTTTCCTATGTTTGTACAGGTACAGTGTATTTCCAATGAACCTGGAAATAGTACATTTATCAATATTACTGTATTATTAATAATGTTCATATAATTTTTACCAGTAGCGTAACTAAGGGGGGGTTAGGTGGGTGCGCTCACCCCCCTGTGAAGATTTTCAAGATATGGGCGCCTTTTTTAATAATTTAATTCAAATCATTAATTTTTTTTTAATTTGAACTTATAAATAAAAAAAAATATTAATACAATCTGCAATCCTTTTCATCTTAATATTTTTAATATTTTAATATACCTATTAATTTTAACATAAATATATTAAATAGTAAGTTTAATAAGTTTTACTTGTTGAATACTATTTTCTTTTTCACATCGCACACATCGGCAAGACACAAGTTGCAAATGCTCTAAATGCAGGCGTTTGGCGTGTTTTCTATGCTACTGTCTACTGTGTATTATCTTCTGTGCTGTTTTATTAAGTTCAAAATATCATTTTAATAATGAGTTCAATTAAGAAAACGATGTTCGGATGGCAGAGAAAAAAGCAAATGCATTAAAAGAGAGTACAAAAGGTGTTTTTAAAATAAATACTTTTTTACCAGTAATTCAGACAATTTGGAAGTTTGTTAAAAGAGTAACGAGTAACCTGGTGTGTGATGAATTTAAGAAACTCAAAACTCGTAGGTTAAACTTTTAATTATATTATATCACAGAAAATATATTTTTATTATTAAGGTTATATAACTGATATTATTTTTTTTATATTTTACTTCAAATAAATTACGAATTTATAATGGCGCCTTTTTACTGAGAAAAAAACCCGCCTGTGGATTTTCCTAGTTACGCCACTGATTTTTACTTTAAAAAAGGTTGAATTTGTGTTGTCACAGGAATTTGTTTCTTTCCACCAATATTTTGTTTTTTTATTATTTAGAGAATTTTTAAACAATTTTATAATTAAATTTGCTGTTGACTATAATTATCTTTAAACTGGAAATTTTACGTTAATAATGAATGTGCGTATGTAATAATTAATAATCTAATTTTCCTTTTACTTAAAAACTACATCTTCCTTATTTTTTTTTTATTATTTTATACTACCAGTGTATTCTTGCATTGCCGTTTGGAGTCAGTGCAGAAAAATGGCTTCAGTGCGCACTAAGTTGGACGGTGCAGTTTGAAACGAAGACGTCTTCTGTTGCACTCGTGTTTTGCAACAGAGCAATCGAACACGGCATTAGCACTCAGTGCGCAATGAGTGCGCACTAGTTCAGTGAATCGAAAACGCTATAAATGTTTCTGATAGTAATTTTAGCTTGTAGAACGACATAACTGAGCTACTAAAATTCAGAGAGAAGACAGTTGTGTCACTAATATGTTTTTACTTTTAATATTTATTAAACCAGGTTCGCTTCAACACGAATTATGAATAATAGTTCATACTGCTTTTTTAAAAAAACAATTAACCTTATATTATTTGAAAAGTTTAGTTTTCTTCAATTAATCTTCCTCCAAACTAACAAAAACTAACAACAGTATATGTATATTAAATATAAAATTCGTTTTAAGAAAAGTTGACACAAATTATAATATATGCATAACTACAAACTGAAATAAAGTTTGAGTTTTAGTTCTTGGTTTAGGTAATTAAAAATAGCTGAATAAATTAGATTTATGGACTTTTGAAAAAGGATATTGTATGGCATTTATTAATGAATTAAATTATATTGATCAGTTAGTGGCCAGTAGGTAAAATTAAATTTTTGACGTAAAATAATTTTTACTTGCTTATGTTGAGTAAAACATTTATTACATATATTTATTTCTTGTCTGGTTATATAATTCATAATCATAACTAACGGGTATGACGTAAAACTGTTGAGTTATAATTCATAACTCGTTAAAAGTTATACTTAACCATCATTTGTGATTGTTTAATAATGATGTATCGCTCATTATCTCATATTTATTTGAAGGGTAAAAATTCGAAAATCTATCAAGACCGAAAAGATTTCTTTTTCAAAAGTATTGTAATGTTTGTAACACTTTGAATAAATTAAATATTTATTTCACTATTTATAAAGTATGTTGTTGGTGTATTTATTATTTATTTATAATGTATTTAAAAAAATAAGTTGTTTTGTTAGTGCATTTATTAATTAATATTTGTGTTATACATTTAATTGTCATTACTAATAAATTCTTGACCTATAATTATTTTCATATTAAATTTTCACTTTATAATGTATTTTACACAATGAACAACAAATCATATTTTATTCATTACTTTTATTATCAAACTCGGTACAAAACAAATAAAATGATTAAACATATCGTTCATAAATTATATTTTATAGCCATAATCAACTTAATATGCATTTTATAACCTTACTTAAAATAGTAATCAAACCATGATTAAATTAAGAATACAAATGAACAATTTTCACATTAATAGATAATAATCATGAATAAATAGCACATATATCACGAAATATAACACAGTTTCTTTGTATGAAACATTATTTTATAATATAAAAAAATGTACAATGTTTATAAGTCCATTAAGCTTCAAGGTTTAAATATTAATGATCATTAAGATATATTAATAGTACTTTGGACGTAATTAATAAACACTCTTGCATACATATGTATTGAAACATTAAATAGTTCCAATTACTACAATGAAAGTCCTATGCGTAAATAAATAGGTACATACTATCGTACAGATTTTATTCGTCTTCATCTTTGCAATTATTCCCACATTACTGCAGGGTTCGCATATTTGAGTTGTGCGCCCAGTTCGACTCGATCCTATAAGCGTCAACTATAGGCCTGATGCGTCGCCCTGCATTAATTAGGAAGGCGTGGATGCATCTTCTTTGGAGATTCCCCCCTTCATGCCAACGGAAAACCGTACACAAAACAAGCACTGGTTATTTATCAAAGCTCGAATATAGAGATTTAAAATTTTATTCAATTTTGACATTTTAAACTGTCATTTTCAATTCCATAGCAACAACTATAAGGAACGGTTTATTTGCCAGTGAATTAATAGCTATTTATGTAATAAGTTGCGAAATGTTAGTGTTTTGGCACGCGACGTTAAGTGCCTAAAACACTCATTTCGCAATGTATTACATACAAATTTTTTATAACAGCGTTTTAAAATATATTATTTATTCTCAAATATCAACATTTTGAATTTTTCAAAATTAAAAAGTAGGCACGCGTCAGGTACATCTATTCGTTACTAAATGAAATACTTTTAAGCACAAGTGTTCAAAAGTAACATTTTACACATTAAACTGTCAATTTTACGCATTAAATTCTTATTTTTAAGCTCTAGTGCTTAAAAGTATATCGTTTAGTAACGAAAATGTCAATCAAAAAATTGTTGTTATAAAACGCTACTATAAAAATTACTTTTAAGTCACTCTCAGAAATTTTAACTCGCTGCAACAAAAAATAATGGGGTAAGTAAAATTGTACCCCGCACGTTAAATTTATTTTTAAAAAATAATACCAGTTATTGTGCTTTTTATGCGCTTATATGAGCCACAATTATTTTGTTTGCGGTAAACTTTAAGATTTTAACTCATTGGATCTATAAATACCTATAAATTTAGAGAATAAAATGTTGCATTTTTAATTTAATTTTAACATAACATGATGATCAAAATAAATAATGTCAACAATCTGCAAAAAATGACGATTTATTTATTTTAAAATAAGTACTTAAATATAGATATATCTCACGTAGTGTTTCACAAGACAAGATTTCTTGTCTTGCTAGGCTATTTGTTGTCTTGTGTTACTCTTGCAAGCAAAAATCTTGTCTTGCTTGCAAGACTCTTGTATATTTCTTGTCTTGCACATTTGAGCATCAATAATATATATTTTCACGAAAATCTCTTCACAGCTTCAAGTAAAATATCACTCCGATTTAAATACGTTGTTCCTATTGATACGAAATTCTAAAATACTAAAAGTGAAAAGTTTTGGGTTATATTTAATATAGTTTTTCATGAAACACTGTTATGGGTTTCAAGTAAAGTACCACTTCCGACTGTCTAATTTTACCAAATCCTTATAAACTATTGATGCAATTTTCTTGCAGGGCAGATTCTTGTCTTGTCTTGCAATGAACTATATAACTCTTGTCTTGTTCTTGTCTTGCATTTTATGCAAGAACAAGAAAAATGCAAGACTCTTGTGAAACACTAATCTCACGGCTTAAAGAAATTTCTGGTTGTTAGTTGTGTTGAGGTGGTTGAAGACATTGAGGTTTTAAAAATTGGAAATAATATTGTATTGAACTTTGACGTCGGCCGAATTTGTACTTTACAATCGAATTAAAATTGTATAACCAAATATTTTATTGTAACACAATATTTATAGACAATTTATGATTTTATAAATCAATATCAAAACAAAAAGATTAAGTAATAAAATGCTATATTTGCTTTTAATACGATAACATAAACTTCATTAAACTACTCATATATTGCTGAGTTTGCGCTACACACATAATGAATTTTGTACAAACTATTAATATTCTACAAGTGAACGGTACATTGATTTACATATTTATTATTTTATACCCATTCATATACAATAGACCATATTACAGAATTTTGCACCTCTAATGGCAGTTTTATTAAATTTAAAATTAAGTGCCACGGTAACCAATTGTTTTTATTTTCTAAATTTAAGTTGACAATAAAAATATTAAATGTGACAAATGACAACAGCAGAAACAAGCGAAAGAAGAGAAATAGGCAATGGCGTTTACACAAATTTGAAAAGTTTAATTTAAAAATCTGATGTGGTCAACACAATACCTCCCGCATACCTATATATTCTGCAAACTATATTAACTTCCTTTGCATATATCTTTTACTTTATATGATCGCAATTGTATTAGTAATATGGTCAATTTACTATCTGTTTATGATGTCAGGTTACGATCCGACATCTTGGCTTCATAGTATAACTTGTGACGTCATCTACAACTTGCATTTTGTGAACGACTTTGCCTTTGCTTTGAACGTCCAAGTAATGATGGTGACAGGACGTAATTAATTATAGTTTATATTCAGTTACACGCTGAATTAATTATTGATGATTTTTATTGCCTGGACTAACATTAATCATTTCTCACTGACTGCCCTTGCAGCCCTGTGTTAGTCACGTGTTTTCTAACCCAGTAAACAAAAGAAAACCGTATATTATATGCAGGTTATTGACGTGACATGTTGTCGTGATTGTTGCAAAATTAATGAGGTGCAGAATTTGTTTTTGCTTCTCGGATATTTTCTAAAATCTCTATACAGGAGACACAATTATTAATGTAATTAAATATTGATTAAAGTTAATTTAACTATGGAAAATTTAATGATGTTAACATAATTTTCAATTTAGACTTTAAATTGGAATATTGAATAGTTGGAGATTTTTAATTATTTTCTCATACGTTGACGTTGCAATGAAAAATAACGATAAACTAGGTCAGAATTGTCAGAAACTTGAGAATACTGACATGTAAACAGATTTAAAATATATAGTACAAAAATAAAATCATTTTCCTACAAGTTTAATAAAAAATCTGTTGCTACAGTTCTAACTGATCCAACAATTGATTTTAGTGTGAAGTTATCCACTTCTACCTGTTCCTGCAATTTCCATGAAGGAAGTATACTTTATTCACAGCAAGGGATAAATGTAGAATATTTATTCTTATACCTATTTTTAAGGGGCAGGTTTTTTATTATATGGATACTCTATGAGCAGTATAACTATAATTACAATTGCCCACTTGCACCAACAAGTCTTAAATTTTAAGCTAGGCTTTTGACAATAATATATTATAATTCATTTGACATTTTACTTCGATGCAATATTGTCAATTTAAGCCGAGCTTAAATTTAAGTCTTGTTGGTGCAACCGGCCATAATATTCTTTAAATTGAAGCAATTATGAGAATTGTTAATTTTCATTGATTCAATATTTGCATATATATAAACATATACAAGTACATTAAAATATTCTAACCTAATACACAAAACTCATTCATGCTAAAAATTGCATATTCAGATTTTAGTGAATAAGCGCCTTTTAAGGGCCCTAGAATCCGATTATAATATTTTTACGATGTTGTGTGTGTGCATGTGTGTGTGTCAGGATGTTGGAAGCGCGATTCCTCAAAGACTTAAGACCTGTTTAACTATGTATTCATCAATCTAACATTAATGAGAAGAGTTGAAAAGGTTTTGATAACATTTGGACAATTGTAGTTTACGTATAAATTGTACATAGTACACCTACCCAATAATTGACATAAGGTTATGGATTACTTTAATGCCGATCTTTTAATGACGATTTTTGTGTACTTCGCTGACGATTTCAAATAAAATAAATTTTGTCACTTATTATTATCTATAATAATTTACAATTAAATATATTGTACCAATACACCTATTGAATTTTATGTTTCTTATTTATCAATATGAAAAACTTTTTTTGTTTTTTATATAATAATAAGAATTTTAGAATTATTAGCTCTTCATCTGTGGTGGTGCCATATAAATAATATATAAACTTTTTTTGTTTTTTATATAATAAGAAGAATTTTAGAATTATTAGCTCTCCATCTGTGGTGCCATATAAATAATATACGTACATAAGTAAATGGTGTTACCAATTTCATATTTACCTCATATATCTTACTTCGTAAAAATTGCCCCCCACTGTGATTAAAGTATAGATTCATCTTGGCAGTTTTAATTTTAAAGGTAGTATACAAACAAGGAAATTAATACATTTTTACACGAATTAAACAAAAGAGTAAACATTCTACTACGACTACAAGTTTCCTTGAAGCAGGATTTCCAATCAAAAGTAATTAGAATATTAAAATATTACTTAATTAAAATATTAAACCGGACTCACATTACAGTATTATACGGATTAGGTAGGTATTAGAAAGTACAATCAACTATAAAATTAAATTTTCTGTTACATTAATGTCCAATTCTCTTCTACATATAACATGTTTTTAAATTTGTATTCAATATTAAGCAATATTTAGGATCATTACTTTAAGGAAAATAAACCCCTTACAACACTTTAACTATCTTTTACAGTAGTGTTTAAAAATTTCTTTCTTTTTATTTTGTTATAAATTGCTATGTGTACTATTTTACTTTTATTAGCAGAGCAAATATCGGTAATGGCGATACAACTATTTCTGTACCACAGAGAGCGCTTACCAGGCTCCACCTCATAGGCTCTCAAAGCAATCGTGCTGCTGTTTGAAAATTGTAAATAATTGTCAAATTCAACGTTGATATCGATCAAACCTGGGTCGTTCGAACAACAACTGAGTAAGAATAGCAATTATCAAAATTTTCTGTTCGGTAGAGTTTGAGTTAAAGTAAACAAAGAATCCTTATACACCCACATACCCATAGACATCATAATAAAAATTCTAAAATCGGATTCTAAAATCTTAAAATTTATTTATTTTAAACTTTATCAATATCTTTAAAACGAGTTTATCAAAATCTCGATGTGCGACCATAAAAAAGAACAATAAAATATTTAAAAAAAAAATCGTTTCACCAGTAAGACAAAATTTTATACTTTAATTCAATGGTAGTTCTCTAATAATTTAGATGTTAATTAATTATAGAATGATTTATTCAATGCTTATAGTCAGACCAACCACATAGTAATCAAATATAGTAAATTACAGAAATCTCATACTACATAAACGAAATATAAACTATATAAAAATATTAGCAAAATAATAAATATATGTTTTAATTTTCTGTTTTTAATAAATAATGCTTTAGTTTCAGCTTATATACAAAATGTTTATTATGTTTATAACTAGATATATTTTACGTATTTGGTACATTATTATACACCTCCAATTCATTATCAAATATAGTATATGTATTTCTATTTCGGTGTTCTTACCAGTCTATAAAAGCATTGTTTATCACTGAAAACACGACGTTTAGAAGATCTATAAGAGTTCTATTTGTGGCGCCTTTCGTGTTGTAGAGTTGGTAGTCATGATTAACTAACCTCAAAATGTCAAGTTATTGGTAATATTTCAACATACTATTTGTAACGTGCAGTATTTTCTTAGAATTTATGTAAATTATAGTTAAGATGTGAATACGGCTCTGTGCGAGTGAAATTGAAGTGTGGAATGTGCGCGGTAGACGAGTACGCAGTGTAACGGACAACGATAAGGATAGCAGGGTGTGGTCAGTCAGCACGCGGAGAGCGTAAGAGACACATGTATGTTGCACACGCACTGTAAACCTTCAGGTGTCCCTGAACCTCAGGCAAGAACGCATATCTAGAGAAGAGAATCACGAGGCCGAGCAAACAGCGGCACGGTGACGCGAAGACCTGCCAACCGTCTGCCTTGGAGGTCGAGCAGATAGCACGGTGACGAGAACCGTCCGCCACAAAGTCACTATGCACACCGTGTTCCCTAATACACACAATACACTAATCAGTTGTCAAAATTTGAAATTTCAATTGTTAGCGGGAAGCGCTACCAACAAAAACATAAGTGACAAAAAAACACCAAGTCAAACTTTTGACGTAGCATTTTAAAAAAATTAATTGTAAAATTACCTCAATAGAAAAAATAGTATAAAAACATGTATCATAAGGCCTGTTAACGCACTCGTCCTTTGTAAAACTCGCCTACGGCTCGTTTTCCAAACTTGGACTCGTATGTTAACAGATTGCCTTATGATACTTGTGTTTTAATGTACTATTATACATTCCTTATTATTATTATTATTATTATTATTATTATTATTATTATTATTATTATTAATAATATTATTATTAATATTATTGTTATTATTTGAGAATGGAATAAACTGCCTATAAGTTGAAAATATCATTTATCATCGAATAATATTACCCTAATAAAAAAAAAAAAAAAAAAAACTGATATATTGTAGGAACTGTTCCCTTTGTTCTCATGAAACAATTACTTCTTATTACAAGTTATATTAAAATAATTGCAACCGCCTACAAAATATTCCTTTTATACTCCTGCACAACCCATATAAGAAAGTAATCAGAATTACCATCAGTTGCGTTGCGAACACATGCACCCTTCACATGCTACTTGAAGGGGTGGGGGTTGTACTCTTGTCGATGTCTAAAGGGAGAAATAAAGTTTCGAGCGGGCAGCAGGAGGAAATCTGCACTGCACGCACCCCTTGCGAAAAGGGGATTGCCGCAGAATTTTCTATTGGACCGCTAAGAAGAGGGTAAGTTTAAGGGTGCTAGGGGTGTTGAAGACAGTGGCGGAGTGGGTAAGTTTCAGGACGAAGAATTATTTATCACCTATAAATAAATGTTTAACCACGGTAGGAAAAAATGAGACATGCAGGAAAAAAGGAAACAATAGCTATCAATTATTCAATATCGTACATAGTATATAAGTAACATAAAATTACGGTGATTACCACACAGTAGGGTAGTATAAACTCGATATGAATATTAACAATATATTCATATAGCAATAGTGGACACACTTTTGTTTATGCCCACTTTTCTCGCCTCGGCCACATTCATAATTATATCATGGAACACCTGTTTATGCTTTACAAGCTGTTTCCAGGACATTGCAAGACATCTCAATTGGTCCACTCTCACTCTCATTCTTTCTAATCATACTTTGCTCATAGTCCAAAGTATTATTCTTGAGACGAAGAAGAGAGAAGAAAATTGTAAAAAGAACATCTACTACTTTTCACAAATTCCATACCAAAAGTTCCTTTGAAAAGATTCTGTAAATCCAATAAAATTATAACATGAACATGCACTATCTACATTGCACTTGACACTTCCTTCTATCTTCTTCAGCTTTTCCCTATTTTATTAGAGGTCACTGTTTCTTACTCTTCTCTTCCACTCATTCCTGTCCAACTCATCTTCTTCACACAGTCCTTTCTCTCTCAAGTCTTTGGCATTCCTCGTACTCCCGGCATTGAAAATTCCAATCCTGAGGCAAGGAACACTATGACTTACACAACTTTCTGATCCTATACTTTCCATCTTTGGTTTTGCACTTGACACTGACATCTGTCAATTAGAATTTTTTGAGTATATCAGTTGTTTCCATGATAAATAGCAAAGCTGACTGATTTTTAAAAGTTAATCTCTTTATAATTCTTTAAGTCGATATCTATTGAATATGAAGTAAAATGTATAATCAAACCGTATAGTGAAGAGCATTTTCTTTAATATTTATAAAAACATAAAATGTCAAAAAATAATACTAAACTACGTTTTTTCAAGAAAAACTGTTAAAATTTTCAAATAAGGGTACTTTCGGTGGATTAATTATAACCAAAATCTAATAACCTCTTCATATGGATGTAAAGAAGAAGAATACGAAGGAATTATAATTTTTAGAATTGTAGTATTGAAGTTGTCGTCCGAGGAAAATTTGTCACACACGAACACATACACACACACACACACACACACACACACACACGGGCACATACACACCCGGACACACACATATACATACATCATCTTAAAAATAGTAAATTCGTATAGCAGAGACTCTAAAACGTGCTCATTCATTAAAAACTCACCATTGATTTTTTTGACCAAAGACAATACCTTCCTTGCCTAAAGGTGACGGAAGGTAATAAAAAAGGGATTGTCTTCAGAAAATAATAATTGCAGGTAAAATATGTAGGACAAGTGTAAAGGAAATAAGGAAGTTTAGAATGATAACATACTCGTATATCAATAAGGCATGGAATTACGAGGGGCTAAAAAGAGTGGCGCAGGCTAGATTGGTGTGGAGGCACCACTTCCACTGAGGTTTGTAAAACGATTCATGTCCAACATTCACTTCCAAACTCCAAAACAGGAACATACACTCTATGACATTATGCATGGATAATTTTTAGACGTGGAGAGACTAACTTGAAATTTAAAATTATTATTAGGATATATGGTGGGTTCCTCTGAAGCAAAATATTTTTATTAGTAATAATTTTCGAAAAGCTAATGGAATAACAACAAAGAATAAACAGTTTATTTCAATAAATAATACCTAATATGTAAAATTAATGAGTAAAAGCTCTATTTTAATAAAAGTTAAATGAAAAGTGTTTGACTTTGAGCAGGTGCCGCTACGCCGCTAACCAATAACACCAAGTCCTTGGTCGGCCAACTACAGAGGTATTAACCCTATCGTTCTTTGACTCTCATAATCTCAAATGAGGCGAAGAATACACACTATAAAGATTATTATTAACTAGGAATATGTAATTACATTTGATTGTAGTCTATCTATGATGTAACTTTGTTAACATCACATCACAGTCCAGAAACCTTACATCAATTATGTTTTTCTTCGCGGGAATTAGTTAATGATTAGTTTGTTATTTATAAATTAAACCTAATCGCAATGTCACTCAAGGTAATTTTGTGAATGTCTTAGTAATAATTTTTATTTTAATAATTTGTTGTTATTTGTGGATATAATTAAATAAAAAGATTGGCGTCCTGAAAAACTATCCCCCACTCCTGTGACGTAGAAGCACATACATTACATCATTAATAGCCAATAGGAAAATAGTTTTTCCATCACCTACGTTTATTCATATTATTTATATAAATAAACGTAGGTTAAAGTTTGTCACATGGTAATAAAAAAATCTTTTAATTTGACATTTGACGCTGACATTGCTCATTGTAATTGAATAATAAAGTAATAATGGCTAATTCAAATTACACTCAAGCTAAGTCGGACAATTTACCGAAGGTCGATAGCTGGATGATGGCTGAATTTATATCAGAACGATTGTTTTACTGCTACCGAAATAAGGGGTGTTAAAGAGTTGAGGTAAAATAAAATATAAAAACTGAATTTACTATATAAATTGATAATATATTTTACTTTAAAGTTCTGGTCGTGATTCTTACATTGAATCTGCTATAGGACATGTAGATCTATCATAAAGTAAAGCAACAAAAATATATAGTTACCGTGAAGGTGGATGAAAGTTGAAATGATCTTCACAAACATGAAGACACGATTTTTCTGACAAATTATTAGCTCTTCGACCTACTGCTTCTAGCCACAATTTTCTATTCTTCTCATCTTTTGTAAAATTTATAAACTCTATAGTAGGTTTGTTCCTACCGGTATTTTTGTAAGAAAGCACAATACAATATCGTAAATTACTCATTTTATTTTGAACTTTTTATTACCCACATATTATACAACTTGAACCAATCTAAAAATTTGACACTTGTTTGACAACTTTGACAATACACTTGACACCTCAGAACCGCTGAAGATTTATGTACTCTGACGTCACATTCTGTTTCAGATCACGTGACTTATTCAAAATTTTATCCAAATTTCAAAAATTAATTGTAAAATATCTAAAGGATATTTCGTGATATTTTCAAATTTGAGGTTCTTTAAAGAACAAAATCTTTTAAAATTTAATACTTAGAAGTCATATAAAAATTCTTGCAACAGCCCTATTTTCATTTTTAGAAATTTAAAATTTCTTCTACTTGAGAACCACTTATATGGCACATTTTGAAAGTCATATTTGTTATCCAATTCTTTTATGGGATAAATCTCCTCACGCCATCAAAATATTCAGAAAAAAATTGTTAAATTGATTGCAATGCCCCCCTACAGAGCGTTGCAGAAAACTATTTCAAGAATACAGCATTTTGTTTTTATTTTGCATTTACGTATTAGATTATAAAGTTATAAAAACAAGAACTTGCTTGTTAAAAATGGCGAGATTCATATGCATAATACCAGATCTGCCGATATTTTTAGAGAGAAACGCTACAAACTAGAAATGTCTGCAAGTACTTCAATAAACGTTGATTTGAACAATCATCTACCTACTTCTATTGGATTAGACAAATACTATTAAATTATTGTTCTACACTGTAAAAAATAATAGCGATTTTGTCGAAAAGTTATAGTAATTTTTTACTGTAATATGTATGCAATAACAAATTTTACATAAACTATGTATACTTACATTTACATAGCAAATAATTATATAAATTTGCTAATTTACCCTTACAAATATAAAAAAATTACTAGAACTACTATGTAATATTCATATTTCAATAAATATATGAAATTTTACAGTGATTTGTTAATATTTCTATATCAATTTTGTCAAATTTTACAATAACTATGTAAAAACTCAATTCCTTTTATTTTAGTTTCTATTTTTACAGGAGTTATGGACAAATTCTAAATTTATTATATTAAATTTAAATTATTTATATTTAAATTTAAATTAATATGGAAATTTACTTAAAGTATGTATCAAAATTTTTATGGAATTTATGTTTATGTAATTTAAAAATGGTAGACAAAATTACATTTAACTGTAAATTTACTATAATTCACTTAGGCAATTTGGACGCCAATAACAATTATAGTAATTTTACAGAATTTTTTTTTACAGTGTACTCAGTGCAAGAATATTTAAATACTGAACTATAGTACTGCTCCTAAGCCAGTACTCTATATTGTGTTTTTATTCCGCTGTATTTATGTTATGTGTTTTATTTATGACTTGTCATAAATTGTTATGTAATAATGTGACCAATAAAATTATTGTTATTATTATCTGTTATTGTTATTCTGTTAATTTCAATGATAAGTTTTTTTTTGTTAATCCCGAAATGTAGATATGACGTTGTATTTATAATTATAAAAAATAACACATTGTCAAATTGTTGAATTAATTTTCATTGAATTTTCTTTATATTATGATATGAATATACAATTAAATCTTTCATTCAGTTTTGTTGAATGTCAATTCTATTTAGATTCAGACTTAGAAAAAACTGATTAAATATTTAATATACTAAATAATAATTGCATTGGCCAACATCTTATGGATACATAAACTCAAAGTGAGGAGAACGCAATGCAGGAATTTTAGGAGCAGCTAGCAGGAAAAACTAGCAATTAGATGACTCTTGACCTTGTGTCGTTCAATTTGTAACCATGCAAACTATTCAGTACGCTATTCATCCTATTGAAATGTCTATTATTTCTTCATGTTACGCATAACAAAAAACGAATTGAAAAAATGTAGGTAACAGTAATATTTATTGTGACGCACTTAAGTTCAAAGAGATTTACGTGCCAGAAAATATTACCTATATAAGATTTTTAAATGAAAACGTTCTACGAATCAGGAACAATGTGATAAAAATGTGGTTGAAATATAAAGCCAAAGGTGGAGTTAAATATTTTATGTACAAATGGTAGAAGTAAACAAATACAAGTACTGAAGTTTTGATTCATGCTTTGAAGGGTCGTAAGAATTTAGCATGTACTTATATGTATTAAACAAAATGAATAGGAATATTTAGCCGCAGTTGCAGATATTATTATTGTTTGAGTATAGTGCATTATAAAATATGTTTGTAGTTGCAATTTGCAATTAACTGATAGTTTTGTTCATAGAACGGTTTGAAACCATCAGCAACCGTCAGAGGCATATGCAGATTACATAGAAGCGTTCACAAATTCACAAATTTCAAACTATATAACTGGGCACATGAATCATGTACCCCCGAACTGAATAACTTTTACACTTGTTAAAATTGTGAAAGTGCGGCCGAAAATGACTAATGTATTACTGACCATTAAATATTCACTTAGGGTCGGTTTTTCAATCTCTGGTTAAAGTTTTAACTTCTAGTTAAGTAAACAATATTGCATCGTCAAATCTATCATTTGACACTTCATTTCGTTACAGTTTTGTTTATTTAACTCTTAGTTATAATTTTAAACAGATATTGAAAAACCGGCCCTTAAATTCTTATTTCAATCTCAAAATGTGCCTAAATTTAAATTACTGGCATCCTATTAATGTTTTTCTTTATCAACCTTAAATTTTAGCTTTGGTCTGTCCTAAATAAAATTTATTGATAAATTTTTAAATTTTATTTTTTCCATTTAAATTAAACCGTGGCAACTAACCTCAAAGATTGTGACAACCAATCAGGAGTAGCGGAAGAATGGCAAAAAAATTAATAACTCCTGAAATCTATGGTCTCAAAACTGCAGGAAAACTGAGCTAAGGGTGCACACTAAAGGATAGTCTAATGATTAGAAGGGTGATTGTAATCCCTATCTCTTAAAAAATTCAAAAGCAAAAATTGTGACAACAATCCCTGGTCTGCCTTATTCAGAGAAATTTTGGACGGGCAGATTCAAGTCACTTACAGACATCTGTGTTGCACTAAAGCATGATTAGACTTCTAGGGTTGGTTTGAGATATATTCAGCGTGAAATTTGAAGTACAGTAGCTACCATAAAGACTTGATATAATAATGTAATATATGTGATGATCTGAGAACAAAGCTCGAAGGATACTAACTATAAACACGATATCTAATATTACTGTTATTTGAAATTTCAAAGGAATGATAAATAGTGGCAGAAATAATACAAAATTTTCAGTTTAACTGTGTTTTGTAACTTTGAACGGCATTGTACATTGTTAGTACATATTAATTTTGTCAATTAGTGTTACTATATTAATTTCATAGCACATTCATCCTACATCGTTTTCTCAGTTACTTGTTAAAAATGAATAGCAATAAACTATTGATTATATGTGCATGACATAAATAAATGTGTGAAATATGTATAAAACATAATAAATTACAATAAAGCTTTAATTACCTGTATTCATAAAATTATATGAAAAATTAGAATATTGTATAAATCAGAAATTATAGTAGCACGGCCAACCGAAGGATTTTTCCGCCAGGTCAGTATATCGGTACCGCATTTCTAAGGAGGGGGTGAAAGAGAGCAGAGGGATGCGAAATTTTTGTTACAGTTGTTCTTTTGTCGACAGACGCAATGGTCATTATTTAATTATTTTATATAGTAGAATGGTGTACATCAAATAAACTTAACCTTAATGTTAGGAAGTGTAAAATTGTTTCATATTATAGAAAAAATTTCCTCTACTATTTAATTATCATATAGACAATCAGATACTCGACAGATCAAACACAATCAAAGATTTGGGAATTAAATTTGACCACATGCTAACTTTCAATCCACATATTATGGAAACTATTAAAGCTTCATACCGTACACTGGGTTTCATTTTTCGAAATTGTAAAGGCTTTAAAAACCAATC
The DNA here is from genome assembly GCA_943142095.1 of Ophonus ardosiacus. Taxonomy (NCBI): domain Eukaryota; kingdom Metazoa; phylum Arthropoda; class Insecta; order Coleoptera; family Carabidae; genus Ophonus; species Ophonus ardosiacus. The sequence goes on along the minus strand of OW964832.1, from coordinate 29,532,363 downwards.
TACTCTAATTACACTGTACTACTGCTTTGTAAGATCCATTAGAATATGGCTCACTAATTTGGTATCCTTTTTATAACAAACCTATTATTGCCATAGAATCAGTACAACGACGCTTTTTAAAATATCTTTCATTTAAAAATGATGGACTATATCCAAACAGAGGAGTAGATGAAACATACTTATTACAAAGATTTAACTTCCAATCACTTGAAACTAGAAGGGAAAATCAATCTGCTATGTTCCTGGCGAAGATATTGCAATATAAAATTGACCGCTCAGAATTATTAGCATATGTAAACATAATTGTACCACGTATTGCTTCGAGAAACAACAATGATTTTTACTGTCCTTTCACAAGAACTAACGTAATGTTAAAATCACCTGTTTATACAATGTGCAAGAATGCAAACAATATTTCAAGACAAATAGATGTATATTCTGTATCACTTTAATACTTCTCTATTGCTTAAAATTGGTACCTTTTTCCAAAATGTACTATTATTTCTTGTATGTATTTATATTATATTTTCAACATTTGTTAATTATAAAATGCGTCTAATATATTTGTCAATGTTTTGTCCTATTAATGGTTATACTGTTGGGCAAATAAATATTATTATTATTATTATTATTATTATTATTGTTATTATTATCTTCTTCATCTTTTTTCCTTATAACCAAGATGGGTGTCGGATTTTGAGATTTGTTTAGTTTCCTACGAAATCCTACATAAGCACTCATTTCAAGACCGATAGTACTAGAACAGTTGGTGTACTTAACCCGTGCGACAACCACTGATTGCTATGCAACCAGTGCGGCAGCGGAAGTACTCCTTCTACAGCAATCACCATCTTTAACATAGACAACTGGTCAGGTCGTCGCATGCGAGTGCGATTATTTAATTATAAGAAAATAAACATTGAAAAACTAGCAACAATTTCGAATAAAACTTTAACCTTTTACTTGTTCGAGATATTTATATTCATATTATATTTTAGACAGCATTACTAATTTTGTCTTGTCTGCTACAAGAAGATCCAAAGTGAACGTGATTCTTTTTTGAATAGACACTTTATTTTATAAATAAATAAAATAAATATATCATCAAGGCATATTTCCCATTGCTGAGTGTCATTCTCCCTTTAGTAAGCTTCAAAATATTATATTTTACTATTTCCATTGAAATTACTGAAATAACAGTTTCCGCAAAATCGTAAATAGACATTAAGGAAATATATGTACATAAAGGGACAAAATGATCCCTAAACGCATAATGAACGTGTTGTGTTTCAACTTAAAAATATAATAAGTAATAATATTAACAATGCTGAGTCGGCTCAAGCATAACTTGAATAAGAAATTCATTTCCAGTATTTTGTTTGTTGAAATTTCATAGAGATAATAAAAAATAATAAAACTCTCCATAATAAATCCCTAATATTTCAAATACTATATTTATTTTTTATGTGTTTTATAGAAAATGAGATAATTCAAATTTTTAATATTCCCACCATACACATAACACATATAATTTTATAGACCATTCTCATAGCAATTTCCAAATAGCACCCCAAATTATTCCCCTCAAAAATCCCTATGTCTCCTGCTACCCTAGCTCATCCAGTTGTAGGGATCGTGTTAGCCATGATTTAGCCTTATCAGGGCGCGTGAAGTGACAAATACCACGACGACGCCGGGACGAATGAGCAATATGGAAACTGTGAGCCGCAAAAAATACCGCCGTCGTCTCATTCTCATAGTCTACGATGTTGGGTTGGGGCGACGGCATCAGATACGGGATGTTTGAATAGAAAGTGCATCTTAAATAGTGTGGCTTTGCAAGGATAAGAGCAGGGGTTGTTGGACGAAGAATAGAAGAAATGATTGCGGAATTGTTGTGCAGGAATGTGATAACAAAAAATAAATATTTTTTTCTGGATTATAATAGATCTCTTTATGATGGACTGGCTTTGAAGTTTGAACTTTAATTACATATTTTGTTTTATACTATCAAAATTTTAATTTATTATATTGACGCCAAATTAGAAAGATAAACTATTAAAAATAGAAGTTTTTTGCTTCCAAACAAGAAAGATGCAACAAGTATTAAATTCATAAAAACAATGGTTGTAACAATGAAATAATCAGTCAGAAATTATTAATTCCAATATGGCGTTCACATAAAAATTTAAACTTTAGCGGATATCAAACAATATTGAAAAAATCAGCTTCACTATTTGAAATAGCACGAAAAAGTCTCTTAAAGTGGTGTAAATTATAATCTGATATTGTTTCATACTTGGAAGTTATGTGCAAAATTAAAAATCTACAAGATTTACATTTTCGCTAATATCTAACGACCTATGCATTTTTTTTAATAACGTCACATCATTAAAATGGTCTATAAATGTCTCCTCTTGTTCTCGAGATAGGTGTACCCTCTTGCAGGGCGCGTTAATTGGTATTTAGTACCGTTTCATTAACTTCTTTATTCCATAAAAAATAGCATATTAAAAACAAATTACATACGGCATACGGCAATCTGTTAACGCATGAGTCCATATATGAAAAACGAGCCGCATTGCGCCAAGGTTCACAAAGGACGAGTGCGATAACAGGCCTTATAAAACATTTTTTTTTACTATTTTTTCTATTTCTATTTATCAGTTATGTTGATAGTGCTTCCCGTCAAAAAAATTAACTTCATAGATGAAAATGCATAGTTGATTGATAGCAATTTGAGGTTATATGTCATTCATTTGTCAGTCTGAAAGAAGTCTTACCTCCTCTAGAAAATAAAAAACGCAAAAATTTATAATTCTTAAGTATTTTCAGTGCGTTTATAGACTCATAAAAACACCGAAATAGAAAAAAAAGTTTATTTCTACAGTACCATAGAAAGTAACCATTTGTGCTCTCTTTTGTCAACGCAAATTTCACTTTGCCGCTCATGCTCCACAAAGTAGAAAAAACGCTCGCTGTCCAAATTTCTAACTATAAAATGTTGAGAAATGTCACTTGTCTACATTCTTAATGGAAACCTCTAATTAGGAACTAATGGCACTGTAGTTACACATGTACCTCATTCACAAGTCAATCTGACATATGCTCTGTCGGTATATTATATAACCAAACAAAATGTCGCAATGCTGTGAAAATAAAATAGGGCTTTCAATTACAAAAACGAAAGTATAAAATGCTTAAATTAGATTTAAGCAATAGCTCAAGAAGAATGGAAAATAACGATAAAATAAAATTAAATATAAAATAGGTGGTAGATCTATGTATAGTGGCGACGATAGTTGCGAGTCGTACTGTGATATTTCTCAACTAGAGTTTACTGTATTTATTTTGATTTCAATAAAGTTATTAGTTATTCCGTTAAATAATTGCGAGAAGTCAGTCAATACATCAGGTAACATACATATGTCTATATAATCACATATTTCTTAATTTTTTCAGGCGTGACAACTAACGACACATTTTGTTACAAAAACTCATCAAATCATCACAAATCCTTGTTTCCGCACTCTAATTTTGGTTTATTTTATGGAATAGAATGCTAATGTAGCGATATAATCATTTAAAAGCATTTTGAGTTTAAACCGGATCTTCTATATTAGCCAATCGTTTTATTGAGTAGTAAGTACTGTTAGTACAAAGTGTACAATTCATTATTTTTTGTTATGATGGAGAACCCCATTGAAGAAAAAATCTTGTGTGTGTTTCGAGTACAAATGGACATTGTTGATTTCGAGAGAAGAACCTCTCAGTCGACAATGTCGCATTTTGCGCTCTTAATACACAAATAGCTAATGTTGCGCCGTCACTAAGAAAGCAAGGGAATTTGAAGAATTTTACCACAAAATTTGTTGATTACTCACTGCTTCTTGCTTCTTTATAGAGAAAACTGTTAAGAGCGATTTCATTATATACTGCTTCCCTTGGCTTATGCATGTCATTTCATTTATAAGGCACTGTGAACACCTTTTGCAAGAATGTCTCTTAGCTATGCGGAAGTTTAGAATATCCTCGATTATTATCTTCAGCGAATGAGCTATTGAAATTCACAGAACAACTCAGCATACAAAACCAATATAACTTGTCAGTTACACAAAATAAACCTCACCCATATGTTTTTATTCCACTACTCATCGCACAACAAAAACAAAACAAAACCAGCCTAACCTAACCTCTCTCCACCTGTCATATCATGTTGGTTGCTGCGTTGCGCATAACGGTAGATTCTGGCACGTGCCCCCTTCGCCAACGGCTGATGAATTGCCATCGACTCAGGGTTAATTGTGTTCTGAGACGTTGCAGAATGTTTGCTTGGGTACCAGGGAGCTAGCTTCCACAACCAACGCTAATTCCGAATGTACTGATTGCTAATCGTATTATGCCGTGGCTCTCCTTTTTCCTCGTTGCAAAGATTGATAACATGTGGTTGATGAGATTGTGGATGATGGAGGGTATTGTTCAGTGTTAGTATTTCTGATTTGTGTTCTGGAACTTGTTAGAATCGTTCTTCTGTACTGATTATTGGAAGCAAGAATTGATCTTTTCAGGCATATTTTATTTCTCATTGTGCGACAGTAAATATTCTTTAGTCAATTTAACATCACGACTGATTACTTATTTCTGAGTTTGCTACTCTATTTTTACATGTATGTTAATATATCGCGCAGAAAATAAAATTATTATTTTCTCTTACTCTATATTACTGAGTATTTACGGGAAAGAGTAAAAACCATGACGTTTAAATATTGTTTTAGGATTTTTTTGCAATATCATGTCACTGAACAAATGTTATTGTAGAATAGGTCACCTGAAAACCAAAGCGTTGTTATATTTTTATTTACGATAAACTTTTTGATTATTATACAATTTTTTTTATAAAGTTGCCCCATTCTTACCATTTTCAATTGGTTTGTTCTTCTTAAAAAACGACGATGCCCATATTTTAACACTTTTAAATGTTAGATGATGTCAGAGTTATAATTTATTATACAGGCAGGGTGTTATGTAAGTAAAAGTAAGTGAACAACGTTTAACCCATGGTACCCCATAGATAGTAAATCTGGCAATAATTTTTATTTAACATGCTTTCTAAAAGAACTGGAGGCCTTTAAAACTGACCAATCACGTCATTGTTCAAAATTTTGCAAAAAAAAGTAAAAATCAATGGGTTCTATGGAAAAAATATTGATTGTCAAAACTGAGTAAACTGACGTTAAACGTTTTTTACATAAACGTACAACTTATATTATGTTTTTTGATATTCTCAAAATGCCATTTACCTTCACCAATCAAGAGTAAGCAGACATGCATATGGTTTGTGGCGAGACATTACAAAATAGTCGTGCTGCTGCAAGACGGTACAGAGAGTTATTTCCAAATAGATGTATGTATACCAACAACATATGTCATTTGTGACAGGTGTGACATTTTCCGGAGAACACATTGATTTTTACTCTTTTACAAAATTTTGGACAATGACGTAATTGGTCAGTGTTAAAGGCTTCCAGTTCTTGTAGAAAGAATGTTAAATAAAAATTATTGCCAGATTTACTAACGATGGGATTAGTGCTACCATGGGTTAAGCGTTGTACACTTACATAATATTCTGTATTATGGATGTTATACTGGAAATTTATTTCACTGAAGAGATTTTTTTTCCAGTTTCTATACCATGTATATTACATTTGTTTCACAAAAAGAACATTGTTATTTATGAGATAAAAACACAGATTGTTCTAATGAAACAAATAAAAACACAATTCAAGATTATAATTGCTTATTCTCATTGTTCATGCAAGTTTTAATTTATGTTTCAAAATTTTATTCAGTTCAATTAATTTTAATGTTTGAAGTATGGTAGGCAGATTTAAAACGAAATTTTCAGTGCCGAAACGAGTAGGTAATAATGAAAGTAAAGAAAATACATTTGTAATTAAATAGATGATAATAATTAATTCGATTTTGCTTTTTGTAACAAATGAACATAATAACATAAATATGGAGCAATTTTCTATTATGAAATTATAAAAATTTAAGAGTAGAACCTTAACATTTTTACTAAAAAAAGGTGATAAAAAATTGAACTATGGAGCATAGCCTTTTGAAAAAGCACCATTCCAGCTAAGTTATTTGTAAAAAAAATTGAGCATAATTTAATTTTTTTATTTTTCTAGTAACCTATGCATTTTTCTGGTATAGTAATTTAAGTAACAAGACCTGAAAGTGATACTTTACTGGATGAGCAAGCATATTCCAGAGCGAGCCGTAGGCGAGCTTTGGAAGCTTGTGAGCCCAGTATAGACACTTTCAGGTCATGTAGGGTACAATATTTTTTTTGCGATCCTGAAAAAAGAATAAAAATGTATTATTTTATTTTTTACTGCGAGCAAATAAGAAATAAATAAACAACTGATCTACATGGAAACATTTAGCTTTACCGGTCTCGGGATCGGTAAAGTACTTTCCGATCCCTTATAGACAACTTTCCGAGCTAGCTCAGCAAAGAAGGACTTTCCGGTCTAAATAGTGATCAGAAAGAGCTCATTTTCTGGGCGATCGCGAAAAAAAAAAAACAATTACATCTTTAAAATGGTCTATTAATAAGACAACTTTGATATAATCAGACTTCGTACAATATTATACTTCTAAAGGTAACCGAGATCCATATGCCGGGCACATATTCCATTGAAAATTCCATTGAAATTTACAATTCTTTATTTGAATAGTAATACATATTATGTGTTGTAGATACTGAAACACCCAGTAATGGGTAATATGCCTTGATGATATATTTATTTTTTATTTATTTATTTATTTATTTGAAAACTCTTTCAAGGGATATATTGCAAATGCAACACTAAATCGATTATCTTATGGGAAAATGTAAAGTTGGAACACCCCAATATACGAGTGTAATAAATTTCAATTAAATTAATGTAATTTTTAAGTATCCCTGGTGCCCCATTGCTTATTACACCCGCAAGTACTCCCACGCATCCCGATTTGGATTAGGCTTGCGTTACATTGTGTGCCATTATGTTTAGGTTAGTAATGTATTTTTCTTAGTAGTTCCCCTGATTACTTAAGGTCGACCCTGCGTTAAGTAACAACATCCACTCCACGTGAGGGATAATTTCTGTAAACTAGAGCCATAATTACTTAGACCAGCAGCACTAGGGAGTGATTTACGGAGATATTATGGCAGGGTTCCTCACCTTAACCCTGGCCTATTTCTTCACAGTGATTCATCGCCGCTTCGCGTTTCCTCACATGAGGAAGAGGACAGTGATCTCAAATCGTCCCTCAACTATTTGTAGCAATTCATCGAAACAATATTAGTAAATCATATTAACAAATGAAACTTATTGTTACAGTGTTATTACAAATATGACATGACATGTTGAGAAATGTCATTTATCTACATTCTTGATGAGAACGTTTGGTCAGGAACTAATGGCACTGTAGTTACTTACACATTTACCACCTCCACAAGTCAATCTGACATATGACTGCTCTGTCGGTATATTACATAACCAAACAAAATGCCTTACTGCTGAGTAAAGGAATACAGAAATAAAATAGGGTATAAAAAATTTTTGTTATGGCGGAGGACTTCATTGTGGCGACTGTAGATAAAAATCGCGCGCGTGTGTGTGTGTGTTTCGGGCGCAATATCCCATTTTGTGCTCTTAATACACAAATAGCTATTTTGTTGTCATGAAAAATTGTCATGATCACAGAATTATCATGCATAGTCACCCATGTCAAAAATTTAGAAGAAAATTTGTATTGTTTCTTATTTTTGCTGAAAAAATATTGTTTGCAACATATGCGGAAAACGTGATTCTATAATTCCACGCAAATTCCAGAACTAGCTATGCTCATTTCAGAATCAATAATTTCCTCCACTTGTAACAAAAAACAACCATATTTTGATAGAGGGCAACACAAAATACACTGGAAACGGAACGGTCTAGCAAAGCTAATTAAGAAAAATGAAATCGTCCAGAGTAAAGCAAAGCAAATAGAAAAAAGTGTAAGAAGGGCGTAAAAAGTAAAGTAAGAAAGAATTTTCGAAAGTATAATTTTCCACTATAGATACAAAAACAACTATTTTTGTTTTATGACATGACTAGTTCATTGATGCCGGTTTCTATACATTCATCAAGCCCGGTTTTTCAACAAATTTGGTGATCATGTCAAGCAGATATGTGGCAACTAAGTTGCCTCAAATAAAATAAATCAATTCTAGTCACAAGTCTCACATACCCCCATTCCCAAGGACATTATATTTTTATATGGTGCGATGGCAAACATTGTTTTAGTTTTACTATTTAATTGCCTCATAAGAATTTGTAATTTGTGATGGAATGGAACATCCGTTGTCACAACATTTGTTTCCAATGAAACAATTTGTTACTAAATTTATTAACAAATTTGATTATGATGTGTAACTATGTCAAATAGGCTTGCAGTAGGATTTTAAAATTTATTTTGTATTTAAAAATAAGTTTTTTGCAGACAAAATCATTTTTATGTACTATATACCTTACTTACCGGTAGGGTAGTGGGTAAAATACGTATGTCTGTGTATCCTTTTATCATTTCTTATTCATCAAAACGGAACGTGAAAAATTGTAATGTTACAAAAATATGATGTAAAATTGACTCATCCTCATCTACATCACCAAATTGTAATAACTTATAAGTTTATAAACAGAGAATTTATTTTAAAATGCAACATTATAGTTCATCACTTCCATGGTTACTCACTATTGTCAAAAATGACAGCAATGTAATATTTGTCCATTTTAAAATGCAACATTATAAATAGTATTGCAGCACAGGAGATACCTCCAAAACACATCACAAATGGTGTCATTTCTTATTACGACCGACTAGCATATTGCCTCAGAATGATTGAGGGTATTTTTTTAAAACATTTATTACATGAAAGTTATGAATTTTTGTAAGCTAAAATTTTTTAAGATGTACAACATTCATGTTTTGGTTATTTGTTAATCGTATGTAGGCTAATTTATAGGAAATTAGTTTTGATAATATAAAACTAGAAATTTTGTATGTTGCATTTTAAAATGGACAAATATTACATTGCTGTCATTTTTTCACAATAGTGAGTAACCATGGAAGTGATTCGCCATATGTTGCATGTTAAAATAAATTCCCTGTATAATAAAGATTATAATAATGAAAATGAGAATAATAATAATAATAATAATAATAATAATAATAATAATAATAATAATAATAATAATAATAATAATAATGGTTATGATGATGATTATTATTATTATGATCATTATTATTATTATTATTATTATTATTATTATTATTATTATTATGATGATTTATTGTTATTATTATTATTATTATTATTATTATTATTATTATTATTATGGGGTCCAGTGGCCGCGTGCCTGAGTGTCTGGTCGCGAACCTGGGGGAACCGGGTTCGATCCCGACTGACGCCAAATATTTCCAATTTTAAATGGCACAAAAGTGACCCCTGTGGTGCATTCTCTACGCCAGCTATGAGTGCCCGTGAGGTGACGCCTGGTAAGCGCCCACACGGTAAAATATATCGTCATCATTACCGATGTCTACATGTGTTGTAGATACTGGCACACCCAGAAATGGGTAATATGCCGTGATGGTATATTTATTTATTATTATTATTATTATTATTATTATTATTATTATTATTATTATTATTATTATTATTATTGTACTATACAACTTACTAGACCTAGGTATCAGTATTGATGGGTATTTAGAATTATAGACTAATAAATTACCTCTTTGTAAATAAGCGATAAAAATATCCAGTAGACTGGAATTTCTCAGCGCATGTTGTTCTAAACCGAATTGAAATAATACGCGGATACACATGAATAAAGATAATTATTTGAAGCTTGGGGGGTGTAATGTGTCGCTGATATATCTGTATTATGGTGGGTATTGGAAATGCATTATTAGTGTACGTAGGGGTGATGTTGTGATAAGGAGAGTAAATTGTTTTTGAAGGTTTTGTGTGGAAAGATTTTATTGTGGAGAACAATCGATTATTTAGTACAGAGTATAACACTTGTGTATTCTACTCATTCACTGAAAAGACTTGTATTAAAAGGGGTAAACATGAAATCGTTGTCAAGGGTGAATGCAGACAGATACAATTAACAACGATGGCACCATGCAGTCGAAAGAATATGAAAGAAATGCAATCAGTACATTTAGGAAAAGCTAAATTAATTTAATTAATCAAGAGACTTTAGCTAAACCTTATAGTACAGTCTTACAGTAAATTGATTATTGATTAAATATGAAACAAGTGTTTGTAATTTATGAAATTCATGTTTCATTGAACATTACTTGATTCCATTTATGTTATTTATCACGAAAGAAATCTTACCGAAATGAGAAATACGATTCAGTTTTAAATGCTAATTATGAAAAATCAAATAAAAGCGACTTATACTTAGTAGCTTAGTATTGGATCAGAAAATCTAAATGTCGCACTTTTATTTAGTGTACAGGTGTTTCATTTTCGATGTTTTTTCAGGGTATCTATGGAAATATTAGTGCTAGAGCAAAATCGTTTGCACATTCCAGGGCCAACTTTTTGAGAAAAGTTTAATAGCCACCACAAGAATTTTCGATCTTCTTTTGTTTCTGAGCTACAGGCAAAAACTTGTTTTTCGCTCATTTCGAAAATATCTCATAACTTATTTATTATGTTAGTTAGAGAAAAATTGTTTTAACAAATTTTATACCGTCTTTTAGGTAAAATAAAATGGCGTAATTAGATTTTTTTGGAAACTTTATAATTCTTGAGATATAACACAAACTTATGATTTTTTAAATGGAAACCTATATTGAAAATAGTCTCATCTTTTTACTTATTTTATAAGCTTTTCAACGATATATAATAAGTCTACATTCGTTTGTTTTACACATGAATAAAAGATGAATTATTAATTTTTTGGGGTGAAAAAATTGAAAATTATTAAGAAACAAATGAAAAAAACTGTAATAGTTCATCATTTGTTTATTTTGATTACATATCTACTAATTATGTTCTCAAAATTATTTTAAACCAATTATTTACGGATTAGTTAAATTATTATTTATGGACGCCGAAAGTGGCTTTGACACAATTCGAAAAAATATGCTTTTAAAGTAAATAAATTAAAAATATGTGTAAAAGAGAAGCAAATAATATTAGAAATAAACAAATGACGAACTATTATAGTTTTTTCATTTGTTTCTTAATAATTTTCAATTTTTTCACCCCAAAAAAATAATAATTCATCTTTTATTCATGTGTAAAACAAAAGAATGTAGACTTCTTATATATCATTGAAAAGCTTATAAAATAATCAAAAAGATGAGACTATTTTCAACATAGGTTTCCATTTAAAAAATCATAAGTTTGTGTTATATCTCAAGAATTTCCAAAAAATCTAATTACGCCATTTTATTTTACCTAAAAAGCGGTATAAAATTTATTAACACAATTTTTCTCTAACTAACATAACAAATAAGTTATGAGATATTTTCGAAATGAGCGAAAAACAAATTTTTGCCTGCAGCTGAGAAATAAAAGAAGATCGAAAATTTCTGTGGTGACTATTAAACTTTTCTCAAAAAGTTGACCCTGGAATTTTGCTCTATCATTAATATTTCCCTAAAAAACCATCGAAAATGAGACAGCCTGTACATTACAGTGAAGTATAATGGAGTCGTCCACCGTAGTAATAAATTAGATAATTGTTCATTTATATTAACAATAGTCCATAAAACTGTATGATATGATCGTCGTAGTTTAAAATATAATAATTTTTAAAATATTTGTGTTTTTGTCACACCAATAGGGTCCTCCACTCCAATTTTTTTATTATTTTAAATGAAAGTTTGTTTAATTTTGAAGCAATTTGTAGTATTAGAAAGTCATAATTGTTTTTAGTTCAACTGTATTTGATTTTTAAAGAAACCTATAGCTATCTTTCTCGCACCAGTTTTTGTAGTAGGCTGCGCGAGAAAGATAGCAATCGTTGTGACGTAGATGTATAGATGCTTAAAATCACTAATATTTCAAAAACTAACAATTTGTAAAAAACTTTTATTGTCTCAATCATGATTTTATCTCATCTACTTTCAATATATTTAACTTTTTACTCAATTTTCTGTTATGGTGGAGGACCCTATTCTATCTATATTCTTATATTCACATCTCTCACACATGTACTCCATTTCAAATTCTTAATACTTTCAAATCTTGTGCAATCGCTTTTTCGATATCCGTAATCAATTTTCAAGTAAATGAATACAAAAATAACGAAACAATATCTAACGCTGTTTTAAAAAGTGCCAAATTTCATTTGGATTAAAAAAATGTAAAAAAATCTAATGTGGCCAGTACACTACCTTCTATCAATGTATTTTGTATAAATCCCATACCAAAAGTTCCTTGGAAAAGATTCTATATACCTATCCAGTAAAATTGTGATACGAACATATACAATTTGTACTAATTCCATACCGAAAATTCATTGGAAAAGATTATATAAATCCAATAAAACTATAACACGAACAGACACTATGTAAATTGCACTTGATACTGACATCTGTCAATTAGAATTATTTGAATTTCCCGCTTAATCCCACCACATGTGCTAATTTTGCCGGTACGGTGGCCGTGCGCACTGAAGTGCTATGTCTCTAATCGAATCTGAGGTTCCGCGGTTTAAATCTACCGGCCGGCTAAGTGCGCAGTCGTTGCACTTGCATGCTACGACCTGACCAGTTGTCCATGTTAAACATAGATGGTGCTAGTTGAAGAAGGAGTATTTCCGCTGTTGGTTTAAGTACACCAACTGTTCTAGCACTATCGGTCTCGAGGAAGGGGAAAGATTTCGTAGGAACTGAACCGAAACAAACTTAAAAAAATCTGAAACCCATCTTGGGTATCAGGAAAAGAAGAAGAAAGAAAGAATATATAAGCTGTTTTCATGATTATAGCAAAGCTGGCTGATTTATGAAAGTTAATCTCTTTATAATTCTTTAACTCTTTATTAAAAAAGGAAATTAAAAGTTTCCCCTTCCCCCCTTTCTTTCGAAGTGCAAAACCCCCCGTTGCAGTTTAACTTTGTATGTACTATATGCACACAAAATTTGGAAATTTAATCTTTTCATGGAAAAATATGATGCTCGAATTAGTTAAATTTTTTTCGTATTTTTGTGATATCTCTAAAAGTACCCCTATTTCCCCACAAATTATTTTTTTAAATGGTAAACAAAAAGCCTCAGTGCAATGAAAAATATTTTGGATTAATTTCATAAGAAAATAGTGTAAAAAAATAAATAAAAAATCTGTTGTGGCCAGCACAAAACCTTCCGTCAATTCGATGTATTTTGTACATATCCTATACCAAAAGTTCCTTGAAAAAGTTTCTATATAGCCTGTGTAATTGTAACAAGAGCACACTATTTTTTACATATCCATATTGAAAAGATTCTAAAATCTAATAAAATTTTAATACGAATACGAACGTACATTATGTATTGCACTTAACACTTCCTCCTTCTTCAACTTTTCCCTATTTTATTAGAAGTCGCTGTTTCTTATTCTTCTCTTCTACTCATTCCTGTCCAAAGCACCTTCCACAGTTCTTCCTCTCTCAAATCTTCTGCTATACAGTCCTTCCATCTTCTCTTTTGCCTTTCTCGTACTTCTGGCATTATAAGGTCCTATCTTGAGGCGAGGCCGCAAATGCAAGTCACTGGCGGGGGACACTCTGTCACTTATATCACTTTCAGATCATATACTTTCCACTTTGGTTTTGCACTTGCCACTGACATCTGTCAATTAGATTTTTTTTTGTATGTCTGTTGTTTTCATAATTTTTGCAAAGCTGACGTATTTTCGAAAGTTAATCTCTCTTAATCTCTCTATAACTCTATATCTATTGAATATGAAAGAAAATGTATAATCGAACAGTATAGAGTATAAGATATTCTTTCTATTGATAATCACATAAAATGTCGAAAATGATATTTAACTGCGATTTTTTAAGAAAAACTGTTAAGAACTTCAAATAAGGGTACTTCCGGTTGACCAATTATAACCAAAATCTAATCAGCTCTTCATAGGGTTGTAAGGAAGAGGAATACGAAAGAATCATAATTTTTAGAATTGTAGTTTGGAGTTATCGTCGGAGAAAAATTTGTCACACACACACACACACACACACACACACGGACACACACACGGACACACACACAGACACACACACACACACACACACATACAGACATCATCGTAAAACCAGTAAAATCGTATTGTAGGGACCTTAAAACGTGCTTATTCATTAAAAACTCACCACCGAATTTTTTGACCAAAGACAATACCTCCCTTACCTAAAGGTGACGGAAGGTAAAAAGAGTGTGAGTTTTATCAAGGAAAAGTTAACATACTCATCATTTGGGACAACTTTTATTTGAAGCAATTTGCTCTCCGGTAGAATGCTGAAAAGAGGTAGTATATCTATTGAATATGAAGGAAAATGTATAATCAAATCGTATAGACAATAAGATATTCTTTCATATTGATAATCACATAAAATGTCAAAAAAATGATACTGGACTCTTTATATGGATGTAAAGAAGAGGAATACGGAAGACAATTTTTAGAATTATAGTGTTGGGGTTATCGTCTGAGAAATTTTTGTCACACACACACATACACACACACCCACACACAGATACACGGACAATAGACACACACACACACACACACATTCAGACATCACCGTAAAACTAATAAAATCGTACCCTAAAACGTACTTATTTATTAAGAACTCAACACCGAATATTTTGACTAATACCTTCTTTACCTAAAGGTGACGGAAGGTAAAAAATCGTGAAAGTGAAATTAAATACTGAAATTTGACATTTTAAAACAAAACGTGTACCAGACAATGAGCTCAATGTTTTACAAATGATAGATATATGTTTCAAAAAATTCTAGAAATTCTCAAAATTATTGAACGCAAATATTTAGCACGTATTTAAACAAAATGGATAAGAATATTAAAGAAAGAAGTTGCAGCTATCGTTATTGTTTCTTCCAAAACATTATTATTGATATTGAATTGAATAAAATCAAAACATAAAAATTGCAATTTACTACACAAGTTCTCTGAATTTACATGCTTCATTTGTTAATCATTACATGAGTATTTTAGTAGTAGTTAATAGATGGTAATTTGAACATGGTTTTCTAATTTGCAGTGACCTAATTATCTAAATACACTGCTTGTTTTATAGAATTTAGTATAAAATACGTAGAGAGGATAATAGATTTTCAATGTAATTTACAAGTTTGCTGAAAGCTGAAATAAACCGGCAGACATGACTTTGAAAAAAGTGTAGGTGTACAGCCTATAATCTAGTTATTTTATAATTAAATCTAAAAATTTGTAAACACGCAGTGAAAATTTGAATACAAACAGGACTACGTGACCAAAATCGAGAGTATTCGTTATGAAAATGAAAGTTCTGAGCTTATGGAATGTGTACTCCGTAGACACCAGACAACAGACACTCTATTATATTATTATCTATACAGAATTGGTCATTAGGTATTAATATTTTATTATTACCTATAATAATGAACTCTTTTCGTCGAAAGCTAATGTATTTTACTAGAATATTCTCACAAATAGATAAGTATATAAAGACTGTTTAGTTAATTGCTTTATTAATTGATGTACTCGTAAATATATGTATACACATATTAAATTGTGTTGTTAAAGAATATATATTTAATATTCTATAAGTGTTTCTTTGATAGTTATACATTTTATGAACATTAATTTATAATAGTTATTTATGTATTAAGAGCGTAAGGGAGCTTTTATGGCCTGCGGCGGGATTTTGAGCCCGAGGCGTAAGCCGAGGGATAAAAACACGTCAAAGGCCATAAAAGCAAGTTACGCTCGTGGTACATACAAAACTTTATGCACGGACGAAAATTTTCAAATTATGAGTGTTAGAAAAATTGTATCGAAAAGAATTTGTCCTCGTAAGTATATCCAGTATCTAGTGTTGCTATGAAAGCGGAAAACAACAGTTTATTGTTTGTTTATTAGTTCTGTCATTTGAGTTTTATTTTGTGTATCTCCGTGCTTTCCATATAAATATCACAATATTAATTTTCATTTTTCATTAAAGAATATAAAAATTTTCGATTTGTAATAAAAACTTTTCATGTTGCCTGTTTAAATAGTTTATAATGTAGGTTATAATTTGGTTTGACGTTTCATTATAGCCCGGCGGGCTATAATAAGTCCCGCGGGCTATAAAATGACGTTTATGTCAAAGAAATTCGTGTATAATTGTCAAATTATGATACGTCCGTGCATAAAATAATTGATTACCTACTTTATTAATCTTTAAATCCATATTGACTCTAACGTCATATAAAAATTGTCTATTTTAGTTATTGTTAAGTTTAATCTAATTAACCATACCTATTTATTTTAAAGTATCTATATGTTATTTTATCAATTTTAAATGTTAATAGTGTCATGTTTTTCTTTTTTAATTCAATTTCAATTGTCTATATCTATAATATTTTAAATTTTAATATTTAAGTTTTTATAGATGGCATTTTGCACATTTTTATGTTTTTTCCTTTTTGTTAAGCCTTTTTAAAATGAACTACGTAGTTTACAATACTCAATAACAAACTGCAAATATTACTGCATTGATATAATTTTGCAATATGTTATTAGGGTTATTACACTTTAAAAAAATCTGTTGTGGCCAGCACAAAACCTTCCGTCAATGCGCCGTATTTTATACAAATCCGATACCAAAAGTTCCTTGAAATATATTCTATATATCCTGTTAAATTGTAACACAAACACACTATTTCTTATAAATTCCATATTGCAAGTTCCTTTGAAAAGGTTCTATAAATCCAATAAAATTATAACATTAATTATATCCTATCCAACGCATCTTCGTCACACAGTTCTTCCTCTCTCAAATCTTCTGCTACTCAGTTCTTCCATCTTCTCTTTGGCCTTCCTCGTACTACCGGCATTGAAACTGCAAGTCACTTGCGAGGGACACTCTGTCATTTATAGTACTTTCTGATCCTATACTTTGGTTTTGCACTTGACACTGATATCTGTCAATTAGAATTTTTTGAATATATCTGCTGTTTCCAGAATTTTAGCTAAAAAAAAACTTTTAAGAACTTCAAATAAGGGTACTTCCAATTGACCAATTATAACCAAAATCTAATCAGCTTTTCATATGGTTGTAGAGAAGAGGAATACGAAAGAATCATAATTTTTAGAATTGTAGTTTTGGAGTTATCGTCGAAGAAAAACTTGTCACACACACATACACACACACACACACACACACACAGACACACACACACACACACACACACACACACACACACACACACACACACACACACACACACACACACACAGAAATCATCGCAAAACTAGTAAAATCGTATTCTGGGGATTCTAAAACGTGCTTATTCTTTAAAAAATCACCAACGAATTTTTTGACCAACGACAATACCTTCCTTACCTAAAGGTGACGGAATGTAAATAGGTGTCTCTCCCAGACGTGCCATATTGTTTTAAAATATGTGCACCTGAATGTAATTTAAAATTACATGTCTATTATTTTTATATTTTAGCTAAGAGTGCCCGTGAGGTGACGCCTGGTAAGCGCCCACACGGTAAAATATATCGTCATCATTACCCATGTCTACATGTGTTGTAGATACTGGCACACCCAGAAATGGGTAATATGCCGTGATGATATATTTATTTATTTTATTTTTATTATTTGTATATTTTAAACTAGTGTACATATACGTAAGTAGATATCTTGGCCTTGGTTTTAAAGGTAGTTTAGGGGTAGTTCTTGTGCAACCCTTGTTAGTTCTTTAGCAGCCTCTGGGGGGTAGATTTTTTATATAATAATCACCACCCCAAGAAGTCTACCCCCAAAAAATCTACCCCTCAGAGGCTGCTAAAGAACTAACAAGGGTTGCACAAGAACTACCCCTAAACTACCCCTAAACCAAAAATGGAGACCTTTAGTTTGCGGTTACCTACCCCTCCCTAATAAATGATACCAGCAGGCAAGGACAGGATCGGTTCCTTTATTTTAAGAATTATTTGAAAGAAAATATTTCACGATATTTTTATATAAGATTTAAATGTTATTACAAAAACATGTACAAATGATAAATTTTAAAATTAATGCAGAACGTGGTCACTGTATTATATATTACGAAAAACTTCTTTTATTTTCGTGGGATTAAGTAATTATATATTTGAAATAGGCTTACTTCTTTGTGCATAATTTGGAAATACGAAATAATTCGACTCCGACCCGTATACCATTTGGTCCAAGAGGGTGCGTTTTTTCTTCTCAATTAAATACCCAGTTCCAAGTCCTAGCCCTAATTACAATACAATGTTCTCCATATTAATGTATACTGGTCACCCATCCTTGCCACCACATGTAATTCCTCTCATCTCAAAGACTCAAACTAGGCTAAATACGTCGATCTCTCTCTTACATGTAGTGCTCAAGACACTAATGAGAACATCTTAAATTGATGTGCGCTCTGGTTAAGGCAGCACGGCAGCTAGTCTCCAGGCCAGGGCGGGAAGCAATACATGTTCCCGTGGACACGCGCTGCATATTTAGCACCGAGCATCGATCTCAGGTGTTTGTGGTTTGTTGATGAACAGAGAAAGAAGGTTTTCTTTAACTAGAATGAAGTTTAGTTAATATAATGCTGTGCTATCCTATATTTTTGGTTCTTGCTAATCAATTATTATTTATTTTTATTTATTATTACACACTTCTTGATACATTTACATGCGCAAAGAGATAGAACACCCTACCTGGAAACTCTGGATCGTGAGTCGGCTATGTTGCTCATTACATCACCGAGGTCGGCATTGCCAAATCAATTATAAATACAGGTATCCCCCGCATAACAGGGTAATTTTACAATATGATGAGAAAGTGGTTATTAACCATTCATCATTTATTTTTTATGATAGTTTGACTTTGTCATAGTTAAACATTAAGTATAATTGAAAAATCAATATTCGACTGTGTTAGGATGGAGGTAGATACAGGAAAGTAAGAATTCTAGAATGATAACATCATACACCAGAGCCCTGAAGAAGACTATTGTATAGTCGAAACGTCGGCGTGAATAAATTTTATTAATTGACTGCAAGTCCGAAGAATTCTTACTTTCCTGTATCTACCTCCATTAAGTATAATAACAGAGAAAAAAATATTTTCCATATTTGAATAGTTTTCTGATGACGTACTGTCTACATTTTGACGTTTATAGTGAATTTAACTGACCAAGGCCAAAATTTTATACTCTACATATACCAGTTGCTAGTATTTAATTTTAGCTTGGCTATTTTATTTGATCGTGTCAAAATGGAACCTCAAAAATATTAACAAAGTAATAAAGCACTACTAAAATAAACCACAAAAACCTGATCTATTTCTATTAATATCTCCTAAGATTTGAAGCGTAGACCACAAGCAAGGTTTTTTACAACGTTAGAGTTTAAGAGTGTCCACAGAGTACAGTTTTAACACCATTTTTTCCATTCAGTTCTGGTCAATTTATGCAATTTGTCTTGCACAAAGAAGGTAAATTAAAAGACTTCAGAACAAACGGCGTTCAAGATCCTTATTTTTTATATCTCGGTCACTATAATTCTTCCATTTTATTCGCCACAAGCACGGAATAGTATATTCTATAACCAGTGTGGAATAATGGAATACATAATTTCTGCGCGAGCGAAAAGTTTGTAGCCGTGTAGGTGAAGTCCACGGTTTCGAGAGTGGCGGATATTCTATTCTATCCGAGTTTTAGACTACCTAGGTATACTTTCACTAACATTATTTAAAAAAAATATTTTTCTCATCACTTGACATTTTTGCTAAAATTATTATTGGTAGATATGTTACAAAAGCAATAATTTGTTATTTAACGTACCGTGTAATCTGTAAAAAACTTCAAAAAGCGTTAAACAAGGGGTATAATTAGTTTTTTTTAAATATTTTCTAATGTAACAGTTGAGGCAGTTGAGGTGACAAAAACAAAGAAACAACGGCACCAAGAATTCCAACTTGATTTTAAAAAGAATTGCATTTTCCCATGTATTTTAAATGGGTGAATTGAAAAACTAGTGGGCTTTTATTGCCAGTTAACGTAACAGAATAACTAACGGTGCGATTCTGTAATTTTCTATAGCACTATAGAACTGTAACTCTCAACAAGAGCGCATTACTCTTTAATGTCATAAGATAATAAATGTATTAGTAAACAAAAATTGTTTTTTGTTCACTTTTACATTTCTATAGCGTTACAGAAAAGTACAGAATAACACTATACATGTTCTTATTCCATAACAGTTTTCAGATACAGAATGTGTGACTTCCAGAGTAGTGTTAGAGAAAGCTCTATTTGACTGAACTTGAAATGTTAGTTTTGAAAGTTATTTTAATCCTGCCAGATAGCAGTGAGAGATGCTTTTGTTTTAATTCATTGGAAGATACAATATGGTAAAATTACTTGCTATTAATTCTAAAATATCGAATGAATTCATTATTCATTCGCACTAAAAATTAAAAATTATGCAACTTTTCCAAATAGTTTTTGATGCAGTTTATTTTTTGAGCTGCATTTTTATCTTCAAATCTCTGTGGACAATAAATGAATCATCCAATTTTTTTTGGAATAGTGCAACAAGTGCAACGGCGGAAAAGTTAGATAACGTTATGAAATATTTGTATACCTAGGGCACAGGGTTGAAAGTAGTTCTTTTCTGACCGAAGTTAGAGGTTGTAACCCGAGAGAGTAGTGAGGGCTGCAACTACGATTAGTTTCATCCGAGGCATACTCAACATTTCTCCCACTATCAGAAAAATTAATAGATTTTTAAATCTAATTAATAAAAATACTACATATATATATATATATATATATATATATATATATGGAGTGTAATCGTCACTGTTTCGATTAGTTAAGGAGGAAAATATCGTGGGTGTGTCAGTGGATTGTGGGCTTTAATTAAAGTTGATTCTTTTAAAATCTGTCAAGCTTTCGTGTATTTAGTTTTTTACACATCATCAGGACAGTCTACATAGACTACAACGTACTTAAACATGTGATTTAGTCAAAATTATTATAAGTTTTATTTTTGTAAATTTTAACTAAAATAATGTCAAAATTCTTCTGTTTTATAAAATCAATGACTTATAAACAACTTCACCAAAACTGTCCTGATGATGTGTAAAAAACTAAATACACGAAAGCTTGACAGATTTTAAAAGAATCAACTTTAATTAAAGCCCACAATCCACTGACACACCCACGATATTTTCCTCCTTATATATATCATCACATATATGAAGGCGAAACTTTTAAATGTAAATAACGAAAGAAACATAAGTATGCAAAATACCTACTTTTTACAACGTTACTATTAGCAACAGTACGCAAAGAAGATTGGTCCGCAATTATTTACTTTCTGGAACCAAATGATATTCCAAACGTATACTTTTTTATGGATAGTAGAAAAGTAATATTAGAGACCCTATCGAATTTATATTATTAAAGAGTCAGAATTATTCGTGTACTAAAATTTTGTATACCGCATTTTACATATCTGGTATTTTCCAAAGATTATCTATTTTTCCAGAATTATTTCTTTCGAAAAATACAACTAATAGGTATAAGTAAGTGAAAAGTGAAACAAGTATAACCTTTTTATTTGCTTTTTTTTTGTTTAACAAGAACAACAAAAACAGCGTTGTTTGAACCTAGTAAAAAGGCTTTAATTACTTATCAATTACAGTTTTCTCACAAAATTAAATTTAATTACATGTTGAATAACGTATTTCCCAGCAATTAGAATATATTAGCTTTTTCTTGTTTGCAGTTTTTACTGTGTTCTTCCTTTTCTTTTCCCATTTCCTTTCAAACAAAACAAGAGGGTTTTACTGTAGGTAACTGAATACTTTAATTATTATTTCTAAAGCAAAACCGAATGAATTTGAATATTTATCTTGTGAAATTTAATACTATCCTTCGTAAGATATACAGTGGAGATTAAATTTTTATTGTATCTTGTTATATAATATGAAAATTAGACGAATGAGCGTAATTCGATAGGCTGGTAATTTCCATATTAACAAATATGTCTTTGCTAATTACTTTCACTTCAGGTGAATTTCCTCTTATTTTCGAAACGCTACATCGATCGTTAAAGCCGATATCTGCAGCTCAATGTTTCACATTAAATTTAAATTTGCATGATATCATAAAAATCGGTATTAATCTCAAATGTGCTTTTTAACGCATTAAAATATTCAACAGATTTTTTGATGTTTTTGGATTATTGTCAAAGATAGCTATCAGTATTTTATGGCATTTTCCGTTTTATGGAAACATAGCATATCACGATAATATCAAGGTATTATAAACTAAATCTAGATTTATAAGTTCACATTAATTACATACTTTTTGAAATATTTCCATGTTTTTTTACCTTTCGCTAAGAGAGGTATTGGAATCATGCTAAAAATCACATATCCAGATTTTAATGAATAAGCACGTTTCAAGGTCACTAGAATCCGATTTTAACATTTTTACAATGATGTCTGTGTGTGTGTGTGTGTGTGTGTGTGTGTGTGTGTGTGTGTGTGTGTGTGTGTGTGTGTGTGTGTGTGTGTGTGTGTGTGTGTGTGTGTGTGTGTGTGTGTGGATGTGTGTATGTGTGTATGTGTGTGTGTGTGTATGGCTGGATGTTGGACGGACGATTCCTCAAAAACTATAAGACATAAGACCTGTTTAACTATGAATTCCTCAATCTGACATTCCTGGGAAGAGCTGAAAAGGTTTTGGTAACAATTGAATAACCGGAAGTAGTAGTTTTTAAAAGAAATTCTTCCAAATATTAATTTTTGATAATTTTTGATATTACTAATTTTGAAGAACAAAATTCTACACCTGATACATTTAAATTTTTTATTATATCATCTATAAATTTAGAGATAAAGACGCTATAATATATAGAATATCGGGATATAACAAGTCGAGTAGGCGAAACTACACTAAGGAAACCAGTTGACAAATTCAAATGTTTATAACATAATTTGTAAATGACAGATTTCAGTGTCAAAAATCAACAGTTTTAGTGACATTTTGATAGCCTTTTCTGGTACATTTAATTTTTCTTATTGTTTTTTACCTTCCGTCAAAAGGAAGGTATTGTTTTCGGTCAAAAAATTCGTTGGTGAGTTTTTAATGTATAAGCACGTTTTAGGGTCCCTACAATACGAATTTACTATTTTTAAGATGATGTCTGTATGTGTGTATGTGTGTCCGTGTGTGTGTCTGTGTGTGTGTCTGTGTGTCCGTGTGTGTGTGTGTGTGTGTGTGACAAATTTTTCTCCGACGATAACTCCAAAACTACAATTCTAAAAATTATGATTCTTTCATATTCCTCTTCTTTACAACCATATGAAGAGCTGATTAGATTTTGGTTATAATTGGTCAACCGGAAGTACCCTTATTTGAAGTTTTTAACAGTTTTTCTTAAAAAAATGTAGTTAAATATTATTTTTTGACATTTTCTTATTATATTTATTAAAGAAAATACTCTTCTCTATATGGTTTGATTATTCATTTTCCTTCATATTCAATAGATGTAGAGTTAAAGCATTACAAAGAAATTAATTTTCAAAAATTAGTCAGCTTTGTTATTTATCATGGAAACAGCTGACATAATTATTCAAAAAAATTTAATTGACAGATATCAGTTGCAAGTGCAAAACCAAATATGGAAAAAAGTATAGGATCTAAAATTGGTATGTCATAGTGTTGCTCGTAAGTGACACGCAGAGAAAGGCAAAAAAGAAGATGGAAGGACATTACTTAGTGTAGTTTATGTTATAATTTTATTGGATTTATAGAACCTTTTCAAATGAACTTTTGGTATGGAATTTATAAAAAATAGTATTCGTAGTGTTCGTGTTCGATTTTACATGATAGTATATAGAATCTGTTCCAAGGACCTTTTGGTATGGGATTTGTACAAAATACATGGAATTGACGGAAGGTCTTGTGCTGGCCACAACAGATTTTTTAATTAAATATTTGAAATTATAGGTAGTATGCATATATCCATCTGAAATACCGCCAATCTTGTTAATGAATTGGAAGAATTTGTGACATTTAGAAACTTCCTCATACAATGAAAAATAGATATAATTAGAATTATATGTGTGCAGAAGACATGTTAAATACAATAAAATACAATATTTGGGTAAAGTTCTGTAATATTTTGTTATAAAACGACGGTTCAATAGCAAAGTGCAATACAATACTTATACGTATAGCCTAATATGGAAATAGCGAGAGGTCTTGTGCTGGCCACAACAGATTTTTTAAATATTTTAACACTAATAACACTATATTATTTTCTTATTACATGCTTTTATAACATCATTTGCTTGTTAGTGAACTGGTTAGTTAGGGACAAAACTTGTAATCCAATTTTAATTTTGACTAATTTTCATAAATCTTGTCCTATCGATTTGCAACTTTGCACACATACGCACTTACGCAGCTTCGATAACAATGCAATATTCTCATGATAAAAGCATGGGCGTAAATATTGAAATGATCCTTTGATATTTGTACAAATATTCAGTATTTAAGTCCACGATTTTATTTATCGAGGAATAAAGCCTAAGAAATGTTATATTTTTCCTTTTTTGTGCATTTTAATAAAACCTTGTTTAACAATAATAAATATTGCAAAAAAGAGGTAGACTGCTAAATTAACAACCAAGTTATGGTTTTTACTTCTTAGTTTTTAGCTTCTAATAGAACTCATTTCAAGGGTATCAGCTACCTGCTTCATGTTAATTTATTAATTATGGTACATTTAAAATTCGTTCACCTGTTTACTTTTTAAGATTTTTGAAACCAGATCCCTCTACTTAAAAATATGTTATTAAGACCGGATGCAAGCAATATATTATAAATTTAGCAGGTGTAGTTCGAAGATTGCATACAAGATATTTGAGCTTATAGGGCTTCAGTTCTTGCTACCTATAGTGGAGAACTTTATACTTATAAACAAGAAAAAAATAAAAAAATATCTATATACATATCATTCTGGCTTAATCATTTCTAAGTGTGCCTATTTATTTTTATTCGCATATTTCGGAAATGACATATATCTGTACCGTCAAGGGCTCTCAAGGTTGCTGAGGTCCTAACTAGTCTATCCGACAGCCGATTTTTGTCATTCGTATTTACCTGAGTTTTTGACTTCAATTTTCAAGTAAATATGTTTTATTCACAGTGGGGCTGGGGAATCACAGAAGTAAAATATTATTTTACGCACAACAGCATTAAAATTGTTTGGTTACAACTTGGTAACTATAACTATGTTGAGGAAACTAAACTGCGAGCGGTAAAGTAGTACATGCGAGTGGTAAAGTAAAGCAAAAGCTAAGCTGATAAACAAAACTTCAAAAATAAAATTGCAATCAGCGCTCTTATTTTTACAAAATATCATTTTCGCCAAAACTTCACTATAGCTTTTATTAGAATTTGTTTAGGAAGAAGATTGGACGAATAAAATATCGATTCTCCATACGTAAATAACTATTTTAAACTTATGTATTTTTAGGGGGCAACATATGAGATTAATATAAATATGGCTATAATATATTCATGTTCGTATATAATATATAGCACAAGCCTCCCAGTCCAGGTGAAGGACTACTGTTATTTTCTTTTTAATATTGTCCTAACCTTCGTAAGGCCCGGGTGAATTTCTCGCACATGTGGTAATTTTGTACCCCAAGCATAAATTTAAAATATTAGAATTGAACAACTCCCTGAATTGAAAAGTTATTTAAAAAAATTGTCACTGGGGTACAAAAATACCACACTTGGTCTTAGAAGGGTTAAAATAAAATTTTAATAAATATTTTATACCACTCATACATTGAAAACTTTTAATAAATATTGACACAAACATTCAATGAAAACTAACAATCCTCATAATTACTTCCATAAAAATAACACACATTCTAACACCATATACTCGTATTTGTTTCAGACACAATCATAACTATTTATCTCATAATAGGGCTGTTGCAAGAATTTTTATATGACTTTTAAGTATTAAATTTTAAAAGATATTGTTCTTTAAAGAGCCTCAAATTTGAAAATATCACGAAATATCCTTTAGATTTATTTTACAATTAACTTTTGAAATTTGGATAAAATTTTGAATAAGTCACGTGATCTGAAACAGAATGTGACGTCAGAGTACATACATCTTCAGCGGTTCTAAGGTGTCAAGTGTATTGTCAAAGTTGTCAAACAAGTGTCAAATTTTTAGATTGGTTCAAGTTGTATAATATGTAGGTAATAAAAAGTTCAAAATAAAATGTGTAATTTGCGGTATTGTATTGTGCCTTCTTACAAAAATACTGTTAGGAACAAACCTACTATAGAGTACTCTTTAACACCCCTTATTTCGGTAGCAGTAAAACAATCGTTCTGATATAAATGCAGCCATCATCCAGCTATCGACCTTCGGTAAATTGTCCGACTTAGCTTGAGTGTAATTTGAATTAGCCATTATTACTTTATTATGCAATTACAATGAGCAATGTCAGCGTCAAATGTCAAATTAAAAGATTTTTTTGTTAACATGTGACATACTTTAGCCTACGTTTATTTATATAAATAATATGAATAAAAGTAGGTGATGGAAAAACTATTTTCCTATTGGCTATTAATGATGTAATGTATGTACTTCTACGTCACAGGAGTGGGGGGTAGTTTTTCAGGACGCCAATCTTTTTATTTAATTATTTTCACAAATAACAATTATTAAAATAAAAATTATTACTAAGGAAATCATGCATAAACTTTCATTTAAAATAGTTTTTTAAATGTGAAACAGGCTCATTGCATATATCATGCCTCCTAAAATAGGTGTAAGTTTACTTCTTTGACGCTGAACTGTGAATAAACCATATCTACTTATTGGAAGTCAAGGACACAGGTAGAAGGTGTGCAACGATTAGCGACGAATTCATTTTTGTGCAATTTGAAAAGTGAAAATAATTTTCGAATCTGACGTCGGTTAGATATAAAAAAAAACGTGTTGCTGAACACAAACGATCACAAAATGCATTCAGCAACACCAAAATTAATAAAAAATTAATGATGGAAATAAGTTCAAAGTCAAACGAATTGATTGGTTTATTTTTATATTCCTTTAAATTTATTGATAACATTTCAATTTGTATTCAATTGGAATAAATGAAAGGAATTGGTTCATTAATTGCTCTTAATTTATAAGTATTCCACCGAGATTATTTGCGACTCTAGTCTATTATAAATACCTATATAAATTTCACGAACAAAAACCTTGTTTTACCTTGGACGTTTTTCACAGGCGCCCGCGTTCATGAAATTGTAATCACTTGTGGGAACCACTTACCTAGAAAAAAAGAAAAAATATACCATTCATCTTGTTAAATATAATTATTTATTATTTTCTTAAAAAGCAAACAAAAGATTTTGTTTAGATAAAAATAATCTCATACTTTTTGCTTAGATAACATCAAAACATCATTTAATATAATTGGGGTGAAAAAACTGTAGTGGAACATTTTTTTACCTCTCCCTAAGAGATTCATGCTAAAAATCGCACAAGTACATTTAATATTTTTTATTGAATTATTAATTAAATATTTAAAATTGTAGATAGGTCCGTATATTAATACAGAAATATCCGTAAGAAATACCGCCAATCCCGTCAATGAATTAGAACCATCTTCAACATTTTAGAAGAATAGGACAAGATTAAGAATAAATAAATAAATCAATATACTATCACGGAATATTACCCATTTCTGGGAGTGCAAATCTGCTTTATCACAGATATCGGTAATGATCATGACATATTTGTACCGTGGGGGTGTTTACCAGGCGCCACCTCAAGGGCACTCATTGATATAATTAGAATTATTTGTGTGTATAAGAAATGTTAAATTCGATACTTATGTAACCAAACGGAAATAGCGAGAGGTATTGTGCTGGCCACAACAGATTTTTTACCTCCCGCTACCCTAGGTAAGGGAGGTATAGGGATCGTGCTAAAAATCGGATATAGAGATTTTAGTGAATAAGCACGTTTTGATGTCCCCAGAATCCGATTTTAACATTTTTACAATGATGTCTGTAGGTATGTATGTATGTGTGTGTGTGTGTGTGTGTGTGTGTGTGTGTCTGTGTGTGTGGATCTTGTGGACACGATTATTCAAATACTATCAATCAGAAAAATTTGAAATTTTGTATATCCATTCTATACTAATGTGGGCAGAGCTCATTAGTTTTTAGTGTATATCGGATAACCGGAAGTATCATTTATACAAGCTTTTAACAGGTTTTCTTGTAAAAAATTCATTGAATATAATTTTTTAGCTACTTTTACCAATACAAATTGAATATAATGGCAAAATCTTCAATTCTACGATAATAGCATTTAGTAAATAACTTGAAATAACTTTATATTATATTATAAAATAATTTATTTTTGTACATCACTTTGCCTCTGCGTCAAACAAAAACAATGCTTTAATAACAAATTTGACATATTTAAACAAATGTCACTGTCACGAAGCAATTTTCATTAAAATTAATAATGAAACTGTGTTAAGAAGAATTTAGTAGTTTAAATATGATTCTAATGAAATTAAGGTTTGTAAAAATAATGTATTTTCCATCATACATAAATATTAGATATATAGGATAATTCGATTTAAGTTTGATGTTTGCAGCATTATATATCAAAGCAGCTCTCAATAAGAACGTGATTTCAAAGTGTCAAATAATAGTTTGCAACTACACATTTACGAAATGGATAATGTACGGCGAAGAATTTACACAGATTGCGTTTTAGAGCATAAGGTAGTTGGTGATGATTTTGACAATAATGTGTGTGTGACGATTTTTCCTTAAAATATATTAATGATCCAAAACTTCGCAAAGTTGGTATATAATTTAAAACAACATATTAGATTTTGACTATATATGATTAACCGGATGTAGTACTTAATTTGAAGTTCTACCAGATTTTTGGAAAACATAATAAAATATAATCTAAAATTTCGTATTACAAACTTTTCTATTTATTGGAACAACAAAGTAGATTTTGTTTACAAACAATCAATCGGAAGTGAAACTTTACTTAAAGCTTATTGCTATTTTAAACATGGAATTGATGGGAGGTCATGTGCTGGCCACATCAGATTTTTTATTTTAGAGCGAACATTTTTATGTAGGTTTTATATCTGCGAGAAATTACACTTACAAAAAATGGCTTTCTTCATACATTTTCTTCTCAAAATGTATAAATATAGTTTATTATAATTAATATTAATTGTTCTTTAAGAGTTTTACCATAAACATAATTTATAAATGAAAAATTTAAACTAAAAGGGATCTAAATGCTAATTTAAGTTATTGAACAAAAGTGTTTTGCACGAAATAATAAAGATAGCTGTAAGCTCTTCTTTTATTAATACTATAATTCATTATTCGTTTTTCAAATACATTCTAAAACCTTAGGAACCTTTGACATATTTGCCAAAATAGTTTAGTAATTGTACTAAAAGTAGTTTACCTATCGAACCCTTTATTTATTTTGAATTTATATTTCAACTACGGTTGAAATTTTATGACAATTACACCATTTCTAAAACATTAGGTTTGACTCAAAGAACATTTTCAATCTCATATAATAATAATATCAGTAGGTAAGGTAACATCTGTTTGAAATGTATCAATTATTGTTGTATATAGTAGCGAGCTACAATATCAAATTAGTTTACTGTTAGGGATGTTTATGGTTTCTACTCTGTAATTCTTGTGAGTCTGTGTGTGCTAAATATGTATGGCCACAAATACACAAATCAATTTTGTAAAATATTGCAATGTGTGCAAAATAATTTTTGAATTAATTACCTTGGTGCATAAGCCCATAAATCATAGTCGAAATACATCACATTTATAAAAAAAAATCGTAAAATAGTTATTGGTTAATAAGTATTAAAGTAAATAATTTAGAAAAAAAAAAAAACATTATTCAGTATAAAGTTTAATCGAATTAAATATTTTACGTCGTGACGCGTGTCGATTAGAATTTGTTGGCCAGAAATATGAAAGCTGAGATTCCCGCATATAATTCCATAGCGCCCCGCCCATTGGCAGTTCTAGTTTACATCACTAGCGCCACTGTTATATCAAATTTTGTATCGCACTTACTCGAATAACAAATATGTACAATAAAATTGACAAAATATTTTTAGTTTCGTTTGTGTTAAGTTTAATTAATACTTAATATATGTAAAAGATAATTTTTATTATAAAAAAAATATGACCCCTGCTCTCATAAAAGAACACTGTTTCAGTTACACAGACAAACATCGGTGATGTGACGAACTCATTGCAAAACTTTAAAAAAATCATTCTTTCTCAATATAAGGGATTTTACATCGGAGTTTCATAAAATCATCATATTTTTGAACAAAATTTTATAAAACCAACAAAAAATTGGTTTATGGGCCCATTGTAAAATTACTGCTTTAAAAAAAATTGTTTACAATTTTTATTAATGGGAATTTTTGGTAGGGTAGTTAGGTTGGTGACAGTTATTTGAGTTTATTATTTTGTACGTTGCCTACATATTTTGCGTATTTAATGCACTCATACCAATACCAAATA
This sequence comes from Ophonus ardosiacus, assembly GCA_943142095.1. NCBI lineage: Eukaryota > Metazoa > Arthropoda > Insecta > Coleoptera > Carabidae > Ophonus > Ophonus ardosiacus. The sequence continues at coordinate 29,501,405 of OW964832.1, read as the reverse complement.
ACAAAATGTCACCAAAACTCGTTTAAGAATGAAGTTCATTTTAGATAAGCGCATTAGAATATATCTTTTTTTATTTTGAAGCAGAGGAAATTATTTCTTGAGTTCGTTGTCCCCTTCGGTGATTTCAGAATTAAATTTTAAGTTAATTGTAGCGAATTCTCCCAGACAGAATAAAATTTATGGAAACTAGTGTTCTGTCGTTTAAAATCTGTCTCCAGCTGTAAAATAACAGAAAAAGAAATAACATCATTCGTCTATTTGAAACAAAGGCAAGCTTTTTATTCTCTCGAATCATTTATCTTCCATATTATTTGACGTTCCGTCTAGGAGTAAAAAGTAAAAAAATATAAAAGTTAGACGAATATTGTCATTAGGAAGCGAGGAGGAAATGAGCAAGAAAAGCGAGGAATACAGTTCTGCCTCTGCGAACTGAAATTAAAAACGGAAATTGTTCCGGTTTAATGAAACAATACGAATACCTGAGATCGCTAGATCGGATTAAGGAAAATGGGAAAAAACGAAGCAAGCAGTTGGAAAATTCTACGACTGTTCGAACGGTATGCACTTATAATATTTTACTTATAAGAACGAATTGAATGGCGCTTAGTTTTAAACACACCTACATTGTATTGTTTGCTTTTGCTTTTTTAAAGTACTCATTTGGTCTTACTTCTGTTATTAAACAAATAATACCGAAGCGAGAAAAACATGCATTGCAGAATGAGAATTCATAATTGTTACGTGTAGGAAACGATATTATGATTAAAAACATAAAAACATGTTATAGAAAAATATAAAATTGTAATATTTGTACAGGGCTTAGATATTGAAAGTCGTTGAAATAAATATAAACAGTTGAAAACGTACATTTATTCTTTATTTTTATTTAAGTTTGAATAACGGGCAACAACGCCAACTCACAACCCAGGGTCTCGGGTTCGAATCCGGGATAAGGAATGGATGTTTGTGTATGCTCATTCATCATCTCATTTCCATCTCTACGATATATAAAAGTTACAAATATAAAAATTGAAATAACGAATAATTAGTTGAAGAAAACACTTGGTGTAAGTTTCAGAAAATATTTATTTAAGACACTTTATCGATTTCGGTTTCTTAGACCATCATCAGAAGTACAATACAAGAATCTTAAGAATTACAGCTTATATACTATCTCGTTAGGGTTACTTATGGTAGGGGGTACTTAGTGGTTTTTCCTAGCAAACATTCGAAAAATTCCGATTGAAACAAATCAACTTGATCATTTAAAATAGGTGAATTTGTTTTTAAAGCTTTTTGAATTTCATTCACATTAAATTCACAATTAAATTTCTTAAAGTGTAATTACAATAAAAGGCTGGTGTTACGTTTGAAGATCTAAAATTATTTGCAATGGAATCTGAAATTTTCCCTAAATAGCTAATTTTTACATATTTTTGTTGTGGTTTGTTTTCACTGTTTTTGTAAATTTGGTTTAAAACAGTTTTTTTTATTTTTTCTAAAAATTAATTTATCAATCATATTTGCATCATAGCCATTAGCAACTGCTATTTGTTTCAAAGTTTCTACTTCTAAATCGTAATTTTCCTGAGTCATAGGTACGTTTAATAATCTATGGACATAGCTATTAAATGCTGCCCTTTTTATATTAGTTGGGTGATTTGATTCAGCTGGAATTACTGTATCTGTATATGTGGGTTTCCTAAAAATTTTGAAATCTAATTTCGTTCCCTTCCTTGCAATTGTTATATCTAAAAAGTTTATTTGCAGTATAGACAATTTAAATTTTTTACATATTTTAGATAAAGGACAAAAAATGAACATTTTAGAAGCGTATGAAATTCAAAAAGCTTTAAAAACAAATTCACCTATTTTAAATTATCAAGTTGATTTGTTTCAATCGGAATTTTTCGAATGTTTGCTAGGAAAAACCACTAAGTACCCCCTACCATAAGTAACCCTAACGGGATAGTATATAAGCTGTAATTCTTAAGATTCTTGTATTGTACTTCTGATGATGGTCTAATAAACCGAAATCGATAAAGTGTCTTAAATAAATATTTTCTGAAACTTACACCAAGTGTTTTCTTCAACTAATTTTTCGTTATTTAAATATGTTTCACCAAGTGCCTACCACCGAATCTCTCAACATTAATAAAAATTGACTCACCCTCATCAATCAAAGTGTAATAAGATTTTCATATATAATAAGGAATTATTATTTACAATTAGTTGCAATAATAAAAATTACAGCCATAATGATTTGTATATACATTTTATTTACGAGTATATACATATATAAAGTTTTGTACATTTTAAGAAAATGAAAGGGTGAAAATTCTCAAATGACATTAATGCCCGGTTGCACCGCCAACAATAAAATATTAAATGTTCCAATTTGACAAGGCAATGAGTAATTAAATAATGTGTTCCCATCCAAGTATTAACTTTGCTTACTCTTGCTTGATACGACAGACGAAATATGAATCTTTGTATTCAAAGTAACAAATATTTTGAAATAAGATTATTATTGTTGTCTACAGTAAGATTATTTTTCACAATAAGGATTACAGTATTACTTATGCATATATTACAATTGTGCAGGGTGCGGAAGAAGTCCTTTGATAATTCAAAATTGACACCATATGGTGTGTTGTTTGTATGTTTTGTAAAATTGTCTATTGTTTAAGTATCTCAAAGTAATTTTCTCTAGAATGCTTTTTTGTAATTCGATTTCTGCGATGTAGCGTAATTTAACTGCTACTTTAATATTGAAAGAAATGGGAAGGTTCTGAAATTCGAAGCACAAAACTATTTTAAATTGGAAAAGAGTTTCTGATTAAAAGAACTACTACACCTACACAAATTTAGTAGACATTAGATTGTGCACTCTTATATTTTTTAAATTATTATGTTTTTTCCAGCAGGCGGCCAGGTTAATGTTAATAAAAGTCCAAATTATTGGCATTATATTTTTAATAATAATTTTAATATCTCCATATTTTAGTTACCTAGATTTAGAGCCAGTTTTACAATCTCCAGTTAAATTTTTAACTTTCAGTAAATAAACAAAATTGAAACGAAATGAATTATCAAATGATACATTTATCATTGCTGTTAATAATTTGATTCAATATGTTTATTTAATTTATAGTTAAAATTTTAACCAGAGATTGTAATATTGTCCCTTAGAGTCTAGGCAGGGTCTTGGTCCTACACAGAAAAAAAAAGAATTGAAATTTTGTCTAATTATAATTAGATATTATTTTATTAGGCAATATGTCTAAAAATTTAGTATAATTTACAAATCTTAATTTAGCATTTTAACTAATCCGAAATAGATAAATATTTTGTAAAAAATCGTTAATTTAAAAAAATATGCAAATAGTTATTTTAATTACTTATATTATTTAATTTTACTATATTTTGGCTTCATTATTTTTGTCCTACAATTGTCGGTGATTTATCTAATGAATTAGGTAAGTAAACAGAAAATATAAATATACATTTCGTTAATTTCTTTATTTATGTTTAGTTCAATACTAAATGTAGTCATTTAATCTAATTTTGTGTTTAATTTTACTATAATTTGTTACTACAAATTTAGAAAATTTAAATAAATCAACTTAGACAATTTAGTGAAAACATTAGTAGGGTGAAAATCAAAGATTTGTTTAGTTAATTCAACTACAATTTAGAAGCTTTTTTTCTGTGTAGACCCTCCCTAGATAGTTTAGTCATTTTAATCAAAAAATTCGGGGTACCTGGGAATTTCGAGGACAAAGTTGAAAAATTTAGGATTTGTAGTACTTTTAGTGTATGTACAGATTGCAACATATTCGAGTTCTTTATATGAAAAACGAAAAACTTTCTTATTATGCACGCAACAGAAAATTCATGTAGGTCTTTATGGTCTAACTTTTTGAGACAACTATAATAGCACCACAGGAATGTTCCATCGTCTTTTAATTAAGCTACATGGTAAAACTTGATTTTCGCTTATTTAGAAAATACCTCGTCTCTCGCTTATTTTAAAAGATAAAAAATAATATTTATATTATTTATAAGGTTTTTTATGCAGAATAATGTGGTGTAATTAGATTTTTTCATAATTTAATAAATCGATACAAACATAATATTTTTTTAAATGGGAACATGCATTGCAAATAATCTCATATTTTCCTTATTTCATAAGCGTTTGAATGATGTATAACAAGTCTACATTCTTTTGTTTGAATGAAAAAAAATCTGTTCTGATCATCATTTGTTTATTTTGATTCTATATCTATTAATACAATTCTCAAAAAAATCTCATCAATTATTTCCGGATTAATGAACTTTTTATCGGTGTTATAGTTGGCAGAAATAAATTATGAAAAGATCATGCCAGCTATCAGGATTCTCAATTCTCACCCGGAGTGACACTGGAATCCCGATGGCTTACATGAACTTTTCACAATTTATTACTAATATATAGACTTTTATATTTTCGTTAGTTATTGTTGGCTTTGAGACAATTCGAAAAATGTGGTCGAATATGTTTCCTGATTTATAAAAATTAGAAAAATAAAGTTTTGCAGAATTAAATTCTGCGTCTAGCACATCAAGTATTATTAAATTAGCCCTCTTTGTATACCTAAGCGAGATAAGTAAATTTAAAGATTATAATATACTTTTTGGTTTTTGTAGTTAAGCTTGATATGGATTAGGATAATTATGTCAATTACGTGCAATTTTATGATTAAGTTTGTTATAACACATAGTATTCTCCCTTTTTGAAGTTAAAATTATTGTTTATATTTCAGTTATTAAAAAAATATGTATAGTTTAATAGACTTACAAGAAAGTCATGTGGTGCCCACATCTGATTGTTTATAATTACTGTTGGAATAATATTTCCTTTTGCCAAGATAAACACTAAAAACAAATATTTTTCATAAAGTTTGCCATTTTTATCATCCGTCTCCTTTAGGTAAGAGAGTCTTTGGTCAAAAAATTCGGTGGTGAGTTTTTATTGAATAAGCAAGTTTTAAGGTCCCTAGAATAGGATTTTACTAGTTTTACGATGATGTCTGTATGTGTGTTTGTGTGTACGTGTGTCTGTGTGTTCGTGTGCCTGTTTGTGACAAATTTTTCTCCGACGATAACACCAATACTGCAATTCTAATAATTACGATTCTTTACATCCATATGAAGAACTGATAAGATTTTGGTTATAATTGGTCAACCGGAAGTTCCCTTATTGGAAGTTGTTAACAGTTTTTCTTGAAAAAACGTAGTTAAATATCAATTTTTGACATTTTATGATTATCAGTATGAAAGAATATCGTATTGTCTATACGGTTTGATTATACACTTTTCTTCATATTCAAAAGATATGGAGTTAAATAATAAAGTAATTAATATTCATAAATTAGCCAGCTTTGCTATAATCATGGAAACGATTGATATATTCCTATAATTCTAATTGCCAGATGACAGTGTCAAGCGCAATTTACAAAGTGTATGCTCGTGTTACAATTTTATTGGATTTATAGAATCTTTTCCAAGGAACTCTCGGTATGAAATTTGTAAAAAATAGTATATGTTACAATGTTACTTGGATACACAGGGTGTCTCAGGACGAGCTTACGCTATCTAAGTATATTTTAAATACTATTTAATATAATTTAACGAAATTTGGTATCTAGGGGTTATCCTACATGCCCGTTTTAACTAAAATATTTTCAAAGCAGTAGCGCTTCCGGTTTGACCGGAAATTGACCTCAACTTTCTTATTTTAAATGGAATACGCTATATTTTATTTCACCATTTACATATGAAGCAATAAAAACATTTCACTCATAATCAACTACTTCCGGCGTTATTCAACTTTTTTTGATTTTTTGTCTGAAATCCGGCACATTTTCAAAACTCTGTATATCGGGAACGAGATCGAATTTTTATAATCTGAAAAAAGCCTTTTATAAAGGAGATTTAAGCTACATTATTATAGAAGAATCCTCGATTATTTATAAAAATGTGACGGGTTCGTTACACCAAAATTTCAGTTGACAAACTTCAAAAAAGACATTTTTTTTTAAATGGAACCCCCCTCTTTTTATTACATAAATGTGTTCTACGGCAAAAAATAAGGGTACTTTATGTAACATGACCTATGTTGAAAGTTGATAGAATTTCAGTAAATTAGAAAACATGTAATCTGAGTATAATTATTTTATTAATACGGATAAGTAAGCCATGGAAAAAACAAATAAATTCTAAATACAAAACTATGATTAATTTAATACATATTCAAACTGTTCTCCATTCATATGTAAGCACATCGTTACTCTGTTCAATACTTCTTCTTATGTAGAATTTTTTATCATCCGAGGAGACATGTCGTTAAATGCTTGGCAATCTTCTTTAGTAGTTAAAGGTTTTTGATAGGTGGCCTCCTCGTTCACCCGATTTAATTCCACTTGATTTTTTTGTTTGGGGTTACCTTAAAAACGTCGTCTATCAAAAACCTTTAACTACTAAAGAAGATTGCCAACATAGGGTACGAACAACATTTAACAACATGTCTCCTCGGATGATAAAAAATGCTACACAAGAAGAAGTATTGAAAAGAGTAGCGATGTGCTTACATATGAATGGAGGACAGTTTGAATATGTATTAAATTAATCATATTTTTGTATTTAGAATTTATTTGTTTTTTCCATGGCTTACTTATCCGTATTAATAAAATAATTATACCCAGATTACATGTTTTTCTAATTTACTGAAATTCTATCAACTTTCAACATAGGACATGTTACATACAGTACCCTTATTTTTTTGCCGTAGAACACATTTATGTAATAAAAAGGGGGGGGGGGGGGGGGGGGGTTCCATTTAAAAAAATTGTCTTTTTTGAAGTTTGTCAATTGAAATTTTGGTGTAACGTACCCGTCACATTTTTATAAATAATCGAGGATTTTTCTATGATAGTGTAGCTTAAAGTCTCCTTTATAAAAGGCTTTTTTCAGATTATAAAAATTCGATCTCGTTCCTGATATACAGAGTTTTGAAAATATGTCGGATTTCAGACAAAAAATCAAAAAAAGTTGAATAACGCCGGAAGTAGTTGATCATGAGTAAAATGTTTTTATTGCTTCATATATGTAAAATTTTCCGCTGCATTCAATGGTAAAATAAAATATGGCGTATTCCATTTAAAATAAGAAAGTTGAGGTCAATTTCCGGTCAAACCGAAAGTGCTACTGCTTTGAAAATATTTTGATTGAAACGGGCATGTAGGATAACCCATAGATACCAAATTTCGTTAAATTATATTAAATAGTATTTAAAATATAGATAGAGTAAGTTCGCCCTGAGACACCCTCCAAGGAACTTTTGGTATGGGATTTGTACAAAATACATAGAATTGACGGAAGGTATTGCGTTGGTCACATCAGATTTTTATTTATTATCTCGAGACATAATAATATTCCAATTTCAAAATATTTTGTAAAAAAGTCTTATACTTTGAGGATGTAATGCCGTTTAAATTATTTTCCTACTGGCGAAACTAAAGCCAGAAAAATATATTTTGTAAAGGATGACCGGCCATATAGAGGCGGAAGATTGACTGGGAAACTTGAGAATTTTTGGGATGTTAAGGTACACTAAAAGTATTACAAATCCTGAAATTTTCGGCTTTGTTAATTTCTTCGATTGAATAAACATTCTTAGCTTACGTGGTTTGTACAATATTTTATTCAATTTTGACGAAATAATAATATAAACCATTATAATATTTAATTTTGACAAAATAAAAAAAACTGATTAGTTAGTCGGCTGAGCATGACAATCGTCGCTGATAGACGTCAAGTCATCTATTTTAAATGCTTTATTGTCTGTCATTTGTGCCGTGCAAAATAATGAAAATGGATAATAATGTCTGATAAATATTATGGTGAGTGTTATTTTCGTACCTGATGTTATTTTAAATGCATTATTTGTTGCAGAGTGAGTTAATATTTTGTGAGAGTGATTTAAAAAATTTTAATTTACTTGTGAATAAAGTGTTACTTATAGTTATTGCTATGGAGTTAATAATGATAGTTTAAAACGTCAAAATTGAATAAAATAAATAAATATACAGCTTATTACCTCTTTCTAGAAGTGCCAATCTGCTTCGTTATCAGCGCATGAAAGCATCACTTTTCAATCACGGCATCTCAACTTTGTCGCCCATATAACATAGCTACTTTTGTGCTATTTGACAATTGGCAATAATTTTCAAGTTCAACGTCATCGTTTACATTACGTACTCAGCCAATCGACCCCATATATTTTATAATAATTTCTGCAATTTTAACATCTTTAAATAAAATTCAATTTCGCCTCTCAAATTCACACCTCTTTCAAATCCTTTACAAAAACCATTCAATCATTTCTAAATATATTCTAGTGAATGCCTCAATATTCATATGCTTATTCGACTGCAGGTGGAGATGAAATGAAATAGTGTTGTGCACCGCAAAAGTGAGATTTCCTCACCGTTGCAGACGGCTGACGTCTCAGAGAAGAGGACGGAGTAATGTCATTATCAGAGTGCATCATGAAATGCGACGAGAGGGCGATATTGGCCTCTGCGAGGACTCAAGAGTAAATAGTTTTAGGATGATCGACTGATCGCTACCATCAGGGAAATTGGCAGAAGTCAAAGGAAGGAAGATATTGGTGTGTAAGGTGTAAGGATAGGAAAACTTATCAGGTAGTAATTAACCTAATACTAATAATATGATAACGTTGCAGGTACTATTCTCTTCTAAGAGAACTAACATATTGCTTGTAAATTAACTTTGTACTTACGTTTTGCAAATTTAATTAGATATTTTCTTCTGATAGTTTTTAAATAGTACAAAAAGGACACTTGTTCTGTTCTCCCCATTACAGCTATAAAAAGATCTGTTGTGGCCAACACAAAACTTTCCGTCAATTCGATGTATTTTGTATATATCCCATACCAAAAGTTCCTTGAAAAAGATTCTGTATATCTTATAAAATTGTAACACGAACACACTATTTTTTACAAATTCTATACCGAAAGTTCCTTTCCCTATTTTATTAGGGGTCGCTGTTTCTTACTCTTCTCTTTTAATCATTCCTGTCCAACGCATCTTCTTCACACAATTCTTCCTCTCTCAAATCTTCTGCTACACAGTCCTTCCATCTTCTTCTCTTTGGAGGGACACTCTATCACATTCACACATAACTTTCTGACCCTATACTTTCAACTTTGGTTTTGCATTTGACACTGACATTTGTCAATTAAATTTTTCTGAATATATCTGTTGTTTCCATAATTTTAACAAAGCTGACTAATTTTTGAAAGTTAATCTCTCTTAATGCCTCTATAACTCTATATCTATTGAATATGAACGAAACTGTATAATCAAACCGTATAGAGAATAAGATTTTCTTTCATACTGATAATCACAAAATGTCGAAAAATAATATTTAACTGCGTTTTATCAAGAAAAACTGTTAAAAACTTCAAATAAGGGTACTTTCGGTGGATCAATTATAACCAAAATCTAATCAGCTCTTCATATGGATGTAAAGAAGAGGAATACGAAAGAATTATAATTTTTAGAATTGTAGTATTGGAGTTATCGTCGGAGAAAAATTTGTCACACACGGACACACATACACACACACACACACACACATACAGACATCATCTTAAAAATAGTAAATTCGTATTCTAGGGGCCCTAAAACGTGCTTATTCATTAAAAACTCACCAACGAATTTTTTGACCAAAGACAATACCTTCCTTACCTAAAGGTGACGGAAGGTAAAAACCGTGTGGTGACGCCTGGTAAGCGCCCTCAAAGATATAGATATGTAAATCGTTATTACCAAAATCTTCGAACAAAAACAGACTGGCATATCCAGAACAGTTGGATGTTGTCACATTACGTTAGAAATAATTTGCGTAACTTATTTTGTGTCAAATAGTCACTTAAATAACTGGTAATATCAATACCGTACCGTTGAAATGTAGATTACGTACCGTAAAAACGTCATTTTCTTAGTTGTACGTCACGTTACGTTATATACGTAACTAAGGTTTGCAAACTGCCTATTACGTCGTGATCATATCTTTTGTATATTTAACCGCGGTAAATACACACAATAGAAGTAGAGAAGCAACATAATGTTATGTACTCGTATGTACTTTTGACACTTGAAATTTATTTAGTTTATTTATTTAATTGTTGTACCAAATTGAATGATTTTACTGCAACCGAATTTATACGAGTAGATATGGCTTATTTTTGTGGATATTGCATGTGGTTGTATTGCTAGAAATGACCGTCGTTGCCGCGTGCCTTAGTGTCTGGTCGCAAAAATGGGGAACCGGGTTCGATCCTGACCGACGCCAAAAATAAATGTTCAGAATTTGAAATGGCACAAAAGCAACCTCTGTGGTACACTTTCTACGCCACTTATGAGTGCCCATGAGGTGACGCCTGGTAAACGTCGGCACAGTATACGAATATGTCATCATCATTACCGAAATCTGTGAACAAAATAGATTGGCACACCCAGAAATGGGTAAATATGCCGTGATGATATATTATATATATATATATATATATATATATATATATATATATATATATATATATATATATATAAAATAACGCAGAAAACAATAATAATAAAAGATATTTATCGATTCCATATGTAAAAGGATTATCTCAAAGAATAGCCAAAAGTTTAAGAAATGATAAAATTAATATTGCATTTAAAAACGAAAAGAAAATTTAAAATCTTTATAGCACCCTAAAATCAAAGATAAAAAATAAAATGAAATCAAACATAGTGTATCGTATTGCATGCAAAAATTGTAATATGGTTTATATTGGCCAATCAAACAGATATTTAAAAGATAGATTACGAGAACATTATAATAGTGAAACAAAGAAAACACAGAACAATCAAAGTGCTCTAGAAAAACATGCAAAAGAGAATAACCACACATTTAACTATGACAAAGTAAAAATTTTAGAACAAGAAAATAATTTTAAAAACGGTTGATTTTGGAAATGATCCACATAAAAAAAGAAAAAAATAGTATAAATAATAGAACGGATATAGAAAATCTAAGTACAGCTTACTATAAATTCATATAATATTTCATATTGTTTTATTTAAACACTATCGCCTCCGCCTATGGTATAGTTAACGGTTTTTTGTTTTCTTTTTATTATTATAAATACGAGTGTCGCCACTTGCATATATTTTTGTATAAAACCAAGGTTTTTTACATGTAAAATTTAGTTCCGTTGCTAGTTTTCGTGCATTAAGCACTATGAAGTCGTCTTTTCATTTTTAATTGCTGACTCATCATTGTAAATTATAATGATCTGTATTTTCTCATGTATTTTCTTTGGTAAGTTTATATACTTATTTTTGTTAATTTAGATAGATTTAAAAAAAAAAAAAACTCGTGAAACTTTGTCCAACAGAGTCTTGAGGAAGGTATAAATAAATACCGAAACGTCGATGAAAAAGAAAAAATTAATTTATTTATTTCCTGGACCGACATCCCCAACAATTGTTTTCCTTAAATTAGATATATTTTTAAATTTTTGCCGTCGAAAATAAGCATAATTACAGAAGTAGAAAAACAACAGAAAGCTATAAGCGTATAATTTTATAATACCGTATTGGAATCATCTTGAAATAAGATTTTTCTCATCTTTAATTCCCACGATTATCCTGCAGCTTCGACGCCATCCCCTTTTCACATTTTCATAGATTTTTATCTAAGTCCGAGGCATCGTACAACTTGCGCTTTCCAACACGTCAGGAACTATTACTTGCAGTTCTGGAACGAAAACTCTGACGGTCGTCGGAGATGTTCTCTAGAGCTGCTTATCTTTACATCAAATTGCGGGTGATTGGAACTAACAAGTTGCGATTGTGGGAAGAAACAATAGTTCGTTTGGTGACGACGCTGAGGGCCAAACTGATGGATCGAAGACAAAAGTTTGATTGAAACGATAGTTTTGAGAGAGTCATTGCTTTTAATGGAATTGGGTTGTTTTTCTCTAGTATAGAATTGATCGTTATGAATTTAATGTACTAGAGGGAAGTTTATGACGAAAAGGTTATAAAGGAGGTATACTCCTCAATAATTTCGAGAAATCGAAATAATAATGCTGAGATCAGAGCTGGGCAGTAACTAGTTACTTTAGAAACTTAGTTACTAACTAGTTACTTTTATGTAACTTGTAACGTAACTTAGTTACTTTTTAAAATATGGTAACTGTAACTTAACTTGCTGCGGAAAAGTAGTTGGTAACTTTACGGTTTTTAGTTACTAGTTACGTGAGTAACTTAAGTTACTTAAAGTAACTCAGAAATTAGATTGTAACTTAAGTTAGTTAAAGTAACTTAAAAAGTGGGGGGGGATTAAAATTTCTAAGAAATATTTTGTTGAGGCTGATGCCTTTTTTAAAAACACTAACTAAAACTGTTTTGTTTTAAATAAATGTCTGCCCAGAGTGGGAGTGTTGAGCGCAGCATCGCGCATACCCTCTGTAATGTGTAACTTTTATTTTAATACATAATTAAATTCAATATTATTGTTGTTTGATTTCAAGCCATAATAGATAATAAAATAAGTAATTATATTCATTAATAATAGAGTTTTTGTACGGTAAACAGAAAAACTAAAAATAACAGATTATTTTAACTTTTAATTCTAGAATTAAAAAGTCACTAAATGTTAAATTTGACTTATGAAATATATTATTTTCAAATGTTTTCCTCGCTTACAAATGATACGTTTTAATAAATTATAATTAAACTGCCACTAAATCATAATTATTCCAATTTTCAGGTTATATAAAAAATAGTGTATTTTGTTTGTTGTTCCAAGGGTTGCAAGACTTGAATTCGTTTCATTTTTGCAAGGGGGAGGTTTCCAATAAATTAATCATTATCCACTAATAAGTCTAGGAAATAATGTCTGCATATTTTATACATAATGGTCATGTCATGTTAGAAAGAAAGTAGATTCTCTATATCTTGGTATTAGAAATCAAAATTGAAAAATAAATTAATAAATTTTTAAAAAATCACAGCAACCGGGCCCTGCGGGCCCCTCGTCAAAGCGGGCCCTAGGCCGTGGCCTCGTGGGCCTAGGCGGTAATAAGGCCCTGTAGGTCCGTTAACATCAACAATAATAATTTGATTGGGTGTTGCCAAGCAATAACGTTAAAATTTAGGTTACCGTAGTTAGTGCAAAAACTCCCTGATAAGTCAACAGTATAAGTCTACACTTCACGCCATTAAAAGTAGTTAGAAAGTAACTCAAGGTAACTAAGTTACTTTTAATGAGTAACTAGTAAATAACTTAGTTCTTTCACCAAAGTAACTGGAACTTAAGTAACTTAGTTACTTTTTTTTTGGAGGTAACTGTAACTGTAACTAGTTACATTTTAAAAGTAACTTGCCCAGCTCTAGCTGAGATCAATTGGTTTGTGTTAGCTCATAATCAAGATGGTACTCATAACATTTTTAGAATTATAGTTAGACAACTAAGTGAAATGAAATTTTCTATAGATTGATAGAGACTTATAATAAAAAAATAAATATCGGGCGTTCAATAAGATTTTACGTACTGTTGCAGGTGAATATTTTCAACATCTACTGTAATAAAACTAATAAAATACTGCATTGTTCACAAAGTTGCATTTTTCTCATCAGACGTGTGTTTCATAACTCATAGCCAACTAATACGTAAAGACTTATTGAACACCCGCTATAAAAATATATCAAAAGTACATATTATTTTGGTAAAGAATTATGTATTCGTGGTGAAAGCATAAAGAATTTGCGAGATTTTGCTTACATGAATAGCTACTTTATGGAAATTTAAATTTGGTTATTTAACACTGTAACACCCTGTATACGTATTTATGTAAAAACACATATTTGTATAATTATGTTATGATTATGAGAGTCACTTTAGAATTATTACCCTTCAACAATAATACCAATATATTTGCTTTCACTTCTTAAAGCTCCTAACCAATCGTCTTTTGGAATGTTTTCAAAATAATCATGAATTACCTACCCTATTCCAGTATCAATCTCTTCTACAAACGAAAACGTTCTACCCCGTAAATTTTAAATAAGTCCAAAAAATAGCCAAATCAAGTGAATATGGCGGGTGATTTATTACTTTTATATATACTTTATAAATGCTCTCTAGATAATTCCATATTTCCACTAATAACAACAAATTGATTAACCTATGTCTATCTAACTGAACTATAAGTTTCTCATATTTTCTTAAGCTTAATATTTCTATCGTAAAAATAAATAAAATAAATATATCATCACGGCATATTACCTATTTCTAGGTGTGCCAATCTGCTTTGTCGCAGATATCGGTAATGATGATGACATATTTGTACTGTGCGGGCGTTTATTTCTGTCGTGATTCGTTATTATTGAATAAGCACTTTTTTAACATATCATGAAATATTGAATCACATTTTAAAGTGACAATAAACTTACTAATCTTATTATAGAATGAAATTCTGGAATCAAAATTTGTTATTTTTAATATTTATATAATTATAATAAAAGGTTGTCGAATTGATCAGAATTTGATTCCATCATAGTACGAGTACAATGAAATGGATGCGAAACGAATTTCGTTTCCATTGTCCTTCGCCTTGTCCTTTCAAGAACTGTCGCTGCATTAATGTTGATGAATGCAAATATACAAAACTTTTCTACGACTTAGAGATAATAATATTCCAAATTAAATTTTTTCTTCCAGGGAGTTCTCAATATAAAATTTGCCCATGGGTTCGACTGCTAGATTATTAGCATTATATATTGGAAGCACAAAAAATAAATTGTCCTTGCCATGGAGAGCCTACAGAGCATCAAAAGGCATTAGCATTCTGCTAGTTTCTTAGAAGAAAACACAAATAACTTCCATTTTTCATTTAAGCAGAAAATTTTAATACGTCTGTCTCCAGCGTACCATAATATAAGAATAAGAATACAAAAAGTTGTCTGGAAATGTATAAAACACAGAAATGATACATAATGCTTTCAGAACTAATCAAAAATAAATTGAATTTTGCGGAATTTTTATATTTCACACAAAGTGAACGTAATATCGCTTAATTTTTTTACAAAAGCTGTTTTTAAATATCCATAATGGTATTATTCTAGAAGAACAAAGGAGTTATTATTTTAGAAAATTTAGTAAAACTGTTGTTTCAATAAAAATCAGATAATATTCCGCTGTGGGGCAAAGTTATTAATTAATATTTTAGTGAAATGTTTACAAGTTTACCGACTTGAACTTAGTTCTTAGTTTCCTTCGACCTGAATATCAAATATTTCTTGGTATTCCTTTCTAAATTTACCTGATTTATTTACGATTTTGACAAAACTAATTAATAAACAAGAGGAATTCTCATATTTTGAAATGTTCTACATTTGAGAGAAACAAGAAAATTTAACTGTAGTTACAAAACTGACTTATAATTAATTTTTTTCCTCCCGCTACCCTTGATAAGGGAGGTATAGGGATTGCATGTATGTATGTATGTGTGTGTGTGTGTGTGTATGTATATGGATTTTGTCTCCGCTCTAACTCAAATACTATAATTCAGAAAATTCTTAAACCTTGTTTTTCGACCGTATTCTAATGTGGAAAGAAACTATTAGACTTTGGTGTAAATCGGATAACCGGAAATGGCACTTTACTTGGAGTTTATAATGGATGAGAGAGAATGCATCAGTCATACTAAGACAAGTAAAAAATTCTAATGTTAGGATACAAATAGTTTCGGATTTAAACACCCTTTTTGTAAGTTACTCGTATTATAAATAGTTATAGGTTTAAATACATTTTCTTAGCAACTTTCATATTTTATTGTGCTCACCAAACTTAAATACGCTATAGATTTTTACTTCTTTAAAGATCCTAATTAATTTAATTTCAATTAATGACATATGTTTCGGCAACGAATAGTGGACTATTGCAATGTAATAAGACTATAACTAGAAATATTCGAAAATTGCATTTCGTTATAGATATCGTTCCTTACAATATTTAAAATAAAATTTACTTATTGTTATATTTAGGCCCTTGCCAGATGTGTAATTTTTACAACTTATGCTGTAATAGTAATGCTATTTTTTTTCTTTTAATTGACAGTTAAGTTAATAGACTATTTAAACGGAGTAGAAAATATCAGGTCGTAGTGCTGTGAAAAAAAAAACTATCAAAATTTTAATTCATTGGGTGGTAACAATTACTGGAAATCTTAGTCAAACAGCATCTATTCTCTTACAAAACCTTCATCTGGGTAAGTAAGTAATTTACATATTTACAATTTGAAAGATCTTACTTTACTTACCCAGTGAAAGTATAAGAGTGTACCGAAACGTCGACTGTGGTTTATAAATGCAGTTTGACTGAGGTTTCGAGTAACTGTTAACACATATACCAACAGTCGAGAAGTTTCCCACATTAATTCCTTGGGTTCTAATCGATTGTTAACTAATAATGAATAAAATATTTCATATTTTCTGTTCTGGTACAAATTAGACGGTCCTGGTCTTTGCTATACTATTTTCGAAAATATCATCCTCTTTTTCATTAAATGTGCAGCTAATAACGAAATCAGAGTGCGAAGCTTTCAAAATTCATGAAAAAATGTTGAAACGTCATAGACCTGTTTGTACTGACGACAAGTAATGAGGGGGTAGAATAGCTTAAAAATGAAATATATATGTATATATATATATATATATATATATATATATATATATATATATATATATATATATATATATATATATATATATAGCAAAATATCGGTAGAAGAAGCTTATAGATATTCAAGATCACTATGTGGAGAACTTCCACATTAATTTTGTTTGCAACAAAAGTATATTATAGCACGAGATACCGCACAATAGAAACAATGTTACTTAAGAAGTGGTCTGTTGGATACCCCTGATATAGAATGTTGATAACTAGTAGTCGGAATAAGTATAAAAGAAACTTTTAAAATACTTTCGTTAGTTAATTAGAGCCTGCAGATGTTCTCAAAACAGTATCTTAAAATGGACTAAATATATCAGCGAAGCCTTGTCTTATTTAACGTATCGTGAAACATAAGAAGCTACTTGAAATACACGCACAAAAAAATCAAAACCACTTATAAAAAATCTGTTGTGGCCAGCACAAGACCTCTCGTTATTTCCATATTAGGTTATATAAGTATTGTATTGCACTTCGCTATCGAACCGTCGTTTTATAACAAAAAATTACAGAACTTTACCCAATGTTTTTTATTGTATTTAACATGTCTTCTGCACACATATAATTCTAATTATATCTATTTTTCATTGTATGAGGAAGTTTCTAAATATCACAAATTCTTCCAATTCATTAACCAGATTGGCGGTATGGCGGTATTTCTGATGGATATATGCATTTTACCACAATTTTACCTATAATTTCAAATATTTAATTAATAAAACAATAAGAAAAGTTAAATATACTTCCCAGAAAAAGCTATCAGAATGTCACTAAAACTGTTGATATTTGACAATGACATGTGTCATGTTATAAACATTGGAATTTGTCAACTGGTTTCCTTAGTGCCTTGGCCTCTGCGATTAGTATACTCTATAAATTATAGTGTCTTTATCTCTAAATCTATACAAGATATAATAAAAATTTTAAGTGTGTTAGATGGAGAATTTTATGTTCTTCAATATTTAATAAAAAAAACTCCCAAAAAATTATATTTAGAAGAATTTTTCTAAGAAACTACTACTTCCGGTTGTTCAATTGTTACCAAAACCTTTTCAGCTCTTCCCAGGAATGTCAGATTGAGGAAACTGCAGTTAAATATTTTTTAAGTCTTATAGTTTTTGAGGAATCGTGTCTACAACATCCAGACATACACACATACACACATACACACATACACACATACACACATACACACATCCACACACACACACACACACACAGACATCATTTTAAAAATGTTATAATCGGATTGTAGGGACCTTAAATCGTGCTTATTCAATAAAATCTGGATATGTGAATTTTAGCATGAATCCAATACCTCTCTTAGCGAGAGGTAAAAAACGCTAAGAACTAACGATATTCAAATCCGGTAGCTTCAAATATAATTTTTCCGTTTAAAATCGTCCACTACCACAAACAAAAAACATTCGCGACTGTTGGTTACATCACCGCTAAACGTGGTAACCTCAGGTAGTAAAAAAACCCAATTTTTTACCTGGAGAAAAAGGTTATCTTAGTCGGAGCCCACTCACCGTATAAATATTTATGCGGACGCCATTGTGATGATGTGTCGGAATTATCACGCGGTCGCAGTTCGGATCGTACAGGATCAGATCAAACAGAAAAGCTTGGGACATATAGGAGGGAAGTTCAGCAACCGCAATTATTTTTTAAGCGATGTGGTAGGCTTTTGATATATGGGAACTAGAGAAATGTGATACTTTTTATATTGTTGTAAAGTTGGGACAGGTTAGGGTAGGATATTAAGTTTTGAGGTTAGAGAGGTGTAATTTGAGGATTATTGGGTTTTTGGTAAATTGGCTGTCAACAATAAGTAAAAATCAAGTTAAACCAATACATACTCGTATGTTTATGTAAAATAGCAATTTAGTACAAGGTTTGATTAAAAAGTAATGAGAATTTTTAAATATCGCCCTCTGTGAATTATTTTTCCTCTTCCCGACGATGAAAAGTACATTAATACATTTTGCGACCATAGAGGATATTGCAACAGCAGAACAGCGAATTACAAAAGAGTTTTCCAGATTGGAAAGAATGTTGGCATAAGTGCATTATATATGTAATGGAGAATATTGTTAAGGAGACAATATTAACAATAAATGAATAAATGATTACTTTTTCAAATAAATGAAAATCAAGAAATCCCCAAACAATTTTATTTTAAATATACAGGCTTTGAGCTTAAAGTGGTGGTCCGTTCATAATTTTCTGCCAATGTTATTTGTATGTTTTTTTTTTTTAAATAACCTTTGATCAATGTTACTATAATTTTGAATACATATTTATTTATAGTGTTGTAATTTTGCTCAATAAAGGCTGCTGTCGAAACCTCGAAACGTCGTTCTATAATAAAATTAAACAGCTATACCTAAATATTGTTTTATATAAAAATTCTCGTTATTTTGTTATAAAACCACGATATGTTCTCTTGATTTACAATCCACTAACTTTCATCCTTCGTTCTGTTAAAAATCTTAAACCTTTTGGTATTTTCCGTCCTTTTTACTTCCACAAGCCGTCCGCACTTGTTTAATTTTTGGTCCATTACCCTCTTTTGTCAGGCGCATTCTAGATTTCAAACCTTTGCAGAATGTAAGAAACTATTTCAATTTGATTTAAAAGTAGTAAGCAGATAAATTACAATCGCTCGCCTTTGGTTTCGTGGCTAGGTAGATAACATTCTAAATCACTCTTATCATAAATCTTTCTTTGAAGTTGAAAACGGTAATCTTATTAAAACTTTAATATATATATATATATATATATATATATATATATATATATATATATATATATATATATGTTGTAAATAAGTGTACAACGTTTAACCCATGGTAGAACTAACCCCATAGGTTATGTTTGTTTACCATGCTTTCTACAAGAACTGGGTGCCTTTAAAACTGACCAATCACGACTTAGTTCAAAAATTTGTCTTCTCTGGAAAAAATTTGATTGTCAAAACTAACGTTAAACGTTTTTTGCTAATGTAGAATATACGTTATGTATACATGTATGTTTTCTAGATATTTCAACAATAAAAATTATTTTTAATTACATATTTTATACTCCTCTATTTTATTTATTTGTTAGTCTATTTACTTATATTCAGTGCTCATAGTTTTTCATTATGAAAATCTGAAATATGCTGCGACGCCAATGATTTTATGTCATTTGTGACAGGTGTGACAATTTTCCAGAGAACACACTGATTTTTTGCTTTTTCACAAAATTTTTAACTGTGACGTGATTGGTCAGTTTTAAAGACCTCCAGTTCTAGTAGAAAGCATGTTAAACACAAATTTTTGTCAGATTTACTATCTGTATAATCAGTATCTGTATAATTACTTACATAACACCCTATATATATATACCGGGAGTTTATTTTATTAGTAAACATAGGTTATATCATTGCCATAGTTACGATATGAATGTTTGACAGCAATGTATTAAAGCGTTTATTTTATGAGTAAACATAGGCGTTTAATATGGGAAGCTGTATTTTGTAAATATAAAGTGTCCGCCAAATAATCAAACCATGTTATTGAACATGATAATAGTACATTACATTTTGTATATTATTTAATATGAACTGCTTTAATAATATTGCAGTAAATTACAGAAATTGTCAAATAAATAATTGTTTCACTTTTTTATTATGCAATATGAAAAGCTTTACAAATGTCTCCGGTAGCGCAGTGGTTATAACAGTGGCGTCTGAAATTTTTGGTTGGGGTTCGATTCCCCGTTGGGGTAATTATTTTATTTTTTTACGTAAAAATTGTTGAACTTTTAAAAATCGATTTCCATATTACAATCATTTAAAAATAATAATTACATTGTAATAAATAAAGAGAAAATAATTGAGAATAATTGATTACAATAATCAAAATATTGTTACAATAACAATGCATTGTATTTTCTTTTGATATTAATAAAAATAACTGAAATATAATAAATTTGAGTACTTATTATGTTTTTACTGTATTTATCAAAAGAAAATACAATGCATTGTTATTACATGAATGTTTTGATTATTGTAATCAATTATTGTCAACTATTTTCTCTTTATTTATTACAATGTTATCATTATTTTTAAATGACTGTAATACGAAATATAACAGAGATTTTAAAAAGTTCAACAATTTTTATGTGAAAAAAAAAATAAAATATTTACCCCAACGGGGAATCGAACCCCAAACAAAAATTTCAGACGCCAATGTCATAACCACTGCGCCACCGGAGACATTTGTAAATCTTTTCGTATTGCATAATAAAAAATTGAAGCAAATATTTATTTGACAATTTCTGTAATTTATTGCAATTTTTGCAATATTATTATGTAATGTACTATTATCATGTTCAATAATGTACTATTATCATGTTCAATAACATGGTTTGATTATTTGACGGATACTTTGTATTTACAAAATACAGCTTCCCATGTTAAACGCCTATGTTTACTCATAAAATAAACGCTTCAATACATTGCTGTCAAACATTCATATCGTAACTATGGCAATGATATACCCTATGTTTACTGATAAAATAAACTCCCGGTATATATATATATATATATATATATATATATATATATATATATATATATATTCCTTCTTTAAAAATATTGCCTTTTAATCTTACAAAAAAAATTATAAAATTAACAAAATAATCATACATCTACATATTTGAAATAAAATGTGTAGATTCATTCTCAGTTTATATCAATTGCAATTACGAATAAGTAATTCATTAACTTCCAAAGTTGTACGAAATATAGACAATAAAAGGGTTATCTAAATTCTGGTAATTTAAAAGCATGATTTATTATGCAGTTAGTCATATAAAATTTGTTTCATTACTCATAAATATAGGTTTATAAACATCAAGTAAAATTAAATTTCATTCTCTAATGTCATCTTTAATTTAAATAAAAAGAAAAACTTTAAATGTAGGATTTGGAAATAAAATCATATTCCACTCGACAGTAGACACTGGGCCGAATTCAGCACACATCTTTAAATAATGAAGCTTATCTAAAAATAATAAAACAAAGAGAGATGTATACAATTATGCAATAATAAGAATACAATATATTACAGTGATAATATAATAACCGCAAGGGCTATTGTGTTTTATATTATGCTGTGGTTATTTTTACGCCAAATAAATATTATTTTAAAATTCTATTCTTCCATCCGTGAAGTTCAAAATATTCTGTGATTCTTCCGACTTAGCAATCTGTAAAATTTAATCGCTTTCTGTGACAATACCTTAACGAACATTTAATATCTTTTGTAGCAAACTACACTTAAATAGCTTTTAGAAACTCGCCCATTTCGCCTCTGAGCCATAGCATCGCAATTTCAGAGAATTCCCTTAATCTTTTGCATCATAAAGCCGAGAATCGTTTCTCAGTCGTTCTGTCACGGAAATTAAGATTTCAAAGATACACCTGGAAGGTGTCATCGTCTCTGTAGATTTATGGTCGCAGGTTTGGGATTTCAGTTCTTATCTCCTGCTGCTTTAAAGATCAAAATCGGAGATAAAGAAAGGAGAATAAATCACTACCTGGTGCCAAAGTCGTAAAAATGTAGTTTTGTTGAAATTTGTCCAGGTGTAAGGCACTGATTGCACTTTAAGACGGTTGAACGGTCGGTTTTGAAATTCGTGCGGTGTGAATTTTGCCTGTTTGATGTTATTACTGTACTGTAAACCAAGCTTCGAGGTGAAACAACTAACACGTTTGGGTTATTTTTCGCGGGAAAACCTCAAATAAATATTTACCTGGCATGTTTTTTTTTCAATGAAAATTTCTTATCTTCTCACTGAAGCCGTACAATAAAATTTTAGGAATTTATTACAGGAAGAAGCCGAAAGGGATAGCTAGGTGTCATAATCCTATAGCACCATAAAATACTGGGCTTAGAAATGTTAATTTTTAGGACAGATTTGTTTAGCTAAGCTTTGTAAATCGGTTGTAAACTACTGTATTTTGTCAAAAAGTGAAACTGAAGGTTGAAATTGGGATAATAACACTAAAAGATGAATTGGAAGTATGCCGCCTAATTTTTTGAATGAATTATTTTTAACAAAAAGTAGGCACTATACATAGGTTACCCATATATTGAAACGTCCAAACCGGGGCACGTTTCTCTTTTTTTTAGAGGATAAGCAGTATAAATTCACCAAACATACGAATTCAATGATTTTCAGTGGATAAGTATTTTATTGTAAAATAAGAATTCTACAACTTTTTTCAATTACTTATTGAAACATGCTTTTCTGAAAATATTTATATCAAACCATTTTTCCTGGATATATTTTTTCTCGTCATTGTTTTGTACTATTACTGTCGGTCTAAATTATTTTTGGCAAAAACTATCTCAATAAAAAGACTATCAATTCATTGAATAACCATGAATGTTCTTCAGTATCTGCGGAATTTACTTCTCAACATGAAATACGAGTTATACAAAGTTCATAAACTGCAATTTTGCGTGCGATATCATATTATTCAATCTTAAAAAATACAATTTTTATATGAGAAAAAAATAAAATAAATTGAAAAACAGGAACTTACCTATTTTATGACACTATGTAATATTATATTATAAAATTTGGTGTATGGGTTTTTCGAAATGTCAGTTTCAACTATAATACTTTAAAAGCAGTGATATTTCTGGTTTAAATAGAAATAGTCACTAATCTTCTTATTTTAAAGGAATTGTTAAATTTTTGTATTACTCTGAAATTTAAATTTTACATGTGAAACAGTAAAAATATTTTACTCCTGACCAACCATTTTCGATATAATTCAATTTCATTGTTGTTTGTCTAAAAATCACCACATCTTTGTCGTTTTGTAACTCGTGAATGGAATAGAATATCTGTAATCTCTAAAAGCAGTTTTATAAAAAAAAACCTTCCGTTTGTACTAATATAAATAATAATATAAAAATCTGTTGTGGCCAGCACAATACCCCTCGCCATTTCCATTTTATGTTATATGAGTATTGTATTGCACTTCGCTGTCGAAGTTTATAACAGAACTTTACCCAAATATTGTTTTTATTGTATTTAACATGTGTTCTGCACCTTCGAGCATATACTGTATATGCTCGAAGTTTTGCATGCATACAATTCTAATTATATCTATGTTTCATTGTATAAGGAAGTTCCAAAATATCAGAGATTCTTTCAATTCTTTTACTAGATGGGCGGTATTTCTGATGGATATAAGGATATACGCATTTTGCCTACAATTTTAAATATTTAATTAATACAACAATAAGAAAGATGAAATGTACTTCCCAGAAAAAGCTATCAGAATGTCACAAAAACTGTTGATTTTTCACACTGACATGTCATTTACAAACTATGTTATAAACATTTGAATTTGTCAACTGGTTTCCTTAGTGCCTTAGCCTCTGCGATGTACTACATTAAATTATTCTATTATTACAGTGCCTTTATCTCTAAATCTATACAAGATATAATAAAAAAATTTAGTGTATTAGATGGATAATTTTATGTTCTTCAATAATTTTTATAACGAAAAATTTCCAAAAAATTATATTTAGAAGATTTTTTAAAAGAAACTATTACTTCCGGTTGTCCAATTGTTACCAAAATCTTCCCAGTAATGTCAGATTGAGAAAACTGCAGTTAAATATTTTTTTTAAGTCTTATAGTATTTGAGAAACCGTGGTCCCAACATCGACACACACACACACACACACACACAAAATCTGCAAGAGGTAAAAAAGTGATAAATTCAATTTCTAGGACAAATTAAATTTAAAGGTAAGAAAATTAAAAAGACTCAGATTTATTAAATTTCATTTTATTCTTAATTATTTAAATTAATTGTTCATTAAAACAGAAAAGTAGTTTATATAGCAAGACTTATTGGTTGGTAGATTTTAGTAAAAACGGAAAATATGTAAATTGAATGTGTAGCATTTGTTTATGAATCTGGATAAGTTGGTTATGGACAACTTGTGTTAGCTTTACGTTATATTTTCTATTTCCGTTTTTTTTTCTTCTAATTTTACCTTTAATATGACAGTACTTTAAAAAAAAATCAAAATTTCTTATGGTTTTATATACCTGTAATTGAATAAAAATCCTGACAATCGCTTGTTGATACTGGTATATCTTAACCCAAAAATGGGTAATTTTAGGGTACGGATTTTTGCAAACAACCCGGAACGAAAAAACTATCGATCTGCGTTTCAAAATTTAGAACCAACACGTTGAAGAGTATTTAAAAGTATAAAAAATGGATTTGTGGATTGTTGGTTGGAGATAAAGTAATAAAAATACCATAATTAATTATATAGGAGTAGATAAAACTCAGTAAATATAAATAGTTTTGAAGTTTTTGTACAATTGCAAAACTTGTTATGGCAAAAGCATTTTTCTAATATTTAACACATTTTTATCTAATTTGTGGAATGAAGGCAACCTGTACTGTAGATATAGGTATATACCTATATCTCAATATCAAAATTATAAATAATTTTTCGATCCATTAAGTCTTTGCAACTTTCTCATCTTATATAGAATTACCTGTCCCTAATTTCTCCTCTTGCTTTGGTTCCTCGTAAAAGTCCGCTTGGTGGACAATGATTTCTCGTGGGTTTGACAAACGCGGCGTCGCATATCGCACAAAAGGCCCAATGGACCGTGCGAATTCGGTTTCCATCGCGGCCAGTTCACTTCATACCCGAACCATTAAAAAGTAAGTAAAACCTTTTGTGGCTCGCCACTGCCATGTGGAAATAATCGGAACGTTTATTTCTTTGTTGCGCCAATGCACGAGCGACGGGTGAATAGGGCTGATTGAGACAGGGAACTTGAGGTTTGAGGTTAAGAATTTTGGGGGATGTAATGAATGACGCGAATGAGCCAACAATGGATGGGTTCGGTTAGACTTCGAATTTAGGGTTACAGAATGCTGCTCTTAAGGAAGTATTGTTTTGGGATTGACTTTGAAAACACCGCTAAAGAAATTCTAAAACATATTGTGCATATACTCATTCTAAATGAATTTGAGATAACGAATCGAAATATACAAATCCTTTTACAGGATCCGCCAACAGTTTATATGAATTTCAAACTGTCATAACTCAATGTGTATTTATTAAAAAAAAAAAAAATAAATAAAGTATTACACCAACATATGTGGTAGAATATGCAGTTTGTAATGCTCTATTGTTTATTTTGCCATTTCCAACGATTCAAGTATACAGGGTGGTTGATTTTTTATTGTCCAGCTTATATCTTATGATATATTAAAGATAGAAAAAAAGTTAAATACAAAAATTGTTTAATACAACCTGATCTATAATTTAGCATAAACAATTTTTTTCCATGGCCTACCAATTTTTTGGAAAAATATTTAAATTTAATTTTTTAAATGGAACACCTGTGTATTTTCACAGAATAAGATTCTTAATAAATTTCTCTTTATAATGATGTGTAACAAGTAAGAATTTACCTTTAAATTATGTCCTATAAAGCAAATAGAAATATGATAAAAGCTACGATATTACCATTGATGATTTACAAAATTATTAATACTTTTATTTAAATATCAAGTAGCAAAATTTATTACAACATAATATTATTATAAATTTTGATACAGGATAGCAGCCCGACGTTTATTATTATTTGATCTGTGGAAACAGCAAAGCATATCAACTTTTTCGCTATTATTGTAACCGACGTTCATTTTTCTTAGTTAAATAAGAATCTTAACACCTTTCTCACTATTATAATCAGTATTATTAAATCTGTGACAGATGTTACTGTAAACCCTTACTTGTTATACATTATTGTAAAGTTAAATATTTTTCTGGAAAATTGGTAGGCCTTGGAAAAAAATTGTTTATGCTAAATTATAGACCAAGTTGTATTAAATAACTTTTCTATATAACTTTTTCTTGTATCTTTAATATTTCAGAAGATATAAGCTGGACAATGAAAAATCAAAAACCCTGTATAGGCGCTGGCGTTGCCTGAAGTTATGCGCTACATGGACCAATATCCTTTGAGGATTTTCGGTAATCACACGGCGAATGTCGTTCTAGATCTTGGAATTCAGATCCACATGACAAAAATATACCTGTTATATGATTTTTACATGGCGATGTTTCTTGAATCATGTTCTACGATTTAGAAATAGTATAACCACAGCTTGGAAACTATAAGTATATAGTAGTAACGAGTATGGCGACACTTTTAATGTTTCGTTCCAAGCTGCTCGGGTAGAAGGCGAAAATGAAAATGTCGGGAGATTTGAATCATATAAATAATATATTATAATTATATAATAATGTAATATGTTACTAATAACGTTTTTAAGTGCAGTTAATGACCTCATGCCCAGCACTAGTTGTTGTTGCACATACGTTGTGCATTTTAAATTAAAGAGGTTATAAAATTCTAGTGCAAGTTGTTTTAAAACCACAACTGTTTATTTGTATATATTTACAAATGTAGGTTTTCAAAAATTCTTTTATTATTAGAAAACTTAATTTTTTTGCAGCCATTGTATTTACACACTTTTTACAATACAACTCAAAATATATAAATTTGGCAGACAGCATTGGCAAGAACTGACGATCACAGTAAATGCAGGATAGTGCGCACTCAGTGAGGTTCAGTTCACTAGAAAATAAAACATGTAAAACTCAGCTAGTGTACGCTGTTTATATAAATGGAAAACGAGTTGTGCACCCAGTGCAAACAAATTTGCACTAAATACATAAATGGAAAACTCTATAATTCGTACCCACTTTATGTCATTGTGGTAAAGAACAAACAATGGCCCACGTACTCATTTGCATCGATTTTGAAGAGGAATGCACAAAAGAAGAGCAGTTTCTAGCATTAACAGCAACACTAATTTTTCTAGTAAATTAAATGTTCTGACATGGTTTTGCGTGAAGGAGGAATTTCCGGAGCAGGTGCGTCCTTGCAACTCTAGATAATGCAGAGCAACTCATCAGACCTAGTGACGTATTATGCATGAAGCCTACTTATGACGACCATTTTTTACCTCCCGCTACCCTAGGTAAGGGAGGAGGTATAGGGATCGTGCTAAAAATCGCATATAGAGATTTTAGTGAATGAGCACGTTTTGATGTTCCCAGAATCCGATTTTAACATTTTTACAATGATGTCTGTGTATGTGTATACTAATTAGGAAGAGCTCATTAGATTTTAGTGTATATCGGATAACCGGAAGTATCACTTATACAAGCTATTAATAGTTTTTCTTGAAAAAAATACATTGAATAAAATTTTTCACTAACTTTTACTAATAAAAATTGAATATAACGGTACAATCTTCAATTTTACGATAATAGTATTTAGTAAATAACTTTAAATAAATTTAAATATGAATTTATAAAATAATTTATATTTAGACACCACTTTGCCTATGCGTCAAACAAAAACAATACTTTAAAAACTATTTTACGATAATAGTATTTGGTAAATACCTTTAAATAAATTTAAATATGAATTTATAAAATAATTTATATTTAGACATCACTTTGCCTATGCGTCAAACAAAAACAATACTTTAAAAACTATTTTGATATATTTAAACAAATGTCACTGTCAGGCAGCAATTACATTAAATTTAATAATGAAACCGTGTTGAGGGGAATGTAGTAGTAATTTAATTCTAAGGAAATTAAGGTTAGTGAAAATAAACTATACGTACTATTGATTTGCTCCAATGTCTTGCTGGGTATGGCTCTGAAAAGACTTTGTGTAAAGATACGAGTACTATATTGAATTATTGTTAAGTTTTTCTATTAGTTTGTTAATATTTGTGAAATTTATTTTGTGTATGATATATTTGTTAATTGTAAAATAAAGTTTGTTATGAATGAATATAAAAATATTTGAATATAATGATTGCTTTATTTATAATGCGTGGTTAAATACCAGTGATCTCTATAATATATGTTATAGAGGTCACTGTTAAATACCCACCGGGAGGTTATGGGCTGGCCACATCAGATTTTTTTTTTGTATTTCTTACATATTTTTGTGTTGAATGGTTTGGATACTATTAACATTAACAATATTAATAAGTAATTGTATTTGTAAGTAACTAAAATATAACTTTTAGAAAAAAGCAAAAAAAAATTGTTTCGAAAATTACTTATTCTTACAAAAGCCTAAACTAGAATAAATGAATTTTATAATCGGAAATTTTTACAGTGTGACAAATTTTAATTCAGAATTGAATTTTTTTAATATTTCATCTATATACAAGTGTCAGTGAAAATATAGAATCGATTACCAATTTAATCAATCACACCCCATTAAAAATTCATAGAAACATTCCAAAATAAATACACTACATTCCGTTCGCTCCAACCTACAATTCAAACTAAAAATTAGCTATTCAAACTACTTCGATAAATAAACATCTCGTGATATAATCTATTCGAAACACGTTCACCGGCGATTTATTAACCGGCCCCCATTGAGAAATACCCCAACCTACGGCACTGTATCACGCTGACTACATCTGAGATACCGAACGGATAAGTTGGGAGATATGACTCCATATAATAATAGATATACTTGTACTTTTCTTCGGCCGGTTGAATGGAACATTTGATTGAGGCATTCGACCGCATAGGGTGCCATGGATGAGCGACAACGGAATTTAATTTGGAAATTTGTTTGGTTAGGTTTGGTTTATTTTTACCGATAAATGGGATGGTATTGTAAGGGAGTGATTCGTCATCAAGAAAAAAATTCTGGAATATTATTACAAGTAAGCTCGATTTTCATATAATGGACAATGAAGAATATTATTCTGTCAATATATTATTCATTTAAAAATAAGAACTCTTTTTATTTTTATACTTATAGACTATATATAAAACCATTCCAAATAAATTTTGTAAAATATTACAGGTCTGTATGTTAAATATACTTTTGCTAATCAAATAAAAATGCACATACATATATTAATCTGATCTTTTATGTAATACTTATGTAACATTTTATTAAGTTTACAATGTGACCAGGATTGTTGCCACTCTGTAAAAAAATATTCTTATCATCATGGTTCAATTGTCCATTTGTCAGTGTGCCAATCTCATATTTTTCGCAGATTTCAGTAATGACGAAACATGACCACCTTCATCCAATTGCGCTATTCTTATTATGGCCGTTTTAAACAGTTGTTTGCCCATATAAAATTTTGTCGCAAGTTTTTTTTACAGATTTGGTACGGATAGTGGCGACATCTAGTAATTTTTATGTCAATTAGGAGGATAGTATCGGTATCCTTTAGACTCCTTGATCCTCTGTCAATGAAGTTAAGATTTGCAAATGTGCTGTCACGGCTGTCCCTCAATCTGTAAATTTTGTTAGAGTAATTTTAGTGATATTTGAAACAGCCTTAATAAGGGTAGCGTAATTCAATAAAGTTGGCCATGGACGAAATACATATAGAATATTATAAAGATAGAGGATATTTGTTACCAATTTTAAGTTGTCGTAGAAAACCATCTTGAATTAGAAAATGGAAAATTTTAATAATTTTTAGTTTCTAAATATAAATTATACAAAATGTCTCACTATTGCTACCTTTTTTATTTGAAGAGATATTAGTTTGGTTAATTAAAGAAAAATTGCCATAATGTTGGAAATGAAGGTGCATCAGTATGGAATGCCGTTTTAGCATTTATTCCCACATTTTAAAACAGTCATACAAATTAATGTATCGAAAAAATAAACTCTCATTAAAAAGAAAGATTTAAACTGATTGTTGAATTAAAATGTTTGTTGATAATATAATTACAAATTTTTCAAACAATCTCTAATCAAACGTAAAAATTCAAATATCATAGAAATGAAGTAACATTTATATGAATGAATTAAATTGACACTTTATTTTCACGACACATGAATTAAAACGATTGTTTATTTCTATGATACTTGAATTAAATTGTTTGTTTCATTCTATGATACGTGATTTAATATGATTGTTGATAATTTTATAACAATCAATTTAAAAGGCACTGTCGTAAAAATAAACTGTTATTAAAATGAAAGATGTAAATTGATTGTTGTATTAAAATGTTTGTTGATAATATAATTACAAAATTTTCTAGAATTTGTTAGAAAAATATATATATTTCAATATATTAATTTGTATGACTGTTTTAAAATGTGGGAATAAATGTTAAAACGGCATTCCATACATCAGCGGTTCTAAAAAAATAAAATACATTTACATTTTTTAAATGGAACAATATATTATTTAACAGAAAACAATTTTATTTCTATTTCCAACAAAGAAATGTTGATTATATAATTTTTAATAGGTGAAACTGCCGATCTCAAAAATTAAGTTAGGTTATATTTAGCTAAATATAACAACAATAACCGAACCTAACGTACAAAAGTATTGCTTCTATACAAAAACATACCTTTTTTTCGCGATCGCCCAGAACAGAGCTCTTTCTGATCACTATTTAGACCGGAAAGTCCTTCTTTGCTGAGCTAGCTCGGAAAGTTGTCTATAAGGGATCGGAAAGTACTTTACCGATCCCGGGACCGCTAAAGCTAAATGTTTCCATGGAGATCAGTTGTTTATTTATTTCTTATTTGCTCGCAGTAAAAAATAAAATAATACTTTTTCAGGATCGCAAAAAAATATTGTACCCAACATGACCTGAAAGTGTCTATTCTGGGCTCACAAGCTTCCAAAGCTCGCCTACGGCTCGCTCTGGAATATGCTTGCTCACCTAGTAAAGTATCACTTTCAGGTCTTGTTACGTAAATTACTATTTTGCATGACCAAACTTCATTTTTGAGGTGAGGTAGTGTATAGAAATATTCTTTTCTCCTATTTATCAAGATCGAGTTATTTTGAAAAATTAATTATTTATAAATTATTTTCAATATTTTTTACCAAAGTAAACAGTTTGTTTACAAATAAAAATTCGCAATTTCAACATTTATTAATAATAATAATTTGTTATTATTTATTGAAAGAATAATAATTACTTCCCCGGCTTAGTTTGCTAAACAAATTTAAAAAGAAACTAGTTTAGAAATCCTGTGAGAAAAACAATTGGACATCATTATTATGCATTAGGAAACGACTTTACTCCATACACATCTGCATGTGCTACCGATTTTTTACAAAACGAATGCACCCCAATCCAACAGAATATAAATTTAAATTTTATTTATTTTTTATTCCATCCATATTCATGGTCTTGATTAGATGCTAATCTCTTGTAACAAATTCCTATACATAGGCGTCATACCTTAATAATCTCTTTATCAAATCAGAAATGAAAGTTAAATCAACAAACAAAACCCCCATGGCTTCATAAATAAACCATCTACCATCATAGTTTGGGTTATTTTGGACGACTGTACCCTGTCCCTATACGCTGTTAAGTTATAAAACGCGTGCAAAGGCCTAGTAAACCCCGAAAGATCTGCACCTGCCTACCTGGATCCGAAAACCAAAAAACCGACGACACGACTCAATACACAAAACCTCAAACTTCAAGACACGTGGAAGAATATCGACAAAGGAGAACAAAATAAGAAAGAACAAAAATAGTTAAAATGTGCTTCAAAACTTGTTATAAGAATAAGAATGGAATATTTTCAAAATAACTTTGCTTGCATACAACTTCAGATAAACTAAAGTTCTTATACACTGTCCAGGTTTTATTAAGAACAATATACATTACTATTTATTTTGGAAATAGGGATTGAAATTAACTTAATACAAATACGAGGTGCGTTAAGTGTTGTAATTCGGTCTGACTGGAGTCACGAAAGTTGAGAATTATTTCATTATTCAAATCAACTAATCAACAGAAGATTGGCATACCCAGAAATGGATAATGAAAAGTGATATATTCATATTTTTTTTTTTTGCCAACTGTTGAATACATAATTAAAACTATCAATCTGTAAAAACAAGAATGCAGTAAATAGAATTATATAAATAATAATTTAAACTTCATATTTATTCAAATACAAATAAATCCAAAACTAAATACATTTATATTTTATGACATTCAAAAATTATAATACAAAATTAATATTCAGAAATTAATAACTACCAGACAACAAAGTTTGTATATCGCCAACTTATTTCTTATTTTTGTTTCTAACACCAAACTTGAACGAAGTTTTAATTTAAAATAATCGATTTTAGAAATGTATTAGATAGAAATGTTTGAAAGTATATAAAATCATAGAAATTTAAAAAGTTAATGAATACTATCTACAAGCCCTGCGCCAAAAAATTGGTCTATAACCTATTTCTTTCCAAGGCAACTATTTATTTATTAATGATAATAACGCATTTTATTTAATCAATAAATTGATTCTAATACCTCAAAAATATGTTTAGGAATAATGATTGAATTAGTATAAACCAGGTAGGTACTTTTATTTATACGAAAAATTGTAAAAAACATACGTGGGGCCAATTCTTTTGGCATAGGATTCGTAAATATTAAACTGATGTGGCTAGTGGTCAGCCACTACTTTTTATTTTCGTTGACTTGAATTTTAATTTAATTAAACCATTTAATTACCTTATTTTTTTATTATGTCAAATGCACGATGTATAGAAACTATAGGTGTGCCAACTCATTATAAATATCATGTTTACGAAGTTGGCATTTGTCGACTCTATAGTGTTTCAATTTTAATAAGTAATTGAAATTGCTAATTTTTAATTTTTAAAAGTATGTAGGTATTGATTATTATTATTGAAATTCCATAATTAATTTTATATACATACTTTAATATAGATATATAAATGAAAATGAGAAAATGTTACAAAACTTTACTTCGTTGAGGGTAGTTGATCCCGAAAAATTTCTAATAAAATTCCGATAACAACATGTTACATTCATATAGAAAAGTACTAGTAACAATAATTGCGAAATCAATTTAAAATTTGGGAATATATTTTAAATTTATAAATACTTATATAATTACACCCATTTTTGGCTTTGCTAATCTACTTCTATTGGCAGACTTCGATAATAACGACCCGCCTTGATAGATAATGCACATAAGCCCGGAGTAGTAAAAGGGGTCGAACAGCGAGACCTGACAATGAGAAAGACAAAGAAAGAGAATTTTGTTTAAATGGAGTTTGTGTGAGAGCGAGAGAGATGCAAGAGTAGAAAGAGAATTGCGTGCGATGGGTTATCGGTCTCTGAGCGAATCAGGATGGAGTATCCAGGGTCTGAAAGAATAACTATGTGGGTATCCAGGGTCTGGACGAATCAGAATCGATGATACAGAGTCAGAACGAATCGCGATGTGGGTATCTAGAGTCCTAATGAATTGGAATTCCCTAGTCGCGCTGGCGGTTGTCGCATTGGGGGCTATCACGATACGTGTATTCTGGTATTGTATTAACGTGCAAACTTTAAATAATAGATGGAAGAAATATAATGTTACGCTCATGCGATGTGGAATTTGATTGTATATCTTCTTAATGTAAACTATGAAATCATATCGTCTTCTCCTCGTGGCTGTTAGTCCGCTGTGGGATTTTTTGTGCCTCTTAGAATAACGTAAACATTTCAGATCCAGGGCAAAGTGATATCTAGTCTTCGGCTGTTTGTATGTATGTAGACATAACGATTTTCTCGTCTTGAGATGCCGTCTCTTATTTTATTATTTAATATCGTTTTATAAAACAATTTAGTGATAATAAGTATTAAGTGTAGTTTCTAATATTTGTATTGTGTGTTGTTTGTGATTATTAAAGTGATTGATTAGAGTATTTGGAATGTTTTTCATAATAATAAGTGTTAAACGAAGAGATATCATGCCCTTGCTGTTATGAGAAATGGAATATATTTGGAAAAGAAGCTTTACTTAATTTCGTCTGAAGGTAAGATTATTTAGAAATAAAACATGTTAGTTGTTTATAAAAAGTTAAGTGTAATCTTCACATTTTATTAAATATAGTATACAGTAATAGTAAAACATAATATATAATACAATATTAAGGATATATATTTTACATTAAAATTAGTGAACTTACTTTTATATTATAATTATTAATTTAAATATACTTATAAGATAATTATAAATACATACATTTGAATAATATATTTTAAAGTAAAGTAATATAACAATAAGGGTTATTATTTTATATTATAAATGAGTGGTTACCTGATTTAAATATTAAACTCTAATATGATATATGCCATCACAAATAAATATATAAATATTACGTTTCGTTTACGAGTATTTTTGCTTTTTCACAGTTCCAAACGGTTCAGAACTAATATCATTAAATTTTCTTTTAAGATAAACATTTTGATACGTTTTAATTTGATCGCAAGATAGTACACGAAATTGTTTAGTGCGTATAATTTGATTTTCGTATTTCAGGACAACAGGTTCAGTGTATTCAGTAATCATTTTTACTAAATTATCAAAATTAACTATATTTTCATTGCTTACATTAATTGTTATGCCTTTAATTTTGTATTCTGTTTTAATATTATTTTTATCGCCAGATACACACACTTGAAATGCGTAATGTTTTGGACCCCCAGATGCAAAAGTGTTTATATAAGAACCTTTACCATATTTATCGAGTTCGTTCGTCATATCACCCAAAAAATTTCCGTGTTCCGGCATCCACTCGTTTGGTTTTTGGGTATAAATTATACTGTCTGTGTCTGTATAAAGTAGACGAGTTCCAAGTTTATCTAAATATTTGTAAAGGTATATACGTGCTAGTGCAGTTGTATAAGCTGCTATGAAAACATTTGTGGTAGGAGAAACTTGTCTATTATTGTCCTTCCACGTAATATACATAATTTCTTCATTGATAGGTATGGTTGACTGTACTTCATAATTTGGATTGCAGAAATATGTTATTAATTCCTCATATGTAGAAATAATTTTAGTGTGAGATAAGTCATCTCTCATACCAAAGCGACCCCATAAACTATTCAATTGCAATTTTGAAAGAGATCTTAAACCAGGATTATTTTGTACTTTATTTTTATCTAGCAATATTCCCTCTCGTTTAAAAAAATCTTGAATATATTTTTCTTTTAAATTTTCATTATTTAAACATTCAATAGGCCAGTCACTAGCTTCTTGTTTAATTTTTAAAAAATTATTGACATAGTTTGCAAATAAACCACCAGTTTTTGAATTTGGATCATATTTTTCAGTTTCAAATTTCCAAACTTCGTATATTTGAACAATTTTATAATCTTTAGAGGCAGCTAAACGAACTTCATCAACGACCCATGTAGATGTTAATTCTCTTTCAGTATCAGAGTGTGTACAGTCATTGATATTCATATTCTCCGCACAAGTTCGACATAAAACAAACATACATTTTTTGTTTATTTTCATTGGTAATACGGGATGATATAATTCACGTGGCGGTAATATTGTACATTTAATTAATCCCTCAAAATTAAAAATATCTGGACAATCATCGCCTATATAAATTGTAGGATGTCCGACTGGGTACTCTGAATATTTGTTAATATACGGATATAAGCTACAAATATCAGAATAATAAATTTTTTCGTTCTTACTTTCATCAATTTTATAATGAGTTACCATTGTTTCAACTCTTCCTCCATAGAAACTGTCACGTGGATTTATGGGCTTTATAGACAATATTTCACGTGTATTAAAAAACTGTTGTAAATTAATATTATTTTTACGATTTTTTTCGAATTGACAACCCCATATT
This sequence comes from Ophonus ardosiacus, assembly GCA_943142095.1. Lineage (NCBI taxonomy): Eukaryota > Metazoa > Arthropoda > Insecta > Coleoptera > Carabidae > Ophonus > Ophonus ardosiacus. Next base: position 29,464,755 of record OW964832.1, on the reverse strand, counting down.
TCTATTACTTCAAATCCTGCACCTTTTAATATTTCTATTTTTCTAATTGTTGATTCATATCGAAAATTCATTGTATCGTCTGCAGAATTTAATAATGAAATATTACGTTTGTGTGGATAACATATAGGACAACCATGATACCAACAGCCTTGATATTCAAATATTATTTTTTTATTTTCTATTTCTGTGTACCCGTCTACTTTAAAACCTAATACACTACGTTCATTATTATTAAAAGCGTGTTGTATTTTAATGTTTCGTTCTTTCTCCTCCCACAATAACCAAATAGTTGCTTCAAAAGAATATTTTTGTTTACATCTGTAACCAGTTGGTGGCACAATAGCTATTTTATTTTCTTTCAAATAATTTTTTCTGTACGTATAAAGACATGCACTAGCTATGGTTATTGAACGTCTAAAAATATCAATATTATTATTTTCAAAAAATAAAGTTTTAAATTTCATACATGCTTCCCGTAATATATTGACGTCATTTATACAGTATTTAATTAATTCTTTCTTCAAATTAAAACTACAATTAGACTGTTTGTTTTCGTTATACCATTTATTAAAACTTACATTTTCATCGGAACTCATACTCTGTGTAGGAAAATATTGTTTTGGGGGCATGGGTCCAATATAATCTAAATTTTCACTTCGAATGAAATAATAAGGGAAATAACCTTTTTCCAAAACATTATCACATTTCAAGTCAAGTGCACTAGGCATCTTACTTAATTTCATAGGTAAAAAATTTAAACTATCAATAAAGTTTATGTTTTTTAAACGAATATTTAATATTTTATTGCCCCGAATTAATATGTCCGGTGTTAATTTTAAAGTATCTGCTATGTATCTTAAAAGAAAATGTCCATCATACGATCTAAGATTATGTGCAATTACAATAATCTCTTTCAAATTTTGTCGTGGTAACATTAAATATTCAAAAAACTGTTTTATAGGATTTTCCATAAATACATGTTCACGAATACCACAATTATTACAAAATTTATTACTCACATTAATACTTCTTTCTAGACAATGTATGCAAGATTGTTGGGCTACACAAAGGACTGGTATGTGTTCAAATGAAATCTTTTCTTTCTTCCTTTTAGATGAATGGGGTGATGCCTTATCGTCGTTGAATGGTGTATTTTGTGAACACTCCAAATCAAAAAAGATGTAAAGTACTTGTGCAGCTGTTTTTGAATCGTCCGTCGTAATAACTTTCATAAAACACTGATGATTCGGTGGAAAATGTTGCTAACAAAAAACAATAAATAAAATTAGAAATATTTAACTAAAAATATAGAATTCAATAGAATTACTAACTTGACATACGGAACAAAATATTTCAAAGCATTCGTGGGGTGTTTTTCTTGTATTCAGGTTATAAGTTTTGGAACATTTCTTGCAGTATTTAATAACTTCACACATTGATCTATTTTTAGTGTATGAATTAACTCTTTTATGATTTTCAAAGCAATCCTGTCCATTAAACTGTCTTTGGCATTCGTCGCATATTACAAGTATATTATTTTCACTTTCTATGTGCGAACTATTACACCGTGAACATGAAAAAGGACATCTATGTGCACCTTTCATTTTGTAACCTAAATGACATTTACGACAATAATACGATAAATTAAATGCACCAGTTACGCTAAGAATAGGATTATAGTGATTATCAAAATATAAAATATCAATATATTGGTCAGTACGGTTAAAGACGTCAGGTCCTTCAAAAATAATTTCTCGTCCTAATCTATCATCACCAAATAGAGTAATTTTAAAATTTTTTAAATTATTTTGAAAGTCTTGCAATTCTTCAATTCCTGCACCGTTGTCTAAATTTATGTTAAATTTTTGACATAAATCAATGGCATGTTGTTTTTGTAAATTTTCATTTTTACGTAATTTTTTATATAAATCTTGATTTTCCAAATACGCAATACTTAATACAATAGCTCTAGCTAAACACAAATTATCGTTATTTTTTATGTTTATTATCGAATGTTTTCGGCGACAGTATTCTTCAAACGGTACATATTTTAAATTCGGTTTTCCTTTACCTGATGGCATAATTGTATGAGCTACCGATAACATAAGGGTGTCATTTAGGAGAAAATTTTTGTTACTCTGTAATACACTTTGTATGGCATTTACAATAACATTCGATGATAATTCAGAAAATTTTTTGTAACTTATACCGATTGGATAATCTGGGGAATTTTCGCTAAAAATTTCAATACCTATTCGATCTGAAGGTAAAATTTTCATTTCGTCAGATAAATATTTTATTAGTCTATCAAATATAGAATTTAACCATTGAACAGGATTTTTGTTTGAGGAATCCGTATTTACTGCAATATTAATTTCACGCCATGCAGATTTGAATTTTTTCATTTTTCTTTCACGAATATTTAAAATTTTGAATAGTTGATGATCAATATGTGAAGTTATATGTTCTAAAGATGTTTCCGGAGAATCCGTTGACGATGATATCGGTAAAGTAGTGGAACTTGTACTCGTATTCGAACTTGAAGTAGTAGGTTTCATTATGTGATGGTCAACAGATGATTTGGGCGGTGTATTTACTGATACAATTGAAGACTATATTAGAACATTAATAAAATAAAATAAAATATAAATCTTACTTGAGACGTAGGCGGTTGCAAACCCGTTCCTGAAGTACCTTGTTCTAAATCATCTTTTAGAAGTGAGGCTGCAGCAATTTCAGCTGATAAAAATTCAGCTGTACCCGGCACCAGTGTTGTAAACTTTATTAATGTGGCTGCATTACGCCCGGCACTCATATTTTTTAAGCCCAAATAAGTCACACCCAAGTGAGGTGTATCGTTAAGTGATTGAATTTGCTCATTTGTTAACGATGAAAATCTTTCCGGTAGGAATATAGAAAAGGCCCCCAAATCACACAAAATTTTATCGCCAAAAGATTTGGTTTTAATTTGTTTAATTTTTTTAACTTTATATGGTTGATTTTGTTTTAATTCACGCACTTTCTTCGTAGGTTTAAATTCGGACAACTGTCCGATTTCATTAATTTTTTCCATATTCATTTTTAATTTTGAATCGTTGTATGCTTAAACGAACTTGGTACAGAATGAAGATAATTTGACTAAAACGATGCATTTTATATTGATATCTTAAACAGGGGTTCTCAAAGAAATATTATATTTGATGCATCCTTTTCTATATTATTCACAGAACAGTAAATCGCATTTTAAAAATTTTTATACCCCTGAGCATTGTTTATTTATTAGCTCTCTGAAACTAAACATATTTGTCTTTATATTCCTTTATAAGGTTTGATTATTTGATTTATTAATTGAAATATCATTAGTCAGTTTATAGTCAAAAACATTTTTATCTTAAGATTTTCTTTTATAAAACTTGATTATTTGTTTTGTTAATTGATATATCATTAGTCAGTTTTATATAATCAAAACTACGAACGTGTTTGAACCTGCAAAATTTAGAAAATAGTATATATATGAGTTGCATAGAGATCGATTGTAGTTTGAAATAAGTGAGGATTATGAGAGTGTATATTTGTTTCTTCGTTTAAAGTGTCAGTGTTGAAAATGTGGGCTGCTTATGTGCATACAGAGGACGCTATTGATCTTGAATCAGCTGTAAAAAATTTAAAAAATCATTGCTATTATTTGGCACATGACAATGAACATGAAATAGTTTACAAGCGAACACGTTTCGATGAAGATTTCGAAAGATTTTTAAATGATTCTTACCGAGAAGATTCGAAACGTTATACTGAAGGTGAAGAAATTTGCTATAATTACCTTATTAAAAAAAATAATATTATTCAGTTACTCGTAAAATTCAAGAAAATTAAGTTATTGCAAGAATTAGAAAGTGAAGTCGTTGATTTTCTTGAGGAAGAGGAAAAGGAATTTTTCAACTTTTTAAAATCTCAAGCAGATGATGAAAAATCGATAGAGAACAAGGTAAGTTTTTTGTAAGATAAACTCAAATATTAGATATAGTTGACAATTTGTTCATTTTTACAGAATGGCCCAGAAAATGATAACCAGTCATGCATCTCGCTTATTGCTTCAACAAGCCTACAACCTTTGCAACAATAATGAAAAAGTCCTGTATGTGGGAATTTATCCCATAAATGTAGAAGTCGTTGTTAAGATTGTAAATTATAAATCGCAGAACAGTATTGTATTCAATGTGTCAGAATGGAATGCTTTTGTAGATTATATAAAAAGTATTGTAAATCTAATAAGTAGCACTGGTGACGAGGAACATAATATTGAATTTCATAGACTAGAAACTGACTATTCAATCTGTATAAAATGGATGAAAAATGAAATATTGTTAGATAAATTATCACTAAAATTTATATGTAATATAAGTGATATTTTGTCAGACATGCTAAATTATTTTAATTCTCTTCTTTTTGGTGAATATTATAGGGACATTAATACTCAAGCTTATTTAATGCCCGGAAAATCTCTTGACAATATAAAGAAACTTATATTCAAAGAAGAAAATAATATTGTTTGTACTATATATAAAGAAATGTTGACTTTTTATCCAAATTTCATATTAGATGATTTAAAATCAAATATGTATTATGTTCCCAGTAATTATAATAAATTTAAACACTTGATTAATAAAATGGATACTTGTAAATAAAATGTTATATAATATTGCATAATCATACCTCCTTTTTATACCGTTTTTTGTGTGTGTATGTAAATGTATAATGAAAATTCGTAAATATATATATAATAATTAAGGTAAACTATATTTTATATGTTACTATAAACCTTATACTTACTTTACTCCTTTTACTCCTGAAAAATGTAAATAAAGGATACTGGGTAAGTATATACAAATATCAAATAATATTTACAAAATTTATTATAAACATATAATAAGTACAGTATTATTAACATATAGTTTTACAATATAAATAATAATGAAAAAATATATAGATACATAATTATTCAGAATGGATCTTCTTGTTTTCTTGATAACCAGGCGTGAATTGTAAATACATTACGAAGGGCACATGCTGGTACACAGTTTCTTTGTGTTGAAAGTGGCTTATGGGAAAAACAAGAAAAGTTTGAAGTATATTTGTTCTTTATTCGTAGTGACGGTGGCATTTCATCATAGTCATTTATATTTTCTGCCAAATCAACTATGGTACACATTTCATTATTTTTAAGTAACTTTTCCATCAGTTTTCTTTTTATATTTCCCTTTAAATATATTATACAGTCGCAAGATAATAGATCCTTTATTATATTATGAGCTGTGTAATAATCTATATATCCGTCATCCCACGGTAATCCGTGATAATAACGATGCAACCAAGAAATCTGTTTCCTTAATGAAAAACTGACTTCACTCCATTTACAAGGAGGTTGAACAAACATGTGTTGTAATTGCGTATCATTTTTTGTTAAGATTGCTATTTCTTTTAAAATAAAACGATTATTACTGATACCATATCCTTGAATATCAATAATAAATTCTTTCATTTTTATAAACAGTTTCTTTTATAAAAATATACGATTAAATAAACAATTTTTGATTATAAACAGTACGATGTAATATAATGAAGAGTTACTTGTGAACTGATTTATATTTTTCTTACAAAACCTTTTTAACAATATTCGTTAATGGATTATATTCGATGAGTCGATCGTGCAATATGATGCAATACGCAGAAGTATTTTTTGGAATTGGATTTTTTGATTCAAATTCTAGTCTTATATCTATTGTAGATGTTTTCATAGACTCGTTTTGTCTTGAACAATCAATTACAAACACTGGTGCTATGTTCTTTAAATCCTGAACACCAAATAAAGGGTCACCATATCCACTTCGACCGTAATACGATGATTGAAATCTTTTATACATATCATACATTAAGGCATATTTATTGTTGTCAATATCTAAATTAATATCTTGATACGGAAAACATTCAGAATTTAAATATAATTTTACATTAGTAATATTACAGTGGTCAAATAATGATGTGTCCTTTTCTAAAGAGTTTTTTCTGTCAGTTTGAAATACTAGTAAGACATAACGAGGTTTCTCCAGCTGGGCACTTGTTTTTACAGTCCATGTATGTTTCGACGTATTTGGTAACATAGGAAACTCATATGTTGACCAACTTCGAAAATTTATATGAATAGGTTTACCTTGTTCAACTATCTTTAATAAAGATAAACGTTCAGGATTGGCTACGTATACGTACGGTACACGCCACTGGATTTTATTAAGTTTTACAATTATGTTATTTAAATTGCCTGCTTGCGAGCATACTAAAGCATCATTATCAGTTTTAGAACGTACCAATATTAATTCTTGACGTGAATTTAAAATGATTTTGTTGAAATCTTCAGCAAATCCTAATAACATTTTTAGTGGTATACATACATTAAAATTTTCTTTGTAACTAATTGTATTGTCAGCATTTTTTATGTTCCATCCTGCATTTTCTAAAGAAAGTACTTCATTTGGTGTAATTGACGTATACGCTTTGACTGTTGACGTAATACCTAATGTTTTTGTACGGTCGATTTCGATCCCATTTAATTCATAACGTATTTCTTCAAACAAGTAGACGATACCATTGTTGATGAACTTAATTACTGCTTCCGGTCCCTGTTGACCAGCTTCAATTTTACCTTCTATATAGAGAAAACTGTGTGCTGGTAATGTATATATATCTTGCTGTTGAATTGGAATACGAATTTCGTCGTTATTATTAAAAGTTGATGTCACATATGGCTGATGTGTATGCCACTCTATGCGGTTAATAGACTCATCGAATATAATATCTTCGTCCACTGATAACATATCATCAGTGATGAATGTTGTTGCACTGTTCATGTTTTAACTTGTATCCAAGAGCTCTCAGGATGTTTTGACTATTTGTTGTTAACTTCGAAACGGAAGAATCGTTTCTGATATTTTTTCCAGATGAACATCTGTATTTATAAATATCAGATTTTCTTCTTCTTCGTGGAATCGGTAAAGGATAACCCTTACGTAGTGAGTTTTTATTTTTTATCTTCTGAAGAATCATAAGGTTAAAGCTGTTTGATATGTAATCTTACTGCGATGGCTTCTCCACGAAAATTGACTAAATTATCATCTTGATCGAGTATTTTAAGCGTTAGATTGTCGATTGTATTTACTCGAAGTGGGAGATAAATTATATTGTTTGGGATTTCCACTATCTTAAAACCAGGCGGTACCATTGGGGTAAATTCATGGATTGTATGCATTAATTTCTCATTTGTATAAGAACCTGTTGTAATGTTACACTCTATCCGAATATTAGAAACTTTAATAATCTGAACAGGTATATCTGATTCGTGCCATTTATTTGGTTCTAGAGCTCGTTCCGTAAATCCTAATAAAGGCCCAAAACTATTAGGTTTATTAAAATAAATCCATTCACTACACTTTATTTCACTTTTTAACGTATTATTATTGGCGGTCAATTCAAAATTAATTTCACTTGGTAAATGCGTTTTAATATATTCATTTATGTCTTTAATTTCATAGGACCCTTCTGACAGATATATGTGTGAATCACCGTAATATAATCTATTATTTTTTTCTTCGATGTTCGGTATAGAATTGTATGTTTGAAACAGAACTAACCCCAATTCGTATTCGGTACCTTTTTCTAATTCAATTGGCGGAAAAAAGTTCGCATTTAGAATAGAACTATTACTATGTAATGTTAATGTTAAAGACATTATTATGTTGACGTTTCAAATAATAACATAGAAATGATCTCCTATGGTATCAACGACTAGTTTTATTCAGAAGAAATTTTAAACAAAGATGTCCACATATTACTGTACTAGGCGCTTGTTCTTGTTTGTAATTATAGAAAATTTTACAATTATTACCGAGATACTCTATTATTTCTTTTGGAGGTGGTAAGTTACCTATGCTGTCAAAGTAAATTACATTATAACCACGTTTTTTGTAAGCTACCCAGTGAGTTCCTCTGCCATCCATATCATCCAAATTAATTATAGCAGATTCATTCATTTTTGGATTGCGTGGTAAGTTATTTAGCATATAAATACCACGAAAATATGGTATTTCGTAATGACGAGCATAGTTTTCTAAATCTATATTAGTTAGCGGTACTCTCGGTAATTTTAATGGTTTTTTGGATACGGGGTCAGATATAAACCGTAACCATTAGAGGTAGGGGCTACTTGTAGGCCTTTCCCTATGGCTATAGCTTCCATACTACGATTATGACGTTTATTTTCCTCCAACTCCTTTTTAGCATTCTTAGCAGAGATTATTGTTTTTGCAACTCCCGCTGCCCCACCGGTAAGAGCACCCAGTGCAGATAATCCAGCAAAGATTGGTATTAATGGGAGAATGCCACCAGTTTTGGGTAATGGGATTATTCTGTCTTTACTTATAGTATGTACAGATGGTTTGTGATTATTAACTTCACGTTTAGCTGCTTTCAGTGCAGTTTTTATAATTCCTTGTGCCGTTAAATCATCCATATGTTTGAGTGACTTTCCTTTGGATTTAATGGCTAACTTTGCAACCTTCTTCACTGTATTTAAAGTTGTTTTTTTACATGTTCGTTTCTTAATTTTATTTATTGCACCCATTTTCATTCCCATTCCTAATTTTCGTTTAACTTTCATGGTGTTGGCTATACTCCACGCCGCAGCTTTTTCCGGTAATGAAGAATCAGTAGCTAATACTCTTGACCAGGCTTTATTTTCTAACACTTTATCGGCGTCGTGACGAGCAGTCAAATTATCTTTATTCTGAGAATATGCTATGTCGTGTTCTTTACAGGCTTTATCTAATTCATTTATACCTGGATCACCTCGTTGTAAACGTTGCTGAAGTTTGGTACCGGGACCACAATACTGATATCCAGGTATATGTAATTCGATCGGAAGACGATTGATTAATGAATTGATCAATCCGTTACCTGCATATAAATAGCGAGATCTGGACATATTCTTGGCTTATTATTAACTGACAGAATTCTTAAGTATAATATGGTATTTATATGTAATCCTATGACATTTTCATTGAACGGAAAAGAGATAACATTTACCTACGCTTCATATAATATATACAAAAAGTGTAATGAAAAATCTATCAGTGTTCACCATGAAGTTGATTAAACAACCCGTATCAATAAAGATTCAAAATTTTGATAATATTACATCTGAAAATAATAAAACACAATCACTGAGACATGGTTGTTTGTTACCAAATACGATAAGATGTATAATAAGTGGTCCTTCAAATTGTGGAAAAACGAATTTAATGATAAGCTTAATTACGGATCCGAATGGTTTAAAATTTAAAAATATTTACTTGTACACAAAAACTCCGAACCAACCAAAATATCAATTACTTCAAAATATATTAGATCGCATTCCAGACATAGGTTATTTTCCGTACCAGAATACTGAAAATATTACAGAACCACATAATGCGAAAGCGAATTCCCTTTTTATATTCGATGACGTCATCTGTGATAAGCAAAATATTATGCGTGAATATTTTAGTATGGGTCGTCACAGTCTGGTTGATTGTTTTTATTTAAGTCAGACATACACTCACATTCCAAAACATTTAATTCGAGACAATGCAAACTTACTTATACTCTTTAAACAAGATGATATGAATTTACATCATATTTATACGGATCATGTTAATACAGATATGAAATTTTCTCATTTTAAAGATATATGTTCATTATGTTGGAATAGGAACAAATATGATTTTTTAGTAATTGATAAAGATAAAGAATTAAATAACGGTCGATATCGTTTAGGTTTTGATTCGTACATAAAGGTCGATATGTAAAATTTTCAACTAGATCACACTGAACTGTTGTGCAAGTATGTCAACATCAAATTCAAAGATAATGAACACTAAATATAAATCGAAAAAGAAAGCAAAAGTCAATAATAATGTTATTATTGATATTGAAAAAACAGCTGATAATATACGACGTAAATATAGAAGTATTATAAACCGAGAAAATAGTAGAAATGATTTTTATTCTAAACAATATAAACCCATTGTGGAACCGCTCACAGATGTACTTCAAAAATTGTCTGTTCCTCCTGTAATAGATATACCGAAGAAAGAAATCGGCAAAGTGACAAATGAAAATATCATACAAGACACTAAAGGATTAATCGCAGATCAAATACATTTTGATACTTTACTTAAAACGGAAAGTGGAAGAAGTATAATTGAACAGTATCTTAATACACATATTGGACCGATAACACGAAAATATATTAAACAATTACTATTTCGCATGGGTCAAAACAAGATTATAGATAAACAGTACGGTGTAAGACGCGTTGGTAATGACTTTAAAATTGGTGAGTCACACTTGCTTATGACAAGTGATGATGACGTCATTATAAATAATAATCAATATAAAATAACACCAGGCTTGGCTCAGTTACTCTTTCTTAATTCACCTAATAAAAAAGAATATACAGTGGAAGACTTACAAAACTATAAAACAATTCTTCTCGATACAAATGCCCATAAGAAAAATTACTTACCACTGGAACAGACTAGAAAGAATAATTCATACAAATACAGGAATATTATAAAATATATTGAATCTCAGCCAGTGACTGGAAAAGGTGGCTCAAATTTAATACAAGTTTCTAAAAATCCAATTGACTTAAAGTACTGGAATGATCCTAATGAATTAGTTGAACGACTTTATTTACTTCATTCTTCACGTGCGATTGGCCATAGTGGCCTTGATACAGAAATAGCTTCAATAGAAGAAGAGTTAAGAGAAGAGGAAATCATTGTATAGAGTCAGTTTCATCATGTCAATCGACAAATTTGGACGTTACTTGGATCCATTTTATATTACTTCAGGTGGAAAACATTCTACCCCTTCGTCGTATAAAGTTCAACTTCAGTTTCCATTAACAAGCGAAGGTGACGTAAATTTTGCCAATAAACGATTAACTAACATCAATTTGCCTCGCAGTCTTCACGACGCTGCATCCAAAAAATACGTAGACGAGAATATTAGTTCGTTTGCCAAAAATATTCAAAACGATCTGCATCTTATACGAGACAGTGTAGCATTGCTAGTTAATAGACTGGATCAAGATTTACAGAATATCATACAAAATATTAATATCATCGAACAAACTCAAAAAAATACAATTAAAGAAGAGATAACACGTATTAACGGTTCAATTAATAATTTGAATAACGACTTACAAAGTGTAAAGAATATCGCTACAGACGTATCTTCTCTCAAGCAACAGATGAGTTTATTTATACAACCAGAAGATACATAAATAATTATGAGTAATATAAAACGTATAATAACCAATGAACTACACAAGCCAGCACGTCGAAATTTTACTAGACGCAAAGTTATATTACAAGGTTTTGATGATTTATGGCAGGCAGATTTGGTGGATATGTCAACATATGCCAGTAAAAATAATAATATCAAGTTTATGCTCACTGTTATTGATACCTATTCAAAGTATGCGTGGGCGATTCCAGTCGCCACAAAATCAGCAACAGATGTATCTACAGGTATGAAAATAATTTTTTCAAGTGGACGTGTACCAAGAAATCTTCAAACCGACGATGGCAAGGAGTTTTTTAATAAGGATTTTAAAAAACTAATGTCCGATTATCAAATTAATCATTACTCTACATTTTCACATTTAAAGGCAAGCATAGTTGAACGCTGGAATCGAACGTTAAAAAGCAAAATGTGGAGATATTTCAGTTATAGAGGATCCTATAAGTGGATAAATATTCTCAACAATCTGGTTAAAGAATATAATAATTCCAAACATCGTACTATACAAATGAAACCGTCAGAAGTTAAAAAAGATACATACATTCCAGCCTATCATAATAAAAGATATCATCAGTTGAAACCCTCGTTATTTCAAGTGGGTGATCATGTCAGAATAAGTAAGCATAAACATGTGTTTGAAAAAGGATACACTCCAAACTGGACTACAGAAGTATTTAGAATAGCTGAAGTAAAACATACAATACCTGTAACATTTATAATACAAGATTTGGAAGGAAGCCGCATTAAAGGTGGATTTTATCAAGAAGAGTTACAGAAGACAAAATATCCTAATACTTACTTAGTTGAAAAAATTCTACAAAAACGAGGAAATAAATACTTGGTCAAGTGGCTAGGATTTGATAATAAACATAATTCATGGATTTCAAAAGATAGTTTAATATAACTCTTAACAATTATTGTATAGAATATATTATAATATGTAATGTAACTATAATAAATGAAAATAATATATTTGTAAAATAAAATTCCATCTATTATTTAAAGTTTGCACGTTAATACAATACCAGAATACACGTATCGTGATAGCCCCCAATGCGACAACCGCCAGCGCGACTAGGGAATTCCAATTCATTAGGACTCTAGATACCCACATCGCGATTCGTTCTGACTCTGTATCATCGATTCTGATTCGTCCAGACCCTGGATACCCACATAGTTATTCTTTCAGACCCTGGATACTCCATCCTGATTCGCTCAGAGACCGATAACCCATCGCACGCAATTCTCTTTCTACTCTTGCATCTCTCTCGCTCTCACACAAACTCCATTTAAACAAAATTCTCTTTCTTTGTCTTTCTCATTGTCAGGTCTCGCTGTTCGACCCCTTTTACTACTGCCCGGGTTAAACAATGAGATTTAAATCATCTATCATATTAGTTCCAGAATATTGTTGTAGAGCATATGGCCAAAGAATTTGGCAGTTATCAAACAAGCACTTCCAGCTTTCCAATTGACTTAAAAATCTAATAGTTTCTTTCCATTTTAATGGATACCTGTAGCAAAGTTCAATATTTGATAAATAAATAATTTGTCAGATAATGTTACATTTTTTTTTATTTGGGTTCGGCGTCGTATATTCGTACATTGGCCCGGAGCTATTTAATGGAATATTTTTGGGACACACACAACATCCAAGCCCCTGGAGGGAATCGAACTCACGACCCCAGAGCTGAGCGATGAAGGTCGCTTGAACGCTGCCTAAGCGCGCTCGGCAACCGAGGCAGCTATATTTTAAATTAAATAAATATTTTTGTAGTGAAAAACATGAAAAGTTAAACAATGTAGGTAGACGTTCAAATTTGTAAACAATTAAAGTTTTTGTGCTCTTTAAAAAACGTAAAATGATGAATAATGTGATACATGTATACGTAAACGTGTTTATTTGATGAATATTTGAAAGTTCATAGAAGCATGAATGTCAATTTATACTTGTTGATTTTGACGCACAATTCGGAGAGTATAAAATGCGAGTAAACTCCGAATTACCGAGGTTGACGCGCCGACAATTAAAAAGTTTACGAGCTTTTGAACGTTTGATGAAATGTACAAATCGAAGTGAGAAATTATGCTTTGTTGCTTTTAAATTATTCAGTGACATTCGACCCGTTGAACGAGATTTGTAAATTGCTTTCGAATATTTTACTTTATGTAAACGCCAATGCGTATTACGCTCTCAGCGATTGAATTTATTAAAGGTGCTTAAATTTATTCTCGTTTAGTAGCAGTAATTGATTCAGTGTAAATAAAACTTCCTCATGCAGATTCTAAATATTTGTTTTAAAATTCATTATTGACTAAGTAATTTACTACAAACTGAATTCATATAAAAGGCACCAAAATTTTAATACACGTCAACATATATCATTTTTTCGTTTTACATTTATACGAGGTAAATAAAGTTAGATTAAAAAAAAATCATGTTTATTAATCATATCTCCTCAAATAAAAAATCTGATGTGGCCAGCCCATAACCTCCCACTGGGTATTTTACTTTAATAAATAAAGCAATTATAATTTTCAAATATCTTTACATTCATTCATAACAATCTTTATTTTACATTTAACAAATATATCATACACAAAATAAATTTCACAAATATTAAAAAAAAAACTATTCGAAAAACAAAAATCAAAATAGTACTCGCATCTTTACACAAAGGCTTTTCAGAGCCGTACCCTGGAAGACAATGAAACAAATCAATTAGTACTTTTAATATTTATGTATAATAGAAAATATATTATTTTTACAAACCTTAATTCCATTAGATCCAAATATATTATTACTACTATATACTCCTTGACACGGTTTCATTATTAATTTTAATGTAATTTCTTCCTGACGGTGACATTTGTTTAAATATGTCAAAATTATTATTAAAGTAATTTTTTGTTTGACGCTTTGGCAAGATGATGTATGAAAATAAATTATATTACAAATTTATATTTAAAGTTATTTAGAGATATTTACTACATGCTATTATCGTAGAATTGAAGATAATACCATTATTACTATTTTTCGTATTTTATAGTAGTATTAATATTTGATTTTTTGTGGTATATAATATACTGAATTAAAAACATCTGAAAAACATAGTGGTCTGATTCTCATTAACAAAGTAAATTGGCAGTTATTGTGTTTTTTACTTACAACCTCCAAACAAATTAAATTTTTGGAAATAGATTTGCAAAGCGATGAATCTAGATCTAGATGATGAAAAAAATATGGAAAACGGTTTAGAAGATAAACAATAAAAAATAAAAATAAACAATTCCTTGTGTCAAAATGTATTTTAATGATAAAACCGTTGCTACGCTGTAAAGTAACTCATTACTCTACGATTTTAAATATATTAAAATAGTACATTACTGTACAAAATACGAAAAAGGAACTTTACCGATCCCGGAACCGGTAAAGCTGAACGTTTCTGTGGCGATCAGCTGTTTATTTATTTATTTCTTATTAAAAAATACATAACATATATTTTTATTTATTTTATTTATATCGCGTATGGCTCGCTTTGGAATATGCTTGCTCACCGAGTAATGTATCACTTTCAGGTCTTGTTACATAAATTACTATTTTGTTACTTTCTCTTGTCAAAATGATCGGAAACTATCATTTTGTTAAATACAAATAAAAAAGTTAACTTTTTTTATTCAAATACTATTATGGACGTAGAAAATTTGAATGTATTACTTCCTTATTTTCTGAATATGTATTCGTATCGTATATCTATCTGTAATGATATGTTTTGGTCTATAATAATATCTAAAATCACATCTGATACATTTAAATGTCGTTCATAAACGATATCATCTTCAAGAAGATACCAAAAATTTCACTTTACCAAAACTAACATGGTCCTACGTTTATCTTTAGATTTCAATTACATATAAGTAAGAAGTAAGACGAGAAAAATGTACATGTTTCTTCTAATAAAGCTTTATAAAAGCAATTAGATTATAATCAAATGACGTTGGATATCTTAGAGTATTTTCTTACTCAATTTAACTGTATAATAAAACAGATATCTTATGGATAATCCTTCAGATATCTTAAGTACATTAACTTGTATCTTAGCCGGACGCCGTAAAATAGATTATAGTAACTTAATATCACACTTATCACTCTCACGTTCTCTAGAAATATCAAGAAAGGGGTTTTAATTATAGGCCTTTCATCTTTCAATAGAAATTTAATTAGAAAAAATTAAGACATAGCCATAAATCACAAATATTTTTTTTCCTATTTTATTAATGACAATTTGAGAAATTTATCCCCGTGGAAAGATAGGGGTTGGGCCTTTTGATGCAGTGACTCAGTGTGGTGCCTGAAGAAATTAATTTACGGTTAGAAGGCGCACCAGAACATTCATTTAATAACCACGGAGCGAACGAACAGAACCGGTAACAGAACAAGCAAAACACCAGAATTAAATCCACAACATAATTAA